>OX104116.1:21255663-22693970 GCA_944474755.1 Limnoperna fortunei
GTCTCTATACTGTAGACAGTAAACAGTCAATACAAGTAGTACCTTATGACTGTCTCTCTACTGTAAACAAGTAAACAGTCAATACAAGTAGTACCTTATAACTGTCTCTCTACTGTAGACAAGTAAACAGTCAACACAAGTAGTACCTTATGACTGTCTCTCTACTGTAGACAAGTAAACAGTCCATACAAGTAGTACCTTAGAACTGTCTCTCTACTGTAGACAAGTAAACAGTCAATACAAGTAGTACCTTACAACTGTCTCTCTACTGTAGACAGTAAACAGTCAATACAAGTAGTACCCTAGAACTGTCTCTCTACTGTAGACAAGTAAATAGTCAATACAAGTAGTACCGTATAACTGTCTCTCTACTGTAGACAAGTAAACAGTCAATATAAGTAGTACCATATAGGTAACTGTCTCTCTACTGTAGACAAGTAAACAGTCAATGCAAGTAGTACCATATAACTGTCTCTCTACTGAAGACAAGTAAACAGTCAATACAAGTAGTACCATATAACTGTTTCTCTACTGTAGACAAGTATACAGTCAATACAAGTAGTACCTTACAACTGTCTCTCTACTGTAGACAGGAAACAGTCAATACAAGTAGTACCGTATAACTGTCTCTCTACTGTAGACAGGAAACAGTCAATACAAGTAGTACCTTAATAAAGTCAATCAATCAATTTATCAATCAATCAACCAATCAATCAGTGCCATAATATTATCTACTGTATACAAAAAGGGTATTGTAATGATCTAATCTTAGAAATGAAACAAATATATTAACTCCAGAGAGCACAGCATAACCTCATGCCACAAAATGTTCTATAAACAAATGTATGTACATGTATTTATATTTCAACACATACAATCAGTTACTCTTTATTGTAAGTACACACTAAAAGATACTTCTCAGAAAATTATTTCTGTTTGCCTTTGTTCCCCAGAGTTCTGCAGGGATAACATCAAGACAAATCTTCCTTATAAATAAGTAAACCTAAAATTATTACAATAGAATCATGTAAATATCTGGATTTCATGTATTGATGAAATAGTCTGCATCAAGTGTATGTTTACTTTCAGAGCCCTAACATGACTTCTTTGGTAAGCCAACAAATAAGTAACAACTGTGTATTTGTTCTCCAGGAAATTAGTGTTTGGTTTATTTTACTACGCTAGCAATACTTCAACTAAAATCTGGATGAGCACAAGTTTTAACAGAGGTAGGTCACCCTTAGACCAATGATCAGGATAACAGGATCAGAGGATGGTAACCTCACAGCCAGCTGTACACCAGTAGTCATAATAAGCATGCTACCCAGGATCTTTATTTGAAGAAAGTGTGGTATTTTCCCAAAACAAGGCTTAGATTTATTGTTTCTATCTGTCATACATTTAAAGTCTATGGTTGTATATTAATGTTCCGTGTATTGTTTTTTAAACAGTACTTTGTATTTACGTAAGACAGTTAATACATTTATACATTACCAGGTAATTACTTTATGCGTGCCATCTTAGTATGTTGTAGATATTTGTGGTAAAGTTTAATTAGAAGTTTCATATTTTTAAACATCAAAAATGTGTTTCTGTAAACACATATACAAACCTGTTTATGTGGTATAAATTTGTGAAGATTTTCTCTAATGGAATTCTTCCTCAATAACTGGATGTTCCCAAAGTATCGATTTCCTGAAAGAACGATCATGTCAGCTGTCATGTCTATATTGTCAGTAATTATTTTGCTGAAACTGTTTACAGTTAATGGTAATGAACTTATATAACACTTGTATTTAAAAAAAAAACAACAAACGTACATACAAGTACTCTTGAAAGTGCAAAAATGTGTATATTGCAAGATTGAATTATTGTATACAAGAAAATAATATATTAATAAATATATAATTTTAAAAAGTATCTACATGTACCTCTCTTAAATGTTTGACACTTCTTTTGACTTCCCTCTGCTGTGCAATAATAATTCAGTAAAGATTTGTATGGGCATTTTCTGAAAAACAAAATACAAATGTTTGGAACCAGATGTGGTTCAAAATAAACATACAAAAGTAGCTCATCTATAAAGGAGTTGACAACCGGTTCAATTTGGTAAAAGAGCTCACGAAAAAAACTAGCCTATAGAGATGGCCTAATTGACTGACAACTGGGACCTTTTTGTGAGGTTACAAAATTGGAATTTGCTGATGATGAATACAAGATTAAACAGACATAAATATGGTTGGGTGCAGGCATCTTTTATGAACCCTGTTTCACGTAATTTCAAACAGTAAAAATCGAAGAATGTGTCCATGGGACACAGATGCCCCCACTAAATGAAGTCCCAAACAGGAAGTAGTTATCCGACAGGTCTGAAATTTGCTTAGGACATACAACCTGTGATACTGAACCACCGTGCCAAATTTCAAATTGTTCTCATGTACAGTTTCGGACAGAAATTTGTCCATACGTATTGAGTATAACTTAACACCTCCGACATGTAGTTGCGGGGGCATAAAAACAATTAATTACTGGTGATAATGTTAAGAGATTTCATAAGGTATTTGAAAATACCGTTTGACCTTTGAACTAAAACACTATATATGACGATTAAAGTGTACCCAATCAAGCAGTGCAAACCTTCTAAACTAAACTTTGATAAGAGTTCTAGTTACAGAGGAACAGTGACCTACATGTACCTGTGCTTTACCAATATCTGTTGTAAAAGGTGCTGCAACATAGGAATAAAATCAACATTTACACATACGACTTCATCAGCGTAATTCTGTCCTACAGGTATTTCCATATCAGTAACAATTTCTGGCAGAATTGCTTCAACTTTCCTTATTAAAGTCTTTCCATCTTTTCCAACATTTATATTGTTCACATTTTTTATCTCTGTTACTAAACTACGTGAAACTTTATCATTTTCACCATTCTGACATCCCTCAAATGTTTTGTCACACCCCACAATTAACTGTTGTTCACAACATGTTACTCCCTTCATTAATTCTGTGTTGTTTCTAATCCTTTCACATGGCTGTTCATGTACACTCATGCTAAGAGAGAGTTCACTAGAAAAACAAGGTCGTTTAGCAAAAGCATCTATGTCATCTTCAACAAATTTCCGTTTGACCGATTTTCTTTGAAGAACACCTATTTCACCTATATCTATTTTGGAATGGTGTGTAGTTTTACAATCATGTGTTGCATCTTCTAATGGGGTGCTGGAAAACTGCTGGTTAAAATCGGAATCCAACAAAATATTGTGATTCTTTAATTTTGTGAACATTTCATCTTTACATTCAGTTTTTGAAACTGATTCCAGATTTCCACTCGTCTCAAATCCTTGGGATATAGTTAATGATGAATCACTAATACTTGAAATATGTGAATCACAAATTACAGAACTACTGCTGCTTGTCGTTTCTGAGTTTTGTAAACTTACACCAGAACTAGAATCTTTATGATTTTGCAGCTGCCGTAATTTAGTGTTTGTTTTTTCGTTACATTCACCATTCTTAATCTTTTGTCTACCTAAATCTACTTCTGAATGACAGGTAGAATCATCTGAATTTATTCTCTGTGTTGAACTATGAAGTCCTTGTTGTACAAGAAGTCTGTCTGTGGTATGACCCAAGCCAAAAAAACTATGGTGGTCATTAATTTCCACTTCATCATTATCCAAGACAATCATTGATGTGTTGATCTGATCACAGCAAGTGGAACTGTCACTGGTTGAATTTTGAGAATGTTCTGGAAAATTCCATTTTAAATTAATTTTCTGTGCCATTACATGTGTTGTGTGTTGTAGAATATGTCTGTAGAGTACAAGTGCACCATCTCCTGTATCAGGGATTTTGTTTAATATATCTAGAAGACAATATACAGAGTACATTCAGACTTGTACAGTAGATTTCTGGACTGTCCTGTTCATTACAAGACATAACCAGAGGCCCATTACTCACCTGAACTGTCAGTTAATGTTGCAAAAAAGTGATTTGTAGGCATTGTCTTACTGATTGTTTTTACACTTTACAATATCAATCTGGTTGTTATAGTTGTATTGTAAAATACTGATAATTTTGTCAAAAATTTTAATTTGATGACAATAACTTCTACAGAAAGTCATCATACAACATTAGACTAATTGAAAAATGTATAGAGCTTGATGTGCTGATCAATTTGAGGCAACTTAATTAATTAGTTTTTGAGATATTTACCAAATGTCTTGACTCCTAGGTTCTATTTTTTAAAAAACATTAACCATGTTTGTCAATGAATCACAAATTTTAAAATCTAGTGCCCTACTGATGGCTGTGGCAAAGTTTGGAAAATTAGCCATTTGCTTTAAGAAGAGAAGGTTTGTGAAACAGACGTAAAGTGATGAGCTAAAAATAGGACTATATATTAAAACTACTCTTGTACAAGTTTATTGTGGTTTGCTGAAAAATTGAGCAGAATCTGCTACTTACATGTGTTTTTATTGAACCAGGAGGGCGGAGGTATTGAGTACAATTTTGATAGAGACCTGCCAAACATTATAGTTTCTCCAGTTGATTGTTTAGTAGCATGTTCTTGCCCTAATTACAGCTAAAAAAAACTGCTTGCATTATCCAAACATTGTACATATGCTAAGAAAGAATCACTACGTAATGGAGAGGATTTTCTAAGTGTTATACTCTAAATATTTTGGTGATTCTTAATGGTTTCAGAGTTTAATTGACACTCTAAATTTACTGTTTTAAAGTTTAACTGTATAAATATCTCTATACTGAACTTACAGTTACTGTTGAATCTCTCTCTAAGATTGTTTGCATATAAAATCTGTATTCTGTTTATGTAAGTGTGATATCTGAAAAGAACACACAATTTATGGAGTTCAACAGCTGGGTCTGTTTACTTTTAAATGAGAAAACCTTACTGACAGTTATAAAAGTAATATCAAATCACAGGTACTTTTCAATAACCAACTACAGTGCAACCTGCCATCTATTGGTGACAAAAAATGTGGCAAAATGAAGGGATGGTGGTATGTCGAGTCAGAACTTTATATGAAAACTACATACATCTAGGAAACATAGACTTTTCAAATTAGTGGCAGTAATGAGAGACAACAATTATAGTGATGTATTATAACAAGTTAGTGTTGTATTAACAAGTGTGGACTGTGAGCACGCTCACAAAGGGATTACCCCTGCTTCGTTTTCAAGTCCAATTATCTCCCCTTAATGATATCCGAGTTCAATAAAAATCCTTCATGCACATCTACATATAATGTACTTCCTTTATGCTAAGTTTCATTATATTTCATCAAGCAGCTTAGGAGGAGTTGTGCTTACAAGGGATGTGGACAAACGGACAGACAGACAGTGTGATTCCTATATACCCCCAAACAAGTTTGCGGGGGTATAATAACCAACTTATAGAGGCTCATGTTCAACAGCCTGCAAATTTTTATTTTAAATGATTAAGTTTCTGAGAAGAAGCTGTTGGTGAGTATGGTCCTTAGTAAATTTTAAATGCCACGAAAAACTCAAAATTAATTGAAGACTATCTGAGGATCACAATTCTGCTGAGCTGCTTGTCAGATTTTTTAAATTTCAGCAAAAGAAACTGTTTGTAAGTATTTCTAATAGGGTCCCATATTACCATCTAAGGTACCTTACCACAATATAACAATTCCTTAGGCCAAGCAGGTTTTCTGCAGAAGAGTTTTGAAATTTCTGCAAGTAAGAAAACATTAACATCCCTGCTAGCTATGTTGAATTTGAACACCAACATCTCAAGTGAAATATCTTGGCTTCATTTCATCATTTGTTTGACAGTTTATGAAAATAAATTTTACTCTTATGTAAAACATGACCCATGCTGATGATCCTCTTGGATTTGGAATTGGCAATAAAAACTGGTTAATTAAATTCATTTAAATACCTAAATATTATTCAGATGCTAAACATAAACATTCTAGTAACCAACTAATACTGCAAAGAAAAACATACTCATATGGTGAAAATTCTTGACATAGCAACTTTTTCTTTTTCTTCTTTTTTGTCTTCATTTTTCTGGGCTCTGCAGCAAGTGCTAGTACATCAGACAAACCATGTGTAGCAGGGGACATTGTAACTACATCTGATTTTTTATTTGTAGCAGATGTAGTTTCTGAAGCAGTCAACTTGTAACTGTTTGTTTTATTCTCTACAGACTTTTTTCTTTTATTTTTAACCAATGATGTTTGATTCTTTTTTCTTTTCCTGCCACTTCTGCTTGGTGGAAAATTGTACAGTTTTCCAGGGGTGAAAGACCAAAGTTCAAAAACTGGAATTCCTAGAAATTTAAAAAATAGTAGATTTCAATATCAAAATATGCTTTATAATCCATGTATTTGTGCATTATTGTTACATCTTGTTATGTGAAAATCTTAATTCATAATATTAAAATTAGAAGACTATTTTTATAACTGAGAAAACTTAAAACAACAAACTTGAAAGAACAGCAAAAATCTTTCAGTACAAATGTAATTAAATGAAATAAAATGACTACAATATAAATATATTTTGGAACTTTCTGAAAGCATGACAGTTTCTATATTTTATACAAAAGGACAAAAAAACACAAGTTTCCATGCACAGTTATCAGACAAGGTATGGATGGTGAAAGGAAACAATCGTGTCATACCAAGGCTGACAGATACCAATCAATCCAAGAATCATGCAATAAACATTTCATGCATGCAAGGCTGATATATTATTTGGTTAAAAATACATCTTATAAAATATCAATATAAGTTTTCTGATAGTCGATCCCGATATAAGACATTAAGCATGCACTAAAAATGCATAATAAGGGGACTTAACTAAATAATTTTCAGAACAAAGCATTCGAAATGTGAAATATTAAATGTTTATTAGAATCATGTGCATACAGCAGGAAAGGAAGGAAAGTAAATGAATTGTATACAGTAGTCATGCATGTTGCCAGATGACAACTTGTCACCTAAGGTCACCACTGTATCAAGGTAACATTATTTTACTGTAAATGGGGAAGTCGTATACAAGAGGTTCTTCTTTAAATCCATCAAGATTACAACACAAAATTAAAAGTATGTAGTCTTTGATATGATTGTTTGTTTGAATGGTGTCTAACGCCTATTTCAGCATTCTTCAGCTATACCATGGCGTCCAGTTTTTATTGGGGGAGAAATACCCCCGACCTGTGGCAGGAAAACTGGCAATCCTTGTCAATTAAGATTGGAGTCGAGTGCACACCCACAACCTCAGTATTTACAGACCATGTGATCAATACTAGACTAACTACCTTAACCACTCGGCCACTGAGGCCCCTCTTTGATATGATGCATATAGCTTATTTTCAAAATTGCAAGAATCTATGAATTTAACTGGTAAGACATTTTATATATTATATACTGAACCCTGATTCACTGACCTGTCAGTTGAACATAACTGGAGTTCGGAACTTGTATAAACATAGATGTACATGTCAGTAGATACTCCATCACTGTATCACCAATCCTACAAGTAAACCATATTTCCTCTTTAACTGAGCACCTTTTAACATGCGAGCAGTATTTTAGCCAAATTTAAAACAAAAACATTTTAACAATCATTAGGTCAACTAAGAGGAATGGGATGGACAAAAGGGAACAGAATTTGGACTGCCACCAAAAAGTTAGGGTGGTTTGGAAGGGGTGGAAAATTGTCTTTTGTGGTGGCTACAATGTGCCTACTCATTTTCTAAATCTATTAAATTGTTTTTATCCTGCAAGCAGTATGGCACTATCCAAGTATGTTCCATGTTTAGGCTTTCCGTATTGTAACCTGACAACACCCCAGTGACAGAGAGTAAGAGCAGCAGTGTGTGGTTGCAAACTGGGATCTTCCTATTATCCAGGGATGTATTCACAAAAAAGTGTCCATATTTAGTTATTTCAAATTTCTCTGTGAGATATAAGTATGAGTTTACGTCACAAAAATCAATGTACAATGTCAGCAATGGGACCTATTATTTTTGAGAAACACATATTTAAACAAATAATTAACTTGCTAGGTGAAATACTTATGTAAGCTAAGTTTCAATGAATGATAGAATCAATGCATTTTTTAAGAGAAGAATGCTCATCTTACTTTATTTACCTGTAGACCATGTATGTTCTTTGTCAGAAGTTTACATGAATACTCAATAACCAATAACTGTTTATGAGTTTTAAAATCTACCTGTTTTCTCTTCTACAAAATATATATTTTTGCTTTTTTTCCTGGCAATTTTAATGTGCCCAATAATTAAAGAAAATATGGAGTGAACAAATAATAAATAATACCCCTCAAAGTGGTCACATCCTGCAGGAATGTGCAGAGGTTCAAATTAGTGGTCCAAGGTCCGGGAACTTTCTGATTTTCGATCAGACTTGCGGTTTGGTTTTTAGCTGACAGACAGACCTTCTTTTTTTATGAGGCAGATTTTATTTGGTGAATGCCAAATTGAGCAAAATATTTGTTATTCAAGTAGATGTTTGTATCTACGTTCTTTTTTAAGTTTACAAAGGGTGAAATTAACGGATGCTAACATGCATTTTCAGATTTTATGTAAATACACATTTTGAATTAAAGTTTTGGCACTTCAAAAATGTAATTACAAGCAAAATTGTATGTGAATATAACTTTAGGTAGAGTGGCTTAATTATGATCCAGATCTGGAATAGTTATCTAATATCAGAAATGTGGGACTATTTATTGAGTTGATGAGTTAAAATTCTTACATTATATTTAAATCAAATGTTTCAGCATTTTTCTATACAAAACTCAGAAATAGAAAGCATTTAAAAAAATAATAGTAATAAACTGTTATTTTATTCAAAATTTAACATAATAAATCAGCTTTAAAATTTTAAAATTTTCACGTATTTATGCTGTATTTCTTCATTTATCTCCTTTCTGTTTTGTTTATTTTGTAAGAATTGCTTTGAAATCCTGTCTTTAAGTGATTTTTATACTTGTGAGGCATTTTGTTATGTGCATCTCTTCCACAAAAACAAAATAAAAAATAAGTACCTTGACAATAGTTTACACCAAACTGGATACTGCAGTCTGTTAAAACAACTGTTGGGATAAAGGTATTCCAAATCATGAACATGGGACACCTGTGCTCCAATGTCATCTGAAGACTGCAAAATACAACCAAAAATTCAAGGTATATTACATTGTGAGTCACCTTCAAATACTGTTTTTATCTTTAAAAAAGATATATTATGTACTTCACAAATTTTCAAAATATAACTTATGTAGCTTTATCTTTAAATTACAGACATTTTTTTGTCAGTTACAAAGGGTTCTTTCTTGTCAAAGAAAAAGGTTTGATCGTATTTGGGAACTGTACTATTGCCTTACTAGGTCTTGATACATGTAGTGTCACCATCAATGACTAGTAAATAAATTCTATTTAGAAATGGATATATACGTAGGAAATTATGTCACCTTATCTTGCTGAGCTAAAACTGAGTTGCAATAAAAAAATAAAATAATTATTCTGGGTACTGGAAAGAGTAACTAAGGCCTGACCCATAGATCAGAGCTGCTTAGTGCACCTGCCCCCTCCCCTAGGAGTGGATAGGAGAGGGTCTCTCATTAGGGAAAAAGAATTGTTATATGTAGCCACTACAGTAGACTTAACTTTCAGATGCCAGCTAATATACAATACTGATCAAATGGCAATCTAAATTTTGTTTCTGTTTGTCCATCACTTTTCCCCAATTGATTTATTGATTGTTAACCTGTTCACATCCTGAATTCAAGGGAAATATAGCTTACTGGATGTTAAGCACACTTTTAATCAATCAATCAATCAAGTGATTGTTGAGGAAATAGTAGAGGTCTCAACAGACAGCAACATTTCTGCAGAATTATAGCAGACCACATGATACCTTTCCTGAGTATAAGCTGGTGTTGGTCAGGGTATTTAAACTTTTGGAAGATGAACTGTTCCATTGTTTGAATACAATACCTATTGTTCTCTCAGCAGTTAATTCAGTGGGTACTTTAAATCTGACAAGGAAAAGTCAATCACTCATTGATTAATTTTCCTATGCCAAAAAGTAAACTCCCCAATGGTGAAAATACATGAAACTTCACTGATTGCAGGGAGGAATGGTTGTGCATATCTGAACTATATTATATGCCATATTTATCATTTAGGACAAAATTGTCTATTGCTGAACTTTTTCAAAATTTTGCAAAAAGTTTTGCTATGTTTTAAAATACTAGCAACATGTTTTAATGTCCAAAAAAAATTATTTCTGTTGTCCCAATTCCAATTTATTTCTATTTCTACACATATTTTAAACAGACATATTTTTTATTCAAACCAATTATGTTACCAAAATTTGTATTTAACTTTTGGTTTGACCAACTACTACATGTACTTTATAATGACCATGTTTATATTTGGGGAGATTTGTTGATTAATTAGTATTACACAGTTTATATCTATATGTATCATATTTCAATAATAGTGTCTCTCCTTGTACCAAAATAGACTTACCACTCAGTATACATACAAAAATAAAACATGAGTGTTGTTGGTAATGCTTGTAATGCTCACAATTTTGGAGCACCTGGTTTCCCCCCAGATTTATGTCTCCAAATAAAGTTTTGTTTGTCCTACAGAGTGTTATTCCTTACCCAATATATAGTAGGATTGCATGTTATGTTTCTGTTTTTACTTCTGTGTTTGATTTTATTAATTTTATGTGTCATTATGTGAGGAACTGCCCCCATAGATTTGTGAAAAATCTCAAAATGACAATAACTTTTTTTATCCTTTTTTTTTCAGACATTAAATCCTAAATTGTAAAATTAGTAACACCTTTAAAAAAAATAAATACATCATTTTTATACAGTTACTGAAAATTTACACTCAACAAGGGAGATAATTTTAATGAATATATCGACAGTGTTTAAAAATGTTCTCTGATTTTTCATGAGTTATTCCATCTAACACAGCATCACAATTGCAGTTCTTGTGTAACCAAAAGTGAAAATGCTGTTTGATCTCAATATCTGTTTCAATATATGAAAGCAGTATCGTGATAACAAGTCACCAGATAAAAAACGCATTAGGGAAATGGGAATAAACCAGTGAAAAGAACATTCTGACTGAAAACAAAATCTAGAAATAGGATGGATTAAATAGTGCTGCTTTTCTAATTGTTACAATTTGCTTAGTCTACTTTTTTAAATTAAATTATACCTGGTGCACTAGCTACCCATTATTGTCTGTGGTTAGGCTTTCTGTATTATGTCTGGAAACCCACATTCATTTGTAAATGCTTGTTTTTAATGAAAACCCCATTTATTTATTTTTTTTTAATGAAGAATTATGGGGAATGACTGGCAGCAAGATGTATTAGTGAAAACAGAATGCATATACTGCATATACTGTTCAAATGAAATATGGTTTTCTTCAGAAATCATTGACATCAAATTGTTACAATAATTATTTGGTCACCATTAGTAATAATACAATTAAGTATAGGCATATATATTTTCATAAGGGTGTTTAGTTTTTTCCATATAAAAATTAATCAATCAATGATTTACTTCTCCTTGTCAGATTTAAAGTACCCACTGAATAAACTGCTGAGAGAACAATAGGTATTGTATTCAAACAATGGGACAGTTCATCTTCCAAAAGTTTAAATACCCTGACCAACACCAGCTTATACTCAGGAAAGGTTTCATGTGGTCCGCTATAATACTCTTTATTAACAAACTTGAAATACTGATAACAGGTTGCACTAAATTTAACCAGCAAATGACAATTAGATAACTCTAAAGTTAAAACAAGAACTATACTTACTGTTGAAAATCCCAAAGTTAAGACATTTTTCTTATTCCGCCTCTTAATTCTCTGAAACAAAAAGTATCAGACATTAATTTAATATTTTTTACTTATTATGAAATGATAGTAGCATTAGTGATATTTATTATTTATTATAAGCCTTTTCAGATAGCTTCAAATAATCATTCACATAGATCATGATGCACTAGACTCTAGTAGAGAATCTATTGAGCCTGTATCAACTGGTCAAAAAATGGCATAAAACAAAACAAACAATCCCAATGATGGCAAACTTGAGAGCCCAATCATCAAGAAATGAGGCAAGTTTTTGACAGTATCTCCCATGCATTGTTCTTATAAATAAAACTTATTTTGACCTTGTATTTTCCAAAGATTTAATGAATTTCTGCACAAGGTAGGAATGTCACAACTTCAATAGTCAGCTTTTACTCTTTTTTTATATGTCCAAGGGCTAAAGACAAAACAAAAGACAAAGAAAAAATAAACAGAAGGTAAATCTTATCCAAGAATAAAACAAAACATTTAAACAATTAAATCCAGAAATTATCCATTTTTAATATATTTTCTCATATTAAATTTTCTGAATATGTTAGTATAGACAAAAAAAAGCTTATTATTTTGGAATATCCATATGTGAAATTTCCCACAATAAAATCAGAGTATTTCTACCCCAAACAGACAAGTCACAGTGAATAGCTTATCAAGTGACCCAAATTTACCAAATGTTCCAAGAAATGGTATATGTTTATAACAAGTATGACAAGATGTGAACTATTTTATGCAATTAAGCCCTACTATTAAAATTAAATATGAAACTGATTACACACACAAAAACTGAAATGTGTGTTTCTTGAGATGTTTGATCTAAAAGAACTAAATGCTACAAAAAGATTGGTTTCTAATATTTCAGTTTTGTTTGTTTGTTTGAATGGTGTTCAGCAATTTTTCAGATATAATGTAGCATCCAGTTTTTATTGGGGTAGGAACAAGGCCCAGGAATTTCTCCCCAGTCATGGCAGACATTTTACCTCTCATCATATAGAAGAACAAAGTACTTTTAAAAAATGCAGCTATTCTAAGCAAGGTTTAGCTTTAATACTTACCTTTTATTGTCTTTGCTTAAGCTGAGATGTGTATGTGCTTTTCCTTAAATTGAGAATTCGGGTCTTAAATTATTTTTTAGACCGTAGTAGATATTAGTTGCTACATGTATTTTGTGATGGGTTCCTAGTGTAGCGACCCTGGGCACTACGATTTAAGTGAAAATGTATTTCAATACTTAATATTTAAACCTTGTACAACGGACACAAGTAATGGCTGGTGAACGTTTACTACGGCGGTTTATGACGAAGACATTGATAAAACTAACAGTTTATTAGTAACACATATCAATAGTATTCTGCATGTGTGACAGTATATTTCTGGTCAAGCACTAATCACAAATATATATTAAGTAAATATATATATATAAACTATGCATAAAAAAAACCATGTATTTAATTTCTATCGGCAAATTAGAAAAATAGATATTTCCATCTTTCAATGTGTTGACTGACGTAACTGAAATATTTATTGCATCATTGCAATACCAGTAGCTTAGTATTTTTCCATCCATAATTGTCTTATTTGTATTTATTAATAAACAATAACCTTGAATTTTATCTTCCTGTCAAAGAGATAATCCGCTTGATCGTTTTTAGTTCGTAAATTCGTAACCGTTAGTAGGTTTGTAGTTTTTATTGGAGTATCAAGTACTCAGGGAGTCAAAACACGACTGAAGACAATTGGAAATTCAGCTCAATTTATACTACCCGAACATGATTGTGACGTCACACTCATTTAAAACATCTAAACTCATTTACGGCAGTGCAACAAAAATGAATGTCAAGTAGATTTGTGTTTTTGACTAACCAGAAAAATGAATACATTATTCAAATGGAAGGACATACATAATGTTATGAAACTTAGAATAGTTAAATTTCCACTTGGAATGAATAATAAGATTAATTTTCAAGGAGAGCAATTAACTGTAACGTGTCTAAAAGGTAAGAAACGTTACAACACACTTTTTAAATTTCACTTGAGATTAGAAGTTTTTCTCTTATTATGTATATTTGTGGATAATAAAAAAGTATAAATGTTGCAAACTATTAGAAATACTAATGAACAATTATTCAATGCAAGTTATTTGAAATAGTTACATGTATGTTGAATATAATATTATTATGACAAGAAAACCTTTATGATTAAAACACACATGCGAAAGAGTACACTTAAACCCTATTCCCATAGTGTAAGCTTGACCAGACTATGTAACAAATCAAGGATTACAGTAATCAAAGGTTTGAGAATGTGACATATTATAAAAATTGCTACATAGCCCCCACCTTAAAAAAACTGGACATCCTGGACAGGCAATAATAAAAAAAACAATTACATTGCAATACAAATTAACTTGTTTAAGAACATTAATCAGTCCAATCAAACTGTACTTCAACGAATACTGTTTCCGTTACATCATCATCTTCAGAATCACTATTGTCATCACAATTTATTTCATTGTCCACATTAGCACTTATTTCCTTCTTCACAATGTTTACAACACAATTAATTCCAGTGATCATGTTTTTGTTTTCATCACTACTTATTTCACTTTCTATATTGTTCACGATCACTTCACAACTAATTCCAGTGTTCACGTTATTGTCAGTATAATGTCCTCTTGCTGACAGCTACTGTAGAGTTTTTCTCTGTCACATTCCTCTTTTATATCTCTTGTATCAGTAGATTTGTCGCTACACGACCACACTAAGTATAATTCTCCAATGTCTACATTCATTTGAAAATCCATAACATTTCTCTCAGTTTGAACCCCTCGTCATTCTTTGCTGGAAGTTAAGGTCAGCAACCCATGTTGCGGATGGGCAGTACACAGCTCTATCAGGAAACACCACTTTCTTCTCTTTTCTTACACTTCCATAGCCATATGGCAATACAGAGCCTGTGTACTGCCCTTCCCGACCTCCCTGAGCCCTCTTGTGAATATCTTTCACTAGTTTCACCACTTCGCTCGTACCGAAGGCACTAGTAGGTGCCAAAAAATGTTTTCATTTTCTTTCCTTCGCAGTGTATACAGCCTGGGGAAGACTTAAGTGGCTACTATTTTCTTTATGGGTGGCAAGTCCAGTGAGACATCCTTTCCAGATTCAGTGTTAAATTGTATCTTCTTGGGACTGGGAATAGGAGGTAAAGGGGAGACTATTCTCATGTGAGAGGGGAACAGTACCCTCTTAACCGGTGACACCTCCATGGGATGGTCCTCATACCCTAAAAAGATGCTGACTGGGGACTGCAGGGGTGTCAAGGGCATCTCCAGAGTTGGAACCCTTTTTTCTGGCCTTTCTTTCTTCGAACTAACGGTTTGAACCCTAGGTATAGCTGTTGGCACTGGCTTACTTGGTGATGGTAGTATGGTCACTATGGATACATTCATGCTCTCTTTTATGCCATGCTTTGCCCTCTGGCGATCAATCACCTGTTGCCTAGAAGCTTCCGTACACATAAAAGTGCATTTGTTGCATCTGATCACTCCCTTCGGGTATTTAGTCCACACATGCCTCATCAATGTTTTCCTACTTCTATATGTGGCCCCACACTTTTTGCAGTCATACATCTGGAAGTGGTTAAAAAAAACTGTATTAGTAAAATAATCTAACCTGACCAGAGAAAGTTTTGCTTACTTCAGCTATACCTATTGTGTGTGTGTTTTAACTTATTTATGCATTTATTTATACATGCATAATGTTTTGTTTATAATTTATTTAATCATCTTGTGTTTTATGTTTATTTTCAGGACTAGCACTCCATCATGCAGTGTCATTTTCATTCCTGAACCAGTTATCAACATCACCAAAGAATGGCTTAAGTCTGTCATGATGTGCAACAGAAAATCAGGATAGTGGAGTCTTTCAAATCTTATATAGTACATTGGAGTTTACCTCTACAATTATGAAAGGGCCATCCGACTGTTTTTGTAATTTAGGAATGACATTCTTTTGTCTTATTGGAACATGAACCACACTGTGTCCTGTTTCATACTGATTTTTGTTTATTCGTATGTCATATGACAGTTTGTGTTTCTTACTGGCAAAAGAAATATTTTCCCTGGCTTTTGAGTGTTCTTTCCATGAAAGTTTTGTGTTGTTTTAACATAGGAGTTTGCAGCCTCAGTTTCATTTTGAAAATCATTTCTTTGAGGGTGTGGACCATACATCAGGTCTATAGGTAGTTTTATCTCACGTCCTAGCATCATCATGCAAGGTGATAGCTTTGTAGACTCGTGTTGGGATGATCTGTATGCCATCAGAGCCCAGAGGAGCTGATCGTCCCAATCTCCCTGATCCCTTCTGACATATTTACTAATAATATCTTCCAGGGTTCTATTTAATCTTTCCACCAGACCATAACTCTGTGGTCTAAAGGCAGTTGTCCCTGTCTTGTCAATCTTAAGTTTTTCACATAACTCCTTTAAAAGTTTTGATTCAAATTGTCTCCCATGGTCAGTGGGTACTTGTAGAGGAACACCATATCTACATGTACAGACAAAATTTTTAAGACAACTGTCAGCCACAGTTTCTGCTTCAATATTGGTTAAAGAATAACCTTCAGCCCATTAAGTGAAATAGTCAGAAACTATTAGTGCATATTTATTGCCTTTGTATGATAAGGGTAATGGACCAATTAGGTCTAAAGTGACTCTTACTAGGGGGCACCTACATTATATTGTTTCATTTTGCTTTTTGCTTTTCGTACATCATACTTGTAACCAAGCCAATAGAACCTATTTTGAACCCTCCCAATAGTTTTGTTTATTCCAAGATGACCACATTGTTTGTCATCATGAACCATCTGAAGTATTTCCTGGATTAATGTGTTTGGAACTATTAGTTGTCTAATACATGTAGTTTCTTCAGTTGTGGAATGAATCCACTTGCGATATAAGACATCATTCTCTAGTATTATTCTATCCCATTGGGACCAGTACTTTTTAAGTAAGACACTCTCGGTTGAGATATCAGCCCAACTTGGTTTTTCTTTAACTCTCGAAATTGCTTGAGAACTTCATTGCTGTTTTGAGCTTGTGAGATTTCTTGGCTGGTTTTACACTGGATCCATCTACAAACATCATCATCAACCAACTCTTCTGGAGGTGCCTTCTTTGCCCTTCTACAAGACTCGTGGTCTGGTTGGTCTAATTTTTTTATGCACTTCAAAATTGTACATGTTTTTAAACCTTAGGAGCCAAGTAAGAGCTCCATGATCAGTTTGAACAATAAATTTAGACCCATAGAGGTAATGATGAAATTTTTTTACACTCATTATGATTGCTAAAAGCTCTTGCCTTGTTACACAGTATTGACATTGGGCTCTACTAAGTGATTTACTTAAATATGCAATTACTTGTTCTTTTGCCATCTACAAGTTGTGATAAAACAGCACCTACTCCATACCCACTGGCATCAGTATCTACATTAAAAGGTTTGGACATGTCCAGAAAACCCAATATTGGTGCAGAAACCAAAGCACTTTTTAACTTGGTAAAATATTTCTCACACTTGTCTGTCCAATAAAATAGACAGTTTTTCTCTGTTAATTTATGCAACTCTTTTGCTATAAAGGCAAAGTCTTTAATAAATTTTCTATAATAGGAACATGTCCCTTAAAAAACTGTGAATATCCCTAACAGATGTTGGTCTAGGCCACGATTTAACTGCTTTTATCTCCTTTGAATCAGCTGCAATCCTTTCAGCTGAGACAATGTTACCCAAGAAAGACACTCGTCTTTGGAACAATGTTCACTTATCAGGGGAAATTTTTAAACCTTCCTTAGAAATTCTTTCCAAAACCTCATTTAACCAAACTAAATGTGACTTGAACGAGTCTGAGAAAACAATAATGTCATCTATGTAAATGATACAGGTCCTCCAATTAAGGCCTGCCAGTACATATTCCATTAGCCGTTGAAATGTTGCTACCCCATTACATAATCCCATAGCCATCACCATTAATTGAAATAATCCTTTTGTACTGGTGAATGCTGTTTTTTCTTTGTCATTTTCGTCCATTAAGACTTGGAAGTACCCGCTTGATAAATCGACTACACTGAACCAAGTAGACCCCTTTAAAGCATCGAGTGAGTCATCTATTCTTGGTAAAGGATATGAATCTTTGATTTGGAGATTATTTAGGGATATCATGTCTACACAAATTCTTATTGAACCATCTTTCTTTGTTACAGGGACTATGTTTGAAGCCCAAGGACTTGTTGAAGGTTCAATGATATTACAATCAAGGAGTCTTTGTATTTCTTTATCGACAGCATCTCGTTTTGTAATGGGAATACGCCTAAGTGGTTGTTTGAATGGTTTAGCTTTGCCAGTATCTATTTTGTGCTTAATGGTACTAGCGGTACCCAAGTCATCTTTGCTTCTAGAAAATGTTTGCTCATTTTGTTTTAATAAGTCATGTAGTTTCTGTATTTGAGTGTCATTGAGTGTTTCACTACATCTTTGTTTCAGTTCCCTTAAATTATCTGGGAGATCATCTGAATTGTGATTATCAGATGTGTCTATTTTCATACATTTCATAGTTGAAGTACTAGTATTGTTGTAGTATTTTATGGAAACAATTTGTTCACATGTGGCTATGCATGTCAAATGTGTTAATACAACCTCAAAGTCTTTCACATTTGATCAATGCAAGGGTACTAATTCCACTACTTAGATATATATACCAGTGTTTTTGCTACATGTACCAAAATATTTTCACCATTTTTGTTATTAAATGGTTCAATTATAGCATTCATAATGCATCCTGAGTCTCCTACAAAAATGCCTGATGTTATGACCTCTGTATTTGGTGGGATTATAATATTTTCAGTAAGAGCTATTCTGAAAAGTGAGTCAATCCTACTCTCATTGATATGTACATTGAATTTTGTCATTACATTGTACCTATGGTCAAAATCCTGTTGCCCATATCTAATGTACATTGATATTTGTTTAAAATGTTGTAATATAACCTATAACAGCTGTAACATCTATATCAGCTACAGTAAATTTGTGGGTAAATTGAGAATTGCCAATTTGAAAAGCTAAATCAACATATCCCAAAGTATTTATACTGCTTCCATCAGCTAGACAGAGTTTTGTGCAGTTGGTTTTTATTGCAGGTCAGACAGCTACAGAAATAATTTCAGATTTATTAACATGTAAAATACTGATTGTTGAACCTGTATCAACTAAACTATTAACTTTTGAACAATATCATTAAATAAACATTTCAGAAATAAACTGTCTTGTCTTTGCGCCTTCATTAAATTAACGGACCCTTCGTTAAAAATGTCATGTGCTGGTGACCGGCCCTTATCCAGCATTTACAAGTTTTTCTGAAAAGTTGGTTGAATTGTATGTCAGTCTGTGTAGCCTCAATACTTTAAGTACTTTGACTAATACTTTGTGTTTTTCCCCGATTTCGGAAATTTTACATTGTCAGTTTTAAATTTAGGGCAATTTCATCTGATGTGCCCTGCTGTGTTACAATAGTAACAGATGAGAGACTTTGATTTACGGTCAATTTTGCTATCAATGTGTTGTATTTGGTCACTTATTTTTTAAAGTCAAGCCTCCATGTGCTCTGGTTCAGCGTTATTGGTTCATAATCATACGAACACAGTGTTTAGGAAAATTAACCCTCTTCTGTTCGAGCATAAATGCTTCATATTCTACACGCTTACGTATGCAATGATCGATTGTTTTTGGCTCTTTTAGTAAAAATAAAGAGAGAGGAATTTTAGGGTCATTAAGTGCTTTGATAAAGCAGTCTTTAGCTACATTTGTAATTGGTTTCTAATTTCAATTGGTGCAGTAGGATAGGCCATGCAAGTGACTCGTCTAATTTCTTGAGCCATCTCCGGAAGAGATTGGCCAATTTTTCTTTGAAAAGAGTTCATCTGGACTTTATACATATTTTACTAATTTGGGGGCTCAAATCTTAATGTCAACACCAAAACTAGGTAGTCATAGTTAAGTCTTTTAGCTGGTTCAACTTCTGTGACAATTTCTTGTGCGGTTCCCCTTAAACTAGTAGCGAGTTCAAAAGCCTTCGTTTTATCGTTCCATTTGATTATTGATTTGACAATTGCTGTTATTTAATTGAGTATCTAAACTTAGAACACGGGAGCGTACCCCTGTCACATTCCCCACATTAGTGATCCTTTCATCTGATCTAGTCATGGTGTCTACACACCAGTTTCTGCCAACTAAGGCAGCTCTGCTACCCTCAACACGCATGTTAGAGGGAGCCTTCCGTGAAGAGTTAGTGCTGGCGCCTAAGATATTGCACTGGTCAAACCCTGTACCGCGGAGATTGTCTTGACAATGAGCATACCCCTGTCTCATATCTCCCCCTCCACAGGATAAAAAATTAGAAGTATCAAAACCACGATGCCCATCGTAATGTGCACCGTCATAATGACTAGTCAATAAACTCTGTATTCGTCTTTCAGCCTCCATATGTTTTAGTTCTTTTTGCAACTGTCTTATGTTTAACTGATTAGAGGTGTGTTGTGGATTTGTTGTGTTTGGTGTGGTCGTATGATCGCCCGACGACCTTGTAACCCGCATCTGGACTTCCCCAGTTGGTGTTTAATCAAGGCGAGTTTTATTTCTGTTTGTGTCTCTGTCCGATGCGGTGTGTCGTGGTTCAACTCCTGATTCTTCCATTTCATTGCTGTGTAAGCTAGCTTGGTCTAGCTTCACAAAACTAGGTTGTCTAACTCTTGATGTGCCTGCACTGTAGATCATTAATGTGTTTTTTTAGTGTTTGTTTGTTTGTGTTTTTTTCACCTCAACTTAAGATCGGATCCTTTTTTATATCCAGGGATCCACACATATATATACATACTATGCATAAAACAACCCATGTATTTCTATCGGCAAATTACACAGTAAATTTTCCGTAGCTCGAACTCGGATGTCTCGAACACCACAGATTTCTCGAACTGTTTTTAAAGTCCCGACATTTATTTTTATATGTGTTTGTACAAAAAACCCCGGTTTTTTAACACCGATTTCTCGAAAACTCGAACTCATTTATAGGTCCCTTTGATAGTAAACTCGTGTAAGTCACTCACAATAACTCGAACTAAAATTATAAGCGTCAGTGCGAAGCAATTAACTTCAGGTACAAAGGACGTGGATAACAGAAGCCATAACAATTAAAAAATAATAGATAATTATGTCACGACTGGTGATTAGTTTGAACAGGCAAATAGACATTAATTGTTTCTTTAATTGAAATATGAAATGTACCAAGCGGATTATCAAATCAACGACAATATTCCAATTAAAAATCATTTACGACTTTTGTTGACAACTGTGGTTAAATTGATATTTTAAAAAATTGAAGAGTGTGTCCATGGGACACGGATGCCCCCGCTAAATGAAGTCCCAAACAAGAAGTAGTTGTCCGACAGGTCTGAAAGTCGCTTAGGAGGTACAACTTGTGATACTGAACCACCCTGCCAAATTTCAAATTGTTCTGATGTACGGTTTCTGAGAAAAGCTTGACGGAAATTTTCATACTCATGTTAACACATTTTCATATCGGCCCAGTCGCAAACAGGAAGTAGTTGTCCGACAGGTCTGAAAGTCGCTTAGGACGTACAACTTGTGATACTGAACCACCCTGCCAAATTTCAAATTGTGCTGATGTACGGTTTCTGAGAAAAGCTTGACGGAAATTTTCATACTCATGTTAACACATTTTCATATCGGCCCAGTCGCAAACAGGAAGTAGTTGTCCGACAGGTCTGAAAGTCGCTTAGGACGTACAACTTGTGATACTGAACCACACTGCCAAATTTCAAATTGTTCTAATGTACGGTTTCTGAGAAAAGCTTGACGGAAATTTGTACATACAGACGGACGTATTTACGTACAAATGAAGTCCCAAACAGGAAGTAGTTGTCCGACAGGTCTGAAATTCGCTTGGGACGTACAACTTGTGATACTGAACCACTCTGCCAAATTTAAAATTGTTCTCATGTACGGTTTCTGAGAAAAGCTTGACGGAAATTTGTTCGTACGTACGTACGGACGGACGGACATGAGTAAAACTTAATGCCCCACGACATGTCGTCGCGGGGGCATAAAAACCAAATATTAAAGGTAAAATAATTTATGAAAAATGTTTCGGCAATAAATATTGTGGAAATTATTTACTTAATTTAACTGCGATGGATATACCGAGTACAAACAGGTTTTTGAGCAGTAACGGGAGTAAATCATAAGCTATATAGAAATTTCAAATTTCACAAACTATTACACCTAAAATTACTTTATTTGTCTTAAAATTCATGAAATAAACATCTACATACATTCAAAACAAATTTTAGTTCCCAAAAAACAACCATACCGCGTGTTATTCTGGTACCCTGATGATGATATCCTCATTAGCATAATCAGCCTTCGGATATAACGTCAGGTCAGGAGCATTGGATTTCAACAGTGACAGCGTTGAAATTTGATGTTCTGGTATTCTCTAGACTAACCATTTTGTATCATAGATAAGTTCAAGTAGACCGAACGTATTATGATGTCATTCTCTTTATGACCTTCAATGTTTACATTTCTTAGCTGAGTTTGCATTAAGATTTAATAATTTATTAAAGGTAAAGTTGAATGTTATTTATATTAAAATTTGATCAAGAAAGGGTATTCCCAGCTTTAAAAAATGATTGACATGTGCATATGATATTAAATGGCCTCATATTATCAACCAATGAAAATGCTTATATCGGATGTCCTGACCTGGTGTTATATTTGAAGTGAAGCTTGCGTCAATGAAAAATATTGCACCAGGAGACCAGGTTATACCGCGTGTAGGAAAATTAACGAGCAACTTATAAACAAAATCGGTCATGGTACGGAACAGATACATTTCCAGGGGTTGTCCAACTTCCGTGGCTTGAACAACCGATAACTCGAACTATTTTTGGCAACCCTACCGAGTTCGAGTTATCGAAGTTCTACTGTAGATATTTCCATCTATCAATGTGTTAACTGAAATATTTATTTCATCATTGCAATATTAGTAGCTTAGTATTTTTCCATCTGTAATTGTCTTATTTGTATTTATTAATAAATAATAACCTTGAATTTGATCTTCCTGTCAAAGAGATAATCCGCTTGATCGTTTTTAGTTCGTAACTTTGTAACCGTTAGTTGGTTTGTAGTTTTTATTGGAGTATCGAGTACTCAGGGAGTCAAAACACGACTGAAGACAATTGGAAATTCAGCTCAACTTATACAACCGAACATGTTTGTGAGGTCACACTCATTTAACAACATCTGAACTAATATTTACAGCAGTGCAACAAAAATGAAGGTCAAGTGGATTTGTGTTTCTGGCTTAGCGGAAAAATGAATACATTATTGGAATGGAATGACATAATGTTATGAAACTTAGAATAGTTAAATTTCCACTTGGAATGAATAATCAGATTAATTTTCAAGGAGAGCAATTAACTGCAACATGTCTAAAAGGTAAGAAACATTACAACACACTTTTTAAATTTCACTTGAGATTTGAAGTTTTTCTCTTATTATGTATATTTGTGGATAATAAAAACAGTATAAATGTTACAAACCATTAGAAATACTAATGAACATTTATTCAATGCAAGTTATTTGAAATAGTTATGTTGAATATTATTATTATGACAAGAAAACCTTTATGATTAAAACACACATGCAAAAGAGTATACTTAAACCCTATTCTCATAGTGTAAGCTTGACCAGACTATGTAACAAATCAAGGATTACAGTAATCAAAGGTTTGAGAATGTGACATATTATAACAAGTGTGGACACAGAAAAACACCTGCATTCTGCATTCAGTAACGAAAATAAATTTCGTCATAAGCATTACGTAAATAGCATTAAATATCAGCAGCGGCCTGTATACAAAATATTGTCACCATACCCTGCATAGTTACAGGGGAACAGCCGTAGCCCGAAACTTAAACGTAGTCGCTGGACCGTGAAATTGAGGTCAAGGTCAGGTGGAACCTACCAGACAGTCATGTACTATTCATCAGCAACCTATATACCAAATATTGTCATCCTACCATGCGTAGTTACAGAGGAACTATCGTAACCCAAAAACTTTTACGTAGTCGCTGGATCGTGAAATTGAGGTCAAGGTCAGGTGACACCTACCAGACAGTCATGAACTAGTCATCATCAACCTATACACCAAATAGTCATCCTACCATGTGTAGTAACAGAGGAACTATCGTAACCCAAAAACTTCAACGTAGTCGCTGGACCATGAAATTGAGGTCAAGGTCAGGTGACACCTACCAGACAGTCATGTACTAGTCATCAGCAACCTATACACCAAATATTATCATCCTACCATGCATAGATACAGAGGAACTGTCGTAACCCAAAAACTTTAACATAGTTGCTGGACAGTGAAATTGAGGTCAAGGTCAGGTGACACCTACCAGACAGTCATGTACTAGTCATCAGCAACCTATACACCAAATATTGTCATCCCACCATGTGAAGTTACAGAGGAACTGTCGTAACCCAAAAACTTTAACGTAGTCGCTGGGCGTGAAATTGAATTCAAGGTCAGGTGACACCTACCAGACAGTCATGTACTAGTCATCAGCAACCTATACACCAAATATTGACATCCTACCATGCATAGATACAGAGGAACTGTCGTAACCCAAAAACTTTAACGTAGTCACTGGACAGTGAAATTGAGGTCAAGGTCAGGTGACACCTACCAGACAGTCATGTACTTGTCATCAGCAACCTATA
This sequence comes from Limnoperna fortunei, assembly GCA_944474755.1. NCBI lineage: Eukaryota > Metazoa > Mollusca > Bivalvia > Mytilida > Modiolidae > Limnoperna > Limnoperna fortunei. The sequence continues at coordinate 21,280,431 of OX104116.1, forward strand.
CACCAAATATTGTCATCCCACCATGTGAAGTTACAGAGAAACTGTCGTAACCCAAAAACTTCAACGTAGTCGCTGGGCGTGAAATTGAATTCAAGGTCAGGTGACACCTACCAGACAGTCATGTACTAGTCATCAGCAACCTATACACCAAATATTGACATCCTACCATGCATAGATACAGAGGAAGTGTCGTAACCCAAAAACTTTAACGTAGTCGCTGGACCGTGAAATTGAGGTCAAGGTCAGGTGACACCTACCAGACAGTCATGAACTAGTCATCATCAACCTATACACCAAATAGTCATCCTACCATGTGTAGTAACAGAGGAACTATCGTAACCCAAAAACTTCAACGTAGTGGCTGGACCGTGAAATTGAGGTCAAGGTCAGGTGACACCTACCAGACAGTCATGTACTAGTCATCAGCAACCTATACACCAAATATTATCATCCTACCATGCCTAGTTAGAGGAACTGTCGTAACCCAAAAACTTTAACGTAGTTGCTGGACCGTAAAATTGAGGTCAAGGTCAGGTGACACCTACCAGACAGTCATGTACTAGTCATCAGCAACCTATACACCAAATATTGTCATCCCACCATGTGAAGTTACAGAGGAACTGTCGTAACCCAAAAACTTTAACGTAGTCGCTGGGCGTGAAATTGAATTCAAGGTCAGGTGACACCTACCAGACAGTCATGTACTAGTCATCAGCAACCTATACACCAAATATTGACATCCTACCATGCATAGATACAGAGGAACTGTCGTAACCCAAAAACTTTAACGTTTTCGCTGGACCGCGAAATTGAGGTCAAGCCAATGTCAAGGTCAGGTGACAGGTGACTGACTGGCAAGTACTCATCATAAGCTACCTCTGGACCAAATTTGATGGACCTAGGGATTGGGCTTACAAAGATATGAAGCAAGATGTCAATAGTTTACGCTGCCGCCGACGGATTCCCATATATATGTCTCGCCTCCAGCGACTTTCGTCGCAGGCAAAACAAAAATTGCTACACTAGGAAATATGCACCGTGTAAGAAAGAAAATATATGTAGGAAAACATTCTGCTTTCTGTGACATGTTGTCTAATCAACAAAGTAATGGCAAATACTGTTTTTGATGAACATTCATCAATCAGATCACCTCCGTTATTTCCCACTATGGTTGAAAAGTAATTTTCAAAAATTGACGGTGTTCCAATTGGAACATTCATGAGACATTTTCATTAACCATAAGGAGTAAGTTGTAACAAAAATTACAACAAGTTGGGAACAGAATTAAATTTATACTATATTCTACGATAGGAAAAGAATCATACCTGAATAACACGCAACAACAGCTCCTTCTGTTGGGAAACCTGGTCAAAAGAACTGAAAGTAGGTAACTCTTCTTCACATGATGAAGCCACCACTGTTGTTTTCAAAAGCTTTGTATACCTTTAAACACAAAACAGGGTTCCTGTTATATAGTGTTTCCACTGTGTTTAGTATAACCAGCAAAACTATTTCATTTTGCATCTTAAGCACTTTCAACTTTCATAGAAATTAACATTTGCAGACACTTCTTACAGTATCTAAATTGGTGAATCATTTGTACTACAGTCTCATTCAAATGAATACAAAATATATCCCAGTCAAAATTTCTTGTTCATACATCAGTGTTTGTGCCATTCACTGGTGGGTCCATGATCAAAAATAAAATCATTCTGTTCTGTAGATTTAATAACCAGGGCATGTTTGCAGTAATGAAATTTCAACTTAATTTTCTCTTATGATTTTATTGGGTATTTTTACAGACACACTACACTTCCTTATACATGTACATAAGTCATAAACTTTCCTGCAACAATATATTTGTTAATGACCTACTGATTAGGAAATGCCATGTTTGACAATTAAAGCTAAGTCACTGTTTGTCAATGAACTTCAAACTATACATCAATGAAATTACTCACAGTTCAGTATCTGTTGCTAGTACAAGACGACTAGTTATGGTGCCAGTTCTATCCACAAACATCAGCCATTCCTCTAATGTCCAAATCTTAGAATACAAGTTTGTCAAAATCTCCATTCTACATTTGTATATCTTATAAACTTCTCAAAACTGTTAAGCTGCATTTGTACATGTACATTCCACAGTGTATGTATTAAGCTACAAATAGAGTATAAAAATAGCTACAGTAATGTAGCTACTAGTATAAAAAACATAGAGCAAACAATTCTACCCTCATCCCTTTTTTTGGTAATTAAGGGTATGAATTTTGTCCCTTTATTCATAATGTAGCAGTGGCAAAAAGCATATATATACAATAAGTCATGTTCAACAGGGTTCTCACTAGAATTTTTTTATGGTGAGTCATGAGACTCATCACTTTTTGAAATAGTGAGTCCCAAACTAGCTTCATGAGTCCATAGAATTGATGCGGACTATTAGCCAAGTACACATCCATTATAAGTTTTAGCTGTTGTATTTTGAAACCATGGGGCGTGTTTGCATAAAAGTAAAATGACATCAATTTTTCATGTTTCTCTATTAACATACACATTCTTATCCCAGTTCTCCTGTTGTAATAAAAAAGTGTGTATATTTCAACACTGATATTAGTAGTACAACCAACTTTATATAAATATAAAAATGTAGCACAATATATTGTTAACGGCAACCTTTTCTGACTGAGAATCATTCATATGTGAATATTTAACTACTTTCTAGTAAATAAAAATATTCCTAATGCTTGGTGGTCCCCCTCCCCCTTTTACATTTAATGAACTCTGCAAAGCCCTCCTCATACACGTTGTACCTTTTTACTAAGTACAAAAATCAAAGCTGGGTAAATGGTGATTAAAGTTGATACCAAAATTTTACTTTTATTCAAGGATCATGAAATTTTTTTTCTTCATTTCGTATACGTTTTCTTCTCCACGGAATTAATTTGTGGTTGACTTGCTTACAATTTTACATTTCCATAAAGAAACGTAACAAAATATGCACCGTGGAACACACAAAGCAGTAATATTATTGCGTCATTAATTTCTTTATTATAAAATGACGCAATGCCTACTATCAGTAACCAAAAACTTGTCGTTGATTTCATAACTTCTTAAGACAGAACCAGTAGAAGGAACACTGATATTTTTTCTTCTTAGAAATATTGCATGGAAACGTTTACTTATAATCTTGTTTAATTTTCATCTATTATTTTTAATAAGGTGCTTCAACTGCGCGTTTTACTATATAGATCTATATAAATGAAACGTATACTCAATTTGTGCTGTCCTGTAACTGTTGATGATGATGTCCACCCACGTGTGTCCACCTGTTAATCACATTACATAATTAAGACAGCCACAGGTGGCCAAAAATCAAGGTGTCAAAAGTTACAGCCTAGGGGTATTTCACGATAATAAATTAGTCTTTTGATAAATTAGCCTTTTTAACTGCATATGGAAAACGTTCACCAGTTAAAAAAATTATTCGTTGATCGTAAAATTTACCATTTTCCCAAAGCACATTGTCAGGACCCAAATGATTTGACGAGGACGCACGGAATCATACACAACTTTGTTGTGTCCAGGACGCATATACTCGCCTTAACGAGAACCTGTACAATCTTGATTTCATTCAACAGTGTCACCATTTTTTCATGATTTCATTTTAAAGATGGCTCATTTTTGAAATGTGATGATAATTATTGCCATTTTTAATTACCTATTGTGTGTTATGCCTTAATTGACATTAAACTAGAGGTTCCCAGGAGCCTGTATCGCTCACCTGAACCTGAAACCAAACAACCCTTTTTTATGCAGCTTTTCTTTGCTATAAGGAATTGCCCAACACTTCTGCAAAAGTCATTAATTTTGACCTTTTTAGGGAAATATTTCCTATAAGGAGGAGCTTTTGATGCTTAGAGGGAGAAGGGAGGTTCACTTCAAATTTGCTGTACCTGTTATACTTTCTTAACTATCAGTCGAAAACTGTCTTGACTCCCCCCCCCTCCCATTTTCTATTTTAAGCCAACACAGCTATGTATGTAGTCAGGTGTCATGATTTGCACAATTTTGGTAGAGGATGTCCTTAAGATGATGTGTGCAATGTTTCAAAGCAGTCCTTTAATGGGTTAAAGAGGAGAAGATTTTTTGAAATCAAGTAAAATTAATTCCTAAAGGGTTCATCAGACAACCTTGACCCTACATGTAAGTCATTTTTGTAGCCCTCATACAGATCATAGAGCAGAACAATTAAGCAATGCTAACTTTTTCTCTAGTTCTAATAATTTTCAAGATTTTGAGGCAAAAATGTCAAAAATAATCAATTTCGACAATTAAAGGGCAATAACTCCTATACTTTTTTAAATATAGGTGCACTTGCTGAACATTTTGTCAAAATTTCACAATATGTTTTATTGCATATAAGAAAAAACGCTCAACCTAAAGTCCACGTGGTCTAAAAATCTACTTTCACTTTCTATTTCAGTCCAAAAATATTCTTGTCCCTTATTGACTCTCAACATTTTTATGTTCATTTAAAACCAATAAAACTTTATCCTCAAGTTTCCTAGAATATTCAGCTTTCCAAAAATACCAAATTTATTTTGGTATCAGCAGTGCCTGAAATGAGGGCCAGCCGAAGGCTGGCCCGAAAAAAATTTTTTGGGCGAGTAGAAATTTGAAATCACTGGCCCAAAATGATTATGACTTGCCCAATTTTTTGTTGACAAGCAATGAGTACAGAATAAAGGCAAAAAACAAAATTACTGAACAGGGTTGGTTACTCATGTCAAACAAGAGCAGACCAATAAGGAAACTGCATACCAGAGATATGGAAGACGTCCTGGCATTTTCCCCATATCAACAATGAATTTCTTCCTCTGATAGAAATCCACGAGTCCAATAATATACATACCCTTAGATTTTGACTCGAACTTCGGATAACTCGTAAACTGCTTTATGTCTTATATCTGTAAGTGCTTTCTTTTATTGCTTTGTAACTGTTAGCTTAGTTTTAGTCTGCATAAATTGCTTTGTAACTTTTAGCTTAGTTTTAGCCTGCATTAGTGCTAGCTGCTTTATATGTTCTTATACATAACTTTCTTGCTCCAACTTTTTAACATGTGTTGCCTGCATGATCAGCAATTGTCTTATTATGTGTTGATAGTATTATTTTAACTTACAATGCATGTCTTGTACCTATGTCTGTCAGTCTATGTTTGTATTGTACTGTAATGTGTTGTCTATTATGTAGTCTGTGTCAGCTTATGTTTTGTATTGTATTGTCTGCTTATTATGTCTGTTACATGTACATGTAGTTGTTATTTATGTCGGTTTTTAAAAGCTCTACAGAGCTCATGTTTGTTGTTACATATGTCACCGACTTTAAATAAAATTTACTTGACTTGATCAATAAATTTGCACAAAAGGTAAAGGTTATAATGTACACTACACGGCCCCGAGTACACATCATTGAATGGCGTGGACACTCAGAACGCTCAAATTCACAATGCAAATATATGTACGGTTCTTACTTGGCATATTTTGAAGCATCTTCGCTAGCCAAGGGTTACGATATGATACTCTTGTGAAGATAAGAGTATCCGATCGTAACCCTTGGCTTGCGAAGATGATTTTGAAGGTTTCTTTTCATTAGAACGAATAATCGTACCCTTGCTTTTTTTTCTTTGGCGAGGGTACCCATTTCCAGTTTTACATGATTTATCTCCCCTTTTACTTCCTGTTAAAAAAACTACGGCTATCATTACTAAAAGACTATGATATTGAAATAAAGATTTTGGATTGTTTTAATATTGTTTGTCTATGCCAATTAAATTTTTCATCTAATTAACCTTATAAGTAGATGTTACTATAGCCATAGGCAACAGGTAAGTTTGAATACAACACGGATGTCACTGGTAACCTTGTTTATTTAAGCTATAAAACAGCTGGGGTTCTACCTCCAATTAACATCAGGTAAATAGGATAATGAACATAGATTAATTAATTAACGATCATGTTTACACAGCAGGCGGTTTTAATAACCTTCCTCACTCAGATATTGACACCTGTCATTCAACTGAAGCGTGAAAATTTATCAAAGACAATTGTCCATTTCAAAGGGTTTCAACAGGACAAACTGCGGCTATAGCCGCAGTTTTTAGTACCGGAAATGGACACTAGTTGGCGTTTTTTAAATTGGAAAGTCGTCATTACTCGTAATGTAGCAGAGCGGGAGTGAATCACTCCCGGCACTTTGATGTCCAAAAGAAGTTTCATATACAATCAGACGTGGTCGATCTTGATATCTTTCGACAGTGTCACCATTTTTTTTTTATAGGCTTCGTGTTTAAAATCGATCATTATTGATACGTAATGATAGTTATTGCCGTTTTTAATAATCCGCTGTGTGTTGTGTATTAATGGACATTCGTGTCTCTTTTTGATTACGTTTACTACATGAAAAACATTGAGAAACCCGAAACTAAATGGCGTGTTGCATCTTGGGTAATACATATGTAAATTACTGGATTCTTACTACGGAGTGGTTGTTATAGTATGCAAATGAGCACGTTTATAATAAAATTAGGTCACATTATCCATATAAGGAAAAATGATAAACATAGTATTTTCCACGTGCATCTTCAAAGACGAAAAAAAAATTTTCTTCAATGAAAGATCGTTTCCCTTTGGTTTCTCAATGTCTAAAGCAGTTTAATAGCGTAAAGAAGATGGATATTATGTTTGAATTTTGTATAAACAGACCGAAGTTAGAATTTTTTATTTGCTACATTACGAGCAATAGGACTGAATTCTGCCGTTAACCCGACAACTCACAAAACTAACTTCGAGATTATAACGGCAGTAAAATTCGGCCTATCTTTTCATCGGCAGTCGATGTTCTCTTCTTTACCGTGGAATATATAGCGATGAGGATAAAACCCGATTACTCAATGTTATCGTTACGATAAAATCCTAGCTCTTCTGATTATTTATATTAACTGAATTTTCGTTGGTTGAAGCTTGGAACTTCAACCAATCAGCGTGGCCGTTTTATCAGATCATTTGGGTACCATAAATATTGACACGGCATGTAATGACGATTAAAATATTTTGTTGACGATTTTTTTTTTCAATCGCCCAGACGTTTTTCCTTGGGCCAGCTTTTCATCTACTTTGAGCACCTTTCAATCGCCCAGACAAGGTTTAAATCGCCACTGGCGAGTGGGCGACTGTCTATTTCAGGCACTGTGATCATGTGCGGTTCAAATTCTATATGATGCAAGAGTTAACCTGTCTGTTGACTAGTACTACTTTTACGTACCACCTCTGGACTGGTTCCCAGTATTTGGTGGTCCTACACCTAAAAGCCAAAAACTGTATTTTACCCTCCCCCCCTTTTTCCATGTGTACAAAGTTTCAAAGCAGTACTTTCAGTGGTTTCAGAGGAGAAGATTTTTAAAAAATCAATTAAAACAAATTAGACAACACAGTTCAAGGGGAATAACTCTTAAAAGGTTCATCAGACAATCTTAACCCTAAGTCATTTTTGTAGCCCTCATAGAGCAGAACAATTAAGCAATAGTAACTTTTTCTCTATATATATATAGCTAGTTGAAATAATTTTCAAGATTTTGAGGCAAAAATTTCAAAAATAATCAATTTCGACAATTAAAGGGCAATAACTCCTATAAGGGGTCATCATACAACTTTGACACAATGGAGTGTTTTTATAGAGCTTTTGATGCCGATGAAGGCATGTCTCTTCGGTTTTCCTGTATCTGTTATACTTTTTGAACTATAAGCCCCCCACCATGTTCTTTTTTTTAGCCATGGCCGCCACATTTGTTAATCTGCGGCCATGGTTGGTGCAAACTTGGTTGAGTACATTTGACGGATGAGGTGTACAAAGTTTCAAATCAGTACTTTCAGTGGTTTCAGTGGAGATTTTAAAAAATCAATTAAAACCGATTAAAACAAACAGTTCAAGGGGAATAACTCTTAAACGGTTAATCAGACAATCTTGACTCTTAATCCAATTTTGTAGCCCTCATAGAGCAGAACAATTAAGCAATGCTTACTTTTTCTCTAGTTCTAATAATTTTCAAGAATTTGAGGCAAAAATTGCAAAAAACATCAATTTCAATTAAAGGGCAATAACTCCTACAAGGAGTCCTCATACAACTTTGAACGAATGGAGTGTTTTGTAGAGCTTTTGATGCTGAAGAAGGAAAGTCTCTTTAGTTTTCCTGTATCTGTTATACTTTTTGAACTATAAGCAAAAACTGTATTGTTACCCCCCTGTTCTATTTTTAGCCATGGCGGCCATGTTGGTTGGTCTGAGGCCATGATTTGTGCAAACTTGGGAGAGAACATTTTACTGATGATGTGTGCAAAGTTTCAAAGCAATCCCTTCAGTGGTTTTGGAGGAGAAGATTTTTCAAGAAAAGTTAATGACGATGATGATGACAGACGCCAAGTGATGGCAATAGCTCACATGACCCTTTGGGTCTGGTGAGCTAAAAAAACATTGAAAGGTGTATGTGTTGCATCTTAGGAAGGTTTCAAATAGTTAAATTACCTTCCATATATACTAGTAGTTATTCCTGGAATATTTGTTGTAGTATGCAAATTAGCAGTGTTTTACTACAACTTGTCAGAATTATTTATGTTTGGAAAAAACATATATGACTCATTGTATCATGGCAGCAATAGACAATATTTACAAAGATATTTCGTATTGTCTAAAGCTTAATAATAATGTAGCTCCTTAAAATTTATTTTATTTCGACAGTTAGAGATAGTTGAAGCTGAAGAGTTTGAATGATTTATTGATATGCTATATTAAAGGTTGATGTACAATAAGTCAAAGATGTTAAAATAATTTATGTGTTACATCAGTGATCTATCTACATGCTTTAACTGTACTGTGAGTGGGACAACATGTTTTTTATTTATTGCAGAAATTAATCCTTTAAACATTTAGGAGTAAACTTTGCTCATGTCCAGCAAATATGTCTCTTTTTGGAGCTTTGATTATTACAATAACACTTTAAAAATATTTAAATATACAATATGCCTTCACAACTCAACAGGATTCTTTATGCCTTGGAAATATTATCTGCACTTAAAATTATTATCGGGGATTTTGTCTGCTTATGCTATGTAGGAGATTCTGTGTCCCCTTACATCAAGGATAGTATATATACAATGCCCCTGCATACTAGTACATGTACATGTAGATAAAGATACAGTTGTAATTTATCATAAAGTTATTAGTAGTAATAAAATATACCTCTGGAACTGTCCGGTTCCTTGACAATTATAATTACAATTAAAGATAACTGTATCATGTGGTGTCTCCGCATGTTATATATTAGCCTGCAGGGTAAATATATACCAATCCTGGGACGTTATAAATTACTAGTATGATGAGGTTAGTATATGCAGGTACATTAGTTAATAACTTTGAATTGACTGTACCTGACAATTTGCAAAAAGAAAAGTGGTGACTTTATCCTTTGTCATCTTTGTGTCCTTTGGTACTCACTTTCTCAGTAACGATCAAGTCCACTTCCGGCCAGGGTTATTGTCCGTTTCGTTTCAAACTGGTTGAAATTATTAAAATTTGAGAGTTAAATAACATAAGAATCATAAAGGTAGGGTTTTTCATGAAGACAATTCAATGTTCTGTTTTTCCCCGGCCCTTCTCCCACACTGTAACACAGTCCACCCAGTATCATTCAATTTCAAGCGCAAGTAAATCTTTTTTTACAAGCCCCTGTGCCTGAAGCGTGAAAATATATCAAACAAATGTCCATTTCAAAGTTTTCAACAGGAAAAACTAGTTTTATTACCCGACGTGAAAACTAGCATACATGTAGGTGAGGTGTTTTTTTTGGAAAGTCATCAATTACAGACTGTAAACAGTTCTACTTGTATTAAAATTACATTTTCTCAATAGTCACATAGGGTTAGGTACAAGAAAAGGGCAAAAAACAGGTTCCATCACATCTCCACATTTCTGCACGGTCGGTTATTACTATTTACGGGATTTAGCTTCACTAATTTTCAAATCTGAATCTGAATAAATACAATGCAGGACCAATACTGGAATCCTGGCTTTGCCGGTTCTCGATAGCTTAAGAGATTATTGGATAAAACTTTGTTCTTATCTTATAGATATGTTTAATTATTTACCCATTTGTTTCATACTAGTAGATAAACTACTACACACTTGCAAAAAATTACAAGGAACCGTCCGGTTATTGCCAAGATCTTCGAATTATTCGAACGACCTAATTTTTGACATATGGTATACTACGTCACCAGTTCTCGATAATGTATGCGTAATTAGTTATGCAGGGCATTTTTCTGTCAATAAAATGTAATTAAAATTGTTATTCATATAAAATTTGTTTAAATTGAAGCATTAGTTTAAAAGATAGGACCCGTCTATTGTACTATAAGTTTAAGAAATTTTTGGGATTACGGAAAGGTATCGAAATATATGGTACTCTGTATTTGGGAGAATTTTAAACATCTAAACATGGAACCTGTTAATTTTTTCATTCCCTAGGAGCAACGTGGTATCCTGAAGAAAAATTTCCGACAAACAGAAGATATGTGGGAATCCTCGTTTTATGACGAAATGAATTTTTGCATGACTATCGAGAATAGGTTACTATCGAGAACAGGTTACCGTTAAGGCACTCTCTTGTTAAAAAAGCATTAGATTATTTACATATTAGTTTAGAAAGTAAAAACTATGGACCATATACATTTAAGAATTTTTTAAAAAAGAAAATTCAGATAAAATATTCAGATGAATGGTATAAATCACAAAATAAATTAAAAATGGTAAACTACAAACTTTCTTAAAAATTAACAGGGAATTTTTTAGGTTTTTGAGGGCTTTAGTCACTTTAGGCTAGCGGATGAGCCGTATAAGCATCTGCTCAGAAGCATGCATTCATTGTACTGGTGAAATATCACAGTATAAAAAACTATATTCTTTCAATTGCAGTGTATTAATTTGCTTTAAAAAATGATTATAACAAAATGTTTATAAATTTTCAAAGAATTTTAATTTTAAAACTTATTTAAAAGCATTTGTATATCAATCGCTTACAATTTTTCATTAAGGGCCGTTGTACTCTTCATTTTCTAAGTGATAGTCATCGGTAATTAGACGTATCTCGGATGTACACAAATGGCGCGTAATCCATTTGAAACCAGCAAAACATACGAAAAATGAGTTAAATACGCAAAAAAATCTTTGCAATTTTTATTTGCATTACATATTTAATCAAAAGGTGGAAGTCTGTGCGCATCAGTACGATCTACGACACTTTTGTTTGCGCGTATATTGACCAGGAGCACCACTTAATCATATTAATCGGATTACCTGTAAAAACATCGATTCGACGATTGACACCTGCTGTTTAAAACTATCGAGGTGAAACAATTAAATTTCCTGTTAATTGGCTTTGGGGTCATAAATATGTCGTTTTACACTTGGTAGAATGAATTTGTAATGAAAAATTTAAGTACTTGTTGGAAATCAGGTGACGAAATTGATTTAGAAATCTATCGTCAATTTTCAAATAATTTCGTCAATGACGAAAGTGGCGAGCGATAAAAAATTCCCTGAATTAATCACAATTTTGGTTTTGAAAATTATTTACAAGTAACAAAGAAATTTGAAATAAGAAAAGCTATTTGTAACCTTAGAATATCTTCACATAAATTAATGATTGAGATTGGTAGACATGTCAAAATTCCTAGAACAGAACGTTTTTGTAAAAAATGCAATACGGGTGCAATTGAAGATGAAATTCATTTTTTAATTGATTGTAATCATTATCAGCAGGAAAGGGAAATTTTATTTACATTTATTAAGAAAGAAAATAAAAATTTTGAAAGTCTAAACTCTGAACAAAAACTTATTTTTTTACTTACTTCTGAAGATCCAATGGTGTTAAATGCAGTGGGTGAATTTATTTTTAAATACTTATAAAATTTACATTGAATTAATATTCATATGATATCTGTCTTGCTACATTGATGTGTTATTGTAACTCTTTAATCATTGTTCTTTTCTCTTTAAATGTTGTATATTTGTACTCATGCTGCCCCTCGTTGGGCCCTTGATTGGAAAATAAAATATGTTCTATGTTCTATAGACGCATCGGAAGAGAGCTGCTGCTTTAGTAGCAGGTCGGGAGAGCTTCCTTGAAGCTATCAATTGTCTTTCTGCGCAAAGAATACAAATTATGTAATCTGAATGATAACTTAATTGCTTCTTTCAGTATACAATAAATAATCTCATTTTTGCAATGCCAATGGTTATTTAAGAGTTTGAACCTTACCAATATGGCGGGTATACTAGTTGGTAAACGGAAATCAATTACGGAAACGGATCTGGTCACATGGCCTGCAAAAACGGCAAAAATCAAAGCACCTGTCTTCACGTTACATGATAAAAAGAACAAACCGCTCAAGATATTATTATGCAGAAAATTAGGGAAAAGGCCATTAAACAGCCAGAGAGATTCAAAAGAAGCGAATATAGGATTTCTCATAAAGGGGGAGGGCTCAGTATCTCATAAAAGGAGGGGTGGTGAAGAATGCTCTTTGGACACATTTTTTTAAGACAGGGGTTTATGGACGATGCTGCTTCATAGGGACCGGAACCCCCTCTCCGTAGATCCGCCACTGGAGTCGCTGCGTCGAACAAAAAAACCATGCTGGCATGGTAAATAATTTTAAGTAATATATATATATGTAGTCCGAGAATCCTCTGCCGTCCAACGATTTTTTTTTTTTTTTGCCAAAAAAAATAGGATTCTCGGACTAATATATGTATAGTATCAAATCGTGTATTACGTAAATAATAAAATTTGTTTAGTAGATATAATATTTAAAATATCGTGTATTCAAGATTTTTAAGGCTTTACATGGATATCTCCAATCTAACATTTCTGATCTCGTTCTTCCCCAAATCAATAGAAATGTGAATTATATCAGAAAGCCGAGGTATTTTGATACATCCCGTGCCCGTACAATATTATTTTTATCAAAAAGCTTTTCCATGCTTACATGTACATTGATTTCTTGTACACTTCCCACTTAACATATAATACTACTATAGACTGTCCCTGCGCATATTTATAAACAGTTACAGATTCTAAATAGTAGTATGTATAGCTTAATTCATTAGCAGCTATAATGACAAATAACTCATTGCCCCAATGAAATTTACTTTATTTTATTTTTGTTATTTACCCATTCTGTTAATTGAATCATCTGTTAACTTAACTGCTTTTTTATCTTTACATATACCTTTTATAAATTATTTTCTTCCAGATTTGACTCATACTTTTTTTCTTCAGTCAGTACCGTTTTCCAAAAATTATCCTTCTCTTCAAATGCACGTACAAAAACCAAATTGAACAGCTTTCTTCTGCTATGTTCTCAAATATCTATTCATTCAAAAGGAAGTTATCATGATAAGTTATAAATGTATTATTAATTGATGCAAAAATATTATTTTAAAAGAATATTACTTATATCAAATCGTTGGACCGTACTATGATCAAACGTAAACAAACGTGTTTAAAACAATCTAGACTATGATAAGGGACAGACCAATTAATTTGAAGGGGGGGGGGGGCTTGGTTTTTTTGTTTTGTTCAGAAAATATTTATTTTTAAGGCGTCGTGACAGAATTTTTTTTTCATTATTATTATTATTTTATATAGCAGAAATCCTTCTTCAGAATTTTTTTTCTTATCCTCTGCATCCAAAATATTTTTTTCATCAAAAACCATTTACATTTTCAAAATATTTTTTAGGAAAAACCAAGGCCCCCCCTGCAAGTTAAATGGTCGGTCCCTAGATCACGGGGTGCATCTTTTTACCACATGACAACAAAGGCTACCACAGACTAACACAGGCCATCTGTTTGTAACATAATATGCCATTGTATGATATATTTTATTGAAATATAGATTGAAACAAAATTTTTAAAAATAAATATTTTATTTTACGCGATGTTATGAAGATCTGCAAAGAACAAAACAAAAACCTACAATATTATTTTTAACTTCCCTCGTTCTGTTTTAAATTTTAGTTTTTAAACAATTAATTAAAAAAATTATTAATCAAATTATCACACAAAGTTGATTGTTTGACAAGATTAATCAGTAACCCAAGCTTTACACGCCGAAAAGCAATCCTAAATGTACAATGATTTGAGTAATAAGGTGAGCACGACTCCCTCAGATTGAAGTATTTTGAACAAAACATGAGAAATGGTGGATATAAAAATTGACATCCAGCAGGTACAAACCAAACATCATCCAAATTACAAACTGTTAAATATAAAAATGCTTTCCAGACAACTTTTTCAAGATGGTGGTTTTGATGAGACACAGCATGCCCAGTCGTATTTTGATTTACAGCTGACACCTTCAAAAGAAGAGAACGTATTTTCATTCTTGACCCCTAACGTTAAGAGATCAAATCTTTTTCTTGGTGACGATGATGAAGATTCAGGTTTTGGAGGAGAAACGCCACCATTGAAAATCGAACCATCACTTAAACGAAAACGTAAAGACATCGACACCAACACTGCACTTTCAAAAAGATGTAGACAAAGTGACGAATTAAATGATGTGGTAAATAGACTTTCAGAAAATGGCGACTTGATTGCTGATGGCAGTCGGAGTCATTCATTACCAACAATTACTGGTAAACATCAGGACATGAAGAGTATTTCTTCACAAACTCTAGCTGATCTGATTGGTGGCTGTTATGATGACGTCATCGACAGCTACAGAATCATCGATTGCAGATATCCGTACGAATTTGAAGGCGGTCATATTAAAGGAGCTGAGAATAAATATTTGCACGAGAACGTTCTGAGTCTTCTGGAGAGACCAACAACAGAAAAAGGAATACTTGTATTTCACTGTGAATTCTCGTCAGAAAGAGGTCCAAAAATGCTTAGATTTTTGAGAAGTAAAGACCGCGAACTCAACAAAGAGAATTACCCGGCATTAAATTTTCCTGAAATTTATTTACTAGATGGAGGTTACAAGTCATTCTTCAACGAGCACCCGACACTCTGTGATCCCATTAGTTACCGACCAATGCTTCATTCCGACCATTCAGCAGACCTACGTCACTTCCGTGCAAAGTCCAAGTCATGGACTGCCGGTGAAAAACGTCGACAAGCCAGAAGAGCTATACGAATGTGAAAAACCAAACAATTGATTACATAATGGTGCTATATAACATAGTAGTGCTAACTTTCTGTGATAGAACTCTAACTGTGATATGGAACGCATATTTTTTGTTATGTTTGTTATTGATTATTAAATTTTAGTATGAAATATGCTGTCGTTTTTGTTATCTGACTTTTTTAGCGGCTCTTATTTATCTTGGTGTCAGTCTTTATTGTGATACGGCCAATGAGAATCCCTGAACCTTTGCAGCAAATCTAGGAATCCTTGTTAATTAAGGTAGCAGTCGAATACACATTGCCTACACTTAGACTCGAACTCAAAATCCTACACTTGTACCGACACGCAGGTAATCAGTAGTAGATGGTGAACTCTCTAGAATTGAACTCTACACTATAGCAATATATTGCTCTCATCCAAATAAATTTTCCTAAATACAAGTCTTGTCGCACAAACCACTCCTCAAATAATATGAATAATTCATTAGATAATGACTACTTGAATCCCAACCCCATTAATGACACTCCGGTAGTCAGTAGTAGATGGTTAACTACCTAGAACACTCTGCCACCGAGGTCCCAAGTGGTAAAAAACTAGATAAATAACACTCATGAAAATATTTATACTTAATATGGTTTAGCCACATAAATTTGCAATATCTCAAAATATATTCAATAATTGATTACTTCCTGACTACTTCAGAACACATATTTACATGGGTCCTTTTACGTGTAGAGGGCGTCATATTTACTTGTTTTCACCCACACGTTTGAATGCGGTCAATTTTGCTCATCTTTAGTTCTTTGGTTTTTATTTCATTACGTTGTTTCACTTATTTTTTTAGTCGGTTGTACTATATTTGCATACTAAATTACCATTTGTTATGTGTTGACATCTGCTGCTTTTCTGCTTTTCCTACTTCCGGACCTTAAGGGCCTACAACTGGGTAAATATTAGAATATTGGAATATCTTGTAAAAAAATCTGAAATAATTCGATCGATCAATGTCATTCATTTTGTTGAGAATTACTGTAAGTCGTTTCCATTCAGTTTGTCTGAAATTTATAATAAGTTAACTGTCCTTCTGTTGATTGGTCCAAACTGTATAATATTGGTTAAAATCTGATCAAAGATTATTACATAAAATTATATGAAATCGTTGGACCTTACAGTAAAAAATCAAATGTGTTTAAAACCATCGGAACGATAATAGATCCCGCGATGTTATAGAAATATGGCAAAGAATAAAAACAAAATATTCATTTAACTTATCTTGTTCTGTTTAATTTTTTTTAAATCAATTAAAATACTATTAATCAAATTATCACGCGAATTATGAATGGAAGTGCTTGATTGTTTGACAAGATTAATCAGTAACCCAAGCTTTACACGCCGAAAAGCAATCCTAAATGTACAATGATTTGAGTAATAAGGTGAGCACGACTCTCTCAGATTGAAGTATTTTGAACAAAACATGAGAAATGGTGGATATAAAAATTGACATCCAGCAGGTACAAACCAAACATCATCCAAATTACAAACTGTTAAATATAAAAATGCTTTCCAGACAACTTTTTCAAGATGGTGGTTTTGATGAGACACAGCATGCCCAGTCGTATTTTGATTTACAGCTGACACCTTCAAAAGAAGAGAACGTATTTTCATTCTTGACCCCTAACGTTAAGAGATCAAATCTTTTTCTTGGTGACGATGATGAAGATTCAGGTTTTGGAGGAGAAACGCCACCATTGAAAATCGAACCATCACTTAAACGAAAACGTAAAGACATCGACACCAACACTGCACTTTCAAAAAGATGTAGACAAAGTGACGAATTAAAAGATGTGGTAAATAGACTTTCAGAAAATGGCGACTTGATTGCTGATGGCAGTCGGAGTCATTCATTACCAACAATTACTGGTAAACATCAGGACATGAAGAGTATTTCTTCACAAACTCTAGCTGATCTGATTGGTGGCTGTTATGATGACGTCATCGACAGCTACAGAATCATCGATTGCAGATATCCGTACGAATTTGAAGGCGGTCATATTAAAGGAGCTGAGAATAAATATTTGCACGAGAACGTTCTGAGTCTTCTGGAGAGACCAACAACAGAAAAAGGAATACTTGTATTTCACTGTGAATTCTCGTCAGAAAGAGGTCCAAAAATGCTTAGATTTTTGAGAAGTAAAGACCGCGAACTCAACAAAGAGAATTACCCGGCATTAAATTTTCCTGAAATTTATTTACTAGATGGAGGTTACAAGTCATTCTTCAACGAGCACCTGACACTCTGTGATCCCATTAGTTACCGACCAATGCTTAATTCCGACCATTCAGCAGACCTACGTCACTTCCGTGCAAAGTCCAAGTCATGGACTGCCGGTGAAAAACGTCGACAAGCCAGAAGAGCTATACGAATGTGAATAACCAAACAATTGATTACATAATGGTGCTATATAACATAGTAGTGCTAACTTTCTGTGATAGAACTCTAACTGTGATATGGAACGAATATTTTTTGTTATGTTTGTTATTGATTATTAAATTTTAGTATGAAATATGCTGTCGTTTTTGTTATCTGACTTTTATTAGCGGCTCTTATTTATCTTGGTGTCAGTCTTTATTGTGATATGGCCAATGAGAATCCCTGAACCTTTGCAGCAAATCTGGTAATCCTTGTTAATTAAGGTAGCAGTCGAATACACATTGCCTACACTTAGACTCGAACTCAAAATCCTACACTTGTACCGACACGCAGGTAATCAGTAGTAGATGGTGAACTCTCTAGAATTGAACTCTACACTATAGCAATATATTGCTCTCATCCAAATAAATTTTCCTAAATACAAGTCTTGTCGCACAAACCACTCCTCAAATAATATGAATAATTCATTAGATAATGACTACTTGAATCCCAACCCCATTGATGACACTCCGGTAGTCAGTAGTAGATGGTTAACTACCTAGAACACTCTGCCACCGAGGCCCCAAGTGGTAAAAAACTAGATAAATAACACTATGAAAATATTTATACTTAATATGGTTAAGCCACATAAATTTGCAATATCTCAAAATATATTCAATAATTGATTACTTCCTGACTACTTCAGAACACTTATTTACAGGGGTTCTTTTACGTGTAGAGGGCGTCATATTTACTTGTTTTCACCCACACGTTTGAATGCGGACAATTTTGCTCATCTTTAGTTCTTTGGTTTTTATTTCATTACGTTGTTTCACTTATTTTTTTAGTCGGTTGTACTATATTTGCATACTAAATTACCATTTGTTATGTGTTGACATCTGCTGCTTTTCTGCTTTTCCTACTTCCGGACCTTAAGGGCCTACAACTGGGTAAATATTAGAATATTGGAATATCTTGTAAAAAAGTCTGAAATAATTCGATCGATCAATGTCATTCATTTTGTTGAGAATTACTGTAAGTCGTTTCCATTCAGTTTGTCTGAAATTTATAATAAGTTAACTGTCCTTCTGTTGATTGGTCCAAACTGTATAATATTGGTCAAAATCTGATCAAAGATTATTACATAAAATTATATGAAATTGTTGGACCTTACAGTAAAAAATCAAATGTGTTTAAAACCATCGGAACGATAATAGATCCCGCGATGTTATAGAAATATGGCAAAGAATAAAAACAAAATATTCATTTAACTTATCTTGTTCTGTTTAATTTTTTTTTAAATCAATTAAAATACTATTAATCAAATTATCACGCGAATTATGAATGGAAGTGCTTGATTGTTTGACAAGATTAATCAGTAACCCAAGCTTTACACGCCGAAAGCAATCCTAAATGTACAATGATTTGAGTAATAAGGTGAGCACGACTCTCTCAGATTGAAGTATTTTGAACAAAACATGAGAAATGGTGGATATAAAAATTGACATCCAGCAGGAACAAACCAAACATCATCCAAATTACAAACTGTTAAATATAAAAATGCTTTCCAGACAACTTTTTCAAGATGGTGGTTTTGATGAGACACAGCATGCCCAGTCGTATTTTGATTTACAGCTGACACCTTCAAAAGAAGAGAACGTATTTTCATTCTTGACCCCTAACGTTAAGAGATCTAATCTTTTTCTTGGTGACGATGATGAAGATTCAGGTTTTGGAGGAGAAACGCCACCATTGAAAATCGAACCATCCCTTAAACGAAAACGTAAAGACATCGACACCAACACTGCACTTTCAAAAAGATGTAGACAAAGTGACGAATTAAAAGATGTGGTAAATAGACTTTCAGAAAATGGCGACTTGATTGCTGATGGCAGTCGGAGTCATTCATTACCAACAATTACTGGTAAACATCAGGACATGAAGAGTATTTCTTCACAAACTCTAGCTGATCTGATTGGTGGCTGTTATGATGACGTCATCGACAGCTACAGAATCATCGATTGCAGATATCCGTACGAATTTGAAGGCGGTCATATTAAAGGAGCTGAGAATAAATATTTGCACGAGAACGTTCTGAGTCTTCTGGAGAGACCAACAACAGAAAAAGGAATACTTGTATTTCACTGTGAATTCTCGTCAGAAAGAGGTCCAAAAATGCTTAGATTTTTGAGAAGTAAAGACCGCGAACTCAACAAAGAGAATTACCCGGCATTAAATTTTCCTGAAATTTATATATAACATAGTAGTGCTAACTTTCTGTGATAGAACTCTAACTGTGATATGGAACGAATATTTTTTGTTATGTTTGTTATTGATTATTAAATTTTAGTATGAAATATGCTGTCGTTTTTGTTATCTGACTTTTATTAGCGGCTCTTATTTATCTTGGTGTCAGTCTTTATTGTGATACGGCCAATGAGAATCCCTGAACTTTTGCAGCAAATCTGGGAATCCTTGTTAATTAAGGTAGCAGTCGAATACACATTGCCTACACTTAGACTCGAACTCTAAATCCTACACTTGTACCGACACGCAGGTAATCAGTAGTAGATGGTGAACTCTCTAGAATTGAACTCTACACTATAGCAATATATTGCTCTCATCCAAATAAATTTTCCTAAATACAAGTCTTGTCGCACTAACCACTCCTCAAATAATATGAATAATTCATTAGATAATGACTACTTGAATCCCAACCCCATTGATGACACTCCGGTAGTCAGTAGTAGATGGTTAACTACCTAGAACACTCTGCCACCGAGGCCCCAAGTGGTAAAAAACTAGATAAATAACACTATGAAAATATTTATACTTAATATGGTTAAGCCACATAAATTTGCAATATCTCAAAATATATTCAATAATTGATTACTTCCTGACTACTTCAGAACACTTATTTACAGGGGTTCTTTTACGTGTAGAGGGCGTCATATTTACTTGTTTTCACCCACACGTTTGAATACGGTCAATTTTGCTCATCTTTAGTTCTTTGGTTTTTATTTCATTACGTTGTTTCACTTATTTTTTTAGTCGGTTGTACTATATTTGCATACTAAATTACGATTTGTTATGTGTTGACATCTGCTGCTTTTCTGCTTTTCCTACCTCCGGACCTTAAGGGCCTGCAACTGGGTAAATATTAGAATATTGGAATATCTTGTAAAAAAGTCTGAAATAATTCGATCGATCAATGTCATTCATTTTGTTGAGAATTACTGTAAGTCGTTTCCATTCAGTTTGTCTGAAATTTATAATAAGTTAACTGTCCTTCTGTTGATTGGTCCAAACTGTATAATATTGGTCAAAATCTGATCAAAGATTATTACATAAAATTATATGAAATTGTTGGACCTTACAGTAAAAAATCAAATGTGTTTAAAACCATCGGAACGATAATAGATCCCGCGATGTTATAGAAATATGGCAAAGAATAAAAACAAAATATTCATTTAACTTATCTTGTTCTGTTTAATTTTTTTTTAAATCAATTAAAATACTATTAATCAAATTATCACGCGAATTATGAATGGAAGTGCTTGATTGTTTGACAAGATTAATCAGTAACCCAAGCTTTACACGCCGAAAGCAATCCTAAATGTACAATGATTTGAGTAATAAGGTGAGCACGACTCTCTCAGATTGAAGTATTTTGAACAAAACATGAGAAATGGTGGATATAAAAATTGACATCCAGCAGGAACAAACCAAACATCATCTAAATTACAAACTGTTAAATATAAAAATGCTTTCCAGACAACTTTTTCAAGATGGTGGTTTTGATGAGACACAGCATGCCCAGTCGTATTTTGATTTACAGCTGACACCTTCAAAAGAAGAGAACGTATTTTCATTCTTGACCCCTAACGTTAAGAGATCTAATCTTTTTCTTGGTGACGATGATGAAGATTCAGGTTTTGGAGGAGAAACGCCACCATTGAAAATCGAACCATCCCTTAAACGAAAACGTAAAGACATCGACACCAACACTGCACTTTCAAAAAGATGTAGACAAAGTGACGAATTAAAAGATGTGGTAAATAGACTTTCAGAAAATGGCGACTTGATTGCTGATGGCAGTCGGAGTCATTCATTACCAACAATTACTGGTAAACATCAGGACATGAAGAGTATTTCTTCACAAACTCTAGCTGATCTGATTGGTGGCTGTTATGATGACGTCATCGACAGCTACAGAATCATCGATTGCAGATATCCGTACGAATTTGAAGGCGGTCATATTAAAGGAGCTGAGAATAAATATTTGCACGAGAACGTTCTGAGTCTTCTGGAGAGACCAACAACAGAAAAAGGAATACTTGTATTTCACTGTGAATTCTCGTCAGAAAGAGGTCCAAAAATGCTTAGATTTTTGAGAAGTAAAGACCGCGAACTCAACAAAGAGAATTACCCGGCATTAAATTTTCCTGAAATTTATATATAACATAGTAGTGCTAACTTTCTGTGATAGAACTCTAACTGTGATATGGAACGAATATTTTTTGTTATGTTTGTTATTGATTATTAAATTTTAGTATGAAATATGCTGTCGTTTTTGTTATCTGACTTTTATTAGCGGCTCTTATTTATCTTGGTGTCAGTCTTTATTGTGATACGGCCAATGAGAATCCCTGAACTTTTGCAGCAAATCTGGGAATCCTTGTTAATTAAGGTAGCAGTCGAATACACATTGCCTACACTTAGACTCGAACTCTAAATCCTACACTTGTACCGACACGCAGGTAATCAGTAGTAGATGGTGAACTCTCTAGAATTGAACTCTACACTATAGCAATATATTGCTCTCATCCAAATAAATTTTCCTAAATACAAGTCTTGTCGCACTAACCACTCCTCAAATAATATGAATAATTCATTAGATAATGACTACTTGAATCCCAACCCCATTGATGACACTCCGGTAGTCAGTAGTAGATGGTTAACTACCTAGAACACTCTGCCACCGAGGCCCCAAGTGGTAAAAAACTAGATAAATAACACTATGAAAATATTTATACTTAATATGGTTAAGCCACATAAATTTGCAATATCTCAAAATATATTCAATAATTGATTACTTCCTGACTACTTCAGAACACTTATTTACAGGGGTTCTTTTACGTGTAGAGGGCGTCATATTTACTTGTTTTCACCCACACGTTTGAATACGGTCAATTTTGCTCATCTTTAGTTCTTTGGTTTTTATTTCATTACGTTGTTTCACTTATTTTTTTAGTCGGTTGTACTATATTTGCATACTAAATTACGATTTGTTATGTGTTGACATCTGCTGCTTTTCTGCTTTTCCTACTTCCGGACCTTAAGGGCCTACAACGGGGTAAATATTAGAATATTGGAATATCTTGTAAAAAAGTCTGAAATAATTCGATCGATCAATGTCATTCATTTTGTTGAGAATTACTGTAAGTCGTTTCCATTCAGTTTGTCTGAAATTTATAATAAGTTAACTGTCCTTCTGTTGATTGGTCCAAACTGTATAATATTGGTCAAAATCTGATCAAAGATTATTACATAAAATTATATGAAATCGTTGGACCTTACAGTAAAAAATCAAATGTGTTTAAAACCATCGGAACGATAATAGATCCCGCGATGTTATAGAAATATGGCAAAGAATAAAAACAAAATATTCATTTAACTTATCTTGTTCTGTTTAATTTTTTTTTAAATCAATTAAAATACTATTAATCAAATTATCACGCGAATTATGAATGGAAGTGCTTGATTGTTTGACAAGATTAATCAGTAACCCAAGCTTTACACGCCGAAAGCAATCCTAAATGATTTGAGTAATAAGGTGAGCACGACTCTCTCAGATTGAAGTATTTTGAACAAAACATGAGAAATGGTGGATATAAAAATTGACATCCAGCAGGAACAAACCAAACATCATCCAAATTACAAACTGTTAAATATAAAAATGCTTTCCAGACAACTTTTTCAAGATGGTGGTTTTGATGAGACACAGCATGCCCAGTCGTATTTTTATTTACAGCTGACACCTTCAAAAGAAGAGAACGTATTTTCATTCTTGACCCCTAACGTTAAGAGATCTAATCTTTTTCTTGGTGACGATGATGAAGATTCAGGTTTTGGAGGAGAAACGCCACCATTGAAAATCGAACCATCACTTAAACGAAAACGTAAAGACATCGACACCAACACTGCACTTTCAAAAAGATGTAGACAAAGTGACGAATTAAAAGATGTGGTAAATAGACTTTCAGAAAATGGCGACTTGATTGCTGATGGCAGTCGGAGTCATTCATTACCAACAATTATTGGTAAACATCAGGACATGAAGAGTATTTCTTCACAAACTCTAGCTGATCTGATTGGTGGCTGTTATGATGACGTCATCGACAGCTACAGAATCATCGATTGCAGATATCCGTACGAATTTGAAGGCGGTCATATTAAAGGAGCTGAGAATAAATATTTGCACGAGAACGTTCTGAGTCTTCTGGAGAGACCAACAACAGAAAAAGGAATACTTGTATTTCACTGTGAATTCTCGTCAGAAAGAGGTCCAAAAATGCTTAGATTTTTGAGAAGTAAAGACCGCGAACTCAACAAAGAGAATTACCCGGCATTAAATTTTCCTGAAATTTATTTACTAGATGGAGGTTACAAGTCATTCTTCAACGAGCACCCGACACTCTGTGATCCCATTAGTTACCGACCAATGCTTCATTCCGACCATTCAGCAGACCTACGTCACTTCCGTGCAAAGTCCAAGTCATGGACTGCCGGTGAAAAACGTCGACAAGCCAGAAGAGCTATACGAATGTGAAAAACCAAACAATTGATTACATAATGGTGCTATATAACATAGTAGTGCTAACTTTCTGTGATAGAACTCTAACTGTGATATGGAACGAATATTTTTTGTTATGTTTGTTATTGATTATTAAATTTTAGTATGAAATATGCTGTCGTTTTTGTTATCTGACTTTTTTAGCGGCTCTTATTTATCTTGGTGTCAGTCTTTATTGTGATACGGCCAATGAGAATCCCTGAACCTTTGCAGCAAATCTAGGAATCCTTGTTAATTAAGGTAGCAGTCGAATACACATTGCCTACACTTAGACTCGAACTCAAAATCCTACACTTGTACCGACACGCAGGTAATCAGTAGTAGATGGTGAACTCTCTAGAATTGAACTCTACACTATAGCAATATATTGCTCTCATCCAAATAAATTTTCCTAAATACAAGTCTTGTCGCACAAACCACTCCTCAAATAATATGAATAATTCATTAGATAATGACTACTTGAATCCCAACCCCATTAATGACACTCCGGTAGTCAGTAGTAGATGGTTAACTACCTAGAACACTCTGCCACCGAGGCCCCAAGTGGTAAAAAACTAGATAAATAACACTCATGAAAATATTTATACTTAATATGGTTTAGCCACATAAATTTGCAATATCTCAAAATATATTCAATAATTGATTACTTCCTGACTACTTCAGAACACATATTTACATGGGTCCTTTTACGTGTAGAGGGCGTCATATTTACTTGTTTTCACCCACACGTTTGAATGCGGTCAATTTTGCTCATCTTTAGTTCTTTGGTTTTTATTTCATTACGTTGTTTCACTTATTTTTTTAGTCGGTTGTACTATATTTGCATACTAAATTACGATTTGTTATGTGTTGACATCTGCTGCTTTTCTGCTTTTCCTACTTCCGACCTTAAGGGCCTACACCGGGGTAAATATTAGAATATTGGAATATCTTGTAAAAAAGTCTGAAATAATTCGATCGATCAATGTCATTCATTTTGTTGAGAATTACTGTAAGTCGTTTCCATTCAGTTTGTCTGAAATTTATAATAAGTTAACTGTCCTTCTGTTGATTGGTCCAAACTGTATAATATTGGTCAAAATCTGATCAAAGATTATTACATAAAATTATATGAAATCGTTGGACCTTACAGTAAAAAATCAAATGTGTTTAAAACCACCGGAACGATAATAGATCCCGCGATGTTATAGAAATATGGCAAAGAATAAAAACAAAATATTCATTTAACTTATCTTGTTCTGTTTATTTTTTTTTAAAATCAATTAAAATACTATTAATCAAATTATCACGCGAATTATGAATGGAAGTGCTTGATTGTTTGACAAGATTAATCAGTAACCCAAGCTTTACACGTCGAAAGCAATCCTAAATGTACAATGATTTGAGTAATAAGGTGAGCACGACTCTCTCAGATTGAAGTATTTTGAACAAAACATGAGAAATGGTGGATATAAAAATTGACATCCAGCAGGTACAAACCAAACATCATCCAAATTACAAACTGTTAAATATAAAAATGCTTTCCAGACAACTTTTTCAAGATGGTGGTTTTGATGAGACACAGCATGCCCAGTCGTATTTTGATTTACAGCTGACACCTTCAAAAGAAGAGAACGTATTTTCATTCTTGACCCCTAACGTTAAGAGATCAAATCTTTTTCTTGGTGACGATGATGAAGATTCAGGTTTTGGAGGAGAAACGCCACCATTGAAAATCGAACCATCACTTAAACGAAAACGTAAAGACATCGACACCAACACTGCACTTTCAAAAAGATGTAGACAAAGTGACGAATTAAAAGATGTGGTAAATAGACTTTCAGAAAATGGCGACTAGATTGCTGATGACAGTCGGAGTCGTTCATTACCAACAATTACTGGTAAACATCAGGACATGAAGAGTATTTCTTCACAAACTCTAGCTGATCTGATTGGTGGCTGTTATGATGACGTCATCGACAGCTACAGAATCATCGATTGCAGATATCCGTACGAATTTGAAGGCGGTCATATTAAAGGAGCTGAGAATAAATATTTGCACGAGAACGTTCTGAGTCTTCTGGAGAGACCAACAACAGAAAAAGGAATACTTGTATTTCACTGTGAATTCTCGTCAGAAAGAGGTCCTAAAATGCTTAGATTTTTGAGAAGTAAAGACCGCGAACTCAACAAAGAGAATTACCCGGCATTAAATTTTCCTGAAATTTATTTACTAGAAGGAGGTTACAAGTCATTCTTCAACGAGCACCCGACACTCTGTGATCCCATTAGTTACCGACCAATGCTTCATTCCGACCATTCAGCAGACCTACGTCACTTCCGTGCAAAGTCCAAGTCATGGACTGCCGGTGAAAAACGTCGACAAGCCAGAAGAGCTATACGAATGTGAAAAACCAAACAATTGATTACATAATGGTGCTATATAACATAGTAGTGCTAACTTTCTGTGATAGAACTCTAACTGTGATATGGAACGAATATTTTTTGTTATGTTTGTTATTGATTATTAAATTTTAGTATGAAATATGCTGTCGTTTTTGTTATCTGACTTTTATTAGCGGCTCTTATTTATCTTGGTGTCAGTCTTTATTGTGATACGGCCAATGAGAATCCCTGAACCTTTGCAGCAAATCTGGGAATCCTTGTTAATTAAGGTAGCAGTCGAATACACATTGCCTACACTTAGACTCGAACTATGATACGTGATATGGAGTATAATGGTTCGTAGTTAAAAGGTCTGCGGAAAAATTTGAAAATCAGTTGTTTACAGGAAAATGTGAATGAAAATTTCTAGACTAGGAGTTTACTTTGGATATTTGGGACATAATGAAACAGCCGTTGTGTCTAGGTTAGTGCAAAACGATGATTTTTATTATTTTCTTTATTTTCTTCGATCATTATGAGACAATTCCAAAAATAGAAACAGCTCACAACAGTATGAACACACATCACCAGTATTATATGTATCCTGTACATTAAAGGTCGGCTGTTTGTGTTTACAAAGTTTGACCTTTGACCGCTGAACTCTGAACTTAAGAAGTAATTAACTGTATAAAATACACAAAATGTCCCTGAGCGAGACAGCAAAACTGATAGAAGAGAGTAGGAAAATAGTAGAGAATACGGGAGAGAGCCAAAATGCATCGGTTATTCTATCCATGATCCTAAAACTTGTATCAAGCATAGACAATAGGCTACAGCGCGTAGAACAAAGTGTCATAAAGATTGAAGAGTTTAAAAACGTCATAACATCAATTACAAGCAGACTAGTCACAGCCGAAAAGACTATAAATGAATGCAGATCAAAAATGTC
The DNA here is from genome assembly GCA_944474755.1 of Limnoperna fortunei. Lineage (NCBI taxonomy): Eukaryota > Metazoa > Mollusca > Bivalvia > Mytilida > Modiolidae > Limnoperna > Limnoperna fortunei. The sequence continues at coordinate 21,308,252 of OX104116.1, forward strand.
AGAACTAGAAACGAACATTCAAGGTGTCGGAAACCTGTTTGACGATGTTAAATCGGAGACTGAGAAAAACAGAGTTGAAATTAAGAAAATCGCATCAAAATTTCAAGCAGACATTGTTCATCTTAAAACTGAGCAAAAAACATGTGACTGTGAGGAAAAAGTGAGCAATCTGAGGTCTGAAGTTCTAGACTTAAAATGCAGATCAATGAAAAACAATTTAATATTCACTGGTCTGCATGAGGTGAGTGACGAAGACACCGAGGCCTTACTAAGGGAGTTCCTTTATAAAGAACTAGGAATTGACTACAACATTGAGTTTGGCAATGTACATAGATTTGGCCGAAACAGCTGGGGAAGACGCCCAATAGTTGCCCGCTTTCTCTATTACAGAGACCTGCAATACGTCCTTGACAATGCTTTCCGGTTGAAAGGGAAACAATTTGGAATCTCTCCGCAGTTCCCCCCAGAAATCGAGGAAAGGCGGCGGAAGTTGTATCCAGTTCTTAAAGAAGCCAAGCGTAATAGGAGAAAAGTAATTATGGTACGCGACCGTCTGTATATTGACAATGAATTGTACGTCCTACCTGAAGAAAGGCGCGGTGGTGATAATCGAACCGAAAATGGAGGGAGCGCTATAACACGAACACCAGTAAACCGTGAAAATACCAGACCACAAAAACGACAGCGTATACATTCTTCTACGCCCCCTCCTATACGTTAGGAACGCCAAGAAAGGCGCGAACTGTCGTCAGTTACAATTTACGATATATGTACAGTACCTACTGATATAAAAGTGTGTAATACTTATTCATTGCTGTTCGATATTATTAGTTTTGTTACATCTGACATTATTGATCTGTTGTTATTTTTTGTACAATACTGTAATTTACATCCATTAAGCACATGGTTTAGTACGCAATGTATTACTTTTAATTATATCTCCAAAATAGCGTGTTCCAAAAATCAAGACAATTTTGGACTCTTACTTAGCCTGTATGGTGATATAATTTTGTTATTACATCTAAATAATTTTACCAAAATTTACCCACCGCAAATAAATAAAGATGACGCTAAAGATAATGCAAAATATGTTGATGTACTCAAAAGCCCCACTTGTTCTATTTGTTTATGTAGTCCCTGTTTTTGTGATTACCTTTTTGTTATTGACCACTGTTTAGTAACTGAAAATGAAAATTGGTATAGTGAAAAATTACTAGAACATTTTAAACTTTATGATACTTTTAATACATGTAGTTTGAGCGGTGATGATAGTAATGGTTCTAAAGAGTTACGTGTTAATATGACCAAGAATAAAGATACCAACTCTTTTAACGCGTCATTAAATATAGAAAAAAATAGTAACAAAGAAGCAAGTGCTCCATTATACTGCGATACAACGTTTCCAATTTTTAGAGAATCAAACAGATCGGTTAGTAACGACAATAGACAAACATTAAAAATATTGTGTTTAAACTGTTGTGGAATTAAAATGAGATTACAATACCCCGAATTTAGAGATATGATACAAAAATACGATATTGTTTGTTTTGTAGAAACAAAAACAGATGATCTTGATTCGATTAATTTTCCTGGATATATTTTTAGCATGAAAAATAGAAGAACCGTTACTAACAAACGCTCAGGGGGTATTATTGTTGGTTATAAAGAAATGTTGGCAAATTATATTGATATTGTTGACACCTGTAGTAAGTATGTAATGTGGTTTAAGTGTAGTGAGTTAGTGTTCAAAACAGATCAACCTGTATTTTTTGGTGTAGTGTATGTACCACCTGAATACACCAGGTATTCCTCAGAAGATGCTTTTAGTGAAATTGAACATGAATATCATTTGTTCTTAAATAAATCAAAATACATATGTCTTATGGGGGATTTTAATGCAAGGACCTCTAATGATAAAGACTTTGTTAAAATAGAAGAAAGTAGACACATAGATGAATATCTTCAGGAATTTGTTAATGATTTTTGTTATATTTTAAATGACTTAAAGATACCACTTGTTAGAGGGAGCATGGATAAAGTGAAAAACAGATACGGAAATTTATTGCTAAACTTTTGTAAAGGAAATAACATGTTTATAGTTAATGGTAGGGTTGGAAATGATAAAAACATCGGCAAATTTACATGTAAGAATGCTAGTGTCGTAGATTATTGTATAAGCAGTCCAGAATTCCTTAAATTTATTTCAGACTTTAATGTTCTAGATACTAATACATTACTCTCGGACGTCCACGCACCGCTGTATTTATCTTTGTGTAACATCTTTATTGAAAATGTCATCCCTGATGATGTTACCAAAACGTTTACAAATAAATTTAAAGTAAAACCTTGGGATAATGAAAAAGTCTTAGACTTTCGTAATAACATAGATGAATTCTCATTAGTTAATTTTGAACAAAAACTTGAACTATGCTGTACCGAGAGAATAACTAACCTAAACAATGATTTAATTGATGAATTATTAAACGACTTCGGAAATATTTTTATTGAATCAGCGTCAAAAACCTTTGGAAAATATAGCCCAACACACCTTAGAAGAAGTCCACAAAAACGTAATATAGAAAATAACAAACCTTGGTTTGATAAAGATTGCAAAACAGCTAGACAGAATTTTCATAAATTAAAAAAACAATACAAATCAAACAACACCATGCAAAATAGGTCAAATATGAATAATGCAGAAAAGAATTATAAAAAAGTCTTGAACGCAAAGTATAAAAACTATTGTATAAAACTTTCACACTCCTTACAACAAGAATCGGAGAGAAATCCCAAATATTTCTGGAAAATATTACGTAGAAATAATCGACAAAAAAATCAAAATATTAATATAGAAACCCTCTACGAATTTTTCAAAAACTTAAACATGGCGAATATAGAAGAACAACAACCGATTTTCAATAACGAGGTTCCAAGTACAACAAATGAACTTATAAATGACTATATTTCCCAAGAAGAAATTCTTAAATGTATTAAAAATCTTAAAAATGACAAAGCCTGTGGTGCTGATGAAATTGTTAATGAGTATATTAAATCTACCTCAAACCGGTTTATTCATATCTACGAAAAACTTTTTAATTTAATTTTCGATACCGGAATTCTACCTGATAGCTGGCTAATAGGTATAATTAAACCTATATATAAGAAAAAAGGAGATCCAACAGATCCCAAAAATTATAGGCCAATAACAATTGTCAGTTGCCTGGGTAAATTATTTACTGCTATTTTGAATGCAAGACTAACAAGTTTTTCTGAAGATTATAATATTATTAAAGAAAATCAGAGTGGTTTCCGTGAAAACTACTCTACTATGGATAATATCTTTGCTATTTTCTTCTTGTTCCAAATTTTAAAGTCAAAAAAGAAAAAGATGTATTGTGCTTTCATAGACTTCGAGAAAGCCTTCGATACAGTATGGCGAGATGGTCTGTTTTATAAGTTGTTACTTAACAATATAAACGGCAAGATATATAATGTAATATTTAACATGTATTCACATATAAAGTCTTGTATATCATTAAACAATAATACATCAGAATATTTCAACTGTGAATTGGGCATACGACAGGGAGAAAATTTGTCCCCCTTTCTGTTTACAATGTTTTTAAATGATTTGGAAGATTTTCTGAAAACAAAAAATGTAATTGGGTTAAACAGTGTAACAAATGATATAGAACATGAACTTAATGTATATCTGATGATTTTTCTCCTGCTTTATGCTGATGATACTGTTTTATTAGCTGAATCTGCCGAGAATCTTCAAGTTCAATTAAATGCTTTTTATGATTATTGTAATATATGGAAGTTAAAAGTCAATGTCGACAAAACAAAGGTTATGGTACTTGGATTAGGTAAACTAAGTCCAAATATTAAATTTTTTTATCAAAATACTGAAATAGAAATAGTCAAAACTTTTAACTATCTAGGGGTCATTTTTACAAAAACATGTAATTTTGATGCTACAAAGAAACTTTTAGCAGATAAAGGGTTGAAAGCTATGTACGAAGTTCTTAAACTAGGGCGATTATTTAAATTACCAGTAAAAATTCTTCTAGATTTGTTTGATAAAATGGTTAAACCTATTCTCCTTTATGGCTGTGAAATCTGGGGCTTTGGTAAAAACGATGTTTTAGAAAGAGTACATTTAAAATTTTGTAAACTTCTGTTGAATTTAAAGTCTTCGACACCAAACTATATGATATATGGGGAACTTGGTAGACTTCCTATTAATATTGATATTAAGGTACGGATGGTATCTTTCTGGTCAAAACTTGTAAATGGCAAACAATCAAAAGTGTCTTCAATATTATATCGTTTTACCCGGAAATTGAATGAAAACCATAGTATGCATTTTTCTTGGAATAACTGTGTTAAAGCTATTTTTAATGATTGTGGTTTTTCACTAATTTGGGAAACAGAACAATTCCTCAGTAATGACTGGCTAAAATACATAGTAAAACAACGGTTAACAGATCAGTTTGCACAAAACTGGCATTCACTTATGTTTCATTCAACTAAAGCACTAAACTATAGAATGTATAAAACAAAATTGGAATACGAAAGTTATTTAAATGTCTTAAATTTTGCTGATGGTATAAAGTTATGCCGATTTAGAACAACAAATCACCATTTACCAATAGAAACTGGTAGATGGAAAAATACTGAAAGAGAAAATCGTTTTTGTCATTTATGTGATAGTAACAAACTAGGAGATGAATACCATTATATATTTGAATGCACCGCTCTTTCAGAACAACGAAAAAAGTTAGTTCCAAATTACTACGTGAAAAACCACAATGTTCATAAGTATTCAGAATTGATGTCTAGCAACAGAAAGTCTCTGCTTAGAAATCTTGTCAAGTTCATTAATATTATAAATGATTATGTCTGCGCCCCTGGCTTACCTGTCATGTAACAGTAACCTTGTTTCTTTTTGTTTGTATATATTGTATATAGTATGTTGTTATCTTTCTTTATTGTTATCTTCTCTGTACCAATTGTATTATTGGCTGTATGAGAATAAACTATCTAAATCCTACACTTGTACCGACACGCAGGTAATCAGTAGTAGATGGTGAACTCTCTAGAATTGAACTCTACACTATAGCAATATATTGCTCTCATCCAAATAAATTTTCCTAAATACAAGTCTTGTCGCACAAACCACTCCTCAAATAATATGAATAATTCATTAGATAATGACTACTTGAATCCCAACCCCATTGATGACACTCCGGTAGTCAGTAGTAGATGGTTAACTACCTAGAACACTCTGCCACCGAGGCCCCAAGTGGTAAAAAACTAGATAAATAACACTCATGAAAATATTTATACTTAATATGGTTAAAGCCACATAAATTTGCAATATCTCAAATTATATTCAATAATTGATTACTTCCTGACTACTTCAGAACACTTATTTACAGGGGTTCTTTTACGTGTCGAGGGCGTCATATTTACTTGTTTTCACCCACACGTTTGAATGCGGTCAATTTTGCTCATCTTTAGTTCTTTGGTTTTTATTTCATTACGTTGTTTCACTTATTTTTTTAGTCGGTTGTACTATATTTGCATACTAAATTACGATTTGTTATGTGTTGACATCTGCTGCTTTTCTGCTTTTCCTACTTCCGGACCTTAAGGGTCTACAACGGGGTAAATATTAGAATATTGGAATATCTTGTAAAAAAATCTGAAATAATTCGATCGATCAATGTCATTCATTTTGTTGAGAATTACTGTAAGTCGTTTCCATTCAGTTTGTCTGAAATTTATAATAAGTTAACTGTCCTTCTGTTGATTGGTCCAAACTGTATAATATTGGTCAAAATCTGATCAAAGATTATTACATAAAATTATATGAAATCGTTTGACCTTACAGTAAAAAATCAAATGTGTTTAAAACCATCGGAACGATAATAGATCCCGCGATGTTATAGAAATATGGCAAAGAATAAAAACAAAATATTCTTTTAACTTATCTTGTTCTGTTTAATTTTTTTTTAAATCAATTAAATTACTATTAATCAAATTATCACGCGAATTATGAATGGAAGTGCTTGATTGTTTGACAAGATTAATCAGTAACCCAAGCTTTACACGCCGAAAGCAATCCTAAATGTACAATGATTTGAGTAATAAGGTGAGCACGACTCTCTCAGATTGAAGTATTTTGAACAAAACATGAGAAATGGTGGATATAAAAATTGACATCCAGCAGGTACAAACCAAACATCATCCAAATTACAAACTGATAAATATAAAAATGCTTTCCAGACAACTTTTTCAAGATGGTGGTTTTGATGAGACACAGCATGCCCAGTCGTATTTTGATTTACAGCTGACACCTTCAAAAGAAGAGAACGTATTTTCATTCTTGACCCCTAACGTTAAGAGATCAAATCTTTTTCTTGGTGACGATGATGAAGATTCAGGTTTTGGAGGAGAAACGCCACCATTGAAAATCGAACCATCACTTAAACGAAAACGTAAAGACATCGACACCAACACTGCACTTTCAAAAAGATGTAGACAAAGTGACGAATTAAAAGATGTGGTAAATAGACTTTCAGAAAATGGCGACTTGATTGCTGATGGTAGTCGGAGTCATTCATTACCAACAATTACTGGTAAACATCAGGACATGAAGAGTATTTCTTCACAAACTCTAGCTGATCTGATTGGTGGCTGTTATGATGACGTCATCGACAGCTACAGAATCATCGATTGCAGATATCCGTACGAATTTGAAGGCGGTCATATTAAAGGAGCTGAGAATAAATATTTGCACGAGAACGTTCTGAGTCTTCTGGAGAGACCAACAACAGAAAAAGGAATACTTGTATTTCACTGTGAATTCTCGTCAGAAAGAGGTCCTAAAATGCTTAGATTTTTGAGAAGTAAAGACCGCGAACTCAACAAAGAGAATTACCCGGCATTAAATTTTCCTGAAATTTATTTACTAGATGGAGGTTACAAGTCATTCTTCAACGAGCACCCGACACTCTGTGATCCCATTAGTTACCGACCAATGCTTCATTCCGACCATTCAGCAGACCTACGTCACTTCCGTGCAAAGTCCAAGTCATGGACTGCCGGTGAAAAACGTCGACAAGCCAGAAGAGCTATACGAATGTGAAAAACCAAACAATTGATTACATAATGGTGCTATATTACATAGTAGTGCTAACTTTCTGTGATAGAACTCTAACTGTGATATGGAACGAATATTTTTTGTTATGTTTGTTATTGATTATTAAATTTTAGTATGAAATATGCTGTCGTTTTTGTTATCTGACTTTTATTAGCGGCTCTTATTTATCTTGGTGTCAGTCTTTATTGTGATACGGCCAATGAGAATCCCTGAACCTTTGCAGCAAATCTGGGAATCCTTGTTAATTAAGGTAGCAGTCGAATACACATTGCCTACACTTAGACTCGAACTCTAAATCCTACACTTGTACCGACACGCAGGTAATCAGTAGTAGATGGTGAACTCTCTAGAATTGAACTCTACACTATAGCAATATATTGCTCTCATCCAAATAAATTTTCCTAAATACAAGTCTTGTCGCACAAACCACTCCTCAAATAATATGAATAATTCATTAGATAATGACTACTTGAATCCCAACCCCATTGATGACACTCCGGTAGTCAGTAGTAGATGGTTAACTACCTAGAACACTCTGCCACCGAGGCCCCAAGTGGTAAAAAAACTAGATAAATAACACTCATGAAAATATTTATACTTAATATGGTTTAGCCACATAAATTTGCAATATCTCAAATTATATTCAATAATTGATTACTTCCTGACTACTTCAGAACACTTATTTACAAGGGTTCTTTTACGTGTAGAGGGCGTCATATTTACTTGTTTTCACCCACACGTTTGAATGCGGTCAATTTTGCTCATCTTTAGTTCTTTGGTTTTTATTTCATTACGTTGTTTCACTTATTTTTTTAGTCGGTTGTACTATATTTGCATACTAAATTACGATTTGTTATGTGTTGACATCTGCTGCTTTTCTGCTTTTCCTACTTCCGGACCTTAAGGGCCTACAACTGGGTAAATATTAGAATATTGGAATATCTTGTAAAAAAATCTGAAATAATTCGATCGATCAATGTCATTCATTTTGTTGAGAATTACTGTAAGTCGTTTCCATTCAGTTTGTCTGAAATTTATAATAAGTTAACTGTCCTTCTGTTGATTGGTCCAAACTGTATAATATTGGTCAAAATCTGATCAAAGATTATTACATATATGAAATCGTTGGACCTTACAGTAAAAAATCAAATGTGTTTAAAACCACCGGAACGATAATAGATCCCGCGATGTTATAGAAATATGGCAAAGAATAAGAACAAAATATTCATTTAACTTATCTTGTTCTGTTTAATTTTTTTTTAAATCAATTAAAATACTATTAATCAAATTATCACGCGAATTATGAATGGAAGTGCTTGATTGTTTGACAAGATTAATCAGTAACCCAAGCTTTACACGCCGAAAGCAATCCTAAATGTACAATGATTTGAGTAATAAGGTGAGCACGACTCTCTCAGATTGAAGTATTTTGAACAAAACATGAGAAATGGTGGATATAAATATTGACATCCAGCAGGTACAAACCAAACATCATCCAAATTACAAACTGTTAAATATAAAAATGCTTTCCAGACAACTTTTTCAAGATGGTGGTTTTGATGAGACACAGCATGCCCAGTCGTATTTTGATTTACAGCTGACACCTTCAAAAGAAGAGAACGTATTTTCATTCTTGACCCCTAACGTTAAGAGATCAAATCTTTTTCTTGGTGACGATGATGAAGATTCAGGTTTTGGAGGAGAAACGCCACCATTGAAAATCGAACCATCACTTAAACGAAAACGTAAAGACATCGACACCAACACTGCACTTTCAAAAAGATGTAGACAAAGTGACGAATTAAAAGATGTGGTAAATAGACTTTCAGAAAATGGCGACTTGATTGCTGATGGCAGTCGGAGTCATTCATTACCAACAATTATTGGTAAACATCAGGACATGAAGAGTATTTCTTCACAAACTCTAGCTGATCTGATTGGTGGCTGTTATGATGACGTCATCGACAGCTACAGAATCATCGATTGCAGATATCCGTACGAATTTGAAGGCGGTCATATTAAAGGAGCTGAGAATAAATATTTGCACGAGAACGTTCTGAGTCTTCTGGAGAGACCAACAACAGAAAAAGGAATACTTGTATTTCACTGTGAATTCTCGTCAGAAAGAGGTCCAAAAATGCTTAGATTTTTGAGAAGTAAAGACCGCGAACTCAACAAAGAGAATTACCCGGCATTAAATTTTCCTGAAATTTATTTACTAGATGGAGGTTACAAGTCATTCTTCAACGAGCACCCGACACTCTGTGATCCCATTAGTTACCGACCAATGCTTCATTCCGACCATTCAGCAGACCTACGTCACTTCCGTGCAAAGTCCAAGTCATGGACTGCCGGTGAAAAACGTCGACAAGCCAGAAGAGCTATACGAATGTGAAAAACCAAACAATTGATTACATAATGGTGCTATATAACATAGTAGTGCTAACTTTCTGTGATAGAACTCTAACTGTGATATGGAACGAATATTTTTTGTTATGTTTGTTATTGATTATTAAATTTTAGTATGAAATATGCTGTCGTTTTTGTTATCTGACTTTTTTAGCGGCTCTTATTTATCTTGGTGTCAGTCTTTATTGTGATACGGCCAATGAGAATCCCCGAACCTTTGCAGCAAATCTAGGAATCCTTGTTAATTAAGGTAGCAGTCGAATACACATTGCCTACACTTAGACTGATTTAACTTATTTATTAGAAAACACTCAGACACATATACAATGTGTAACAAGAGGTCATGGTAAATAATATGCGTACAATAAACATGACAGAATGAGCATGAGATGTACATATAACAAAACGATAACATTGTAATAGAAAAGAACAAAATATAAATGAGAATCATTGATTTATACATGAATATAAACACATTAAATCAAAGAAGAGCAGACACTTTTCTTATAAAAATTGACAGTTTTTTGTATACTTCTGTGTTACAAAGAGACAGAAGGCCTTCCATTTTACAATAGCTTGGATTGTTAGTGTAGTATTTCGGGATGTATTTGTTTCTTATTAAAACTACAGGTAAACATAATATGATATTCATCTCCAATACATTGTCTACATAAATTACAAATTCTATTATCTTTAGGTACATTATACCATCTCCCAGTTTCAATAGGTAGACGTAAGTTTGAAGTCCTTAATTTGGTAATCCAAATCCTACATGATTCTGGAAGTCTAATTAAATACTTTTCAATTTCAAAACTCTTTTTAAACAATGAATAGAAAAGACCACGGGAGGTGGTATTTAAAGAACTGAACCAGTTTTGTATAAATTGATCACGTAAAATTTGGTTTAACAAATTCTTATTGTATAATACTGACTGTTGTGTAAAAATAAAGCCGATACCAGTATCATTAAATATAGACTCTATGCAATTAATCCATTTAAAATTTATTTGATTTTTATTTTTTAGGTTAAGCATTAGTCTATACAAAGTACTACTAAGTTTTGTTTCATTTAACACAAGCTTGCTCCAATAAGAAACCATTCTCTGTTTGATCCTAATTTCAAGTGGAAACCTCCCAAGTTCTCCATAAACCAAAAACGTAGGTGTACTGTTTCTAACTTTGAGAACTCTTTTACAAAATTTCAAGTGGACTTGTTCAATAATTTTGAGATTCTCAAATCCCCACAGTTCCGACCCATATATTAAAATTGGTTCAACCATTGAATCAAACATCTTAAACTGAATATCTATAGGAATTGATTCATTACGGATTAATTTATAAATACTATATAAGGACTTTTGTGCTTGGTTAACAAGTTTTTTTCTGGTTTCTAAAAAGGTACCATTATATTTAAAAGTAACACCAAGATATGAATATGTATCAACAATTTCTAATATTCTACCTTGTAATGTGAAATTAAAATCTTGTTTTGATTTTCTTCTGGAGAATACAATAACTTTTGTTTTATTAACATTGATTTCTAGTTTCCAAAGTTTACAATATTTTTCTAGTATATCTAACGCTTGTTGCATACCTTCTTTTGTTTCTGATAAAATTACAGTGTCGTCTGCATATAATAGTACAAAAATTTTTACAAAAATACCCAACTCTTGTTCTAAAGTTTCTTTGATTTTGTCTAGGGGTACACCGTCTAATCCAATAAAAAAGTTTTCCAAGTCATTCAGGAATACAGAAAAAAGAAAAGGCGACAAATTTTCACCCTGTCTTACTCCTGTCAAACATGGAAAAAAATCAGATTCGTTTCCATTGTACTGAACACAAGACTTTATGTTACGATACATGTTCAAGATAACATTAAAGCATTTACCCTTAATCCCACAAATTTGTAGTTTTTTCCATAGTCCTTTACGCCAAACTGTATCAAAAGCTTTTTTAAAATCTACAAATGTACAATATAGTTTTTTCCAAACGAAAAGTACAACTCTATTAGTGAATGAAGAACAAATATATTGTCAGTAGTTGAGTAACCTTTCCTGAAACCAGCTTGGTTTTCAGAAATAAGACTCAATTCATTAGCAAATATATTTAACCTAGAGTTTATGACGGACGTAAATAATTTTCCCAGACAGCTTATCAGTGTAATAGCTCTATAATTGTCAGGATCAGACGTGTCACCTTTATTTTTAAAAACAGGTTTAATTATTCCACTGGTCCAGCTTTCTGGAATAATCCCAGTATCTAAAACTAAGTTAAAAAGCTTACAATACATAGTAATTAACAATGGATTTGAACATTTCAGATACTCATTCATAATTTTATCTATTCCCGGTGCTTTATTGTTTTTTAGCCCAATAATTGCATCCGTTATTTCTAACTCAGTAATTTTTCCATTAAGTATCTCTTCCATAAAAGGGTCATCACAAAAATTTTTAAAATCAAAGTCCCAGCCCCCCTCTTCATTATCATCTTCAGAATTTAAAATTTTAAAATATTCATAAAAAGTCTCAATATTAACATCAGGATTTACTTTACGTTTTCCCGAAAATTTATGAAGTGTTTTCCAAAATCCCTTATTGTCCGACATAGACAGTGATCGCAGCTCTTTTGCACATTTTTCCTTGTATGTGTGATAATTTTTAGTGAGCAATTGCCGATATTCCTTAGCAATTCTGTTCATCAGTGTCTTATTCTCGTGCGTTTTAAATTTTGTGTATTTATTTTTACTTCGATGGAATTCCTCACGTTTTATTTTACACTCTTTGTTAAACCATGGTTTGTCGTCAGTTGTTTTAGACGATTTTCTGCCAAATTGACCAAACACCATTGAAGCAGTACTTAAGAGTGCATTTCCGATGTCATTTACTAAGTTATTCACCTGGTCGGGTGTTACCGAGTTTGTGTCAAAATTATTAAGCGTGCGATTTATTTCGTTCAATATATGATTATCGTTAAGCGCTTGAGTAAATTTGTCTGCTTTGTTCGTGTTCCATTTCACGTAAGTGTTGTTATTATTACGGGTATTATGTGTATTTCGATCGATGGCACATTGCGAAAAACTGAGCTGAAAGTGCATTTGGTTGTGCACATCTGAGAACAGTGGATTGTACTCAAAAATTTCAAACTCTGTAATAAGATCAAAAATAGTAGGTGACAAAATTAAATAGTCGACCAGACTTGAATCTTTACAAGTATTTTTCCCCAAAAATTTGTCTTTATGTAACCTTCCATTTACTATATGAAGAGAACACCTTTTACATAATTCTATCAATTTTCGTCCATTGTTATTCACAAAGGTTTTATCTTGACTAAACCGTTCAAGGGTAAGACCTTCGTGTATCAGTCTGTTGTCTTCATTTAAAAAATCAGCAACATCAGCTATATTTAAAATATCAAAAAGGTCTTCATCTAATACAATACAATCACTAAGTAAGCCTGTCCTAGAATTAAAGTCACCAACTAATGCTATATTTTTTGTATCATGAGTAAAATACATTAATTCATCTTCTATCTCAGTAAAAGCCTCTTCGGAATAATATTTGGAATTTTCTGGTGGAATGTAAATACAACCAAGAAGGAGTTGAGATTCAGGATTACCTCGGTCACGTGTATTTTTTAAAATTTCTACCCACTGAACATATTCCGATTCTGAATTCAAAAATTTTAGAAATGGTGAAAGGAATTTTTTGAAAACAATACATATTCCACCAGATTTTTTATCAAAATTTTTCCTATGTTTTGCATAGTAACTGTATCCATCTGGTAATTTTAATTCGTCTAACTCATCAGTTTTTGTTTCTACAAATACTTGAACATCATATTTTTTTACAAGTAATTCAAAATCAGGATTTAATAGTTTTGACTTAATACCACATACATTCAAAAACGTGAAATTTAATTGTATATTTTCATTGTCAACATAACGACCTGGTATATCGTCCGATGTGTTGTCCTAGTTTTGGCCTTGACCTTGTTGATTATCAGATCGTAGTGTAGGTGGGGGCTCACGACGGGTTGGAAATCGATATTCTTCGCCATCGACAAAAAGTTTGTCGTATATTAGTTTTACGTGCCGTTTTTGTCTTTTAAGTTCTTTCATCTTAGGTATCAATTGTTTTCTTCTTTCATTAATTTCTTTGGGGTACTGTTGATAAACAGAAAATGGTTTGTTTTTAAGTTTATCTGCGGCTGCTTTTCTTACTCTCTCGTGATCCGAGTAATTGAAAAACCGGGCAATAATGCTTCGTTCCTTGTCGTCGTTTCTTTCACTAAGGCGATGCACATTCTGAAATTTTATTTCACTAGCATCAGTCATCCCCATCTCCTGCTCAAGAAACAACCTTAGCACCTCCTCTGTGTTTTCATTAAACCCATCAATACTTTTAATACCAGTAAAAATAAGGTTGTATTTCATTGAGTGAGTTTGTAATTCAAGAAATTTCTCTTTTAACTCATGATTTTCATTTTCCAGTGTTCTATTATCTCTTTCTAATGCCCTTACTCTATCTTCAATGTTGTGATGGTGTTTTTCTTCATTGTGTATTATTTGTGAGTGTTTTTCTTGTGTATGTTTAATTTCTTCGATTTCACTTCTCATTCCTGTAATAACTCGTTCAAATCTTTCAAATTTTTCTGCAACCACATCTAATAAGTCTAACTTGCTCAGTTTCTCATTCATGATTTGCTCTAGCCGTTGTAATCTATTATTTGTGTCATTAATGTTCGAAAATATCATTTGTGGTGTGACATTTGGTACACTCATAGGAATATCAGCAGACATAGAAGGTAAGGATGGTTGAATAAATGTAATAGGAGCAGGCTGTTGGTGAAAACCATGAGATGGGCCTGGTAGGGGGGTGCTCTGGAGAATTGGACGAAGATGGTTTTGCAGCGGTTGTTGTTGACGATTCGGACTACATGTATATGTAAAAGTTTGGTTATTATTCATATTTATAGGATTGCTTGCTGGAATCTCTATATAAGAACCATGGAGTGATTCGTGAGCTTGCGTTAAAACCTGGGATATATTGTTTTGATTTGTTGTCGCCATCTTTGAACCGGTTTTACTTGGTGGAGTCAAACCTGATTTCGAGTTATTGCTTTTCCTTCGCCTTTTTCCCATTGAAAAATGCACAGTTTACTAGAAAGTTCAATTATCTCCATCTGCAGGACACACTTTATGAGATAAATCAGTTCATAACACATGTATTAACACTTTTCTGTGGAGCCACCTAAACATCAACATGCTCACACCGTCATTGTTTCCTCAATTAGAACTCGAACTCTAAATCCTACACTTGTACCGACACGCAGGTAATCAGTAGTAGATGGTGAACTCTCTAGAATTGAACTCTACACTATAGCAATATATTGCTCTCATCCAAATAAATTTTCCTAAATACAAGTCTTGTCGCACAAACCACTCCTCAAATAATATGAATAATTCATTAGATAATGACTACTTGAATCCCAACCCCATTGATGACACTCCGGTAGTCAGTAGTAGATGGTTAACTACCTAGAACACTCTGCCACCGAGGCCCCAAGTGGTAAAAAACTAGATAAATAACACTCATGAAAATATTTATACTTAATATGGTTTAGAAACATAAATTTGCAATATCTCAAAATATATTCAATAATTGATTACTTCCTGACTACTTCAGAACACTTATTTACAGGGGTTCTTTTACGTGTAGAGGGCGTCATATTTACTTGTTTTCACCCACACGTTTGAATGCGGTCAACTTTGCTCATCTTTAGTTCTTTGGTTTTTATTTCATTACGTTGTTTCACTTATTTTTTTAGTCGGTTGTACTATATTTAGTGTAAACATTATTTTATTGATAAATGCATAGTTCACGATACATGTAGGTATGATACAATATGGGATTAGAAAACAAGTGCTGCAAGCACTTTTATAAATTCTTCTCCCAGAATATAAGAAAATACATAGTAGAATGCATGACATACAGTGACATAATCATAATTTCATATTAAAGTAACATAACATTAGTGTTACTTTTACTATGGTTGACATTATACTTTGAAACAATATAAGAAACTTTAGAGCAAGATTATCATACAAAGAATTTACAAATTTTAAACCCTCATGTGTTAAACCTTTTTGATTTAATGATATATTTTTGAACAATTAAGAAGTTTTGCGTATTTTCAGCATCGGAGAGGTTTGAGTCACCATATAGAAGGTTTCTAATATTAATGTGACATGATAAGTTTGGAAATAGAATATTTCGTAGTCTATTAAACAATGGACATGAGAGCAGAAAATGTTCAGTATTTTCTATTTGTTTGCATTTACAATAGGGGTCAGGCTCAAGATTCTTTTTGAAAAGGTGATCTTTTAGGGCACTACTTACAGTCCTTATTCTAGCATGAAGTATTTGACCGATACGACAACCCGCATAAAAATAGGACGGAACTGTAATTGGCTTGTTTAAAAATGATTTTAAGTTATTGATAGAATCATTGTTTTTTATGTTAGCAGGAAGGTCATTCCAAAGTCGAACTGTTGATGGTAAGAAGCTGTTATAATACAACATACTATGGGTGGGTGGGGGAACTAGGTTATTAGCATTTCGGGTTCTGTAATGGTGAGTTTCAGAAAAGCTAGATGGAACCAAGTTTGACAGGTACTCAGGGGTATTTCCATGTACCATTTTATGAAATAACATGAGCTTATGTTTTTTCCTGCGAGCCTCTAATGTTTCCCATCCGCATTCTTGTAAAAGTAAAGAAATGGTAGTTAATTTGGTAGCACCAGTAACTATGCGGGCCGCCTCGTAGTTTATTTGTTCAAGCTTTAGTTTCATATATTCAGGACAATTGTCCCATATTACATCTGCGTACTCAAGAACTGGACGAATAAAGCTAAAATACATTTTTTCAAGTGATTTCCTGTCAACCTTAAACTTTAACTTTCGAATAAGATTAAGTCTTTTTGATGCTTTCGAAATAATTTCATCGATATGAGTATTCCAGGTTCCGTCACTTGAAAATGTAAGACCTAAATGTTTATGAGAGGTGACAGATTTTATAGAAACTTGATTCATTGTTAAAGGTGGATGGGATACAAAATCTAATTTACATGTTATAACCATCGATTCAGTCTTTTGTGGGTTGAAATTTACCAACCACTTTATCGACCATTCATGGATTTTTTGAAGATTTGAATTTAAAATAAGAGAAGTTACTAGGGGGTTTTCAACAACAGCATATATACTCGTGTCATCTGCAAAGAGTTTGATAGGACAGTTAACTTCATTTACTATGTCGTTAATAAAAATAAGGAATAGTAGAGGGCCAAGGATTGACCCTTGGGGCACCCCTGCATTTATATTGGCCCAAGATGATTCTGTTCCATTTATAACCACCCTTTGTTTTCTATCAGACAAATAATCTTTAAACCATAAAAGGAGATCTCCCGTGATGCCCATTTGTTTTAGTTTATATACAAGGCCTTTGTGCCATACACGATCGAAGGCTTTACTAATATCAAAGAACACAAATCGGATTTCTTTCCCTTCATCAAGAGCCTTGTGGAATTTGTGAGCTATGTAGAGCAGTTGATTTATAGTAGAATCGTTTAAGATGAACCCAGATTGATGTTCTGTTATTAAATCCCTAATAAAGTTAAAAATTCGTTTAAAAATACACTTTTCGAATATTTTACTTAAAATTGGAAGTAGAGAAATTGGACGATAATTTTCAACTACATTTGGGTTGTCTTTTTTGTGAACTGGTGTTACATTCGCTAATTTCCATTTTGATGGAAATTTTTTTGTAGATAAGCTTAAATTAAAAATTGCACATAGAGGTTTTGAAAGGAAGTCCCAGGCAACTTTAAGTAGCTTGGCACTAATGTTATCTGGACCGGAAGCTTTACTAGTATTTAAAAGTCTTAATACATCTTCTACTTCATATTTATGCAATGTAATATGATCCAGACAGACAGATGGGGGTTGATCGATAGAGGGAATATTTTTATTACTCTCGTCTATATTGGACTGATTCGCAAAAAACGTATTAAATGCTTCTGCCTTTTCTAAATTACTGTGCAAAACATTGCCATGTACATTCAGCGGAGGAATGATAGATTCTTTTGATTTTATACCAGCAATTTTTGACGCTATACCCCACCATTCCCTTATATTTGTTGAGTTAGACTTAAGCTTATCGACTAATGTACTATATTTGCATACTAAATTACGATTTGTTATGTGTTGACATCTGCTGCTTTTCTGCTTTTCCTACTTCCGGACCTTGAGGGCCTACAACTGGGTAAATATTAGAATATTGGAATATCTTGTAAAAAAATCTGAAATAATTCGATCGATCAATGTCATTCATCTTGTTGAGAATTACTGTAAGTCGTTTCCATTCAGTTTGTCTGAAATTTATAATAAGTTAACTGTCCTTCTGTTGATTGGTCCAAACTGTATAATATTGGTCAAAATCTGATCAAAGATTATTACATAAAATTATATGAAATCGTTGGACCTTACAGTAAAAAATCAAATGTGTTTAAAACCATCGGAACGATAATAGATCCCGCGATGTTATAGAAATATGGCAAAGAATAAAAACAAAATATTCATTTAACTTAGACAAGACAAGACAAGACAATAGTTTATTTAAGTCTCACCTCTCATTTACATTACATATGTACATACACATAAAACATATTGAACATAATAAAAAGTAGTAACAGAGAGCCACTCTTAAAAGAGTTATGAGAGACTATATAAAATAATTAAATCTATGTACAAACATAATGATAAAAATACTATTTATATAAAACATTTGTTCTTAACATTAAAATATCATGGCAGATTTTGGCAGTATAAAAACATACATCTTGATTTTGAAATAAGAATATAAACCTCTCATCTTCTGATAAATTCATAAAATCTAAATTAATTGCATTTGCTCTATTAAAAAGATCAGCTCGTAATTCAGAATACATTGGACATTTCATTAAAACATGATATTCATCCTCAATACAATTGTGTAAAATACACTGATTATTAGAACAAACTCTATTTTCAATATCTAGACCTTGGTATCTGCCAGTTTCAATCTTAATGGGCGCAACCCCACATCTAAATTTGGCAAACGCACTTCTATATCTGCCAGGCATATTAACACTTAAATATTTTTCTACACCATACTCGTTTTTAAATAATCTATAAGTTCGAAGTTTACTTTGATTATTTACAAACAGTGAATTATGCCATTCATTCTTATACATATCAAAAGCTGTATTCTCAATACTTCTTATTACACCTTTACCAAAATTAAAACCAGTGTTACATAGATGTGCTAAATTAAGTTCTTTGAATTTACTTTGAACTCTAAAATTCCAATTCTTAATTCTATTATTACAACATCTATTTGCCCATAAAAATACCTTTCTATTTATTCTATCATTACACATTTTTGTATATCTAGACCACGTTCTGAGTATACAAGACCACTGATTAATAATACAAGGCTTCCAGCCCATATCACCATATAATGACAAATTTGGAGTATATCTACCAACTCCCATAAAAAATCTCATTGCTCTATTTTTTATAGCATTTATACATAAATACTCTCTTGCACCCCATATGGCAGCACCATACTCAATAACTGACATTACAAGTGTATCAAATAATTTGGTAAAAACGGAATATTCAAAACCTCCATTAGCTTTGCACTTTGCTACTAATAAACCAAGCGATCTACTTGCTGCCTTTGCAACAGCCTTTGCAGTATCATTATAATTCAAAAATTCATTCAACACCAATCCAAGATATGAATATTTCTCTACAATATCAATTCTATTACCATTGAACATAAAATTAAAACTTGACTTGCTTATTGAATGTGGTCTAAAGTGAACAATTTTAGATTTTTCTAAGTTGACAACAAGATCATTAGAAGTACACCAACCATTAAACGTGTTCAATAACATTTGCAAATCTTTTTCATTCTCTGCTAAAAATACTACATCGTCAGCATATAAAAGTATAGAAATAATATGCTCATCACATTGAACACCAATATTCAAACGTTTAATCTCATCTATAAGATCGTTAATAAAAATATTAAATAAAAGAGGAGACAAAATACAACCTTGTTTTAAACCTGATGTCACTTCAAACCATTCAGATAGATTACCGTTAAGTTTAACACATGATTGTACATTATTATAAATTGAATATAATGCCTTTAACATTTTAGTACTAATTCCTATTGTTTGAAGTTTAGTAAATAATATATTTCTATTAATCCAGTCATATGCTTTTTTAAAATCAATGAAAGCTACAAAAGTTGACAGTTTTTTAAGTTTTCTGGTCTCTATGATAGATGTTAACGTGGACAAGTGGTCAATAGTGCTTCGCCCCTTTCTAAAACCATTCTGTTCATCATTTAGGAAGTCAATATCGTCAAGTTTATCAGTTAATCTGGCATTAAGTACACCACAGTAAAGTTTATATGAGGTCGGTGCAAGCGTTATACCTCGATAGGCTAATGGATCTCGGGGATCTGAAGTCGACGATTTCGGAATCGGAGTTATTACACCTTTACTCCACAACTCAGGACATTTACCACTGTCAAAACATATATTAAACATACGGGTCAGAGCACTCATCGCAGCAGGGTTTTTATAAAGTTCAACTTGAATATCATCAACACCTGGCGATTTCCCGTTCTTAGATACTTTTAATACATTATACACTTCCTCTATAGATATTTCTCTATCCAATGAATTATCATATACTATTTCATTATTCCTATTTAAATCAACATTACTATGATTTTGATTCAACATTGCACAAAAATCATTTTTCCATTTATTTATAACAATATTTTTATCCGTAGAAATCGAACCATCATCTAATTTCACTTCCATTGGAATTTTGTTTCGACGCTCGCTACCTACACCAATTTTTCCAATTTTTCGCCAAAACTCTTTCGGATTACTACTTAAATTTACGAGATCTTCCTGCACTGAGTACCAGTATTGACGTTTTGCTCTGTTAACAGCTTTATCGAATAATTTTCTCGATCGAACGTATATATGGCGTAGTTCCTTTTTACGATTGCCATATTTACATTTTGTCCACTCCTTTTCCTTGCGACAAACATCATTCCATAACGAAGTCAAATCGTCGTTCCACCATGGTTTTTGACACCGCCTCGGTTTGTTGCTAGCGCCATCAAGTAGTACTGTTCTATGCGGAAATTTTTGTGACATTTCTGACTTTAATATTGTTACAAAATTAACATACATTTCATCGACCGTGTTTTGGGTACACTCCCCTCGTTCCACAGCAGAAATCGCTAAGTTAATGTCCGAAATAACACGATCATTGCTAAGCCAATCTTGAGGTATGTTACGGATGTCATATTTAACTGTCGTTTTTGTCTCAGTTACACGTCTGACATTGTATTCATTCTCTGAAACTTCCATATCTAGGTGCATAATCCATGTCAGCAACGAATGATCAGGGACAATCCTTCGCAGATCGAAGTTATCAGCTCTTCCCATATGCGTAATTAGATCCGAGATCCTAATAACGTTGAAGTCCGTAAAAGATCCTAACATTTCATATGGTGTTATACAGTAGTCAACGACAGAGCATCCGCGGGACGAAACAAATGTGTAGTCATTCTTCAGAGTGTTCCGACCGTTTAGTATACAACAGTTTACGTCAATTAAAAAGTCACACAATATCGTACCATAGGTGTTGTGTTGAAAATCGATTACGTTTCTCTCTGGAAGAATGTCCACACCTTCAATAAAGTCAGGAAGGTCAGAACAACGACTATTCCAGTCACCACACAGATAAAACGTACTACCATCAGGAATCGTATAAATTTGTGTCATTATGTTCTCTAGAAATTCTTGAACATTTACGGAACGGGTGGAATTTTCTGGCGGCAGATAGACTACGCAAACGTAAAATAGGTTCGACGAACGAAGTTTATCCTTAAATTGCAGCCACATTATTCCGTCTGTATCGTCATCAACGACCTGAATATCGAAGTTTTCACATAAACGATTCCGTATCAGAGCACCGACTCCACCCGATCCACATCTAGCTCGAACGTGAATATTCCGTCGGTTATGACCGTACCACTTATATCCATCAATACATATTCCTTGTGAACCAGTTAGATGTGATTCAGCTATGCCCAATATATCTAAATTACACTGATCTATACATGACACTAAAAGATTATATTTATCACTATTTTCATCACCATTCCAACCATTTATGTTCCAAAATCCGCAACGAACCTAATTAAATCGGCCACGGCCACGGTCTGTTCTGTTGCCACGAAATCCGTTTCCACGATTTCCATTTCCTCGTCCGTTTCTATATGGTCTACGTGGTGCTTGCCAACCTTCTTCAATCCATTGCCGTTCCGCACTGTCGGTATCTCGGCGAGTATCGTCCGAATCGTTTGAGATGTTCGAATTCACAGCTCTGGTTCTCAGTGATTTCACTTGAACGCGATTTCCTATAATTTCCAGTTTGTCTTTTCCTATCGCGTTCACAATATTTCTCATGTTAGAATTAAAGATCCTTTGTGTCTTTGGAAGCGAGTTTTCTATAAAAATATCTTTGAAGTTTCTGGTATCTTTCAAGTCTCGTTTTCGCTCCATCACTTTGCGTTTATCCTCTGTATTCGAAAACGACGCTATTATCACTCCTGGTTTACCCTCTTTCATGCTCCTTTTACGTTCAGCGGATATAACTCTAACATCGTTCAAATGTAATCCGTCTCGTATCATGCCGTTTACCTTGTTGATAGCGTTTTCACTCTCGGTTTCGGGCATATTGCGTATAACAACTGCACATTTATCTACGTCATTCTCGGTGGAAGGTCTCTGATTTGCAATATTCGTTTGTGTTTTCTCAATGTTTTCAACTCGTTGTGTAACAGTTTTTAATTCTGATTGAAATTGCTCTTTTACCTTTTTCATTTCAGTCGAAATCTTTCTATCAATCATTGAGGCTATTTGACCAGGTATATTGTTTTCAAACTCATCTATTCGCTTAGTTATCATGTTGCAAAAGTTGTTCATTGTGTCCGTTAAATTCAATACTACACTTTTAAGTTCACTGATTTCATTGCTAGTCAACTGATCACCCGATTGCCTGGACGGGTTTCCTTGTGAGAAGTGTTCAATTATGTCATCGTTATCTCTATTGTTCGGTTTGAGTTTTTTAACACTAACCGGTTGAAAATTTCATTTAACTTATCTTGTTCTGTTTAATTTTTTTTTTAAATCAATTAAAATACTTTTAATCAAATTATCACGCGAATTATGAATGGAAGTGCTTGATTGTTTGACAAGATTAATCAGTAACCCAAGCTTTACACGCTGAAAGCAATCCTAAATGTACAATGATTTGAGTAATAAGGTGAGCACGACTCTCTCAGATTGAAGTATTTTGAACAAAACATGAGAAATGGTGGATATAAAAATTGACATCCAGCAGGTACAAACCAAACATCATCCAAATTACAAACTGTTAAATATAAAAATGCTTTCCAGACAACTTTTTCAAGATGGTGGTTTTGATGAGACACAGCATGCCCAGTCGTATTTTGATTTACAGCTGACACCTTCAAAAGAAGAGAACGTATTTTCATTCTTGACCCCTAACGTTAAGAGATCAAATCTTTTTCTTGGTGACGATGATGAAGATTCAGGTTTTGGAGGAGAAACGCCACCATGTAAAATCGAACCATCACTTAAACGAAAACGTAAAGACATCGACACCAACACTGCACTTTCAAAAAGATGTAGACAAAGTGACGAATTAAAAGATGTGGTAAATAGATTTTCAGAAAATGGCGACTTGATAGCTGATGGTAGTCGGAGTCATTCATTACCAACAATTACTTGTAAACATCAGGACATGAAGAGTATTTCTTCACAAACTCTAGCTGATCTGATTGGTGGCTGTTATGATGACGTCATCGACAGCTACAGAATCATCGATTGCAGATATACGTACGAATTTGAAGGCGGTCATATTAAAGGAGCTGAGAATAAATATTTGCACGAGAACGTTCTGAGTCTTCTGGAGAGACCAACAACAGAAAAAGGAATACTTGTATTTCACTGTGAATTCTCGTCAGAAAGAGGTCCAAAAATGCTTAGATTTTTGAGAAGTAAAGACCGCGAACTCAACAAAGAGAACTACCCGGCATTAAATTTTCCTGAAATTTATTTACTAGATGGAGGTTACAAGTCATTCTTCAACGAGCATCCGACACTCTGTGATCCCATTAGTTACCGACCAATGCTTCATTCCGACCATTCAGCAGACCTACGTCACTTCCGTGCAAAGTCCAAGTCATGGACTGCCGGTGAAAAACGTCGACAAGCCAGAAGAGCTATTAGAATGTGAAAAACCGAACAATTGATTACATAATGGTGCTATATAACATAGTAGTGCTAACTTTCTGTGATAGAACTCTAACTGTGATATGAAACGAATATTTTTTGTTATGTTTGTTATTGATTATTAAATTTTAGTATGAAATATGCTGTCGTTTTTGTTATCTTACTGTTATTAGCGGCTCTTATTTATCTTGGTGTCAGTCTTTATTGTGATACGGCTAATGAGAATCCCTGAACCTTTGCAGCAAATCTGGGAATCTTTGTTAATTAAAGAAGCAGTCGAATACACATTGCCTACAATTAGACTCGAACTCTAAATCCTACACTTGTACCGACACGCAGGTAACCAGTAGTAGATGGTGAACTCTCTAGAATTGAACTCTACACTATAGCAATATATTGCTCTCATCCAAATAAATTTTCCTAAATACAAGTCTTGTCGCACAAACCACTCCTCAAATAATATGAATAATTCATTAGATAATGACTACTTGAATCCCAACCCCATTGATGACACTCCGGTAGTCAGTAGTAGATGGTTAACTACCTAGAACACTCTGCCACCGAGGCCCCAAGTGGTAAAAAACTAGATAAATAACACTCATAAAAATATTTATACTAAATATGGTTTAGCCACATAAATTTGCAATATCTCAAAATATATTCAATAATTGATTACTTCCTGACTACTTCAGAACACTTATTTACAGGGGTTCTTATACGTGTAGAGGGCGTCATATTTACTTGTTTTCACCCACACGTTTGAATGCGGTCAATTTTGCTCATCTTTAGTTCTTTGGTTTTTATTTCATTACGTTGTTTCACTTATTTTTTGAGTCAGTTGTACTATATTTGCATACTAAATTACGATTTGTTATGTGTTGACATCTGCTGCTTTTCTGCTTTTCTTACTTTCGGACCTCAAAGGCCTACAACGGGGTAAACAATAATTCGATTTGATCAATGTCATTCATTTTGTTTCGAATAACTTAAGTTTTCCATTCAATTTGTCTCAAATATAAAATTAATGAACTGTCCTACACTTTTTGTTATCCATTGCTGCAAAAAATATAGTATTGATCGAAACTGATAAAGAATACGTTGTATTACATATATGAAATCATTGGACCTTACTGTAAAAAAACCAAAAAGACCGGACGTCATGATATAGCTGAACAATTGATGTTAAACATCATCAAACAGACAAACTGTAAAAAATCTAATGTGTTAAAAACAATCTAGCCGATTTTCCACCCAGTTGAAAAAGCCTCAGCAATTAACAACTATTTTGCATCTGTCTCATCACTGGGAGAGAGAACCTTACCTGCCTGAAATACCACTACTGTCACCATTTGTTCTTTCAGATTTTGTTATCACTGAAAAGGAGGTCATTGACCATTTTGAGATATTAAATACTAATAAGCCTGGTGGACCAGACAACTTATCACCTAAATTGATCAAATCAATCTTTTCAGTCCATCCTCACAAGTCAGGGTTTCTATGTCCACTGTAAGTGTCCACGAAACCCTGACAAATTTAGCTAGGAAATTCCCGGGCTAGAAGATTTTCATATGACGTCAAACCTTCAAAATATCAACTAACGAAATTGCTTGACAGAAGCAAGTGTTTGGCAGTAGTCATTCTTACTCATTCTTGAGTGGGAAGAAAACGTAACGCAACTAATAAATAACGCGGTAATAACAAACTATTAACACTACTATACAAAATACACTGATTTTCACATGGTCTATGCAACACATTCATTTGGTATATTTACAATCGACATCGGGATATCCCCTCACCAAATCGTGAATGAAAGCGAGCTTTTGATTGGCTACATTAAGGTATGATGTAGCCAATCAAAATAGTGACTTCTAGCCCGGGAATTTACTAGCTAAGTTTGTGAGGGTTTCGTGGACACTTACAGTGTCTTGTGAGGATGTCTTTAGTCAAACCTATTACCATTCTCTTTAATAAAAGTTTATGTTATGGGGTAGTTCCTAACAGTTGGAAGATGGCTAATGTTTCTGCTATATATAAAGGAAAAGGTGGTTGTGAGGATGTTTCTAATTACAGACCAATATCTGTCACTGCCTGCTTTGGCAAGATATTGGAAAGGATTATTTTCAAGCATCTTCACAACTACCTGATCCAAAATAGTATTATTACTGATGACCAATCAGGTTTCCGTCACAAGGACTCCACTGTTAACCAACTATTGGTTATTTATGATGAAACATTTAGACATAGGCAAAAATGTTAGATTTGTATTCTGCGATGTCTCCAAGGCTTTTGATAGGCTATGGCACAAAGGACTTTTATACAAATTACAAAAATATGCGGTCAAAGGCAACCTTCTTAAGTGGTTTGAAAATTAC
The DNA here is from genome assembly GCA_944474755.1 of Limnoperna fortunei. Classification (NCBI taxonomy): domain Eukaryota; kingdom Metazoa; phylum Mollusca; class Bivalvia; order Mytilida; family Modiolidae; genus Limnoperna; species Limnoperna fortunei. The sequence goes on from OX104116.1 coordinate 21,334,662, forward strand.
TTGCATGATCGCCAACAACGAGTATGCATGGATGGCTACCACTCAACATGGAAAGCTATACATGCCGGTGTACCACAAGGTTCTATCTTATGTCCCTATTTATTCTGACTTTATGTAAATGATATTGTAGGAGTTGTATCTAACAAGATCAAACATTTTGCAGATGATACTTGTCTCTACGGTGTAGTTGACGATCTTGATATAGCCACAGAATCATTAAATAATGACCTAGAAGAACTTTCTATCTGGGCCAATGAGTGGGGTGTGTCCTTTAATGCTACCAAGACTAAATCTATGCTCTTTACAAGAAAAAATCATGAAAATGTTGCCTCATTATTCATGAATGATATTGAACTAGAAAATACTTATAACCATAAGCACCTGGGTATGAATCTTCACTATCTGGGCCAATGAGTGGGGTGTGTCCTTTAATGCTACCAAGACTAAATCTATGCTTTTTACAAGAAAAAAATCAGGAAAATGTTGCCTCATTATTTATGAATGAGATTGAACTAGAAAATACTTATAACCATAAGCACCTGGGTATGAATCTTCACTATCAGGGCCTATGAAGAGATCACATTAACGAAATCTACTCTGAAGCTTGTGGTAGATTAAATATTTTGAGACTTCTCAAATATGATATTGACCGTAAGTCTCTAGAAAAGTTATATATAGCGCTTATTAGGCCAATCCTTGAATATGGTAGCATTGTTTGGGATAACTGCACTAAGCAAGAGTCAGACATGCTAGTCAGTTCAATATGAAACAGCAAGGGTCATTACTGGTATGCGCAGGGGAACTTCCCGATTGAAACTTTACAAAGAACTTGGTTGGGATTCATTGCAAAATAGAAGAAAAAAATCAAAAATTAGTTTATATATATAAGACTTTGCATGGATACCTCCCTGGTTATATATCTGAATATATTATCTCCAATATTAACTTAGATGAACAATATATTCTGAGAAACCCCAGATTTTTTAATGTTCCCAGGGCCCGTACTCAGACCTATAAAACTAGTTTTTTTCCATCTGCACTAGATGCTTGGAACAAATTGGATCATGACGTACAAAACTTGCCATCTATCTCTATGTTCAGGAACAAGTTAAGTTCTGACCTGGTGAGTACCCCTTCGCATTACTTGATTGGTCCAAGACATTTAAATATAACATACTGTTGTCTTCGTAATGAAGTTAGTAACTTAAACCATCACTTATATCAATCTCACTTATCTGAAAGTTCTGAATGTGACTGTGGTTGTAACATCGAAGATAACACACACTTCTTTCTTCGATGTCCATTATATGAACATCGACGAGCTTACTTACTAGATAAACTTTCAAAATTTAACCCTCATCTAGATGTTGATACCCTTCTTGGAAATAATTCCAATCTCTCTCCAGATGACAACAAGCAGTGCTTGAATTTATCAAAGATACAAATAGCTATAGATTCCACTAGTTTTCAAATTTCAAATCTTCAAGTTCTAAAGCTCCATTCCTTGTTTATAACCATTGTCCTTATTTGTCCTGTTTTTTTTCTTTTCATTTAATTTTTTTCCCATTACTATACTATATGATTCCAACTCTTATTTTCTAATTATTTCATTTATCAAAAAAACAAGCTATTTAAGTACTTATAGTGTTTAATTAAAACACTACCATTATTCAATCTCTATAATTATATTGATCAGCAAAATTTTTATATATTGTAACCAGAATCTGCCATACAATTTTTCTCCCAAGAATTTACGAGACAAACTTCTAATGTTTATATTATATTGCTTTTGATGATTAATTATAAGTGTATGTATGTTATTTTGCATGCCTTCTTATCACAATCAGTTTATAGGAGAGGATCCTTATAGGCTTTGCCTGTTATCCAATCGTTTTGTGTATTCAATAAAATTATTTAATAATAATCTAGTCGATCACAGATCACGCGATGTTATGAAATCGATTTATAACATAAAAAGGTTAAATATTCATTAAACTAAACTTGTTCTGTTTTAAAATGTTTTTTTTGTAAACAATAAATTAAAATACGATTTATTGAATTATCACATTATGAATGGAAGTGCTTGATTGTTTGACAAGATTAATCAGTAACCCAAGCTTTACACGCTGAAAGCAATCCTAAATGTACAATGATTTGAGTAATAAGGTGAGCACGACTCTCTCAGATTGAAGTATTTTCAACAAAATATGAGAAATGGTGGATATAAAATTGACTTCCCGCAGGTACAAACCAAACATCATCCAAATTACAAACTGTTAACTATTAAAATGCTTTCCAGACAACTTTTTCAAGATGGTGGTTTTGATGAGACACAGCATGCCCAGTCGTATTTTGATTTACAGCTGACACCTTCAAAAGAAGAGAACGTATTTTCATTCTTGACCCCTAACGTTAAGAGATCAAATCTTTTTCTTGGTGACGATGATGAAGATTCAGGTTTTGGAGGAGAAACGCCACCATGTAAAATCGAACCATCACTTAAACGAAAACGTAAAGACATCGACACCAACACTGCACTTTCAAAAAGATGTAGACAAAGTGACGAATTAAAAGATGTGGTAAATAGATTTTCAGAAAATGGCGACTTGATAGCTGATGGTAGTCGGAGTCATTCATTACCAACAATTACTTGTAAACATCAGGACATGAAGAGTATTTCTTCACAAACTCTAGCTGATCTGATTGGTGGCTGTTATGATGACGTCATCGACAGCTACAGAATCATCGATTGCAGATATACGTACGAATTTGAAGGCGGTCATATTAAAGGAGCTGAGAATAAATATTTGCACGAGAACGTTCTGAGTCTTCTGGAGAGACCAACAACAGAAAAAGGAATACTTGTATTTCACTGTGAATTCTCGTCAGAAAGAGGTCCAAAAATGCTTAGATTTTTGAGAAGTAAAGACCGCGAACTCAACAAAGAGAACTACCCGGCATTAAATTTTCCTGAAATTTATTTACTAGATGGAGGTTACAAGTCATTCTTCAACGAGCATCCGACACTCTGTGATCCCATTAGTTACCGACCAATGCTTCATTCCGACCATTCAGCAGACCTACGTCACTTCCGTGCAAAGTCCAAGTCATGGACTGCCGGTGAAAAACGTCGACAAGCCAGAAGAGCTATTAGAATGTGAAAAACCAAACAATTGATTACATAATGGTGCTATATAACATAGTAGTGCTAACTTTCTGTGATAGAACTCTAACTGTGATATGAAACGAATATTTTTTGTTATGTTTGTTATTGATTATTAAATTTTAGTATGAAATATGCTGTCGTTTTTGTTATCTTACTGTTATTAGCGGCTCTTATTTATCTTGGTGTCAGTCTTTATTGTGATACGGCTAATGAGAATCCCTGAACCTTTGCAGCAAATCTGGGAATCTTTGTTAATTAAAGAAGCAGTCGAATACACATTGCCTACAATTAGACTCGAACTCTAAATCCTACACTTGTACCGACACGCAGGTAATCAGTAGTAGATGGTGAACTCTCTAGAATTGAACTCTACACTATAGCAATATATTGCTCTCATCCAAATAAATTTTCCTAAATACAAGTCTTGTCGCACAAACCACTCCTCAAATAATATGAATAATTCATTAGATAATGACTACTTGAATCCCAACCCCATTGATGACACTCCGGTAGTCAGTAGTAGATGGTTAACTACCTAGAACACTCTGCCACCGAGGCCCCAAGTGGTAAAAAACTAGATAAATAACACTCATAAAAATATTTATACTAAATATGGTTTAGCCACATAAATTTGCAATATCTCAAAATATATTCAATAATTGATTACTTCCTGACTACTTCAGAACACTTATTTACAGGGGTTCTTATACGTGTAGAGGGCGTCATATTTACTTGTTTTCACCCACACGTTTGAATGCGGTCAATTTTGCTCATCTTTAGTTCTTTGGTTTTTATTTCATTACGTTGTTTCACTTATTTTTTGAGTCAGTTGTACTATATTTGCATACTAAATTACGATTTGTTATGTGTTGACATCTGCTGCTTTTCTGCTTTTCTTACTTTCGGACCTCAAAGGCCTACAACGGGGTAAACAATAATTCGATTTGATCAATGTCATTCATTTTGTTTCGAATAACTTAAGTTTTCCATTCAATTTGTCTCAAATATAAAATTAATGAACTGTCCTACACTTTTTGTTATCCATTGCTGCAAAAAATATAGTATTGATCGAAACTGATAAAGAATACGTTGTATTACATATATGAAATCATTGGACCTTACTGTAAAAAAAACCAAAAAGACCGGACGTCATGATATAGCTGAACAATTGATGTTAAACATCATCAAACAGACAAACTGTAAAAAATCTAATGTGTTAAAAACAATCTAGCCGATTTTCCACCCAGTTGAAAAAGCCTCAGCAATTAACAACTATTTTGCATCTGTCTCATCACTGGGAGAGAGAACCTTACCTGCCTGAAATACCACTACTGTCACCATTTGTTCTTTCAGATTTTGTTATCACTGAAAAGGAGGTCATTGACCATTTTGAGATATTAAATACTAATAAGCCTGGTGGACCAGACAACTTATCACCTAAATTGATCAAATCAATCTTTTCAGTCCATCCTCACAAGTCAGGGTTTCTATGTCCACTGTAAGTGTCCACGAAACCCTGACAAATTTAGCTAGGAAATTCCCGGGCTAGAAGATTTTCATATGACGTCAAACCTTCAAAATATCAACTAACGAAATTGCTTGACAGAAGCAAGTGTTTGGCAGTAGTCATTCTTACTCATTCTTGAGTGGGAAGAAAACGTAACGCAACTAATAAATAACGCGGTAATAACAAACTATTAACACTACTATACAAAATACACTGATTTTCACATGGTCTATGCAACACATTCATTTGGTATATTTACAATCGACATCGGGATATCCCCTCACCAAATCGTGAATGAAAGCGAGCTTTTGATTGGCTACATTAAGGTATGATGTAGCCAATCAAAATAGTGACTTCTAGCCCGGGAATTTACTAGCTAAGTTTGTGAGGGTTTCGTGGACACTTACAGTGTCTTGTGAGGATGTCTTTAGTCAAACCTATTACCATTCTCTTTAATAAAAGTTTATGTTATGGGGTAGTTCCTAACAGTTGGAAGATGGCTAATGTTTCTGCTATATATAAAGGAAAAGGTGGTTGTGAGGATGTTTCTAATTACAGACCAATATCTGTCACTGCCTGCTTTGGCAAGATATTGGAAAGGATTATTTTCAAGCATCTTCACAACTACCTGATCCAAAATAGTATTATTACTGATGACCAATCAGGTTTCCGTCACAAGGACTCCACTGTTAACCAACTATTGGTTATTTATGATGAAACATTTAGACATAGGCAAAAATGTTAGATTTGTATTCTGCGATGTCTCCAAGGCTTTTGATAGGCTATGGCACAAAGGACTTTTATACAAATTACAAAAATATGCGGTCAAAGGCAACCTTCTTAAGTGGTTTGAAAATTACTTGCATGATCGCCAACAACGAGTATGCATGGATGGCTACCACTCAACATGGAAAGCTATACATGCCGGTGTACCACAAGGTTCTATCTTATGTCCCTATTTATTCTGACTTTATGTAAATGATATTGTAGGAGTTGTATCTAACAAGATCAAACATTTTGCAGATGATACTTGTCTCTACGGTGTAGTTGACGATCTTGATATAGCCACAGAATCATTAAATAATGACCTAGAAGAACTTTCTATCTGGGCCAATGAGTGGGGTGTGTCCTTTAATGCTACCAAGACTAAATCTATGCTCTTTACAAGAAAAAATCATGAAAATGTTGCCTCATTATTCATGAATGATATTGAACTAGAAAATACTTATAACCATAAGCACCTGGGTATGAATCTTCACTATCTGGGCCAATGAGTGGGGTGTGTCCTTTAATGCTACCAAGACTAAATCTATGCTTTTTACAAGAAAAAAATCAGGAAAATGTTGCCTCATTATTTATGAATGAGATTGAACTAGAAAATACTTATAACCATAAGCACCTGGGTATGAATCTTCACTATCAGGGCCTATGAAGAGATCACATTAACGAAATCTACTCTGAAGCTTGTGGTAGATTAAATATTTTGAGACTTCTCAAATATGATATTGACCGTAAGTCTCTAGAAAAGTTATATATAGCGCTTATTAGGCCAATCCTTGAATATGGTAGCATTGTTTGGGATAACTGCACTAAGCAAGAGTCAGACATGCTAGTCAGTTCAATATGAAGCAGCAAGGGTCATTACTGGTATGCGCAGGGGAACTTCCCGATTGAAACTTTACAAAGAACTTGGTTGGGATTCATTGCAAAATAGAAGAAAAAAATCAAAAATTAGTTTATATATATAAGACTTTGCATGGATACCTCCCTGGTTATATATCTGAATATATTATCTCCAATATTAACTTAGATGAACAATATATTCTGAGAAACCCCAGATTTTTTAATGTTCCCAGGGCCCGTACTCAGACCTATAAAACTAGTTTTTTTCCATCTGCACTAGATGCTTGGAACAAATTGGATCATGACGTACAAAACTTGCCATCTATCTCTATGTTCAGGAACAAGTTAAGTTCTGACCTGGTGAGTACCCCTTCGCATTACTTGATTGGTCCAAGACATTTAAATATAACATACTGTTGTCTTCGTAATGAAGTTAGTAACTTAAACCATCACTTATATCAATCTCACTTATCTGAAAGTTCTGAATGTGACTGTGGTTGTAACATCGAAGATAACACACACTTCTTTCTTCGATGTCCATTATATGAACATCGACGAGCTTACTTACTAGATAAACTTTCAAAATTTAACCCTCATCTAGATGTTGATACCCTTCTTGGAAATAATTCCAATCTCTCTCCAGATGACAACAAGCAGTGCTTGAATTTATCAAAGATACAAATAGCTATAGATTCCACTAGTTTTCAAATTTCAAATCTTCAAGTTCTAAAGCTCCATTCCTTGTTTATAACCATTGTCCTTATTTGTCCTGTTTTTTTTCTTTTCATTTAATTTTTTTCCCATTACTATACTATATGATTCCAACTCTTATTTTCTAATTATTTCATTTATCAAAAAAACAAGCTATTTAAGTACTTATAGTGTTTAATTAAAACACTACCATTATTCAATCTCTATATATTGTAACCAGAATCTGCCATACAATTTTTCTCCCAAGAATTTACGAGACAAACTTCTAATGTTTATATTATATTGCTTTTGATGATTAATTATAAGTGTATGTATGTTATTTTGCATGCCTTCTTATCACAATCAGTTTATAGGAGAGGATCCTTATAGGCTTTGCCTGTTATCCAATCGTTTTGTGTATTCAATAAAATTATTTAATAATAATCTAGTCGATCACAGATCACGCGATGTTATGAAATCGATTTATAACATAAAAAGGTTAAATATTCATTAAACTAAACTTGTTCTGTTTTAAAATGTTTTTTTTGTAAACAATAAATTAAAATACGATTTATTGAATTATCACATTATGAATGGAAGTGCTTGATTGTTTGACAAGATTAATCAGTAACCCAAGCTTTACACGCTGAAAGCAATCCTAAATGTACAATGATTTGAGTAATAAGGTGAGCACGACTCTCTCAGATTGAAGTATTTTCAACAAAATATGAGAAATGGTGGATATAAAATTGACTTCCCGCAGGTACAAACCAAACATCATCCAAATTACAAACTGTTAACTATTAAAATGCTTTCCAGACAACTTTTTCAAGATGGTGGTTTTGATGAGACACAGCATGCCCAGTCGTATTTTGATTTACAGCTGACACCGTCAAAAGAAGAGAACGTATTTTCATTATTGACCCCAACATGAAGAGATCAAATCTGTTTCTTGGTGACGATGATGAAGATTCGGGTTTGGAGGAGAAACGCCACCATTGAAAATCGAACCATCTCTTAAACGAAAACGTAAAGACATCGACACCAACACTGCACTTTCAAAAAGATGTAGACAAAGTGACGAATTAAAAGATGTGGTAAATAGACTTTTAGAAAATGGCAACTTGATTGCTGATGTAGTCGGAGTCATTCATTACCAACAATTACTGGTAAACATCAGGACATGAAGAGTATTTCTTCACAAACTCTAGCTGATCTGATTGGTGGCTGTTATGATGACGTCATCGACAGCTACAGAATCATCGATTGCAGATATCCGTACGAATTTGAAGACGGTCATATTAAAGGAGCTGAAAATAAATACGGTACCTGCACGAGAACGTTCTGAGTCTTCTGGAGAGACCAACAACAGAAAAAGGAATACTTGTATTTCACTGTGAATTCTCATCAGAAAGAGGTCCAAAAATGCTTAGATTTTTGAGAAGTAAAGACCGCGAACTCAACAAAGAGAACTACCCGGCATTAAATTTTCCTGAAATTTATTTACTAGATGGAGGTTACAACTCATTCTTCAAAGAGCATCCGACACTTTGTGATCCCATTAGTTACCGACCAATGCTTCATTCCGACCATTCAGCAGACCTACGTCACTTCCGTGCAAAGTCCAAGTCATGGACTGCCGGTGAAAAACGTCGACAAGCCAGAAGAGCTATACGAATGTGAAAAACCAAACAATTGATTACATAATGGTGCTATATAACATAGTAGTGCTAACTTTCTGTGATAGAACTCTAACTGTGATATGAAACGAATATTTTTTGTTATGTTTGTTATTGATTATTAAATTTTAGCAGTACATATCTTCCTTTTTCGTTGTCTCACTTTTATTACCCGGACCTTATTTCTAGCATTCTGTTCAATAAGTTCGTCGTACAAATAGAATTTAACCAAAAAACCCGATGGTTTTAGATGAAAAAAAATTGTTTTATTGTTTTTTTTATTTAGGGGGGGACTGTTTCTGGTAGCTGGCCTACTATTTATCACGTAGTCTGTCAGCACTGACGTTGCGGATCTGAGTCTCACTAGGGGCAAGGTGCACCCCATTTCAATTTTAATTGACAATTATTGTCAGTTTTTCTTCCGAAAATCGGGAATTTTCTCCGGCTTCCTTTCCCAATAAAATCTGGACGTCATAATATAGCTGACAAATTTCTGAAAGTTGCGTTATACACCATTCAAACAAATAAACAATAAAAAAAATAAATGTTGAAAAAGATATATTGCGAGCTCATTCGCGTGAAAACAATTATTCTTAGTGGTTTAGCTGGTTTAGAAGAAATTTGAAAAAGGATAAATCACGCGTACAGTGTGGTTCTAATTGACTGATGAGATTACTTGCGAAGTTGATTGTTAGCCCGCTGGTTACAGTGAGGGAAATTGTTGATTCAATTCCCGGCGAACAAACTCAAATGTCAAGCTTCTGAATAAATTAAATAGCAATATTAATAAAAGGAGAAATATCATACAAATGGTTCCAGCATCATCTTCATTTGTTTGTATTTTCATGGACATAATTTTTTGAGCAAGTTGGTATCATTTTCCCGTTTCTTTATGAAGGTAGTCAAGGCAATCTTCAATATGTTAGAGAGCTTTTTTGTCCATGCGAATGCTGCATATCCAAGCCAATCATAATTCATCGTGGTATTTTTGTAATAAACTATATACATGATATATTGGGAATATCATATAAATTTAAGAGTATATATAGGAAGATATGAAAATACGAAGTAAGAGGGTAGAGTTTGTTTTTACTGCACTGATATCCGCAATGTTTATTTTAATTATGCTTTTAGTGTTGATAAAAATGTTTTAATATGTCAGATGATGATAAAATTGTTTTTATGTTTACGAATAACGAAATGTTCTTTTACCTGCAAGAATCTGCCATAATATTTTATTTCATAGAAAATGTATCGTCTATTGTAGTCCTACGGTACAGGACAGGGCTGGCCTTCCAATGACTTCGCGTTGTGTGTTTCTTTGGTTGTAGGAACACGTTACCGTTATACTGGTATACCAACACTGGCCGTAATTGACTAACTCAGTTCTTTAACAAAATGTATTATCAGCAAAGCGTCAATACAAAACAATAAAGTTAATTTAACAATAAAAGGTTGCCAAATCCAAAGTATAACTTCAACAGTTTTCGTAACAGGGTTTAAGAGCAGGTTGAAGAGGGTTGGAAATTGCGCTGCTTATATAGACCCAGTAAAAATACGACGCAATTTCCATCACTTGCAGCCAGGTCATACGAGGTTACAGTCACAGAGACACAATGTCTGGCTCTGCACCTGCAGTCTCGAATACACAAAAGCAAATAACTATTTTGAAAAATAAACCAATAAGAAATGTGACAAATACATATCACTAACACTACCATAGTTGGCCCAAGTTACATTGTTTGTCAATCAATTGAATCGTTGTGCAAACACCCTCACCCAATATGGTAACAGTACTGATTGTACCTTACGGACGTACCACGATCGCTGGTTGACATTATTTATATTACAGATAGTTTTGGAATTAAAACTTGTCGAAAAGGCTCTAATTAGATAATTTGTTCAAAATACTATCAAGCCAGAGTACAAACTTTTAACGCAATGCACTTTAAAGATAAACTTCATACAATTACAGATAAAATATGTTAAAATAGTTAAAATATAATATTTAATTAATGAATTAAATATTGAAAAATTATTTTAAAATGTTAACGACTTCCGGTTGATACCCATAGTGTTACACTATTCGAATAATTACGTTACACATTTTAAATATTATATAAATAAATTTTGCGAGAATACTGACTTTTGATTAGCAAGAAAATATTTTCTATCAGAGGATGGAAAACAAGAGTAACGCGCCATTTGACGTCATATATTACTCCACGGGAAACTAACAGTTTTTGTGTTTATCTCTTTTTTCAAAAATGTCCAGTTACAAAAATAAAATTGTTGAGTTTATCCTATTGTTTAATTTTATTTATAAGTATTATCTACAAAAAATATTTTCTCCATTGAGGGATAACAAAATTTCCGTTGTGCACATTTAATATAATCCGCTGTGCAAAACGGAAATTTTGTTATCCCTCGATGGAGAAAATATTGTTTCTAGTTAATCCTTAAATAACAAAAATAACCTTAGCATAAATGTGCATATTTATATTCATGTATTAAAATGTTTTAAATACAGTAGAAGTTTTATGAAAATATTACTATTTTAATTTTGTATAATAATCTCTCATTTTTTAGAATGGCTCTATTGTATATAATGATGTTTAAGACTTTGTATAATGATATTATTGTGATACATTTTGAGATGAGACTCTAATAAAGTATTTGTCTTGTCTTGTCTTTGTCTTGTCTATGATTAAAGAACAAAGAAGATATATATTAATCGAGTTAGACGTTAAAATAGCATTTATGTGATCATTTTTTTAAACTGTATGTTTGTTTCCAGCATCTACGTTTGAAGAAATCAATACCATAATACCTGAATTATTATCTTTGTATCAAACTTAAAATAAATTAAAGGTGCTTTTATGATATACAAACAAAAACGAGATCTAGTTTTATTCAATTCATAGTATTTTCATACTGTGTGCCACTGTCTTTATCATTTCTTTTTTTTTATACTATTTTTGTAGTTGTTTTTACTTTCTATATTTGTATTTTATTGTTTGTGTCGTGTTCTGTGGTTCTTTAAAAGAAAGTCAGCCTGGAGGTATATCGCTGTGAAACATTTCTGCACGTATATGTTGTTAGTGTACCAACAAGGATGTGGGATACATTATAAATTCAACCCGAAAAAAGTTTTATGTGACTGTTCTAATTAAATTTGATATGCTTGTTCTTTATATTGTCTATTTTTTTTACTTTTTATTGATTCATTATATGTCATTTAGTGAATTGTGGGGTTGTTATTGGTTTATCTTCTCTTTATATATTGATTTCCCTTAGTAGAATACTGAAATTTGTTTGACTAGAAGAATGGAAGAAAAAATTGTTACCTTTCTTCCGAAATTTCCATCCTTTCGCGGATTAGTCACCCCCTACATTGGTAAAACCACAAAAAGTTATACAATTAAATTGTTAAATTTATTCTGTGTTTGTTTTAAATGTATCAGACGTGGATTATACCATATACACAGCGGAAATTTCGTTATTCCTCAGTTGAAAAAATAGTGTTTGTAATGAATCCTTAATTTTGTTGAATTCAACCATAGAATCAAAGTGCAGACTGCACCGAAGGAAAGGTTGCTTCGCAAGTATGAAATGAGATTCCTGCCTCATGTTTGACAGGCAATAAAACAAACCAATGTAAAATAAATCAGGTAAATTTAGAAACATATTAGATATAAATTTAAAAGACTAGAAAAAAATTGCAATCCTCATAATTGATAGCCCCAGATCCCTTATGTCTTGAATTGCAATGTCCAGGGCTTTGCTGTTGGAAACTCCAAACTGTAAATAATCAGGTGCACAATTCCACCATATGACAAAGGATTCTGCAAAAGTTTCATCAAATCCCACTCAATGGTGCAAGTAGTTGTGGATAAGAGATAGGTATCCCCTACATCAAAGAATGGCAAGTCAGTGTTTGCCGAGTGGTAAAGGTAAGTATTCATCTACTATCGATCGAATGCCTGTCAGCACTTGTTTGAATCTTACTGCTGCCAGGGTGTGCTCAACTTCAATCTTGATTGACAATTATTAAAAGACACCTACAATCTGGCTTCCTCCTAAAATCTGGCTTTCTCCTTCAATAAAAACAGGACGCCCAAATATAGTTCAAAAATTGTTGAAAGTCGTATTAAACAATACAACACAGGGATCTGTGCAAGGCGATTTACATGTGCTTTCGAATGATACTGGGTCGATTTTGTTATATCAAGTCCAACACACTATAACAAGACCGACCCAGTATTATTCAAAAGCGCATGTAAATCAATTTTTATAAATCCCCCGGATTCAAACAAACAAAAAACGACTGTATGAGGAAACATATATCTTTATAATCAGAATGCATGTCAACTAGATTGTTTTAAATTTAAACAGTGTGTTAATAGCTTATACTAAAAGACACAATCAACCTTTTTATTACAAAAATCCAATAAAAAAATTTCCACTGTACATATTCCATACTATGCTTATTGTTTACATGTACTTGACTTTTGCTACGCAATCTGACACTTTTTGTTTTCAACAAGTGTCTTACGATGTTTGCAAAAGATCGCCAGCTTTCGTGACGTTCTATGGCATTCACGCCAAAACCGCAAACGACATTACCCCAAGGTTTTCAAATGGACAATAATCGCTTGCTCCAACTTGCACCCATTCTAATTTTGGTCAAAATTAACCTTGGAAAATCGCTCTATCAAATTAAAAAAACAGCATTTCAAAACGCTGAACAAATGTTAAAAAATAATTGCTGATTTCAATTTGCACCTTTTTGGATCTACATAAGGAACATAAGATCGTCCATACGCGCTAAGAGGTTTTATTTGTCACTCAAAAAACTTCTGCTAAAACACACTGACTTGATCACATCTTCCCTTGTTTTAAGGAACACATAAAATGAAGAAAAATATATCGTTTTGACTTTCGTTTAATTAGATACTTAAAGCATAAAAATACAACATCGTCTGAAACGACGACAATTTCGTGAGGTAAACATACACGGAAAATTGGTACGTTTTTTGGCTTGTTACGATGGGTAGTGACCAATTTCGACTCGTGTAACGAGAAATATTAATGGTTCAGCATGAATTACCAATTATAAAATTAATCAAAAGGACCGGAAACAAATTGTGTCAGCTTTTACTATGGAATAATGTAGCGACATGGTGAGTGCAATTGATCACCGATGTAGAATAATCCATTTACTATTCTTGTGTCACAAACACCAAAATATCTTTTTCAATACATTTTTATTAGTTAGAAATTGTTATATTTTTAAATATACTTGTATTTTATTTACGAAACTTCTACATGACATTCTCCCAACCTTAAAAAATTTTATAGATTGCGCCGCTCTGCAAATCTGTACATCGACAAAGCACACACTTTTGTGTTGATTTTCATTTAATTAAACACGTAAAAAAATATAATGCAAAACCTTATGAAACGACGACCATTCATACGATCGCATAAAATAATCATTAAATCACTGCAATCATAACGTCGTCAAATATTATTAGACTGGTGCCACTGTCAGTACTACATTTGTCGGTTCAGTGAACAGCTATCGTGAGGATTGCCAAATATCGCGTTGATTTCCGAAACCAAAAAGTGTAACGAGTCAGTCTCTCGCGGATGAACATGGAATATTAGTTTAAATCGTAATATTAGTTATCAGTTATACAGTAAATGAGACATAATAAGAAAGGACATGTATAGTAAAGTTGTTCAAGATAAATGTGGTGCGCCGATTCATGTAATTGATAGATTCCTCAAATGTGACCTATATTTTACGAGCGTAAGGTTTTATTACACGCCGGTCGCAGTAGTTTCTATGTATTAGAGCGTTAGCAAGGGGAAAGTTTGCTACGCAACCTTCCCAAAAAAATGCGTTACAATTAGAATATTAAAGTAAGAGATTCTGTTTTATTTGTAAGAATGTTATTGAAGATGAGATGCATGCTAAATTAAAGTGTAAACAATATGCAATCTTGCTTGTTGGATTATTTAAATATGCCACTGCTATTAATGTTAATTTTAAAAGCTTTAATGATGATGAAAAATTTGTATTCCTTTTTAGCAGTGACGAAATTTGTTTTTATACTGCCGAAACCTGCTAAGATATTTGACGAACTCGAAAGTGTTCTTTAAACTCCCGAGTTTTATTTTCATTTCTGTATTATTATTATTATTATTATTTTATCTTTTTTAATCTTTGGTATAGCAGAAATTATAAGTTTTATATTTTAGCAACTACATGTACTAACTCGTTTGTTTTTAATTAATCATAATATTACTCATATTATGTGTACTGTAAAATTGCAATATGTATCTTATAGCGCATTTTATAGTCTCTCATAACTCTTTTAAGAGTGGCTCTTTTTAATATGTATATTGTAATTGTTTATATTGTATAAGAGGTGAGACTTTAATAAATAAAGAAGCTGAATCCATAAATAAGTTAATATTACCGTCCGTTGTAATTACAAAATAAATATTACATAGACGTCTTTCCTTTAATCCTTATTTCTAATCTCTTTAAGTTTTAAATCCGTTTTGCACGTTTTACGCATTACGCCTAACATAGGTTTTCACAAATAGATAAGATAGATAAAGCGAGGAATTTTATTTTCATCCAAGCAAGTTCTTTTAAATAGAAATAATACGTCTATAATACGTCTCTAAAGCATTTAAAATTTAAGATGTACATATCTTCACAAACAATAGACCATTTCAGATGTTTTTCATTTAAACGACTTGGCCGACTTACAAGATTAACAGGCATTACTTATGCCATATGGCTGTTAAGTTCTGACTGCAGCATCAAACTATATAATACTGTATAGTGGTGACTCCTTTAATACGTATTTCAAATCTGTTTTAGTATTAAAACATTAAGACTTTATAAAATACCTATTTTTCAAAACATGACTGCATATTGATGAACCACGAATTTTTTAGTCCTGCTGATTAGAATTTATACGTGTAAACAATGTTTTATAGAAATAATTGAAGATTAAAAATATGTAAATATCTGCTCAAACAATAGTAATTTTCAGATTGTAATTTCTTGTAATTTCATGACTTGGGCGACTTTGTCTTAAAAATCAACGAACATAACTTATATCTATGTTAAGATCTTTTTTTTTATTTTGTCATAATCAAGTGAGAATTCAAGTGAAAAATAACAACAAACATTAAATATTTATAATCGGTTAAAACCATGTCAAGTTAAAATGACACTATAAAAATAGGCATAATTTAAAATTTTATGTTAACCACAAACTGCAAATTGCTACAAGAAAGTCACACAGCATCAAAGACTTGATAAGTATGTTGTTCTTTTTGATTATACCGATCTAAGCATCTCAAAGGTTTAATCACATTTTAACTGAACACAAGTTATCAATAATATAGCAGACGGTTATCAATTGTATACAATTACCATAATCTGTTTGATATTTGTTACTTCTTAAGTTTTCTGATATTGTTTACCTTCCAAAATCTTTGAACAAGTAAGACCGCGGTATTTATAGTCTCTCGTGGTCTTTTTTTTTTTCGAAAATTTGAAATGTCTTCAAAGATAAAATCGGAAATCATGGTAAACAATCCCCTTTCTCGAGGAATAAATAGGAAGTTTATTGGGAAGTAAAGTGATATGCTCAGGAAGGTTTTTATCGACCCAGTCATGTAGCTATATATAATCAGATTCTACCAATTTGAAGAACAAAATCCAGCAACAAAATAACAAAGCCATGGCTATAAGAAAACGTACTTACACAAGTAACAACATACAAAAAATACGACAAACAAATCAAAACTAAGGAAGAGGTGATATTAGGGTTTCCAGAAGGTGGAGCACATCCCGCATATAGTGACACTCTCGTCGTATACCAGTCGTGTTGTTAGTCCATTAAGTTGTAAAAGTTAAATTTAAGTTTATAAACTAAAAGATGTATAATAAGAGTTATTCGTCATAGCAATTCCTGGTCAAAGAAAGCAAAAAGTAAAACTAAAATACATGATTCAGAACAAATATTATGGATTATAGTGACCACCAATATTGTGAACTATTATGCGTCATTGAGTTGCAGTTTAAATAATTGCAATGGAAAGCAACAATTCAACGTTACTTATAAAATTTTTTATACTTCACCGTCTTTGCTGCGCGTTTATAAATATGTATAAAATGTATAATGACGCAAGCTGAAAAACATCGCCCGTAACATAGGAAGACAAGGCACAAGTCTGCTGAACGTTAGATCTTTGTAAGCATGCGTGTTTGAGTCGTTACTCCACTTTCAGCAATGTTTCAACTATTTTTTATTGTGGAGAAATATGAGTTTTCGGTAACAAACCACAACCTTTGACATACAATTGGTAAAATTGGCAATCATTTTAAAATGAGGTTAGAGGCCAGAACATATTGGCTTAGGTCGGACACATTGTGTACCAGTTGTAAAGGACCACGTGTAGGTTGAGTATGAGCTTCCTTAATTGTTTTCAAATAGATATCAGTTTCAGAGTGATCTGCTTCTCTATTTTAACATTGTCTGCTTTACTAGAACAAAGGATCATAGTTTTTAACATCCTCACAAGTCAGGGTTTCTGTGTCCACATGTGTCCACGAAACCCTGACAAATTACCTAGGAAATTCCCGGGCTAGAAGATGTTTATATGAAATCAATTCTTTAAATATCAACAAATGATATTTATTGAAAGTAGCAAGTGTTTTGCAATAGTCATTCTTACTCATTCTTGAGTTTGAAGAAAACGTAACACAACTAATAAATAACGCGGTAATAACAAACTATTAACACTTCTGTACAAAATACACTGATTTTCACATGGTCTATGCAACACATTCATTTGGTATATTTACAATCGAAATCGGGATATCCCCTAACTAAGTCGTGAAAGAAAGCGATCGTTTGATTGGCTACATTAAGGTATAATGTAGCCAATCAAAAAAATGACTTCTATCCCGGGAATTTCCTAGCTAAGTTTGTCAGGGTTTCGTGGATACATGTGGACACAGAAACCCTGACTTGTGAGGATGAGTTTTAAAATAGTCTATGATTGTTACGTATTGATCACATATTCATCAAATCAACTGATTTTTTTATTCCAAATTACAACAATCAAATAATTTGTTACATGTATAAATTATTTTTTTTTTATTTTCACGATTACTTATCTAAACAATCTTCTTATAATTCAGCGTATACAAATAGTTTTCTGTTAAAAACAATTAAATTTCTATCCAATGCAATTTTAGTACTGTGTCAACATTAAATGTTTCCTTCTTGATAATAGTCAATAATCTAAAAGCTGGTATAGTCATTCGCTGAACTATGTATTGATTGGTAAATGGTATTATATATAAAGAGTTGATAAAAATTAAGATTCATTTCACGAAGCTACGGTCGAGATTAAATAATAAGTATGTCCGAAGACAATATTACAATACATTCTGTTTTTTCAATGGTTTCTGATGAGATGAGTTTCAGCAATATAACAAGCGTTACACCAACAAGAAAAAAACAACCAGAAGATGGTTACGATGTTCCCGTGTATGGCCTCGGTAGCAATCAGTTTGCTTACTTGCATATTACGGCACTATCGTCTATTGCTATCAGTTTTGGGTTTGCTGTTTTTGTAATTATTGTGTCATTTCAGCCTTCTAGAAAATCTTTCTTTCAAAGGACAAAAAGTGAACGTTTTGCAGTTTATTTAGCTCTGTGCGATGGTCTTTTTAATATTGCGCATTCAATAGACCATTTGCATATTTTCATTACTAAAGATCATCCAAAACCACGACAATTATGTACGTTTTATGCTTTGATGATTGGAGAATTTATATCTGCTCAGATGTTTATGGTAAATATTGTAGCTGTTAACGCCTTCAGCATGATCTTTCTGAGAAAAGACATGAGTTTTGGAAAATATGACTGGAAACTGCTTACCTATACATTTGGTATACCGTTCGTGGTCTATTTGGTTGCAGCGATTCAAGGAAAACTGGGTCCAACTGGCGCATTGTAAGTTATCTTCTGTACACACAATATTGTAAATGTTAAAAATATTTACATAAAAAATGACTTGGACGTTCTATTCAAGTATCCATTATATTATGTTATTTATAAAGGCTATATACTGTCTTTTTTGTTTTAGAAATTTTACAGGCATTGAAAGCAACTCAATAAACTAATACTGTAAAACGTACATTATAGCTATATTTGTAAAAATAATTTGTGTAGTCGCAACTTTTATTGTAGACCAAGATCAAGTTGTTTTCTTTTTTGTTTTTTACTTTTTGACATTCAGAAATGTAAATATATATTTTCCTTTTCGTAATTTGAATAGGACAAAAATACACCTTACTTCGTGTTTGATTTTTATACTCCTGGTCGTTATTCATTTTCCTATTTGCTATTCAAATGGTAATATTAACAAGCGTTTGAATAAATTTACGATCAAGCGAATATTTTACTGAGTAACATTTTATTACAACCTAATAAATTATGTGTAGCAGAAGAAAGAATTCTCGTCCGCATAGCATCTCGTATCATTTTGTATTATTAGAGTAAAATAAACAACAAGTACATGCATATTAAAGGAGTGTATTTATTTCTAAAAAAATCACCTATCTTCTGAAACGTTTGGCTAAAAATCCAAATCAACGATGTAATATCGATATAAAATATTTTAATAGTTGTTTTAAATAGAGCAGTTGACTAAACATTGTGTATGTGTATGTGTGAAAGTAAAATGGCACAGGGAAATGAATATACAGAAATATTTTTCATTCTTAATTAACTTAATTTTTAAAATTTTTCCATTACAGTTGCCACTTTGATGCAATCAAAGGAACTGATCTGTATGTATATTATCTTTCCATGCTAACTTTCATTGTGGTTGTTGTAAACATCGTGCTTTACATAGCAACTTGGACAAAGATCTACAGAGAAAGTCGAGAATTAGCTAATATTTTAGGCGAGGAGGCACAGGCAATTAAGAGCATTCACAATACAGCTAGAAATATGTCAATGTTTGTTGCAGCATTTTTTGTTCAGTGGTTTGCACTTGTAGCCTACTCAATAACTGCTCTAACTGGTAAAGTTCCGGAAGTCATTATGTACTTTACCATTATTTGCAACAATATTGGAGGACTTCTGAATGGAATTGTCTTCATATTGATAAAACGGCGAAAGAGAGTGCCCCCAAAACCAACTAGCGACATTCACAAATCAATAAGCACTATATCAACACGCATTTAATTTTTTATCCAATATGTCTGAAATGCCAAGCAAAGACATTTTCAAAGAATCTTTGGGTTACAACATTTGGATGATGTTTAGACATTATTCCGGCCTTTAGATGTAGAATAGTAAAATTGTAAATGTTGACTTAAAACAAGATATCACTGTTATAAATCGAGTCTTATCTAGTTTCATATAAACAAATGTTTGTTAAATGATATCTTTCTTCAAATGTATGTAAACAAAATGTGCATTTCATAATGTAATAATTGTAATGTATGTCTATATTGTTATTATTAATTTTCCTCCCCTTTTAAAATTCGTTGTTTGTTTTTTAGCCTTTTTATAAGTTTTTATAATACGACACAACAAAGTTCAACTATATGTGTATAATCAGTTTTTAATTTAAATAGTTTTAATTTTCTAATTTGTGTTCATGCAGTAATATTTTTGGAATACCCACTTATTGCATAACACCTCTCCTGGTGGCTCTTTTGACCCCATTCTAGGCCAAGCTTTTATGTTACACATTATCATGTAACAAGAATTTTTGAAATGTGTTTTTGGTCTGTATGGATTTTTTATGCCAAATTAATCCTGTTATTAGCTTGTAGAGAATGTTTTGTCATTTTATGTTTTTGTAACCAATTTTTACTTTAATCAGTAAAAATTTTCAATCTATATATTGTGTTTTTATTTGTCAAGAGGGTACCTAAGGAGTGATTCCTGAAGTTGAAGGAGGAGAGCATAAATGCAAGTTATTTTAATAACTAATTTTATGTTGACGAGTTTCAACAGTTCTTTTATGTAGATCAAAATTTATATATTTGATTTTTGTATGTCCTTGTTGTACCTCATTTATCAACATTCAATTTCCCCAAGTAGCCTCAATTATAAGTTAATTTTGCTGCCGTGTGATTGGTCAATTATGAAGACGAACGCTGGAAATGCGTTATCTCTACACTTGTTGAAAATTAAGAGCAACAATTTATTACAGTCTTTGGAATTTGTTTTTTATCCCACCCTCCATCCCCTTCAACACCTCTTGATGGATTTTTTCTATACATGTTTCTTAATCTATTGTTGTATTGAAATGTGTTTTAGTATGTATGGATTTTTTATACCAATTTAAACATGTTATTCTAGGCCAAGCTTTTATGTTACACATTATCATGTAACAAGAATTTTTGAAATGTGTTTTTGGTCTGTATGGATTTTTTATGCCAAATTAATCCTGTTATTAGCTTGTAGAGAATGTTTTGTCATTTTATGTTTTTGTAACCAATTTTTACTTTAATCAGTAAAAATTTTCAATCCATTCTAGGCCAAGCTTTTATGTTACACATTATCATGTAACAAGAATTTTTGAAATGTGTTTTTGGTCTGTATGGATTTTTTATGCCAAATTAATCCTGTTATTAGCTTGTAGAGAATGTTTTGTCATTTTATGTTTTTGTAACCAATTTTTACTTTAATCAGTTAAAATTTTCAATCTATATATTGTGTTTTTATTTGTCAAGAGGGTACCTAAGGAGTGATTCCTGAAGTTGAAGGAGGAGAGCATAAAAGTTTTTATAATACGACACAACAAAGTTCAACTATATGTGTATAATCAGTTTTTAATTTAAATAGTTTTAATTTTCTAATTTGTGTTCATGCAGTAATATTTTTGGAATACCCACTTATAGAGTACATACAACTTATAAAAAGCTCTCTGTTCTGTAATTTCTGCATTTGAACGAGGATTGCTTCAAAAAGGCTGATAAAGCAGTGATTTTTGCGTGTCAAATAGAGGTTGTTCATACGTTAAAACTATGGTTTTGTATCATGAATTGGTTGATTGTAAAAAGAAAAGTATTCACTTCACACAGATTGTGATTAATATCCTTTAGTAACTAATTGTTTATGGTCTCCCATCAAGCATCTCAGTTATACCAAGATTCTTTTGCATACTATCTAAATTTTCTGATTGAACGATAGATGCTTACAAGGATACCTCTGAAACAAGATGTCAGCAAGATAAAGTATTTAGGTCAAAAATTCTACGGACGCTATCAAGAATAAGTTGATATCTATGCTATATCTTAAAATCCCTTTTTATCGGACCAGCTACGAGTTTGATATGTTACTCAAGAAAGGCCTCCGATTTCAGAGCATTTGAAAGTTCGATTTTCAGTTTGTTCCTTATGAATTGTTTGTTTGTTTGTTTGATGATGTTTAACGCCACTTTCAGCAATTTTTCAGCTATATCATGGCGTCCAGTTTTTATTGGGGAAGGAAGCCGGAGTACCCGGGGAAAACCCACGACCTGCGGTAGGAAAACTGGCAATCCTTGTCAATTAAGATTGAAGTCGAGTACACACTGCCTGCAGTGAGAATCGAACCCGCAATCTCAGTGTTGACAGACCACGTGATCAATAGTAGACAAACTACCTTGACCACTCGGCCACCGAGGCCCCCTTATGAATTGTAGATACTGGTTTATTCTTAAGTTTTGTGTACATATATTTGTCTTTCGTTATTACTGTTTTAGCACACATGAAAAACTGTCAGGTTAGCTATTGTCATCGTTTTGTTGAATTAATCAGATGTTAATCTTTGCTCTTGAAGTCCTCCACAAAATAACTCATTTATGGATTGCTTGAATATGTTTGTGAGCTCCTTTAAAATTTCACCCTTTAGTCGTTGATGTGCATAAAACATGGCCAATCCTTGTTTCTAATTTTTAAATCAAATGTTTGTAACTTGTAATGTTAATTCTTATTCCGTCTAACTCAGACATACTTAACACAGACACGATGGACAATCCTTGTTTCAGAGTTTCTGATTCTCAAAAATGAAAAAGGACTTCTGCTCTGAAACTAAATAACTTATATGATATTTTGACTTTGCAGGTTTGTAGTTTCCGACTTCAATATCAAATAGATATCGTTTTGCAAACCTTAACAAATAATAAAAAATGTTTTATAATATGTGTTACTTAAAATAAATGCCAATGGGAAGCAAAAGTAATAAGAAATAAACTTTTTTAAAGCATAAAAAATTGAATATAACGGTTGTTTAAGGCAGAAAATTCAACTGGAACATCATGCAACAAACTTTCTTTTCAGTACGTTAAAGGTTTTTCAAAAAAATTATATGGCTACGATAATACATAATATATAACATTTATCACTTACCATACCATGCTACTCACTAGAAGAGGGCAAACATCAACCATGGACAAACCACACGATAACATTTAATGCACGAGAAAAGTATATATTCTGAAATGCTAATTGAAAAAAAGAAACCGCAACGGGTTTTATACAATACAGGTGTATTATTAGAAGTCACAACGAAGGTGTTCTACTGAAGCTAGGATGCTCTCTCAATGAAACTAAGTAGGTGTAATAGTGATTTTGATGATAGTATAAAAGCTAGGAAAAAGTAATAGTTATTTGCTTAAACTCGTGGAAACACATAAATATTCATAATGGTTATTTGGGAGCTTAAATTAAAAGACTTGGAAAGAATGGTCATTAAGAAGCTCCCAAAGAAACCAAGTAGAAGCAAAGCACTTTTGATTGCCTGCATTGAAGCAACAATCATTTCAGGTCATCCTATTAAGTAATGATTATTTAGATATTCATTGACATGACACGTTGTTATAGTTGTTATGATGTCAATGAAACTACGTACTTAAAATGGTTACAATGGAGTTTCTAACTGCAATTGCACAGAAGTAGGTATCGTCGATTAAGTTACAAATTGTTAAAGAGTTGTAGTATAAAATTGTTCAATTGTAGCTGTTCATTCACTAAGGAATTCCTTTGCAACGCCAAATTAGCTACAATAATGCAGCTCCTTTTTTATGGACGGAGCTACAAAAAGGTCCCATTACTCGCAATGGATCTGGCCGGGAGTTTTATGCATATAATAAGCTATTAAACTGTTTTTTACTAAATTGCTACATACTCTTTAATGTCTTTGAAGTTTAACTGACATTTCTTCAATACCAAATTTCAATATGAAGTGCATAATTTCTGAATCGATTTAGTTAAAACGATCATCCGGATCAAGTTTTTTCCGGATTTATAGCATTAGCTGGGATTACATTTTTACCGATACGATTCTACAATTATACACTCCACAATTTCAATGTTGTCAACAATGCCATGATTACGAAAAAGTGTTAAAATTAATCGCATCGTTGGTTTCACTAGAGCACCCATTTGATCGTTGCTTGTACGTGCTTCTAAATAATCATAAAAACACGACTTATAAATCATGTGACAATGTTTAATTGTAAATTCGCCACATGGGAAACTTTTCATTCAGTTCAAGCAAAGATATTCTTAGTACTTATTTAGCGCATAAATAGTAGAAATAAGAAAAATCCTTAATGTTTATTGTATACAGACAAATTCCGTAGGTGGAAAATACATGAAAATAAAAAGCCAGCTTAACCCAGGCTTTACAGCTGAGCAATTGTTTTGTTCATGCCAGATTGGATACAATTATACATTGAATTTTTCATATTAAGTGAATATATTGGGTCACGGGTATAATCCTTTCCTCTTTTGTATAAAACAGAGGAAAAAGTAATGAGTAAGATTGACGAAAAATACTTTTAGTTAAGCTTAAACAGTTTGTAATTTCTTATTAACCCGTCTCTGTTCTTTGCTCCTTTAAAAACAGATACTGAACAATATAGAAAGTTAATTGATAAAAATTTTATAAATCTTACAAAACGTTTAAATGTCTTCCGACTTATTTTATAGCTCTCTTATTTGTAACTGCGAGTCTACAGAAACTGCATATTGCATAGATATTAATATTCAGTCGAAAACGGCGAACTTGTTTGTAATATAAGGTGTTAAAAATTGTGATTTTTTGGCTTTTGAAGAAACATTTATTTGTACGCAATGACGAAATGAGCGTAGTTAATTTAAAACTTTAGTACAAGAATCTTTGATAACATTAAATTTTGTATATTAGAAACCATTAAAAACAAAAAAAAACAAGATAAATTAATTGGGGGTTTTCCCCCGTAAGAACAACTAAATACGGGACGAGAACAGGTTAACATACAAAAAATCAATTGGAAAAAACGATAAATGAAGGGCACAAATTTAGACTGCCACTGGAACAGTATGAGATATTGGTAAGGGTGGAAAATATAACCTTTTGTAGCATCTACAAAAAGCTTACTGTATCGACAACTACAAAAGAGGTCTTTATCTCTAAACAAGTCACAAACTGTGGTTTGCGGCCAGGATTTCCTTTTTATTACCCCCAACGAGAGGGCATCCCTTATCCACCACATGGGGAGCCCTGTGAGTATAACACTGTGAACCCTGACAGTATGGTCCTTTAGAAACAAGAATAAATGTTCTTTTCAATTAAAGCATGGAAGTAATAGGGGATCGATTAAATGCATTTCTTTTTGTGACGACTATCGTGGTTTAACCGTCTTACTTTACTCCAATGAAAACAACAATTTAGAGATATATGTGGCAATATAAATAATTGTAACCAAACTTATTTTATATGTGTTATGAAATCTACTAGTAATACGAACAAAATATTTTCATTTATTACAAAAAGAATGGTTTTAAAATGGAGACTAATGTAGCATTCCATTTATGATCGGTAATACGGGACAGAATTACGTCATAGTGGCTTTTTACACCTAAATATATAATAGTTATAACATTAAAGAAGATGACGATTACATATTCCGCTAAACAACAAGATATTATATGCTGACCAAACGTCATTAGGAATATGTTGGTATGTCTGATAACCTGACTTTACATAATAATCCATTCTTTGCATATAACCCAGCGCAATTGCAATGACGTCATCTAAACCCCCAACGTCTTCATTAGGATATTCAAGCAGACCTATGTTTGGTGAGGTAACATAAACAGTACATGCTGGTCCAGGCCATTGTTTCTTAAACGTTGCTAAAGTTCGTCGACCCATATGTGGTTTTTGTACAAGTATCACCTTAGACGGTAACAATTGGAGTTGTGAAAGTAGATTATAGCTGAACCGGATATTCTCCCCGGTATTTGTCGAACGAGTTTCTACGATTATTCGGTCTTCACGTACCCCTAAGTTGATTGCTATATCTCGAAATATTTCCGCTTCTGTTTTGTTCCATTTTCCTATAATATAAAAAATTCTTTAATTTAAACTACGTATGCTTTTGTTTTGATTTATTATTTTATAATAATTTATAATCATCTAAAGATATTTTTGGAGTCATTATGTTCAATATCTTGTCATAAGAAACTTCTCAAATTTCAATTTAATTTTTCTTTAAAGAACTTTATATTTAAAAAAAGTAGTTTTTAAGGCCAGGTACATGTTAGACTTTATTAGATCTGCAGCAACGGTTCAAGAGACAAGGTATAATAATAACAAGATAAAGAACATTTTTGTAGTATACCATACACAAAATAAAACGTTTTAGTTTTTAAATATGTTCTCAAGTTCATCAATGTGAACTGTTGTTAAGGTTATTTGTGGTAAATGAAGCTCTTCATTACATAATCTTTATACCGAAACAAAACTTTAAGACAAACTATGTTCAGAAGATCTTAATTCAACATATCTGTCGAGGCAATTGTAATTATTTCTGCCGATGTGGGTGAATCCCTTACTCTAAGTCATTACTAGGAGAATCCGTTGAACTTTTTTCTGTTTTGTGTGGGTTGAACTTTTGCTTTTTTTTTTTAAAATGTGTTGTTGTTAAAATTAACTCAAAGTTGTGTTTGATTGCATATTAATCTCCTGCCTGCTGCCCTCAGCAATCATAGTAACTTTAGAAACAGCAGATTTTAGATACTTTTCGCGTGACTCTATGGTTACAAGTAAATTTCTTCATTCTGGCAATCGTCACTGTTGAAATATGAGCTTTTACTGCCTTTTGTATGGTCCTGCTGGAAGCATTGTTCGTTTAAACTAATAAACTAAAATACAATCTAACAACAATCTCGATTCCTTACAAAATAGACTAAATTGCACAAAATGTAATTTGTTTTTCTTTCGATTACTGCACTATCAATTTTGTCACGCTAATAACGAAAAGTAGTTTTTAAACAGAATTTAATTTAGAATTATGTTAATTTTTTTTATTGGAAATCAGTGTCTCAAGTACGATCTGACATTTTCGCTGAGTCAAAGGTAGTGTTCCCTATTCCTGGATTTGACTTTTCCCTAGACATGACAATGAGTAATTCGACGGGTGCCTAATTAGAGGTAGGAACTGCTTACTCGTCAGGAGCACCTGAGTGCACCCATGGTTTTTATTGGGCTTGGGTTAATCTCTATTTTTTGTGTTTTTGGTTTTTGGGTTGTGTTTGTCTATATCCGGATTTGTAACTGTCCATCGACTTTTGGCTCTTGTTGTTCGGGTGGTTTTATTTGCTTTTTTTCTATAAGGCTTCTGTTGTTTCAATAAAATTCAGC
Organism: Limnoperna fortunei; assembly: GCA_944474755.1. Taxonomy (NCBI): domain Eukaryota; kingdom Metazoa; phylum Mollusca; class Bivalvia; order Mytilida; family Modiolidae; genus Limnoperna; species Limnoperna fortunei. The sequence goes on from OX104116.1 coordinate 21,362,067, forward strand.
ATCACTAACTCTCCACACTACACTACAACAAGATTTCATGTGTGATGTTGCCGAAGTAGAAAAATATATATGAAGATAAATATTACTATTTCAGAGATGACAATAAGAAGTGAAACTTTTAAAGGTCTAAAAGTATTATCAACAGAAAACTAGGAAAATTTAGTGTTTACCTTTTGTCAGGTTTCCCGAATTTCCCGAAAACAGGATAAAATCAGCAAGGCCGTCATGCCATAACGCAGCTGCTTTTTCTGCCACCCGTACGTCATGACTGCCTAATCCAAAAATAATGTCACTCTGAAAACATAAAATCAAATAATTGAAAAAAAAAACACGTTACTGTAATATAAGAAAATTAAATACAATTGTATTAAAGATTAACAACTGTATTTTATAAATTCTGCCAATACAGGAAAAAGATGTAGCCACTATTTGACTAACAGGCAAACGGAATCAGCTGTAACAACAATATCATGCTTTAAAAGGGCAGAAACTTTATTACACTATTTTAAACAAAACAAAAGAAATATGATATGCAAGAAACATCATGCTCTAAATAAACGTTATTTATGTAGACACTATAGATGTACAATGGGATCAGGTGTAACAACAAAGAGCAAATGTATGCTACATCATGCTCTAAAGGAACATTATACAGAGACTATTCGACGTATATACAAGGAACCAGTTGTAACAACAAATGACAAATGCATGCTATTTTAGTGCACATTTCCTGTTCCGATAGTGTCTTCTGTCATTCCAATGATTGTAGCAAAAAGAAAACAAATGTATCTTCTTCATCTCACGGCTTTTTGTGTTTCTTGTTCAAGGGGACATTTTTGATCAGGATTTTCTAAAAATGAGTCCGGTGTAAGTTACAACTTAATCCTTATTTAATAGCGGAAAATGACATGTGACTTTTTTGTTTGTAATGATTATACCGAGATTTTAAATATAAAGTCGATGGTGAATTCGTTTAAACTTGTCTTGCTTACTTTATAACAGGAAGTTATTTTATCAAAAAAATTTAAATATATTCAAAGGTATTGTCCTATAATTTTACCGAAGAGTAAATTTTTTAGTTAACTTACTTTTTTCACATCATCATTAACCCTCAGATAGCTCCATATCTTTAATGCTGCGTCAACGTGAATGGATGGAATTACAGGACATTGGTTCTCTGTATATATCGAAACAACCTGTAGTAATATTCCTAATATAAGAGTAGACAATGGCATAGGTATATCTATTGTCACTTTTGATTGTTGTCTACACTTGTAATATATTACTTGGGTCAATGTCAATGTCAATGTTTACATAAGATAACAATATGAAGTTTTCATATTAAATTCGAAATAAGACAATTTTCTGTCTTTAAGTATCTTAGAATGTGTATTTTCTTCAATTTTCAAATTTGTTAACATTAAAGGTCTTCGTCACTCGTGACAGACCTTACAGGCTTTATTAACGCATTCATTAGGGCTTGGTTCATGGTGAAATATCAGGTTTAGTTCTACTTCTTACGTGATTGTGTTGTCAAGATTTTATATGTAAATGTTTCACATTTTTACTCTATACATTTACAACTTCTTTCGATTTTTTGGACCAATAATTAATAAGTATTATCAATCGTGCTAATATTTACATAAACATTCCAAGTATTCAACCTAACAGCTCTTCCGTAAATCCATCTGTTTTTTTAATTACTTCCGTGCCCTTATCTCAATTATTTAATATTTCAATCATTAGTTTCGTGATATATTAAAATGTCATGAAATTTTCTCTAATTTCCACATCAAATGGCACTATTCTTGTTTTTCTTTATTCTTTATTTACAGAATACTTACGTAATTCTCTTTATAGATAAGTCTTTAATTTGTCTTGATTATGTTTTTAATAGCTCAACTATAAAGAATTATTGAACAAAGTCCTTTGAATTGATGTTCAAACTTGGCATAACATTGATGTTAAAAAATGTTGACTCTTGTCTTCAGATGGGTTGTCATTGACCTAAAACAATACAAAAGTTTGGTTCTTTAAGATACAATTAATATTTCGCAAAGTGCTAGCACATCGCAAAATGTCGGTCACAGTAAGACATGTCTGTCCATTTAGACATTCTAATTAGTAGCATTTTTTAATCTCTCTAAATTTTTCTTGTCTAGAAGGAATCCGAAAGTATGAACGCAACATTAAACCTATAACTGACACCTTTGACAGTTATGGTTTACATTTCTGATTGCATTTATTTAAAAAAAATAAAAAGCACACTTTTTGTTTTAACGTGTTTGCACTGCAATTAACATACGATTCTGTATTAAATATTTTAAATATTTGCATTTCACATCTTTCAATAATTGAACGGTATACGCCTTGCTACCATATATTCATTTAAAAAAAAAATCATCATCTATAAATAATGAATCGTTTTAAAACAAATACCACGAAATGCGATCGGCTCAGACCTATCCTTATATTTAAATTTGGTAATTTCTAGTGAAATATGATTTGGAAAACCTTTACTCGTCTTTTGTAAGGGCCAAAGAGGGACATTTTTTTAGAAAGATCTAGTAGTTAGTCATTGACTATTGATCATTAATTTTTTTCTACTTGTTTCTGGTTCTCAATGCGTAATCTGGCTTTCTCTTTTTTTTAAAAATGCTGAAAGTAGCATAAACCACATTTAAACAAAGAGGGAGGCCCGCTGGCACAGTGGTTAAATAGTTATCTACTATTGGTCACGTAACTGTCAACACTGAGTTTGCGGTTTCGAGTCTCGCTGCGGGCAGGGCGTGCTCGACTCCAATCTAACACAAAAAAACTTAAAAGGATGGCTTGTTTTCCTACTGAAGTTAGGAGCTAATAAAAGTGATAAGTTGTGAAAAAAATGTATTCGATCTAGCATTATAATTTTATTACAATAAATATGTTTAAATTTAAATAAGAAAATAGACGCCACAATAAAGCAGAAAAATTGCTGAAGTTGCTTAAACCTCAAACAAATAAACATACTTAAATATGATATACGAAATATGATATCTACTTCGCAGATATTTCATATGCTATAGCTTAAAATATCCCCGTATTTGTATATAAGTTACAAGGGAGTGGGGCATGGTGATACTACTTTATTCAAGAACTGAGTATCTTTGTATAGCAAACAATGAAGTTGATTGCTTATTCTGTCTGTATACATGACATATACAAACAGTACAACTTTATGTATGTACAGATAAGTGGAATACATCGATTCTGCAGAAATATTAATGTATACAGCAATAATTACAGTTGTGCTGCTGTAAAAAAACAGTACAGAAACTGTGATTTAGAGAACCAGTACAGCTATATCGAAATACAGGTTAAAGTTTATATTGTTTATTTGTTTGAATGATGTTTTACGCCATTTTCAGCAATTTTTCAGCTATATCATGGCGTCCAGTTTTTATTTGGGGAGGAAGCCGGAGTACCCGGAGAAAACCCCCGACCTGCGGTAGGAAAACTGGCAATCCTTGGCATTAAGATTGGAGTCGAGTACACCCTGCCCGCATTAAAGTTTATAATTTGACAAACATTTTGACGTTTAGAAGTCGGTCAGTCATTTGCTGTACAAAAGGTGAAAGCCATTTTGTCGTTTCAGAAGGTGTGCAGACATTTTGACATTCATTTTGTAGTCGTTTTTAATGTACAGGATTTACCGACATACTGATGTACAGTAAAAAAAACCATCCTAATATACAAACATTGAATAGCCAGTAGTTTGAAAAGTTATGTACAAAGGTTGTACAGCTGTTTTGATGAAAAGAAGTTACAGACATACTAATGTACAACAGAAGCTTTAAAGCCAGGCTTCTTGATGAACAGAAGATTTAAAGCCAGGCTTTTTGATGAACAGAAGTTTTAAAGCCAGGCTTTTTGATGAACAGAAGTTTTAAAGCCAGGCTTTTTGATGAACAGAAGCTTTAAAGCCAGGCGTTTTGATGAACAGAAGCTTTAAAACCAGGCTTTTTAATGAACAGAAGTGTCGAAGCCAGGCTTTTTGATGAACAGAAGTTTTAAAGCCAGGCTTTTTGATGAACAAAAGCTTTAAAGCCAGGCTTTTTGATGAACAGAAGTTTTAAAGCCAGGCTTTTTGATGAACAGAAGCTTTCAAGCCAGGCTTTTTGATGAACAGAAGCTTTAAAGCCAGGCTTTTTGATGAACAGAAGCTTTAAAGCCAGACTTTTTGATGAACAGAAGTTTTAAAGCCAGGCTTTTTGATGAACAGAAGCTTTAAAGCCAGGCTTTTTGATGAACAGAAGTTTTAAAGCCAGGCTTTTTGATGAACAGAAGCTTTAAAGCCAGGCTTTTTGATGAACAGAAGCTTTAAAGCCAGGCTTGTTGATGAACAGAAGTTTTAAAGCCAGGCTTTTTGATGAACAGAAGCTTTAAAGACATGCTTTTTGATGAACAGAAGCTTTAAAGCCAGAATTTTTGATGAACAGAAGCTTTAAAGCCAGGCTTTTTGATGAACAGAAGCTTTAAAGCCAGGCTTTTTGATGAACAGAAGCTTTAAAGCCAGTCTTTTTGATAAACAGAAGTTTTAAAGCCATGCTTTTTGATGAACAGAAGCTTTAAAGCCAGGCTTTTTGATGAACAGAAGCTTTAAAGCCAGGCTTTTTGATGAACAGAAGTTTTAAAGCCAGGCTTTTTGATGAACAGAAGCTTTAAAGCCAGGCTTTTTGATGAACAGAAGCTTTAAAGCCAGGCTTTTTGATGAACAGAAGCTTTAAAGCCAGGCTTTTTGATGAACAGAAGTTTTAAAGCCAGGCTTTTTGATGAACAGAAGTTTTAAAGCCAGGCTTTTTGATGAACAGAAGCTTTAAAGCCAGGCTTTTTGATGAACAGAAGTTTTAAAGCCAGGCTTTTTGATGAACAGAAGCTTTAAAGCCAGGCTTTTTGATGAACAGAAGTTTTAAAGCCAGGCTTTTTGATGAACAGAAGCTTTAAAGCCAGGCTTTTTGATGAACAGAAGCTTTAAAGCCAGGCTTTTGATGAACAGAAGCTTTAAAGCCAGGCTTTTTGATGAACAGAAGTGTTAAAGCCAGGCTTTTTGATGAACAGAAGTTTTAAAGCCAGGCTTTTTGATGAACAGAAGTTTTAAAGCCAGGCTTTTTGATGAAAAGAAGTTTTAAAGCCAGGCTTTTTGATGAACAGAAGCTTTAAAGCCAAGCTTTTTGATGAACAGAAGCTTTAAAGCCAGGCTTTTTGATGAACAGAAGCTTTAAAGCCAGACTTTTTGATGAACAGAAGTTTTAAAGCCAGGCTTTTTGATGAACAGAAGCTTTAAAGCCAGGCTTTTTGATGAACAGAAGTTTTAAAGCCAGGCTTTTTGATGAACAGAAGCTTTAAAGCCAGGCTTTTTGATGAACAGAAGCTTTAAAGCCAGGCTTGTTGATGAACAGAAGTTTTAAAGCCAGGCTTTTTGATGAACAGAAGCTTTAAAGCCAGGCTTTTTGATGAACAGAAGCTTTAAAGCCAGGCTTTTTGATGAACAGAAGCTATAAAGCCAGGCTTTTTGATGAACAGAAGTTTTAAAGCCAGGCTTTTTGATGAACAGAAGCTTTAAAGCCAGGCTTTTTGATGAACAGAAGCTTCAAAGCCAGGCTTTTTGATGAACAGAAGTTTTAAAGCCAGGCTTTTTGATGAACAGAAGCTTTAAAGCCAGGCTTTTTGATAAACAGAAGTTTTAAAGCCAGGCTTTTTGATGAACAGAAGCTTTAAAGCCAGGCTTTTTGATGAACAGAAGCTTTAAAGCCCGGCTTTTTGATGAACAGAAGTTTTAAAGCCAGTCTTTTTGATGAACAGAAGCTTTAAAGCCAGGCTTTTTGATGAACAGAAGTTTTAAAGCCAGGCTTTTTGATGAACAGAAGCTTTAAAGCCAGGCTTTTTGATGAACAGAAGCTTTAAAGCCAGGCTTTTTGATGAACAGAAGTTTTAAAACCAGGCTTTTCGATGAACAGAAGCTTTAAAGCCAGGCTTTTTGATGAACAGAAGTTTTAAAGCCAGGCTTTTTGATGAACAGAAGCTTTGAAGCCAGGCTTTTTGATGAACAGAAACTTTAAAGCCAGGCTTTTTGATGAACAGAAGTTTTACAGACATTCTGATATACAGTAACAATTTCCTGCATTTAAAGTTATAATCGTCACACCCGGTCGAGTGCAGTTTTTCGCTTGCATTATTTTTTTTTCCATTTTTTCCAAAAACAAAAAACAATAGAAAAAATATTCCACGTTCCACGATAACACGTCCGCAATTCATACAATCCGTCTGTTATTTAGATCTCGTGCCTGTTATTTACATCTCACTTGACTTTCGATACGGGAATTTTAAATTGTTTGTTTCGAACGGGATTTTACGTTGTTTACAAATTATTACAATCTATTGTAGTAATGACAATCCGCGAGACTCTTCCCACGTAATCCGAAAACGACATGGCCCGAAAGGTCTCGAAAAGATGGACTGCCTCTATGTAACACTTCATTGCGGAAGGATCCTTTACTATAAAAAATCACCCTGTCAAAATACCAAAGCCGCCAGATTTCAAAACGCCTATTGACAGTATAAATAATTGTTGATTTGAGTTGGGATCGTTTTGGAGCTTGACCATAAGCGGTCGCGGTAAACAGTTTTCGTGCAAAAACTCCACCAAATTACGCTGAAAAAAATATGAGAATCCACCGTAGTGATTATAAGAGTGTCTTGATTTAGGCGTAGGAGGTTAAAGAATTGGGACTGAAAAAGGTAAAAAAATATCCAATTAAATAAATAAAACTTGGACAGTTATAAAGTTATTATAATCAAGCATTTAAACATCACATTATTTAAACTTATATTTGCATCACTGTTTCGTAATAAAAGCAATATCGAAAATGACGAATATATTAGTTCCATTAATAACACCTCTCATTTCATGTTTATTTTCAACATTTTTGATCGGATATTGATATTTTACGTTTTTAGTGAAATTCGAGGTTTCATCTTTAAACGCATTTTTCCGTGCGCAAATTCCGCAAGAAAATCGTGCGGAATGTTTAAGTTAAGTTGAGTATGAAAAAAGTTTTGACAACCATGCAAACTGTGCTAAACTTAAAGAAAAATATCTAAATTTTCAAAAAATTGTCTTACCTTAGTATATCATGGATTTTTCAAGTCCTGTTTGAAGCTTTATTCGAGGTATCCCTTAACTCCCATTGCGTTCAATGGCTGACCCCATTTAAATCTATCTTATGGATCTGTTTTTGACGAAACGAATTTCCATGTGTTTCAATTGCGATAAATTGTATTCGTTCCGCCATTAAATGTAACTTATGTTGATTAACCGTTAAATTCAAAATGTCAGCTCGCAGAAAAATTTCGTCTTGATATTTCAAACATGGATTACTTAATTGAACATAGTTTAATTCATTGAAAACAGGTATAGTCTTTGCGTTTATGTTAGTTTCATGATATTTCACATGTTAAAATATGCAGAACTTATGAAAAACTTTTGCTCCGAGAAAAATCAACTGACAGATAAAACCTCACATTTCAAATAATAATAAAAAATGTAAAAGTCAGATGAAAATGATGAATATAAACGTGAAATGGGAGGTTTTATGTTATACAGTACTTGCACCTGTAAACGCAACACTTTGACTGATTGATAACTGATTGCTGACGGATTTTGAAACGATGACAGATCGCTGACTGATTGATGATGACTACATCCGTCCAAAATTATGAATCCGTCATTACCTTGGTAACCGTCAGCGATCAGTGCGATCCGTCATTTAATTATATGCATAAATCGGTTAGTTTATTGACGGATTCGTATAAATTAATAATTTAAAGATAAAACGGATTCTGCGTCATTTGTATATATTATATGCATTTATTATACCATTTTTATAATAAAATAAAAACATGTGTTTAAAAGAATTGTTAATACAATGTCTCGTTCTAAATGAATAAATAAACATAATTAAAGATATTTTTTTCTTTATGTTATATAATTAAGCACATTTCTTTAAAGCAGGACAAATCTGCGAACAGAGTCCTGTAAACCTTCAAAAAACTGACATTTAATTAAGGCACATCAGTAGCGACGAGGTAAATGGGTTTTTTTTGTAATCCATTATTGATTCTCTTTTTTTATTCCCACGACTCGTGATTTCGGCCTGTTTTATTTTTTTTTTTTTTGCGACATGTTACATGTATAATTTTTGTCATATATTAAGCCTATTAGTACCATATGTGGTATTTGTTTTTAACTTGTTATTACAAGATAGCTAAGTTGTTATTACAAGTTAGCTAAGTTGTAATTACAAGTTAGCTAAGTTGTTATTACAAGTTAGCTAAGATGTTATAACAAGTTAGCTAAGTTGTAATTACAAGTTAGCTAAGTTGTTATAACAAGTTAAAAACAAATACCACATATGGTACTAATAGGCTTCCGTAGTTACTTAAATGTAGGCCTGCGTGTTTTTATTTAGTCTACAACATTTTAAATACAATTATAAAACTGTTGTGTATAACAATTGCTGAACTGTTAAACAATCATTGTCAATCAAAACGCATTGTTTACTAAACAAAAAGTTGTATTGTAAAATATACAGCGATTCTTGTCGCAACTTTTATTGGACAGGCAATAAAAGTTGTTTAAAAAAAGTATACATACAATTACGCTGGATTGTTCCATTTGATTCATGGATTTTTTTTTATTGGGGATGGGATGGGCGGAAGCAGGAGACCAGGTTAAAACCGGTAGTCTTTTGTCAATTAAAATGGAGTCGGGCGCACCCTATCTGCAGTCGTTTGAAAATCCGCAACCTGTTGACAGGCATATGATAACTAGTAGATGACTAACTGTGTTACAGATAGACACGTGTTTCAGTACGAAATAGCAATTTTTTTAACAAAACGTCATTCATTCTTTAGGTCTTAACATTGTCATTATAGTGTCATATCGATGAAACAGAACCTTTTTAAAACTTGCCCTTTAAATTTAAATTTAAACAATAACTTATTTGCTTTTCTTTCAGCGAGAGTATTTCAGCTTTACATGTATTCATGACGAGAATATAAATATAAATCAATTACATTTGTTTGCTTGTTTAAATATTGTTTAATCCACTTTCAGCAATTTTTCAGCTATATCATGGCGTCCAGTTTTTATTTGAGGAGGAAGCCGGAGTACCCGGATAAAACCCCCAACCTCCAGTAGGAAAACTGGCTCCCTTTCAATTAAGTCGAGTGCACCTTGCCTGCAGTGAGATTCGAACTCGCAACCTCAGGGTTGACAGACCACGTGATCAATAGTTGATGAACTAACATCACCACTCGGCTGATTCAATCAATTAGAGAAAGATGGACAAAAGGGCAATTTTGAATTCCACTTGAAAAGTATGGGGTATGGGTTGGGGCGTAAGATTTACTTTTTTTCGTGCAAGGAGCGTGACATTCTCTAAACATGTCACTATGGTTCGCGGCAATTTTAATATGACCTTAACCACCCCCTCCTCAACCCCCCCCCCCCCCAAAAAAAAAGACATCCCATGTCCGCCAGCTGATAACGCGCTGGGCAGCTCTATTAAACCTAGTAACTAATTTCAAGTATTTCCTATGTGATGTTTATATTCCCTCAAAGATGCATTAGTGATAGATTTTTTCGGGGGGGGGGGGGGGGGGCGGGGGATTTCCATTTATCATTTATAACTTTAGACTAGACGTTTTCCGCTTTCAAAATACGGACGTGCGCCTTGGCACGCGAGATGCTTTTTAAAAGTCATTGTGTGGGTGCGTTTTTAAATTTACTTTGTTTTAATTACTTTGTTACATGTAATAAAATTACACTATGTAATGTTAATATTTCGTCACAGATGCATTAGTTATAGATTGGAGGAATCTCCATTTTTTTATTAATAACTTTAGACCAGTTTTAGCCTAATTATTAGGCAAAACGATCCATCAATGAGGACATAACAGTTGACATTTTTATACTTCTGATATTTGCGAGTGAAACGAATTTTCACATTTCGAAATATTAATTTTGCTAACCGGAAGTTGAATGGACTTGGAGCGATCAGTCCAAATCAATCCGTCAGATCAGTCAATTCGTTCCAAATCCGTCAATTGACGGATGGACGGATTGGGAACGATCTGACGGATTTGGAACGATTTGACTGATCTGACTGATTGGTAACTGATTGGTGACGGATTTTGGAACGCTGACGGATCGCGGAAGGATTGATAAAAGTGTTGCGTTTTCAATCTCAAGTACTGCAGAACTACGAATATGTCAACTAAAAACTAAAGGAAGATAACTCTAACAAACATTTTTCCTAGGCATGTGCTACAATATTATGTATTATTATTTTTTTTTATCTATTTCGATTATTTTGAATTTAATGTATGTTATTTGTATGATGATCAAGATTAAATTTGACATGCAAACTGATGGTCCTTTCCTCAACTGCTAGTAACGACTTTTATTATTTTTCTACTTATTTCTTTCTTTCGTACTTTATTTTTTTTTCAATTGTTGATCTTGTATTTCCGTTTCATACAGTTTTGCTGGAAATGATACATGTACTTTACATGTCTTCCTCAATTCTGTTTGTATGGTGATTCTCTTTTAGTGTTTCATAATTCTCATTTTGATACTTTGGTTTATTTAATATAGGCTATTTATTAATGAATTAGACTTTGCATGTGTAATCTTTATTTTATACTAAACTTATTAGTCATTTTTATTAATGAGATAAACTTTGTATTTCTTAATCTTAATTTTATACTAAATTTACAATTCTTTTTTTTCATCCGGCTTACCTCTTATCGACTTGTTTTGAGTTTGACTTGTACTGTTAATTTTTTTTTTACTTTTATACATTACCACATTGAAATAAATTTATTTAACTTAATTATGTACGTGTTTAATAACGAGAAACAGTATGTGAATGTAAAATACTCAGCAAATGGGAGTTTATTCAAATATTGATCGCTTGACCATGCATCAGTTCTTGTTGTATACAGTGCGACGTCCATCTATCTTTGTCAGGAACAGAGTAAAATTTACGCTTCTCACAGTTGAAAATAGCTGGAAGTCGAACAAATTGTAGTCCGCTTTGATTAGTGAAAACCTACTACCCTTTCTGACTCTGGAGTTCGCAAAAGAAGAGAAACACAGAATGGTTCGCAAAACTATCGCGACTATAAATATTTGTTCAGTTTGAAATAGTCGTAACTAGTTCCTATTTTCATGTCTGTCTTAAACTTTAGTTGTACTTTATGTTACATTTACATCCTCCTAAGTCAAATGTTGCCTCAAAATCGATTAAGCGAACGCAGAATCAGAAGCCTGACTAATGAGGAGGTTACAGTCCTCATATAAATGTTATTCACAATGCGGGCAGCTACGAGTAGATTTTGCTGTAATTTATATGTGTGTGGTCGTTACCACTTATTTCAGTGGTTAAAAAAAACCACCTCATTTTAAACTAAACACTTTCACTGTAGATAGAAGAAACAATATATTTCATTGCAATACGACATATTACAGCGATCTGTTTCGTTTGGATACTGGCATTTATAATTACGAGATAATATTTTTGCTTATTTTATATGAAATATAAATTTCACAACTAGCTGTTGTGATTTATTAATGATTAAAATAAAGGGCTTTTGTCACATTGCAAGGTAATCTAATATCAACACAACTATGTTTATTTTTCTTATTTTTTCATAGAATATTTATAAATATGATAACGTTATTTATTAGCCCTATTAAATCCTCCTTAAAAGTAAATATATTGTATTTTGATGAAAAATTGCTGAGTAGTAAGTAGAATATATGTAGAGATATTACCCCTGATATCAGTATGACAACTTACTATTTAATGTAAAACTAACTGACTAGCTTTGCTACCTTTCGCAGTTGACAAGTTTTGTGATGTTTTTTTCTGTGTTTTTTGGGGCAAAATTGGAAGTCCGCTTACTAAGCAATTAATCATTTTATTACACAGAAAAAGGTATGAGTAAGATGAGGAAAACCTCATAAATCTAGTCATCATGGAGAGCATAAATTTCTATGCCGTTATAGAACATTTATATGCATCGTTATTCTAAAATTATTAACTGATGATAAATGAATTGCAGAAGAATAAGTATTGCGTATTGTGTACTTTTGGCAGGAAATATATTCATAAACAAAAGCTCGGGAAAACATTGTTGTCATTTCGAGATCAACAACAATTATGTTTTGACAAAAACAAATTAAATTGTAAATAAATAAATGTTCTAAAATGAAGTTTTTCTAATTTAAGAATGAAAAGAAAAATGATGCAGTATTTACACATATTTGTCTTCACGTAGAGAGGATTGCCAGACATAATTCTATCAGTAGAAACCATCTTCCGCATTCGCGTTAACATCTTTCTATTATTTTGATACGAGATTAATATGACGATGATTGTGTCTGACATAGCCCTATCTATCATCTATATTTAGCCTCCGTACAACCATGCAGATTCCAACGAAGATCTTCTTTAGATTAAAATCGTGAAGAACACACAAACCATTGGTTATTGGTAGATAAAGCGACACCTATATATTTCTCAAATGCATCTTAGCAGCTCACAATAACAGAGGAACAGAATCCGAAAGCAGACTAGACAAATACATCAATACATCTTGAAAGATGTCTGAGACTAAACCTGACTTACCGGAAGGGTACCTCGGCCCCCAGGACAAGTTTAGAGAGTTGGGGATGTGTACCATGTCACATCCGGATCCAGAAATAACTGCAAGGGATAATCATCTTGAGATTAAAATTCAAGCTAAGACGCATGTAAAGTTCACTACACAACTTGTCAACTGTCGAACGGACAAAGACCTTTCACAGTATGTTTTCGCGCAAATGAAAGATGGCGTAATCCACTATCTGGTCCATATGCCAGAATCCGACTATTATAAGCTACAACTCTATGCACTTCCGGCAGCCGACCCGAGCAAGTCTCTACCTAACGTGTACAATTATCTGATAAATTGTACCCGCGCCACCCAAGCAGTTTATCCGTTCCCTAAACAGTATGCCCAGTGGAAAGATGGTTGCTATTTGTACGAGCCACTAGTTCTTCACTCCAATAGCAAACTAACAAATATCAACTGGCATGTAAATGTGCCACATGCCAATCAGGTGGCAGTGGTAGCTGAAGGGGAATGGTTTCAGTTTGAACGCCGTGGTGGTCCAGTGTGGATGGCTAAATTTAGCTTGGATAAATACCGTGGCAAGAACACTAAAGTTACACTTTCCGCAAATTTTGAAGGGGCAGAAGAAAGTAAATTCTCCACGCTGTTGGAATATTTATTGGCATAGACTTCTTTGTGATTTGCAAATGTATAAACTTATAGACAATGAATAAGAAAATAATTTGATGCTTCTGCAATTTTTTGGAATTTCGTATTCTATTGATTACAACGGGTGTTCGCTACTTAAAATGTAAGTATATAATGTTACACGATTCATTGCATGGTTGTTATTTGGAGTTTTCTGGTGGAACTAAGATTAAAGGAGCATGATGCAAGTATTGTTATGTTAATGTTACTAACCACCATCAGATTAACAAAAAACAACTTACTATCGCAAAATTGTAATGTCTAGAGACCTTCAGCGTTAGGTAAACCTTTTGTTGGTATTTGCATTAGTATAATAATGTTCTACGGAAGTAATATTTCATCATATCCTATTGTCCAGTTGTAATTGAGGAAGAAGCCGGAGTGAAAACCCCGATCTTCGACAATAAAAGCGACAATTCTTGTAATATAAGGTTGGATTCATTCACCTAGCTTATAGTCTAGACCAAACTCCAAACCCTGCAAGGTTGACACGGCTGTAATGAATAGTAAGTAGCTCAACACTGATAGTCCCACTTAATACGAAAGTAGTCACCGCATATATGTTTTATGTGGTCTATGGTGTAAATAGAAAAAAGTGTTGTCAAAAGTTTTAAGATCATTTCTATACTTTTGTACTAAAAGCGAGTTTGTTCATAAATTCATTCATCCTAAAATAACACAACATTAGAATTGCACATGCACATTGTCACATAAATATTAAACAGTATGGATATCCAAACTTTGATGAACACGACATCAAAGTTTGGTTATCCATACTGTTTATGACCCATGAACTTACCTGACTTCTTTTATTTCATATTTTCTACTTATGGAAGTATGAAGGTAGGTGCATTCCACTTTTGTTGCATGTGGTAAATTGATCAATTTAAGTTCGGTTAATCCCAATACGTAATTTTAATCATATCTTTAATAAAAAAGCTTAATATGTTCTCTTTTCTTTTTTTTAAATTGAAAAATACAAATTATGTATCGATTAGATTGACAATGTTTTTGTCCATTTAAAAATCATATTTAACTTTAAATTTGTATATTAATTTTTTTTTAAGTGTTTGCACGGCAAATTAGTTGCTTGAAATTGAATATAAACATTTGTTTCCTATTGGTTTGGAAATAACCTTTAATCAGTTACAACAACTTTGATGCTGCAGGCGGTGATAACTTGAATGCATTAAACTACTATTATTTATAAAATAAACTATTTTCCTCCTATTTAATTTCTGATTAGTTTTAAAGAAATTACTGTATTAATTTTAGTGATTGTATATATAGCTTTATAGAAAATTGCCTTCTGGAGTGCACGGTAGCACCCTCGCACCTGTTATATTAAAAATCTGATATAAACAAACTAAGGTTATTTGGGTTTAAACTCTTACGTCATTTTGAAATTATTTTAAACATCTATGCTGTTTTATAACAATTTTCAAACTTCTTTAAGCCAATAATTTAAAACATAAAACTTGCATAACACGTCGAGGACGCAGTGAATTCAAGAATTTGTACTATGTATCTTATTAACATCATTAAATGCTGAGATAAGATGTTGATATCTGCTTCAATTTAGATTGCATGACAGATTAAAAGTAAAATTTGTAAGTATATACGATGAGTAAAATAACTTTATTTATGTCTTAAAAAACGAAATGAGCATTAGTATTAAAACTTTGAAATACTTCAAACAAAATATACCTCCGAACTTAATGATTGTTACTTCAGTAATATTTACCATCTCGAACTTTAGGGTTAATTTATATTTGTTCTGTTGTAAAGACTCGCAATGTACTTAGTGTACTAAGTTTGCCCTGGTACTGGCATACAGAACTAAAGTTTCACTATAGGTTCTGGTTTGCGCTTGAAGCTTTTTGTTATGTACAATGCAATAGTTACTGATGTTGCCTCCTGTATTCATAATTCCTTGACATTGAACAAATGCTGACGGTTGGACATGTACCTGTCAATGATTCTTTGATATTACACGTGTCAGTTTTTTTATCTGATTCCGAAACGAAGACTGAAAGTCTGAAAATGTTCCGACGTAAATAATATTCCAACTATAAAAGGTCAGACAACCTTTCCAAAATTATAAATTGTTAAGTATTCGTACGTAATATCTATATTAAAAAACGACATTGTGGATATGTATAACAGCTCTCCTATAATACTGTTTCATTGCAATAATCTCTAGATTAGATACCCTTTGTTGTCTTGCACTTCATTTCAACAGCAGAGTACGGGGAATAGTGACAGGAGACAAGAGATCGTCCTATTGAACCTTTTAATGATTTTTGTTGTCTTTACTTAACACAAATATGCTTACCAAGTGCCCTGCCTCAATCAAATTTAAATTGTCGAGAAACGATTAGCAGCGACTAAATTTGATATAAAGTTAATATATGTTAAGAAGAATATTGATTTAATGGATTTGTCGAGCGCTGGTATTTTGTTACTGTACAATATTATTTAAGTACTTTTATACGAACGTGACGTTTTCGTGTTGATGATAGCTTCAGTGCCAAAGGAATGCCAGTATTTTCGTCTCTTACGAATATATTATGTCTTATTAGTCATCAAGCGGAAATTTCTGGAATTTTACCCTTACATTGGGCTAAAATGCGACGTGAAAACAATTGCTTTAATTGGAAATCAAATATTCAGAAAAAAAATATAAAGAATCAGAACGCAGAAACAGAATTGTCGCATTTGTAATAGGAAATTGACCTACAATTGTTCGGTTGCTTTAATGCTTGAACAGTGTTATAGTTCAAATTAAACATATATTTTGACTTTAACTCAGACTTTAAAACAATTTTCAAAAGGTTCTATCCCCCAATTCTACTTTTTGAAAAAAGAAAACCGCATCCTGTAATCATGTGTTTTGGTTGGATCACCTGGAAGCAGTAAGCAATAATTATTAGTACATTGTGTGTAGGCGTAAATTGGCAAAAATAAAATAGAAATTTATTTATTGTATAGATCGTTTGAGCTTTCTTATTGGTAACTAAAATAATAGCTATATTCTAATTAACCTAATAGACTTCACATATCTGCTAGTCATTAATCTTACTGAGTTCGTTTCGTTCCTTTCATCATATTTTTAGAACACTCAACTTTTAAAATTACCCAATTAAGTTTTAGGCGAATTGCTTACATACTTTTTCTGTGGATTCCACCAGCACTGACTTCCTGTCTTAAGTATGCAGTTTTTTTGTTACAAAAATAAACCTCATAATGAGTATATAAACTGTCAGTTAAGACTGATGCGCATTCTGTAGAGCCCACACGTGGTTACATATTACCTTGAAGGAATGCGGAACGCGGAACAAAAAAGTCTGTCATCTGGATAAATCTAAATAAAAGTTGACAACGGACGCATCCTCTATCTATATTTCGCTTGTTATTATTTAATTATTATCAAGAATGAAACAGATTTTCTCAAATTACCCTTGATAAATTTAATCGAAACAAAATTCGCTATTTTTTATCGTGTAGATCCTCTTAAAAATAAATATTTATCTAAATCCATCCAAAGAAATTCTGTTCTGTCCAGTATTTTGCAAATAAAGTTATTTATATTTATATTTATATTTATATTTATATTTATATTTATATTTATATTTATATTTATATTTATATTTATATTTCAGTAACATATAGCAATCATTATAATAGCGAAAATGGGGTTTATATCGGTGAAAATGTCCCATTAATGATAATGCCTACTTTTCTAATATATGCAAAACATTTACGCATATTTTGTAAATAATGCTATATATGGATAGTAATTCAATGATATATATGTAAACACGTTTACCATCTTTTGAATTTCAATGGTCCCTTGTAAAATTGTCGTTTGATTCATACTAATGAAAGCACGGTTCATCAGTGCCTTTGTATGTTTGTATGAGGCATTATAATATTTTTTGCCTGCATTTTTTCTGGTGCGTAAGAACAATTATAAAACGTTCCACAGAAGATAAGATATCTCGATTAAAGAACTCTTTTATAACTACTTGGCTCTTTACCGTATTCTCTACTTTTCAATTAAAAAGCACTGACAATGTCTAGAAGTACTGCTGTGCAACCTCATATAGTTTTATGTTGTATTTAACGTCATAAGAACGATGATTGCGCTATTATGAGGACAGACACGGTTTAAAAAATTTTAAAATGGGAATTTTTTATTTTACTGCCACATTTTTAAAAGGGGTCCCATTGATATGTGCTTCCAAGTAATCCACTTACATGAAATCTTATGGTATGTCTCTATAAAAGCTCTTATTGTCCGATCATAAATTCTAAGTGTCCGTTTTATATGACCATGCCTTCGCCATGTTTTGCCATGCAGATAGAGTGTTGTGATGTATATATATTGTCTGACGATATTTTTTTTTTAATATACTACATTCAATCGGATCGCCTCGGTTATTTCCGCCTGTGGTCGGTAAGTGGAGGTAAGCTCGGAGGTAAGTGTATGGATATGGACCAAAAATCTATATGATCTATTACGTCATGACTTTTTTTGTGACGTTGTGGTTCATTTATTTGATTGGTTTGTGAGTGACTGACTGTTGGCTAATTTTATCGATGACGTCAGATTGAAAATAACTTACCTACGAGGTCACTTTCCTAGCCTGTGACGGAAATGGTCGAGAGATGTTCCGATTGTTATTACATTAACATAATTTGTGATCTGTGTGAAGCCGATTTCGGTGTAAAATGAATGAGATAAGATCACGCGTTCTTCCTGAATGGCCGATTTCTGGTACAGATGACCCGGTACAGATGAGCTCACGCGCACACATCTGTGTACTTGCTGCGTCATCCAATCAAAACGCTAGAAACAAGAACTTTGTTATGGAAGCATAACAAAGTTCTTCTTTGACGTTCTTGTTTCCGGCGTTCTGGTTAGACGTTAGAGACAATGGAGTCTGAAACAATGGATAGTCTATAGGATATAGCGATTTGAAAGTTGTTGGTTAATGGAAGAAGTAGGTACTTTCATGCGCTTTTGGGAAAGCCCTGTGATCTTTCACTCGTGAAAGAAATTTTTTATGTCTTTTTGCTCGTTCCGCTGCGCTCCACTCGCGAAAAGACATAAAATTTTTATCACTCGTGAACGATCAACCGGTCCTTTCCAAAAACGTATGAAAGAACCTATTACACTGATCTTTGAGGCATCCAGTCGAACGCTTCAAACCAGCACGTTGCCATGGTATATTGAACAATGGCGAGGCTGTAAGATATCGCGATCTGGAAGTTGCTGGTTTACGGAAAATTAGATACTTTCATGCCTTTTTGGCAAAGCCTGTGCGATCTTTCCCTCGTGATATAAAATTGTTATGTCCATCACTGAACTTTTGAAGAACTTTTGTAAGGAAAAAGCCTATTAGTCTTTATGGATTATTTTAACGGTAAAGTAGCATACACTGCCTATGCGGAAGTTATGGCATATTAGAACCATTCACCGTTATAGCAATTATATTAAGATTTCCTTTCATGTTGAAAACGCATATTAATTGCTTATGTTTTAACTTTTTTCTGTGCTGTAAAATTATTAAATTAATAATGTTTTAAGGGAAACAGAAACCCAAATTTAACTGTTATTCGACACTTCAGCTGCCTCAGTTACATTGCGTAAACTCGGTTAAAAAGCTGACATTAATTAATTCTTCTGCCAAGTTTTTAATTTTATGTTCAATTTAAAAAAAATAGTAAGTGAAAATAGAATGGATTTATTACAGAAAAGCAAACAGAAAGTAGAAATAAAAACGGTATCTTAAATGTGAAATAATCTATTTAGTTCAATCTCGCATACCCTGTTGATTGTTTGTATGAATATAAAACTGCATGTGTTCATCTTATTAAATAACATTCGAAATGAATTTACTGAACTGTAAACAGTTGCTTTGTTGATTAATTGTGCAATTTCACATGTGTTCTGTTATTTAAAACTTACTGGCTGAACATTTAGATCAACTTCATTCGTCATAAGAACATCACATGAATACTGTAAGTTGATGTTGTTGTTTTTTGTTTGTTTGACGATGTTTAACGCAAATTCAGCAAACTTTCAGCTATATCATGGCGTCCAGTTTTTATTGGGGGAGGAAGCCGGAGTTCCTGGAGAAAACCCCCGACCTGCGGTAAGAAAACTGGCAATCCTTGTCAATTAAGGTTGGAGTCGAGTACACTCTGCCTGCAGTGAGAATCGAACCCACAATCTCAGTGTTGACAGACCACGTGATCAATAGTAGACGAACTATCTTGACCACTCGGCCACCGAGGCCCTACTGTAAGTTGAAGGTCAAACAAAAAATATAGACAATCTCAACGAAGGTCAAACAAACAATCTGCTTCTTGGGAACATCGAGTCCGACAACTATTGCAGGCAACACTGTAGGTTCTTAGCTTTTCAATCGTGGTTATTCTACAAATGATATGGGGACGAGTTTACTGAAATGTCCAAATAAACGCACTTGTCACAGTTATTTTTTGCGATCCGCGTTTAAAAAGATTCAGTTTTCTGTTGAAAAAAAATGGCACTGAAGTATAAAAAGAATAGATTTTTATCCCACATTGTGATTAAGATTCTAAACCGTAAAGTAAAGCTTTAAATCTCGATGTCGGCCTTCATAGAACTCGTATAAAGACCAGCTACAAATACTGAAGAACGTTTATTTGTCATAGATATGACGACATAAGTTAAGGTATCGTTGCTCAATTTTGTTGTTTTTAATTTCATTTCCTCTTTTCGTTTCAGATGCTTTTGCTGTAGCTTGAAATGACTGGTAAACAGCTGAAGATTTTCCATAAAATATTTCTGTTGCCTTGGACCAAACTTCATCGCAGTCACACTAATTATAAATTATTATCTCTAGATATCTAGATATATAAATAAATTAAATTAAGTATACTTTGCAATATTAAAATGGTGTAATTATAATAATAAACTCCTGGGACAAGTTCAATCTATTAAAATTCGATATCTCATCGCTCTCGTTTGATTGATATCTGGAGATCTATTACAGGTAATCTCAGATTGAACTTTAGTATTGACCCAATAAAAATAAGCCTTACCAGCTTGGTGTTGTGGAATACTTTGGGGATGTTTTAGCCCTCTCCACAATTTACGAAAACGATCGAACCATTGTGGCAACAAAGCGCCCACTGAAAATTGCAAAACATGCAGGTCGTCAAATTTAGTCCTGCCAATGATATAGTTTCTGGTCATTCAACCCGAAGTATCGAACACAGGTTATAAATGTGCGTTCTTGTTTCAACAATATATTTACATCTGATACGGTAGAGATTTTCGGTATCAATGTGAGCTTTTTCGTTAGAGATGACAAAATTTTTAATTGGGATACTATTTATACCAACACAGTCAATCCTAGCTTACAAAAAATAAAGAAATTTAGATCCCTCACGCGACATATCAATAAAACAATCGGATTTTAATGAGATTGTGGCAAATTTAAATATATTTAGAGACCAATACAAGAAAACAAGCATAAAAATGAAACAAAGAGGCGTAGCACCTCTGTATTAGCCAACATATCCTCTGGAAAGGTTAAGTTTTCTCTTTCCGAATGCCGTTAACAAAGTGTACTTACTTGGGAGAACTTTGACGTCCTACACCGACAACCTAATGCCCTTGATCGGACGGAACAAAATGTATCATACAATCTTTCTTTAATAAGTGCTTTTTAGAAGGGTATCCATGTTACACAATTTTTCCTGATTTCAATTGCCTTGTCGGGTTTATTTAGTATTTTACCTTTATTTCTGAAAATTCTGTCAATATTAGATCGGCTCATCTCCTTATCCTCTATTGTCTAGAATCTTGCGCCATTAGAACATTTAAGATGTGACTTAATTCATTTCCGAATCCATGAATGAATACTGCAGTTCTTTTTGCAAAAAAAGTTTTTTATACATTTAAAGCACAAATGGCCTAGTGGTTAAGATATTTCGTTTACTGTTGATTACGAGGAGACCTGTCAATTCGACTCGAATCTTAATTGACAAGGATTGCCAGTATTCCTACTGAAGGCCGGGGGTTTTCTTCGGGTACTCCGGATTCCTCTCCCCAAAACCTGGACGCCATAATAACTGCTGAAAAATTGCTGAAAGTGGCGTTAAAAACCATTCATAGAAACAAAAGTTATACCGCAAAAGCTAATGAATATGGAGAATAATATGGAGATATAATATCCCGGGCATTGTCTCGATCGCTTGCGATCATTTATGAAATTATAAAATAAAATAGCAAACTTCTACATTCAAGCTCTAAGATCGCAGTCATCACAAGTCACACAAACATGCAATATTAGGCTGCAGAAGAATAGTTGCTGACGAAACATGCCACGGATTGTTTGATGTATTATTCAGAGATGTCGTTTTGATTAGTATCTACAAGCTTGAAGGAGGAGACGGTTGTTATATAATTTCTGGTATGCAATCTGTATTCAAAACAATTGCCTCTTTCGACTGTGTAATCCAACATCTTCATAATATGAGAATTCTGCCAATTGTTTTATTACTTGTGTGTTTATTTTCTTAATCGTTTTTGGATTTCTGTATTGACTGCTTTCTAATTGCTGCAGATGGTTAATGAAGTTTTATGTACACTTGCCAGAGAAGTAAATGGTGTCATTAAATCAAAATTTTAAAAAGTATTGAAATACCTTTCATTTAATAGCGACAAAAACAGTTGATTAGTCAATTATACAGGGCTTACCCTTGTAGCATAACAATTAAGAGCTGATATTTTCGCAACTCAAGTTTACAATCTTTCTTTTATTGGTGACTTACAAGCATTCTGAAACCCCATATCTGAGTATTTCTAAAGCAAATGTAACAGTAACAGAAATTAAAGCAGTGAACCTGGCAATCGCAAAAATAAATCGTCATTAAATCGGCTTTGTATCAAAATACGCGGAAATAAGTTATCGAGAACTGTCAATAGGTTAATAGACCCGTTTAAAGTAAAGCCAGACAGAGGAAAAACCTGGAGTTTTGACACTGAATTAAAGAAAAACAATATTAAATATAATTGCAGTTAAGGTAACTTTGCGGTCTCGATGTAGGTTTCCACTTATATCTCTCCAGATCAGGACGATATTACTCTAGAAAAGCTTTCTCTGTGTTTCTTTAACATTCGAAATTAAAAGTTCAATGAAACATCCAAAACAAACATACTCTAAAGAACATTACAAATCATATGATTGATCTCTTTCCTCTGTGATAACTCTACAATGATAAAGCTGTAATCAGATGCCTCCCTTCACAGATGTCAGGATAACAAACAGTAGTCGATAAAACACACAAAGATGCTGCAAGGCTCTATATCATATTTCATATTTATTATTAGACCAGAAATGTATGTTCCTGTGGAACTTAATTGTATCTCAAAAAACTATTATATTTACATTATCACTTAAGAAATAAATTCATAGATATCATAATTTATTGGTGTTTTAACATGGGTGGCATTATATTCTTGAATATTTTGCTCCGAGCGATAGCGAGGGGTAAAATATCATAAATATAATGCCCTCCCATGTTAAAACGACCATAATGTGTTGTATCCATGAATTATTTCGATTCTGATTATGACAAAAATACGGTAATCTGTACAGTGAAGAGCATATATATGTGTGCTGGTGAACAGCTGTTCCCCGTATCTCCCGTGTGTAAAAATGTTCTGGTGAAAAAAAAACATAATTTAATGCTGAATATTTAATCCTGCAAATCTCAGAATTCAGACATCAAATAACAACATTATTAAAAATAACGATAATTATGGTTTAAAAATTTGAATTTATAAAATAAAATTTAATCCACTGCAATCACAATTTACTTTCGCATGTGCCAACTACATTTATTAGAATGTTAATACAGCTTTGTTTACATTGCGAAAGCAGGACATCATATTACAATTAATTATACTGAATTTATTTTGAATAAGACGAGCAGCACCAACATCCTTAGTGAAAAATTGTAATGAATAGAATTGGTCGTCAGGATACTTGAAAGGTTCTCAGACTTGTTGGTTTTCTTCTCGACAGAAAGTTGACCGCGGACCATGTGTGATGAGTACAAAGTGTGCACGATAAATACCCATTTTGAAGATTCGAATAAATTAGACAGAGCATTGAAGGCGCTAAAAAATACTGAACCCAACACTCGGCACTTTCACTGGCAGTCAAAACTTTCAGCCGATTGGCCCATATTATTTCTAGTTTCAATTGTAACGTATTTCCTATTTAAGTTTAAATGTGATATAGAGGCTTCATGTATAATTAAAGGAGAGTATTTGTGGTTTGTTTAAATTTCTTTTACACATTGGATAAGGAAATCTGATAGTTTTCTCAACAACCATGTTAAAATTACAATCCTCCCAAAGAAGTTAATTAAATGCTTGAAAAATTTCAGCCTTTCAGTGCACTATTCAACATGACTCATCAAATTGTAAATTTAAACCCATGCCAGTTAATAATCTCACAACTGGTAAACATTTTCAGGAATAAATAATATATTTATCCTGCAATAAGTATTTAAGAATTAAGTAATAAGTATTTCTTTATTTTACGTCTATGGCTTAGAAAGTATGTATTTAAGCTCACTGCGTTGAGACACTTGCGAGTAAAATGTTCATTTAAATAAAGTTTCCAATTACGTTTACCGCCTTGGTAGATTGCAAGATGAACAAATAAGTGTGCCTTTATGTTTGGATTAAATCAAAACGCAATGTGGATATCCTGCAATCGTGTGATTTTGCAACCTAATAACTGGAGAAGAATACATTTTGAAGTTATTATTATATCGATGGCTTCATTCAAGATTAAGCTCCCCATTTTGAATCATTGCGATGAGACACCTGTTCATTTCAGCAGTTTCCTCTCTGATTTACGTAGTGTTGGTGTGTTGGTAAGATGCAGGATAAGGTCAACAATGATTGATGCGTAGGATTTTAACAAATGTATTTGAACGAAGAGGGAAAAGGCTCGCTTCTGCTCGATTTTTCATCTCGTTTCTTAGCCTGTTCTTAGTAAATTATCTATTCAGAGCATTAATAGTATATGTATATCTAAAACACATTTGATATCGAATAAAAGGTATATATTGTACAGAAAACATATTTCAATTAAGGATTTAACTGCAAAAAAATATTATATTAACTCAATTGCAGGATAACAAAATTTCCGTTGTTCACATAATATAACAATCCGCGTAGTACACTAATGATACATGTAGACATAAAGTGAAGAATTGAAAGGAAAGTAAGAGGAGAATAAACTACTAATTATTCGCGAAAAATTCGAAGGTCTTTCCTATGGTAGTTATTTAACCAGAAGTAATTTTCCTTACAACAAATCGTGTCCCAAGTCCGAAATTATAACATTGTTGCTGGGGATATTTTCCAACAAAAGCCATATATTTATTTTTCTATGTTGCTACAACTGATAATATATTGTAGCTATAGTTTCGATTATATATCGTAATCCACCTAGTATTGATATGTCAAAATTGTAACACAGCGAATTCAGCAATGGTTTCTGTGGTAGTGTTGAAACACTAACAATAATAACTCCAAATTACGTAGCGAGTCTCAAGTTGGCACTTGAGGATGCCCCTCGATGGTGTTTTTAATAATAGTAGATTTGTTTGTTTGCTTGTTTAAATGGTGTTTAATGCCACTTTAAACATTTTTTCAGCTTTATCATACCGTCCAGTTTTTTGGGAAGCCTGAGTACACAGAGAAAAACTCGACCCTCGGTAGGAAAACTGGCAATCATGGTAAAGTTATAGGAGAAGTATGGTTGTATATTGAACCGTAGTTGACGATTAATAGAGTGTCACGAAAACTCATTTGTAGATTGCAGCTGTTATAATAGCATATTCGTCTCCCTATCCATATATTTCTAGTTGCTGTAACAATTTCTGTCCTAAATATTGTTGTACTACCGATTTAATATGATTGAAATCAATTCAGAAATTTGGACATTATAACAGATAGTAGCATTTAGCGTCAATTTTTGTGGCGATTTTTCTATAGGGTATTCTAATATGATGGTTCACTCGTTTTAAAAAATTCGCGAGACATAAAAAAAACAATTATAATAAAGAAAATAACGAGAAATAACTATTCAGTCCCTTGGAAAGTGTTAATTTGATTTAAATCGAGATGCATTTATTCAACAGATACAACAATTAAGATGATCTTAATGATACAATTTAAGAATGCTTGACAAAATAAATGTGGGAATGAAAACAATTTAATTAGTTCTCTAGTTAGAAGAAATATAGCGACATGTGTGTCTTCTTTCTCGATCGCGGTTTTCTATTCCCATTCTCTAACACGACAATTAATTGTCGTTGAATAACAGTTAACAATGAGATCTACTCCTGGACAGCAGGAGGGAGATGTTCTGGGTGGAGCAGTTAGAATCACAGATGCCAGTTGTCATTTCACATTGTCATCTCCATAATGATTGTCAACTATGTTCTTCTAATGCAATTACTTCGGTATTATAAAGAAACAAAACAATTCAACAAAGCCGTTATCTTTGACTAATACAAATTTAACAGAAGTATCATTGCTCGTTGTCTTGTATCTAATATTTGTTATCTGCTTTCACCTAAAAAAGATGCTACATTTTTTGTAACCAATAATGAATTCTTCTAGGTTGCAGGTAATATTTTTAATAGTAAACTGCACTTTGTTTCTCAGACAAACTTTGCTTCGCGTAGACTTTCTTTTATCGTGGAGGTTGAAGCCGTATAAATTTATCTATTAATAAGTAAATAAATATGAAGATAAACAGTATTCCGCAACATAAGCAAATATGTCCAACACTTTTAAAAAGTTTATTGGGGAAACTTCCATGATTGTGTTTCCTAATTAGTATTTTTTTTCATTGTATTAGCATAGATAAATCTAATAAATGTAAAGTATATTACATTTTGTAAAAACATTTCGCAATTCTTGGCATCATCAGTTTCTATCTACTTATGTACTAAGTATAATGCCGGTTTGTTTCATACAATATATCATTAACATTGAGACTTTATACATCGGGTTTAGAATAAATTGTAACCGTCGCCTGCTGGTGGGAAGCACTCGAATATTCCATTATCATTGTGCTCTTTAACAGGCAAATAGATATAGAATACTTAAGAATAAATTAAAACACTTCATGATGTAACTGGTAAATTGCTCTGCTTTATATATTAACAAATTCGTTCTACTGAAGTTGCATACGGCTCTCTGTGAACAGTCCAAAGGTGAACAGCATCGCTCTCTGTGTACAGGCCCAATGTGAACAGCATCGTCTAGTTCAGAGTCAGAACGATGTTACACGATAAAATTATTAAAAATACCATTAAATTTTAGAATAACAATAATTCTGGACTAGATGTGGAATTGTATGCCTCTGAAGAAGGCCTAATATATAATGAATATTCAATACACTTAAATAGGGTTACTTTTACGTGTCACACGCATTAATAAAATGCATCAATATAAAGAAATCTTACATATTAACAGTGTTTGGGTAAGGTTCATCATGCATTACTGTCAACATTATAGTTACAGAATTATAGGAAAATTTCCATTCTAGTCTTTTATACATGGTAAATGTTAAAAACTTTATGAGGGTATAAAAGAAAAAAATTCCTTTTGTTGCAAATCTTTTTTTATCACAAAATATGCTTCTTCATAGCAAGTTCCTGTGCGAACGTGTTATGCATGTCACATCTGATCGGTTTTAGTGAGAACATTAGACGGTAGTAAGACAATAACAGTCTCTATAAATGTCAAGTCTCGCCTCGGTTATCTGTACTTTACACTACAATTAAACATTTGTTATGCCATTTTAATGAAAGTAGGTAAATGCAGAATGAAAACTGTGGACAATGTCAAAAGTCGTATTAGTAAATTGTAGCTAACCACTTGTGTAAACAACCTACTTTATTTGATATTTCACTTAATTATCCTCCGTAATTAACATGGAAGCAAAAATAGGTCTGTTCAAAACAAAATTCGGTTTTAACTATAGTTAGCTTCATGTAACTTTAAGCCATCGATTTACGTACATGATGTAGATAACACAATTATATTTTCTAACAATAATAAGCCTTAGTTAGGTGAAGATGCTACATTGTGTAAAATAACAAATAAATTAATGTTTATTTATAGAACTCTTTTCTCAAGAACTGTTTCTCGTACCAATCAAAATTTTGGCACGAAATCATAGGCGTTGGTTTCAAAAGAAAATTATAACAAATCGCGTTCCAAAATGCACGGTGCGGCTGAAGAAGAAGGAAAATAGTAATAATAAACATGCATGTAAGGAGAATATAGAAAAGGGACAATGCACAATAGTAAATAAAAATCACTTTCATACAGGTACTAATAACAAAAACAAAAGAAATCATATTCCATGCATGGTGTTCCGTTTCATCCATAACCCCGTACCCGATTTTAAGTTCAACACGATCGTTCGTTGAACGGAAACGTTAGTGAGTTCGAGTAAGTGGCATAAAAATACGATGCAAACGTTGCATATGCTTTCATCTATAGTGAGCGAGCTGTAATGTGAACTACGAAATTGTAACGTGACTCGAATGATCTACAATAGACACTTTACATTTACTATTTGATACATGCTGCTTTGTTGTCAAAAAATGTCGTCTGCTTCACTTTTATTTTGAAACTGTCGTAAAAGACACACAATTAATACCTATAAAAACTCATTGATATACCACATTAAATCTGAATAGGCTACAACGTGAGCAAATTAAAATTTATTACAGTTGAAAGTTTAAATGTTTCGATTTAACCGAGAAAATCTGTGAAAAATTGAATTGGAAAGTGGGCGTTTATGCTAAAGATCCGTGAAGAAGACAAATTGGAAGTATCATATAGTGAATGGGAGGGATAAATAGACTGACACATTTAATATAATCAGAAAGACCTCCTACCAACTGCTTCAAAATATTTTTAATCTTAATTGTCCATTAATTGAAAAGAGAAATTGTAAATCTTTATTAACCAATTGATTTTCTGGCCTGGTGCTTAAACTTATCTTAAAAGGAAACTAAAGTGTTAGTAGCATTACAAAATATTTAATTAGGGTTCCGGTCAATTAATACCAGTTTTGGTTCATTTTTAGTTTATTTTAACAATTGTATACGATGTCTACACGTTAGGTTTTAAAAAGACAAATTTATAAAACAAAAATGACCGACGACGATCATTATTACAATAGTGATGTGGAAAACAACGAAAGTAAAGAAATGAAAAGCTATCCGGATTACTGTAGGACCATTACAATTAGAGGTACGTTATTTTTTATGTGGAGGGATGGAGATTTTTCTTTATGTTCGCGATGTTCCACATGATGTAACTTTTATGTTATGACTTGGAGTATAGCGGGCTTTCAACGTCAATATTCAAATCCCTTCTTTTTTATGTTTATTTGGTTTACTGATATCACATATTTGCTTATACGGGTATGTTTTAAGTCTTAGTTTTTTCAGTGAGGTTTCTGTCGGACTCGGTTTCTAGATTTTTTTTTCTCAATTTTATATATTTGTGCAGAGGATTTACCAGTTTTAACTGAATTGAAAAAGCGCCAATAAGGCATATATATTGAAGATATAAAACAGTTATATAATTACATTGTTTACACTAATTTACAGCTCTTCTACATCTTTTTATTTTAGTCTTGCCATTGATCTCATTAATTTGGTTGAAACCAATAAAATAAATAACATTCCAGTATACATTTTTCAGTGGTATACGTTTTAACGTTTTTACGATATATATTTTTTTAACATTGTAACTATTTGATAAAATGTAGCTATAGATAAAGTGCCTGCTTAACTCAACTAATACTTGAACTTTTATAAGTGTCCTTCAAGAATGTGTCTAACCATTGTGTGGTAAATTGAATTAGATACTTGTGTCTTTATAAAGTGGTTTGTACCTAATAGTTTCGACTCATTTAAGATTAATCAGAATTTATTGTATTTTTACAGTAATAGAATAAAAATGGGTAAATACTATTGATTAAAGGTAAATACGCGAATACTATGTTTGTATGTTTTATGCTGTTGACTCAATATTTTGAGATGATACAGAAAGAGAATGACTGTACATTTTGTAGTATTCTTCGGTTTGGACGAGCGCGTTGCGAATTAAGCATGTGTCGGGCAAATATTTGAGACTGCGAACTTCATAACACGGTATAGGGTGAATATTATTGTACGACATTTTTAACAAAACGTTATATTATAACATGCTGTCCATTATACATGTGTGTAAACTTCAGTGTAACAGTGCATGAGAATGAATGGGTAAAGATCATCAGTCACATTTCAATATAGTGACAGAGAGGAAGTGATTCTTCACTTTTATTACCTTTTGTAAACTTGCGTGTTTCTATGTAAAGTGTCAAACAGTCATTTTGGCTTATTGGTAAACAAGCCCCGTGCGGGATCCGGGTGGATAAAAGAATAGACCGCAGTCGTGCTAGCTTGTCGTAAAAGGCGACTAAATAGCGCCCAGTACCCTGACCGGCGTGTCAGGTCGGTTTGCCTAAAGACCGACTGGGATGTCATGTTCATTTTATCATCCATTTCATGTTCATCGCCTGAATATAGCTGAAATATTGCTGCTCTGCTCGGGCGTTAAACACCAATAATCAATCAATCAATCAATTGGTAAACAAATAAATGCATTTATAAAATACCATGTGTTCGATTGCCATGCAACGAGTTTGGTTACATGTACAGCGTTTTTCCGTTTTTTCGATGTACTTATACTGTGATGGCCCCGTTTTATCTGTGCATTGAAAAAACCACAACATTCATCCATACATGTATTTTGAAGAATTTTAATATTTGAGAATAGTATATATGTTTTTAATTAACATTTTAATAAGGTAATGCTATTATGTTTAATTGTTCTCTGTATTAACCTATCATTTTAAGCTATCAGTTATCTCCAGTTTGTGCTAGAATGTGGTAGAAAAATATACAATGGTTTAATATTTACGAAATAATAAAAATTATTTAATTTGTCCAATTACTAAAAAATTCCAATTATAACAACTGAATTCATTTTACTGTCCAACCATGACAAATGAAACCACCACAAATCTGAAACGCTTAGTGTTCAATAAAGCTGAAGTACTCCGCTACCTTAATTAGGAAGAATTCTGTCTCTATTCCGTACACTGATATAATATATGAATAGGTAACAGTAGAAAGAGACATCCTAACCGATAATTATTAAGTATCAGATTTCAATATTGATAACATTCATATTGAACAATATCATTTTTATATCAACCCAATTAACTACTGTGTGGTGGATTAATTCAATTTCAATAAATCGAATTAAATTGAATTAGTGACACACAGTGATCTATTTGTTATTGATTAAAACCGATGTTTAAATAAAAACAGTTACAATGAAATTTCAAGAAATAACAAATACTAAAAAAAAAATATTTAAAATCGAATTGATCTTATTTAACAAACATAAGAAAAATCAGCAGAATCTGTTGACACAGTACCGAAAGCTCATTGAGTTAGAAATCCTAGGAAAAACATCAAAATTGGATAAAAATATAACTTTTGCAAATATTGAAAATACAGATTTAGCCCTCTTTTAACACTTTGTATTGCGGTAAGATTGATAGATACGAAAACCCCTACTCTACTACTGTAAAATTCTAAAGAAATGGGAATTCTAAACAAATCCATCAAAATCGAATTAAAAATACAAATTTCACCCATGTGTGAAATATTTAAAAATTGGACCCTCTGACACCGTTTACTGCAAAAACTTGAAAACGTTACTTAAGTATATTTAAAAATGCATGCGTTATTGTTGCAAAAATAATCAACTGTAAAAAAATCTGTCAGTATTGCATATAGATAAACAAAATTTAAAACGCTGGATTTGGCCCTTTTGGATTCGATTTAAGAAAATTGTGGTGATATACCTCTAAATCTTATGTCATCAGACAAATAAAACATCTCTAGGTTGTTTGAATGCTGTTTACAGTAATTTTACATCTATATCACGACGCATGCAAGTTTTATTTGGGCAGGAAGTTTTTAATGATTAATTCTCACACCTGGACAAAACAGAACATAGCGACAATTATAAAAAAAAAGCCTACACTACACGTAAATTCAAACAATCAAAGACAAATACACAAAGATAGTATGAAAATGTGAAGGTCAGACCACGAGGCATTAACAAATTCTTAATCTGTATACAAAGCAAACACAAATAAAACATAATACGTTTTATAGGAAAATTGTAAAGGAATAATAATGAAATAAAACGCTATTAAACTATCATGTTCGCTGCAACAACAAAGTATTTTTATAATGCAGTTTCTTCAGCTTTACGATTTCCTTTACTTTTCTGTGACTGTGGTTTTAACGAAGCATCAATGTTGTCCTGCAACAAATGTAGATAATCAAGCAATAAAAATAAAAAAATTATTTTAAGAAATGAATCTGGTAACATTCTTTATGTGCAGTGCTTGGTGCCTTCTGTACTAAGAGAAAAAACTGTGTTACATTGATGCAATCTTTGTGTGTGAAATATCAGGCGGAGGAGATTTTAAAAATTAGCTCAACATATTTGCTTACATCGTTCTACAAATTTATCAGAAATCTTTTACGCTACTTTTACAGATTCCAATGGCTCATTCAAGGAACTTGTATTCCCTAAGGCTCTTGACTTGGATAGACCAAAACGAGCCAGAACAACTTTTTCTCCAGAGCAACTTTATCATCTGGAGAGAGAATTCCAACGAAATCAGTATATGATTGGTAAAGAGAGAAGCCAATTAGCAAGAGAACTAGGGCTCAGTGAAACACAGGTAAATGACATGACAACAATAGCCCATCGACAAAATGTGAAGAATGTCAAGTAAGCGTTCGTTGCATTATGAGTACAATCAAAACTGAAATATAATTAACTAAAAAACACAACTCGGAACACACATAGACCACATAACAGTGTTAATGCGTTTTACATAGGGCTTGTTTGGCATGATTTTGTTTTTAATTTTGTAACTACTTGCTTTCAACTATACATGTCATACATATATACATATTTCGCGTGTGCCTGCATCTTGTTTTAGCGCTTATGACACTTTTTTCAACATGTGAAAGAATTCTTTTTTCTAAAAAAGATTTATATAAACGACTTTAAATTCAAATTTATTTATTATTTTATGTTATGTCTTAGTTGGGTGTGCTTCGATTGAAAATTTGGAAAAAGTTAAACGTTATAATAGGTGGCAATTCAATCAATCTATTGATTAGTCTAACCTTGTACAAAAATTTTTGTATCATTAACGTCGCTTTAATTTTTTTTAACTGTCTTCCTGCGAATCATGACCTAAGTTTGTGTGTCACATACTCTATTCGTGTTTTTGACAGCAACAAAATTGCACACGAGAATAAAAAAGATTTGATTGAACAGGGTGCTCTCTGCTTCGACCGCGTTTTTATTCAAAACTAAATGCAACATGGCCTGACACTCGTAAATGCTGCTATCTATCAAGTGCTAACTGATATTTCTCCATACTTAAGCCTAGCACTGAAGATTATGCCTGATATTTAAAGACTGATTTTCCTTAAATAACGATAACGAGTGCATTAAAAATGAGCAGCACACTATCCATTTGCTTTTCTTAAAGCACTCGGTTTCTGACATCGACGTTGATGTAGTATACAAATGTATGCAATGTATCGCATCACTTATCTACATGTGCTTAATAAATGGTACAAGTTAATGAATGTTCCAGTTATATCACAATTGTTATGTAACTAACTCGTCTTTTAATTTAAAATAACTAAAAACCTATATGTTTATTGGTGGGTTTGTACTTAAGAATTGTTTTGTCTGGAAATTGTAAAAAAAGTTGTCTGTTTGCTTTCAGGTGAAAGTGTGGTTTCAAAACAGACGAACTAAGTTCAAGAGGGATAGGTCACGTGAAGCAGAAGTTCAAGATGCACGTTCAGAAAGTTTGGCAGCATGTAATTTAATGAAGCTTTTACAACCTCAACCAACCTCCGTTCATTTGACAGTCCCGCCATTTTTGTTTCCATATCATTGATATTAAGAAAATTGTCTGCATGTTTTTGTACATATATATTTATATTTTAAGTGTTTTTCTGTGTTACGTTTCGATAATGCAAAATGCAAGATATGCGAAAGATTACATTCCTATATGCAAGGAAGAACTATATATTATTGTTTTGAAGATAATATGTAGCAGATTCGAAGAATTGCTTACATGTCGACCTAAGATATACATCGTTAAACGATCCTACCGTTTTATATCTGTTGGCGATAAACTTGTCAATAAAGCGTCATTCAAAAATTACAGTTTTTTTTTCATTAAGCCCAATTCTTTATCTTGTTCTGACACTGACTGCTCAGTTTTTTTCCATGAACTTAATTTTAAGCAACGTTGACTGATCATAACATAGACGCGATGTTTATGCATTAAGACATACGATTATGTTTTAAAGATTTGTATGTATTCAAAAACGATAGCAGTAGTAATCGATACGAAAGTGGAAAGATTGTATGGTTGCTGTACGTCCACTACAATGATGTAGCTCCTTTTTTTATTTGTCCATAAAGAAAGAGCTACATTATTGTAGCTAGTCCAGCAAGCAGTATTTTAGCTATATTCAACACGAGAACAAGTAAACAAATGATAAATCAAGGGCAATGGAGGTGGGATGGGACACATGGAAGACTGCCACTGGAAAAGTATGTTTTGGGCAAGGGCGAAGAATTTAGCCTTTTTTTAGCGGCTTCAATGAGTTTACTGTATTTCAAAAATCTACAAAAGGGATCTTTATCGTGAAAGGAGCGTGGCACTCCCCGAATACGTTATTCACTACGGTCCGCGGCCAGACTTTACGTATTATGACCTGACAACCCCCTAAGGACAGGGGGGTCTCCCCTATCCGCCACCAGGGGACGCGCTGTGCTTCTCTGTGCATCGAGCACTGGGAACTCTCCATAGTATGGTCACAGTAAACGTAATCAAAAGCAGCCAATATGATTTTATAAATATCACATGTACTCGGATATTTGGGGTCAGTCAAGTGATATTTTATTATAATGGTACATGTAAGTGGGTTAAAGGATCCCATCTTCCATTTTCGTTTCATTCAGAGTTCTTGAAGAAAAGTAGAGTCTACTATAAGATGCACGTATTATTATTGATAAACAAACGGCTGTAATCTTGTGTAAAGATGACTAAAACACCATGGATCAACCATAATACAATGTATAGGATTTTTGTAGGATTGTAACTTGTCTTTTCTGTCATGGCAGTGAAGAGTTTCGTTTACTAGTATATATTTTTTGTGTGTTTGCTCTAAGAATGGCCAAGTATTGATTCGATGCACCATTTCTTCTATAACTGGCCAATAGCACATATATGCTTAAAACATCTAAAAATTCATTTCAAATACAAATAAAAAGTTTATTTAATAAATATTTGAACAGCTTTTAGTGAATAGGTATTTTCTGTTTAATGTTTCAACAACTTCTTATCAAACATCCTGTAATTGTTTTGGCTTTGATTTTATCTATAATTAATCTTTATAGCAGGAGCATATATATTAAAGAGGTTGTCTGGTCCTATCTCTGTAAATATTTAAAGCTTTGTAAGAGAATATCATTTACATTAATCTCAAACATACAAAAATAGCATTATTATTTTTTTACAATATTGCTATAACTTTGTTAAATCTGTAAAAATCTCTAGGTATACTTAAATTTATAGTAAATTTAATGATGTGTATTACACTTCATTTAATTACAGATAAACAAAAACTCACACGAGTGTGTAAAGCCCTTAACTTTACTACACGCTTCTAACTGATGGAAACACCCACCTCTTGAAATTACAACAGGTGATTAAAAGATGCAGATACAAAAAAAAACGTAAATTGGTTGACTTCTTCTTACATGCAATTAAACCAGACCATTATAACTAATGAAAACATTAAAACCAATTCAACTTATCAAATTATTTATTGGAATTTCTACTTTTTTAAACAATACATTATTGTAAACAAAGCAAACCCATGATGATACAAGTACTCTGACATAATGGATTTCACAGAATCATTGTCAATAGCACTGTGATATTGCTCTTCTTGAAACATATAAGTAACTAACAACTAAACAAATCTCTATCTGTTACAGAAACTCAATGACTCAAAAACTGTATTTTTGAGAGACTACATAAGTAAGAATCTAATATGTTTAAAGTTTAAACTTAACTCAAAAAATCATATTGCATGACATGTTTTGTAAACAAATACAAATATCTTACATATAACTACATGTATGTTAGACCCATTTAATTCACAACTGCCAACTCATTAAAATTAACGACAAATTAATGTAAAAAACGTTAAAATCACAATATACTATTATTAAATCAATAGTCTAAAATTTTATAGGAAGATTTTTGTGTACATGTATTTTCTGCTTGATTGGGAAATGCTTTTTGAAAAACACATCGAGATTAAATATGAAAGAAGATTTTAGTTCTTGAAGATCTTTAATGACAGTCTTGACAAAAAATTGAAATTGTCAATTATATCTTATTTTAAAATATGGTTCATGTACTAGTATTTTTTTGTGAGCACAACATCAAACCTTGCTATAAATCTTTTATCTTTTCTGTACTACTGCTGTCATTGGATTCCATTATTTTACATACAATTTAACATACCATACTAGAAAAAGAAAGACTCAATATAACAGGGAATAAAAACCTACTGAGTGTAAATCATATCAAGGTTCACACTTGCAACTGTTTTTTCTTAGCAAGCCTAATTTCCATTCTGATGTATCCATGTTTGTTTCGCATCAATTTTAATGTTAATGGTAACCTTTACTGTAATGGCTAGTTACCCTACACCCTAACAATATTGCATTATTCACAACCAAATTTAACAATTATACACAATAATAAAGTAAAATAACATAATATGACCTAGTACTATTAGATCATCTATGTACACGGTAACATGTTTGAGTATTTTATGTAACATTCTTTATTCTTGTAATTTTAATTTATGTGATAATGCTCTGATGCCTGTGTTACATGGGGTCCAATGGTATAATGGTGAAAGTATCAGTTTATTGATTACTTAAAATAAATTTTAATTCGAATCTTTTCACACATGGATTTATTTAAATGATTGAATTAAGGGATTGTTAAGAGAAAAAATGGATCTAATGATCACCAATAGCACCGCTTTTGTGAAATTTTTAAATGTTTCTTGGCATGACCTTGACAGAATTTCTCCAAAATCAAAAATCTTCTTACCAACCTGATATATAATAATATTTTAAGGTTTAATCGAAATCAGATGCCAACTTTTTGAGTTTTCATATGGAAACATCTTTTTGTGTGTGAAACTTGATCTTATTGGTTGTGTGTGACTTTGACCATATTTTCCAAAATTAATGAGTTCTAATCCACCCGATATGAAAATATATCACAAAGTTTCATTAAAACCAAATGCAAACTTTTTATGTTAAAATTTCTAATGCTTTTGTGAAATTTTTAAATGTTTCTTGGCATGACCTTGACAGAATTTCTCCGAAATCAAAAATCTTCTTACCAACCTGATATATAATAATATTTTAAGGTTTAATCGAAATCAGATGCCAACTTTTTGAGTTTTCATATGGAAACATCTTTTTGTGTGTGAAACTTGATCTTTTTGGTTGTGTGTGACTTTGACCATATTTTCCAAAATTAATGAGTTCTAATCCACCCGATATGAAAATATATCACAAAGTTTCATTAAAACCAAATGCAAACTTTTTATGTTAAAATTTCTAATGCTTTTTGTCAACTGTGACCTTGACCTTTAACTGAATTGTTCCAGTCTTACCTATCTGATACTTAATAATTTCCCATAGTTTCACTGAAACCAGATGTAAGCTTTTAGAATTATAATACAAAAACCAAATTTGGATGGACAAATGGTTGTACAGACGGACAGACATGGGGATCACCATTTACCCTTGACTGGAGAAGGGGTATAAATACTACACAGAAGTTTAAGTCCGACTTTTTTCATAAGCATGCAAAACGAAAATAATAGGAAAATATTGTCACCACTTTTGCAGTCTGAACACACAATTGTCAATCCTTCAACTGTGAATACTCCCACAGTTATTTTCCCTTTTTATCAATAACATGTAAGCAATGAATGACAACTCCCGGGGTACAGATTGGCAATGTTATTAAAAACAAACTTTGCATTTCAAATAGATTTGTTTGCTTTGGTTTCCTTGCTTCCATTAATTAAAGGTTAAGAATACATCTATCAGGAACAACACACTATCATGTTTTAAAATAAAAGTTATTTGATCTTAAAAAGCTGAGCCACACAAACATAGTATCACATTCATATACCAATGAACATTTAAACATAACGTTGATCGCAGTAGTTGTTTGCATCTGTTAAAGCAAAAATGCATGTTATTATTTGAAGTAAAGGTAAACACAAAGACCACATATAGGTAACTCTGGAGATCAGCAGGGTATTCTATCTACCTGAGATTCTTTATGTACATTCTATGTATATTTATACAAATCAAGGAAGGAGTTCAGTATAATCTTCCAAGTATTTTCTTTGTTTATTGGTGATGTTCATTATTATTTAATGAGCAAAAAAGCCAGTGGTGGTCCCTGACCATAGGCAGGAAAACTGGCAATCATTAGAAATTAAGGTCCATGTCAAGCATATCTATCCAGTGTTTATCACTGTATTCACATTTCCCAGCCAGTAAGTCCTAGCAATGTTTCCCAAATGATGTATAAAACAATTTTAATGTTGTTATCAAAAACCATTATCTTTCATACTTTTGATGAACATGTCCAAAGGTACAGGTACATAACTATTCTAGAACTCACATCAGGTTTTGCTTACATTTGTTTATTATTCGATATTATACAAAAATCCAATAGAAAACAATTTTCCACAATAACATGTCCATATTTTATACTATTATCTGTTGTTTTTAATGTTACAAAAGGTCCTTGACTTTTGCTATGGAAATTTACATTGTAAGTCAACCATTGTTGTTTCTAAAGGGACCTTGTATTGTTTACAAAAGTTTGTCTACTTTAATGGCATTAAATGTATTCTGACAAACCGTGAAACTTTTCCCACCAAATCCACAAACAACATTGCCAGAAAGGTTTCAAACAGACAACAATTGGTGGCTCCTAGCTTACATTTTCATTCTTATTTAGGTTAAAATTAACCACAGAAAATCGCCCTATGGAAATGAAATAGTTGCTAAATTTCAAAACATTGATTAACAGTTGAAAATAATTGTTGAATACATTTTGCTCAAACAAAACATGTGTGCAGTTTTCATTTCCCATGCAAAAACATCATTTCAGACATAGTGACTTTAAGTCTAATCATTAATACATTTACCGAAAATGGCCTAGTAAAATGTATAATTGTGGACAACTGGACGTCTGTTTATATTTGATGTTTTATATTTTACACAAAAGTAAACCAATAAAAATTAAGCAATAATAATACAATAAAAAAAACTAAACAGATAAGGAACAATATCAACCATAAGCATCTACATCAAAACAAAGGTAAATGTAGGACATTTTTTAACATGCAGTATAAACACAGGCACAATGTAAAAAAAAAAAATAACTACAAAATTTGTGCATCATATGCATAACAAAATAATACAACAGCAACTCAAGGCACTCTAAATCTCAAAGACCACTGTCATTTAAAGTAAAAAAAAAAAAACAAAACAAAAAACACACCACCCAAGTGACACTTTTATTTCTTTTTTAGTTGTCTTCCATGCCTTCAATGGTTGGTTAAAACCTTCTCATTTCCAAACACAAGGTTTCAAAGCACAAATTGTTAATTAAGAAATAATTCACGCAGGCTGTGGTTTATCATTGTTTTACAACGGGGTGACCATTTATGTCATATTATTTTATCCCGAGCGACAGTGAGGGATAAAATAACGACATATATGGTCATCCTGTTCTAAAACAGCCATAAATCACAGCCTCTGTGAATTATTTCTATTCTAATAAGACAATTACAGTACATTTATAATATTTTTGAACTCATAGAAAACATTATTTCCACCATAAACTGGCTGTTCCTTCAATGTAACACACAATATATTGCAACGGATAATGATAGCTCATATCGCTATTTATAAGATTTATATGTCATACCTAATAGCTTTCTGGTGGAAGTTACAGTTTTTTAATTGGAACAGCCATTTAAAACACGCCCTCCTCAGCATGTGTTGCTCACAGATAAATCCCTTTTTTACCACAGTTGTGGTCTCAAAGCCTTTAAAGCATGTCATATTAGAATTCTGTTGAGAATTTATTCCCATAGGTACAATTTGAGCAGTCTCCTATACTTGCACACACCTGAAGAAACACATTCAAAATAATCATACCACATCTTAATATATCAAAATATAAAGACAGACCTTCCTTAAAAAATCAAAAGCAGAAGCATATTCAGCTAGATTTGTAAACAAAAATAAAACAAATCTAAACTGATCATTGGCATTTAAATTTCTTGGAAATGGTGCTAAATTTAACACACAATAACAAAAACAAACTCTCAATAGGAATTCAATCAACAAGAAATTGTATCCATATTGGATAAGGATCAACCTAGCAGCATTCTGATATCTTCATCATCATCTGGTGTAGCATCAGCAGCTACCCTAGTGTAGGACAACATCATTCTATCTGTCTCTTTACGTTTACGGCATTTGACTCCAATAATGATGGCAGCAGTTATTATCAGCAGAATAAGCACACCTGATGAAATAAGTCCTCCAACAAACAGCCAATCGGTGTATTCTTTCTCCTTCTTTGGTGGGAGATCATGACTACCATCTATCCAAATGGTGCCATTTGTGATATTTAAATGCAGAAGTGTGTGACTTTCTGTGTAATTAAATGGTGGAACTATACACAAATCACCATGACAACAACAAAGTTCTACTGGAGTATTTTGCAGTGACACCTACGAGAGAAAGATACTTAATTCATTTACCGGTATGTTTCACAGTATTTAACTTTTTTAAATGTTACTGTATTGTACTTTTACAAATCTAAAGCACATCTGATAAAATAAAACCTCAAAAACAATGTGCTGGAAGGTACAGTAAATCAGGTTATTTTGGTTTATTTGGCGCTTTCTGTGAAACTAACAAAATTAAACATGCCAAAATATGGCATACAACAAAATTTTACAGGTCAAACTATCAGACATGTAAGACAATATAATAAAGTTAATGCCTTTAAATGCCAGTAATAGTTATTGATCATAA
Organism: Limnoperna fortunei; assembly: GCA_944474755.1. Taxonomy (NCBI): domain Eukaryota; kingdom Metazoa; phylum Mollusca; class Bivalvia; order Mytilida; family Modiolidae; genus Limnoperna; species Limnoperna fortunei. The sequence goes on from OX104116.1 coordinate 21,402,943, forward strand.
AAATAGCACCTTCACTGTCATTCAATCAATGGGTACTGACGTAAAGGGATAAAGTTTAAATCAGTGATAATTATTCATGATGACATATGTAAGGAAAATCATGAACATTTTTTTGGTATAAGTGTGTGGTAATTACATAATTTAATAAAACTGAATTCACAAATTTTAGGCATCATGGCTGGGTCCCTAAGTGTATACACACTCCTCCGAAAGTAATATACCAATATAATGATATAACCTCATACACTAACATTGCTCACCGTTGCTATTTAAAGAGAGCCAACCCTTAAATTTTGTCTTTTCCTGTCAGTGAAGGCGCATAAATTCAACACATAAAGTTGGACCAAACACCAAAATTAAACAAACCAACATAAAATACATAGCTTTTAACATAAAATCACCAAAATATTCTAATGCAAAATAACCTGATTTAGGGTATCCTTAGAAACCAATGGTCCATTCCTTCAAGTTCCTTACCACACCACCCATATACACTACTTCACTTCATTTTATGGCTGATCTGGAATCAATTAGTTACTTACCAGTTGCTATGACAACATTACAATTAATGGATTGGATCATCCTTCACGAAACAAAACATTTTTACATTACCGGTAATTCTATCAATTTTCAATCTTTAGATCATTTGAGGATCTATTTACCTAAATGCAAATTAAGGGTTTACAAAATCAACCCTGCGGTTCTCAGAATATGTTTAAGGGTACTCATCTCACAAAAATGTTTACGATGTGATATAGCTGAATATTTCTGGTGGTAATTACCTAATGTTTTTTTCCATAAAATGTACCCCGTATGTATCATGTATATTCTGCAAAATGAATTTAGAACTGTAGTTTTATATGGCTATATAAACATATGTTACGTAATATACAGTAAACAACAAAAACAAACTGTTCTAATATCACTAATTGATACTCTCTGCTTCCTAAGAATGACAAAGTCAGGAATGAGGTAAGATTTTTTCCAATGGGTCCACATCACACAAATTGGGAAATTTAGTGTGTTTTACTGATGGGGGAAGATATTGTTTTGCATTATTAAAAGTAAAACTTGATGTATATGTTGTTTGTTACTTATTTCATTCCATTAATATGTACAATTAATAACTTACAGATAAAACATATGTGACTGTTAACATGAATCGAAAAAAAAAGGTTATCAGAAATGGATCTGTAAAAAAGCCGGATAAGAAAGAACCTAAAATTTTGCTATTGGGATTTTTTTCACCCTTGGGGAATGTAGCTTCCAGTAGGGGAAATGGACCACCAGATTGCCCCAAATATAGTAAAGTCATTCCTAAAAGTCCATGTTTTCCTATGGGAAACACCAAATATCATTCTAATCAATGTGTAAAATATTGTATACACAATAGCACTGTGTGACCAAGATTCTGTGAAAGTTTTCTCAAATTCCATTTTGTAGTGCAGGTGGAGTTGGGGATAATAGTTTATACAGAAGGACATGACAAAAGGTATGACACACCCATCACTATATACCCCTTACTTTTAAGCAGGGACATAAATAGGATAAAAAAGATCTCTCTAGTCCACAATTCATTTTCAGTATAGTTTTATAATCTTACATTAAAGCACTGAGGTTTAGAACTAGTAACATTTCTACAATGAGCTGTTCCATTGCTACCCAGACCGTCAACACATGAGAAGTATTCCACTTTCTCCGTTTGTTTTATGTAGGTTATCTTTGTACACTGAGAGTCAGAATGTAAACAATCTTCTTTTGTTCCTGCAATAAACATCTGTTACTCTAATGAAAATACCAATTTAAAGGTCTTTCATTCAATTATATTGCTAGTTTTTTCTTATTTTATTTGTTAAAAAATTGTTCAAAGTAACAGTACCAAAAACTAGAGCCTCCCAGGAGCCTGTATCGCTCACCTGAACCTGAAACCAAACAACCCTTTTTTATCCAGCTTTTCTTTGCTATAAGGAATTGCCCAACAATTCTGCAAAAGTCATTAATTTTGCCATTTTAAGGGAAGTAATACCTATAAGGAGGAGCTTTTGATGCTTAGAGGGAGAAGGGAGGTTCACTTCCAAATTGCTGTACCTTTTATACTTTTTAACTATCAGTTGAAAACTCTCTTGACTCCCCCCCCATCCCCTCCCATTTTCTATTTTAAGCCAACATAGCTATGTAGGTAGTCAGGTGTCATGATTTGCACAATATTGGTAGAGGACGTTCTAAAGATGATGTGTGCAATGTTTCAAAGCAGTCCTTAATGGGTTAAACGGGAGAAGATTTTTTAAAATCAAGTAAAATTGATTAAAAAAATGTTCAAGGAGAATAATTCCTAAACGGTTCATCAGACAATCTTGACCCTAAGTCATTTTTGTAGCCCTCATAGAGCAGAACAATTAAGAAATGCTTTTTCTCTAGTTCTAATAATTTTCAAGATTTTGAGGCAAAAATGTCAAAAATATTCAATTTTGACAATTAAAGGGCAATAACTCCTATAAGGAGTCCTCATACAACTTCAACCCAATGGAGTGTTTCGTAGAGCTTTTGATGCAGATGAAGGCATGCCTCTTCGGTTTTCCTGTATCTGTTACACTTTTTTAAATATAAGCCAAAAACTGTATTTTACCACCCCCCCTCCATTCTATTTTTAGCCATGGCGGCCATGTTGGTTAATCTGCAGCCATGATTGCTGCAAACTTGGTTGAGGACATTTGACAGTTTGACAGATGATGTGTACAAAGTTTCAAAGCAGTACTTTCAGTGCTTTCAGAGGAGAAGATTTTTAAAAAATCAATTAAAACCGATTAAAAAAACAGTTCAAGTGGAATAACTCTTAAACGGTTCATCAGACAATCTTAACCCTGAAGTCATTTTTGTAGCCCTCATAGAGCAGAACAATTAAGCAATGGTAACTTTTTCTCTAGTTCTAATAATTTTCAAGATTTTGAGGCAAAAATGTCAAAAATAATAAATTACGACAATTAAAGGGTAATAACTCCTATAAGGGGTCATCATACAACTTTGACCCAATAGAGTGTTTCGTAGAGCTTTTGATGCCGATAAAGGCATGTCTGTTCGGTTTTCCTGTATCTGTTATACTTTTTGAACTATAAGTCAAAAACTGTATTTTGACTCCTCTGTTCTATTTTTAGCCATGGTGGTTGGTCTGAGGCCATGATTTGTGCAAACTTGGCAGAGGACATTTTACTGATGATGAGTGCAAAGTTTCAAAGCAATCCCTTCAGTGGTTTTGGAGGAGAAGATTTTTAAAGAAAAGTTAACGACGACGACAACGGACGACGACGACGACGCCAAATGATGGCAATAGCTCACATGACCCTTCAAGTCAGGTGAGCTAAAAACAGTGTTAAAGTTTAATTCATCAGTATAACTGAGAGCTACACTACTACACAACTTTACTCAAAATTGTCTGGAAAATGAAGTCAAGATCTCGAAAAATTTATACCAAATACATGTATGAGCATACCAAGTTTACTTGTGTTAGCTTTTTAAAACAGAAATACATACCGGTACAAGCACTTCTTTGTCACTATCATTCTTTATTCCTCAAATTTATATGTGTAATATAGTTTAAATCTAAGAAACTTTTAACAATTACTTTATTGATAAAATTAAATGCTTGTGAGAAAGTAACATAACCAGTTTTTTAATGTTACAATATTAATTACCTTTAGCACTGCCATTTGTGTTGAACACATTGTAACATTGTCGTACATCCTTAAATATTGGTTTGTTACAGTTGTTTGTACTGCAGCAATATAGATGTGTAGTACCAGTGCTGTTGTCACCTATCTGAAGTAAATAATGAAAATAAGCAATGTCCAGCTTTCTGTAATCATAAACTTTGAAAAATAATTATAGTACTAAATATGACAGACCTTTAATTGCATTTCTTTTACATTTTTATGTTTATTGTCAGCTGTAAACATACAATTCTCCAGGTACTCCGGCTTCCTCCCCCAATAAAAACTGGACACCATGAAATAGCTGAAAAATTGCTGAAAGTGGCATTAAACATCAAACAAACAAACAATTCTGATTTGACTTTGTCAGTAGTGTATTATTACCAAAACAAGCTGATTTATTCAAGAGACTTAAATTTTCATTAGCTGTCTTTCTAGTTATACATTAAACATGCTTAAGAAAGTACATAAAAGTCAGTTGTTTGCATAAAAGGAGAGTTGCAGAAAGGTCAAGTCAACTGTATAACGATGCAACATTTTTGTATTATGAAATCACCATATAGATATGATGAGTACTTGTAATATGTCACATGTTGTTAGAAAAGTAGTACTATATATCAAGATAAATGAATGGAAGCAAAGTTAGTGTGCTCAACCATAATAAAGATGTTGCAAATACAAACACATGTACATGTAGCAGAAAAGTAAAATAACAAACAGTTTAAATTTGTTACCTGGATAAATTCATTTTCAGTCTTGTTAAAACAGATATTAGAGTAGTCACAGGAAATACTGTAAACTGGTTTTGTCTCATGTGAATTAAATTTCAGACGGATTCCATCTACTGTTGCAGTATAATAGCAATGTGTTACTGGTTTATCTTGTTTACAGACCACACTTAATGCAGAACTGTTCGAGAGACAAGACAAGACATGGTCTGTAGAATTTCTGTAATTATAAATATTAAAAACTATACAATAATAAAGGACGGACGGACGGACGGACAGACGGACGGACATGAGGACCACTATATACCCCAGACTCTGTCAAGCGGGGGTATAATAAAAACTCCATTGCCGACATTTTGACGACCACTGCCGTCTTTATTCAAGGCATATATACAAATGACAAGAATATGTATATTTGAAGTCAATAACAACAACAACAACGTTATAATACAATGACATCATAAACGTCAGCAAAATATGGAGTTTTTATATATGTAATTATAAAAATATATTATTTAATTTTAATATCTAAACAATAAAAAACTATAAAGACTCAATTGGCAAAGTGCTGGTAAAACCATGACTGTAAGGGTAAGTAAAGCTTGGTAATGTCTAACTTTTAATTTATATTCAAATTTCTGCTTTTAGCTTTCTCATCTGCTTTGTTGTCTGTTGATTTAGTTTGCTTTTCATCAGTTTTTTTTAACCAGATCCAGCTTTAATTTGTGATTTGTGTTAAATATATCTTTAGCTTCGGTGTTTGATCCACATTTGATGCCTTTCTATAGAAGTACAGGAACTTATTATATTAATTTTATACTGTATATCTACAAAGTTTATGTTATGTTTTGTTCCAAATTGATTTTTCTTCATGAGAAACCCTATCTTTACATTTCCAATGTCATTAAACTGCTACAATTAAGAATTTCAGAGAATTAAAAAAAAACTAACCAGAAAACTGTGTAAATAGGCTTCGAGTAATATTTCTTGTTTTTTTTGAAAGTTGATCATGAAGTTATACACAGTTTTTCCCCATCTCCTACGTATAACAAATTCAACCAGGTACTTCTCAACTTTGCAAAAATTAAAGAATGTAAGACAACTCGGCACAGACAACTTGGATCCACTGTACATGTACAAAAAAGACCATTTAATTTTCTTCTATTTAGTGAATAAATGTGATATATAATGAAATTTGTTTAGAATGGTTTATTTTAATGTTTGTCAATCATCAACAAAATATAAAAACAACTGACACCTAATACTTATGTGTAGTACCATGAGGGTACATTTAAACTTGTTCTAGCTATCATTCTATGCATTTGATAGGCCTTTCACAATAACTTAAAGGTGAAGAACAGGTTTAAAGTGCTGGTTCTTAATCTACAATGGTTTCTTAGAAATAAAGAAAAAAAAGTTGAAGTTGGTAATTCCACAAAGTAACTACCGTAAGACTTGTAGTAGCTTGCATGAACTAGAATGATTAAATGAAGGTATATCCACATATTTAAATACATCTATAAAATTATGCATAGTTTTCATAACAATTTCACAATTATATGTTTTGCCACTATCTAAATAAAAAAAACGTAATTTACTTGGAATTTTTCTTATTAATGTTATATATTTTTATCATGTTTATTTTCTGTGTTGTGCTGACAAAAACTTCAAAAACATTATTATTACAAATATTTCTTTGTTTTGCCTTGTTTTTGTACATTTTTTCCATAGAGTATTCGAGTTGCCTGGGTAGTCTGGCCGAGTTGTCTCAAAACTACATGTAGGCCTAGGTCAGGGGTCGCGCTGGGCTTCGCCAATGTCGCCAATTGCGATTTTTTTTCTTCATTTGGCGAATGAATATTGCGTCTGGCGATTTTTTTGGCGCCAAGGTTGCAAGGTTTTATAGTGTTAAACGATGCATGCACGTTTTAAATTTATCGGTAATCGGCGATTGCATCATTAAAGATCCTTTGTCGGCTCTTATGGTCGTAAATACACGTGTATTGTGTAGTATCCAGTGACATGTGTGTTGTTTGGAGTTATTAAACGGAAATCGGCAATAAATGAATCAACAAAGTTGTATGATGAAAAGCAGCTTTACCTGCATCACATTTGAGTAGATGTGTAATAAAACAATTGATGCTGTTAATTAATTTTATAAAAATAACAAAACAAACATATTTTTGTAGTAATATTTTTTTTATAATGTAATTAATAAAATACAGGTATGAAAACTGACGTCGTTGTTGAGTGATTTCCGGACCAGATGTCCGTCTTAATTTGGTAATTAGAAAACTCTTACACATGCGTAGTTCTATTTTCAGTATTTCCGGTTTTACGTTCATTCACGGGATGTTTCTAATAAATTACTGTAAAATTTTGGTTTTCTGCCAACAAGAAATCACTCCCACATCTTTTCATGATTAAAATACAATTAGTGTACCGGCTGCTGGAGAGCAAACTTTTGAAAAATTGAATTAAGAGTCCGCCAAACTTGGATTTCGTCCGACTTTACAGAATATGTCACACATAATGCAGGGTTCAACATTAACTTTTTCATGCAGTTGTCCCATCGGGCAAGTTGAGTAACAAATTTACTTGTCCGAATCAAAAACATGCTTGTCCGAAAAAAATATCTAATAATTCGGGAAAAGAATAATAACACCAAATACCTTTCATTTCAATTTTTATTCCACACAAAACATTAAAGGCAAATAGCAGGTTAACACAATCCAGTTGTTTTTTTATTTCTGTTTTCATTCAACAAATTTGATCTTTTGATCACGTACCGCAATACACATCCCTGTCAAAAACAGAAGTCCTAAAATAGATACAGATCGCTCATTGGTTGGTTTAATTATAGCTGTATTCGGTCACGTTGTCATTGCATGATCCGTAGCTGTTAGATAGTAGACTCTAGAGGCACCTCGAACATAGAATTTTTATGATTGGATGATCTAATCTCGAATCGACCAATCGCGCAATAGACGTTCTAAAATTAGATGATGGAAATTTTTTGTTTAGAAATAGAGGAATAATGATATCGGAATTGATGTGTTTTATTTTAAGCAAATGAATAACACGATTGAAGAAATTTAAATTGTGTCACAGCGACATTAGGCCACATTTTTCACTTGCCCGATCGGACAAGCTTAGCACAACTTTTACTTGTCCGAACTTTCGTTTCACTTGCCCCGGGCAATCGGACAACCGTTAATGTCGAACGCTGTAATGTTAAAAAATTTTCGCCATGCCATATAGTGATCTAGTGATTTCTAATATGGCGACACTTTTACAAAAATGGCGACAGAAAATTGCAGTTGGCGATTTTTTTGGCGCCAGCTTTTTAGAAGCCAGAGCAGCCCCTGCTAGGTGTCCTGCACCCAAATTGAACAGCCCTGGGATACGAGTGGTTTGCTTATGTGCTTACATCTAACTATATGTTCTGTCCTTTGTGCTTTACTACATGTATGCTTATTTATGTGTATGTCTAGCTGAGAGCTCATGTTCTTTCTACATATTGACTTAAGCATTTTATTTTACTGTCATATTCTTGTCACCTGCTATTTAAAGGTTAGCACTTTTATTTAATGACTTACATTTTTGCAAAAGTCTCTGTCATAAAAATACACAATGTGTATAATACTGTCACATAAGAAAACATTATTAGTCGGTAATGTGAATTCCTGTTTGGCTGCGCATTTTATCTTCCTTGCTGATGCACAGAATATACCGCTTACGTCATCATCCTACTTTCGTTTTCAGTTTTATTTATTTTTTTAAACGAATTTTCTCCATCGTTCACTATTATCTAATATTTTTGGTTTAACTATTAAATTTACGTCTGTAAAAACATATCATATAGTGTTTAACCGATACATAAATGTGATAAAATGTCAATGTATGTTGTTAATGATACAAGCGACAATTGAAGTGCAGATGCAGACATTTGTTAACAATTTGGTAATACGACAATAGTTGTGATCCATGTTATTATTATCCACTGGTTTATATATAAAACACATTACACATCTAAACACTTTATTGAATGACTGACTAATTTGATGTAGTCTTGACTCTGTTTAACTATGTTATGATTAAATAAAATTCCAATCAAATTCACCTTTGATTTAGAACTTTACAGCTTGTGCCTTCGTGTCATCTATAATAATTTAAATCTATAATATGTCAAAGATTGAAAGAGTAAAAACATGCACTTCAACAAAAAAAGTAAATTATTAAAGAAACCATAACACAAGCACACATAATAGACAATTATCTATCATCATATCTTATAAAAGTACGGGCGAAACGACCATGGGTGAACGAGAATAGGGGCGAAACGACCTGGAGGCTAACTGGCCCACCATCCAGGGCAAATATACTCAAGGCGGAATCGGGTAGTTTTGCCCGAATCCAGTTCGACTCCAGTTGTTTCGCCCCGACTCCTGTTCGCACTGAGTCGTTTCGCCCCCGATTCTCGTTCGCCTATGGTTTTTTGGCCAGTACTTTATTATAACCATGTATTACAATTGGTATGTATGAAGTAATGTAAAAAATGGAGTAAAAGGCTTCAACTAATGATGTAATTTTCAAATCACTTACCAATTTGTTTCTTTTAATTTTATCATTAATACAATTATTTAAATGATTAAAAATAATTATAAATAATCAGGATTCAGAAATTTATAAAAGCAATTAGTTTAAGTGTAATAACTTATATATCTCAGGGGCCGCGCTGGGCTTAGCCAATGTCGCCAATTGCGATTTTTTTTTATTTGGCGACAAAATATTGCGTCTGGCGATTTTTTTGGCGCCAAGGTTTTATAGTGTTAAATGATGCATGCACGTTTTAAATTTATCGGTAATCGGCGATTGCATCATTAAAAAGTTGTCTGATGAAAAGCAGCTTTACCTGCATCACATTTGAGTAGAAGTGTAATAAAACAATTGATGCTGTTAATTAATTTATAAAAGTAACAAAACAAACATATTTTTGTAGTAATATTTTTTTATAATGTAATTAATAAAATAACAGGTATGAAAACTGACGTCGTCGTTGAGTGATTTCTGGACCGGATGTCCGTCTTAATTTCATAATTAGGAAACTCTTACACATGCGTAGTTCTATTTTCAGTATTTCCTGTTTTATGTTCATTCACGGTAATAGATCTTTCTAATAAATTACTGTAAAATTTTGGTTTTCTGCCAACAAGAAATCACTCACACATCTTTTCATGATTAAAATACAATTAGTGTACGGGCTGCTAGAGACCAAACCTTTGAAAAATTGAATTAAGAGTCTGGCAAACTTGGATTTCGTCCGACATTACAGAATATGTCACACATACTACATAGTGTTAAACAAACTCGCCATGTCATATAGTGATCTAGCGATTTCTAATAGGCGACACTTTTACAAAACTGAAAATTGCAGTTAGCTATTTTTTTGCCGCCAGCTTTTTAGAAGCCAGAGCAGCCCCTGTATCTGCATTCGGTGTAAGCCTGTTGAGGAAAAATATATTTTGTATTTAATTTATCATTATTATATAAAACATATTATATAAATATATACTAGTATACCAAAAATAGGGCCAACAGCAAATGAGAAATAGATAAATGGCACCTCGCTGCCTAGTACAGTAGACCCAGATAGAATGGTCACTCAAACACTTGGTTGAGAGAAATTTCTCTGTGTTACACCTAAAATTTTCCCAGTTCTTAAGAGTGTCAAATTGTTTTTTTTTCACAATCTAAAAATTAATCCCCTTGATAGACTTTTGGATGTAACACTGTGTTTTTTGGATTGCAGGTTGTAGAAAATACATTACAGGGGTTGCACTGGGCTTTGCCAATGTGGCCATTTGAGATTTTTTATTTCAATTGGCGACAAATTATTGTCTTTGGTGATATTTTTTGCCGCCAGTATATCTTAGTTGCAAACTGAAGGAAATGACTGGAAATAAGACCATAATTCAGTTAAAGGTGTTCTTCTAAATCACTCACACATATAAAGATTAAAGTTATACACAATTTACAGATAGTTTACGGCAGTAAGAATGGTTAACCACAGCAGGTGTCAAAAGCATAGTGTTGCATCATGGTTGAACGTACATAATTTCTTTGATCTTACTTCACTGAGAAAATGTTAAATGCAGAGCCGAAATCTCATACTAGTAATGGTGTGAATGTGCGTACAAGATAAAAGTTTCTGAACAGTTTCTTGTCTTTTCTTTTTATCTTTTAAAACTTTGTGTTAGAATTAGATTGTGGACAAAATGTTGTCAACAAATTTCTAAAAGTAAATTAAACAATGCAGTTACTTCCCTTGTTTTTCAGAGTGAACTACACTAATTTACACAATTGCACCAGGCAGACTTTTCCATATTTGCATTACAAATAATTATCATAACTTTACTAAAAACACATTTTAAATAATATATTTGTAGAAATCTGGTGGTGAATTTTGTTTTAAATTAAACAATTAAAAAATAAAATTGAGTATTTCACCTTGGTGCCATATTAACTGGAATTCAATATTTCATAGAGACACAGTGCAACACTCTTAAAATATGTTAACCACTTTTATTTGGTTGTGATTTGCTTGAATTAATCTTTTAGAATTTAAAATTGAAAGCAAGATATTAATGCCAGCGGTCGCGTTAACGCGAATATTTGCGTTTTTCACGCAAAAATTTTGGTGCCCACGCAAAATTTCATGACCCATGCGTTATCGGCACGCAAATTATTTTAATGTGTGAACGCAATTTTGGTACCTATTTTCCCCACATTGTACGGAAATAAATCATTTCATACCCGATCTTTTCGAAAGTTTATCTTTAAATATTGATTTCTAATCACGCAAATGCTTTAAAACGGTGAGATCGTCATTGTTTGTGGATAAATGCACTCTACAATTACCTAAAACACAAGCTAATAGCCATTTAAGCCAAACTATATACATAATGGATTTCACGCAAATTTTCATAACTGGCACGCAATAAAAAAGTGTCAGTGCGTTTTTTACACGCACAATTTTTCTAACCTAGCGCGACCGCTGAATGCAGCATGAATTTACTCCCCTCTATCCTTTTGTTTAACAACTTCCCTCCTACATGTATATAGCATTTGAAATTTATTGTTTTATAACCGCCACCAGTTAGAACTAGGAATTATTTTGAAAGAGTATTGTGTTGCTCAAGTCTTGTCTTATTACTATCATGTCCAATAGAATGAAAAGTTTTTTGCAAAGGAAACTTGACAGTGTGTTTCAGTGAATGTAAATGGCAATACAGGTACATGTACCAATACACATGTAGAATAATATATTGGCATGAAAGAAAATAGCTTTTTACTTCAGGGTCAGATCTTGGAAATTGGCGACAGAAAATTGCAGTTGGCAATTTTTTTGGCACCTACCTTTTTTGAACCCAGAGCAAGCCCTGTATTTATCAATTGTTTATTGGAAGTAAATAACCAATGTCTTGCTTTTCTCATTACAAAATTAAAATGCATCTTGTTTCTCTTTAGGAATTTATGCAATAGTGTGCATGCCTGGAAACTTATTTTTATTCATTTCTATAACAAACCATTATTTTTTATACCCCCGCTGGACAGAGTCGGGGGTATATAGTGGTCCTCATGTCCGTCCGTCCATTCGTCCGTCCGTCCGTTCGTCCGTCCACATTTGGTTTCCGGATGATAATTCAAATAGTTTACATCTGATTTGAATGAAACTTTGGGATATTGTTATATATCAGGTTGGTAAGAAGCCTATCGATTTTGGGGGAAATCCGTCAAATTTCAAGGTCACAGTCCACGAAAAACGTTAGAAATTTTAACAAAAAAGTTGTTTCCGGACAATAACTCAAAAAGTTTACATCCGATTTGAATGAAACTTTGGGATATTGTCATATATCAGGTTGGTAAAAAGCCTATCGATTTTGGGGGAAATCCGTCAAATTTCAAGGTCACAGTCCACGAAAAATGTTAGAAATTTTAACAGAAAAGTTGTTTCCGGACAATAACTCAAAAAGTTTGCATCCGATTTGAATGAAACTTTGGGATATTGTTATATATCAGGTTGGTAAGAAGCCTATCGATTTTGGGGGAAATCTGGCAAATTTCAAGGTCACAGTCCACGAAAAACGTTAGAAATTTTAACAAAAAGGTTGTTTCCAGACAATAACTCAAAAAGGTTACATCCGATTTGAATGAAACTTTAGGATATTGTTATATATCAGGTTGGTAAAAAGCCTTTTGATTTTGGGGGAAATCCATCAAATTTCAAGGTCGCAGTCCACGAAAAACGTTATAAATTTTCACAAAAGCGGGGGTATCAGCGATCGCTAGATCAACTTTGTCTATTTATTTTGGTATGATGAAGCTAGATGTAAATCTTTATCCTGAATTATACTTTCTGCAAAGCACATGGTTGAACAGTTATTTATTTATGTACGTACAGTTTATCACACATGCTTTTTGAGTAGAGAGCAAACCCTTTAAAATTTATTGTCAGTTGGTCAAAGGCAAATGAATTTGCCTATTATTTAGATGAAAACATCTTGAAATCATTAGGATAAAAACAAAGAATCATCGGTATAACCGTAACAGTTATTTGTACCTGTTGATCTATTTTTATCTATAAGTCAATTTCAATCTGAACAAATTTTTTTATGTGTGCACAAATTGTGTTTTTGAAATAAAACTTATAATCTTTAATTTTTATTAGGGGTTTTGTTACATTAAAGAAAGATGAAAATGTATATTTATCCATCTTTAATACCAATTTCTTTCTACTGACCTCATGGTTAAAAAGTTGTGTATTTATTCATGTCATTTGATGCACCTTGTCTACAGAAAACATTAACGTTTGTGTATTGGCAAAAAAAAAAAGAATTGAAATATTATATTATCATTAATTAATAATTACAAAATGCATCATCACTAGTATATGGTTTCAATTCTTGAATTAGGACTGTATGTGGTCTTTTTTTCATATTACATGTATATCAAGCTGTTCTAAAAAAATTTATCCAGAAAATGATTAGAAATATAACACTCTAAATTTCCTCGATTTTACTTAAGTCTATGTTGATGCTGCTGGTAATGCATGACTGACTAACAACAAATTGAATAAACTATAATTTTTGCAATTTGAAGTAGAGAAAATTTGTGGGTGATTTTGAGTGTTGCCACTCCAAATTTTCACTGCAGCAGTCACCATCCTCTCTAGGCTTACTGTACTAGTATATCTTGTACTGTATTCAACATATGAAACAAGTCAAACAAATATGTACATGGGTAAGAAGATTCACATACAAAAAATGAACACAATTTTATGTATACCCCAAAACCTTATATAAAAAGCTCTGTAGAGTTCATTTTTATTGTTACATGTGGACAGACTTTAAATAAATATTGCCCTGACTTGAAACAGACAGGTACATGTACTTTGATTGCATAGGTTTTACGTCATATATCATCCATTTTTGGGGGAAAGAATCGAAGCTGGATAACGGATAAATAGTGAAAACTAGTGACCATTAGCAGGAAAACTAGCAATTCTTGTCCGTTAAATTATAAAGTTGGAGTTGAGCAAACCCTGTCAATTATATATTGGCAGGAAGTATTGTACATGTAAGTATATGGCAGGCTTTCAAGCGGGCCCTTATTTTCCTTATTTTTTACAAACAGCCCTAATATTCCTAATTAAAGCTGTAAAATCCTAAAAAAAGCCCTACTTTTTGGTTAAAATCCTAATTTTTTTTAATTTTCAAAATTCAAAAATAAAAATAAAAAAGAAAAACATAAAATAGATTAAAGTTAAATGAAGCTAGCTTTAGTATACTTTCAGAAGTATGCATTTGCCACCCGGGAGACTATTTGATGGTCATCCAAATGGTCATCTGAATTGGTAATTAACTTTTGTACTATTGTTCCATGCCCAAAATGGTGAGTAACTCTAATTTTTCAGTCTTAAATCATTAGAAAATAACACATTTTATCCCTTATTTTTGTTTAAAAACCCCTAAAAATTCCTAAATTAACCCTTATTTTTTGAGAATTTAGCCCTAAAAAAAGCCCTTATTTTTTGCAAAAAGTAGCTTGAAAGCCTGATATGGCAATGATTTTATTTATATTATTTTATGTACTTACACTTTTAAATTAAAAAAGAATATTTTGAACAGTTGTAATTTTGAATATTTATTATTGAAAAGACTGACGCTAATTTTAATCTTTTTCTAAAAAAGATACATGTACATAAAATCTGTTGGTTGTGTACCCTGTCCTATTTCAATTCCTGTCAGAATCAGAAATATAAGTGAAGTCTTCTTTTTCTGACAAGTGTGAACATTTATTCTAACAAGATGTGCCTAAAACAAGTCCACACCTGGGCTTAAACAAGTAATACTCCTAAACAAAGTCATAAACGATCAACACTTTTTATGGAGATGTTATAGCAAGATTTTTGACATATTTTAACAATGTCACAATCAAATTTGTGTCATAAATGGTGGACAAGTTCTGGAATTCATAGGTTGTTATACTAGTATTTTCCTGCCCTATGAATTATTTCTTAATTACAATAGAAGTAATGCACATGGAAAATTCCTAGTATTTGAGTATATACTACAAGGAAGCAGAAAAGTCAATATAATTCATAATACCATTGCTTTTTTTATACATATCAAGTTTTAGAAATAACTTATTAGATTATTAAAAATACAAATATACAGCCTCCCCCCCCCCATGTGTAAATGAGAACAACACCATACAAAACATGAGTTATTCTTATTTCTAATAGGACTAAAACAGCAAATTAATTTTTTTGTTTGGTCAAAGGGACATGTACTTAATTAGCATATTCATGTTGTTACTCCCCTTTATGTTTATATCAGAGATATTAAAATATTACCAGTAACCCTCACTTCAAGGTATTGTGTGGTAAAATCATTTTAAGATACAAAATGTATACAGTTATTTACAGCAAAAGGAAACTAGAAAGTTCTCTATACATGTATTGCACTAATATCATACTTATATTCAATATCCACTGCATAATTATTTTAAGGACTTACAAATGTACATGCTATAGCTTTTGTCAAAATGCAAATGAGTTAAAGTTGTATATTGGGCAGTACTAGTTGCCATGACATCATATATTTTAAAATATATCACATATACATGGTTAATTTTTAACATCAATACATCATGTATTTTGAATGAATACAATTATATATTTTCCTGTGTTTATTAGTAAAATTACCATTCACTATTACATAAATTATATTTAATTAAGGTGTAATTTGGAAAGTGGATTGTGGATTTTCTGTATTATTCAATAATATATAAAACATTTTGTATAAAAATAATGTGACTGAAAAATTTGAATAAAAAAGGATATTCACTAAAAATAAAATGGTTATTCACCGCGGGAAAATGCATGCGATTGTTATTTATAGAATCCCGGTTATTCCCTTTTTTTAAATAACAATCGCATGCATTTTCCCGCGGTGAATAACCATTTTATTTTTAGTGAATATCCTTTTTTATTGAATAAAACAATAACTGTCTTTTGATTCGGTAAATGTGTGGAGTTATTGACTTTTGAAAAAACTCTTTGTTATTCACCTCGCCCGCTGGGCTCTGTGAATAACAGTTTTTTCAAAAGTCAATAACTCCACACATTTACCTCATCAAAAGACAGTAATTGTATAAAATTTCAGTTTTGGTACACATGTATGCTGTAATACTTTTCTTTTTTCTGGCTATAGAATATTACAGTTCAGTGTCCTTATATATCATATAATATATCATCTAGTCGGTATTTGTTTATTATATATATATTTTAATCATCATGAGATCAGTACTTTAATTGACATTCAGAAATATGGCTATTTAGACGTTCCACCTGTGTTTCAGTTTACATGTTATGTATACTAGTATATGTATTCGTGACTATTTCCCTTATTTTAATTAATTAGATTGTTATTTTTTTATTTATTATTATAGTTATCCTAAATACAAATGGCACAAAGGAGTAAAGTGCTAGTGGACGAATTAAAATGTCGTGATGACAAAGAGATTGGAAAAGTTCATCGTTTAAAGGGTGTTAAAGATGGACAGTACAGTAACCCAGTGTATAAAAAATTATCAGTTATTAATGGAGAAATAAACAGGATGACCAGAGAAGACCTTCAGTCAAAATTGGAAGAACTGAAACTTGATTCAAGGTAATGGTCATTTTACCTAACTTGGCTGTTGTCTACCCTTAAGGCTTTCATGTAGTTTTCCAGTGATGCACATGTACAGAACATCCAGAACTAATTTTCCATTTTGTCTATAGTCAGGACCACTAGTACATGTCAATGCATATCTTTACTCCATCCTGACTACATAGCCAGTCAGTATAATTACACTGTACCTTTATCTGCCAGTCCTAAATCTTGTTGTTGTAAGGTTGATGAAATCTAGCAAGAGACTGGTTGGGTTGATTGACATGGAATATAGGGTACTTCAGATTGTTAAATCAGCTCCTACAGTTTTCAAACCAAATCTCAATGATAGCATACATGTATTATAGTTATGCACCTTATGTTATGGAATTGTTTGAAGAATTTTTTTCTTTGTCTGAACTTAGTCATTTTTCAACATATACATGAAAAAATTGTAACCATATTGAAGTTGTTCATCCATTACTAGTACCTTGGGTCCATTTCATTTCCTGAATTGATTTATTGTTTGTTAACGTGTTCTCCTCCTTAATGATAATAAGAAATGCATGTACTACTACCTTATGTTTATATAATGCTATGTAATGTTTTCCTAACATTTTATTTTCTACTGTAGAGGTGTAGTAGATGTTTTGCGGAAAAGACTGAAATCACATTATCGTCAGACAAAATTAACCAAAGCACATGTGTCTACACCAAAGAAAAACGGTTTTGATTACCTACTGGTCATTGACTTTGAAGCTACTTGTGAGGAGAGTAACGAGAGATACAAACATGAAATAATAGAGTTTCCGGTTATCCTAGTCAACCTTGAAACATATAAAGTGGTATGTGTAAGGTTGTCATGGTAACAGGTGTCAGTTTTTTTTATTCTGTTGTATTTTATGTTAGAGAATGAATAGTTTTTAATTCAGGCTTATTCCTTACTTAAATATTGCAAGTCCAAAAATTCATGTTTAAAGTAGTATTTATTTTTTATACATAATGATAAGTGATTCTATCAATGCATTTACATTTAATTTAAACTACCTCTTTTAGAATTCCAACATATACTTAATTTAAATGAGATGATTATGTTTTAAACATCAGTTCAAGTATTTTCACAAATCTGATAACAAATAACAAGTATGGTAAAACCTTGTCAGAGACCAGAAATCCTTTGCATTGGGTGTTGGATGTTTCTATGTCTTGCAGTTTAGCGAGTGTTAGTGTATGTCACTTGTTATTTGGCAATTTGTCTCTATATACACTAAATAACAGGTTATTACACTACCTTTATGATCTGTTTTGAATGTAAATATTCCATTAATTATGGGGTCTCTGGGGCAGAGTGGTGCAGGTTATTACATCTAGTTAGCTACTAATGATCACATGGTCTGTCAACACTGAGGTTGCAGGTTCATGTCGACTTGGGGAAGTGTTCTATCTAATTGACAAGAAATGCCAGTTTTCCCACCGAAGGTCATGGATTGTCATAGTGCTCTTCCCCCGCTTTCCCCTTCATAAAAACCAAATGCCACGATATAGCTGGAAAATGGCTGAAAGTGGTATTAAACACCATTTAAACAAACAAACATTTATTCACAAGATACCTGAAACTGCATGTATATATAATATATGCATGCAGTTCAAGGTACACAATGTTAATGTACCAAGGGGGAAATATTCTTGTACATTGACAAAAATCATATGGAATTTTTTAATAATATTTGAACATGGGTAAGAAAATATACTAAACATTTTAAATTTTTGGAACACAATCTTGTCAGTAACAATTTTTGGCTGGATTTCACAGAGTGAAAATCTGAGTAATAGTATGGTGAATTTCAGGCGGGCATGCCGGTGGGGAAAAATGTTCGTAACAGTTTTCTAAGCAACTACTAATCACATTCTCTTGAAATTTGGTATGCAGCATCAGCATGGCCTTCCATTTGATTTCAGGCCTATCCCTCACCTACTTCCTGTTAACTGACTTAGTTAATTTTTTACGAAATCCTGCCATTTCTGTCTTTGATCAATTTTTTTTATTAAATTTGATTTGTTATAAAGTTTGGTCATAATATGTTAACAATATAAGTATAATTGTGAATATTAAATGCTGGCATTATCTGTCTTTTGTAAAGAAATGCCAGATGCTTAACGTTACATCAAGAAGATGTCACATGATGACCGGATCAGTCAGTATAACTCATATATGTGAAATTCTAAGAAGAAAAATGCCAGTACATGAATGTTGTTACTGGATGGTATCGATTTTAGATTTTCTTATAATATTTAGTGCAAATAATTCTATTTCTAACATTATAGTACATATATCTTTTAAATATAATATAGTCATTTATTTAAATATAGTATAATTTATGGAATTTAAATTTTCAGGAAGATGAATTCCATACTTACTGTCAACCTACAATTAATCCACTGCTGTCGGAATTCTGTGTTCAGTTAACAGGCATTACTCAGGTAATTAACATATCAACTGTACCATTGCATTATGGGTCTAAATGCCAAGGAGACCAAGAAGTAGTAGGGTATTTTCTAATTAATAAAATGATATTTTATAAATATATTTATTTTAATGTCATCCTTGTTATTACTGTGATATATACAAAATAATTGTTACCTGTACATTAGACCCTTAAAATTTAAAAATAGGTACATGTAACAGTGATGATTATACTTGATCAGCCGTTGGAGTAAAGAATATATAATTAACACTATTGAATACATCAAAAGTTCCTCTAAAATGGGAATAACCACTGCAAACTGTTACGAAAACTGCTGGTATTAATTATTTAACAAGCAAAAAAGTACCAAATACCTTACAGAAAAAAATGACAACAAAATTGAAAGGAAAATTTATTGATTGAATGTTTACTAAATTTCCAGTGAGCAATTTTCCAGCTTTATTTTGGATAAGAATAAGTTTACAAAAAAAATCAACCAGGTAAAGGGATGGACCAACAGATATTTGACTGCCACATTAAAAGTACATGTTTAAAGTATTTGTTAGGGATAGAGAATTTTATCCTTTTGAAGGGCTACAGTGAAAATACTCATTTAGAAATTCATCAAAAGAGGGGCTTTATTGTGCATGCAGCCTGGCACTCCCCTAAGATGTTATCTACATGGTCAGCAGTTAGGCTTTTCATATAACCTGATAAAGCCCAAACAGAAGGTCCTTGTATATATCTGCCACAAGGGGCACACTGCAGCTGTGTGTGTCAAGCCCTAGGAACCCTTCCCTTAATGAGTACGTGTAAGTGTTTAATGTGGTTGTCTAGATCTGGTCTTATTTTTTACCAAAAATTATAAATTTATAAATTATATTTTCTAGGATAAAGTTGATAAAGCTGACAAATTTCCAGAAGTCTTAAAAAAGATGGAAACTTGGATGAACTCGCATAAATTAGGGTCAGGAAAGAAATTTGCAGTTCTAACAGATGGGTAAGATTTTAACAATACATGTCTTTGAACGTTGTTTTTATGCCCCCGCGACGACATGTCGGGGGGCATTAAGTTTTACTCATGTCCGTCCGTCCGTCCGTCCGTACGTACGTACGTCCGAACAAATTTCCGTCAAGCTTTTCTCAGAAACCGTACATGAGAACAATTTTTAATTTGGCAGAGTGGTTCAGTATCACAAGTTGTACGTCCTAAGCGAATTTCAGACCTGTCGGACAACTACTTCCTGTTTGGGACTTCATTTGTACGTAAATATGTCCGTCTGTATGTACAAATTTCCGTCAAGCTTTTCTCAGAAACCGTACATTAGAACAATTTGAAATTTGGCAGTGTGGTTCAGTATCACAAGTTGTACGTCCTAAGCGACTTTCAGACCTGTCGCACAACTACTTCCTGTTTGCGACTGGGCCGATATGAAAATGTGTTAACATGAGTATGAAAATTTCCGTCAAGCTTTTCTCAGAAACCGTACATCAGAACAATTTGAAATTTGGCAGGGTGGTTCAGTATCACAAGTTGTACGTCCTAAGCGACTTTCAGACCTGTTGGACAACTACTTCCTGTTTGCGACTGGGCCGATATGAAAATGTGTTAACATTAGTATGAAAATTTCCGTCAAGCTTTTCTCAGAAACCGTACATCAGCACAATTTGAAATTTGGCAGGGTGGTTCAGTATCACAAGTTGTACGTCCTAAGCGACTTTCAGACCTGTCGGACAACTACTTCCTGTTTGGGACTTCATTTAGCGGGGGCATCCGTGTCCCATGGACACACTCTTCAATTTTTTTATATAAAAATTGTTGGTGTCCTGTCTGTTCATAACACTTGACACTTGGGGCACCCATCTGTTAACAAAATAACTGCAACCCCTTTTACACCACTTGTGTACCTGATATTTTACATTTAAATCATAATGATATTTGAGTTTCCAATAGCAAAACATGGAAATTCCTATGTGGGGTACCCATAACTTATCTGCAACTCTTCCTATACCATGATGCATCACATGAAATTTTAATAAAACTTTCACAGAATCTTTGTCACATAGAGCCATTTTGCACCCGATAGTTGATCAAAATGATATTTGGGCTTTCCCTGAACAGAACATGGACTTTGCTGTTCTTTCAAATTGGGAAGTTGGGTACAAAGTAGTTAGCAGTTTTATTTTTTACATTTTTAAGGAAATATAGTTGATTCCAATTTTCCAAATATTAAGTTAAAATAATTAAGAAATTTATCTGAATTTTATAATTGATCAGTTAAACCAGAAAAAGAAATTCAATAATACACTCATACAAGGAAAGAAAGTATTTAACGATTAGGGTTGCAGTTCACTAAAAATTATTATACAATTGTTTTTTCAGTCCATGGGATATGAGTCGATTTCTCTTCATGCAGTGTCAACATTGTAGAATACCATTTCCTAAATGGGGCAAAAAATGGATAAACTTACGCAAAACTTACTCCAATTTCTACCAATGTAGGAGAACTAAGTTAAATGAAATGCTTGTAAGTTTAGGGATGTCCTTTGAAGGACACATGCATTCTGGACTGGATGATTCCAGAAATATAGCAAGAATTGCAGTTAGACTTGCTGAGGATGGCTGTGAATTAAGAATTAATGAATACTTACATTATGACAAAAATGAGAACAAATTCAATCCAAAGACGCTTTCCCAGGATTCCCCAAGAGTAAGTGGTAGTGATGAAGATTTGAACCAATCATTGAGCAGCTTGCATTTGGCAAATGATGCTTCAGGTGACCAAACAGAAGATGTAGATGATTTGTTAGAATATTTTAGGCTACAGAAAACATAACTTCATTTTAAAACCAGAAAACTGAAATAGCATTTTGTTTTCTACTGTTATATTGATTATATTAGTACAGGAATTTGTATGATGATGATAATAATATGTGATGTATGATGAATATTGAGCCTTTTCTGGTATTATAAGAGTGTACACTCAATGCTTTATTAATATAGTTTATGTAAGAATTTATCCTGTATCAGTTCTTCAGGGAATTTTTTAGGATTTTGAGGGCTTTAGTCACTTTAGCGGATGAGCAGTTTAAGCATCTGCTCAGAAGCATGCATTCATTGTACTGGTGAAATATCATAGTATAAAAAACTATATTCTTTCAATTGCAGTGTATAAATTTGTTTTAAAAAATGATTATAACAAAATGATTATAAATTTTCAAAGAAATTTTATTTTAAACTTAATTAAAAAGCGTTTGTATATCAATCAGTTACAATTTTTGGACCATTGTACTCTTCATTTTCTAAGTGGTAGCCATCGGTAATTAGATGTATCTCAGATGTACAAAAATGGCGCGTAATCCATTTGAAACCAGCAAAACATACGAAAAATTAGTTCAATGCGCAAAATCTTTGCAATTTTTATTTGCATTACATATTTAATCAAAAGTTGGAAGTCTGTGTGCATCAGTACGATCTACGACACTTATGTTTGCGTATATTGACCAGGAGCACCACTTAATCATGTTAATCAGATTACCTGTAAACATTGTTTCGACAATTGACCTGCTGTTTAAAACTATCGAGGTGAAATAATTAAATTTCCTGTTAATTGGCTTTGGGGTCATAAATATGTCGTTTTAAACTTGGTAGAATTAATTTGTAACGAAAAATTTTAGTACTTGTTGGAAATCAGGTGACGAAATTGATTTAGAAATCTATCGTCAATTTTCAAATGATTTCGTCAACGACGAAAGTGGCGAGCGTTACAAAATTCCCTGGTTATCTCTGGCAGGTGTTCATGAACAATGTCAATACTTGTTCTTTGTCTTAATGCAAGCCTAAAATATAATTTACTACCAATTATAACTGACAGCTTTATTTTCTGACACAACAGAACACAGAAAAAAAAGCTACTTTCAATATTATATCTATTAGTTGAAAAGTCAGCACTTTTATTTTTTTATAAAAGTGCAAATATTTAATAGACCATTTGGATGGGATGGATTATCCTTCTGCTTATTGTGTAAATGAACTGATAGGCTACAGTTAGTTCCAAGAGACAGTGTTTGGAGTTAATTCTTACACTTATAAAACTTCTAATATATTATAAGAAAATTAGAATTAGGCTCTTTTTCATATTTAATGGGAAGTTCTAGACAGAAGATAGTGATTATTGGCATAGATGGTTTGCCATATTAAGTAATCTTAATTGTCTTCATATAATGTGGTAACATCCTCATCATTTCAATAAATTCTTCAGGCATAGTCTGAGAATGCTCTGCCGTCCAATTTTTTTTAGTTTTTGATGTGAGCTCTTCATAAGCAAAACAGTTTGTGACATGAGTCTGAGTCTGCACATTTAACTTTCTCCTGATGTTAAATAACAAAGTTTTGTCCAGTTAAATATAATTCTTTTCTTAAGATATTTTTCTTTATGCCAATAATCATCTTACATGTACCTTAAATCCAGCTAGTTAAACTCCATCTTTACTCTCATTTTCATCACAGCCACTACTTTCTGACATTTTGCTTTTATTTTAAATGATGATAAATATAGTTTACTTCAGAAATGCAAGCAAATGCAAAGATTATGACCTTCATGTTTACCCATTCTTCCACACTTTTTTTGGGAGATAAGCACATGAATAAATGAAGAATGAAAGTAAAACTTTTGCTTGTGTTTATGGATATATAATTCTAATATGATTTGCATATTTAGAAATACGTTTATTTCATTGGTTGAGATTACTTCCTGTAGATGTTTTCAACGAAATTTATATTTTGATAAATGAAGTTGACTTAATTTATTTTTGGATAAATGACGTTGACTGAACTATTTTTACCATAACCAACGTAAACAAAGATGGTGGCTTTTAATATCGAAAGTAGCGATCAGCTTATAAATTATTTGTTTGATGAATTATCATTAATGATTTGTTAAATTTAAAACTTTCCTTGTGTTCGATACAGAAAATAAGGTTATAGATTGATATAAAACTTAATTGTGTTTATTAAAATCAGAAAATGGTTTATGGAATAATCGTACATAAAAATAATAAAATATTCATACGTTCAATCAATCCCGCTACCAAATACACAAGAAATATGAAGTTGAGAAACATGTTAGATAAATTAATTCCTTAATGCAATTTTAAAGAATTATAAGGATTAAACACCGTTTTCAATGGATTTATAGGTATATCAACAAGACCAACTCACTCACAAACATATCATAAAAGTCCTTCTGACTTTATTTGTTTGTGAGTGAGTTGGTTTTGTTGATATACCATTAAATCCATTGAAAACGGTGTTTAATCCTATAATAACAGGCTCCCATCAAAATCTAATCAGTGCATGCACTGCGGAGGATTCTCCGAGTACTTCTGGCAGTGGTTTGCCAGCTTACACTTTAAAATAAGAAATTACATGATTGTTATTAATATTCCCTTGATAAGCTTACGTCAGTGTGAGCTATTCTCACTACTTTGCATTTGTTGTCGTTGTAGTCAGCTGTAAACTTTCACATTTCAATCTTCTACTTCAAAACCGCTTGGCCAATTATAACCAAAGTTGGCAGGAATGTTTATTGGGTGGTTCTTAACAAAGTTTGAGTATTTGTTGCTGATCAAATATGTAACAAGCCTACAAGGGCCATTAATTCTCACTGGCTGAATTTCAAAAATCTCATAAACAGCTTGGCATATTGATTTGAAATATTGCACAGATATACCTTAGATGTTCCTCTACAAAGTTTAGTTTTTTGTGCTAATCTAAAATACAAGATGGCTGCCATCACAGGACATAGTTTAACATAGGAACCTGTAAAAAAAAATACAAACAACTTCTCTTATAAACTTCTCTGAAACTGTTCAACACAATGAAGCCAAATTATGAAATGAAGGTTGGATAGTTATCTTATTATTTTGAATTTATCGAGCCAATTGCAAATTGAAAATGGCTTCCAGGGCCACTAATAGGTTCTGATTAGCTGAAATTTAGAAATCACTTGGCAGATTGATTTGAAATATTGCATCAATGTACCAAAGAAGGTCCTCTACAAAGTTTGATTTTTTGTGATGATCCAAAATCCAAGATGGCCACCACTGTGGAAAACAGCTTTACATAGGACCCTATGGGAAAACCATACAAACAGCTTCTTCCCCGAAACGGTTCCACACAATTTAACCAAATAATGCAGATGTGAATCTTGGAAAGTAATCTTATTATTTAAATTTTTTCTAGCCAATAGGAAATTCAACATGGCTGCCAGAGCTGCAAATGTGTTCTGATTGGCTGAAATTTCAAATTCATTTCAACACAAACTACTTGGCAGAAAGATATGATATTATATGGTACTCTTCTAATTGGGATTTTTTTATGCCTACGCGACGACATGTCGGGGGGCATTAAGTTTTACTCATGTCCGTCCGTCCGTCTGTCCGTCTGTCCGTCCGTACGTACGTCCGAACAAATTTCCGTCAAGCTTTTCTCAGAAACCGTACATGAGAACAATTTTAAATTTGGCAGAGTGGTTCAGTATCACAAGTTGTACGTCCTAAGCGACTTTCAGACCTGTCGGACAACTACTTCCTGTTTGCGACTGGGCCGATATGAAAATGTGTTAACATGAGTATGAAAATTTCCGTCAAGCTTTTCTCAGAAACCGTACATCAGAACAATTTGAAATTTGGCAGGGTGGTTCAGTATCACAAGTTGTACGTCCTAAGCGACTTTCAGACCTGTCGGACAACTACTTCCTGTTTGCGACTGGGCCGATATGAAAATGTGTTAACATGAGTATGAAAATTTCCGTCAAGCTTTTCTCAGAAACCGTACATCAGAACAATTTGAAATTTGGCAGGGTGGTTCAGTATCACAAATTGTACGTCCTAAGCGACTTTCAGACCTGTCGGACAACTACTTCCTGTTTGCGACTGGGCCGATATGAAAATGTGTTAATATGAGTATGAAAATTTCCGTCAAGCTTTTCTCAGAAACCGTACATCAGCACAATTTGAAATTTGGCAGGGTGGTTCAGTATCACAAGTTGTACGTCCTAAGCGACTTTCAGACCTGTCGGACAACTACTTCCTGTTTGCGACTGGGCCGATATGAAAATGTGTTAACATGAGTATGAAAATTTCCGTCAAGCTTTTCTCAGAAACCGTACATCAGCACAATTTGAAATTTGGCAGGGTGGTTCAGTATCACAAGTTGTACGTCCTAAGCGACTTTCAGACCTGTCGGACAACTACTTCCTGTTTGCGACTGGGCCGATATGAAAATGTGTTAACATGAGTATGAAAATTTCCGTCAAGCTTTTCTCAGAAACCGTACATCAGCACAATTTGAAATTGGCAGGGTGGTTCAGTATCACAAGTTGTACGTCCTAAGCGACTTTCAGACCTGTCGGACAACTACTTCCTGTTTGCGACTGGGCCGATATGAAAATGTGTTAACATGAGTATGAAAATTTCCGTCAAGCTTTTCTCAGAAACCGTACATCAGCACAATTTGAAATTGGCAGGGTGGTTCAGTATCACAAGTTGTACGTCCTAAGCGACTTTCAGACCTGTCGGACAACTACTTCCTGTTTGGGACTTCATTTAGCTGGGGCATCCGTGTCCCATGGACACACTCTTCAATTTTTTGTTTTTCAATTCAAATTCAAGATTGCTGCCACATGGAACATCACTTAACACACTAACCTATGAAAAAACCTAAAACGTCCTGAATATAGCTGAAATATTCCTTGCTGGATGTTAAACACCAATCAATCAGTCAATCAATCTTCTCTGAAACTGTCCTACAAATTGCTGCTTATTGTAAATTCAACATAACAACATTCCTAAAAACAGCATCTTTACATTAACTCTTTAGCATTTAATATCCAAAATTGCATGAAAAGTAATGTCTCTTTAAAAGTATTTTTTATAAGTCAGGTGAGTGATACATGCTCCAAGGAGCCTCTAGTTTTAGGGTTTTTTTAGCCATATGAAGAAAAGGGAAAATTATGACAGCTATTTTTTCAGGCTGTCAACTTTTGTCATTTGTACCTATATATAGGGGCAGGACCACCATTGTTTATCCCTCTTCGGCTATATAAAATTAGTTTATTTTGAATTTTTCTAATTTTACCTTTGTTTCAAATAAAGAAATATTCCTGTCACTTGACAACATGTAACCCCTAAGTATTCTGAAAAAAATTTAGGACCACTTTCATTGCATATAAGAACGAACGACCAACCGGAAATCAACACGATAAAAAAATCTCCTTTCACTTTCAAGTTTAGTCTCAAAATAGTGCATGTCATCCAATGACTAACATAATTTTTATCTTTAGTACACATCAGTTAAACTTTATCCTCTTGTTTCCTGAATTATTCAGCTTTCCAAAAATACCAAGTTTGTCCCAATATCTATTATGGTTCAAATGTTATAATTATAACAGTGAGCAGCTATTTTTGAATAGCACTACTTTTACGTACAACTTCAGGACTGGTTCCCGAAATTTGGCGGTCCTACACCTATATGAAATAAGTTGTCTTCCCTTATTTTGCCTGGCCACCTGAACTGGATGGCAATTTGACTTCATCAGGCAAAGTTTAAAGTTTTTGAGCAAATGTCAATAAAATTGTATGAGTGTCTAGTAAAAACTAGTTAAGTCTGAAAAATGACTTCCAGGTGTCTTAAATAGTGAGACTTGTGGATTCTATTATGAAGCAAACAAATTATATGGTTTGTATGATTTGTAATAAAAATTATTGTTTGTATCAGATGTATTAACAGTTTATCAAGTTTATGTAAGTTTTGAAGAAAGTGATTGATTGAGAAGTGCCAATAAAGGGTCTTTGACACCTGTGAGAGGTATCAAAGACCCTTTCTTGGCACTTCTTAATCAACAACCATTTTGGGGTCTTAATGTTTATAAATTGGAAGAAGTAATTGCACTGTTTCATTTGTAATTGCAGTCAATAAAGTTTAAGAGTAGTTGACCTTTATAGATAATTTGTATGGCCTCAGATAATTGGCCAAACAATCTAACAAGTTTCAGTATCTGAACCTTTGTACATCTGTATCTAATAGATGCTTTTTGTTTCAGCATAGGTTACAGACATTTTTAAATGTTGGCAAAAATCCTTAAAATGTTGAGGTAAAATATATTCATATTTTAAAAATTTTTTAGACTGTTTTGCATTCAAGTGAATTAGGATGGACACATGACAAGTTTTGACGTGTCTATTGGTTTTGTCTGAATATTACTGTTAATTCCTACACTATTTGTATAATTACATGGATAATTAGAATTAATTGACTGCAGGATTTTATTATAGTCTACTTTTGATGCGACTGCAGACATTAACTTGCATACTTTGTGAATGATCGTAAGGGTCATGTGAGCTATAAATGTTGTCATCTGAAAACTGTAACCCCAACTGATGTTTTTTTTGTGTTTGTTTGATGATGTTTAACACAACTTTCAGCAATTTTTCAGCTATATCATGGCGTCCAGTTTTTATTGGGGGAGGAAGCCGTGGTACCCGGAGAAAACCCCCGACCTGCGGTAGGAAAACTGGCAATCCTTGTCAATTAAGATTGGAGTCGACTACACCCTGCCTGCAGTGAGAATCGAACCCGCAATCTCAGTGTTGACAGACCACGTGATCAATAGTAGACGAACTACCTTGACCACTCGGCCACCGAGGCCCCGTAACCCCAAATAAAGCCAAACTTGTTAAGAGTGGGGTAGAAACACATCTTGAAAATGTTGCAAACTAAAAGAGATTATTACAAGTAAACCTGCGGTAGGAAAACTGGCAATCCGTGTCAATTAAGATTGGAGTCGACTACACCCTGCCTGCAGTGAGAATCAAACCCGCAATCTCAGTGTTGACAGACCACGTGATCAATAGTAGACGAACTACCTTGACCACTCGGCCACCGAGACCCCGTAACCCCAATTGAAGCCAAACTTGTTAAGAGTGGGGTAGAAACACATCTTGAAAATGTTGCAAACTAAAAGAGATTATTACAAGTAAACAGTACCATCATTTAAAAACAAATAATGTTAATTTGATACAGTCTAATGAAACAGACTATGGATAATAGTTCAATAAGTACTCGAAACAATTTTAATGGTTATGTCTTTGGTTATCGAAAATTATATCCCACACTTTTACGTTAAGGTTTTTATCGTGCCGTCTTTACTCACTCAGTTTATCAGATGAGAAGGCATATTCTTTCCGTATGTCTGTTCGTCTCCGACTGCTGTTACCACTAATATAAACTTGTTACTATAGATATTGTACACGTTAGTGTGCATTTTCATTATTCATATTGTTGAAGTGCCATTACCAGAGAGATGCATCTTTGCTGTTACCTGAAACAATTTTTACTGATTATAGACAAAATTCAGACCTCTTAAACGTAGTAAATGAGGCTCGGAAACGACGAAATGGCAGTATAAAGCACTAAAATCTGTTTTAGCTTATGACAGGCTTATGCAGCATCTCCTTATTTACTGCCTCTTATTCAATTAATCATAACTTACGGTCTTTTGGTGAGTCCGCCCTTGTGTCACAGTCCACCAGAAGCATCGTAATGGAAATAATACAGTAATGCAGGAACTGTGACAATACTGTCGTATAATTATAGATCCGCCAAATTTACGTATCCGGCCGGACACGTAAAACCACCATTTTGGGTCCGGGTCAAACACATGTATGCACTTACGAGAAAGGAGTCCAAGAAGACCAGAAGATCAAATACACTTTTACAATACGGAAGCTGTCAGTGGCATAGTGTCGCCATAATTTGAAAAGCGGACCTATAAACTGTAAAGCTGTGCAAAAAGTTTAATAAATTTCATGGGTCAGTGGCTTAAACGTAACTAGGAAGTCGGATCTGTAAAATGTATTTCTTATCACAGAAAAAGAAAATTAAACCATACCCAGATGGCTTATTCGTGCCAAACACCAAAAAGGAAAAAAATATTTATTTCGTTTGTACGGTTTATTAAATCGTTTGTACGATTTATTAATCCGTTTGTACGGTTTATTAAATCGTTTGTACGGTTTATTAAATCGTTTATACGGTTTATTAATTGGTTTGAACGGTTTATACATGTACCTATAGACCACATGCTCCCCATAGTCCTTGATAATCAAAAGTAGATCGTCAACTACCTAGACCATTTGGTCCCTTTGGTCCCTGATAATCAAAAGTAGATCGTCAACTACCTAGACCATGTGGTCCCTTTGGTCCCTGATAATCAAATGTTGATAACCAACTACCTAGACCATGTGGTCCCTTTGGTCCCCAATAATCAATAGTAGATGGCCAACTACTTCGATGTGGTCCCTATGGTCCCTGATAAAAATCGTACAAACGATTTAACAAACCGTACAAACGGATTAATAAATCGTAAAACGATTTAATAAACCGTACAAACGAAATAATTTTTTTTCCCTTTGTTGCTTGGCACGAATAAGCCGTCGTATTTTGTTTAGATAATACATGTATATATACATGTTAATACATCACATTCTAAGATTTTAAATAGGTAAAAATCATATAAACATTAAATAAATTAAATAGTTCTGTAAATGTATGTAAATTTGAAGGCTGATCCGTTTTTTAGCTTTGACCAAATTATGCCTTAAAACAAATTATAACACTCCCATAAGAAAGTTAGTTTGACATGTTTTACAAGGTTGCATTTCGACTCCAACCCCAAATACCGGAAGCAAGCCCTTTCGACCATATTCAATGTCATACTGTAACCACCCACCCACCTACCCACCCCCGGTTCCCCGAAATAAATATTTCATAATATACCGCAAAAAAATAAAATGATTGATTTTAAGGAACAGTGGCGGATCCAGAGGGGGGGGGGGGGGGGTCCGGACCCCCCCTTTCGTTTTGACAAGCATGGGATCTGGACCCCTACTTTTGTGTAGCATAACAAAATGACATTTTAACGGACATGTTTTAGGTGTCAGGAAATCGTCAGAATGCAGGATTTTACACCATTTCGTTCAGACCCCCTGCCGTAATACGACCTCTGCGAGGTCGGCATGGTGGCCTTCGGCCACCATGACAAATTTGGACCCCCCTTTCATTTGAGGCTGCATCCGCCCCTGAGGTATAAAATGTCTAGATATAGGGGTGTTCCGGGGGTTGCTCCCCCCCCCAACGTTCCTCTGGAAATTGTCACTTTCGTGTAGTTATTCGGCAAAATTGGTAAGGACCCCCCCCCCCACGTTTCAAAAATTTCTGAATCCGTCCCTGCTTTTAGAATGAATATAAAGTGCATTTTTGACCGGGTTACATAATGTGCAAACCCGGATTATAGTGATAAATATCGGGCGACAAAATACTTGTATGTTTTTGTCATTGTCGGAGTAATGGGTTGTCAGAGCAATGGGTTGTCGGAGTACTGGGCTGTCGGAATAATGGGTTGTCGGAATAATGATCTGACCCCGGCGGATATGGGATATCCTTTCGGGGGGGGGGGGGGTGGGAGTCAGGTCAAAATACGCAGGACCTTACCGCGGTCGATCGTGGTGACGTGGTTGGAGATTCCCAACCTCCTTACAATATAAAGCATCCTTTGCAGATGTCGATAATAGTAAGCCGAATTTTACTGCCGTTATAATCCGAAGTTAATTTTGTGACTTGTCGGATTAACGGTAGAATTTAGTCCTATATTGCTCATAATGAAGTAAAAAAAAATTCTAACTTCTGTCTATTTATGCGAATTTCAAACACAATATTCATCTTTTTACGTTATTAAAGCTAAAGACATTGCGAAACTAACGAGATTTACATAATTACATGTATTTACATAATTTACCCAAGATGCAACACACCATTCAGTTTCGGGTTTCTCTTTTTAAAACAGAAACACGAATGTCAATTAAAACACAACGCACAGCGGGTAATTAAAAAGAACAATAACTATCATTACGTATCAATAATGATCGATCTTAAACACGAAACCGATAAAAAAAATGGTGACACTGTTGAAATATATCAAAATAGACCACGGCGGATTATATATGCAACTTCAATTGGACATCAAAGTGCCGGGAGTGATTCACCCCCACTCTGCTACATTACGAGTAATGGGAATAAATTCGTACCTTCGCCAAAAAAAAGGGAGGGTACGATTATTCGTTATAGATAATAGTAGGCTCGTAGCCAATAGAAAAAGCACAATTCTACACCCGTATTTCTACCACATACTTTTCGCGTGGCATTGATAATTTTGGCCTGCGGTCCATCTTTCCCGAATTGACTTTGTTAACTTCTACTTCTATGTCTGCTGATCAGCTTCAGCGTGATAAAGATACTGTCAGTTCTCATGCTATTTACAAAGGTGAATTGATAACATTAATATTGATAGTGAATTGGGAACATTAACAAGTTGTAAGTGAATTATTTTTGTTTGTTTTAGTAACTTTAGGATAAAACTATTTACAACGAAGGAATATAATAATTGTATAAAGTGCCAGCTTCCGGGTCGGGGGGGGGGGAATTCCTTAGAATGGCATTAAAACCATTAAACAAAATAAAAAACCAACACAGTATATATTCAGGTTAAGCAAAATACAAGAGATTGTACGTTGTTAAAAATGTGTTTAAAATAATTTTATTTAAAAAAAAATCATGGATGTAATTCATAATGTCTATTCTTCATGTCTTCCCACAATGTCATGAGAATCTCCTTAAAATATGAAATGATCCTGTCTTCTTTCTGGATATGTTTCATTATATTTAAAATTTCTTTAATTTGTTTTCTCAATTTTGCTAATGCCTGATCACTGTATAGTTTAATAATCGTTTCAGCAATTTTTCTGGCTGTCGAAATCTGATCATTTACTGGAAAATATTTTACCCCCTCATACATCGCAGAAGCCATAGCGTACAAGGATTGATAATCGGTAATGTAAAACATTTCTTCATATATTGTCCTGATTTGTGGCGTTAGTGTTATACTTTGATTTATTTTGCTACACACATGTTGAGTGTTGAAAAAAATATTTGTTAAATTACGAAGTGACATGAACCTTTCTAGTCTTTTAACTGTAACATTAAAAAATTCAAGATAGTTATATACGTCAATAGAGGTTAAATCCTTGAGCCAGGAGTGATGCAAATCCAGCCTCATTTGAAGTTTTTTGAAGTAGAGATATTTGTGGCTGAAAGCAGCATAAAATATTTTTGAAACGGAATAATCAAATGTGACTCCATGCGATGGTTTTAGTAACGCGAAATAATACAGTAATTTGCGGTAGAGATACTCGTAGTCATCAAATCCAAACAAAATTTGTTCTCTGAGAACAGGATACACACGTTTATTAACGTTGCTAATTATACATTCATAATAATTATTCACTTGATATAAGATTTCAATATAAGTTTTCAATGGATAGTATTTATACACGCTTACAGATAATCTTAAATGCAACACTGCAACAATGTTTCTTAAAATGTATAAAGTATCATTTCCATTTAAACTATAATATAAAATGGATCTGCGATTATGTACATCTCTGCCTGCGCATGTCATAATTTGGTGTCTGACCAACCATGGGCTTTTGTATCGTAGAGTACAGGTCCAGTGGTATCTGGTGACGTAATTGTCAATTAAATTATATATTAAAACATTTCTCGACTCATTGGAAGGCTCTTTTATTGTAAAATTCATCTTCTTCAACCAACTTACAACGTGTACTTGTTTGTATATATAAGCAAGAAATAATGGTGTAACTCCGAAGAAATCCTCGCATTTCATTATGTTGACCCCATACATTTTCTTAATTTTTTTTAAAAACAACAGAAAACCCTTTGCGGCTGCAATATGTACAAGTCCTAAGTCTTCTTCCCTATTTTTACATATTTCATTTTTTATTTTTGTTTTATTGAATTCCGTTGTATTCTCCATTTTTGATAAAATCCACCTTGCATTAGCATCAAAATTAACGTGTTTTTCAGTTGAAAACAATTCAGTTGTAGTTTCATTTTGAAAAATAAATTCTAAAGCATAGAACCTTGATCCATTCGTGTAATACAACGGAATAGATTCATTATGCATATATGGTGACTTTAAAA
This sequence comes from Limnoperna fortunei, assembly GCA_944474755.1. NCBI lineage: Eukaryota > Metazoa > Mollusca > Bivalvia > Mytilida > Modiolidae > Limnoperna > Limnoperna fortunei. Next base: position 21,437,176 of record OX104116.1, read on the forward strand.
TAGAAATTTCCAACACACTTTCATTTTTTTTCGATGGAATCCATACGCTCATTCCTTTATTTATCAAATAAGTACTCATCGGAAGATTTCCACCTATAACTGATCTGTGCAATAAATTGTATCCTTCCTTGTCGAAACAATAATCCAAATACATACTGGTGTACAGTGTAAACAATGGATCCAAGAATGAAAGAGATATAAAACTCTTCACGTTGTTAAAAATGTGTTTAAAATAATTTTATTTAAAAAAAAAATCATGGATGTAATTCATAATGTCTATTCTTCATGTCTTCCCACAATGTCATGAGAATCTCCTTAAAATATGAAATGATCCTGTCTTCTTTCTGGATATGTTTCATTATATTTAAAATTTCTTTAATTTGTTTTCTCAATTTTGCTAATGCCTGATCACTGTATAGTTTAATAATCGTTTCAGCAATTTTTCTGGCTGTCGAAATCTGATCATTTACTGGAAAATATTTTACCCCCTCATACATCGCAGAAGCCATAGCGTACAAGGATTGATAATCGGTAATGTAAAACATTTCTTCATATATTGTCCTGATTTGTGGCGTTAGTGTTATACTTTGATTTATTTTGCTACACACATGTTGAGTGTTGAAAAAAATATTTGTTAAATTACGAAGTGACATGAACCTTTCTAGTCTTTTAACTGTAACATTAAAAAATTCAAGATAGTTATATACGTCAATAGAGGTTAAATCCTTGAGCCAGGAGTGATGCAAATCCAGCCTCATTTGAAGTTTTTTGAAGTAGAGATATTTGTGGCTGAAAGCAGCATAAAATATTTTTGAAACGGAATAATCAAATGTGACTCCATGCGATGGTTTTAGTAACGCGAAATAATACAGTAATTTGCGGTAGAGATACTCGTAGTCATCAAATCCAAACAAAATTTGTTCTCTGAGAACAGGATACACACGTTTATTAACGTTGCTAATTATACATTCATAATAATTATTCACTTGATATAAGATTTCAATATAAGTTTTCAATGGATAGTATTTATACACGCTTACAGATAATCTTAAATGCAACACTGCAACAATGTTTCTTAAAATGTATAAAGTATCATTTCCATTTAAACTATAATATAAAATGGATCTGCGATTATGTACATCTCTGCCTGCGCATGTCATAATTTGGTGTCTGACCAACCATGGGCTTTTGTATCGTAGAGTACAGGTCCAGTGGTATCTGGTGACGTAATTGTCAATTAAATTATATATTAAAACATTTCTCGACTCATTGGAAGGCTCTTTTATTGTAAAATTCATCTTCTTCAACCAACTTACAACGTGTACTTGTTTGTATATATAAGCAAGAAATAATGGTGTAACTCCGAAGAAATCCTCGCATTTCATTATGTTGACCCCATACATTTTCTTAATTTTTTTTAAAAACAACAGAAAACCCTTTGCGGCTGCAATATGTACAAGTCCTAAGTCTTCTTCCCTATTTTTACATATTTCATTTTTTATTTTTGTTTTATTGAATTCCGTTGTATTCTCCATTTTTGATAAAATCCACCTTGCATTAGCATCAAAATTAACGTGTTTTTCAGTTGAAAACAATTCAGTTGTAGTTTCATTTTGAAAAATAAATTCTAAAGCATAGAACCTTGATCCATTCGTGTAATACAACGGAATAGATTCATTATGCATATATGGTGACTTTAAAATAGAAATTTCCAACACACTTTCATTTTTTTTCGATGGAATCCATACGCTCATTCCTTTATTTATCAAATAAGTACTCATCGGAAGATTTCCACCTATAACTGATCTGTGCAATAAATTGTATCCTTCCTTGTCGAAACAATAATCCAAATACATACTGGTGTACAGTGTAAACAATGGATCCAAGAATGAAAGAGATATAAAACACCGGTGTGAATTCCTATCGTTCTGTATTATTCTATGCAAGGGACTGTTGCTTCTATTGCAGCGTAATGATTTGTCAACATTCAGAATCAGTTCGCCAATAAGCGGAATGTCAAACGTAGAAATAAAGGATGGTAATTCGGTAGAATTTGAAATAGTATTTCGAAAATATTTCTCAGCATATGCCTTTATGATGAGAATCGGGTAAATCCTCGATTTCATTATTGAAATTATAAGTAGTTCAGTTATATTAGTTTGAGAAAAGTTATCTTTTTCATAAATGTATTGGAAAACACTAAAAATAAAGTACTCATGTGGCGAAAGTAATATGGAGAAATTAGCGTTACACGTGTTGTAAAATACGTCACTCAACCGACAGTTGTGTGGTATTTTAACAGACTCAAACGATTCTCGTTTAGACAAAGCATCAAAAGATACTTCTAATGGTGTTCTGTTACTTCTATCTTTCATATTTAATAATACATTAACGCATTGTTCATATCTTTTTGTGTTGATGAATAGTGAGAACGCCCAGTAATTACCACTTTGGGCAGCATAATGTAAAAAATTCCTTCCGTATATGTTCCTGTGTAAAAAATCATGGTTCGATGATACAGCAAACTCAAACAAAGAATAAGTAAATTCGTCTTGTCCAATTCGGTTAATTCTGATCAAGTCTTCGGTACTCAATGACACATTTAATCCATACTCTAAAATACTATTGTTTTGCATGTCAAATAAATTTGGTATTCTACTCAATAGTCCGTATTTAGTCCCCCTTAAATAACGCTGCAACATTGATGATTTACAAATTGCGGCAGAATGAAATGGGGACGAACCATTTTTTGAAATTACAGTCAAATTTAAGACAATATTGTTTTCAAAAACAAAAAAGTTCACAAAACGATAACTGTTGTGACAAAAGGCATAATGAAGTGGCGTTAGACCTTCGCTATCCTTTGATTCCCACCTATCATACCCATTACTGACCAAGAATTTAATCAAATCAATATTGTCATATATAGCAAGTAAATGCTCGATACTTCCATTTTCTGGACAATTTCTTTTCTTAAGTAAACCTAATTCTGAATCAAATAGTTTTGATCTATCAATTTGTATAGCCTTACATTTATGGGTAGAATCGGCGCCTTTCATATATAACAGTTTAAAAATGTCTGTACGGTTATACTTGACAGCTGTCATTAAGGCATTTGAACCGTCATGAGCAGTACAATTAATTGCGTTAACCTTTTGGTTCAACAACATTATTACAATATCAGTGTATCCTTTTCTTATGGCGGCATGTAACGCGGTATCACAAGTTATTAATCTCCAATCATCAAAAGTTAGCTTGGACGAGAGGTAGTCCTCGGCAAATGTGGGTATGAACTTATAACGTTTGTTGTTGTATGTGTAACGTCTTACTTGGTCCACTCTATCCAGTCTCATAAATTCTTGTATTTCGGAAGATCTCCAGTGAGCCAGACTATTATTCCATTGTAAACACGTATCTTGAACGTATTGTAATAAGAAAGCAACAGCATTACTGTGACCATTTTTAGATGCATGGTGCAAGGAATGCGCATCAGCAAAAGAGCTATCGCGCTTTAGAATCTCTTTCATTACAGAGATATGTCCATGTTCTGCGGCCAGCTGAAATGAATTTAATAATAGACCGTTTGTCTCTGATATCAATGTTGGATCTTGATCCAGTAAATATTTCACAATTTTGATGTATCCTTTTTGAGCTGCTATGTGCAAAGCATTATATCCGCATAACAAAATATATTTGCAATTAAAAAGTTCATTGTGTTGCAAAAGCAAGACAGCGGAGTACTTTAAGTCAAAATGTTTATACCTAATGTCTGCACCATGGTTAATAAATGCTTTAAGTGATTCGTCATTTCCATTTCCAGCAGCACTGAAAGCAGCGCTAGACAAATTTTGAACCCATAAATCCTGGTTGATATGTATATTTTTGCTTTTATCTGGTTTGAGTAATTTTATCAGAAGTGCAATCGTATTATAATGGTTAATTCGTATTGATGCTTCGTGCAGATATGTAAAATTGGATACAATTTTTATTTTGTTCGCATTTATTTCTGATGCATAATTTACAAGAATATTTTCATATTCCGTTTGACCAGATAGAGCCACGTGATACGCAACATCTATTAAATTGTCATGTTTTGTTAGGTTTAAAGATGACAGTAAATATTCTGCAAATAACTTATGTCCGTTTGTTTCATTTACATAAAAATTTAGATGTTTTCTCGATGTATTCGTTAAAAAGTCACTTAGTGATTTGTGCTGAAATGATATTTTTCCGTTCGACTTCTTAACAAAATGTTGCAGTTCATTTCCCACCATACGTAATGCTTTTTGTATTCTTTCTTCTGTTTCAAATCCAGCGATTTTCAGAAGCTTCTCTTCTTCAATTGGTGCTTGTAATGAACATAAAACCTCAAATATGTGAATAAATTCTTCAAACAATTCAGCATTCTCACCAAAGACACGTTCAAAATTAAGAATGTACATGTTTTCAAGGTCTTCCGGTATACGATCGAAACAGTCGATTCCGACTTCTTTACAATAGTGTATTAATAGTTTTACATGAAGAAAATTATTTCCCGCAACTTCAATTAACTCCCGAGTTTCTTGCTTTGAAAAATTTCTGGTTTTATCAGTCATATCAATATATGAACGAATATCGGCTATGTTTTGTTTTCCATAATTTTCAACGTAAACTGATTTCAAATTCCGGAATTTGTAAATCACTTTTTCTATATTCCTTGTTGTAAACAGAAACTTGATATTACGGGGAAACGAAGACAATTTCTTGTGTAATAGATTCAGTAGTTTCTTAGATCTGTGCGTTTCACATTCATCAACGGCATCAACAATAATCCAGTATGACCAGTCATCAGTATATGTTGACCTCTTCATGTGATTAAGGATAGCAAATTCTAAACAAGATACCGGATCCTCTGTGCATTTCTCGGTTTTTAGATATTTTTCGGCTTTTTCGTCAAACACAATAGAATTGCCTAACTCTGGTATTTGTGTCACTATTCTTCCTGCTAAGTTGCGAATGAAAGTTTCAGGTTTAATAGAAAGTATAACGTCATGTCTGCACATGTGGTATGCCAAGACATGTTTTCTAAGATTGAACCAAGGGGATTTTGTATTTGCACAAACTATATTAGATACGATTGAGGACTTCCCATATCCCATGTCAGCTACAAGAAGAATGCCCATATTAGAGTTATCCATTTCGTTTTGTATTACATGTTGTAGCCATGATCTATCAATAAAACCTTCATTGTTCAATTCTTCAACATAAACATCGAAGTCTAACTCACTTTGCCAAATCCCATTGTAATACATGCTCATACACCCTAAAATAAATATAATTAAAATAAAACAAAATGACATTTGTTCTGAGAACAAATGCCGACATTTGTTCCGAGAACAAGTGTGAAGGTCTATCCCACCATCGTCTAAAGTAAGTTAATATATATTAATTTTATGCACTTTTTGTCTGCTGCCAAGCACAACGTCAATTCTGGTCATGAGAATTAGTTACTTGACTAAAGAAAGTGATCCCGAGTCAAACAAAAATAAAGGTTGTTACGACCGTGGTTAGGGTCAAATGCCCCTTCCGGTTGTTAGATTATTATTCCTGTAAAACACATCATCCTAATTATAAATAATTATTGTGGCTAACGACTTTTTATAACGGTCACTTTTTGCTTTGGTATAACCTTGACACATGACCTTTGACCTTGGGCTCAACTGGAAGCTCTTTTCCTACTGATCGCTTTAAATATGTTTAGTATATTTTCTATAACCGTTACACGAAAATAAATGTAATTAAGTTAAGAGCTGTAACAGAAAAACGGTTCATCGCACAGCTTTGGACCAATGTAGCAAATGAAAATCTCAAAAAGAGGATATTTTCCTACTTATTGTCTGCTATCTTTTATGTTTTTGAGAAATAGTGCTAAGTGACATTTGATATTGAACTTTGACCTCGACATTTAAAACTTATATTATATATTTTAATTAAGGATCAATAGTTGTGATCTCAAGGTGTCAAGACACTAAAGGGGACCAATCAAATTTAGAAATAGTACTTGCAAACAAAATAGTCCTGTTTATCTTAGTGTATATAAAAAACTACTAACTCGATTTTAATGAATGGAAGTTTTTCTGAAAGGTGAATATATTGGAAAAATTTTGAGTCCTAACTGTTTAGTATGTTTTATGTCACATTCACTACATGGCCTATATACCAAGATTTTCTGAAAAGAAAGTGCCAATTTTAGAGTGGGGTTTACACCGGAAGCTGGTTTTCTCTTGGAAGGTTTTAAAAAGGTCATAAAAATTTTATAGAACATAGGCCTGTCACGTACGATTCTGGATATATATGATGTCAGTTAAACTTAAGGTAAAAGAGCTGCGCTAATTAAAAAAATAACAAATTTAGTAGAAAATCTTAAAGAATTGGATTATGTAGTGTTTCTTCCCTCAAGTCTATAAAACTTACGATAATCAAGAAAAAATATGTACGAGTTGCGACACTTTTCGGATCAATATTGCGAAAAAAGAAAGCTGATAGGGAACAAATTTGCATGTTAAATTATCGCTATAAGTTAGCCTACAGTTTTTGAATTTCAGATTTTAAGAATCGGTTACGGTTTCTGAGTTTATCTGCCAAGAGGCCAAACCATTAATGATCCTGGTTGAACCTGACCGCCAAAATAGAGTCTTCTTAGACGAATGCAATTCCGTGAAAGCCTTAGTGGACTGTCAGGTTTCATATCCTCCTCAAAACGGGAATAAACGCGGTAGTAGTTGTCGACGAGGTGTCTGGTCAATTGGTCCCAGCAAATTCGTCCCAACACTTTTAAAAAGTATATTTTAGAACAGCCGAAAACGCCCAATTATGACGTAGCTACAAAAATATTGCTACTTATTTTACTTTAATGGACAGACGGACGTCCATAAAAAAGAGCTACATTATTGTAGCCAAATGATGACATTTCGTGAAACCTGGTCTAATCTTTTCATATCAACATTTCATGTTACGAGCAAAAATTATTTAATGCAAACCATGGTTTATACACGACACAGTTTGTCACTTTTTTATGATGCAAGATCATGTGCTCAATTATGTAAATACAATATACATCCATACATGAATTACAATTTGTTGTAGCCACTAGTACTTACCTAAAAATAGAATACTTTATTATAGTTTTATTTAACTTATTCGTTTTTTTATTGCGTTGTAACCTACACGCGACATAGCAAAAAGGGGGAGCAAGTGAACGATTTAGTTTTAATTAGATTGAGTTTGAATCCACTCTGCAAAAAAAAAGAATTAATTTTAATTAAATTGATTCAAACTAAGACTTTAAAGCATTTAAATTTTGAAGCAACTATTGACACTCCCATTGAAAATCCAGGTAAAACAATTTAAACAATTTAAACAAGGTGGGGAAAAATATATCGTATTCTCCTGAAGCATACATATTTAAAAATGACAAAAAGAAACATTTGCTCCTAATTTTAAAATTTTAATTTTAAAAAGTTGTTCAGTTCGGAAGTACTACAATTAGATAAACAAAATTTAAATCAATATTAATCTATGAATATTTTTTCCAAGAAACATTGTATTTTCACATTTTATTGAAACTTTTTCAAGATTTCAAGTACAGTTTAATTTTAGCCAAATTTGACAAAAATTTTTCACCTAAATTGTATTTCAGCCGTTTTGTTTAACCTAATGAATTTTTCACAAATTACACTTTCGTTACACTGGATACTTTTTCATTTTCAAAATTCATCAAAATATAATAAAAACACCCTGACTCGCTATGCTAGCTATGCTCCCTAGTGCCACATTAACAAAATCCTGGGTTCGCAAGAACTATCTTATTTTGTCAATAACGATAAGCTTGAACTTTATACATTTTCATATTCATATAGATACACACCTTCCGCCTTATACAATCGTCGTAACACATTTCATGTTTTCTTTTTTTAAATTTTAAATAGAAAATCGATATAATTGGTGGGATGATGGGAAGCCAACTCGTGGATCTAATTTTTTAAAAAGTCATTTAAAGAATTTAATTTTGCAAAACAGTAATTCTACTGTCTAAATGTGCTCAGACCACATCTGTATCAAGTTCAATTGAAATGAGGTTTACCGGACGAAAAACGTCACAAAATACATGTATAAGCTTAGGCCGAATTTTACTGCTGTTTATAATCCGAAGTTAGTTTTGTGATTGTCGCCTTTACAAAAAAAAAATAAACAACATATATAAAACAAAACATAACAAAAACAAACAAAAAAAATTAAAAAAAAAAATTAAAAAAACCAAAAAACCAAAAAACCCCAAACAAATGATAAAAAAACCCCGATTATTCGTTCTAGTATAAGCTATAATCCCCTATTGAACGGTAATATGGCATATTTACCATGTTTACCGTCAAATTCAAATGCTGCTATCAGAAGCTAAATTCGTTTTGTAAATGTGTATTATTAAATATATAGTCCTATCAAACCACTATGTAACAATCGATACATCCTTGTTGTTGCGCTAGACTGTAGTTTTAAATCTGACATGTGTAATAAATTTTTAGTTAAAGTGTTACCGCTTTGGTAGAGTTTCTAAATGATATTGTGCGTTCTCATTAAATTTATATTAGGCGACGTTGCTTTAAAAATCCAGCATGTGTTTCGTCTGCCACAAATCAAGCATGAATTATTATATTCTATTTTCATAGTACTATAGAACACCACCCCGTCATAACACCTATCCAAGCTTATCTGTAATATGTAAGCCAGCGAAAAATTGTAGACAACACATAGGAGATATAACTAAAGACCAACGAATGACATAAGGCTACCATAAGATTCAATCTAATTAAAATCAAATCTTCCACTTGCCCCCCACCCCCTCCCCCCCCCCGACACCCCATTTTGCTATGGTCGCTTCGTTGAAAGTTCACGAAGCGACCATAGGAAAAACAGTGGAGCTTGTGATTTAAAATTTATTAGATTGCCATAAGATCTTAAATTCTGGCGAATAATTAGGAAAAGATAGCAACAAGTAAATCTTATATTGTTTTCTTTAGCGTGGGTCTATATATGCCCGATTCTAGCCAATGTTGTGAGATCGTTACGGGGACAGACTATATGGGCATTCTAGAAGAGACAAAGAGGCATCGTTATCAGAATAGAAAAGTAGAAGTAATTTTCGAAAATCTGAAAACCCAATTTCGAACCTATGTATATAGCGTGGGTCGATATATACATGATTTTAGTTGTGGGATCGTGACGGGGCCGACTATATGGACGTTGTAGAGGAGACACGAAAAACAGAAATCATGTTTGACAAAGCGAAAATGTAAACCATTCTAATGTGGGGAGAAAAACTAAAATGTCCGCCAATATTTTTCCCCTTGGTGTCATCTCTTGCTTTGGAAATAATGGATTATCTATTAAAATATGATTGTTTCTTTCAAGTTCTTGAAAAATTCTCTCTGCAAAAGCAAATGTATAAAAGTCGTATTTTGTTTTATAACTACAATAAGCACCGATCGGGTCGTCTGGGTCTTACTGTGCATTAAACATAATATCAGTTATTATCTGACAAATAACTGCAGGGAGCCATCCTCACAAGTCAGGGTTTCTTTGTCCACGTGTGTCAATGAAACCCTGACAAACTTAGCTAGGAAATTCCCGGGCTAGAAGTCACTATTTTTATTATTTTTATCATACCTTAATGTAGCCAATCAACAGCTCGCTTTCATTCACGACTTGGTTAGGGATAAATAAACTACACGGATGTGTTGCATAGTCTAGACCATGTGAAAATCCGTGTATTTTGTACAGTAGTGTTAATAGTTTGTTGCTACCGTGTTATTTATTAGTTGGAATACGTTTTCTTCCAACTCAAGAATGAGTTAGAATGACTACTGCCAAACACTTGCTTCTTTCAAGCAATTTCATTGGTTGATATTTTGAAGGATTGACGTCATGCAAAAATCTTCTTGCCCGGGAATTTCCTAGCTAAGTTTGCCAGGGTTTCTTGTACACATGTAGACACACTTCAATCCTGACTTGTGAGGATGGCAGGGAGCTTTCTTTTGAAATACATTATTGCATCAATGTTGACGTCCTTGAAGTGAATTGTAGTACCCCTTTTTTACACGTCGGTCTGCTTTGTTTTAAACGTGTGCCCTGTTCAACGTCTCCGCTGCAAAAGATGGAATAAAACTAAGTCAATGATAATATCAATCTCCACGCAAAGGATTCTGGGTATCATACGTCAACCAAATCCATTGGTGACGCCATAAGAGGTATCTCATCTCATCTCTAATGGCGGATAAGCCTCGCATTTAAACACAGTAATTTTTAAGTAAAACCGTATCAAAAGTGTATGATTCTAATATGACGTGCCTAAAACGCTTTGAGTCGACACCAGGTGTAAAAGTATATATTCCTAAGCAACGACATACCGGTAAACGATCAACACTCTTTATGGTGACGTCACATATTCAACGACGTCACAATCAAATTTGTATCCAAAATGGCCGACTAGTCTTGCAACTCGAGGGTTACGTTGTTGCAAAAAGTTAATATATGTCCTATTTGAATCGAAATATTTGATTGGGTTTAAACGCTCGAGGTAAAATATTGGGCATAAAGAGCCAACCGGTGGTAAAATCAGTATATATTCTTGCCCCAATCACTTATTTCTTTAATAAACTATATAACTAGAGGCTCCCAGGAGCCTGTAATCGCTCACTCCGAACCCTAATGACTTCAACTATAGTTAAGTTTTTGAATTTAACAGTTTCAGTCTAGTTTTAGTGCAAATTTTTATTTCTTTTAATTGAAATACAATAAATACATTTGCCAGCAACTTATTTAAAAATTGAATTTTTTTCACACTATATTTAAATGTATCGGGACAGGCTTAAAAAAGGTTAAAAGACAATTAGAACTTTAATTACTTAAAATTACAAACCCCTTTTAGTGTAATATGCTTCTAATAGAAAATTTGTCTAAAAAGAATCAATGAAAGAAAATGAAAGGCAAAACCCAGCTCGGGCCTAGAGAGACTGTAACTGCACTTGTTTATAGGAACCGGATACCAGTTGATTTGTTTTGTGGTTGTTTTTAGAAAGCTTAGAAAGTTTTTTTACTCTGTCTTTGATTTGTAATTTAAAATAGACACACAAAAAACCAAATTAAATAGGACGAACTTTTTTTATCACGGACTTATTACACACACTTGTTACAAAGCAGACAGATATGTTTAAAAAAATGGGTTATATACTGAGAACGAATAATCTTCCCCGCATTTTTTGGCGAGATAACGAATTTAGTCCCATTACGCGTAATGCAGCAGAGCGGGAGTGAATCACTCCCGGCACTTTGATGTCGAAAAGAAGTTGCATATAGTCAATCTTGATATCTTTCAACACTGTCACCATTTTTTACCGTTTTCGTGTATAAGATCGGACAATATTGATACGTGATGACTGTTATTGAAGTTTTTAATAAACCCCTGTGCGTTGTTTATTAAACAGATATATCATGTCTGGGAGGGGTATTTGTGAAAATTTGGGAAAATTTGATTCTCAAGACTGGTATTTTTCACAAATACCCCTCCCAGACATGATTTATCTGTTTAATTACACCGAATATCGTGATTTCAAAGAGCGTGATACTTGACCACTTGCGTGCTGTTTATTGACTCTTTACTATCGGAACGTTTCCAATTTTCGAAATCGATTACTCATGTTACGTTTACTTTGAGGTAAAAGTCAAAACTTAAGAATGAATATTTCCGGGATAATAATATGCGAGGGTTATTTTTAAGCAAATACCACGGCGCAGAGGGTAATTTTTTGCTGAATACCCCGGTGATGACGAAATCGATGCAAAATCAGGAAATGTGCGAAAAATAGACTGTCAATTGACCAATCAAAAGCCAGCATTTTTATATGAGGTGTAATTATAATTGACATTCGTGTCTCTGTTCAATTACGTTTACTACACGAAAAACATTGAGAAACCCGAAACTGAATGGACTGGTGTGTTGGGTAAATTACTCGATTTTTTTCTACCGATTGGTTGTTACAGTGAAAATTAGCACGATTATATACTAAAATTAGATCACATTATCCATATACGGAAAAATCATCAAAATAGAAATACGTGCATCTTTAAAGACGAAAAATAAAAATACTTCAATAAAGATCGTTTCCCGTTAGTTTCGCTATGTCTAAAGCTTTAATAACCTAAAGAAGATGAATATTATGTTTGAATTTTGTATAAATAGACCGAATTTAGAATTTTTCCTACGTAGTCGGTACTATATTCACGTTTTACCCTTTGACCTCACGACACTTCACCTCTCGAAAAAGCAAGTCACGTGATCATAAATCTATTTCTTGATTAGTCAAAAACCAATTGGACGGGGGTTCGGAACACTGGGATAAAATTGGCCATTTACCTTTCAAATTTTTTATTATTATTATTAGATTTTGCCGTCTGTTTGTTTACAAAATTATTTTATAGTGCAATTTAAGTTATAAGAACGATAGAGATGAGCTGCAGTTTGTAAAATTGTATATCATACAACAAAAATGTTAAAATATTTTCATTTGAAGTGCAGCGCAAATTAACACGCTGGATTTTTGCGGGATTTTCTGGAATGTAAAAAAGACGAAGAAAAGAAATGTTAATTTACTTTTCTTTATTAAATACAAATTAACAATCATTTTATATACATGTTGATATTAAATCAAATGAATTATTATTGTTCTTGGGTATCCGTCGTAGTTCACACATAGATAAGGAGATTTGGTTCTAATTGTAAAGTATACTTTGCTTATTCAGTAAATTAAAAAAAATATATAAACATTTTATTAAAAAAACTTTTACTTTTCAATTTGTTTACATTATTGTATAACTGCTTTGGTGCTCGCAGAAAAACTTCAGTTCTATATCTTAGGCAATGGGTTTTAATACATAATAGCAATAAACGTTCTTGAATACATGTACAAAATGTACAAAAAAGTACATGGAGTTATTTATATTGATCATTTTAAAGTTATTTGCTACATTACGAGCAATAGGACTGAATTCTGCCGATAATCCGACAACAATCACAAAACTAACTTCGGATTATAACGGCAGTAAAATTCGGCCTATAAAGTTAACTTAAAAGGACGCCTACAACAATGCAGTTATGACATAATCCTTCAAAAGCATGAAACTTGCAGTGAATTGTCAGGAACTAACTTATGTTATTCCTTTTATTGCACAAAACAGAAATATCCAGACGAACCGATCGGTGTATATTATACTTAATAAATTCGACTCTTAATTTCAAAAATTTACTTATTACAGATTAATTCCTCACAAACTCACGATAAACATTTTATATTTCAAAAAATAATCCAAATCTTCCAGAACAACAGAATAGGTACCGACATTTTTAGCCGAGTTGCAACGAAGTTGAACTCGGCTATTGTTATGATGATGGCGGGTGGCTGGGCGGGGGGGGGGTGGGGGGGGGGGGCGGGCGGGCGGGCGTCAACAATTGGTTTCTGGACCATAACTTAAAAAGTTGTTAACCGATTTTAATGAAACTTGAGGATATTGTTACATACCATAAGAGGAGGAACCCAATTGATTTTGGGGTAAATCTGTTCAAGGTCAAGGTCACAGCGACAGAAAAACGTTAGAAATTTCTTGAATTAGTGGTTTCCGGAACATAACTCAAAACGTTCTCAGCCAATTTTATTGAAACTTTGGGATATTGTTACATTTCATAAGAGGAGGAACCCAATTGATTTTGGGGTAAATCCACTTAAGGTCAAGGTCACAGCGACAGAAAAACGTTAGAAAAATTTCTTGAATTAGTGGTTTCCGGAACATAACTCCAAAAGTTCTCAACCGATTTTCATGTTACTTTGGTATATTGTTACATACCATAAGAGGAGGAACCTTATTGATGGTAAATCCGTTCCAGGTCAAGGTCACAGTGACAGAAAAACGTTAGAACATTTCTTGAATTAGTGGTTTCCGGACCATAACTCAAAAACTACATCAAGTACATATCTGAAATTTTACACAATTGTTCAATACTGTTAGAAGATTCACATATTCATATTTTATGCAACTTTGAAAATTTGTTGATAAAGCTTACATTTTTCCTGCTGAAACCCTTCCTCACTTTGTCCCAAGTTTACATGTAATGCCTGTAATAACCAATTATGTGAAATCTTAAAATGAAAACAAGGAAAGTTTTGGTTAATAAAATATGGCAACTCGGCTTTTGCACCCCTGTGCATATTGATTTTTTTTCTCTAAATACCGAAATAATCGACAAACAAATCTTCTACTTTTCTCCATGTCTCCTCTACAACGCTTATATAGTTAGTACCCGTCATGATCTCAACTTTTGACGCAAATCAGGCATATATAGACCCACCCTATATACATAGGTTCGAAATAGTTTTTTCTTTCCATCTTTAGATTTTCGAACATGACCTCTTGTTTTATATTCTGATAACGATGCCTCTGTATCTCCGCTACAACGTCTATATAGACGATTCCGTCACGATCTTAAAACTTTGACCAAAATCAGGCATATTTAGACCCACCATATATACATATGTTTGAAATTTGCTTTTTGTTCCAAACTTCAGATTTTCGAATATGACCACTACTTTATTTTGATAAAGATGCCTCCATGTCTCCTTTAAAACTCCTATGTAGACGGTCCTCGTCACGATCTCTAAACTTTGACAAAAATCAGGCAGACATAGACCTACCCTATATACTAGTACATGGGTTCGAAATTGGTTTTTCGTTCCGAAATACAGATTTTCGAACATGAGCTCTAATTACAATTCCGATAACGATGCTTCTATGTATTTTCTACAACGCCTATATAGTCGGTTTCCGTCACAATTTTTACCATAATTAGGCATATATACCCCCCTTTCTGATGTACATAAGTTCGAAAATAGTATTTCGTTTTGAACTTGGTATTTTCTTAGTTAATTTATACTGTAAATACAAGATATTGCCGAATCCACTACTTTGATGTCTTCATTAAAATACGCTGTTAATATGTACTAATTTTAATGTATACAATTCGCTTTCATCATATAGGAAAAGATATAAGATGTATTTGTTCGCTATACCTATTCTAACTTTACAAACATCTTTTTCGCTACCTATTTGTTCGCTATAAATGTTCGCTGGCTTGAGCCTGTCCAAATTAACCGTCCAACCAAGGGCATTAAGTTGTCGGTGTAGGACGTAAAAAACTCCCCAAGTCAAGTCAGCCTGTCCAAATAATACACAAGTCACATCAGCATGAAAAGGAGCTCGATGTAATGACGATTGTGTTACTTAATGACGATGGTCAACCAATTAACCAGTTAACGTACATATCAAGTTCCGGAAAAAAAATAACAATTCGAAATGAATTTAGCTATAACCACCGATTGGGTAATAATACGATATTTAACAATGAAATATGATACAAGTGGCATAATTGCATATTTACCTCCGAGTTGATGAATGTTGCTTTCAGGAGATAAATACATGTTGTAAACGTGCATTATACATATGTTGAATATTACAATTATAACGAGTGCAATCATAATCAGAAACAGTAGCTTCTTAAACAATTGACTCCATTCTGTTGGTCTAGCCTGTGGTTTTAATTCTGTCATCTGTAACATTATAAAATTAATGTTCAATGTGATGTCGTTTTGGTAAAGGTTTTGCATGTTCATTAATACTAAACGACGTTGTTCGAAGAATCGATCAGGTATTTCGTCTGCCATTCTTAACTCTTCCAAATCAGCGATAGATATTTTAGCACTCTTTGTGCAGGCTATGTCAATTACTCTTAATAGGCTCAACAAACTATCAAAACACTGCGATTTTTCAACGTCATGCAATGAAAGTGTATAATTGTGTGCAATTTTTTTATTTCTTACGTACTGAATTTCGGCAATGTTTTGATCACTTACAATTCCTTTGAAACAATTCATATTTTTAAACAGAGACATCAAAGCCCCCAAGTCCTGCAGCAACCCATGACGCACCGACTGAAAATCCCGAACAAAAACTTTAGCCATTTCTTGTAACGAAAGTGGGAAATCTATCGTATTAAGTTTATCCCACTGTATGCTGTCCCAATGTTTCTTGTACTTATTGTATTTGTGAAGTTCAGTTTTCCACGCCCGACAGGTGTTGCACCATTGGTCGAATGATCTTCCGTATTTTCTACTACAGTTAATATGACACTGACCAAATGAACATTTCCTATACAGATCTTGATGTACGGTTTGAATAGAAGTCTGTACAAAATCCTGTAATCCATCAACTGTTATTTTTAACGCAACTGCTACTGATATATAATTGTCAAATTGATGTCTGTTTATTAGTTCCGCCATATTAAGTACAACGTAATGTTTATATGCAGTTACTACATTGAAAATCATTGGGTTGAATCATGACCAAGGCATATACATTAGCTATACTGTTCCCGAATTCGTTAAAATACATAACGTTACAGGTAAAAGAAAATACTAGTAGGTAGTAAATACGTGTTAACATGATTATAGTCGAGTTTTTGTTTGTTTGTTTAATTATGTTTCAGCATTTTTCTGCTATATCACTAGCGTCTTTTTTTATTGAGGGAGGAAGCCGGAGGGAAAACCCCCGACCTTTGGTAGAGAAACTGGAATTGTGATCGGGTAACATATTACAAATCCTGACCTTATCAGAGCCTAACTTAGAATGTGAATACAAACCCCGGAAAATTAAAATTTCGCATCGCTGTAATTATAGATAAAATATACTAATATTTTTGAATTATTGATATCTTTTCTTTCTTTATTTATTTCTTTCTTCAATTATTTAATCATTAAAATAAATAAATAAATAAATAAATAAATAAATAAATAAATAAATAAATAAATAAATAAATAAATAAATAAATAAATAAATAAATAAATAAATAAATAAATAAATAAATAAATAAATAAATAAATAAATAAATAAATAAATAAAGGGGAGTGCCAGTTACTTCGGAAGGGTAATCATTTCCTACTCAGGGTATGGCACCTATCGTGTCAGTCAGAGTAAATTCCTTTAACGTATCGTGTAAACTACTGTAGAAGTATTGCAAAAGTTCGTAATCAAAATTGAAGCAAGTGAATTTATTCCTTAGTTTTTATGTTCAACCATTTAATCTCTTAAATTATTTAAAAAAATATTTTTCCAGCAAGTCAAACATCAGTATTTTTTCTTTACCTGTTTTAATTTTTGTGACCTTTCTTGTATACTTTTTTGATTAATTATCTCTTTCGCAAGTTTTAATCCTCTTTTCTCTAAGATGAAGTGCTATCGTTATTTTGTTATTCTGAAATAAATAAATTGTAAGAGGAAACTGACTTTTATATATATTATTGAATATTTATGACGTTGATTAGAATTTATACTCGTTTTACGCCTGGTGTGGACTCGAAGCGTTTTAGTCGTCATATTGGAATATATATATTTACACTTACAATTTTTTATGAAAAACACTGCAGTCAGGAGGCATTGTTAAGGTGCTCTCAAATAACGTCATGAACGTATTGAGGCTGCGCCTATTGACGATTTAGAAAGCACAAAATCTCGCGCACGAGATTCGCCGAGAACTAGGCGTGGGGTGGGGGGTAAGAGATATTTCTGTGATTGTATGTTAAATGTGCCTTGTTTATTCGTCGTTAATTGCTTATTTTTCACCTCACACTTAACTTTAATGAAAGGTAAAAATAAAGACCAATAAAGGACTGACATAATAAGCCACCAAAATGTAAATTTAGATTATGATTTTTATACGAAAATTATGTTTTAAAAACAGGTATGCTGTAAACAAATATGTCTAAATCGTTAAAATTAGTGGTAAAATGAAATAGCAAATAGGAGGAAAATACATTTCTTTATAATAAAATAAAGTCATTAAGATATTAACTGATTTAGATTTTAAAATGTTGATGTAAAACGAATTTAAAATTGCAAGTTAGATTTTGAATAAAACATACCTAGGATCGTATATTAAGTCTTAACTAACACAAATTAATAAAGGTAAATGAAATTTTAAAACACACACACAAAAAATAATTCAGTTAATTAAAAAAATGTCATCACCAGTATATTTAGTTTAAAAAATCACAAAAGTTAATTATTTCATATGGATTGTTTTGCAAAAATATGACCCTTCTAACATTGTTTGTTGTTGTTTATTTTAAATTCTGAAAATATTATTAAGTTCTTAACACTTTTTATATACATGAATGTGAGTTTTTCGTTTGGAATACGTGATTATATATAGAACAGATCAGAACACCTACAATCATGTCAGTGTAAATTCTCAAAGCGAACTCAAGAACAAAGGTAAGGGGTAGGAATTGTCTACTTTTGCGTTGGAATACTTCGCTCACTTCGTTCGCGACAATACTTTCTTTTCGTTTTCGGGGCGTATTTCAACCCAAATGATATGGGGTCAAATTCTTGTGGTAGGCCGAATTTTACTGCTGTTATAATCAGAAGTTAATTTTGTGATTTGTCGGATTAACAGCAGAATTTAGTCCTATTGCTCGTAATGTAGCAAATAAAAATTCTTACTTCGGTCTTTTATACAAAATTCGAATATAATATTCACCTTCTTTACGTTATTTAAGCTTCAGACATTGCGAAAATAACAGGAAACGTTCTTTTTTGAAGAAATTTCCCCCTTTCAGCTCTTTTGAACCCCGAAGGGTCATGTGAGCTATTGCCATCACTTGGCGTCCGTCGTCGTCAACTTCTCTTTAAAAATCTTCTCCTCCGAAACCACTGAAGGGATTGCTTTGAAACTTTGCACACATCATCAGTAAAATGTCCTCTACCAAATTTGCACAAATCATGGCCTCAGACCAACCTACATGGCCGCCATGGCTAAAAATAGAACAGGGGGTCAAAATATAGTTTTTGGCTTATAGTTCAAAAAGTATAATAGATACAGGAAAACCGAAAAGACCTTGCTTCTTCAGCATTAGAAGCTCTACAAAACACTCCATTGGGTCAAAGTTGTATGACGACTCCTTGTAGGAGTTATTGCCCTTTAATCGTCGAAATTGCCGATTTTTGCTTCAAAATCTTGAAAATAATTAAAAAGTTAGCATTGCTTAATTGTTCTGATCTGTGAGAGCTACAAAAATGGCTGTAGAGTTAAGATTGTCTGATTAACCGTTTAAGAGTTATTCCTCTTGAACTGTTTTTTTTTAATTTGGGTTTAATTGATTCTTAAAGATCTTCTCCTCTGAAACCACTGAAAGTACTGCTTTGAAACTGTGTACACATTACCTGTCAAATGTCCTCAACCAAGTTTGCACAAACCATGGCCGCAGATTAACCAACATGGCTGCCATGGCTAAAAATGGGCGCGGGGGTGGGGTCAAAATACAGTTTTTGGCTAATAGTTCAAAAAGTATAACAGGTACAGGAAAACCGAAGAGACAAGAGACATGCCTTCATCAGCATCGAAAGCTCTATGAAACACTCCATTGTGTCGAAGTTGTATGATGAATCCTTAGGAATTATTCTTCTTGAGCAATTTTAATTGACTGTAAAAAATCTTCTCCTCTTTAACCAATGATAGGACTGTTTTGAAACATTTTACACATCATCTTTAGGATGTCCTCTACCAAAATTGTGCAAATCATGACAGCTGACTACCTACATAGCTACGTTGGCTTAAAATAGAAATGGGGGGTCAAGGGGGCAAGAGAGTTTTCGGTTAATGGATAAAAAAGTATAACAGGCACATAAAATTTGAAGTGAACCTCCCTTCTCCCTCTTAGCATCAAAAGCTCCTCCTTATAGTAGTTATTTCCCTTAACTTTTGCAGAAGTGTTGGGCAATTCCTTATAGGAAAGAAAAGCTGGATAAAAAAGGTTGTTTGGTTTCAGGTTCAGGTAAGGATACAGGCTTGGGAGCCTCTAGTCTTCTTTAAAGATGTATGCGGAAAATGTCATGTTGATCATTTGTCCGTATATGGATAATGTGACCTAATTTTATTATAAACGTGCTAATTTGCATACTATTACAACAATTCCGTAGTAAGAATCTAGTAAGAATCTAGTAATTTACATATGTATTACCCAAGATGCAACACGCCATTCAATTTCGGGTTTCTCAGTTTTTAGTGTAGTAAATGTAATCAAAAAGAGGCATGAATGTCAATGAATACACAACGAAAGGGCAATAACTATCATCACGTTTCAATAATGATCGATTTTAAAGAAAAAACCGATAAAAAAATGATGACACTGTCGAAAGATATCAAGATCGGCCACGTCTGATTGTATATACTACTTCTTTTGGACATCAAAGTGCAGGGAGTGATTCACTCCCGCTCTGCTACAGTACGAGTAATAGGATTAATCGTACCCTTGCCAAAAAAGCGAGGGTACGATTATTCGTTCTAATTCCTGTGTGTAAAGTAATCTTTATTTACTTCTGTATTTAGGTACATACAGTGCAACATAAAAACACGAGCTTTGACAAGCACTTTTAGCAACTTGCCACAAAGCTGTCAATACATCTCACAATTTCCATGTTAATTTGAACATTACCCCACATCGATCTGCACAGGATTCAGGAGAGTTCCATCATGTTTATTTTTATCAAATATTGGTATTTTATGTTTATAGTGAAATGTGAGGTATCATCTTTAAACACATTTTTTTCATGCGCAATGTTTAAGTTAATTTAATAGGAAAAAAATTATGACATCCATGCTAAACTAAAAGAACTGGAGGCTCCCAGGAGCCTGTAATCGCTCACCTGGAGCCCAAATGACTTCAACTAAATTTAAAATTTTTGAAGTTAACAGTTTCAGTCTAGTTGTTATAGCTTTTAAGTTACAGTGCAAAAACTAAACATTTCTTCAAAAATATTTTAGTTAAGTACAATAACTCCTATAAGGTGCCATCAGACAATTCTGAAAATTAAATGTTTTATAGGCCTTGTCCTTTAGGGTAATTTAGAAATTTACAGTTTTACTCTAGGTGTGTTATAGACTAATTTATAATACAAAAAATGTTAATTTGTCCAAATTCATGATTAAAGGGCAATAACTCCTATAAATAGTCATCTTGCAATTTTGGACTAAGCAATCATTTGTAGGGCTTCTATTGCTGATCATTTGTGCAATTTACAGTTTCAATCTAGCTGCTATAGTTTTCAAGTTACAGGACAAAATGGAAAATTTCATAAAAAAATTGTCATTTAAGGGCAATAACCCCTATAAGGAGTTATATGACAATTTCAGACCAATTAAGTAAATTGTAGGGCTTGTATTGCTGATCATTTTTGCAATTTACAGTTTTACTCTAGCTGTTGTAGTTTTAAAGTTACGGGACAAATAGGGAACATGTCATAAAAAATTGTCATTTAAGGGCAATAACTCATATAAGGAGTCATCTGACAATTTCAAACCAATGAAGTGAATTGTAGGGCTTTTATTGCTTATATTTTTTGCCTTTGACAGTTTCACTCTACCTCTTAATAGTTTTCAAGGTATATTATAAATACCAAAAATGTTGTCAAAAATCGTCAATAAAGGGCAATAACTCCTACAAGAAGCCAATACACAACTTCACACTAAAAGCAACTATTGTAGACCTTAATGTGCTGATCAATTTGAAGTAACGGTTTTCTCTATAGCTATTATAATTTTTGAGATAATGATCAAAAACCTGTGTTGACCCCCATGTTCTATTTTTAGTAGCAGTGGCCATCTTTGTCTGTTGATCAACACCCTGGGTACAAACTTGAAACTAGGAACACTAAGGATGATTGTGGCCAAGGTTGAAAAAAATTGGCCCAGTGGTTTAAGAGGAGAAGATTTTTGAAAAAGTTTACGACGGACGACAGACGGCGGACGTAAAGTGATAGCAAAAGCTCACATAGACCTTCAGTCCAAATGAGCTAAAAATTTATAAATTTAATAAAAATTGTCTTACCTTATCTATCGAGGATGTTTCAAGTCCTGTTTGAAGCTTTATTCGAAATACCCCTTTCACTCCCCATCAATTTTGTTAGCTTGAATTTGCCTCCGAACTTCGGCTGTTTCCCCTGAGCAAATTTCCCAAATTTTGTCTAAACATTTACCAAATTATGACAAAAATCCCAACAGAAAAACCATAAGAACAGGTAATTTCATGGGTGTTACTAAAACGCGGAAACGGAACACGGAACGGAAACGGAAAACGGAACGGAAAACGGAATAAGTGTTTTATGAGGCTTGTTTAGGGCATATTGGAATATGGGATATTCACTTTATTCATGGTATACAGGATATTTGAGGCTAAACTTACTGGGATATGGGATATTTAAATCCATTTTATTTACAGGGATATTGGAAATTGGAAAACACTTTTTCGGATACGGGATATCCCCCCCAAACCCCCCCCCCAAAAAAAAAACCCTTTTATGGATCTGCTATTTGTCAGAACTTATCAACATCATGTTTAATATAAACATTTAACGTAGGTGTATTAAAATAGACGGCTAAATGCACATTTCCTTGTTTCCATCAAAACGGCAAATCATGATATTTAAATTATAAAATGTTTTTGGCGTATTGTAAATTGCAGTGCAAATAAGATATAGCTGTAATGTTTTCTCGGACTTCATTTTTGCAGATATAATTAGCTCGATCCGTTACGTCTTTTTGCATATTTACATTAAGTGCAACCCTTAGCTGCATTCAAAAATAGGCTTTAATTATTTGTGATCATTTTCAAAAGCCTGATTAAAGAAAATTTGAAAACATGTACTGCTTCTTTGTATTTTCATTTTGATAACTAATAAATGACTTAAAATAGATGCCTTCAAAATGAAGTAGAGAAAGAACTGAAAAAGGGAGGCAAGCGAGAGTTGACAAACCGAATGACTAAGAATTGAAAAGAAAGCTCAGAAGAATTGGAAAATTATGAAGACAGCTGAAAACTTGGGTTCAGTTTTCATAGACATTTATAAAAACGCAAATAATTTTACATTTCGGTAGGCGTAGACATAAGGTGCATTTGATGGAATTCATTGGACCAGAGTCAACAAAAAAAATGACAATTTATCTCCAAATTTATGACATTGTCACAAAATGTAACATTACTTTTAGTAGGTGCCCCTGCAAATATCAATATGAATATACAATAGACTACGAAAGGAGTTTAAACGTAAAAAAGAAGATTTTTGGTAGTGTTAGATATTAATATATAGCGTTATTAAGATATTCTTAATTCCTATTGGCCTTTATAGGGCATAACAAACATGTATATGACACTCAATTGCACACAACAATACAATGCAAAACAAATACTGTATTTTATCGGGGTTTCGGTTTCGTTTAAACAAAGCACCACTAAAACCAGGCCCTTAATCGATAGAAACTATATGATTTTGAGGATTTCTTTTTCAAAGAAAATTAATTTCAAATTAAACAGATACAATTTTTATAGTAAAAATAAATTGTTCATGTTCATGGATTCTTTTGCAATCGCCCATACATAACCCATATATTGTCGCTAGGCGTAAAACACCACACCCACTCACTCCTTTTCTAGAAAAAAAAACCCAGTTGAATAAAAAAGTTTTCATTTGCTTTTGAATAAAAAACATGCCAAAACAGTGGTGGATCTAAAAGGGGATGTTGTTCGTGGAAAGGAATCCCTTTTCCTGATTCAATTTGAAATTTTCGTACAGGTTTTCCGCAATAAATGAATTTGCTTTCACCCCCTCAACTTTTTCCGAAATTCTAACCCCCTTACAATCTCGCGTCATCCCATTTTTAGGTGCATCGACAAGGGCGTTAAAAACACTCACACACGCAACTCTCTATTTATTGATCGATTTAATTATTTAATTTCATAATAGAGGGCGGGATTAAACAATAAAGTTTGGAAGAAAACCTTGGCTCAGAGGCGGAGCTTGTTTTAAAATGATACCCAAAAACCCCAGTTCGACCTATGGCATCGCAGGCAATAAGGAAGATAATTATTCTTTAAAAGATTTAAAGACTCTGATGGTGTTAATCAAGTACGATTTTAACCTAGTCGGTAACGTTTGTTCCTGATAATCCTTTCAGCAAAAATCGTTCAGTAAAATTAAGATTTATGACATGTCAGATTAACTTTTGGTATATAGACTTATATATTGGATATCGGTATTAATTTCACTCAGCCTTGAAGATGTGGCAAGACAAGTTCAAAGAGTTTGTAAGGTATAACATACATGATAGTATTTTACAGAATATCTGTATAAATTTTGTATAAAATATCCCTTCTAAAGAAATACACCTTTAGGAATTGAACTCTCTAAACTACATATAATTCAAATTGTGTGTTGCAACAAGCATTAAGTGGTCACCTATCTATTGCACCTCAGTTCACTCTCCATTTGCTCCAGTTGCGTTGCGGATTGCAATTATTCTTTAATTTTTTGTGCGTTTCTTTGTATGCCCGTTGTCTTGACTCCATTGCTTTTTTCAACGTCAGTGATCAATAACAATTGATATGAGAGAAAACAGTTAACGTATGATGTGATGCATTTATATACTAGTTGCTTAACCTGTCCCATGCATGGCTGTATCATTCTGCCCAAAAGTTAATTTTATGCTGTGCTATCAAGCGGTTACAGTAAGTACTGGTATATTCATACATACATGTACATTATTTCATATTAAGACCAATTGTACACGTTGCACAAGTTCCTATCCTTAAACTTTATCTGTATGTCTGTCTGTCCGCTCTTCCTTCTTACCGTCCGTTCGCCAGTCCGTCCAAAAATTTTTGTAAACGCTTTAACTTGAAAATTATAAAGGTTACCAATGATTTGAAGTTTTAGATAATGATTTTGTATTATGCCAATTTATCAAATGATTTAAAATCTGCAAAAAAGAAGCAAACAAAAACAAACAAACGAACAAAAACAAAAAAAAAATCATTACTATCCTTCGTCAGAGGGGCAATGCATTATCGCTGCTTAAATGGGGAGTATAGAAATTGGTTTCCGGGTCGTAACTTGTGATATCGGGATCAATACATTTAAGTCAAAGTTCAAAACAACAACGAAACATGCCCTGGTTGAATTTGCATCAAATGAAAATACAATATTTATTTTAATAATATATATGATTACTAACTTACTATGCTTTCCAGTCATGAACAAGTCATACGTTTACCCATGCATAAACATGGCACCAAACTTGTTTGATGATGTTACCTAGCGGTTTTATTGAAATGACAATTAATATCACATACCTATATAAAAATATTAGTCATGTTTATTAGGTCGAAATATCTTTTTATTCATTTTTCCGTTTTCAGTTCCGTTTTCCGCTTCCGTTCCGCATTCCGTTTCCGCGTTTTAGTAACACCCGTAATTTCATTCCCTATGCCTTCCCCATTTAAATCTATCTTGTGGCTCTATTTTTGACAGAACAAATTTATCATTTGTTGCAATTAAAACAAATTGTATTCATTTTACCTTAAATGTAACTCGATTCCGTAATTTTGATTTACAGTTAAATTCAAAATGTCAGCTCCCAGTGAAAATTTTGCCTCAATTACCGTCTTTATTACCGATACATACGTCATAGTCAAATGACGATCATTCTTCGGAGTAAATGACTCTCTGTTACTTGATTGGGTGTTTTACTAAATCTATAAATATTTTTGTCATTTCATTGGTTTACGTCTGGATTGCACTAGTATGTGTACTGAAATTTCGATATATTCTTAGGTTGAATCGGGGATGTAATCAGTATTTTAGTGTAGTAATGTTACGTTCCACATATTGACTTCTAGTTCATTGAATGCATTGGTCAGTGTACAATTATAAGGTAAACATTGTTCCAAAATCTCCCTACTTTATAAAGCTGTTTTGGAAAAAATATATGTTCTATATCTTTATTTTCGTTATTCAGTATTTTAGTGTAGTTACGTTCCACATATTGACAATGCATTGGTCAGTGCACAATTAAAAGGTAAACTTTGTACCAAATTCTCCCTACTTTTCAAAGCTGTTTGGGTTATGAAAAAATTATTTTCGTTCTAATATTGATGCAAATTTAACAAAACATATTATTACCGATCATTTTAAACATTTGTTTAGGGAGTCAACTTTTGTTTAATTATATTTGTAAAAGCACGTGTGAAGTGACGACAGTCATTTAAATCTCTCAAGCACCATTGGATGATAGTTTAGCTTCAACAATGTCCTTACAAGGTACATGTACATTGTTTACCTATCCTTCATATAAATGACAAAAAACAGATACTTTAATAAATCCATAAAATTTTTAATGCAGCTAAGAGACGGTTGGCTTTTTATAAAAGCTGAACTTGTACTTAATTAAACATAGTAAACCGGTATCCAAGTTGTCTTTGTGTTTATGTTCGTTTCATTATATTCACATGTTAAACGATTCAGAGCTTCTGAAAAAAGTTTGCTAAAAAAAATTCAAATGACAGATAAAACCTCTCATTTGAAATAATAATAAAAATGTAAAAGACTGATGGAAATTATAAAAATAAAGGTAAAATGGAAGGTTTTATGTTATAGAACTAGATTCTGGAATTCATATCATTTAGGCATTTAACACAGGTAATTTTTAAATGTCACAATGCCTGCGGGTGTTCTATACCGACAAGTATTCTTCAGCATTATATTGGCATCATTTCTTTTAATAAATTGAGAATATTGCAACCGCAAACCTTTTTCTCATACTTCAATGCCGTTTCTTCACTAATAATTCATAATAATGGCCCAGCTGCTGAGTGGTGGACACCCTATAGGGATCAGTCTGTCCATCTGAAACTTACTATGTCTGGGTTAAAAGATTTATCATTTTTTGAGGTAATATTTTCGATATTTAGTATGTGGGTTGATAATATCAATGCGATGTGTCAAATATAATGGTTGGTGACCTTTTTACCTGACCATTGACCTTCTAGGTCAGCCGGGCCACAAAGATGGATACCATCTCACTGATATCTACTTTTAGGAAGAGGTGGACAGGGGGTACCTTTCTCCCTCCCCACAGCTCCTTTCTCCCTCCCCTCAGCTGCTTTCTCCCTCCCCTCTACTCCTTTCTTTCTGCCCTCAGCTCCTTTCTTCCTCCCCTCTACTCCTTTCTTTCTCCCCTCGGCTCCTTTCTCCCTCCCCTCGGCTCCTTTCTCCCTCTTTAAAACCCTCTAGCAATAGAAACGATCACTAAATTTTGACTCAAAACTGATATAAATTTGGGACATGAAGCATATAACGGCTTTTACAAACAAAGCATGACACGTGACACATTATCAAATGAATTTAATTGGTGTATCGTGTTCTTTGGTAAAAAAATATGAGGATCGTAAACTGTGACCGGTAGATTTATGAAACTATGACACTGAAACCTAATAGCAATTCTTTAACAATAGGACAATCTTGTATTTTTAAACTGTTAGAAAACTGTGTTCACTATCATGTAAGATTATTCTACACTTTAATTTACAAGCAGCATTTCATAGTTTTACAGGGGCCTCGGCGGCCGAGTGATCAAGGTAGTTCGTCTACTATTGATCACATGTTCTGTCAACACTTAGATTGCGGGTTCGATTCTCACTGCAGGCAGGGTGTACTCGACTCCAATCTTAATTGACAAGGATTGCCACTTTAACTACCGCAGGTCGGGTTTTTTCTTCAGGTAGTTCGGCTTCCTCCCCCAATAAAAACTGGACGCCATGATATAGC
Organism: Limnoperna fortunei; assembly: GCA_944474755.1. NCBI lineage: Eukaryota > Metazoa > Mollusca > Bivalvia > Mytilida > Modiolidae > Limnoperna > Limnoperna fortunei. The sequence continues at coordinate 21,464,968 of OX104116.1, forward strand.
TGAAAAATTGCTGAACGTGGCGTTAAACACCATCAAACAAACAAATATTAGTTTTACATTTAGAGTAAAATTTTGATTACATGTAGTTAAAAATTAATTCACCATTAGGTCTAGATTTCTCAAAACAAAACTCAATTCAATTCTCAGACTTTTGAGTTATTTCTTAACTACCACAGCAACATAAAAATTGTCAAGTTCTGAACGACTTAAAAGGGAATTTTAACTGAAAAAATGATGCTTATAAATGTAATGAAAAAGGATTATTTGCTGCTGTAACATAAATTGTCTGATTATTTGTGCTATTTACAGTTTAACTTTTGCTGCTTTAGGTTTTTTATTTAAAAGAAGAAAACTGATATTTCATAAATTGCCATTCAAGGGAAATAACTCCAAAAAGAAGTCATTAGATAATCTTGGACCAAACGAGTTATTTGTAGCCCTTGTCCAATATAATTAAAATTAAATCTTTCACTTGCTCTATCCTTTTTGGTCGCTGAGTTGTACACATGTAACACGGAGCGACTATAGCAAAAAAAGGGGGGTCAAGTGAAAGATTGTAATTTTAATTAGAGTGGCCCTTGTCTTACAGATAATTTTTCAATTTAGAGTATCACTCTAATTCTGGGCTATAGTATGGTTTAGTAAGGCGGGCAGGGGAAATGGGGTATTTGTTTTTAGCAACTCCTCCTACATTTTTCAACCCAGATCTCTGAAACTTCACATAACGAATGCACATGTATTAAATTTGTTGAACCTGCTAATATGGAAGTGTTCCAGCATGTTTCCTAATTTCCCAGACCTTGGAACTTGGTCATTTTTGAGCACATTTACAGAAGACAGTACATATATTGTGTAATCAACTCCTACAGTTTTCAGTCTAGAACTCTAAATTTCACAGAAAGATTGCAAATGTATTGAAGTTGTACGATTGTTATTATTGTTCGAGGATTTTTTTCCTTATTTTCAGACTTGGGAAGTTTTCGATTTTGTTAACTGTTGAATTGTTTAATTATGTATTCTTTATAAAAACGTAATGGTAAGTATGAGGATAATTCATCGAGAAATTTATAAGTTTTAAGTTACAAAGCAAATACTGAAAATTTCAAGAAAATTATGAGTTAATTACATATAATGCTATAAGGAGAAACTGGACACATTTTTGACAATTAAATTGTTTGTAGGCCATGTCTGTCTGTTTATTTTTGCAACTGACAGTTTTACTCTAGCCTTAAATTTATAAGGCAAATACTTATACATGTATTCAGGGTATTTTTCTGCCATTGTAAAATGCATTGTTGCTACTAGAGCCATTGATGTTTTGATTGGCGGAAATTAAAATGAATCTTGCTCTGAAAAATCTGAGTAGCAAATATCATTGTGATACTATATAAATTTTAAGATTTTGGCGCAGATCCTTAATTCAAGATGGCCAAAAATTTTGTGTAATGTTCATGTCGATTAAACTAAAGTTGAGTTATGTGAGCATTACAGGCTTTCCATGTGTAGAAATAATTTTTTTACTAGTGTAATTATGAATATAACATAACTTAGACTTACCGCAGGTTGTTGGGCCTTTTTTAGTTTCCGATACTAGTAGATATTTTTTGGTTCGGAGACCTCTAATGGACGACGAAAGTGTCAATACACTTGTATTTTTAGTTGTGGATCAAAACGAACTATATCCGTATTTTTGGTAACCAATATACTTGAATAAATAGAAACTAAAAATATTTAACCAAGATTTCCCTAATAAATCGTGTTGTTAATTGTAACAAGAAAAGCTAGACCTGGTCATTTGGACAATCAGAGTTTTTAGTCCCTTCTTTTCCTGAACTTTGCCATGAGTGTTAGGTACCCTAAATCTAGTAAAGTGACGTAATCATTACTCTGAATAAACACTTTTCCAAGAATGCATTTTTCTTAATTTCACATTTTGCCCCTTTTCAATTTGTTTTCATGTATTGTGAAAGTGCTATGTCTAGTAACGTTTGTTACGAACACATTTGTGTAATTTTTTTAACGATTTATTACGACTTTCGACGCATTTGCCGCACTTTAAATTCACACACTGAAAAATATAATATCATTTTAGATTTGTCCGAGAATCCTCTGCCGTCCAACGCCTTTTTAAAGGGTTGCAGACAAACTCTATTACACTATTAGGTATGCTGCTGCATAACCCCAGTGACCTCAGGCGACGTTTAGTTTTTCAATGAAGTGACATTTCCCAGTTGACATTCTTGGCTTTGATTCTTCAGGTACGGTTTTTAAACACTGAACAATCTTTTGCATTTATAAGTGATCATCTACCATTGGCAATAAAATACAGCTATATGTGCATACAAATTCAGGTATGAGTTTGGGCAGGGTGCTCTCGACTCCAATTACTACAATTGTCAAGGATTACCAGTTTTCCTTCCGAAGGTGAGGGTTTTCTACAGCAACAAACAAGCATAAAAATTGAAAGAATTTTTAGTAAGAAATATCAGTTTTACACATTAAGACATTTACAACAAGCTGAATAGAAATGCATGATTGAAAAAAGTTTTCTAACTGTATAGACATCATTCAATTATTTTTTCAGTTATGCAACAAGTATAATATGTCAGAGGAAGATGTCAATGAGCCCATTGATGTGTTTCATAAATTGTCACCAAAAGAAAACAGTCATTCAGCCTAAAAGTTTTACGGAAGTGTAAGTGTAACATGCATTAAAATTGTTTAACTCCTGACAAAAATTATATTATTACCATAAACAATTGTTAACTGGGTTTTATGCAAGGAAATGCATTAGTATAAAGAAATTTATTGTATGCTCAATGAAAATATATATCTGTACTTGAATCTCCCTTTAGATGTTTGCTATTGTCGCGGTGAATTAAAAGTATATCTTCACTTGGCTCCCCCTTTTTGCTATTGTCACAGTGACAATAGAAAAAAGGAGGGTGCAAAGTGAAAATTTTATTTTTGAATTGACTTCAAGATTTATTAGAAAACACCTATACGTGTATTTGTCTTTGTGTAAAAAAAACAAACAAACTATATATAATCTATTATTTTTTAGAGGTCAACTCACTCGAGACCTAGTTGTTCACCACAAGGAACACATCATATGTCAATGCGAAGAATTCCGATTTGTTGGCGAAGAAAGGTGTATGATGTGCCATAGGTCAAAGAGTGAGGGCACCGAGTAAGAATATTTGATGCATTGTGTTTTCGTTTGAAGGCTTTCAAAAAAATAACAAAAAATAAGGGATAAATTTAGGGCACTTTTCCCCCAAAATAAGGGCAAGTTTAAGGATTTTTTATGGCATCTTGTTGAAAATAAGGGATGTTAGTTCCATTAAATTATCACAAATGCACTATAGGTTGATATATACTCACCTACAGGGACAAAACACATACAAAAAGAACTTCTTACCAAAAACACCAACTCATCAGCCATCAACAGACACATTCAGCAACAGATGATCCAATTTTATTCCTGCAATTTGTTCTTTTGGATATCTGATGAATGTAGATCTGTTCATGTCTGTTGAGCTGGCATTTGGTAATAACACAAGTTCCTGGAAGTTTACTAACTCTAGAAAGTGAGTTAACTGCATTCTAAAACATGTAAATACTTGACCTTTTACAATAAATTATAACTTAAAGAATTTTTAATATATTAATTTCAAAATGTAGGATTTTTCATGATTTATAAGGGCTTTTTAGGGCTTTTCAGAAAAAAATAAATAAATTTAGGGATGAGGATAAAAAATAAGGAAAATTAGGAATATTTAGGGCCGCTTGAAAGCCTGCGTTTGCTGCATCTGCATCTATTAAAAAAACATCAGTATTAATGCAAGTCTCAATGCGGCAGTGTATGATACAATATTACAATATTAATTTGGAACCCACCGAAAATCGGTGGTTTTCACCAGGTAATCGAGCCTCCTGTCCTAACACACTTGACGCCGTGATATAAGTGAAAAAGTACTGAAAGTAGAAAGAATGGTGGCATTCAAGACAATTAAAAAATGTATAGAGTAGTTAAACAAAAAACACGCAATGGCTGCAACAAGATCACACAAATTAGTGTCATATATTATTTGTATATTTCCTATTTATATGTTGAACCATTTCAGGTATTACAGTATTCCGGTTAGTCCTAGACTTCAGCAGCTGAAAGAAGTTACTGCTTAGCACAGTTGACAATTAAAGTGTCTTCACAATCTCTTCACGGATTTGTGAACGACCTTCATGCCAGCATGGTACAATTTCCAGGCCGCCATGGGATGTAATGCTGTGGCACTTTCCTACTGCAGTGATGGATTCAACCCTTTTCACCACATCATAACACAAGGATCATACGGCATTTGGGCACAGTCTGGCCTTATACTCAACCTTTAGAAAGAATTCCGAACAAAGATTGGTATAACACTACTGTATGGCACAATGCCAGGCAAATTTTAATCCATCTAAGACAGAATCTCTGTTATTCTCTCGTAGAAATGCGGAAACCCATCCTGTTCATTTTGGCAGTCCACATAACCAAGTGAATGATGTAAAAGTGCATACACACTTGGGTCTTGACTTCCAGAATAATGCAAAATGGAATAACCATATTAATAGAATTTACAAAAGCATGTGAAAGACTTAAACTACTCAGAATGCTGAAGTACCAGGTATCTCGAAAGGCCCTGATCAATATTTATTTTTCATTTGTTCGACCAGTATTAGAATATGGGGATATTGTATGGGATAACTGTTCTTTGTATGAATCTAATCTTTTAGAGAGTGTCCAAGTAGAAGCTGGTAGAATTATTACTGGATTACGAATAAATTCCTCAAAATCAAAGATGTATGAGGAACTAGGGTGGGAACCACTTTTCAAGAGACGGGAGAAGCATAGGCTTATATTGATGTACAAGATAATCAATGGACTGGCTCCTAGCTACCTGTCAAACCTTGTGCAACCCCATATCAATAGTATTCATGATTATAATCTCAGGCGACAAATAAATAATGATAACTTGAGATTGCCTGTATGTAATACTATGGCATATGCTAAGAGCTATGTACCCTCTACAATTACACTTTGGAACCAGCTTTCATCATCAACTAAAAATAGTCCTTCTGTTGATACATTCAAGAAAAACTTAAATTTAGAAAACCCAAGAGCCCCTGAATACTTCAACATTGGTAATAGAAAAGAGAATATATGGCATTGTCAGTTAAGATGTGAAGCAAGCAACCTGAACTCTCACTTGCATCTTCACTTCTTGGTTGATAATCCATATTGCCCACACTGTAGAGACACTGTTGAAGATAACTTTCATTATTTAATATCGTGCCCGACCTATCAACTTCAGAGGTGGTCACTGCAAAGTATCTGCATGGAATTGCATATTGATTTTAACCCAATAAACCTACTGCATGGAAATGAGCTTCTTTCTTATAATGACAATGTCAAGCTCGTGTTGGCAGTGCAAACATATATTAAAAATACAAAGCGTTTTTGAAGTATACATAAATGTAGCATGTTCATACACTAATGATCTGACTACTAGTTATCGTTGACAGACTGTTGTTTTGTTTATATCGAAATGCCATTTATACTATATACATATTATTATTTATTTAATTATAATATTATATGGAAAAATTTAAAAAAAATTTAAATCACACACTTTTGGCAAAATATGTACTGGAAGTAAAATTTATTGCTTTTTCTAAGTAAACCATATTGTGATTAATTAAAAAAAATATGTGAACAAATACTAGTAATGTTAACTAATCTTTATTTTACCAAAAGAGATATATTGAGAATACTATTTAATACCATGAAAATATTTTTGCTTCTAAAAACCAGTTTACAAATTTAAATTTCAAATATATTTTCTCTTTTCCTTATTACATGTAAACTAACATTAAATTAAACTACTAATGTTATCATAGTAATGATTTTTGACACCTTATATTTACAAATTAGAGAATGTGTTCTCAGTATATGTATTCTATATCCAACATGTTGAACATCTGTATGTTGCCTTGTATGGAGAGGATTTATATAGGCTATACCTGCTATCCAATCCATTTCAATTTTCTTGAATAAATATATGTTTTAACTAATGCCAGGCAACTCATTTTTATCATTTAATAAAAAAAAAGGGGGAGGGGGGTAATGGTAATGGTAAACACCATGGCCACTTTGACAAATTGTTCAGCTATATCGTAAAGTTCACAGTAAAGTACCGGTGTGTCATGTGCCTAACAAGCAGCCAGTTATCTTATACAAATTGGAATAATCTTGATTCTCCGAAAAAGTAACATTTTGTATTACTTTGTTATATCTAATAACGTCACTGAATGTCAGTTCAATAAATAAAATTAGTTTCCTTTGCAGGTCCTTTTGCCCCTAAGAAGTTGAATGTGTATAACGAAGTTGTGGTTAACGAACTAGAGGAGCTTGCTAAGGGACTGCCAGGTTTTAATGCAGCAACCAACACTAGAGAAATTACCAAGGTGGGCATCTTATATATGGTGTGTGACGTGCCAGGTCTAATCAAAGTACAGAACAGAGTTCAACAGAATGCCAAGACTTCTTGTAGTCATTGTGCAATTGGAGGTATTTATACAGGGTCTACAGGAGTCAAAAAATACACAAATGAAAGGAAACAAATATGAATGATTGTATACACACAGAAACGTGAAATACATGTAATATTCTGGATAAATATGTACACTACCATTAATTTGGCGGAAAGTCGAAGGCTAAAAAAAACAATTGAAACCATTAACTGGATTTAGTAATTGTGGTTGTTATGTTTGCTATGTCACAGATAAATTTATTTAATTTGCATTTACACATCACCTGGGTCAAGTAGCACAATAGTTGAAAATTTGAACACGATAAAGAGAGATATTATCTAACTTTTGCCGACATGGACCTTGCTCTTATAGTTCTTAGGACTGATGTATAAAGGTGTAGTAATATAGAATTTTAATTTTAAGGATTTATTTAGTTCAGAATTGCCAGGTTTTTATAATGCTGTTTTATGTTGTAGGTCAACATAACCTTATTTTGGAGAAAGCTGTTTATCCAGGCAGTAGGAAGTTTCTGTCTATGGATGACCCGCTTAGACTGGACACTACTTTTGCTCAGTTCTTACTGGATAACCTTATTACATTTATATATCTATGTTCTTATAATGAATACAATTATGTTAAAATGAAACTTTTGTTTATTTATTAGGATTTGTGATTTTGTTTCTTTCTTTGATTAAATTGTAATTGATTCTGCCTCTAACGGGCACCTTTAATTGGTAAATAAAAATCTGTTCTGTTCTGTTCTGTACTTTTCCTTTCTGGAAAGCAGAATCTGCATCAGTTGATTTAAGGTCAAGTCGAGAAGAACTGGCAATTGCCAGATATCAGGACTTCCTTCATAGAGAAATGAAAGATACAGGGTACTTTTTTAATAACTTGAAGAATAGCTACAATATTCAAACTTTGATCATGGTGAATTATTGTTTTATGCTGATACAAACATATTTATTCTGGCTTAATTTTCTGGTAATGAAATTTGATTGTTAATTTTAGATTTACAGTCTGTCTTTACACTTTGTAGCTTGTCATTTAATATACTGTCATTCTTTATACAGGAAGAAAAATACAACCCTTATTTCAGCAGTGGCCCAACAGGCTAGAAAATGTAGCAGTAATCATTTTCTGTTTAAAGAAGCATGCGCCGGTGGAACTTATGCATGCTATTAAAGTATGTAATAGTTTTTGTTAAAATTGGTTTAAAAATCATTGGCGATTAAAGTGCGACATAGTCTACATCTGTCAGATTGTTTTATTTTTTTTATGTCTATATTGGATATAATAATATATTTTTATTTATTTATTGATTTGGACAGGATTGTAAAACCATTTTTAGCTATATCAAGGCATTCAGGAATACCCTTTAGAATCACTGAGCTTTAGACATATTCCAATAAAGTATTGTGAATATATGCAAGTTATTGTAAATGCATTAAAATTTTGTGTGCTTAAACTATACCTTTTTTGTCAGGTGTTTGCAGGGCATATTACTTAACTGTGATGAAGATGGCCCAAAGGTTCGCGCTGCTGAAAGAGAAGCTGGACGATTCCAAGATGCATGCCCAGATACAGTGTATACAGTTTATGTTAAGGAGTTAAATAATTAAATGCTACAGTAAAATATTTTGATGGCTAAGCAAAACTATACCACAAAAATTTTCATTATGGTCTCTTTATTAATTTTGGCCAAATAACAAAACGAAAAAATAGAACATAAGAATATGCGTTTTTTTTTTTGCTTTATTATACAAAACAGATTAATTTCGGTTACTTATTTTTTATTATTCTACTTCAGAAAAAGACGATAGGTCAGAAAGAGCCGAAGGTGCCACAGAGGGGGAACATGCATTGCAGAAAAAGTATATATATATATATATATATATATATATAGTTTAATGCCACTTTCAGCAATTTTTCAGCTTTATTGTGGCGTCCAGTTTTTATTGGGGGAGGAAGCAGAAGTACAGGCAGAGAACCCCCGACCTGCGGTAGGAAAACTGGCTATCCTTGTCAATTAAGATTGGACTCTAGTACACCCTGCCTGCAGTGAGAATCTAACCCTCAATCTCAGTTTTGACAGACCAATATTAGACAAACTACCTTAACCACTCGGCCACCGAGGCCCCTTTATTTATATATATTAATTGATTAAAATATTTTGGTATGGTATGGTCTATTCTTTTTTTTACAAATAAAAGTTCATGAATAATTGTATTGAGTTATTCAAATCTGAATAACATAATTAAAATAAGAAAATAAATGTGACATCATTGTCACATTAAACCAGTCAAATCCCAATATATGTCCAGCCTAAACAACATTGTGAATTCCGTTGGTTTTTTCAACTTTCTCAATTTTACATTAAGTTCTCTTATTTACACCTTTAAGTTCCCAAAAAATTGTTTACCACCAGCGCCTTTCATCCTGACTACTGTAAAGAAGAACTTAGCTGATCAACGTTTATTGTCAGTAAAGATGCCAGTACAGTTTGGTGCGATTCCAGTCACACTCTTCACCAAGATTTGTGGTGGTGTAAAGAGCCATACTTGGATGCGGGTAACATTACTAATATTTTTTAAAGATAATTGTTATCAGATTAGAGTAAAATTGAGCGTGACCTTCAAAAACTCGATCAAATATAGATCCGTGATAAGTCCTATTGATTGATTGTTGTATTATGTCCAGCAAGCAAATTCAAGCACTGTTTTTGTCTCGCCTGCGACGAAAGTCGCTGGAGGCGAGACATATGTATGGGAATCCGGCTTCATATATTTGTAAACCCAAGCCCTAGGTCCATCAAATTTGGTACAGAGGTAGCTTATGATGAGTACTTGCCAGTCAGTCACCTGTCACCTGACCTTGACCTCAATTTCACGGTCCAGCGACTACGTTAAAGTTTTTGGGTTACGACAGTTCCTCTGTCACTACGCATAGTAGGATGACAATATTTGGTGTATAGGTTGCTGATGACTAGTACATGACTGTCTGGTAGGTGTCACCTGACCTTGACCTCAATTTCACGGTCCAGCGACTACGTTAAAGTTTTTGGGTTACGACAGTTCCTCTGTAACCACGCATGGTAGGATGACAATATTTGGTGTATGGGTTGCTGATGACTAGTACATAATTGTTTGGTAGGTGTCACCTGACCTTTACCTCAATTTCACGGTCCAGCGACTACGTTAAAGTTTTTGGGTTACGACAGTTCCTTTGTAACCACGCATGGTAGGATGACAATATTTGGTATATAGGTTGCTGATGAATAGTACATGATTGTCCTGTAGGTGTCACCTGACCTTTGACCTCAATTTCACAGTTCAGCGACTACGTTAAAGTTTTTGTATTAGGACAGTTCTTCTGTAACTATGCATAGTATGGTGACAATATTTGGTATACAGGTCGCTGCTCATAATTAATGCTATTTACGTAATGCTTATGACGAAATTTATTTTTGTAACTGATGCGGAATTCAGGCGAGACGTTTTTCTGTGTCCACACTTGTTTATTTAATAAATGTATCCAAAAAGTTAATTCATGAACAATATATTATGTTAAATAAGTTTTAACATGTTTAACGAACTTAGATTTATAATAACCGACTTTATTTCACCCAAATTTGTTCGATGTAAATTTGGCGATTGACGAAGCAATCGGATCACCTCGGTTATTTCCGCCTACTTTCTCGACTCTTGACGGAAACGGCCGAGAGATGTTCCGATTGTTGACGAAGCTGAACAGTAAATTCCGGGTGGTTTCGGGAGTGGATCTGTGTAATGTACGGCATGACACAGTTTCTGATATATCATGTTATATTGTTTTATATTGCATAAAATGTTTTAAAAATTGAATCAAACGTACGATTTGTTTTTTAATGCAAAAGTAAGAATACGTTCGCTGAGTATTAGTATTTCCACTTCTTTATCGCAGTACATTTCTTCTCATAGTCAGTAAAAAAAAATATAAAAGAAAATAATTTTGAATTGAGTAATGAAGAAATTTGAGCTTTTGAACGGTAGTCTAAACAATATGCGGAAATTTCTTTAATCTTGTCATTTATTAAACTAACAATTTTTGTTGACGACCCAATTAAACGTAACTCAAGTTGTTTTCCTTTTCGTTTTTTCCTTTTCGATATTCGAAAATGAAATGTCAAATTAATTTACAGAGGGGTCAAACAATTACGAGCGGATCAAACGACCGTCGCGTTTATATAAAACAACATGTCAAGATGTTTGAGTAGAACTAAAAACTAATTTATTTTCTCAAAATTACAGTTCAGCTTGGTCGGTTCATCATAAATATTATGAAAATTTTTTAAAACTTCAGAAGATATTTTGGCTTTCATTGTGATTTTATAACTATTTTATAGATATAATCACTTGATAAATTCTGCTTTCAAATTGCTTTTTACTGTAAATAATTATAGTGCTTCATTTTGTTTGTACATATTTTGTTCCCGCAGACCCACAGCCAGACCCATCAACTATAGTTGTTGCATATCTCAAATATTCCACGTCAGTCTGTAGTTCTTCTTATAAGAAGAGGGTGACTTGGTTTAAGTGTGATCCCATTGTATCAACAGCTATAGTTGAATATATTGGAGACTATGTCCCAAATGTAGTTCATGGCAATGCCAAGTATACTACCGTCCCTTACCGCAGTTTAACTTCCACTCAGAAGTCTATTATCCGTCGCCTGAATATAGCTGAAATATTGCTGCTCGGGCGTTAAACACCATTAATCAATCAATCAATCAATCTATTATCCGTGATGGGGTAAAACACGGTAAGGCTCCAAGGTAGATCAGGAGAGATGTTAACACAGCTACTCCTGATGACATAATGCGTGGGGGCTCTTCCATTATATATTTTATTCCTTGTATATAATGGTTGTCCAATATGAACTGTCAATCTGGAATTTAACCGGTAATCGTGGTGTAATTATATGCACATGTGTTTACACAATGTACGAGAATGTACACCTGGTTTATTTTCTATGAAATCACTCTTTTTATGGTCTTAATAACAATTTTTTCCACAGAAAAGTGTTCTTTATGATGAAATTGTTCCGAATCATACTTATTACAGAATAAACATCATGTGTGATACATTAAACAGTTACTTCTCTTTACTGTCAGCTATTACAACCTATGTAAACATCGTCGAACTGCTCGAAATCGTCCATTCACAGACGAATTATATAGAAATAAGGTCGCATCTTTGACAATTTTTATAAATTTATACAAAATATAACAAATATATAAAAAATAAAATAAAATAAACCTTTATTTAATCAAATAAATCATTTTTTTATTACTTATCTTCACTTCTCTGCATTTCTCTGCACTTCTCTGTGTTTAGTAGGACCCGGGACTAGTAGTAGTTGATTTATAGGTTCCTGTATTGACCAATCACAAATTACCTTTACTAACTTTTTGTGTAGTGGAATCCTCTATTGTTATTTGCATAGCATTTGTCAAGATAAACCATTGTACCAGCAAGGATGTCTATTTGATAGAAGAATTTGGAGACATACCGTGATGTACATGTATGCATCTATGCATCAGTCATTACAGCATGTTTACTATGCGGATTCACTTTTCAAAACTAAATATTGATATTAGGTAAACTTGTGCATTTCTTGTTTCGACAATATTTAAGGAATACAACAGATCCAACCCATATTATATTGTATAATCTGTTCAGAAATTTAAAATATTCCTTATACATTGTAATTTAATTTTAACTATAAATCTTATCAATTTTTGCGGTAACAACGTCGATGACGTCGTGGAACTATTCAAATTTTAACTGCGTTAGAATAGGTCATAGGTCACGCAAGTTATTTCTTATAATATGGGAAAGTAACATCAGGTAAATGCCATCTTTATTGCCCATATAAATCAGGTGAGCACTACGGGCTCTTGAGTGCCTAACGTTTATTTTAACCATAGTTTGGCTGCTACTCTGGTATTTCAGATAAGTTCTGTAAACAAAAAATAAAGATATTGTGAACAAATATAAATTCTGGGCTAACTGAATTATTTTTATTAATTATTTGAATTCCTGGGATGATCTGAAAGTATTGAATATTTGGCAAGAACCATTCAGAGAGTAAGCTTTTTTTATTGAAAATTTAATAGTATTTTGATTTTATTCATATCAGTGTTTATACATGTATATAATTCTTCCCATTACTTAAGCTTCAGTTTTTACCAAATAAAATTAAAATAAATTAAGAATCTGTTTTTTAATATTTATTTTCAACAGTTGAAAAAGTTTTTTTAAGATGGGGATATATAAGAGGCTAGGTTTCATTCAGATGCTAGTAAATTGTCTTTTCAGTAAACACTGATTATCTAACTACATAATATTGGTGCAAACATAGCTGTACAATTGATTATTTGACTTTTAAGATATTTATCCCAAATATGGTAACATTGTACATGTATATTCTTCTTATAAAAATTTTATCCTTAACTTTTTTCTGTTGGAACAGTTGATAAACTGAAAGAATTAATTTTAATTATAGAAGATTAAGTTAGTTTTAACTCTTGCAGATAGAATGGGGAGCAGCAATGCCTACATATTTTTTTCATTATACTATGTGTTGACGTATTGTGGAGAGGGTTTTTTGCGTGAAAAATGAAAACTGCTTATACCGCGTATGGTTCAGCTTATGCTTTTTTTGAAGATCAAGAAGATCCTCGAGACATTCAGAGTTTTGAAATATGACAGTTTTTAAATTTTGAAAGGGCAATTGTCCATACTAAAATTTGACCTTAATAAGAACGGAAGTGTTCGGAACGTGTTCGGGTCGTCTCGCCTCGACTACCTGTTCGCCCTGAGTCGATTCGCTCGGGTCGTTCCGCACCTATAAAGTGAGTCGTTTCGCTCCTCTAAATAAAAACATTGTGTATCTGTAAACAATAAAGCGTATTTTGTGTGTTGGACTGGAGCTGATGAACTTTAATTAATAAAGCGTATTTTCGCAAATTTATGTTCGAACTTTGTGTATACAAACAGCAATTATAATTTTAGTTGTTAATTACTTCATCAAAATAATTCAATTAATTTGTTAATCAGTGTCAAATACCAATTATCATTTTTAAATGTGATGATTAAAAGAAATTAATTATGTTATGATTAAATAAAATTCAATCAAATTTAGAAACACCTTTGATCTAGAGCTTTACAGCTTGTGCCATCTTGTCGGTTAATTAAAGGCGATCTTGACAGGGAATGTAACAGAAAATATACCAAACTCCAGACCACAGAACAGAACAGTGGTCACAATACCAGAACAACGAGATCACAACTACCCAGTTTCTAAAGAATGTTGGTTCCATCTACACCATTGCTGATCAGGAGTGACAATAACTCTGTGCTGTATTAGTGTGCTTTTTATGCTTTGTATTCTTTGTTGTTGTTTTTGTTAAACTGACTTATATATTTAAAATTACTTGTTTTCTGTACATCTATAATAACTTAGATCCATGATATGTCAAAGATCGAAAGAGTAAAAACATGCATTTCAACAAAAAAGTAAAATTATTACAGAAACAATAACACAAGCACACGTAATAGACAATGAACGGGGATCGGGGCGAAACGACTCGGTGCGAACAGGAAAAGTCTCGCGGTTTGTCCGAATACCATTGAACGTCACGAAAGCAGACGAACATTTGTAAAGATCGTAAGGTCCCTTCAGAAACAAAAATGGCTGACTTATTATGTAAAGTTCCCGTGGCAAAAGTCAAGGACGATTTGTAAAAACTTAACACCAGAGGCATATTATTAAACATGGACCGGTTATCGTATCTACATTTTTTCTACTGACTTTTCGTAATAAAAAGGTAAAATATAGAATAATGAATAAATGCAAGCAAACTTATTTTCCCAAGGGGGGTTGGTATTTAGTATAGTTGGTTAAATTATCACTCAATGTTGTAGAAGAATTATCATGCAGCTTGTATAGAGACTTTTGTAAAAACTTTCTTAGTACCAGTGAATTTCCGAAAAAGAGATTTATATGAAATAATTGTATTTTTAATACAATAAATACGTTACCATCATAAATTTAGATATTTTTCCTATTCCCAACTTGTGAACCGGAAACACAAACAAATACCCTTTGAGACAACCCCCATTCCCACCTGGCGCATGTGCAACCATAATCTCCATCATTTTTCCGGTTCTTTGAACCAAGCAGCACGTGAATTATTGTTGACGGTTCAAAGCCTGTTACATTAGAAATTTTTTGTTTGAAGAATTGTGTTTATTGTAGGAGTGAAAACTATAATATTATTACTTTTGTTTCATTTTGTTACTTTGTTCAGGTAACATTTGCACATTGAACACTTCAAAGTCTCGACTTTCTATACAGTACACTTACTCTACAGTCTACACGGTGGACGGTTATCCCTTTGGCTTTCTATTATTACATAGGAAGAGTTTTGGGATGCACGTTGCATAGTTAAAACGAAACGTCTTCGAACCAACAGACATTAGTATGTTTAAGGTCAAACGTGTTTTTTCCTGTTGCGGTTCTTTATTTACGTGAAGAATTTCCATTTCCGTTAGAAAATGTTTTTGTTTTCTTCTGTCTGGTATAGTTAACAGACTGAAGTTCATGTAAGTATTACACTTCTCAATCACTACATAAATTATTTATTGTTTTCTTCGGTCGGGTAAAGTTACCTGACTGAATGTCATGTAAGTATTTTTAAATTTCACTACCATGTCCTGTCAGAGGCAAATAGTGTACACGTACAATTGTTGACTGTGGAAAGGTCTGCGTTGTATAAATTTTTTCCCATTGGCATGAGGAATGATTCTTTTGCCAGGGTAACCTACTTTGTTTCAGGGCCATTATGTAAGTTAAATTTGTTTTTAAATTTAATAGTGGTATGTGATAATAAAGTAATTATTAAGTATTTATTATAATTATTTGTTATAAATTTATTAATCAATTTAATAAGTTTTATGACAGTACATTGGTAGGTATTTTGATCTTTCTCTTCCTAAGGGTTGGTTTCATCTCTAGTCTTTCCCAGGTAAGTATTTAACAAGAGGATATCAATATTCATGGTTCCTCTTTGGGAAAGATAAAGCTTATTTGGCTTTATAAGGTTTGAAACCATTCGATTCCTTCTCAAAGTCTCGCTTTCAGTCAGGAAAAATCTCCTGACTGTTGTCCTCAGTTTCTACATATGGCTGAACATTGTATTGTATCTACAGCTGGTAGAATTTGACTGAAGGACAAAGGCGAGTAATTATTTGAGTTTTCTTGTCACATTTTCTGCAAGTTAACGGTAAGCTAAGGGCCTCACTTTTTTCTTGTTAGGTACCCCTGCTTACTTTTCATTCTCCGAGATTTTGTAAATACTCTGTCTTGGATGCCTTGCATAATTCTAGGGAAGAGATTTTTTTCTGTTGATCATTGACCTTAATGGACTCTATAATATAATTGGCTTTGACTTTTGTCCTCTGTGCTCCTTATTTCAAGTTGATGGTAGTCTAGGGGCCTTACAGTGTCTGTTGTTGGGCACCCTTCTATTTATCAAGAGATTTGAGAATTCTGATAATCCTCCGTCTCTAGGCTTGTAGGAGTCCTTGTTATGACTAGAGGAAGGTTAGATACATATACCTCCTCCACCATTCCTCAGGGTTCAGTACCTTGTTCCTACTGTGGAAAGAGGTAAGCTTATCCTAGTTCTTCTTTTTTGGTTTCCTTGGTAAACTTCAAATATTAGAAAACAAGGTCCACCCAATGGTGAAGTCTTGTATTGTTTCTTTGGATAGTAGGAGAAAATTGTCCACTTCTAAGTGAGTCATGTTCCACCTCTGCCATTTCTCAGGGTTCGGTACCTCGTTCTTGTTGGAAAGAGGTCAGCTAACCCTACTTCTTCTGTTTGGGTTCCATTGGTTAACTTCAAATAGAAGGAAACAAGGTCCACCCAATGCTGAAATCTTATTTTGTTTCTTTGGATGGTAGGAGAAAATTGTTTACTTCTCGGTGAGTCATGTTCCTCCTCTGCTATTTCTCAGGGTTCAATACCTCATTCCTTTTGTGGAAAGAGGTCAACTGATCCAAGTTCTTCAGTTTGGGTTCCCTTGGTAGACTTCAAATAGAAGGAAACAAGGTACACCCATTCTTCTTTGTGTGGTAGGAGGAAATTGTCCACTTCTTAGTGAGTCATGTTACTCCTCTGCCATTTCTCAGGGTTTAGTACCTCGTTCTTATTAGATAGAGGTCAGTAAATCCTACTTCTTCTGTTTGGCTTCCCTTGGTAAACTTCAAATAAAAGGAAACAAGGTCCACCCAATGGTGAAGTCTTATTTTGTTTCTTTGGATAGTAGGAGAAAATTGTCCACTTCTTAGTGGGTTATGTTCCTCCTCTGCCATTTCTCAGGATTCAATACCTCATTCCTATTGTGGAAAGAGGTCAACTAATCCTTGTTCTTCAGTTTGGGTTCCCTTGGTAAACTTAAACAAATAGAAGGAAACAAGGTCCACCCAATGTTTCTTTGGGGAAGGAGAAAATTGTCCACTTCTTAGTGAATCATGTTCCTCCTCTGCCATTTCTAAGGGTTCACTACCTCGTTCCTAATGTGGAAAGAGGTTAACTAATCCTAGTTCTTCTCTTTGGAGTTTCCTTGGTAAACTTCAAATAGAAGGAAACAAGTTCCACCCAATGGTGAAGTCTTTTATTGTTTCTTTAGATCGTAGGAGAAAACTGTCAACTTCTCAGTGAGTCATGTTCCTCCTCTGTCTTTTCTCAGGGTTCAGTACCTCATTCCTTTTGTGGAAAGAGGTCAGCTTATCATGCTTCTTCAGTTTGGGTCTTTGGTGAACTTCGTAAAGGACTAAACAAGGTTCACTCAATGGGGACATTGTATGTTCAGTCTGTTCTTTGGATAGTAGGAGAAACTTGTCCACTTTTCAGTGAGTCATGTTCCTTCTTTGCCTATCCTCGGTTTTCAATATCTCGTTATCTTTTTGGGAAAGAGATAGTGATTCCTAGTTCTTCTGTTTGAGTTCCCTTGGACAAACAGAATTTATCGAGGTTCACCCATTGCTAAAGATTTTATCTGCAATTTATTTTATAATAAGAGGAATATGTCCACATCTTGGTGAGTCACATTCCTCTTCTGGCAATCCCTGGGGTTCAGTACCTCCTTTTTGGTTTTGAGAGGTTAACTGTTCCTAGTTATTCTCGATCTACTGGCAATAAGGCCCACAGTTGTGAAGAATGAGAAACATTGGAAATCATGTGCCCCTCCTTCAGTCATGTTCAGTACTATCCTTTTGAAACAGGTCTGGTTTACCACTCCTCTTCCTGGGATTAAAGTTGTCCCACTTTCTTCCTTCGTGGAAACTAGTTAGGAAGACTACCGTCCGTCCGTCCAAACTAAGCGTGTTCAGGCTGTAACTTTTTTATCTTTTGAGGTAGGCTTTTGATATTTGGAATGTAGGTAGATAATAACAAGGCGATGTGTCGCATACCGTGGTTGTTGACCTTTGACCTTGTACTTTGACCATAAGGTCACATTATTGCTTTCTAAATGACAAATTCATGTCTGAGTTGTAACTGTTTTATCTTTTGAGGTAGGCTTTTGATATTTGGAATGTGGGTAGCTAATATTAAGGCGATGTGTTGCATACCGTGGTTGATGACCTTGACCTCAATGGGTACCATCTCACTGATATCTAGTGTTTGATATCATTATTAAAATAACGTAAAGCAAACATCCAATCAATCAATCATTATTAAAATATATAATACATATAATAGTGGAATTTGCAATATTTAAAGCTGTTGAACCCAAATTCGGGTTCTTGTTTAAGGAAATAATGATATGGTTTAAAAATATAAAACCTTTATTGTATAATATTGCACTGTTCTAGTAATTGTCAAAAATAGTGTTCTGTTGATGTGGTCTGATTTTTATATATAATACTTAATTTTTATGCCCCCGTGACGACATGTCGGGGTGCATTCAGTTTTACTCATGTCTTGTCGTCCCTCTGTCCGTACGAATTTCCGTCAAGCTTTTCTCAGAAACCGTACATGAGAGAATTTGAAATTTGGCAGTGCGGTTCAATATCACAAGTTGAACGTCCTAAGCAACTTTCAGGCCTGTCGGATAACTACTTCCTGTTTGGGACTTCTTTTGTACGTACGTACGTCCGTCCGTCCTTACGAATTTCTGTCATGCTTTTCTCAGAAACCGTACATGAGAACAATTTGAAATTTGGCACGGTGATTCAGTATCACAAGTTGTACGTTCTAAGCGACTTTCAGACCTGTCGGACAACTACTTCCTGTTTGGGACTTCATTAGCGGGCGCATCTGTGTCCCATGGACACATTCTTCGATTTTTTTATAGAAAATATGGGCTGTTTCAAAAGCTTCAGAACGAAGAGCAGCACAAAAGATTGTTTAGCTATTTCCTAATGCATTTGGTACAGATATGTTTTTTGGAGAGCCTTCAATTCCATTAGTAAAGGTTTGTGTTTGTTTCTTTGAATGGTGTTTAAAACCAAATTCATGTGTGTAATAATAACTTTATGCTCTTTAAATATAGATCACATTGGAGGAATCTATCAATAGCACGAATCGGTGCACTGCATTTATTTTGAACAACTTTACTATGCATGTCCTTTCGTATTATGTCTCATTTAATGTATAACTGAAAACAAATATTACGATTTAATATAACAGTCCATGTTCATCTGCGAGAGATAAACTTGTTAACTTTTTGATTTTTGGAAAGCAACGCGATATTTGGCAATTCTGGTGATAGCTGTTCACTGAAATTGCGCACTCAGACACATTTATTATTGACAGTCGCACCGGTTTAGAATATTTGACGACGTTATTATGAAGTGATTTAATGATTTTTTGTGCGATCGTGTGGTTGTCCTTTCAGACGGTTTTGCATTTTGATACTTTATATACAGGTTAAGCAACACAGTTTATATACAGGTTAAGCAACAGTTAATGTACAGGTTAAGCAGCACAGTTTAAATACAGGTTAAGCAACATAGTTTATATACAGGTTAAGCAACAGTTAATATACAGGTTAAGCAGGGGCAACACAAATTATATACAGGTTAAGCAACACAGTTTATATACAGGTTAAGTTACACAGTTTATATACAGGTTAAGCAACACAGTTTATATACAGGTTAAGAAAACTATAAGTAGTAAACGAGTACTAGGTATAAAAAAGTTTTAAAAACACTTATTTAAAATAAAATCAGATGAAAATCGATCTTGATTTTAAATTGTCCAAAAGTTCTTTAGAATTTTTAAGAATCCACATATGATTAATATTGCTGCACGATTACAACGTTTCACATTATTTTTGCTGTCCTTTCAATGCAAACATTGTCTTAGACAACCATATAGACAACTCTTTGAGATCAGCCAGCTATGTACCTTTCCTTGTTAGGATTTTTATATAATTTTGGAAAGTATTCAGACTCTTTGTAGTAATGAATATTCAAAGAAGTCAGGAGTACTTGTGGTTAGCAAGAATTTCACTTTGGTCAAACGAGATACGTTTATATGTGGAATTACAAGAGTTAGCATTGATGCCTAGCTCTTTAATGAGGCATTCATAGTAATTAACTTACATAAGAACAAATTTGTTAGAAGCCTCATCTGCAGGGACTATTTGTCATTGAGGGAAGTGAGGCACCTCATAGCCTCCTCGTCTTTGAATACGGACTTCATTACGGTCGATCATTAATGCGATGTCCAAGATTCTTAATGTGACATTGTATCAAAGACCTTATAGTTCTTATGCAATTAGACAGTGAATCTTTCTGGGTCTTGTTCCCTTTCTCTCTTTATCTGGTATAGTCTTCGAGTGCATCCATAATAGTTTTGAAATTCTTGTCTACTGGTCGAGGTTCACTGAATTTTGGACCACGAGAAATTAATGATGGTTCTGTGATTCTCGTGGTCAATGATGTTTAGATACAGAATATAAGGCAATTGGTTTTTGGTAGAGGCTTTCTCACGGTACAACTACTACCTAAAACCATGTGCCTTATATTTTGTTTATCGGTAATTTATAACTAAGAATATATCTTTATGAAATCCATGCAAACTTTTTAAAAATTACAGAATCAATCTGTTATTCAAAACAATTTCAAAGGGACTATTTTGTCGGAGTGATCTGTGAAAAACGGAGTGCTACGTTATTTAACGTCAACGTCATTCAACTGGAATGCATCGTAATGAATGGACGTTTATTTCATTGATCCTGTGTACGGTTACAAGGCAAGTCATTTTTAAGCCTTTATGTAATAGTTTGTGAGAATCTTTTTTTTGACTCTTAATTATAATATGGGGTGTCAAATTTTGTGTTTTTAATATTTTGCTCTTTGACTTTGACAACCGTATTAACTATTATTTCAAATTTATGTGCCAACATTTCTGACCGATTTTCCGATCGAGTGTCAGTTTCTCTTTTACTGTTTTCTATATTTTGTATTTTTTGTCGTTATTATTTCTGGTAACTGTTTGGTGCTGTGTTATTTTTAATTTTGTGATTTGTCGGATTAACCAAACAAATGACGTTCAATAGTCGGGATTTTTCACTTCACTGTTGAATTTTGATGTTTGTGCAATTTGAAGAGTTTTGCTCAGATTATTTAAAGTGTACTGGTCAGAGAGTAGTTCTCGCCGGCAAGTAATTCTCGCCACCCGATCTTTTGACAGTTTTTGTAAAAATTTGGCATTTTAAAAGTGACCAGAGTAATTTGTTTTAGATGGAAAACGGTAAAATCTATTACATGAAGCCTTTTCCATTGATTTACATGAAAAAATAACGACACAGTCACAAAAATGGCGAGAATTGCTTCTGTCTTTTTTATGGCGAGAACTACTCTCTGACCAGTATGATTGTTAGCTAGCTGCGAAAACGTTGTGGTCGAGAACGGAGGGCAGAGAATATTGCATGTCATTTTTTAAATCGTTAAAACAAAAGGGCGCTGTAGGGACCCATACTACAAGCAGACGTATGCTATATTTCTAGGAAAATATGTAATATTTGATTTCTTGTTGTTATTTTTTTGTGGTCTTTTTCATTTGGGGGAAGGGGGTTATTAAATCTGTTTTATTTTATCTTGCTTTGTTTATTTTTGAACATTCTGTTAGTTACTGTGACGTAATCATTTTTAGATTCCTCTGCCATTAGTCACGCATGCCCGGTAATGAACTGCCTGATATTTTTTGTATCACGGCTAGTATGCTGAGACAAGCATTATCAGTTGAAACACATCAAAGGAAAATAACACAAATTACCGATAATTGGCCAGTAATGACATAACTACGTAGATGAATTGTATTTGAAAGGAGAATGAGTACAAGTGCATTCGTTAGTTTGCTTTATAGGTATGTTTCAATGTGCAAGTCTTACAATGATTGTTTGTAATTGAAGATTTTACGGGCAATGGTGTTCGTATCTTCATAAGACACGATCTGTGTAAAATGAAGAATTTTTGAAATATGAAGGGATCTGATCTTTTACTTTCTTTATATTGAGAATATTGCTGGTGTTAACTGCATCATTCCTTTATTTCTGAATTTAATGTGAAGGAATGTTCTGTTATTATCTGCCTCTGTCGCTATTGATTTCTGTTAGTCTATATTTAGATGTAAAGGAATCTATTACTCCAACTTTAATTGCAAAATCCCTAAGCTGACAGGCGTATAGAAAGAGTGGTACGAATGTACTGTAATCCCAATGGTTGTTCAAGACAAGTTTAGCTTTTCTAAAAAGCTAACGTCTCTTAGCTGCATTACTCCTTTTATGGATATTATTAAAGAATCTGTTGTTTGTAATTTATAGGATAGGTAAGCATTGTACCCTTTAAGGACATTGTTTACGCTATTAACCAATGGTGCTTGAGAGATTTAAATACCTATCGTCACTTCAAACGTGCTTTTTGAAAATAATTAATAAAAAAATGACTCCCTGAATTATGTTCGAAATGAGCTGTAAAAATATGTGTTGTTCTATTTGCATCAATATCAGAACGAAAATAAAGATATTGAAAACAGCTTTGAAAAGTAGGGAGATTTTGGTGCAGTGTTTACCTTTTAATTGTTCTCTGACCAATGCACTGAATGAAACAGAAGTATATATGTGAACGTAGCATTACGACACTGATTACAACCCCGATTCAATCCAAGAACATATCGAAATTTTAGTACACATACTAGTGCGATCCTGACGTAAACCAATGATATGACAAAGATATTTATAGATTTAGTGAACCATCCAATCAAGTAACAGATTAATAGGTTCTTTCATACGTTTTTGTGAAAGACCGGTTGATCTTTCACGAGTGATAGAAATTTTATGTCTTTTCGCGAGTGGAGCGCAGAGGAACGAGCCAAAAGACATAAAAATTTCTATCACGAGTTAAAGATCACACGGACTTTCCCAAAAACGTATGAAAGTACCTATTTCTTCCGTAAACCAACAACTTTCACATCGCTATAACCTATAGACTCTCCATTGTTTTAGACTCCATTGTCTCGGACGTCCAATCAGAACGCCGGAAACAAGAACGTTAAACAAGAACGTTGTTATCCTTCCATAGCAACGTTCTTGTTTCTAGCGTTTTGATTGTATGACGCAGCAAGTACAGATGTGTGCGCGTGAGCTCATCTGTACTGGGTCATCTGTACCAGAAATCGGCCATTTAGGGAAGAATATCATTTACTCCGTATACTGTTTATCATTTGAGTCTGTATACCGTCTCCCATGGTAATGAGAAAGAAGGTGGAAGATATCGGATTTACGCTCCGCAGTTTCTTTGGTTGGACGTTTGTATTTTGTATGACCATGGCTTCTTTTGTGTAAAAATACTCATTACATTCACTCAATTGCATGCTGGACTGGATAAATTATCAACACCTTTGATGTTTGCAGTACCTAATTCCCTGATCCAAAAAATCTCTATTTGCGCAACGGTGTGCTGAGTATGGAACTATTAGTATTCATGGACAAACACCGATCATGATCTGGCTCATTAAAGTGATTGTACAGCATCTTATAATGAGAATCGTTAGTATCATATCGATGTTTGTTCATTCTGTTCCGGAAAGTATGCCGAGTTTCGCCTACATAGAAAATTCCACAAAGCGAACACTCAATTTCATACGTGACGTTTTAGTTGAGCAGTCCAGGGGAATAAATGACAGTACTATACGATTTACTAGTAAGATTGCTCCTAAATTCTGGGGATGTTTTTTTTTCTTACCCTCTGCTTCCAAAATATTTTTTTCATCAAACATCATTTTCAAAATATTTTTGTAGGAAAAAACCAAGGCCACCCTTCAAGTTAAATGGTCGGTCTCTAAGTCCTGATAAGAGGAGTTGTATCATAACTAGCAGGTTCTGCCAAAAAATCCGAAATATCAACTGTAACGGGATAGAACATTAGCCACATCATGATTTATAAAGTAATGAGTACCCTATGACTGAATGTAAGACAAACTGTGGGTATTCCGATGAATTTACAGTGGAACATAAATATAAGTTGCTACATTATTCCTTAATGTTACAACAGAGAACTTTTACGGATTGATTAGACATCAGTTACCCTGACACACAGAAACCCTTCTCTGTACGGCGTTATTTCCTCTGCACAAAAGATTTCGCAATGAAAGTTGACACATGTACATGATGATTTGCAACACTTTGTAACATACCGAATGAAGGAACTTTTCAGCTCGTAATATCAGTTATGTCCCGATTATTAATGCAAATTAATACAGTGTACCATTGTAACTCAAGAACCAGATGTGAAAAAAGACTTAAGGTCTTTTGGTCGTCATTAACATTGACCTTGAGAAAGGTGTCAATGTCACATTCTATTTTTGTAACAGTTTTCTCAGGAACTACTAATCACATTCTCTTGAAATTTGGTATGAAGCATCAGCATAACGTGGGATTCGATCGCAGGTCTGTCGCTCACATACTTCCTGTTTAACGAAATACGGTCCTTTTTGTCTTTAAAGGATTTTTTATGAAAAAAACCCTAATATTTTAGAGGTTAAATTGAAATGCTATTTAATACAAATAGGTTTTTTATTTGTATTTTTAGTGGAAAGCCTATTATTAATTTAACACAACGAATGAGCTTATATTCAGATATAGTTTCTTGTCAGTCAAACTAGTATAATCATGGTATGAAATGTGCTGTAAATAAAAGAACTTGCTTCTTGTCGATGGATCAAATACACGCTTTAAGTCATACACATACAAAACTGTCATACTATTATCATTTATTGTTGTTGTCACAATAGTCGACCATTAAAAATGAGTTTAACAACAAGTTATTCACTTTTTAGTTTTAAGTTCTCGTAATAAAAAATTCAGAAAATTCCAAAAATCTGAAAGAGAAGTAAAGAAATTAACTTTTTCTTTGTTCTTTAAATGTTGAATTCTTCTTAAAATTCTGTTGATTTGATTTAACATTTCAAAATATTCTTGATCTTTAAGAAGTTTACCTATGTTTATAGAGTAATCGCGTGCCAATTGTTCCCAAGATGTTTTCTTTATCACCAAGATTACATTAAACCGGAGTGCTGCATTAAATAATGACGAAATGTCTGTAACAGAATATATTAATACAACCAATTCCCTGTCACAAGAGTTCAATGGATCGAAAAAAAGATTCATTTCTTGATACGAGACATTAATTTTAAAACTTATATCTAAACACATATGAACACTCACATTGGCTCGCTCACTTAACACCTTTAATCTATTATGTTCCACAAGTCCTCTAAATTGAAGATAACGTGTTATGTTATTCACATGATAAAGATCGTTATCCTTCAGCCAGTTATGATGCAAATCCATTCTCATTTGCAGTTTCTTGTAGTGACTATATTTGTTTCTGTAAATTGCAAGAAATAGTTTGGCATATAACCTTTGGTTTGACTTTGATTTCAGTTTATTTAAATCGAGTTCATCTAGAAATTGTATGTAATAATACTTCTTATCATCGAATCCAAACAACATCAGTTCTTTGAGAATAGGATACACACATTGACTCTTTCTTTTAAGACATTTAACAAGGGTACTCAACACAAAGTTATTGACAGTTTTCCGTTCATCAGAAATTAACTGACGAACCATGTTGTAAAGTATGTTGAAAACAAATTCAGGAATCTTATCCACTGAGTTGTACACTATCGATCTACGCATATTGTTTACGCATTTGCCAACCTGTCTCAGAAGCAGCACTGTGTTCCTATATATTAGAGTACATGTCCAATCATATCTAGTTTCGTAATTATAAATAAGATTATATATCAAAACATTTTTCGATTCTTGCGTTGGTTCTTTCAAGATACATTTTAACTTCTTCATCCAACTGACAACGTGTGTTTGGTTGTATATATAAGCTAGATATAAGGGCGTTACTCCAAAAAAATCCTCGCATTTCATTATGTCGACCCCGTACATTTTATTAACTTTGATTAAAAATGTCAAAAGTCCCTTTGCGGCTGCAATATGTACGAGCCCTAAGTCGTGTGTTTTATTTTTACAAATTTCGTTTTTTACTTGTGTTCCATTCATTTTCTTATTTCTTTCCAGTTTTGATAAAATTAACATTGCCGTTTCATCAAAACTAATGTTTTCTCCATTATCATACAATACATTAGCTTGTTCATTTTGAAAAATATATTCTAACACATGAAATCGTGATCCATTCGGGTAATACGGTGGAATAAAGCCATTCTTCATATATGGCGATGTAAAAACAGCAAGTTTCAAAAGGCTTTCGTTCTTCTTTGATGGATTCCACACACTTAATCCTTTTTTCTCCAAATACGAAAATGCAAGATGATTTCCACCTTTAATTGCTCTGTGTAGTAAATTGTATCCTTCATCATCATAACAATGGTCTAAGTAACTGCTGGTATACAGTTTAAACAGTGGATCCAAGAATTTGAGAGAATAAAAATTCCAGAGAGAAATCCTATCGTTCTGTATTATTCTGTGCAGTGGACTATTGGTTGTATTACAACGTAAAGACCTATCAACATTCAAAATGAGTTCGCCAATAAGCGGAATGTCGAACGTTGAAATAAAAGATGGTATTTCAGTAGAATTTGAAATAGCATTTATAAAATATTGCTCTGCATATGTCTTTAAAATGAGAATTGGGTAAATCCTTGATTTCTTTATTGCAATAATAAGCAGGTCTGTTATATTAGTTTGAAAAATATTTCCTTTTGAATGAAGGTGTTGAAATACAACGAAAATAAAATATTCATGTGGCGAAAGTAAAACAGATAGGTTAGCGCTACATGTTTGGTAAAATACGCCACCTAAGCTGCAGTTATGAGGTATTTTGACAGACTCAAATGTGTGGCGTTTAGGTAAAGCATCAAATGATAACTCTAATGGTGTTCGGTGATTTTTGTCTTTCATATTTAAAAGTAAATCTATGTCTTTTTGGTATATTTTTATTCCGCTAAATAACAAAAACGCCAAATAATTTCCACTTTGAGCAGCGTAATGCAAGAAATTTCGACCATATATATCCGTGTGCTGGAAATTATGGCCTAAATATACAGACATTTCAAATAATGATTGAGTAAATTCGTCGTACCCGGTTTGGCCTATCCTTATTAAATCTTCAGCGCTCACCGACACATTTAACCCGTACTGTAAAATACTAATGTTTTGATTATCAAATATATCGGGTATTTTATTCAATTGTCCGGCTTGTATACCCTTCACATAACGATGCAACACCGATGATCTACAAACTGCTGCTGAATGAAAGGGCGTTGACCCATTGTGTGAAGATACTGTTATATTCAAATCAAAATTTTGTTTGTCAAAAATAAAATAATTAAGAAAATTGTAGCTGTTATGACAAAAGGCATGATGGAGTGGGGTGAGACCTTCGGTGTCTTGCAATTCCCAATAAAATGTATTATGACCTTGATCGACAAAGAATCGAACAATTTCAATATTATCATATATGGCAAATAAATGTTCAATACTACTATTTTCTGGACATTTTCGTTTCTCCAACAATAGTGCTTCAAAGGGAAACAGTCTTGATCTATTTATTTGTTCAGCTAAACATTTAAGTTTGATGTCGGAACCTTTTAGATATAACAGTTTGAAAATGTCTGTACGGTTATACTTGACAGCTGTCATTAAGGCATTTGAACCATCATAAGCAGTACAATTAATCGCGTTCACACTTTTGTTCAGCAAAATTTTCACTGTTTCAGTGTATCCATTTCTTACAGCGACATTTAATGCTGTATCGCAAGTTACTAATCTCCAATCGTCAACATTGTGTTTGTCTACCGTGTACTTTTCAAAGAAATTTGGTGTCAACGTGAAGCCTTTGTGGTGATATGTGTAACCTAAATTTTTCAATGTTTGATGTTTGATGTTGTATGATCTCCAGTAAAGTGATCCATTACATGGTAAACATGTATCTTGGACATAATGCAATAAGAGAGCAACAGCATCACTGTGTCCATTTTCGGATGCATGGTGTAGGGAATGTGTTTCAGCAAAAGATTTATCACGCTTCAAAATCTCTTCCATAACAGAGACGTGTCCTTGTTCTGCCGCTAGCTGAAATGCGTTTAATAATAAATTGTTTTTCTCTGATAATAAAGTTTGGTCTTCGTCCAGTAAATATTTTACAATTTTGGTATATCCTTTTTGTGCTGATATGTGCAGAATATTATATCCGCATAAAAATATAAATTTGCAACTGAAAATATGATCGTCTTGAACAAATAATGTTTCCTAGTCAAAATTTTTATACCTAATGTTTGCACCATGATTTAAAAACGCTTTTAGTAATTCGTCATTTCCATTCGCAGCGGCAATGAAAGCGGCTAGAGACATGTTATTTTTAACCCAATCATTGTGATTGATTGTGCGGTTTTGGACAGCATCTGATTCCACTAATTTTATTAGAAGCGCAATTGTATTATAGTGATTAATTCGCATTGCTGCTTCATGTAAATATGTAAAATTTAGTTCGATTTTCATTTTTTCTGTGTTAAACTCTGACACATAATTTATAAGAATATTCTCGTAATCGGTTTGGCCAGATTGAGCCACGTGATGAGCCACGTCCAATAAATTATCCTCTTTTGAAAGATTTAAAGATGACAATAAAAATTTTGCAAATAATTTATGTCCATTTTTTTCATCCACAAAAAAGTTTAGATGTTTTCTGGATGTATTCGTTAAAAAGTCACTTAGTGATTTGTGCTGAAAAGATATTTTTCCGTCAGAATTCTTAACAAAATGTCGAAGCTCATTCCCCAGAATACGCACAGCGTATCGCCTTCCTTCATCGGTGGTTACACCTGCTACTTTTAAAAGTTTCTCTTCGTCTAATGGATTTTGAAGTGAACATAAAACTTCAAATATGTGAATGAATTTTTCAAATAATTCAGCATTCTCACCGAAGACACGCTCAAAATTTAGAATATATATTTTTTCAAGGTTGTTCGGAATATGATTGCATTGGTCAGATCCTATTTCTTTGCAGTGGTGTAAATAAAGTTTGACATGAAGAAAATTTCTACCAGCAACTTTCATTAATTTTTGAGCTTCTAGATTTGACAGTTTACTGGTGGTAGCAATGTACGAATTAATATCGGCTTTATTTTGTTTATCGTAACTCTCGAGAAAAACATGCTTTAATTCCCGGAATTTATACAGAACACGTTCGATATTTCTAGTCGTAAAGAGAAACTTAATGTTTCTTGGAAAAAATGACAATTTCCTGTACAACAGATTCACCAGGCTGGTAGACCCACGTGTTTCGCACTCGTCTAGAGCATCCACAATAATTAAGTATGATTTTTCATGTGGTGAGCTCTTCAAGGGATTAATTATTGCAAATTCTAAACACGATATGGGATCCTCTCTGCATTTCATTCCGTAGAGAAACTCTAAAGCCCTTTCATCTGACAAAATAGAATTACCCAACTCGGGAACGTCTTTCAATATTTTTCCTGCTAAATTACGTATAAAAACGTCTGCTTTTGTAGAAAGTATTACGTCATGACGGCACATATGATATGACAATACTGTTTTTCGAAGACTGTTCCATTGAGATGTTTTGGGTGCACATATGATATTGGATACTATTGATGACTTCCCATATCCCATGTCAGCTACTAAAAGAACACCAGTATAAGAACTATTTATTTCTTTTTCTATTTCTTCATGAAGCCATTGTCTGTCAATAAAACTTTCATTTTTAAGTTCCGCAACATAAACATCAAAATCTAAGTCATTTTCCCAGTGTTCGTTAAAGTACATGCTCAAACAACCTTAAAAGAATAAACGAGAATAAAAAAATGTATAAATTAAATGTAGTTCTTAAAATACTAATCTCTAAATTAATGTACTTTGCCTAATCTTTTTTATTATGTTAAACAATAAAAAACCCTTAGGTTACTGAAGTTATATTTTCATAATGGACGTAGCCCAGTGGACGAATATATATAAAATTCAGATAATTGTAGAGATTTTATAATCAAAATACCATAACGTTATACCGAATCTGGCCTTGGACACCTAAACTTTGCTAATATAAAAACCTTAGCATTTTAGTCATTTTACAAATTTAAAGGCAGTAAAAGTGTAAATACTATTCTAGTAGATACCATTAGGGACTAACAGTCCATTAGCAGAGGCCATAGCCCCAGTGTTTGCAAATAAAGGTTTGTAACGTATGGAATATTGGGTTTGGACAGTAAATTTAGACTTGGTGAGTCAGTATAGTCCTAATAAATGGTCGCATTTGTGAAGATATCATTTAGGAAAATGTTACAAAATTAAACAAGCAACTCGTAAAATTGTTTGTTGGATAACTAAATTGATTGTAAACCCAAACGAAATGATTGAAACACGACAGCAATCAAATGAAGATTCAAGACATAGCATTAAATGAACATAAAAAAGTATGGCAAAAAGGTACAAAATTCAATGCCATCTCATAAGAGTATAAGAAACAACTAAGAACAAGGTAAATGACTTCGTAATTACAGCATTTATTAACGAAGTACCCAGTAATATTAGTGCACAGATAAGCAGGGTATTATCTGAGCAAATATTAATATCATGTTAATGTTAGTGAAATTATACAAGTATACATTAAGTTATTGCTGGTTGTTTCCGGAATATAATAAATGCTGTTAATAAATGCTGTAATTACGAAGTCATTGTTAACAGCAAATAGTGCAATAAAAGTTATTTAGTTGTAAAAAAAAAGAACAAGGTAAAAAGAGATCAATCTGACTTCTCCTCAATAAACTATTTCGAATTATTAAAAAACCTTAACGCCCCCTCCCCAATCAAATAAATAAATAAAAATAAGGAAATATTTAAATGCAAACTCCAAACTGGAAAAATGGAAATGGATTAAACGAAGTTTTAAACATATTGGTTCACAAAGGAAATTTTCAACTGTAATAAAATCTTAAAGTATAATAAAGCTTTTGGCGATGCAAGATAAATAAATAAATAAATAAATAAATAAATAAATAAATAAATAAATAAATAAATAAATAAATAAATTCATTAATTAGCCTTGGTCAATCATCTGGCTTGTAATGGAAACAAAAAAGCCATCAGCTACTTATGGTGGATTCGTGTAAAGGGATTTGTTATTTTTGTTTATTTTCCTTAATCTTCGTAATCACAAAAAAATAGAACATTTTTAGAGATAAAACTAATCCGGCAAACAAAGCATGGTGTTGCCATTCAAAAGAATAAAGAATGACATATATTTCAACTTCAATCTATCTAATTGATTATTTAGAAATATAGAATGGCAAACAAAATCTGTCGTTACCAGTATTCATATCGTCTACTCACATTGGATGTTAAAGAATCGTTTTACCTATTTTGAACATCAGGTTTAATCTGTATATGTGAAATGGTGGTGTAGAGTGTTGAAAAATCGAACGTTTAAATGCTGATACATTCGGAATAATACCATTACTTTGTGATGACTTCGATGTCTTTTTAATTATTCACTTCTGCATTTGAGTTATCCCACTGTATTTTGGGGGCACGTTAGTATAGCAGTTTAAAAACTGTGGTCAAGAGTTTTAAACATTACACTACAAACACCAAAACCTTAATTTCCTAGCCAAAACCTTAATTTCCCAGTCAAAACCTTAATTTTTTAAGAGTTGACTGTAAAATTGAGTGTTCTTTTCTTAAATTAAGGGTGTGACGGGGAAATTAAGGTTTTGACGCGGAGATTAAGGTTTTTACTCGGAGATTAAGGTTTTTTTGGATTGGACCACTGGGTTGATTTCAATGACCTCGGGCAATGTTGTTGATAACAATCATGTACTATACTGTACATCACTATCAATTTGTCTGTGGCTATAACTTTATCAATTTTTACAATTATTTTTTGTCCAAATAAATACAGATCATGTGCAAAAAAATAAAAAAATATTACAATGCACGAACGTGAATGCATTTCCTGTCAACTTTTCATAACGAAAGGTATTATTAATTGCAAAATTGTTTAATAAAAGTTATGTATTTCGTAAGGTACTATGATTGTTTTATAAATATTGCAATATAACATTTACATTTGAAGATCAGAAGGTAATTTAATTTACAAGAAACTTCGCCGATCGGAGATTCAATACACATCCGCCATATTGTTTACCTGTAACGAATATGAAAAGAATAAAGGACGGATGTTACTAAAGTATTTGTTTTGAACGTTGTTTTTAATTACTTTGTTTTCTTTTTGTTTCCCCAACAGGTTTCATGGTAAGTTTGAGTTATTTACATTTTTTTTTACTGTTTAAAAATGTTTTTGTTTCGTTTTGGTCTGTTCTTTTAGCAGTTTTTGCTGTTTTAAACTTTTTTTTATAATTTTATTGTTCTTTATTTTTACGTTGGTGTAAATGTCGTTAATTTTATAAATTTAATTTGTTTAACTGCCGTCAGCGGTGGCTTTAAAATGAAACTGTTTTATTAATGAATACTCAAATATTAAATAATTAAAATAAATAATTTCTGTGTTGTTGGGGGAATTCTTTTTAGTTAAATCGTTTTTGCAATTGTTATTTGCGATGGTTTATTTATGACCATTTCAACGCTTATTTAGTTTACCAACATTGTGTTTAAGTTTTACATAATAAATTGCAGCGTCAATATGTAGTGAATTTATTTTCTCAACATCTCAATTCTCAAATTTTGTCAGTGACAGTTCACAGTTTCGTACCTCTGGTCAACAAAATGAAATAAGAGGATTACAAGTTTTTTCTTATAAGACTGCATTTTACTATAACAAAACATTATTTTTATAGGAGACGTGTCTACTGAAATACGACGAGAATTATCTTTCGCTGTATTTACCTGCATTTTACTTCAACAAACCATTATTTTTACAGCAGAGACGTGATAACGTGTATACTGATTACATCTTTAATGTTGTATGATAGTGTGTACTTTAAGATATATTATGTTGCACGAGAACTATATTTGTCTCTTGTTACAATTGTTTTCGAATAAAGTATCTATTTTCTTAAAATGTATTTCAGCTGTAGCATATATATGCACTTTTATATGTACGTTTTTTACCGATCCGGGATACGCGGGGGGATATGTACAAGTCGAACTGTATTTATCAACAATTGTTTTTTGTTTGAATAACTATTGACGCAAGTTTCAGCAATTTTTCAGCTATATCATGGAGCCCAGTTTTTTTATTGCCGAAGTAAACCCAGGACACTACCAATTGCAAAAGCACTTATTGCGCTGACGGCGAAAAAGTTGTTTTACCAGACGAAATATTTCTACTATGTATTTTCTTGTATACTGGGAGAAGAATTTAGCACTTGTTTTCTAATCCCATCTTGTATTATGCCTACATGTATTGTGAACTATGCATTTATCAATAAAATAATGTTTACATTAAATATTGCTTACTAAGAACATAAACAACTTTATAATAAATGAGCATGCGCGCACATAATAAATGAGCATGTGCGAACAGATAGGATTACTGAGGTCTTAATTTCAAGTTGTTAAACGGCACTGCCTTAAAAAGCGGTGTGTAGAAATACCGCATACTACCAGTTAGTGCACTAACAACATGAAGATTAACAGTAATCACCACAAACAACAAACAATATCAAAGAATAATGCATTAATAAGTTTTTTACCGAGTTCCGTATTTTTTTATTTTGTAGTTTTAGACATATTTTCATTTTTATCGGCACGTGCCGATTTTTTATTTGTTATTTATCGGTCACATGTGCAATGTGTTCACTCAACCGAAGATAATTGCATAATTGTATCGAGATCTTTATGTGTTTGCGGAAACCTTATGTGAACGTAATTAAAACAGAAGTTATCAAATTTAAGCAATTTATGATTGGTATCATTTTATTAATAATAACAAACCAGATACAAGAAAAGTAATGTCAATGTAGTAAGCAAAAATCGGAGTCATTTTTCAACAGAATGGATTTCGCCTTAGAATATGTCAAATCGTTTGCCATTATTTATAGTCCACTCATAGAGTACTCATCTAATAGAAAATGTGTGTAATTTTAGTGAAGAAAATGAGTACTGACGATTAACAAATATTTTTGGACAATGATAGGACAAATAAATCGACTGATATGATATTCTGATACGATATGGAATTTTCCGGCAAAATCACGTATATTACCTCATGAGGTCTTTTAGACGGGTCCATAGAAATAAACAAGAATACCCAAGAACACACAAGAATACCTTACAAAACTACAAAATTGACAAGAAAACAATATTTTGGGGGCTTCGGTGGCCTAGATGTTAAAGTAGTTCGTCCGTCTACTATTGATCACGTGGTCTATCAACACTGAGGTTGCGGGTTCGAGTCTCACTGCGGGCAGAGTGTACTCGACTCAAATCTTAATTAACAAGGATTTCCAGTTTTCCTACCGCAGGTCGGGAGTTTTCTCCTGGTACTCCGGCTTCCTCTCCCAATAAAAACTGGACGCCATGATATAGCTGAAACTGGCTGAAAGTGGCGTTAAACACCAATTAAACAAAACAATATTTTTGTGCAAAAAATACATATTGCAAGATGTGAAATAGTTTTTATGAGCATTATCTGACAGAGCCTCGCATTTCAACCCGTTTCAAAGGCTGCTGCAAACAAATTGAATATATTTTTTGACATTGTAAGAATATTTCGTCCGACCAGGGGCATAAGGTTGTCGGTGCAGGACGTTAAAAACTCCCCCAAGTCAGGTTTACGAATATTGTATATTTACAATGTATGTACTAATTGTACATGTTTCACCACACAGTCATTTTCACCCCGACGCCATCTGTAAGTACACTACGTCGCGTGTTTGTCTATATTGATCTATAAATTGTAAAATCAGTAAATAAAATAGATAACTTCCAGCCTTTTGAAATCCTCTGATGTTGAATCCTTGTTGGATGTTCAATATTTTTTAGCACAGTTTAGTCGTAGCGCGGAAAGAAAATCCGTTCGTTACAAATGCGTTTAATTATAGACAACAAAGCTAAAAGAGTCTTTAACCTTGTCCATTTTGAAAAATGACGCGACTCAAATGTCAATGTTAAAGTGATTTTATTACCCGTTCTGAATAAAGTATAAACACTTCTGTTCTAAATGCGCGCGCGATGTAAAACACGCTTGTAGTATTTCAAAGCAAAATCTCGCATTCATAAAAAAGTCAGTCTTTGTTTCGCTCATACGATTTAGTCAATACTATAGCCATTTCGGATTTTAAAGTATTAATTATATGCTTCAAGTAAGAAGATGCTTAACATTTTTAAAACAGTTTGGAATTCTCGCAAATACGAATACATTATCTCACACTGGGTACAAGAGGAAAATATGTTTACTTTTTCATTAAAAAAAAAAGAAATATCATTTATATAAGCTCAATTAGGGTTCAACCTATGTTTTCCTTCACAACATCATTGATACTTTCTACCTTCTTCAGAAAATGAAAAATAACTCCTATAAATAATTATAGTTATAATTGTCTGATTAGATGGACACCTGCCGATATTATAACGTATCTATATCCAACAGATTGATGACGAAGCAATAGCCAAGGAGTATATTCATTACAAATGATTTTACGGTTTTAAAAAATAATAAAATGACCAAACGTTAAGTGTACTTGATAAAATTTCATAAATACTGTCTATTGGTGATATTTGAGTTTTTTTCGTGCAACGTAATCGTTTTTTTTTTCAGCCGGTGTGCACAAATTTGGCTCTCGTAATCTTTATTGCTTAATTTGCGTGCATTTTTTCCGACCAGAACTACCAAAAATTCAAAATTACATTTTTGATGTTGTTTCCAGTTCAAATTAAATTCGGAGCTTCTAAAGGTAATAAGAAAGAACAAGTCACACACAAAAAAAAGATTTTTTAAAAATTTTCTTACGTGCAATTTAGTTCGCAATAAAATGCATTTTACATTTTCTGCTTTACGTCCGTGCACGTGCCCCTTTACCACGCATCGATTTTACAATACACCAACATTAAGTTGGCAACAAAAAATATTTAAACCTGTAAAATAATGATTACAAAATTCCAGAAACCAAATTATATATATAATACAGTACCTTGACGTAGCATTGAACTTATTGCGTATTGAGGAACAACAAAGAAATTATTTAATTTAATTATTTAATATTTAAGTAATCATTAATAAACAAATTTTCATTTTAAAGCCACCGCTGACAGTAGAACAGTTACGCAAATAAAATTGTTAAAAAATAAAACGACATTAAGCACCAACGTAATAATAAGGCAAAAATAAATTAAACAGATTTAAAAAGAACACAGTAAAACGAACAAAACATTAAACAGGTAACAAAATTTAAATTTAAATAACACAAACTTACCATGAAACCTGTTGGGGAAACAAAAAGAAAACAAAGTAATTAAAAACAACGTTCAAAACAAATACTTTAGTAACATCCGTCCTTTATTCTTTTCATATATTCGTTACACTTGAACAATATGGCGGATGTGTATTGAATCTCCGATCGGCGAAGTTTCTTGTAAATTAAATTACCTTCTGATCTTCAAATGTAAATGTTATATTGCAATATTTATAAAACAATCACAGTACCTTACGAAATACAGAACTTTTATTAAACAATTTTGCAATTAATAATACCTTTCGTTATGAAAAGTTGACAGGAAATGCATTCACGTTCGTGCATTGTAATATTTTTTATTTTTTTGCACATGATCTGTATTTATTTGGACAAAAAATAATTGATAAAGTTATAGCCACAGACAAATTGATAGTGATCTACAGTATAGTACATGATTGTTATCAACAACATTGCCCGAGGTCATTGAAATCGACCCAGGGGTCCAATTCACAAAAAACCTTAATCTCCTAGTAAAAACCTTAATCTCCGCGTCAAAACCTTAATTTCCCCGTCACACCCTTAATTTAAGAAAAAAAAACACTTAATTTTACAGTCAACTCTTAAAAAATTAAGGTTTTGGCTAGGAAATTAAGGTGTTGGTGTTTGTAGTGTTACCATTTAGTCTAATACTTGACTGTAACTATATATGATACTTGAAGCAATCTAAGGAAATATGTCGTCCGTCAACACTTAATTCCAGTATTAAAAATGTCTGCTAGAAAGCATGCACATACTACAGCTTTAATTAAACTTGACTGGTTATATTTTTCTCAAAATGCAAGCTGCATACTCTCTTTTAACAATAAGCAAGAAAAAAATTGTAATGAGCATAAAATAAATGGACGAACCAGTATCACCGTTCTATATTGTGGCTTGAAGCATGATATAGCTGAACTTTCGTTAAACCCATTCAAACAAAGTAAAAGCAAAACAAAAAAAAACCAAACAAACAACGATATATAATATAAAATTAACGCACTGAATAAAAATTCTGGAAGTAGGGAATAAATCAAATATATGTAGAAGCTAAGATTAGCTATAAGCTAACAGTTAACAGCTGACATATTTACCTTCAAACTGAGCCGTGTTGTGATCAGGAACTAAATACGTGTTGTAAATTTGTATTAAGATGCATATACAAACTATAACGAGTCCTACTCCAAGAAAACTATACAGATTCCGAAACAATTGACATATTAAATCTACTGGTCTACTCTTCGGATTTGGACTAGCAATGTGTAACATTCTATTGATGTTCAAGGTGTTGTCGTGCTGGTAAAATTCCAAGTGACTTTGTATGTTCTCTTTAACGTCAATTAATACTAAGCGACGTTGATCGAAAAATCGATCGGGTATTTCATCTGTCACTCTTATCTCTTCCAAGTCAGCGATGGATGTTTTAGCGCTCTCTGTGCAGGCAATTTTATTTACTCGTAATAGGCTCAACAAGCAATCACAACAGTGGGATTTTTCTACATCATGCAACGAAAGTGTATAGTTGTGTGCAATGTTTTTATTTCTTAAGTTCTGAATGTCAGCAATAGTTTGGTCACTTACAATTACAGTAAACAAATTCATATTTTTAAGAAGAGACATCAGAGCACCCAAGTCCTGCAGCAACCCTTGACGCACTTACTGAAAATCCTGGACAAAAACTTTAGCCATTTCTTGTAACGAAAGTGGGAAATCTTTCGTATCAAGTTTATCCCACTGTATACTGTCCCAACGTTTCTTGTACTTATTGTATTTGTGAAGTTCATTTTTCCACGCCTGACAGGTGTTGCACCATTGACTGAATGATCTTCCATGTTTTCTACTACAGTTAATATGACACTGACCAAAGGAACATTTCCTATACAGCTCTTGATGTACTGTTTGAATAGATGTCTGTACAAAATCCTGTAATCCATCAACTGTTATTTTTAGCGCAACTGCTACTGATATATAATTGTCAAATTGATGCCTGTTTATTTGTTCCGCCATTTTACTTATAAAATATTCATTGAATTTAAAATCGAGTTCGATCAAGTTTGTCACGACTGAATGATCCGAAATCAATGTTCCTTTTTAAATGTCTCGAGTTACTACAACAAATATATTCCAAAATAAGTGGGTAAATATACACTTGTTTGACTTTTACACAATACACGTGCAAATCACATATTGGGGAAGGTTCCTGCTGAGTGTCGGGGTTTTTCATAACTCAAATCATTGCATTGTATCACACGTGGCGTTATAACTAATTTCAGGTACGGTTTAATGAGCTATTGCGCAATAATATAGTTCGATGTTTGCATTTACCGAAGTAAGTACTTTCTATCTGTAATATTGTTTTGACTATTTTTCAGGTGAAAAACAGTATGTTTTGTAGTGCGAAATGTAATAATTTTGTTCTTTGCATTTGAATAAAATATAATTCTGTTCATATATTCGTACGCGATCAAGCTGGCTAGGTGAACGATCATATTGTTGTATTCATTACATTATGTGCACGTGATTATGTGTCATAACCATTTATTGTAAATCACGTGTTGTAAATGTGTTGAACAAATAAACATTTCGTACTATTTCGTACTTTTATCATAAATGCACATTAAATCTGCTCTCATCTGAATTTAATTATATAACAAGAAAAGATATGCGTTAAACCCATATCCAGAGATGTTCGATTTATATGTTATAGGTGTATCCCATTTGGTTTAATATTTTTTTTTCAATTTGTTTTATTTAAAATTTTATCATATGCTGTAAAGGGATGCAAATATAGACGATTGTGAAAGGCAAGAAATAATCATCTTGATAATAATATCTCAACTTTGAGAAGAGTACTGTAATAAAAAAAGCAAAGTTTTCGAAGGACATATATATGTTTACCAATAAAAATACATTGACCATAGTCAAGTGGTTCTGTGGGGGAAAATGTGAATGATCGGCAGTTATCGCGTCCTCGGAAAATCAAAGAAAACATACCGACAAGTTACAATTTTTATTGATTTAATTTTACTGTAATTAAAATTGTTTCAAAAGATTTGCAATTAAATGTATTTTAAACGTCAAACTAGCATTCATGTGCATAAACATTGCTAAGAACTTTATAAAATTTTCAGAATTTAAAATAAAAAAAAACAATTAGAAGAAGAGTCTTATTTTGCAAAACAATTGATGAGATTATTAACTTCTACAATTATTTTCAACAATATAAACTGTTGATGACCTTTATTCGAACGTAACTGAATTTTTTTCTGTTGTATTATTATATATATAACTTGCTTCGTTAAAATATCTTAACATCAAAATTTTTTAAATCTTGAATTAAATAAAAATCTATATCTTTTGTGTCTTTTTATTATTGAGAAATTTCTTTTCCCTACTAATTTCTACCACATTTTTCACTGATTCAGACATCAATTTTTTTAAATAACATGCTTATTTGAAAATCTAATTTTGTATTTATAGTTTCTTCTCACACAGCCAATAATATAATTGGTACAGAGAAAGTAACAAATAAACAAACAAAACAACAGGTTATATACAATATATATCAAAATCATAATATAATTTAGCCATTTTAGCGGCTTATTATGCGAGTCTGATTGGTCTTTCATTTTTACCTTTCATCAAAGTTCAGTGTCGGGTAATAAATAATCAATTAGCAAATAAACAAGGCACATCTAATATACAATTACATCACAGAAATATCTCTGCCCCCTCCCTAAAACCACCACTACCACACACGAATCGTTCACGAGAGTTTGGGATTTCGAAACCGTCAATAAACAAAACCCAGGGAAATTAAATTTAATGTTCAAGATGACTAATTTTCTGAGTAAAAGTTCCATTTTCTACCTTATTAATTATGAAATAATCCAGAAATAAGTTTTCTGGATGAGTGGTCACAAGCGCGTTAAACAAAATCTAAACATGCACTTTTATTGTCAAATTATCTAAGTAACTAATAAAAGAAACCGAAAAATTTACACTTTATCATGTTAAAATAAGAATGCATAAAAAATTACGAAGCTTGACATATAAATCACGAAATAATCCAAGAAATACAATTGAAGCGATGAAATACATTACGTAATATAACATAACAACATTTTTTAATGTCTTTTTCTTATCAAATTAAATAACTAATTAATAAAAAAACGCAAGTTTATACATTTTATTATGTGAAGAATCGAATGCATTAATAAAAATACTAGGCTTAACCTATAGATAGTAAAATAATCCAAAAATAAAACTTGAGGCGGATCTGTTCATATTACCGAGATACTGGTAAAGCGCGCATTAATATGCAATTATGTACATCTTTATTTCTTCTTATTAGATCTGGACAAAAAAAACGTATTTTAAAGCTTGAAGGATTTAACAAATACGAAAAACTGTAATTGAAATGTTTTCTTTAATATTAAATTGCCATTTTATCACTTACAACATGAACTATATTGTAGAGTATGGTTTTTACTTTTTTGCTCAATTTACCCGAAAACAATTATATATCATTAAGAGATAATAAGAAGAGATAACATATGAAAACAATTATATATCATTAAGAGATAATAAGAAGAGATAACATATGATTAACGCATTGTAAATATGTCCAATATTATAACATAAATGCACATTCAACCTGCTTTCATCTGAATTGTTAATGTAGAATTAACGCATTGTAAGTATGTCCACCAATAATAAACTTCTTGCTACTGTTTTAATGGTGTATTAAACAATTTTCGTGATGTAAACAGTTAATATTCCATGGCTGCCTGTGCTGCTGCAGCTGATCATCATGATGTCCTAACAGTAAAGACGATTTACAAATGTACTTCTTTGCAAAATAAAATAATACATAAATCAATGTATTCAGAATTTCGCATATTTTTAAAACAAACGAAACCAGTCCTTTATCCCAATTCGGATTGCAGATTTAACAAACGGTACAAATGTAAATAATTTGGTACAAAGATGGCGTTGACGAGGTCTCATTCCATCGTAAATGTTGCATTTGAAAGAAAAACATGTCGTCAAACTTTCAAGTCGAATAATTATTCAGTGAACACTGAAAGTCTCAATAAATTATTTCTTATACAGAAAATGTATCAATGTCGATGTTTTGGAGACGAAAGGTTCACCCAAACTTGACATTTGAGTTTTGACCTTGCATACATTACTTTTAATAGTTGTGTACAGTACTGCTCAAATTTTAGTTTATAAATAATCATTAAACACACCCGGAAAATATTCTTTTGATGATTTTTCTTATTAATAAATTGTTGTATTGTATGAAGACAGAAATATAGTCTCGATAAAAGTTGTTATTTGTTACAAAATATGTGGCCTTGATTGTATGTCGCCAAAAACCTATTAATGTATGTAACAAAACTCCTGAACATAACTGAAATACTGCTCGCTGGACATAAAGCAAACATCCATCCAAACAATCAATCTATTTTCTCTATAAAGCATGACCAATACACGTTTATTGAAGTTCTTTTATTGGTTTTAGATCAAGTTGAATCCAATTATCATCATAACAAATGCTTATCTATGTTTCATTTAAATTGTTGTCAGCAACGAATAAAACAGCGAAATTTATTGCGTCACGTTTAAGAAATTAAGGTCCGTAACACCGTTTGTGAGCGCTGAAACACTAAAGACATTTAAATAATGTGTCATAACTGCTAAAATACATTGAAAAGCACTTCAAAACATCATTAATATATTACTTATATTTAGCACCTAAAGGCAAAATAATTTAAAATGCAGTGCCTTTATTGTACGTAACATATAATGTACGTAATGTTAATGTATGTAACGGTAATTTACGTTACATTACATGTGATGTTATATATTATTTTCCAT
Organism: Limnoperna fortunei; assembly: GCA_944474755.1. NCBI lineage: Eukaryota > Metazoa > Mollusca > Bivalvia > Mytilida > Modiolidae > Limnoperna > Limnoperna fortunei. The sequence continues at coordinate 21,507,422 of OX104116.1, forward strand.
TACACTATTTATTGTAGATGAGTTTCATCCTCCCAAGTCAGGGACTTGGGAGGATGATGAGTTTGAGCCAATAAAATTATTTATATTTGTATTTGTATTTGTATTGTAATAATCTCTCATATTACAATACAAAATGGGTTCCTGTTTTAATCCTCCATTTACTTTAATTGAGTTTCCCCGATATGGTTCGACCATATCTTCTCTTGTTACCTTGTACTCCGGTGATAGAGAAAATATATTTTCATAATGCCAATGTTTCAAAAGTGCAAAAGTATTTGTTTGCATAAAAAAATTAACAAAATTCTTGGTTAACAGCTTAATGTGTTGTAGAAACGAATATTTTGTCTTAAGTTCTATATTAAGCAATGTGAAACAAAATGCCTCGCAGACAACACTTGACAACACTTAAGTAAAATATCCAGTCTGCATTTTCTAAACTATATATTAAAATAGTCATGAAAATTTTTTTTATTTAAATACGAAATTATATGTTCTATTTAAGTTATAAATATGTGCTGAAAGAATCCATCGTTGATTTTGTCAGTGTAAATTTACTGCCCTTAAATTTCGGAAATGTTTTAAATGCTAAGATTGATCAATTCGCAAGATGTAGATGACCTTATCCGGATTTCTCATCATCTTAATCGATTGAATTATTTCGGGATTCTGAGTTAGGAGGCATCCAGGCTGTGGTTGGGAATGCAACTAAATGGTCGACTTCTTTATAAAACAAGATTAGTCTGGTTTTTAATCTTTGTTGTTGTAGTGTAGTCCAATTTAATGTTTGTGTCAGGTAAGTAACACTGCTGGTGTTGGTATGCCTGTTGTAGGCATATCTGGCTGCTCCCCACTGCAAGGTTATAGCATAGGTTTGCTGTATGAGGGTCTATATGGAACTAGCATATTCCTGTTTTGTTCGAACACCTGCCTGATATGACTTCATAGTTTAAATTTCTGTTTAAAGGGACTAATATTTGCGAAGAATTTGAAGCATTTAGTATGTTGATTTCATTTTAGGTCAAATTGCAGGGTGATATTAGATAAATTCAAGCTAATTCCAGAATATCGCTGTTTATGATATAATAGTGCTTAAAAGGATTTTGTTTGGTTGTTACGGAAAGTACTGTGAATTGTTCAGATGGAAAGACACCAGCCAGTCTTTTTACAACCTGTCGGCAGCATCAAGATCAAATTGAAGACTGTCATAGTCATGTTGTGAGTGGTTAGTTCGACATATGATGCTGTTGTCAGCAAACAGCCTGAATTTACTATTGAGTAAATACTCAGGTATGTCATTAATATATAACAGTCAGAGGCACTATTCCCAATGGTTACTGGAGCACTGTCTAATGAATTTCCATCTAGAATCACAGTCTGTGTTCTTTTTGAGAGTAATGCTGATATCCAATTTAATGTTTCCTTTTGGATTCCATAATATTTTAGTTTATATAGAAGTCTTTGGTGTGGAACTTTGTGAAATGCTTTGGCAAAATTCAAAATAATTCAATCTGTCTCTGTGTTTTGATCTTAATTGGAGACAAGGACTTGAACAAATGAGTGAATCTGTGTTTCGCAAGAGTGTCTGAATCCATGTTGTAAATCACACAGTACTAGTATGTTGTTACTTTCCGAATGACTGAGAATGTGTTTGGTGACAATATGGTCCACAGGTTTGCAGCTGATGCAGTGGCTGACATGCTTCAAATCAGAGAGTGCCTTACCAGACTGTAAAGATTTTACAGAATATGTTGGTAAGTATTGGTGCTGTTATTTCAAGCAGTTCTTTTAGTATTTTGCTATTTATGTTATCTATACCCTCGCTTTGTGTGGGTTGGTGTTGCGCGGCAGATTTTGGATACCAGGTGTTGTAATTTCAAGTGTTGGAATGAGTGGTGCGGGCTAGTACCTGTCGCGTGCCGATCGGCTGCGTGCATATATAGTTCGTACCTAGTTACACAGCATCTGAGAGAAATTGCTTTATTGCAGACAACTGTATATGGAACGCCACTTACAAAATCACTATGGCAGACCACTTGAGGCAGACCTCCTAACTCGTGGTAATACAACCTTCTATCACAATAACACTTAAGTGGCGTACAACTCTATATGTACTGTAATGTAATCACCGCTATTGAACACCCTCTCACCCTTTAATATCAACGGTGTTCCTGATAATAAGTGTCTAACCAACTATTATTTATATTTACAGTACGAGTCATTTACTGTATCTGATTTACAGTAAAGGGGCGAGTCTGATAGGACGAGATACCACACCTTCGCTGTCAATCAGATACAGTAAATGACGAGTATTGTAAACAAGTATTAGCTTTCCTAAAAAGCTAGCCGTCTCTAAGCTTTATTTTTCGTGGACAAAAATACGTACTGTTTTTTAATGTTATTATGTATTGTTATTATTAACATTTCTTCATTATAAGTACACAATGTTTAGATAGCCATCAGGCAACCGCAAAATATAGGTCAGAGTCAGCATATGAAGCATGCACTATGCTAAGCTTCTCTAGATGCATCATTCTACGCGGTAAGATAGTTGATGTGAACCTTGACAGTAAGCAGGAAAAGATTAAAATTGTTCTCCTTTTCTCACTTGTTTTTCCGTTTTTCTCCGTTTAAGTTTTATGATACACATTTTATGATAAACATCCACAAATCAATGCGACTTTCCTTTTAAAACAGTTAAATTCCCATTATCTTGCATATTTTTTTCTTTTTTTATCGTAACCGATTCGTGATCGCTCGGCTTTTCTTGAGTGGCAACGAACGGCGGTCGGCCTATTATTATTGCTACCGCAATGTTATGCGGGGTTTTCATCACTAACTCAGCTCTGCTTATTTGTTGAGTATTTTAAGTTTGGTTTGGACTAGCAGGAATGATATATGGGCTTGAAATAATGAAATGTAGGCAATATGAAATAGAACAACTAGAAAAGATGCAGAGGAAAATCTTCAAGCCTTCCAAACAAAACCTCAAATACTGCAGTTTACCTATTCGTTGGTGCAATTCCAATACAGATGTATATAGATCTTAATAATATACTGTCACTCCTTAAGAATATAATCAGATGCCCATCATCAGCAGAGTATAATATCTTAATTAGAAAACATTGCTTCAACAGAAATGGCAACGAACTTTTTACAGAAAGGGCTGAACTAGTTTTAGAGAAATATGGAATGGAGACAATACATGAACTAATGAAAAACCCTAGATCAAAAAAGGCGTGGAAAAAAAGAAGTAAGGAAGGCACAAAAATTATACTGGTCTCAACGATGTGAGGAAGATATAGCTAAGAAGTCAACCCTTTAATACCTCCAATTACAGAAAAACCTGATGTCACAACCACATAATATTTGGGATGAGCAGAAAATGTACATAGAAAAATAAGAGCGGCAGAAGTCAAGATCTGTCGCGAACTGTATTCACGCTATTACATGAACAATTGTAATTATTTTTACTTGTGATTATTTTTTAATTATGCCATATTATTATTGTTATATAATTTGTTTAGAACAAGGATGTTATGGTTTATTCTAGAAATTAGTTGATTGTACTATTGTTTATCTGGAAGCTTCTGGAATTTACATGTTACTATTATTAGATAAGAAAGATTTAGATAATTATAGAAACTACTTGAAAAAGAACTTTCTACAATATTCTTTATAAAATAGTATACAAGACATGGTTGTAACATTTATAGGAGTTCAAGTAATAGTTGTAAGATTAGACAGTGACAATAGCAGTTATCCAATGTGGTATTGTTGAAAGTGAAAGTAGCTGTACATATTGTAAATAGAAGTTTGCAGTAAATAAAAGTTAGAAACCTGATTCCGTGTTAGTTTGGATTTCGCCACAAGATCAGCTTGTAACTCAAACACACCTGTTTAATACAACAAAAAAAAAGTATGGAGATAGTTATATCAAAACTATATGCTGCCTATGCGGAGATGAGCCAGATGATCTACAACATTTTATTCTCAAGTGTCCAAAGCTGTAAAACGTTCGGAGAAGGCATTTCCGACATATCAAAAGCTACCTAGATAACATCAGAAACGATGTTTACCAAGAGTTTGTCACCCAAAACAACCTACTTCAACTCATACTGGACTGTACAAACCAACAGATGCGTATATCAGTAAGCTGAAAAAACAAGGTTATATAGAGCTGGATGAACTAACCAGGAACATGTGCTATAACCTACATATGGAAAGGATGAGACAGTTAAAGGAGGGGGGGGGGCAGGATTCTATAAATATATAAACTATGTATAATCCGATGCTTTTAGTGTTTTTAATAGAAAAAATGCAATAGTGATGATACCCTTCTTGTATATATATCTATGAATTTTATTTTGACTCCACGCTTGACCAAGTGCATCTTATCGTTTTAACTCAAGCATCGTGTTTTAACAGCTTTTATAGTTTTAGAAACCGCTATACATGCCCTTTTTGATATCAGAAAGTACAATTGTAGATAAACAATATTTAAACATTTTAGTGCATTTATGACTAGTGCCTGATATTTTACGTATAATGCTACTTCTTGTCTTTTAGTGCTTTTAGTGCTTTTACGATAAAGTAGTAATTGTAGACTGAGTTTAATAACTCTACATTTAAATAATTTATATGTGGATGCCTAACTGTATTATAACCCATACACTGTACGTAAATGTTCACCTGACTCCGTCAACTATTCGTATTCTCACTGTGACTATATGCACCATACCACGTGCACCATACACATGCAATGATGTGCACCACATATATCTATCCAGAGGATAGAGTGCGCCGACTAACGGCGGTAGTTACCTGAACAAGACAAGACAGTTGGCAGCTGTCTCCCGATTTAGCCTATTATGATTGCTACCGCCCCGTAATTATGGCGGGTTTTCATCCCTAACTTAGCTCAGCTAATTTGTTTTCCAATCGGCAACTATCTCCCGATTTAGCAGCCAATCAAGACACAGCATTGTTTATCTGTTATCCTTGAGATACGACTGGTTTCCGCTGTTTAGCTTTTGATTATTTATCCCGATTGTTTATCTATTATCCTTGAGATACGACTGGTTTCCGCTGTTTAGACGGGATGATTGTGGAATGGTCCAATGAAATTTTCTACGTCGAATTTATTACCACGTGTTTTATACGTTTTAATCTGCAAAACTGTAAAAACTATAACGATGTCAGATTTCAAGGACATAACAGAAGAACAAGAAATGGAACTTTTTCATCATGTTCCTCAGTGAGAGCACATCTTATAATTTTTCAAGTAATGTATGGCCGCCAGATCATGATAGTTCATGTTTGGAATATATTACGGTTGTCGCAAATAGCCGGAAATAATATTGACATGGAAAATGAACAATATGGTTTTACAGAAATGGGAGAAATGTCTATAAGTCAAACTGTTCAACAATATCTTCCACCAGCTGGGGATTTCAAATTGGATTTTACAATATCAGACAGTGAATCAAATTCTATCTAAGTGGAATCGGATTCATATACTGTTAATTCGACGAGGTTCGTGAACTGTTACGGACGAGGATCTTAGAGGCTGAATTGAGCGTTTTGTTATCATATAACAATTTGAATGTATTTAAAACAAGTACTATCTTTAAAAAAAGATAACCGACGCAGTAAAGATATGAATTGAGTTATGCATTGAACTACGAACATTTTTTGGAAATTTTTTTGGGGAAGTACTGACGGACAATTATTACTACGTGAAAGAAATCATGAACCTATAAATTAACATTAGTCCCAGGTGAAACGAGTTGGAAATTATTAATTTATACATGAGTGCGGCCCCCCTTTTTATTTACGTGTTTTCAATATTAACAGATTTACCAAGTATACAGTTAACTCAAAATTGATAATTTACATACAACTACATGTACTTTGTTGTACCCACTGCCTAAGATATAGAAATGAAGTTTTTCTGCGAGCACCAAAAGCAGTTATACAATAATGTCAACAAATTGAATATAAGAATTGTTTAATAAAATGTTTATAGTTTAAAATTTACTGATTAAGCAAAGTATACTTTTCAATTAGAGCCACAGCTCTCTATCTATGTGCGTACTACGACGGACGCCCAAGAACAATAATAACACATTTGATTTACTATCAACATGAATATAAAATGATTGTTAATTTGTATTTATTAAAGAAATTAATTAAAATTTCTTCTCTTCGTTTCGTTTACACTCCATAAAATCCCGAAAAAATCCAGGGTCTTTATATGCGTTTTAATTTGCGCTGTACTTCAAATAAAAAATATTTAACATTTTTATACAAGTTGTTTAATATAAAATTTTACAAACTGCAGCTCATCTCTATCGTTCTTAATAATTAAATTGCACTATGAAATAATTTTTTAAACAACCAGACGGCAAAATATAATTATAATAGTACACAATTTGAAAGGTGAATTGCCAATTTACCATCCTGTTCCGAACCCCTGTCCAATTTATTACCCTGTTTCGAACCCCAGTCCAAATTGGTTTTTGACTAATCAAGAAACAGAGATTAGGATCACGTTACTTGCTTTTCGAGAGGTGAAGTGTCATGAGGTCAAAGGGTAAAAAGTGAATATAATACCGACTGCGTCGGAAAAACAAAGGAGTCCAACAATTCAATCCAATGAAGACGAAGTTGCTTTATGTAAAATTGTTACAGAGATTCGTTTAGAAAAAAAGATTAAAGTTAATATCCTCCTGAAATTTTGTACTTATCGCACGTTAAACTTTTCTAAAGATGCAAAGGGCGGAGCAATAGTTATTGAACAGTTGTGATGTCATACAAGCTCCACCCCTTGCATCATCTAAATTAATGTACATTTGACTTCAAAGAAAACTAAGACAAACCATTCCACAACTATCAAATATGTACAGTTTATACAGGAATTACTACGCCTTATTCAGGAGTTACAATATTAATCGCAAGCAATATTCACTTACCATTCTTTTTTTATCAGACAAAGGACACAATACATATCAAATGATAAAGTAACCTTGACTTGACTTGGGGTGTTGTTAACATCCTACACAGAAAACCTAATGCCCTTGGTCGGACGGCAAAGTTACCAAGATTCCATATGCTTATATACTAGTGGGAGATTCTATTGATGGATGTTAGGTTGTTCCATTGTGTGGTGCGTTTTATATTTAAGTGCCGGCTATCTTATTCATATATTGGTTCATCACGTTCCTTTGTCTGGAATGTCTTCAGATGTTCTGTTATGAAGACTGACTGAAATTATTTGTAAATTTAATCAGTTTTTTTTTTTTTTTTTGGGGGGGGGGGTTAATCTGTATCGGTAAAGAAGTCCTCTTTTAAAGGATCTACTCCATTGTTATCCCCTCTTATAAATTTGATAAAAGATAAGAATTTGTTTATACTTTGGCTGTGTGTTATGCCTTTTATCTGTTTCCGATTGACGGGGATCTAAAATCATTTTTTATATGGAAGTGTAGTAGGCTTGTCTGTATTCTTTCTGAACTATGATCTACTACGCACTTTAGTTGTTTGTATTTATTATTGTGTCTGGTTTTTTGTTTATTTATTTAATTTTTGCTTCAAAATACACTCTACTTTTTTTATTGATAAGCTTTCTTAGTTTATTATGTAACTATGGAAACCGATGTTTATATGTTATCATTTTTGTGATTGGTTTCAGTTTGTGATGACATTTTAAAGGTACTGTAAATCTAATCAACACCTGTACTTTTGTCTTTGTTCATTTCAATTAATTTCTCTGATGTTGTTTTGAGGTCTGATTTTATGTTTTCCTTGTTCAATCGTTTATATTAATATATGTCATATATATCTATTTTGGTTTTTGTCTAATTTTATATATCTGTTTTGGTTTTTATCTAATTTTACGCAATCTAATTAAAATTATATCTTCACTTGGCCTTCACGGCGACAGTAGCAAAAAGGGGGGAGCCAAGTCAAGATATAATTTTAATTAGATTGAATTTTACGTAACCAGATGTCAGCCAGTTATTGTCAATGCGAGCACAAAATATATGACAAAGTAATACAAATTACACGTTTATTAGAAAGGAAATGTAAATTACGACAAGATGTCTTGAACAGACTAATGTTATATCTAACATTCTTTTTTTCCGACGCAGTCGGTATTATATTCACTTTTTAACCTTTGACCTCATGACATTTCACCTATCGAAAGCAAGTAACGTGATCCTAATTCTGTTTCTTGATTAGTCAAAAACCAATTTGGACGGGGTTCGAAACAGGGTAATGAATTGGACAGGGGTTCTGAACAGGATGGTAAATTGGCAATTCAACTTCCAAATTGCGTACTATTATTATTAGATTTTGCCGTCTGTTTGTTTATAAAATTATTTCATAGTGCAATTTAAGTATTAAGAACGATCGAGATGAGCTGTAGTTTGTAAAATTTTATATTAAACGACTTGTGCAAAAATGTTAAATATTTTTTATTTGAAGTACAGCGCAAATTAAAACGCATATTAACACCCTGGATTTTTCCGGGATTTTATGGAGTGTAAAAGAAACGAAGAGACGAAATTTTAATAAATTTCTTTAAAAAATACAAATTAACAATCATTTTATATATGTTGATAGTAAATCAAATGTGTCATTATTGTTCTTGGGCGTCCGTCGTAGTACACACAAAGATAGAGAGCTGTGGCTCTAATTGTAAAGTATACTTTGCTTAATCAGTAAATTTTAAACTATAAACATTTTATTAAACAATTCTTATATTCAATTTGTTGACATAATTGTATAACTGCTTTAGGTGCCCACAGAAAAACTTCATTTCTATATCTTAGGCAGTGTGTTTCAATACATAATAGCAATAAACGTTCTGGAATACATGTACATGTACAACAAAGTATTTGTATGTAAATTATCAATTTTGAGTTAACTGTATGCTTGGTAAATCTGTTAATATTGAAAACACGTAAAAATTAATAATTTACAACTCGCTTCTAATGGGACTAATGTTAATTTATAGGTTCATGATTTCTTTCACGTAGTAATTATTGTCCGTCAGTACTTCCCCAAAAAATTTCCATCAAACATTTCTGGTCTGTTGAAACGGGGAATTTTATGACAATAATGACGATTCGTAGTTTAATGCATAACTCAATTTATATCTTTACTGCGTCGGTTATCTTTTTTAAAGATAGTACTTGTTTAAATATAAAAGTAGAATGCACGTCTCCATTGAACTTGACATGCGGATAAACAAACAGGTTTGTATCCGTAATTGTTACGGTTTCGTTGAATTTTATTTAAACGTTTCTAAGACTTTTTCATTAAAATAAAACGCTTGAAATGGCAACTTGCATGCGAAAATGTTGCTATCCACATTTATTAAAAACACAAGGAATCAACCTTTGCACCAGGTATAAAAAAAGTACCAGTTTACAATTCACAATATAAAATCAAACAAACAACAACAAACTCCACATTTACATAATAAATAGCAAACAAGGAAATACCTGCGAACGGTCGCCGTGCCGTTCGCGACTCGATTTCTGAACTTGAAGTGATGCACAGAGGTGCCAAAAGTATTCGGTCAAATTGTCGGTTTTTTCTTTCCTCTTAGGAAACGATCACATTTTAAACATCATGACAAAACAATAAACCTGTAAAAAAGACATTTCATATTACATATCTTTACTTTAGTAGACTGTCCTTGTAATAGAGGTGAAACGGGTAGGAATACAAGTCAGATCGGCACCTGGTCAAAACGGCACTTAGTATAGTCATTTCGGCACTCAGTATGGTTAATTCGGCACCTATATTTTTTTCTGAATTTATTATAATATGTTCAGTTAAAACAAAAACAATTTAAAGATAACAATGTTTATTTTATTTCATTAAAAATCTAGCAAATATAAACGCAACCAGCACTATAAAATCAAAGAACAGTTCATAATGATAAAGTAATATATTAAATGATTTAAAAATCATTTCAATTCATCATATTAAAGTTACAGTTAATGTCAGCATTATGTTCGTTACTGTGCAGGAGGTCCGTAAACCGATGCGTATTTCCTTAGTAAATAGCTGGCACTGATGGTGTTGTTCTTATATTACTGCCACAAACTGAAAATCATTTGCTGAACCTGACGGTTCTGTTTTCTTTGATGGCGTCTTAATTTTCCCTCTGCAACAAGTCGTAGCTATAAGGGAATATTTTCTGCTTCTGCAAACACTGCAGAGCTTCCTGTCTTTGATGAACTATTTGACTGCACTTGATTCAACTGTCGTCTGACATTGTGGGAATGATAGTATCTCATATATATATATATATATATATTCCATTTTTCTCGAATTTCTCACTTATTAAACAGTTTGGGCTTCGGCCTTTTAATCTTAATTTAAACATCATTTAGTTAACAGTCATGAAACGCTTTCAGGGTCATTATTACAACAACAAACCATATAATTATACAAAGGAATTTAAATGTCTAATCATCGATGTTATTATAACAGTAATATATACTATTATCAAACATAATAACAGTTGTAAATTTCCAAGAATCCCCCCATTAACATTAATAATTAGGAATTATTTTATTTTAAATTATAATTTTCACCATGTCGTGTATTAAAATTCATTAAAATTTGCCTTTTAAACAATTTTATTGTAATAAGTATAAATCATTTATCAGGTGCCGAAATCAATTGCCGATTTGACTATACATAGGTGCCGAATTAACTACTTTCCAGTACCAATATGACTTTTTTTAAGGTGCCGATCTGACTTAGTGCCGATTTGACTTGCACCCAACTGTAGCTAGTCAAATAGCCCGACGGAAAAATCGCCCCACTGTAAAAAAAACGCCCCTTTGAAGCAAAATATCCCGCACCTTCAGTTAATCACCCCACATGCAAAAAATACTATAAGTGAAAAATTGTTAAGTTGTACAAATATTTTCTCCTTTGAGGAGTTTATTGTCGCTGGTTAAAAATAGGAAATGTTTTGTTAGTAATGATTGATTATGTCATTATTTTGCTTTAAAAAATTACAATTACCCTTAATTACTAAAATATTTTCCATATTAGAACTATATCAGTAATAATTCTTTTGTAATTATGAATAAATAATCAAAGATTTGTTATTCTTAATGAAATCATCCAAAAAAATATATAGTGCACAATGTATTGTTTGTACCCATTGTTTGTTATCTTGTTTTCTGCTATAATAAAAACTATGAAATTTTTGTTTTCGTGTCTTTGTCTTTTCCTATAAATGAAGAATGATTAAAAACTTTATACATAATTGCATTAAGACCGATGGAATAGTACATACTAGTAATGATGATTTATCTTAACAGATCATATCATATAACCAAAGAAAAAATAGTGTACTAGTTAGCGATTTTTGTAAGTGGGGCGATTTTGCTCAATGTGGGGGAGTTGTTGATGGAGTGATTTTGATAAGTGGGTCTCAAAGATAACACACACACACAAATGCATGTGATGCACGAATGTACGACACAACATGCAAAATTTGACACTTTTTAACACACGACACCACAGTGCTTTCCAAAATTTTTGGGGAGAACTCTGAATGTTTAAAGGGAAACTTAGCGAAAAAATGAAAATTTGATATGTTATTCTTAAAATAAAAAGAAACACTTTTACCTCTTGATGTTTTATTATATTTTCAATGGTTAAGTTTCTACATTGAATTTACCGTGTTAAAAATGCACTTATGGAGGTCCGCCATCTTGTCACTATCTCGTCACTAGATGGCGATACTAGAGATCCCTGGACATCCAAGTACCATTAAGTCGCCGTATGATAATAGCGCGAAACGGTCAATAACAGAAGGTTGCACTATAAGACAAGGTGGTTGCAAGATCATGTTTCGTATTCCTGATCCAAGCAAAAAAACCCAAAAAACCCCAATTTGTGTAACAAATAGTTAACCAGTTTAAAGACTTCTACTTAAGACTATGTCCACAGCAGCAACAACTTCATGCAAATATCATTTTCCTGAATTAAATGGAGGATAGTTTAATGGTATGGTGACCTCATTTTTCATCGAATATTCGTTTGAATTTTGTCCATAAATATTAATTAAATTGAAAATTAGTCGTATTATTATTTTCAGCTTAATCAGATTATGCAACTTATTGAACGAAACTTTTTTATACAAAACCTTTGCGAAGTTGACAATTTTAGAAATAACGGTAATTAAATGAAATATTTTTAAATACCCTGTTTCGCGCATCAAAATTTCACTTTACGTTTAGTACATTAATTATTATTATTAATACTGGTAACATTTATTGTGCGTGTGCGTAACACAGTTTCCAAAATTTTACATGTGTATATTTTGAGTCAACGTGTCAGTTTTACGTTTCCTCTAACATGGCATCTAAAGGTATTCGAAATCTAATATACATCCTGTGTTCTGACACTTCAGTGTATTCAAATCATACCTGTCCTTGGCAGGAGGGGGCTTGCCATTCTAATTTCGAAGTACCATGGTTAACCTTCAATCTGATTAGCTTTTGAAAATGTCTGAATATTCATACTTCAAAGTCGGCATCAAATGATCTAGTAATTACAATAAACATCCTGTTTGTTTACCTGCTAATTCTGTTAATTACGCTTCAAAAACGAGTAATGATTTACCTGTAAAATTTTCACGTCTAGGTACAACTGCCGTTTCAAGACATGCAAAATTGTCTACGGATTTTTTTTTATGTTAAAAAAATAAATATACAAATATCTTTTATTACAATATTATTTAGGTAATTATCTGAGTTAAATAAAGACAGGTTAAAATTTGTATCTAAAAATACTTTTATTAATACAAAGATCATTAAAACATTAAGATGTATTTGGTAATCTTATGTTGTCAGCTGGTTATTAGTCTTCGCCACAGTTTTAATATTCTTCAGAGAGCAAAGGTAGAAAAACATATTTTTAAACTGGATTATTTATCATATTTACTGGATAATTATATATATTACATTTATCATGTCACAAACGCAGTCACATGATAAAATACTGTCAATATGGCAGCCCCCATACACACAATTTTACCACCTTTAATCCACTCTAGAAGCATAACGGTAAAGAATACAATAAAACATCAAAAGGCAATTATATTTCTTTTCATTTGAAGAATATCAAATTTTCATTTTTTCGCAAAGTTTCCCTTTAATATTTATGAAAATCATGTGTGATGTAAGATGATGTGTTTGTTAATTGCACTGTTCTGGTAGTTTGTTTTACTTCATCCCCATTAAAACAGGAGAAGTGATTTCTCCCTATAATTTTGAACTTAAGCATATGAGCTCTGGCTTTGAATGGAATGAACATAGAAGCTGTTTGGCTAGATGACAAACCAACGTAATAAGGGTGGCGATTTGTTTCCTTAAAGTGAAGGGAAAATGTATCATATTGACATGCATCGTATTGTCACCTTTGTATTGCGATCATATTGTGAGGTAGGTGTATCTTTGCAGCCCTACCTTGTAACAGTCATAATCTCTTAAGGAATGGATTTATACCTGCTCTGAATGAAGAGAGGAGGAATGTGCATCCAAATACATACAATTCATCATTTGATATTGTTCCAGAGCAAGTTTCTTTTTCTAAATACACTGTAACCAAATTTATTCTATAATATTAATGTCGGGTGAATGTGCTGGCCAACTCATTCTGCTTCTTTTTTTGTTACAACGTAACCAGTGTCTGAATACTTCCTACAGACGTCCATAACAGTTGACTTAAGTATTTTTAATGCATCACTATTTTTTCTTCCTGAAAATCCACTGTTAAACATTTTTATAATCATATTTATAACAATTGAAGAAATTGACTTCATTTCCAACCCATCATACTATTTTGTTTATGTTTCGGAAATTTATGTAGCAGACAAAAAAAATCTGATCACATGATCATATAGATCATATACAATGTGATCAAGTCCCTAAAAATACCTTACATAAATACAGTATCAGTAATACTTGTAGGATTTTTTTATGGTCCTGGACTCGTCACTTTTGAAAATGGTGAGTGCCAAAAAATTTTCACTAGTCCCACATATTGCAGATGAGTCCAGCTACCACTAAGTGCTTGCATACAACCATTTTCTTCCATGACCAATCCAGTCAGTGTGTTGTAATTAAAAGATACTAAACTATGGTCCATGCCTTGTTATTGTTTATAGTACATGTACTTAGTGGTTGAGTTTGTGAGCCTTCTGGAGTATGATTGAAATACAATCATTACTTGAAACATGCTATTGCTACTATTTCCCCTTTCAAGAGTGACTCGTGTCTTGTCTGTCTCAACTTAGAACTTAATGCCAAAGTAATAAAGTAATGCATATGTGGAAATAAATAAAATTGTATTTAATTATTCTCTCCCCCACCCAATGATAACATTGTTTTGTTTAGAAAATGATCAAATTTTTTTTCCCTCATTGTATGCCCAAGAGTGTATCTCATAAAATAAATTAGAATTAATTATTCATAATTTAGAAAATTATACCACTAATTTAATTACGAAATAAAATGCAGTTTAACTTACAATTACTAAATTGAAGCCTTTTAAAAAGGCTTTTTCATTCCACATCTTAATGTATATCAGATATTAAAATTATGGCAAGTTAATTTCTTTTATTTTTTATACCATGGTCAAGATAAAAATTGTCTTCAGATCTAGAGATGGACTATTATCATGCTCAGCTGTTTATGTAGGCTGATTTGTAATTCAATAAAATGTGTTCTGACATGAATATTAAAATCAATGCAAGGTGAGGTGATGGTGTATCATTTAATGTCCCATTAATTGCCCTATTTTATATTTTTATGATGTCTCTATTGTGACCAAATACTTTTGGCACATCTCTGTAACATAATCTTTATTTAAGAAATATATTATTGCAATCAGGCTCTCTGTTAATTGGAACATGGTCAGACCATGTTTTTGTCAATATTTAAAACCACACGATAGTGAGGTATTAAATGAAGACAAAAATAAAGTCTGACCATGTTAAAATTTGCATGGAGCCTGCTAGCAATAATCTATTTCAATTCTAATATGTCTAACAAATGTTTTAAAATTTTGAAGCAGCTCTATAATATGAGGACGCGTTCAATGGTAATATTGTTTTTTGAAACTAATTACATAAAAGTATATCCCAAAACAGCATGTTAAAGCAAATATAATTGACATAACATATACATGTATGCTTATCATTTTACTGAAAATATGTACCTTTTAAGCAAAAAACAAATTTAGAAATCTGAACAAAATTGCATTGTTCAAATTTGAAATTTTCAGTTGAGCGTAGATCATGTATATGATGTCAAAATTCTAAATGTGGCGGCATAGTGGGCTCGATGTTTATTAGAACATTAATGTGTTCTCTAAGTGTATGAAGAACATTACATATCGATTTGGGGGGAAATCCCTCAAGCTCAAATTTCAAGGTCACAGTCTACAAAAAACGTTAGACATTTTTACACAAAAGATGTTTTCAGAATATAAGTTGAAAAGTTTATATTTGACTTAAATGAAACATTTGGGACATTAGGTTCATGAGAAGCCTATCAATTTTGGGGAAATCCATCAAATTTCAAGGCCACGCCCACAGTTGCCAAAAAATGTTAGAATATTTCCAAAAATAAAACATTTGCAGACAATATCTCAAAAAGTTTGAATTTAGTTTCGATGAAACTTTGAATTGGTATTAGTTTCAAATTACGGGGATCAGAACCTGTTGACTTTCTGGGAAATCCATCAAATTTCAGGGTCACAGTTGCTAAATTATGTACTAGTAAGCAATTTTTGCAAAGTTTCCAGTCAATAAAAAAAATTGAAAGAAATTTTACCAAAAATTATGTCAAATTTAAGCGGGGAAATCAGGGATCGCTAGATCAACTTTGTCTTGTTGTGGAATTATTCTCTGCAATTATGACAATAAAAAAGAATTTCTTTGGCATTTAGAAAATGTATCTTTTTACAACATAGATTTAAGAGCCCATTTGATTTAAAATTTTGCAGTCAAATAGATCAGTCATCAATGCAGTCATTACAGCATTTTTTCTTTGTTAATTAACTTTTATTCAAAACAAATTGACATCCTGTAAAATTCTTGTTTCAACAATACATGTACTAGTATATGCATCTAAAACAGTAGCGAGTTTTTTTAGTATCTGGTGCCCAAATTGGTATAAGTTATAATATTTATTTTTAAAAATTCAAGCTGAGATGATGAGATGTTGTAAGATCTCTAACATGTCTAAAGGGACATACTAGTAGACACATCATGATCAGGGAAACGGGAGCAGGGTTAATTAGTTGTTTGATAGCGAAGTTTTACCCTTTAAATATTTACACTTTTAAACATATGTAGAAAATGTACATAATAGGTAAAGTATAACAAATTATGCATTAACTATAGGACCAACTGTTATAAGCAAGAAATTATTCTTCTTGTCATGATTTAGGTGTAAATGGATTTGATATTTAAGCATGTCGTTTCCATTATTTCTCTTTGTTCCAGGACAGCATGGATGCAGATCCATAGTTTGGTTAGAATTGATTCATCAGTAAACAAGACAAATACAAATGTTAAGCCTGGTATGTATGTCTTGCTTAAGGGTTCTTGGTATGAATGTGTAAATCCAGGTCTGTGTGTAATATACACTACTTTTGGAAACATATTTATTCTCTGATAGACAAAGTCACAATGTTTTGTCTCCTTCCCAATATGAAGAAGGGTAAGATCAGCTATGTAGGCATTCTAGTACTTTTTTTTCCGATGAATATAGCTGGTTGTTGCTGTTGATCTTAAATATATTTAAAAAAATGTATGTAAGTTATGTCCCTGAATGTAGATATGTTAGTATTTTTGGAAAGGTTGCGTAGCAAACTTTCCCCCTTGCTAACGCTCAAATACATAGAAACTACTGCAACCGGCGTGTAATAATAACCTTTCATTCGTAAAATATACTAGTAGGTCACATTGGAGGAATCTATCAATTACATGAATCGGTGCACAGCATTTATCTTGAACAAGTTTACTATAGATGTCCTTTCGTATTATGTCTCATTTACTGTATAACTGATAACTAATATTACGATTTAAACTAATATTCCATGTTCATTCGCGAGAGACAGACTCGTTACACTTTTTGGTTTTGGAAATCAACGTGATATTTGGCAATTCTTGCGATAGCTGTTCACTCAACTGTAGTACTGACAGTGTTTTGTTGTTTGAATGATGTTTAACACCATTTTTAGCAATTTTTCAGCTATATCATGGTGTCCAGTTTTTATTGGGGGAGGAAGCTGGAGTACCCAGAGGAAACCATGACCTGCGGCAGGAAAACTGGCAATCCTTGTCAATTAAGATTGGAGTCGAGTACACCCTGCCCACAGTGAGAATCGAACCCGCAATCTCAGTGTTGACAGACCCCGTGATCAATAGTAGACAAACTAACAACTTGGCCGCCAAGGCCTCAGTACTGACAGTGGCACCAGTGTGTAATATTTCACGACGTTATTATGAAGTAATTTTTTAATGATTATTTTTTGTCGATGTACAGATTTGCACAGCGGCGCCATCTATACAAATTTTAAGGTTGGGAGAATGGCATGTAGAAGTTTCGTAAATAAAATACAAGCATGTAGTTAAATTAAATATAACAATTTCTTACTAAATAAAATATATTGAAAAAGATATTTTTGTGTTTGTGACACAAGAATAGTAAATAGATTATTTGACATCGGTGATCGAAGATGCTTTTGTTATCTATGTTAACATAGCACTCCTCTCACCATGTCTCTACATTATTCCATAGTAAAAGTTGACACAATTTGTTTCCTCTCCTTTTTATTTATTTTATAATTGGTAATTCAAAATTGGTCACCATACATCATAACAAGCCACGAGGTTGTTTGTTAACATCGCCAAAAATGTACAGATTTTCCGTGTAATTTTACCTCATGATATATTTTTCTTCATTTTATGTGTTCCTTAAAACAAGGGAAAGGTGTGATCAATTTCTTGAGTTGGAAGAAAACGTAACGCAACTAATAAATAACGCTGTAATAACAAACTATTAACACTAATGTACAAAATTCACTGGTTTTCACATGGTCTATGCAACAAATCCGGTTGGTTAATTTACAATCGACATTGGGATATCCCCTAACCACGTCATGAATGAAAACGAGCCTTTGATTGGCTACATTCTGGTATGATGTAGCCAATCAAAAAGTGACTTCTAGCCTGGGAATTTCCTTGCTAAGTTTGTCAGGGTTTCGTGGATACATGTTCACATAGAAACCCTGACTTATAAGGATGGAATAGTACATGACTGTCTGGTATGTGTCACCTGACCTTGACCTCAATTTCATTGGGGTCCTCGGTGGCCGAGTGGTCAAGGTAGTTCGTCTACTATTGATCACGTGGTCTGTCAACACTGAGATTGCGGGTTCGATTCTCACTGCAGGGAGGGTGTACTCGACTCCAATCTTAATTGACAAGGATTGCCAGTTTTCCTACCGCAGGTTGGGGGTTTTCCACGGGTACTCCGGCTTCCTCCCCCAATGAAAACTGGACGCCATGATATAGCTGAAAAATTGCTGAAAGTGGCGTTAAACACCATCAAACAAACAAACTCAATTTCATTGTCCAGAAACTACATTACAGTTCTTGGATTATAGCAGTTCCTCTGTAACCATGCATGGTAGGATGACAATATTTGGTATATAGATTTTTCAAATGGATATGGGTAAACAATCCAACTAATCTTAGCAATAGCTTTTTGCATGAAAAATAAAGACAAAATCAGCTCCATCATTGGGTTATTGCTTTGAGTAAAAAGAATATACCAAAAAAATTATTTTCAGTTAATAGCTACATATGTATACAATTTAAAATGCTCCAAATGTTTGCCTGATCAAATAACACATGTATTTATCTGTATGTTAGTCATGTAAACAAGTTTACATGTGAAAAATGTACCAGAGAAATGTTGAAAAATTCTTGTTAAATGTTTACCTGTTTTGGCTTTTTGTTTTTTGTTTGTTTTATCAATATTAATTGATCAAGGTAACCATAAGCTATTTATTTGCTGTTTAGATGGTGAGACAGAAATTATTATCCCTAGGAAAAAGAAACGGTATGTTTGTAATATAGTGAGTTTTATGATTAAAAAATATTCATATGTAATAAACTTGTGCAACTATAGATTGTACTAGTAAACGAACCAGAATTCTGTAAGACTTGTTTTGTTTGAATGTTTCAGCAAATTTTTCAGCTGTTTCATGGCATTCAGTTTTTATTGTGGAGTGAAGCCGGAGTACCTGGAGAAAACCGCCAACCTGTGTTCAGAAAACTGACAATCCTTGTCAATACAGATTGGAATCGAGTGCACACTGTCCGCAGTGGTACTAGTACTTGAACCCGCAACTTCGGTTTTTACAGACCACATGATCAATAGTAGACCAAATACATGTACCTTAACCACTCTGTCATCGAGGCCCCCTTCTTTAATTATGTAAGAACAATATGGTATAAGTCGTCCTTTACCTTTTACCTTAGTTTAACTACTATGGTATTACAGGTAAGTTATGTGAACAAAAATCAAGTAACAAATTGTCTGAATGTCCATTAAACTTGTGGGTACCAATTTCTTATATGCCATTCCCACATACACCATTGAACAGAATTTGATGAAACTTTCACAGAATCTTAATCACATCTATTGTGTACCTGATATTTAGCATTTTGATCAAAATGATTTTGGGGTTTATTATATCAAGAACTTTGCCATTCTTTCATATAATGGGTACCCATCTATTATCCGTAACTTTACCAACACCATTGAATAGAATTTGATGACGAAACTTTAACAGAACCTTTGCCAAATAGTCTCATTGTACACCTGATATTTTTTATAACATTTAGCTTGATATTTGTGGTTTCACATAACAAAACCTGGACTTTGAAACAGGGAGGCAAGGGTTTGGTGTGTATGAATTAGTTAGCACTGCTAACAGTTTTTCAAGTTATGTTATTATTGAATTTCAGGGATGAGCTGACAGTATTAAAATGTTTGGCGAGAACAGTTCAGAGAGTAAGATTTACAATTGTTTAAAAACTTTATAGATACATCAGCTACATCGATGTGTTTAATTGTAATCAGGATAGTGAAAACAATGTTTTTGTCAGAGCTGCTGGTATTTTCTTTTCAGTGTAAGAAATTGAAGTTATCACTTTACACGTTATTTGCATATACAGTATGCTCAGAGAAGATGATCCCTCAAACAGTCTAGTGTTGCATATACAGTATGCTCAGAGAGTCTCAAACAGTCTAGTGTTGCACCAAAAACATTTTGAGTGTAGATTCAAAATCACACACAAATCATCTCTACTCCAAGTTGAAAAAATAACTGTCTTTTCAATATGTTGTTAGCTACTCTTGCACATTACCCACAGTATCAATGTACACTAGGGTAAAATCTAGTGCATGTGAGGAAATTTAGAACTTGAATATTTGTATAATTAGAAAAAAAGAAATTGAGTCTTTAGTTCAAGTTAATTTTTTCAAGTAATTTTTTCCCAGATACTGTAACATGTACTTGTATATGGTACATAATTACATGTATTAAAAAGTACTGGCTCCTTATTATCACAACAGTAAAGGTCAGGGAATTCAAAAAATGCTACTGTCAGTTAGTTATTCTATTCCACTTAGCATGCCAATATAATTTCTGTTATTGGTCAGGTTAAATTACTGACAATTGCATGTGTTGGTAGAAAAATTATCATGTGGCATGAAAAAAATTTCTGAATGCCACTTCTTTTCCCAAGTAGAAATTTTTAATGAAATGACCTTTTTTATATTTTATGACAGGACCCAACTAGTTCAGACTACATTTTTATGGATGACCCTGAACTTACTCCGTCTTCTATGCGTTCAAAAGTAAGTGTTGCTGAGTCAGATTATCATCTATACGCTAAATGAGTACTATTATTGCATATTCATACACTGAAACTAAAATTTGTTTTAATTCGATAGATATTTATTATTAAAATACTAACATATTCCACCAATTAATTTATTTTTAAAATCTGCTTAAAAAATCATTTGTGTATAGTATTATACTTAATTGTGTTTGATATCATCTTAAAAATATATAATACATATAATGGTGGAATGCTCATTTAAGGGTGTTGAACCTTAATTTAGGATGTAGCTTCATGTAGTAAATACTGGTTTTAAAATATAATACAGGTTTAATTTTAAACATTTATTTATTGGTATGTATAATTGTCTTTCAAATGTGTCTGCTACAACTGACCTTCCATCCAGTTATTATGATACAGTAATGTTGAAATTCATTACCATAGAAACACATTTTTAATATGTTCCTCAAGACTTGTTTTTCCTATGTCTTTATTAAATCTTTTTCAAGTTTTTTCTGTTGAATCTAAATTAATATAAGTTGTTTGATGACCACTGTGCAGTGTTGCTATATTTTAATGTTAATAAATCCACCAAGTATATTTACTATTATTGCACTTTATTATAGAAACCAGTACTAGAATAAATTAGATTAGACTGCAAGTGGGGAAAATATGTCTGGGAATTTGCACATATGACAAAATAACTATTTATTTGTTTGATGTGCAAAACCATGCCAAATTTAAAGGGTTATTTGGCTATGACTACACAGTCCCCTTTTTCTTGTTAGTGTTTAGTTCAGTATAATAATACTGTTATTGCCTTTAATTTAATTGACTTCAGGTAATATCCAAATTATTAAATCTCAAAAGAGTTATTTTTTCTCTATCCTGCAGACCTGGGAAAAATAATCCTTTCTTGATTTACTTATTATGAAAATTACCTTCATTTAAGGCCATAATTGTATATTATTACATTGATCTAGTAATGTAAAAGAAGTGTTCTGCTTTAACAAAAACATTCCAATAAAATATGGATTTTTATATGTATTAATTAAAAAATTTTTGTTAGAAAATATGGGCTGCTGCAAAAGCTTCAGGACGTAGAGCTGCCAGGAAGATTGTTGACGAGCTATATCCTAATGCATTTGGTACAGACATGTTTTTTGAAGAGCCTTCAGTTCCATTAGTAAAGGTTTGTTTTTTTGAATGGTGTTTAACCCTGGCCCACTTTCAGGAATTTTTCAGCCATATTATGGCATCCAGTTTTTATTGCGGGAGGAAGTCAGAATACCAGGAGAGATAACCCACAACCTTTGGTAGGAAAACTGGCAATCCTTTTCAATTAAGATTGCAGTTGTTTGTTTGTTCGCCTACATTGAAAGTTTGAATTTCCTAAAATTGAAAAAGTTTTGGGGACCACAATATCAGTTCAGGGATTTATATAGTGACTATAAAATATATAATTTACATGTTGCTCATAAAGTAATTTTATTTTCATTACTGATGTGGAATGCACGCAAGACAATTTTCTGCGTCCACACTTGTCCATAATAGTGCACGTGCCTCACATATTATATAGACTTATAAATGCACAGGTTCAGTTTTTAAGTACTACTAATGGTTTGAAACCATCAGAAATATTTGTTTATTGCATTCATTCTATGTGTTAACTATCATTCTTCGTTCATGAAGAATTTCATTTCAAAATTTATCTCCCTTTATCAGGAATTTACAATTAAGCATGTCAAACAGGTTGTGGACTGCATTTGTGTTGTCCTCTTGCCTCTTAGCAATGAAAACAGACATAAATCTATATATTTTATTCATAACATAAATCAATATTTTTAGATGCTAAATAATATTAATTAAACATTTGTACACAGCTAAAGCACTAGTGAAATAAACATTAATTAATATTCATACACAATAGATTTGAACAGAGCACTAGTGATGTAGGAACACAAGTTTACAATTTAGCACCAACACAATGTCAACCATTTCTTCAGTAATACTGTTCATAGACATTCATATCTTTAGCACTTTCTTGCACGGAGCAGTAGATTCTCTCTGTGATAGCTGCCACAACACTTTGTTTCTGTTGGTTTGTCATTGGGTCCTGCTTGGTCTCTGGAAAACTTGTGACATAGTCTATAACAGACTGCATGGCTACATCTTGGCTGAGGTATACTGTTTTGACTTCTTGGGACTTATCAGAAGTAGCTGTGTGGACTGCTGTTTGGTGACCAGTGAGTTTATTCTGCAAGAAACGGTACCATCCAAGTGGTGTCTTGAAAGCACGACAAGTCCAGTTGTCTGGTTGCATAAGTTGTCTGTAGGTATGGTGCCAGTTAACATTGTAGCTGGTTTTCTGCATCTTGTTAGGTGTTGATGTCATTAATAAGGTGTGGGTAGATGTACAAGTCTTTTTAAAAGTTGGTCTTTTAGCTTTTATTTTGCCTGGAGTTGTACTAATTTCAGTTTCTGCAGGACGTTTGATGGATACTTTGGTGTTCTTGTGCAGGTCTGGAACAGTCCTAATTCTTCTCATCTTAGATCTGACTCTAGATGGAGGCACAATGCAACAATTGTTGATTGATGGAAATGGATCTGACTTGATAGTTGGTACTACAGGCTCTGACAAGAGACTTAACATCTTCTCAGCTGATTTTGGTTGAGTTTTTATACTACAGGTTTGGTTGTTGGTTATATCTGCAGCATCTGGTTGGTACATCAGTATGACTGAGTAGCCTTTGGGTATCTCTTTGATGTACATGGTAAGTTTCAAACCCTTAGGTAAGCTGTCAAGGTATGCTTTAAAAGTAGCAGGTAAACTATCAAAATATGCCATTTTAACGTAGTAATATCAAGTGAAGCAAAATCACTTATTTATATAATTATTTTTGTATTTAACATTGCTACAAAACAATATGATTGGCTATAAAATAATACACAGTTGTTTGAACACAAGTCATGTGATCAAACTGATTTTAGAATTTAAAATTTTGAGAAATTTAAAGTAAACAATTTTGATCAAAGTTTTTTTTTAAATAAATTTTTAAATAACACTTTTTATTTTTTGTGAGAAAACTGGCTTCTTTTGACAAACAAAACATAGATTTTAATTGTTTTGATCTTGGCTTGTATTGATCTATCAAACAAATAATTCATTATTGATTGGGGACCTGATTATGCTTTTATTTATTAGTTAGAACAACAAGAACAATACAAATATTTTAATTGAAAGACAAAATGTTATTTTAAAGTGGGAATAGTCCTTTGCTAATTTTAATGTTAGCAAATTATTGCTGACAGTGGCATTATTATCTTTCCTTTAGTGTAATTCAGAATTAATTTTCATAATGAATTGTTTTTCTGCAATATCTATACACTAAAAATTATGAGAGCTAAGAAAAGTTGGGTGCCATCTTTTGAAGGTTAAAATTTATGTATATTGAAAAAATCCAAAAAACCTTGTTTCTCTGTACTGGTCAACATAGTATTTGTTTCAAGTATAATTTGTGGTGCTGCACCTGCAGGAGGATGTAAAGATTATTGTCTAATTGTATTACCATGGGTTGAAGAAGAAGGGGGTATGCTATTTTACCCTTGTCCATGCATCCATTTGTTTGTTTGTTCATCTGACGTTAACAAAAATATCTGTTGTAGTTTTCTAAGCAACTATAGGATGCATAAGCCTGATATTTTGTATATTGCTTTTTTCCTATAGTACCATATAGTGTGTAGCAAATTCATGCTTTAATTGGTCATCTACTTCTTTTTTAAAGAATACATGTACCTTTTGTGAAAACGGGTACCACAGGTGATCATTGTAGAATTTTTATGCCCCACGCAATGACATGTCGATGGCATTAAGTTTTAAGTCTGTCTGTCTGTCCATCCATCTGACCGTCCATCCAAACTTAATGTGTCTGTAACTTATTTATTCCCCCGCGACGACATGTCAGGGGGATTACTCATGTCCGTCTGTCTGGATGTCCGTACATCCGTAAGAATTCCTGTCAAGCTTTTCTCAGAAACCATACATTAGAACAATTTGAAATTTGGCAGGGTGGTTCAGTATCACAAGTTGTATATCCTAAGCGACTTTCAGGACAACTTCTTCAAGTTTGGAACTTCATTTGTTGATGACCTTTGACCTTGACCATATGGTTGGTGGGGCCCACAGAGATGGGTAAAATCTCATTGATATCTAATAGTTAACACCTTACATTCCCTGAAGTTCATGGACTTGGATTTGAAATGTGAATGTAACAATGGCCTTCTAAGTAGGATAAGAAAAAGCAGGGGTTCTCAAGAAAAGGTACACAATGAGAAAACCCCTCATGCAGGATTTATCATAGGGGTGTTTTAAATGTACTATAATATTATTTAACTTGTAGAGATATGAAAAATCATACAAGAAATGTTTTTGGCTTTTTTTCATCTAGATTTTTTTTTCATTTTTTTATTGGTATCAAGATAATGTTATTTTCTCTTTGGTTATTGCTAATAAAATCCTAAATAACTCTTAGAATAAACACTGCATAAGAATGTGTTTTGGAAACTACATGTACCTATATTAAAAGCAATCACAAATTGGTTTGATATCATATCAGGTTACTGTTTAAGCTATCTGTTTACAAATATTATTCAATTAATGACTTTGACTTATATAGGTCGCAATCAGGATTTATCCGCAGGAAAAAATGTAATATTCACCGATCCATTAGTCAAGGTGAGTATACATTTTTGAAAGCTGAGAAATCCTGAAAGCGACTATACATTAAAGTCATTAATTGTTTTATTACATGAATAAAATTACCATATTCTTTCATCAGAAAAACAGAGGATGCTTACATTTTGTAATTGTTGTAATGCTTGTTATTATTAATATTTTTTGTTAATACTGCTTTTTGATATTGATTTCCTGATATCCTGATTTTCCAGTTTCATCACATTTCAAATATTGAAAAGAGTAAAAAAAAGTTCATTATTTTATTCTTATATTTTTTAAAAGTATATTTTTTTATAATTACAGATGATTCATAGACCACTAAAATAGAAATTTATTGTTTTGGAACTGTTATTAAAACATGATTAAACTGGTAAAAACCAGGTCAATATTGGATTCCGCTGCACAGTAGTCAAGCGGAATCAAATATTGACCTGGTTTTGACCAATTTTAGCCTTTTTTTATGAAATTTTAGTACTGTTGCAATTTATCATGAAAGTTGCTTTTAGACAAATCACAAACAAACGAAATTCTATTGATGTAATAAAGTAATATAATAACAATAATACTCAAATATTATATTTTGGTGATTTCAGTATGGTGATGGTAAGACAGCAAATGATCTTTAAAAAGAAATGTTGCAGAATAATTTGCATAGTAAGTGACTAATTTACTTTTCATGAATAAATCACTGACAGGACATAATACTCTGAGATATAAAGTATTTGGGGGCTATATTGCAGCCATGTCTGTCTGTCTGTCTGTGTTTTAAGACTGGTAACTACCAAGTCTTGTACATGTTAAACATATATTTGGCACATCATCACTACAGGATTATTGTAAATGAGTACTGGCCCTTTATATACATGGTCATCACTGTTTCTATGCTTTAATTAGTCAGATGTTGATTTTAACAGTTCTGCATTTATAAGTTCCAAGCCCAGGCATATCGTGGGCACTTTATGACCAGCTTAATTTTAAATATGATATGTACCTTTGTTAGATTTAATAAAGATATTTTGTCCATGCATTTCTTGGCTAAACAAGGGAGGATTTTGATTTTGATTTGACTTGACTGGTAAAAGGCCCCTAGTAAGTACCAAGCCTAGTTGACTTTGAATAGTATTCAAGGGTATTCATGATCTGCAATAATAGTTCTTTTTTAAAAATTGATTTTAATTCAGTTATGTCCATTTTAATGTATCAATAAACTGTTTTCATTTTTAGTGATATCCTTCAGGGACGACTTCTGGTCATGTGACATATTTTCTAGTATGGAACTTCTCCCTTTTAACATCAATCAGTCTATTTTTAATATATTTGATATGATTAAGTATAGAAAGCAACTTGTCTTTTTCATGTTAGTCAATAAAAATGCAGACATATGAAACTGTAAATAAGACTGTCTTGATCTTGAGCTGTGGATATAAGCATTTTGTAGTTGCTTATTTAATAGGGGTCCCTAATATACATGTACATGGGTGAGAAGATCCACATACAAAAAATGAACACAATTTTATGTATAGCTCAGAAAACTTATATCAGTTTTAAAAGCTATGCTCATTTTTATTGTTACTTGTCGACAGACTTTAAATAAATATTGACGTGACTTGAAACAGATAGGTACATGTACTTTATTTACATAGAAAGTTTTGCATCATATATCATCCATTTTTGGGGGAAAGAAGCTGGATAACAGATAAATAGGGAAAACTGGTGACCATCAGCAGGAAAACTAGCAATTCTTAAACAAGTAATACTTCTAAGCAAAGTCGTAAACATTCAACACTTTTTATGGAGATGTCATAGCAAGATTTTTCACGAATTTTAACGACGTCACAATCAAATTTGAGTCATAATTGGTTGACAAGTTCTGGAATTATGTTATGTTATTGATACTATACGAGTCAAAACAATTCATTGGACAGGGCTCGCGTTGGAGGGCGACTCGGGCGAAGAAGTCGCCTTATCGTGGTCCCACTTCGCCGTCGATCATCTTCAAAAGCGAAGTGAAGTCGCCCTTTCATTTTGTAGAATCGCCTAATGTCGCCTTTCAAATTTTATTCCCATTTTGGTAAGAAATCTTTATATTTTTGATACCGCGTCACGTTTATTATGTTTACGCGCCAAAGTTGAACTGGTACCCTTTTAATTTTTATTTGGTATATAAAGCGTAGGTTTACAATATAACCGAAAACCAGTCCAGAGCACAAGAATTTGTGAAAATTTCCGGAGCGGATATGAATTTTGTGCCGGAGATTGCAAATATACTACGCTGACAGTGGTGAAATGCGTTTTGCAATGATAGACACGTAGTAAAAATAGTATTTTGGCAGTTACTTAAAACAAATTTAAGTTAAATATGTTTAAATACTTTTACAGGGAATTTTTTAGGATTTTGAGGGCTTTAGTCACTTTAGCGGATGAGCCGTATAAGCATCTGCTCAGAAGCATGCATTCATTGTACTGGTGAAATATAATAGTAAAAAAAACTGTATTCTTTCAATTGCAGTGTATAAATTGTTTTAAAAAATGATTATAACAAAATGTTTATAAATTTTCAAAGAATTTTAATTTTAAAACTTATTTAAAAAGTGTTTGTATATCAATCGGTAACAATTTTTCATTAAGGGCCGTTGTACTCTTCGTTTTCTAAGTGGTAGCCAACGGTATTTAGACGTATCTCGGATGTACACAAATGGCGCGTAATCCATTTGAAACCAGCAAAACATACGAAATATGAGTGAAATACGCAAAATCTTTGCAATTTTTATTTGCATTACATATTTTATCAAAAGGTGGAAGTCTGTGCGCATCAGTACGATCTACGACACTTTTGTTTGCGTATATTGACCAGGAGCACCACTTTATCATGTTAATCGGATTACCTGTAAAAACATAGATTCGGCGATTGACACCTGCTGTTTAAATCTATCGAGGTGACATAATTAAATTTCCTGTTAATTGGCTTCGGGGTCATAAATATGTCGTTTTACAATTGGTAGAATGAATTTGTAACGAAAAATTTTAGTACTTGTTCGAAATCAGGTGACGAAATTGATTTAGAAATCTATCGTCAATTTTCAAATGATTTCGTCAATGACGAAAGTGGCGAGCGCTAAAAAATTCCCTGCTTTTAATAGTGAATTTTACAATTTTACATAATATAGTATGTGTCAAAATGATGTTATTTTCTTCTTCTAGTTCTAATAGTACTTCATTATAAATAAATCAAATTGTGTATCAATGACAAAGAAACATTTATTTTAATGAACAGTTTTGTGACAGTTGATTCTTTTTTTATTGTTATGTTTAATACATGTATTTTTGAAAATGTGTGAAATAAGTATACTGAATAGTTAATCAAATCTTTGATACTTTATCCTCAATAAATTAAACTGCTAAAAAACATAATAAAAATGCAAATGCCAACACTAATTTAAGAAAAAACAAAGTAAACAGGACGCGTTCGCGACATATACTGCAACTTCTCCCTGTTTTCCACCCACTTCTCCCTGTTCTATCCTCACTTCTCCCTGTCAGCTACCCAAAAGAGAAGTGACTTCTCCCTATAATTTTGACCCAGCGTGAGCCCTGATTGGAGGCATGAATAAATACTGTATTTTACCATGGATTTGTGCTTTATGCGCACATTTAAAACAATATTTGGCATACAAATATACACCCCCCCCCCTGTGTAAATGATTACAACACCATTCAAACCATCATAACATTTGACAAACGAAGCAATGTAACAGATTATACAAATTTATAAAAGGATTCTGAAACAAGACTTGAGTCTTATATAAATCCATCTCCTTCTTATTTCTAATAGAATAAAAACAGCAAACAAATTTTTGTTAGGACGTAGATGCTATAGCTTTTGTCAAAATGCACACGAGTTAAAGTTGGATATATCGGGCAGTATTAGTTGCCATGACATCATATATTTTAGAATATATATAATATCACATTTACATGGATAATTTTTAACATCAATATGTCATGAATACAAATATATATTTTCCCATGTTGTAGTAAAATTACTATTCACTATTATATAAATTATATTTAAGGTGTAATTTGGAAAGTGGCTTGTGGATCTTTTGTACAATTTCAGTTCTGTTACACATGTAAGCTGTACTACTTTTCTTTTGTCTGGCTTATAGAATATTACAGTTCAGTGGCATTATATATCATATAATACATCATTTAGTCTGCATTTGTTTATTATATATATATTTTAATCATGATGAGATCAGTACTGTAAATGACATTCAGAAATATGGCTAATCGACATTGCACCTGTGTTTCATTTTATATGTTATGTATATATATGTATTTGTGACTATTTTCTTTAGATTGTTATTTGTATTATTGTAGTTATCCTGAATACAAATGGCACAAAGGAGTAAAGTGCTTGTGGACGAATTAAAATGTCATGATGACAAAGAGGAGATTGGAAAAGTTCATCATTTGAAGGGTGTTAAAGATGGACAGTACAGTAACCCAGTGTATAAAAAATTATCAGTTATTAATGGAGAAATAAACAGGATGACCAGAGAAGACCTTAAGTCAAAATTGGAAGAACTGAAACTTGATTCAAGGTAATGGTCATTTAAGGCTTTTATCTAGTGATGCACAGAACATCCAGAACTAATTTTCCATTTTGTCTATAGTCAGGACCTCTAGTACGTGTCAATGCATATCTTGACTCCATCCTCACTACATAGCCAGTCAGTGTAATTACACTCTACTGTTATCTGCCAGTGTTAAATCTTGTTGTTGTAAGGTTGATAAAATCTAGCAAGTTTGTTTTATCATTTACAGTTTTCAAACCAAATTCCTGAAACTTCACAAAATCTCAATGATAGCTCATATACATGTACAGGCACGTAGCTCCCATACAGGCAAAAAATCATTTGCTTGCACATCAGATTGTTACAAAAAATGATAAAAAAACACCCAGAAAAGTGATTGGCAGTAGAAGGACTTTGATCCATGCATTACCTTGATATTGTATACTAGTTCCCCAATCAGACCATCTCTCGGCCATTTCCGTCAAGGGTCCAGAAAGTGATCTTGGAGGTAAGTAATCTCCATTTTGAACTATTTTCAGTTATTTCAAAGAATTTGTTACATCACAAGTTCGTTTGTGACGTTTCAGCTCATTCATTCGATTGGCTTGTCATTGACGGTTAGTTGATTGTTACTGATGACGTCAGATTGTAAACAAATACTTATCCATTAAAACGATGTCGGAGAAATAATTTTTTGGCGGTGTTAGCGAATTTAAATTTAAAAAATACAATCTTCTATCCGATTTTTAGTTCTGCTTTAATAAAGATCTGTATAGTTGAATAATTAAAGAATAATTTATTTCATCGCACTAACATAATTTTGCTGTGTAAACAAGCTAACCGTATCACATTTGGACCGACTTTTGGTCCATATCCATACACTTACCTCTGAGATTACTTTCCGACCATAGGAGGAAATAACCGAGGTGATCTAATTGACTGGTTCCCTTTAATCAACATTATTTCAATAGTATCAGTCAAAATTTTGTTTATTGAACGAGTTTAAAATGAAAAAGATCGACTCTTATTTTCAAAAGAAAGTTTATGCCATTCTGTCCATTCTTATTACTATACCAGTAACAACATCAACCATGGAGAGGTCCTTAAGTGTTTTTTACGCTGAAAACCTATCTTCGATCTACGATGGTACAAGGTGGATTGTCATCCCTAGCATTAATACATGTCCACAGGGATATGGACATAGATACTAAAATGGTTCTTCGTAGTTTTGCTCTTGCCAAAAATAGATACATGGACTTTGGATATTAAAACCAGTATGCAGTAAACAGCTAGCGATACAAATTTATTTAAAGTAAAGAATTACTGTGTTTGTTGTCTTGTTCGTCGTTGTTACCTTTTTGTGATCCGTTTATGTGCTCATTGGTTCGTTGGTTCGTCAGTCATATCTTAATCTTAAATATTACTGGTGTTTAGTATCTTTAAATTAGATAAAAAAATCTTTGTTTTATATAAAAACCATTTGTTAAGCATAATGCTGTACATAAAAGACTGAAAGCACATTATCGTCATGTGAGGAGAGTAATGAAAGACACAAACATGAAATAATATCCTAGTCAACCTTGAAACATATAAAGTGGTATGTGTAAGGATGTCTCAAGTAACTGAGGTGTCTAATTTTTATGGGGCATTAAGTTGTACACATGTCTGTCCATCCATCCCTATGAATTTCGTCAAGCTTTTCTCAGAAACCGTTCATGAGAACAATTTGAAATTTGGCAGGGTGGTTCAGTATCACAAGTTGTACGTCCTAAGCGACTTTCAGACCTGTCAGACAACCACTTCCTGTTTGGGACTTCATTTAGCGGGGGCATCTGTGTCCCATTGGACACATTTTAATATTTTTATTCTGCTGTTTTGTATGTATAAGAGAATGAAAATATGAACAGTTTTAAATTTCGGCTAATTCCTAACTTATATAATTGCAAGTCCAAATATTCATGTTTAAAGAAGTTATTTTATACATAATGGTAGAAATGATTCCTTCAATGATTTTGCTTTATTCTGTTACTAATTTAAACAAACTGTTCAGAATCCAACAGATATTTTATTCAAATTAGATTATTAAAAAATCAATAATATGTATCCTTGGTTTTCGGAGATTTCTCTGTCATTCACTTTAAATTAACCAGTGTTAGATTTTGTATTTCCTTTATTATTTGACAATTTGTCTCTATATTTAGTTTACAATGTAACATTTTATTACTCTACTTTGATAAATTAACCTATTGAGTATATTAATATTCCATTTAATTGCGTTGACCGCAGTGGTGTAGTGGTTAAAGGGAAACTTCGCGAAAAAATAAAAATTTGATATATTATTCTTCAAATAAAAAGAAACACTTTTGCCTCTTGATGTTTTATTATATTTTCAATGGTTAAGTTATTATATTGAAATTACCGTGTAAAAATGCACTTATGGAGGTCCGCCATCTTTTCACTATCTCGTCACTAGATGGCGATACTAGAGATCCCTGGACATCCAAGTACCTTAAAGTCGCCGTATGATAATAACGTGAAACGGTCAATAACAGAAGGTTGTACTATAAGACAAGGTTGTTGCAAGATTACGTTTCGTATTCATGATCTAAGCAAAAAAAAAAAAACGATCTATGTCCACAGCAGCAACAACTTCATGCGAATATCATTTTCCAGAATTAAATGGAGGATAGTTCAATGGTATGGTGACCTCATTTTTCATCGAATATTCGTTTGAATTTTGTCCATAAATAATAATTAAATTAAAATTCTTAATCAGATTATGCAACTTATTTAAAGGGAAACTTCGCGAAAAAATGAAAATTTGATATGTTATTCTTCAACTAAAAAGAAACACATTTGCCTCTTGATGTTTTATTATATTTTCAGTGGTTAAGTTTCTGCATGGAATTTACCGTGTAAAAATTGCACTTATGGAAGTCCGCCATCTTGTCACCATCTCGTCACTAGATGGCGATAGTAGACATCCAAGTACCTTAAAAGTCGTCGTATGATAATAACTCGAAACGGTCAATAACAGAAGGTTGTATTATAAGACAAGGTTGTGGAAAGATTACTTTTCGTATCGTGGTCTATATATAAGCAAGAAAACCGACTTGCATGCGTAACAAGTAGTTAACCAATTTAAAGACTGCGACCTAAGACTATTTCCACAGCAGCAACAACGGTAAACGGAAAGAAAGTCACAGTTTTGATAGGAAAACAAGTCCAAAAATATTAATTAAATTGAAATTTATTCGTATTATTATTTTCAACTTAATCAGATTAAGCAACTTATTGAACGAAACTTTTTATACAAAATATTTGCGAAGTTGACTATTTAAGAAATAACGATCGTTAAATGAAATATTTTTAAATGCTCTGGTTTTCGCGCATCAAAATTTCACTTCAAGTTTAGTACATTTATAATTATTATTATTGTTATTATTATAATTATTATTACTGGTAACATTTATTGTGCGTGTGCGTACTAACACAGTTTCCAAACTTTTACATGTTGTGTATATTTGAGTTAACGTGTAAGTTTTACGTTTCCTCAGCCTTGGCATCTTTATAAGGTATTCGAAATCTTATAAACATCCTGTGTTCTGACACTTCGGTGTATTCAAATCATACCTATCTTGGCAGGAGGGGTGTGCCTTTCTAATTTCGAATTACATGATTAACCTTTAATCTGGTTAGCTTTTGAAAAAGTCCGAATATTCATACTTCAAAGTCGGCATCAAATGATCTAATAATTGCAATAAACATCCTGTTTGTTTACCTGATAATTCTGTCAATTACCCTTCATAAACGAGTAATGATTTACCTGTAACATTTTCACGTCCAGGTACAACTGCCGTTTCAAGACGTGCAAAATTGTCTACGGAATTTTATTTTATGTTAAAAAAATAAATATAAAAATATATCTTTTATTACAATTATTATTTAGGTAATTATCTGAGTTAAATCAAGACAGGTTAAAATTTGTGTCAAAAATACTTTTATTAATAAAAAGATCATTCATACATTAAGACGTATTTGGTAATCTTATGTTGTCAGCTAGTTATTAGTCATCGCAACAGTTTTAATATTCTTCAAAGAGCAAAGACAGAAAAACATATTTTTAAACTGGATTATTTATCATATTTACTGGATAACTACATTTATCACGTCACAAACGCAGTCACGTGATAAAATACTGTCAATATGGCAGCCCCCATACACAAAATTTTACCACCTTTAATTCACTTTAGAAGCGTAACGGTAAATAATACAATAAAACATCATAAGGCAATTATATTTCTTTTTATTTGAAGAATAACATATCAAATTTTCATTTTTTCGCGAAGTTTCCCTTTAAGGTAGTTATTTATCTGCTATTGATCATCACTGAGGTTGTGGTGTGGGTTCAATTCTCACTGGGAACAGTATGCTGCACTGCAATTGTCAAGGATTGTCAGTTTTCGCTTGAAGGTTGGGTGTTTTTTCTAGGAGCTCTGGCTTGACCCCAAATATAAACTGGATGCCACTTTATACTGTAGCTGAATATTGCTAAAAGGGGCGTTACAATATACACTAGTATTTTTACAAGGTACCTGAATTTGCTTGTCTATGTTATATATACATGCTACTGAAGGTACCAAGGGAAAATATTCTTGTACAAAAATCATGAAATATTTGTTATACATGAATACATTATTTTAATTATTTTAACATTCCTGAGAAAACAAATACTAGATTTTGTAACACAATCTTGTCAGTAACAAGTTTTTTTTTTAAATTTAATTTTAATTTTATTTAGATTTTGGTAGAAATATGTTCAAAGTACAAGTACTGTTTTGAAAGTTAAATGCCTTTTGTAATGAAATGGCAGATGCTTACCGCTACATTAAGAAGATGTCACATGATCAACTTATCAGTCAATATAACTTATGTTAAATTCAAAGAAGGAAAATGCCAGTGAAAAAGTTTTATTGCTTGAAAGTGGGGATTTATTATTTTCTCGTATAAATATAGCTAAAAGAATTCCATTTCTAACATTATAGTACATCTGTCTTTAAAATATAATAGTCATTTAGTCAAATATAGTATAATTTATTGCATTTAAATTTTCAGGAAGATGAATTCCATACCTACTGTCGACCTACAATTAATCCACTGCTGTCAGAATTCTGTGTCACTCAGGTAATTAACATATCAATTATAAATTAGATTAAAAATGGTAAAGCATTTATTAACAAAACTGATAAATTTCTGTCAGTGTGATGATTTATGAGAACCGTAGATGCTCACTGAATTTGCTATGACCAAAAATCATAAAAAAGACAAAACACAAGTAAATATACAAATATTCATTTTCATATATGAAAGGACTTTTATTTCAGTAATTAAAATATGAAAAGTCACATCGAATTCGTTGAAATATACTTATTCTGTAAACTTGTTTTAAATTAACCCGTGGTAAATAAACAAGACTCTCAATGATGTCTGAAACACTTACCTGGGTTTTAAATGTTATTGAAGATATTGAACTGCAACAAATGAACAACCCTCAAATTATCTGTAGATCTGTACGAGCTGAAAACAATGTGTTTGTTTAAATGGTGTTTAAAACAACTTTAAAAAATTCTTCAACCATATCATGGTGACCAGTTTTTATTTGGGGGTGGGGGGGGGGGAGCCGGAGTACTCGGAGACACCCCCTACCTTCGGTTGGAAAACCGGCAATCTTTGTCAATTAAGATTGGATTTGAAAACACCCTGCCCGCAGTGGAAAAGAATTTCCATCATGGTGGACAAGAAATAATCCAGAGCAAATAAATAATTATACAATGTATTTCTTTTTATTAATTTCTCTTTAAAAAGTTGTTAATGCTTAAAGCCACTCTTTTACTACATGTAACTCGGGGTTTTCCGTCTATTCGTTTTTCTGAAAGTACCCTGTAAACGCCATCACCTGGATCCCAACGAAAAGCTATCCGTATTTGAGACATGTCTAGTCCACTTTGGGCAATTCTTTTTGACATTGCCTTAGTAATAGCTTTACTGTTTATCAGCTCCTTCAAAGTAACAGCTCTTTTGTTGGTTTTATCATTTGCAACTATTTGCTTCATCAAATAATCAGGTGTGAAAGAACTGATTTTCAATTCAGTGCTAGTTGGATTAATGTGATGAACAAGTGATTGCAACATTTCTACATCAGACAAAGCGTTATGTGCGTCATAATGGACATTGAGAAGATGAGATGCTAAAAATTCCTGCTTATGACAATGTAAATCTGGAAATCTTTGCCTAAAAAATGATAAAGTGTCTACAAAACCAACAACCTTTTCTTTGAATGTCGAACATAAATTATATTTTGATAATGATTTCATCAATCTAGGAGCGTCAAAACGTAAGGCGTTATGACCCGCTAAAACAACTTGTCCTGGAATTTGCTGTAGCCAGAATATAAAGTTCTGAAATCCCGTCTGTGGAAACTTTGCTTCTGTTTTCTGACCATTGTAAACTAGATTATTGTTTACTAATTATGATAGTCCCGTAACTTCTGATGCTTTTCTGCTCATCCCTTTTGACGGCAAAATGTATTCATTAAAAATTAATGATCCCTTCCTGGCGGATATCTGTACGATGTCACAGTCTAAGGACAACGATGTTTTTTTCAAGGTCAAAGTATACAACCGACTGGATATCAGTATTTATATCTATATATTCAAGAGTTGGCGGAACTTCTGGGTCCGTAATGAAGTCTATATCAATATAATTTGGCAACTCCATGTCAACTGATTTTCTATAAATGTCACCTTCCCTAAGTTCAACTGCGCTATCTTGCAGGTTTAAACGCCTCTTTCTTGAAAAATTGCTAAGTTTTCGTTTTCTCGAATTCTCGTAGCTTTGTTGATATTTTTTTTTTATCTAATTTTTCTGAAGATTTTTCAGTGATTTTATCTGGAGACATTCCGCTGTCTTCAAAAACCTTTGATACATAACCGTATGACAGGTTTTTCTGGGCAACTGCACAGTCAACTCTAGATGTAAGGCTTCCAGAAGCAGAAAGGTGCTTATTTTTCGGGGCTTTGTTTGCAACCAAGATTTGTGTCAGATGTATATTCCGATATTAGGCTTCCAGGTTTGTTCTCAGATCGGGATTTGTGAAAGTATTAATTGTAGGTTTGTAATTGTTTGGATTTCTTTTATAAGAACACCATCTACTATTGCACAGCTCATGTTCATTATATGCATGTGGAACAATGGCTTCAAGATCCCTAGCCATGCTGGCTTTGTCATTTTTATTGGACAGAATGGCATAAGAAAAACATTTATTAAGATGAGAAATTGATGCACTACATAAATCTCGTTTGAAATGTGTTTTTAAATTCCATAGTTTGTTATTAAATTGGGATTTTACGTGATTGATGTCGCTTCATTTCCTTACTGTGTTATTTACTTTTTGGCTTATACGGGCTATAGTAGTAGCGTCGTCGTCCATGATAACTGTTGACACTTGACGATTTCTATCTTCTATATTAGTAATTAAAGTAGCCCCTACATCTGGCTCCATTTCCTTTGCAGTGCCATACCAGTTTCGGGAACATCTGTGTATTGGACTTTCCATTTTCTTACACTCCCAGTACGTACACACACGACAATCACTTGATCGTACCCCTCGCTCTAGAATTTTGCCCGTTTTATTTCCGATCAACACACCAACTCCAGACTAAGAATCGTACTTCCTACCCGATCCTCTTTTTTGCCATCCCATGTCATACTTTACTTCCAGTGAGCTAGTTCCTAGTTCATTTTCACTGGAAATAAAAATTACAAATAGACTAAACTAAGTTATATAGTTTTGAATACATAGATATATTTATTTAAGAAATAATTCATGCATACCATACTTAGTGGCTTTTAAATATGGGTCAGCATTATATTATTAGTAACACACACAGTTGCTGGCCTTAAACAAAATATACACAGTGTTTCAATGTTGCCAATAACGTTCTTACCTACCTACCGTGTATGAAATCTACCAACCGTGTATAGATAATATGGGGTCCACACGTGACGTCAATCAGCCAATCCACACAGTGACAATAAAGTATGATATGCATGATATAGATTCTAGTTATGACAAAAACGGCTACTTGTAATTTGAAGAGACATAAAACATTAATGGAGTAGTAACACAGCATTGCTTGCATAGCGAAGGCAGGAGGTCATGTTAAAACTGCATTTTAGTAGCATGTGCCAATTTAAAAA
Source organism: Limnoperna fortunei (assembly GCA_944474755.1). Classification (NCBI taxonomy): domain Eukaryota; kingdom Metazoa; phylum Mollusca; class Bivalvia; order Mytilida; family Modiolidae; genus Limnoperna; species Limnoperna fortunei. Next base: position 21,545,961 of record OX104116.1, read on the forward strand.
AAATGCCGGACGAAAATCTATGAATCCGTATAAAGGAAAACGCAGGGTGTCACTTTGTAACTCGCCACATTGTGTAGCAGGTGAACATTAGTTTAGACGACTATCGAAAGTAAAACTTCAAAATAATCTAAATAAATGATAAAATATCTTTACATCTTTAAACGGTGTACATGTATGTTTGTTTGTTTGTATGATGTTTAACGCAGATTTCAACATTATTCAGCTATTTCATGGCGTCCAGTTTTTTATTGGTGGAGGAAGCCGGAATACCCTGAGAAACCCCCCCCCCCCTCCCCACACCTGGCCTCGGTAGGAAAACTGGCAATTAAGATTTTTAAGTCAAGCGCACCCTGCACCCCAGCAACCTCAGTGTCCCCCGGTGTATACGTGATACAATTTAAAAAAAAATAGTGTAAAAGAAAAATGTAACTAATTGTTTATTGTACATTTACCGATCGTCTAATAAAGGTGACTGACTCTTTTCCTCTTCCAAAGATGTTTCAAGTGACTCTTGTGCAACGTGATTAGTGTGAGTTGAAACCTCCCGCTCTCGTTTCTTAAAAGCTGCTTGATGCATTCCAGAAATATTCATATTGGCCAAAAATCTATCTACTTCCACTGGCCCAAAACCTGTATCATACATAGCTGAAATGTATATATAGAGACAATAATTATAGATTATCCCTATTTTGCAGTATTTTCCTTTGATCGTTGTGTGCGATATTATTCCATCTCACTCTACTAACGTGAGATAGGCCCATCTCAGCTCGCTGTCAAGACGTCGTTAAGTAAACACTGTGACGTCACAATATTACAAAACAGCGATAAACAGATTATTTACGTATTTTGAAACTCGATGCATTTTCTCGTCATCTCATCTCAGGGCTGTCGCCTTTCGATGAGATATGGACGAGAAAACGCATCTCGTTTCAAAAAACGCAAATAATCTATAATTATTTGCGTTTTTTGAAACGAGATGCGTTTTCTCGTCCATATCTCATCGAAGGGCGACAGCCCTGAGATGAGATGACGAGAAAATGCATCGAGTTTCAAAATACGTAAATAATCTGTTTATCGCTGTTTTGTAACATTGTGACGTCACAGTGTTTACTTAACGACGTCTTGACAGCGAGCTGAGATAGGCCTATCTCACGTTAGTAGAGTGAGATGGAATAATATCGCACACAACGATCAAAGGAAAATACTGCAAAATAGCGATAAATATAGCAAACAAAGCAAGAAGTAACAGCGATAAACATGATAAACTCTCAACTTAATCAGAGAGAACTCTGGTGATTAGGAATAGAAAGCAGTTTCTGCATGTTGCAACACATCGTGTCGCTGGCAGTCACACGTCCATTTATGTAAAAAGGTCAATGTACTTTAAAAATCAAATGACATTATTGTTGTAAAGTTTTAACACAAATTTGACAAAGTCTTCTTATAAATTTCAATGTCATGAAATAAAATTACTTTCTTTACAGAAACAGCATAATGAATTGTTTACATTGTACTTGAAACGTGTACTATTAACCTCTTATTAAAGTTAAAGTGTTTTTAAAATTTTATTTCATACAATAGAAACTTCCTCAAGCACTGGCTAGCTAAAGTCCGGCGTTACGTCACAATGCAGTTTTGACGTCATTGTGTTGATGACATTAAATACAGGCGTTAGAATTGAATTTGTTTTAAAGAATGTTAAATAATTTCATGCAATAAATTTCACATTTCTCTTAAAAAATATCGTTTTTACACACACATACTATATATAATCTGCTGTCGTAGATAATGGGTCACAATATGCAACAGAAGCTGAATTTTTGTTGTTTCTTCAATAAATATATGGGAGCATTACAAATTTAGCAAGATAAATTTATTATATTCAGTTTTGTACCGGTGAAATAGACTTCCTTCCATACCTAATGCTGCTTTAGAATTTACATCAGGGCTTGTTTTCGCTTTGAGTGGATCAAAATGGACTTTTCCTGATTTGATTGAATTCAATGTTCCACAGGGACACAAAATAGACATAAAGAACCCTAATCCACATTTTGTTTCATCAACAACGTCAGTGAATTTCAGAATGTCACCACAATCGACACATCCAGCATTTAGCTTCTGTTGTAACCAGTATGGCTCTATGATTCTTCTTTCACCTGGAACCCATATAGAGCTGTTTTCACTAGAAATAGGCTCCGACACACACTTGTTCCGTTGGGATGCAGCTTTTCCAAACTCTTCAAGCCTCTGTTTCTTTTTCTTTCTAATAAACTGGCCTTTACGGCGATCCATCATGGCTACCGTTCCGCAAATGGAAATTTCGCGTGAACGACGATGGCGTCATAAACGAATAACGAAACAAACAAAAATGCCCAGAAACAATAGTAGGATATGTCTTTAATTCGTCTTTGTAATTGCTGTTATATATTAAAAAAATTGCCAACTGCACATAGACCCTTTAAATTTTATAATGGGTAACTATGATGATCATACTTGGGTCAGCATTTGCAGTACAAAACATAGAATTAACAATATTGCAGTATTGCTGTGGTCCTCTAAAATGGGAACAATTAAAAGTTGTCAAAAAGTTTGAATGGAAAATTGATTGAATGTTCACTTAATGTCCGGTGAGAAATATTTCAGCTATATTCAGGATAAGAATAAGTTAAGAAACAAAAAAAAATGAAAGAAAGGGATGGGCCAAAAGGAACAAAATTTTGACTGCAACTGAAAAAGTAGTATTGGATAGGGATGGAGATTTCTATCCTTTTGTAGTGGCTACAATGAGCATACTCTAACTAATTCTTCAAAAGGGGTCTTTATTGTATAAGGAGCATGGCACTCTCCAAAGATGTTACATACATAGTCAGCAGTCAGTCTTTTGATATAACCTGATAAACCACCAAAGAGAGGGTCCTTATATCTGCCACCAGGGGGCACACTGAACAGCTGTGTGGGTCAAGCCTAGGAACCCTTCCCATAATGAGTACCCAAATGAAAAATTGAACTTAGTCCGCATTAAACATGTAAGTGTTTAGTTTTGTTGTCTAGATCTGGTCTTATTATTTACCAATAATTACATGTATAAGTATATTTTCTAGGATAAAGTTGATAAGGCTGACAAATTTCCTGAAGTAGATGGAAACTTGGATGAACTCGCATTAATTAGCGTCAGAAAAGAAATTTGCATTTCTTACAGATGGGTAAGATATTAACAATATATGTCTATGAACTTTCACTTGTTTTTTATATAAAAAATGTGGGTGTCCTTCTGTCCATAAAACTAGTTGGGGCACCAATCTGTTATCAAAATACATGTATCTGCAACTCTTCCTGCACGACTTGTACAACTGATATTTTACATTTAGGTCAGAATGATTTTTGATGTTTCCAGTAGCATGGAATTTCCTTTGTGGGGTACCCATCTTTTATAATATAATTGACTCCCTTTTTCCAAATACTAAGTTCAAATAAAGAAATAATTTATCGAAATTTTATAATTAATCAGTAGAACCAGAAAAAAATCAAACATTCCATTCGAGTGAAAGCAATTATATAAAAAATATTACGGTTGCAGTGCAGTAAAAACTTATTATAAAATTTATGGATAAAATTGATTTTTTTTGGAGTCCATGGGATATGAGTAGATTTCTCTTCATGCAGTGTCAACATAGTAGAGTACCAATTTTCTAAATGGGGCAAAAATGGATAAACTTATGCAAAACTTACTCCAATTTCTATCAGTGTAGGAGGACTAAGTTAAATGAAATGCTTGTTAGTTTAGGAATGTCCTTTGAAGGACACATGCATTCTGGACTGGATGATTCCAGAAATATAGCAAGAATTGCAGTAAGACTTGCTGAAGATGGCTGTGAATTACAAATTAAGGAATATTTACATTATGACAAAAATGGGAACAAATTCAACCCGAAGACGCTTTCCCAGGATTCCCCAAGAGTAAGTGGTAGTGATGAAGATTTAGACCAATCAATGAGCAGCTTGCATTTGGCAAATGATGCTTCAGGTGACCAAAGAGAAGATGATTTGTTAGAGTATTATAGGATGCAGAAAACATAAATTCATTCTAAATTTGAATTAAATTTCATTTATTATTTTTGTCTATTGTAATATTAATTAGATTTATTTTGTATAGAGATATTTATGACATATTTATAATAAGGTTTATTCAATAGCAAATAAACCAATTTAATTTCGATTTGATACTTGAAAGTTTGGTAGTTATATCAGAGTTATCCCCCTTTGTCCAAAAGTGTTTAATATCTGCAAAAAAATGTTGAAAAGTGATTTATGTTTTAAGTTTCATGTTTCAAGGAAAGAAGCATGCGCGTGAGAAAATGTTGAGGTAGCAAATTTTAGCTCCGGCCACAGTTTTGGTTTTGCTGGCAAGCTGAAAGGACAGAATATTTATTGAATATTGAACAGTATAAATATTTTAACAAAATCTACAATCTAAATTTATTAAATCAAGAGATATTGAGTACTTATATTGAACACGAAATTTTTGTGCGGTCTGACAATATTTAGTGGATTTTATTTTAAGTTTATCGTAAACTCTTTCATCACAATTAAACTACAAAGACACGTGCTTTCTTCCAGAGGACGAATTAGGAGTTACTATTAACACTCTACACTAGTAACAATTTGCACCGCAACTATTGTATACAAGGAATTACGACAAATTGCATACTGTAGATCGGTTGAAAATTTTATAAAAGCCAAAAGATTGCAGAAAGTGCCCCTACTCATAGAAACATGCTACTTAGACAACCAAAGGCGTGGCAGGTTATAGACACGTGCTGCTTTCTGGAGCATATACCAATTGTGCACCTGGATACTCTTAAGTGATCAATTTCTATTCTTCACGGAAAATAACTCGAAATCATTTTGTTCTCCTTGAACAATTTATAATAAGGCCAAAGCTGTTTGAAGTGTTAAATTTACATTTATAAGACCATTGGTACTGTTTTATCAACCAAGTTATAGACATGTTGTTGGCTTAAAGCGCCTAGCAGTTAAACAACAGACGATTGCCAAGATTTTCTTCAATCCAAGGATTAGAGATGCCCAAAAGGAGAAGTGAACCAAAACAGGAAGGAAAAGTCAAGCCGTCAGTCTACAAGTCCTTATGCAAGGACGGCAAAGTCTGGGGCCCCCAGGAAAAGGAATAAAGATCAGACAGCGGAGCCATGTGTCCCAGATGCACCGGAAATATACAATGTCAATGTCAACATCGGTCCCATCCCTGTTGTTCATGGAAACACACGTCCTCATATTGGTGAGTTTATTTACAATGAACTCCTAGCACAAAATGAACAAACGTGCATTCGCGGTCAGTGTTATAGAACACGTAAGTTTTTACACCATTGTGCAGATTGCTTTGGGAAAGATCACATAAGCTCTAATTGCCCTACTAAAATGTCTAACCATGCCTTTTTTGGCAAAAATAAGCAACGAAAGAAAGGACAGTTTACTCAGCGACAGATACAGCCTGGGCAATTTACCAATAAAAACTGAGGTTCTGGAAAAACTTTTAGAGGGTTACCCTTGCACAGAGGCTTCTGAATTATTATATGGGTTTAAATTTGGTTTTCATCTTCATTATAAGGGACCTAGAGCCCCTAGAGAAAGTAAAAATTTAAATCTGTTGATGATCATAGGTCCATGGTAAGAGAAAAAATATCTAAAAAAGCTATACATGAAAATCGTTTGATACGTCATTTATCATATCCGGATAACTTATCAGTTAATGATTTTATTGATCAAAATTTCTGTTCTGTTCAATATACAAAATTTGATGAGGCAGTTTCCATGGTTCAGAAACTTGGTAAAAACACAATGTGTGCAAAAAGTAATGTTCAGAGTGCATTCCGTTTACTAAGAGTATGGCCGGGAGACTTTGATCAACTAGGTTTTAAATTTGAAGGCCTTTATTACTTTGACAAGTGCTTACCAATGGGCTGTGCCATCTCTTGTGCCTTATTTGAAAAATTTTCATCATTTTTACAGTGGATTGTAGCTAAGAGAGCTAGGATGACAATATTCTTCATTATCTTGACGATTTTTTATTTATGGGAAAATCAGATACAAATCAGTGTTTCTACAATTTAAATGTTTTTCTTCAAACATGCCTTGAGTTGGGAGTTCCCATTGGTAATGAAAAAACATAAGGCCCCAAAACAAAAATTTCATTTCTTGGTCTAGAAATTGACACAGTTAGTATGCTAGTTAGAATACCACAAAGCAAAGTATTAGAAATAGTTGATAAAATCAAGAGCCTATTAAGTAAAAAAAAAAGCTACATTAAAAGAAATTCAATCTCTCATTGGGTCTTTAAATTTTGCATGTAGAGCCATACGACCCGGACGTCCATTTCTTAGACGCCTTATAAATTTAACAGCTGGCCTTACAAAACCTAATCATCATGTCAGATTAAATGCTGAAATTTCACAGGACCTCACCATGTGGCTAGATTTCTTTTCTCATTTTAATGGAATATCCATTTGAATGACAGATTTTGGGTTAGTAATTCTCATTTAGAGCTCTATACTGACAGCGCGGGTAAAATAGGCCATGGTTTTGGGATGTATTTTGCAGGGAAATTGGCATTTGAAAAGTGGTCAGCTTTATGGATAAATACAGGCTTATTATCAGATATAACTCTTAGAGTTTTTTCCTATTTTGGTATCAGTATTGACATGGGGCAATCTTTTTAGTAACAAGAAAGTCCTGTTCAGGTCAGATAATGAAGCAGTTGTTCATATAATCAATAAACAGACTTCCAAATCAAACTCGGTAATGGTCCTGTTGCGGAAATTTACTCTGGTTTGTTTACAATTCAATATAATGGTAAAAGCAGAACATGTGAGTGGTGTAAAGAATAGTATAACTGATAGCCTTTCTCGCCAACAGCTGGTACGTTTTCGCAGACTAACAGGGAACCAGGCAGATCCCAAGCCAACGCCTCTATCACCAGATATATGGACACTCTTAGAATTAACACCAAGTGCCTTCTAAATGCAAGCTTGTCAACAAACACACACAAAGTTTACAGGATAGCATTGAACTCTTTTAATAAGTTTCGTTCCTTTGTAAAACTTCCTAATGTCTGGCCACCCCATTAGAACATATTGTCTTCTTTATATCCCACAACTACGAATAGGGTTCAGCAGCAAGCACAAATGCAACCTATTTGTCTGCTTTGTCATTCAGTGAGAAAATAAACTCGTATAACATCCAACCAGGCAACAAATTTGTAATCACAAAATTAATTTCAGGATATCAAAATTTGAGAAATAAACAAGATTCAAGACTGCCTATTACTTTTCCCATTCTATCAAAACTACCTCATGCATTATCAACTGTATGTAAGCAAGTTTATGAAAAAATTATGTTTAAGACAGCTTTCATTTTAGCCTTTTTTGGGTTTTTGAGAATAAGCGAATTTGTATTTAACCAGGATAGCCCAGATAAGACATAGAGATTTCAAGATATATCTTTTGTTGGACAGTGTCTCCATGTCAACATTAGATATTCAAAAACTGATCAAAAGGGCTATAACTCTACTTTAATAATAACACAACTCACTAACTCTGAAATGTGCCCAGTTAAAGCTTTAAGTATATGAAAGTTAGACCAACTTCAACTGATTATTTATTTTGTCACAGCAATGGTACCCCTTTAACTCGATATCAGTTCTGTGCAGTGCTAAGACATTGTATAAAGTTTTTAGGGCTTAATGCAAACAGCTACAATTCCAATTCATTTCGGATTAGAGCAGCTACACAAGCATCATTTAATGCAGTCAATGACGAATCAATAAAAGCTATGGGTAGGTGGAAGTCCCAGTCATATAAAAAGTACATTTGAATCTCATCAAATTCATTATTTAAGTAATCTTGCGTTTTTACTTTCATAATCACCTTCTGTTGTTATAATACATTTAGGTTCAAATGATTTATGCCAACAAAAGACCTCGATATTATATAATGCAATAAGGAAGGATGTAACAGAGTTGGCCCAATGTTTACCAAACTGTGTTTTTATTTGGTCAGACTTATTGCCAAGATTATTTTGGAAAGAGGCAAAGAATATTAAAAAAAATCGAACTTAAGAGAAAAAGGGTAAATAGGGAAGGTAGAAATGTATGTTTAAAAATGGGGGGGGAAGGTTTATAAAACATACAATTGATCACACTACACCAAATCTTTATTGGGAAGATGGAGTACACATGTACGATTTAGGAAATGATATATTTTTACATGAATTGCAAGGGGCATTGGAACGTTTTATATCTTCAGATGTCTGGTTCTTTTAAGAGGAATGGTCTCAGAATTGATATCAGATGTTGGGGCTGTTTTGTAAATTTGTTAATACAAATTTAAGTGGCTGGATTCTGGCACGCCCAACCTATTAACAGGTAATAACACCTTGCCTGGTAGCTTCCCTGGAAGGTGAATTTGCTTATTTTGGTCTCTAGGGTAGACCCAACATTTCATTAGCTTTGGCTCCTACGGTGGGCCCGCTGTTATGCTATTTGACCTCCAAGGTAGGCCTGCAAAATTGCTTTTAGTTGCCTCTAGGGTAGGCCTGCAAAATGCTTTATCTTGGCCTCTAGTGTAGGCCTGTAAAATGCTTTATCTTGGCCTCTAGGGTAGGCCTGCAAAATGCTTTATCTTGGTCTCTAAGGTAGACCTGCAAAAATGCTTTGTCTTAGCCTCTAGGGTAGGCTTGCTAAATATAAATTTGCGCTAAGGACCTCTAAGGTTAGGTCAGCTTAAGACACTTTGTCTTGGTTTTATCCCTTGAAGAGTGTCGTTCGTTAAGGCATTGCTATTGGTTTCCCAAGAATGCCACTTTATAGTTAAAATGCTAGAGTCCAGTCCAGTTACTTGCTGCAGCCATTCCTCCACAAATTCATTAATTTCTAATGTAAATATTACTTGTTAAAGTGTTATTTCATATTACATGTTGCTTTTAATTTAACCATGAAATTCACGTAATTGGGTTTACTTTATCAACTTTTTGGTTTACAGAGGCATTGCTTTGCACATGTGATCTAACTGTTCCATATTGAAATCAGATGAGGTGATCAGCTGGGTCCCAGTTCTGCTTCGTTTTATATTACCACAGCTGGGTCCCAGTTCTGCTTCGTTTTATATTACCAATCAAATTGTTTATTCAATAGCAAATAAACCAATTTAGTTTCGATTTGATACTTGAAACTTTATAGTTAAAATGCTCGAGTCCAGTCCAGTTACTTGCTGCGGCAATTCCTCCACAAATTCATTAATTTCTAATGTAAATATGACTGCTTTTTTCAAATATAGAAGTTTGGCAATATTGTAAAATCCAATTAATCAATCAGTCAATCAGTCTGTTTTGTCCTGTTGTATAAATAATTATATAAATAATTATAGCTACTAAATTCTTTATACATCGGTCATCTTTTTGTCATTGTTTATTAGGAGTTAAAATGTGTGTTTTCTGTACTCATGAATATTGGTAGAAATCCACATTAGTAAGAAAATGATTTTTTGTTTTAAATCAAGTTGCAAAATATTAAACAGACAAAAACAGCCTAATTCCACAGACTGAAAAGCTCAGATATACACAGCTTTTAGATAAAATGTAGACTAAAGGTGAATACGGCATAGTAAATTTGTCAACCCTGTTAACATTTAAGACAATATTTATGTATACATACATATACACAGGAAAGAATCGTTTAAATCAAAAGACACATAACAGCAAGGCATATTGCAAGTGACATGCATGATGCTTAGCATATATAAACAGAAAAATTTTTGAAAGGAAAAAAAGAGTTTAAGTAAATACAATAGGAAAAAACAAGGAAAGGTTTATTTACAATGTGATAAGAAAAAAAATAATAATAGGTACTGTATGAACATAAACATTGACATGAACTCTATGTTTAGCAGTATATCATAGCAAAAGTCTCTAAAATCTTCAAATATTGCATGCATAGGACAGTGGCCTTTGAATTTGTTCAGATTTGTTGTTTCTTTATATCTATAATAAGGTTGTACCAATTCTTAGTGCTGTGTTTCTGCTATTAAAATCCTACTTTTTAGTACAGATACATAAATGTTTACAATACTTGTGCAATGTCGATGCATATAGAAAATAGGTATTGAGGCTTAGAAAAGCAATAGGTATTGAGGCTTAGAAAAGCGAGTCTTTTCCTGTTTTGGCTGAATACCAATATTTTCTGAGTGGATTTACAATGCCGATACATATAGAAAATATAAAATGAGGCTTTAAAAAAAGACTCAATAGTTTGTTTCTATTTTGTTTGGCTGAAAACACATACTTTTTAAAATGGATTCACAATCATAATAAAAAAAACCTGCATTTCAAAACCCTGAATATCTCGAGGAAATAATTGTTGATTTCAAAAACTACCTTTCTTGATCTACAAAGGAGCGTAAGCTGGACAATACACAGTAAGCAGTTTTCATTTGTCACACAAAAAACCCTCCCCAAAACATGTTGATGTGTAGTATTGAAGGCTTGCCATCTCCTACACATTGTTTTTTATTGTATGTAACTGTATAGCTAGTAAAGAGATCTAATGCACTGTTTAATACTCCATAATGTGTTAGCTTCAGTAGTTAAAAGTCGTGTGGCAAACAATAAAGCAGCTTTCGACGTGCTATCATGAAGAAGAAGTAAGGTTGATAGACAAAGACTGTCCCAGTTTCTTTTAAATTTGGTTGAAATTGTTTTTGAAATATTTTCACAGCTGCTTCATAATGGGCTGTAAAAAGACAAATCTAAAAAAAAATATGTACTGCTTTTAAAATGCATTTATCTGTAATGATTTTATTTTATTCATGTATAGCATTTATCATTTGAACTCATAGCTCGCATTGTTTTTAATGAGACCTTGTTGCATGCATCTATCTTGTCTTTGAATAAAACTATCTGCTCTTCCTTTATTTGGATTTTACATTCAGTATTCTATGAAAAGGCAGACTAAAAACAATCAACAGTATTATATGAAAAGGCGGTCTGGAAAAACAATCAATGGTGACCAGTTTTTAACAGATGGACGTACATGTACTTGTCGCAAGATTTAGTTTAGATGACATTTAATATGGCTTCTTGTATACACCTAATATTTTTTAATTTGAAATTCGACTAAAGCGTGTAAATGAATGTTATTCATAGGTCATGAAATGTTTAAGACCCAATCAAACACAGGAAAAAACCGTTTAAGAATATCGAAAATCTGGACTATGCTCGACAAATCTTTAGTGAATTGTTTGGTGATAGCCAATTTGTCATCACTTTGCTGTCTGTGATCGTCAGTGTCGTCTGTAAACTTTTAACATTTCTCTGAAACCACTTGGCCAATCAAATAGTCGTCTATAAAATTTATGTTTTTTATGCCAATCGTAAATTCAAAATGGTGACATCTGCAGGACTAAGTATAACTATGAACCCTATGGGAAAAAGATTTAAAAAGGATTCTTCTCTAAAAACAGTTAACCAATCTAAACAAAACTTATTAGCAATATTGTTTGGGTGGTCCTCTAAAAAGTGTATGTTTTGTACGCAAATTGATAATTCAAAATGGCCGCCACTGCAGGATTTCGTCCACCATAGGACTATAGGGGTAACAGTTTTAAAAAGCTCTTTTCTAAAACCGCTTAACCAATCGAAACACAACTTACTGTCTAGCAATATTATTTGGATGGTCGTCTATAAAGTTTATGGTTTTATATGCCAATTGGAAATTTAAAATGGCCACCATTGCAGGACTAAGTTTTACATGTGGCCCTAGGAAAACAAGTTTAAAAAAGGCTTCTTCTATAAAACCGGTTAAACAATGCAATACAAAACTTATCACAAGTATTACTGGATAGTTCTGTATAAAGTTTGTTTTTTATGCTCATTGGAAGTTCAAAAATGACCACCACTACAGGCTTTATCTATGAAACCAGTAAACAAATTGAAACGAAACAGTACCAATATTGCTTGGATGGTCCTTTATAAATTTTAAGTTTTTTAACGACAATCAAAAATTAAAAAATTTCCGCACCACATAACTTAGTTTAAGATAAGACTCTAAGGGAAACAGTTGTAAAACACTGCTTCTCTGAAACCGCTTAACTCATTGAAACAAACTTATTACCAGTATTCTTTGGATGGTCTCTATAAGGTTGATGGTTATTTTGCTAATTGGAAATTTAAAATGGCGGCCACCACAGAACTTAGTTTAATACAGGACCTATAAGATTATTTATAACAAGAAATGATATGGGTTACACCCAAATCAAGAGATGTTTGATTTATATATTATAGGTGTATCCGATTTGGTTTTTTTTTCAATTTGTTTTTTTTTTTAAATTTCATCATATGCTGTAAGGGGTTACAAATATGATAAAAGAAAGAAATAATCATCTTGATTATAACGTCTTTACTTTGGGGAGAGTACTGTAATAAAAAAAGTAAAGAGTTGGAAAGACAAATGTTGATCGTACAATAAAAATACATTGACCTTTTCGAAATCACATTGTCACCTGGTTCTGTAGGGGGGAAGGGGGGGACCGGCAGTTATTGCATCCTTCCGTTGGTCATCCTATGTAGATCAAGGTAAAATACCTACAAGTTACAATTGCTATTGATTTAATTTTACAGTAATGAAAATTGTTTCAAAAGATTTGCAATTAAATGTTTTCAAACGTCAAACTAAATTCATGTGCGTAAACATTGCTAAGAACTTATAATATTTTCAGACTATAAAATAAATCCCAACATTTTATTTTAAGTAAAGTCTTAATTTTGCCAGACATGTAACTGGATGTCTCTTTTTTTGCAAATCAATTTATGAGATTTTTACAATCATTTTCAACGAATTAAACTCCTGATGACCTTTATTCGAGTGTAACTCAATTGTTTTTCTATTGCATTATTTTTTTTTTAAATTTTCAAAATTTCAATTAGCTTTTGAAATTTTTGTTTGTTCAAAGGACTTCATAAAAATTTTAAAATGCATTATTATTATCAAATCATCTTATGAATTCCTATAAAAACAAATACATTCACATTCTATTATGTGAAAATTAGAAACTGCATAAAAAATACTAAGCTTAAGTACCCTATAAATTCGGACATAATTCAAGAAATAAAATTGAAAATTATCGATCAAGTCAAATTTATAATCATCTACATTGTTATGTAAAGATATGAAGGTTGCTCTATAAATCGTGAAATTATCCAAACAAAATATATATTTCATATATCATAAAATTCATGAATTGAACCAGAGACATATAATTACATACAAAATTATATGTCTCTGATTGAACCAAACAAGTCTTTCTAACATACATTACGTAATAAAACGTAACGAAATCTAAAAATGGCTTTTTATTATCAAATTATCTAACTAATTAATAAAAGAAACACAAATATATACATTTTATTATGTAAAGATAAGAATGCATTAAAAAATACGAAGCATGAAATATTCCAAGAAATAAAATTGAAGTGATCAATTCTTTTGATCCTATCTAGCGGAGACATTAGAGGTCAAGAACGCAATAATATACAATTTTGTACATCTTTACTACTCCTTATTAGATGAGGACAAAACTGTATTTTAAAGGATTTAATAAATACGAAAAACTGTAAATGAAATATTTTCTTAAATTTTTTATTAGCCATTTTATCACTTACTACATGAACTGTATTGGAGAGTATGGTTTTTACCTGAAAAGCGATGAATGGTCAATTGTAGCCGAAAACAATTTTATATCAGTAAGATATAATAAGAAGAGATCAAACATATGAAAAGGTTTCTCCTCTGAAACCAGTTGACCAATCAAAACTAAAGTAATTAAGAATATTTATTGGATGGTCAAATTTTTAACAGTAAAAGTGGCCACCATTACCATTTAATACTATGTTTAACAGAGGACTCTATTTCCAAATACCGTCTTTTCTGAACCTGCAAAAGTGATTAAGCCATATTGTATGTGAATGTTTATAATATGGTTCTCTTAAAAGTTTATGTTTGCTTATTTGATAATGTTATTTATGCTAATTGAAAATTTCAGGGCTTAGTTTAACTTAAGAGAAATGCCATCGTCATTGGCTTTAAAATCAGGTGAATGATACTGGCTCTAGTTGGTTTTTTGTGTTCTTTTTGGTTTCTTCTACATGTTTTTGTCTTTTTTTGTTCCTGTAGTTTTCGATACTTGTTGAGCGTTAGGTTTGTTACTACATTTTACCGATTGTTACCTTTCCTTTAAACGCACAAAGGCCATCGTATAATTATTGTTTAGCCTTGCATTTTATTGATTTCCTTTTCATTTGTCGTTGTGTATGAAGAAATATTTATTTGACCGCAACTTTAAACATTTACACCTAATTAAAGAAATAATCTCGTCTGGAGCTCTACGATAGAACAGTGAAATACAATAAAATACTTATGACAAATCAGTAAATTACATTTGTTTTTTCACGATGTCGATAATTAAAGAATTGCTTGATTAATAAACAAACATCACATTTAATTGAAATTCACATGTAAAAGTATCTGGGACTTCAGTCAAGTTATTTATTATTAACCGTTATTGTCATATAAGTTATCTAGTAATACTTGAAAACAATATTCATTTTTCATCGTACAAATAGTTATATGTTATTCATCTCTTCGTATATTAAATCAAGATAATTGATGAGATCGGAAGCAAAGGTGCCAAAAATGGCCTTTTCTCCTTTTGGCAAATGTGGCAACTTATATACAAAGGTAACAATCTGTTGATGTAGGTAATGACATATTTGCAATCGTTTTCTGTTTTTCTTAAATAACACCTTAAACTTATTGTTTGCTCTCCAAAATTCAAAAAAAAAAATATTAATCTGCTATGTTATGCAAAACGGTATCATTAAGCCAGTTACGATGCAAATTCACTTTCATTTGCAGTTTCTTGAAATGACTATAATTGTTGCTGTAAACTGCAAAAAATAATTGTGCATATGACTTTTTGTTTTTCATTGATTGTAATTTATTCGATTTTAATATATCCAGAAATTTTATTTAGAGATATTCGTGGTCATCGAATCCAAACAAAATCAGTTCCATCAGAAAAGGATACAAATAGTGACACTTTGTATCAAAACATTTAACAACAGTATCGAACAAAAAAATGTTGAAACCTGACTTTTTAAAACACTCTCATGATCAACCTTTGACAGTGTATAGAGTACTTCGTGAGTATAATTATAATCCATATCAAAGCTGTAAAATTTGGATCTACGTTCATGTGCATTTGTATTTGTGCATTTCGTGACCTGTCTCCTAGGCAAACCCTATGCTCCTATATCTTAGAGTACAGGTCCAGTCGTATCTAGTTTCGTAATTATCAATGAGATTATATATTAAAACATTTTTCGATTCATGCTTGGGTTCTTCAATGATAAAATTTAACTTTTTCATCCAATTAACAATGTCTGATTGGTTGTAAATATATGCAAGATACAATGGTGTTACTCCGAAATGATCTTCACATTTCAATATGTCGACCCCGTACATTTTCTTTTTTTTAAAGCTTAGAAATACCTTTGCGGCTGCAATATGTACGAGTCCTAATTCGTGTTGTCTATGTTTACAAATTTGGTCTTTTTTTGTATCTTTCGATTCCCTGATAACTTTCCATTGTTGATAAGACCAACGTTGCCGTTTCATCAAAACTAACGTGTTTCACAATATCATATAATATATTTGTTTGATCATTTGGAAAAGTGTATTTTAGCGCACGAAACCGTGATCCATTCATGCAATACGATGGAAAAGAGCCATTCTTTAAAAAAGGCGATTTATAAACAGGTATTTGCAAAACACTTTCATTGCTTGCCGAAGGAACCCATACACTCATTCCTTTATTCACTAATTGAGTAAACGTAAGATAATTTTCACCTATTACTGATCTGTGTAATAAATTGTATCCCCCCGTGTCGAAACAATGATCAAAATAACTGCTGGTATATATTGTAAATAGTGGATCTAAGAATTTGAAACATCGAAAACTCAAGAGCGAAATCTTATCATTCTGTATTATTTTGTGCAGTGGAGTATTAGTTGCATTACAACGTAAAGACTTATTAACATTTAGAGCGAGTTCGCCAATAAGCGGAATGTCAATCGTAGAAATAAGCGATGGTATGTCATCAGAATTTGAAATGGTTTTACGAAAATCCTGTTCTGCATATGTCTTTATAATGAGAACCGGGTATATTCTTGATTTCTTAATGGAAATAATAAGTAGGTCTGTTATATTAATTTGAGAAAAGTTTCCTTTTAAATAAAGGTATTGGAAAACACTAAAAATAAAATATTCCTGTGGCGAGAGTTAGTTAGCGTTACATGCTTTGTAAAATGCATCACTCAAGCAGCAGTTGTGTGGTATTTTATCAGATTCTTGTTTAGATAAAGCATCAAACGACACTTCTAATGGTGTTCGAATATTTTTGTCTTTCATATTTAATAGTGCATTTTTATATTGCTGAACAACAAAAACGCCCAGTAATTTCCACTTTGCGCAGCATAATGTAAAAATTTCCGTCCAAATATGTTCGTGTGAAGAAAGTTATGACCTGATGACAAAGCAATTTCAAACAAAAAAAAATAAGTAAATTCGTCTTGTCCAGGTTGGTTAGTTCTTATCCAGTCTTCGGTACTCAACGACGCATTCAACCCATACTGTAAAATACTGTTGTTTTGCTTGTCCAATATATCGGGTATTGCCCTTATTTTCCCGTCTTTTATACACGTCAAATAATGCTGCAACATAGATGATCTACATAAAGCTGCTGAAAGAAAAGGGGAAGAACCATTGTTTGATATGACGTTAATATTTAAACCCGTATTTTTTTTTAAAAACAAAAAAGTTGACAAAATTATAGCTATTGTGACAGAAGACATGATGAAGTGGTGTCAGACCTTCGGTGTCATTTGATTCCCAACACTTATCGATCAAGAATCTTATAATTTCAATATTATCATAGATTGCAAGTGAATGTTCAATACCACCATTTTCTGGACAAGCTCTTTCATTTAACATCTCTATTTCTGGTTTAACAAGTTTTGATCTATCAATTGTTATAGCTTTACATTTATGATTGGAATCAGCACCTTTTGAATATAACAACTGGAAAATACTTCACAGCTGTCCTTAATGGATTTGAACCATCATGTGCAGAGCATTTACCGCATTTCAGTCAATCTCATTTATTTCATGCATTCACTGTTACCAAAAGTGTCTCACTTTTGACAAAAAATAGTAATAACTTCATAACTTAAGACAATATTTTTTTAAAAAGTGCATATATGAAAATTTGTTTAGCACTTTTCATTGGCTTTGAAACTGTTTTTATTTCGTTTTCGGAGAAAGGAATTACAGAAAACATCCAAATTTCACGTGTCAATAATTAAAATTTCAATTTTACGGCACATTTGGTTTTCAAAAACTTCTTTTAGAATTAAAATTAAAATAGTTTGTTCAGTAATATTCGTACTGAACTTCAATTCAATGAATCAAAATTTGAATTCCAAATAAAAATTTTAATACAAGCAATGATTGAATCAATGTCAATAATTTTCCCGATTCTTACGTTACCGCAATTTTAAATTATATAAGAGTAGCTTATATGAGTCTTTTTTCGTCCCTTTCGCTGATAATTTTTCAATACATGTACTAAAAGACATGGCAAAACTCGTAGTGTGTTAAATACACAAATAAAAAATACATAAATATTTTTTCATACATTGTTTTAATGGTTTAAATAAGAAGGATTCCTACGTTTCTTAAATTACTAAGAATAGCTATCACCCAAGACTGACTATTCTTTTAAGTTATAATACTGCTATTTAGTACTTAATTATAGATAAGAGTCGATTGGAACTTCAGTTCTTTGATACTGCTATTTCAGTGACGTAGCATGTTAAAATTCCTACGTTATGATTCCTACGTTACCGGAATTTTTACAGGATTCACTTAAACTCGTTTTTTTGGTTTATCACCGGTCAGTGACGTCATCTATACAAATGGCGTAAAACGTGATCTAATTCCAGTACGTTTATTAATGAAAACTTGATATATCGACAGATTTCTCACTAGAACTGACAATTTTGAGGTAAGTCTTTTTATGGAAAACCTTATAAATTCAAAAACGTAATTTAAAAGTATTTAAACCTACAGAAAATTCTACCCCAAGTAGTACGTGAAACTTTAAAAACGTCATGTTTTTTTATTGACCGGTGTATAGTGAAAAAAACACAACAATAAACACGTCTATTTTGGTAACGTAGGAATCGCAATTCCTACGTTACCTGTAAAACATTCTAAATGAAATTATTTTGAATAAAAATTTATTATTATAGTGCTTTTGAAAGTTCATCAGTTTTCATATATTCATAGGGACATAATCCCACATCATTGCAAATGGAAGTTAAGTGCAAAATTCACAATAAATAATGTGCGTTTTGATTTATTTACAACTTAAGTTTTGCTGTGAAAATGTTAAATACTTGTGCTAGTAAATCAACATTGATTTTTTCCAAATCTGAAACCAAGATAATAATATTATTATCATATACAGCCGTGTGTCGTCAAATGAAATATACATCCTGTCATAGTAATAAAGAACTTCGGTAATTCTTGAAGACACTCTTTGAACCTCCTATCCTTTCAGTACTTATTCCTCTGTTTCCATTTCAGGTAAATTTACAGACTTCTTTTTAACATGGGTAAATCAAGAGCCGACATCCAGCGGGCATACAGAGAAAGGAAAAAACAAACAGAGGGAAAAATTTTCTTGCAGAAAGAACGAGAACGTGTCAAAAAGTACTACATTCCAAGTCAAGAGTTGACGAGAAGTGAGAAGAAGAAGAGAAATGAAATTAAGCTTATCTCAAATAGAAAATCAAGAGAGAGAAAAAAGCAACTATTGTCAAAACAACCGCTCGTCTTAAAATTTGATTTTCCTAACAGAGGTAAAGGAGGAAAAACGAGAGTAAGAAACACAATCACAAACCAATCTATTAAAATCAGGTCATTAAGACAAAGATTAAATAACTTCCGTAATAAATACTACTCATTGAGAAGGAAAATACAAAGAGATGTAGAAAGAATCGACCCTGAAACAGCAAACACTCCCAGAAAACGATCAATGAATGAACTGTTAGAGGCTGGGGTAGATCCGTTTAAAGCAGCAAAATTACGCAAAACATTGTTGATGGCCTATACAGTAAATGAAGAAATAAAGAGTGCTCTGAAGACAAAGGACAAAAAAGTCAAAAGAGCTGTAGAAGTAGTAGTAGGAAGCAAAATTTTAAGAAAATATAGATTGATAAGGCATGTTTCAAATGAGTTTGGTCTCTGTAGAAACAAGATGGCTGATGTAAAAGACAAGGTGCTAAAACAAGGTAGAAGAATCAGGGCTCTTAAGGAGGATGGGAAATATCGCGAGATGATTGTTGATTTTATGGAAAGGTGTGACAATAGCACTACTCACCCAAACAAACAGGAAGTTAAAACAGTTGATGGGGTCTTGAAACCAAAGAGATTTTTAAATGATTATATGGATAACCTGTATGAAAAGTTCTTACTTGAAAACAATGAAGCAAAGATAAGCAGATCATCATTCTTTCGTTGCCGTCCACCATACATCTTACCAGTCTCATTTTCATCCAGGAGAACGTGTCTCTGTATCAAGCATCAGAATATGACTCTCATGTTAAAGGTCTTACAAACCTCTCAGGCTATGATGGCCGATACAAAAAATGCAGATGCTTTCTTTAACAAGTACACGAATGATGAAATTCTTCATATGGCTGACGGTTTAGATATGACTCAAATAAAGTTTTCAACATGGAAACGAGTTGATATTGGAGGCGGGAAAAAGAAGGTCAGCCTGGTAACGATAGAATTGTCGAAGCAAGAGTTCAAAACTGTATTCATTGAATCTATAGAGAAGTTCAGAGAGCACGTTGCATTAGTAACAACACAGTACACGGAGATTAAGAATCTGAAAGACACATTGCCAACAGGTCAATTGATAGCACAGATGGACTTTTCAGAAAATTATACATGCGCTAGCATTGAGGAGGTACAGTCTGCTTATTGGAACCAGTCCATGGTCACAATACATCCAGTTGTCGTATACTACAAAGAAAATGGCAAATTGATGCATAAATCTTTTGCATTTATTTCCGACGAATTAAGTCACACAGCATCATCTGTATATGCATTTATTAAAGAACTTATCCCTGTGTTAAAAGATATTGTTCCATTCATGTCCTTCCTTCATTACATCAGTGATAGTCCTACAAGTCAATACAGAAACAAGTTTATATTTGGAATGATAGCTAATCACAAGCATTTGTTTGGTATACCCGCTAGCTGGCAGTTCTTTGAAGCAGGGCACGGAAAAGGCCCCTGTGACGGTGTAGGTGCAGTTGTAAAGCGAATGGCAGATGGTGCGGTCAAAAGGGAAAAGCAGATTATTCAAGATGCGCAAAGTTTTTACTCATGGGCCAAATCTAGTAATGGTTGTGCAGTCAAATTTATATTTGTTAGTAGGGCCCAGTGTGCTGTTGCAGACTCAGAAATCCGGGCTCAGAAACTTAAACCAGTTAAAGGAACTTTAAGTCTGCATTCCGTTTTTGCATTAGACGAATACAAAGTAGCTATCAGGAGAGCCTCATGCTTCTGTAATCATTGTTTTAAGGATGGAGTCCTGCAAATGAGTTGTGCTGGTTGGGAGGAACACACAGTCCGTACCAACGGAAATGAAATTCTACACCAAATCGATGCTGATATTCCACAGGGTGATGGAGTTATAGTAGAAACACAGGAACAGATGGTGGAAGTCGGAGATCATGTGGCCGCGATTTACGAAGATGAAAATGGGACTGGAAAATCCTGGTATATCGGCAAAGTGTTAGAAATTGACGATTCCGACGATGAAATTTATGTTTCATTTATGCAAATGTCAGAAGTACGTGGGCAAATAACGTTTAGATGGCCTCAATCTGCAGACGAGATTTGGATTAAGAGAGCAGATGTATTTTACATTGTTGACGAACCGGTACCAAACGGGAGAAGTAAAAGAGCATTTAAAATTCAGAACATAGAAGAAATTAAAAGCCTTTTTGTAAATTTGAAATTTTAGACAGTTAATACGTTACTTTATTCATCAATATAATAGGTTGTTTCAGTATGTTTGTTTGTTCAAATAAAAAAATACAGAATTTGTATTGTTTGATTCCTACGTTTGTTTGTTTGTTTGAATGATATTTAACGCCACTTTCAGCAATTGTTCAGCTATATCATGGCGTCCAGTTTTTATTGGGGGAGGAAGCCGGAGTACCCGGAGAGAACCACCGACGTTCGGTAGAAAAACTGGCAATCCTTGTCAATTAAGATTGGAGTTGATTCCTACGTTACCTCAGTCTCAAAATTATTTCCTGCAGTCTTAAATCTCAAACATAACCGACGATGGTCAAATATAGTAAGACACCGGTTATTAGTTGAAATTATATAAAAATATGTTGATTGTTGTTGGATTTAATTTATTGGTTTTCACATGATTCCTACGTTACAATTGATATGCTTTCATTTTACACGAATTTTGCAAGTCCGACATCATCTTGTGTTTTCGTTTTATTTATTTAATTTCAGCAGAAACACTTCCTTCCTTGTACAATTTTTCCACGTTGTATGTTATCATAAAACATAAACACAACATTGTAATTATTGGTGTTTAGTGCAAAGATCTATTTTCATTAACAGTATAAAAATCTGCATTGTTTCAAGTTTTTTTTATCAGTTTGGTGTGCTTTTTAGTCTCCTTTTTTATTGTTTGTTAATTACATAATAGTATAAAGTATCTTAATTGTTTAATTTGGATAGTTCGTGTTAATTTGCATTTCATTAATTTGTGTCTGAACAGGACTATGTCTAATGTAACGTAGGAATTTATGCTTTTCCTGTCCAAATTTTCCTCCACATTTGAGCCAATTTTATTCCAAAATCTCAACTTTGATGTTGACCAAATTTTAAATCCTAATTTTCCTGGATAAGGAGTTTTAAAAAAACAAAATGCATAAAATATATTAAATGGTCATATTTTCAGGATTTATTCAAGCATAATGCATGGTTTAAATGAGATTGACTGATTTACACTTTCATGCAATAAAAGTTTCACAATGTCAACGTACCTTTTTCTTACCGCGGCATTTAACGCGGTATCGCAAGTTATTAATCTCCAATCATCATAGGTTTGATTGGTTAATAGATAGTCCTTTTTGGTATTAGCATATAACGTACTTTATTTTTGTATTTGTAACCTTGTATTTGGAAATGCGTTTAATAATAGGCTGTTTGTCTCGAATAATAATGTTTGGTCTTGTTCCAGTAAATATTTCACAATTCTGGTATATCCGTTTTGTGCTGCTACATGTATAACTTGATATCCACATAAAAATATATATTTGCAATTGAAAATCAGATCTTCTGCCAAAAACAAAACATTGGAGGTTTTAAAGTCGAGATATCTGTATCTCATATCAGCACCGTGATTTATAAATGCTTTAAGTGATTCGTCGTTTCCATTTCCAGCAGCAATAAAAGCAGCGCGAGACAAATTTTGCTAGGGGCCTCGGTGCCCGAGTGGTCAAGGTAGTTCGTCTACTATTGATCACGTGGTCTGTCAACACTGAGATTGCGGGTTCGATTCTCACTGCAGGCAGGGTGTACTCGACTCCAATCTTAATTGACAAGGATTGCCATTTTTCCTACCGCAGGTCGGGGGTTCTCTCCGGGTACTCCGGCTTCCTCCCCCAATAAAAGCTGGACGCCATGAAATAGCTGAAAAATTGCTGACAGTGGCGTTAAAACACCATTCAAACAAAAAACAAAATCAAATTTTGCTTAATCCATACCTCATGGCTGGTTTTTAGGTTTTGATCCCACCTTAGTTTGACTAATTTTATCAGGAGCGCATTTTTTTGTAGTGATTTACAGATATGTGAAATTTGATGCAATTTTCATTTTGTCGGAATGTAGTTTTGACGCATATTTGATCAGAATACTTTCGTATTCAGTATGTCCAGATAAAGCCACGTGATGTGCAATCTTTACTAAATTGTCCAGTTTTGTATGGTTAAGTTGATAACAAAAATTTTGCCCAGAAATTATGTCCTGTTTTTTTCATCCACGTAAAAGTGTTGATCTTTTCTAGATGTATTCGTTAAAAAGTCACTGAGAGATTTGTACTGAAACGATATTTTACCGTCTGAATTCTTTACAAAATGCTGAAGCTCATTTCCCAATATACGCAAAGCGTGTCGTCGTGTTTCATCGGTGTTTATACCAGCAATTTCAGAAGTGTTTGTGACGCACATAAAATCTCAAATATGTGAATAAGTTCATCAAAACAATTCAGCATTCTCACCAAAGATACGTTCTAAATTTAGAATGTATATTTTTTCAAGGCTGTCGGGAATATGATCGCAGTGATCTGTTCCTATCTCTTTGCAGTGGTGTAAATAAAGTTTGACATGTAGAACATTTTTACCCGCAACTTTTAATAATTTTTGACTTTCTAGATATGAGAGTTTACTAGTTGCAGCAATATAGGTGTGAATATCGGCTATATTTTGTTCTCCGAAACTCTCTAGAACGTGCTTTAATTCCCTGAATTTAAAAAGAATGTGTTTGATATTCCTAGTCGTAAAGAGAAACTTAATGTTTCTTGGAAAAAATGACAATTTCCTGTAACAACAGCTTCACCAGGTTGGTTCCACACTCATCTATGGCATCAACAATAATCAAGAATGACTGATCTTGTAGAAGCGAGCTCTTCAAAGGATTAATATTATTGCAAATTCTAAACACGGTAACGGATCCTCTTTGCATTTCAATCCATACAGAAACTCTAAAGCTCTTTCATCGGATAAAATAGAATTACCCAACGCTGGAACGTCTTTGACTATTTTTCCTGCTAAATTACGTATAAAAACTTCTGGTTTTGTAGAAAGTGTAACGTCATGACGGCACATATGATATGACAACACTGTCTGTCGAAGACTGTTCCAAGGAGATGTTTCGGTTGCACAGATGATATTAGAAACAACTGATAACTTTCCATATCCCATGTCGGCTACTAAAAGAACGCCAGTGTCAGAACGATTCATTTCTTTTTCTATTTCTTCTCGAAGCCATTGTCTATCGATAAAACTTCATTGTTAAGTTCTTCAACATAAACATCCAAGTCTAAGTCATTTTGCCAACGCTCGTTAAAGTACATGCTCATGCAACCTGAAAAGAATAAACAAAAATTTAAATATGTATAAAATAAATGTATTCCTTAAAATACTTATCTCTACCCTAAGGTACTTTGCCCATTCTGCAAGCTAGACAAATATCCAAAACGTGAAACCAAATCCGGCTATTGCCATATACACATTCACTTCACATAGAAAAACCTTAAAATTTAAATTAAATTTCAGGGTAGTTATTTAAGGAGATACGCACCTGACAAAAAAAAATAATTAAAGTAATATAAAAATGGTATCTAATCATAGGGACAATATTCCTTATAAGAAAAATAAAATAAAATTGGTATGTACATAACTTCTTTTCCATGGCAACGGCTTCCAAACATAGCATACTTTGGTATATTCTTAGACACTGATATCAGGTAAAGATGCATAAAAAATTAATGGAAGCAATTGTTGGAATTTGATCTATCTGAACTATAAACATGTGCAAGGGATAAACATTTAGTAAGTCCAAAAAATAATTAAAGATACTATAAACCTATGTAAAAAAATTTCCAGAATTCAATATTCTGCCTTTCATTTTCAGGCACTTTTGCTAAAAGAATATCAAAATATTAATATTTGTTATAATTAACTGTCTTTTTTATTATTAAAATATTAAAGCATTTGTAATAAGCTACTTTTTAACAGAAAAAATATATATGTACATGATTTAGAAAAAAAGTTATAGCAAGTGAATGCTGAATTAATCATTTTAAAAATAGGTGTACTTTTCCACCTAAATATACAATATATACATGTACATGTATCAGGAAAGCTTAAATTGACCACAAACTGTAGGTGTATTTAATTTGCTTTATATCCAAATCTTACATTTGCTTAATCTCAAATCAAGTCCAAGGTTTTGGAAAAAAGTGTGATTGGTTATATAAAGGAAAATTTGGCGGGAAATTTTCCCGTACTTTTCACTGTTATATCTGTTCAAAACAAGTCATGTCTAGTATCTTTGAAATGGACCTTTTGCCTTTGGGTTTCAGGTCAAGTTAACTAATAAAACTGCTTTGGTGCCGAGTGGTTATGGTAGTTAGTCATATACCATTTATCAAATGCCTGTCAACACTGAGGTTGCAAGTTTTAATTGACAAGGATTGCCAGTTTTCCTACACCCAAGGTGGAGGTTTTCACTAGTACTTCATCCACCAATAAAAACTGGATGTAACGATATAGCTGAAAACTTGCTGAAAGTGGCATTAACCACCAGTCAAACAAACAAGCTTATAAAACTAAATCTACAATTATGAAGTTTATTCTTCCAAGTCATTCAGATAGGCTACTGAAGCCTGAATTATGTCTGTTTACTTTGTGACACTGGCTTTTGATGTTTGTACACATATCTCTGTAGAAAGATTCTCTATTCCTTGTTGCCTGTCTCTCTTATGGCAAGTTTATGGTGACAAAGACCTAATCCATTGTTTGCAATTTTAGTTTCCATACAGTTAGTAATGACTCTACTGTCAGTAAGAGGTGTCTGCACTGTAAGCAGTGGTTTTGTTAACTTTCTGCTTTACTGATTCATTAGTTCCTGACAATTGAGATTTCAATGCCGAACTGTGTGATAATTTTTCAAATAATGGTAATTAGACCAAAACATCTTCCATTGAATCTTGGCACTGTACTGTTTCTTCAATTAATGAGTTGTAAATATTTGGCTGTGAATATGAAGGCTGATTAGGAATACATTGTGGAAGTGTATCAATAAATAGAGTCACAGATGACATGAAGGTATCAATCAGATAATTTTTCTCTAAAGCCAACAACACATTTAAGGGCATCAGAAATTCCAACATTTTCAACTTCCTTGTCATTTTGGTACATTTATAGTTCTAAACTTCAATCTGGTCACTTCTGAAGTCTTTGGTGATTTTTTTTTCTTTTTGGTTTGATGTATCGATTGAAAGTCATGTTATTGCTATTGACAACTGACAACTGTATAATGTGCGAGTCTCTGCCTGAAAGAAAAGTTATATATATGAAGGCTCCAAATACCATATTACAAAAAGGCAAAATCAGCAGGCTCTTTTGCTTTCACTGCTTGTAGAATGTAAAGAAATTCCATTTTATTTTCTGTACTGATGACCTTTACTCATGTTTTCTCATAGAGACGATGCTTTCAGTTTCACACTTTTTTAGTTCAGGGTTCTTCAATTCATTTTTCATTATGTTACATATTTTTTTATCCATTGTTTTACAACAACTTAAATTAGGTCTACTGCATATATCTTACTCATAGATCTAATACTGAGACAATATTCGTGCATTTTCCCAACATTTGAGTATTGTTGTCAAAACGGTTATTGAAAGTCTATTCCTTTTTTTCTTAGATTTGCATTGACAAACAGTTGCATATTCTTATGCTTGAACACATCCTCCATCTTTGTTCCACGTAATCTATTTAGTATTTTAAAAATTAAATAGGCTGAGAGTTTCCAATGAAAATCATGACTTCAAGTGCAAAAATGTGATAAAGCTTCTGCAGGTAAAATTTCATTTTACAAATGTGAAACTTTCACAAATGACAAACAATAATTTTTATGCCATATCTCTTTTTCAGCCTACAGTCTTCAGAACTCAAATAATATACCTTACCAAGTCCTGTTGTTTCAACATCAAAATACATGTGTATCAGGCTACTATCTTTCAAAGTCTGGTTCTATAGGATGGTACTGTGGAGTACTAAATAGTACAGGAATATCCTCGGTTCTTTAGGAAACACCTTCTCTTACTTCTCTAGATGCAAGCTTTTTATGCCTATATTGAAATATAATTTACATATCATATTCATATACGATGGTCTCACTGTTATCATTATTTACATATTTACCCTGGACAATATGTGATTGTGGGGGCTTGTGGGAACTTTCACATCATTTTGGGTAATTTTAATTATTTTTTAATGAGAGATGAAAAAACAATAATTAAACTTGGCACAAAATATGATTAACATATTTCTGACAACCAAGAAAGCAAATTTATGAAATTCTATACAGATATTTAATTTAACAGACATGCAGAATGAGTGAAAGAAAAGCTTATAAAATTTGTGTACTTTTCCAGTGGCAGTCAAAATTGTGTTCCCTATGTCACACCTCCTTTTTCTCGTTGATTGTTAAACTTGTTCTACTAAATTTGCTGCGATACTATTAACTGGACATAGATCAAGCTTCTTATCAATCAAGCAAATTTTTGGAAATGTCAAGTACTTGAAAAAATGGTCTGCTATAGTATACCCCCACTGCCCACTCGCTCCCTTTAACCTGCCTGAACTATTCATATAGACTGTGGGACCGTTTATATTGGTGAGCCCAATTCTGGTATATCAGTATTATGCACAATACTGGTACACTAGTATTGCGATCGCCAAGTACTGAGGATGTGCATTTAAAAAAAAATAAACACCAGGTAGTGCCAAGAAAGCTTTTTTATTTCAAAATATATTTTAATTTCCTTAAAATACTAGTACTCAACAGTATAAGCCAATTAGATTCTTAATTAGGACCCCGCCACTTTGTGGCGGACGCCCTATAGTGATTAGTTCGTCCGTCCATCCGTCCGTCCGTCCAGAACTAATCTTGTCCGGGCTGTAACTTTTTCATCTTTCGAGGTAGGCTTTTGATATTTGGAATTTGGGTAGATAATATCAAGGCGATGTGTCACATACCATGGTTGCTGACCTTTGACCTTGCACTTTGACCTTAAGGTTACATTATTACTTTCTGCATTACAAATTCATGTTCGTGCTGTAACTTTTTTATCTTTCGAGGCAGGCATTTGATATTTGGAATGTGGGTAGATAATATCAAGGCGATGTGTCGCATACCATGGTTGCTGACCTTTGACTTTAAACTTTGACCTTATGTCACATTATTGTTTTCTGCATGAGAAATTCATGTCCCGGCTGTAACTTTTTTTATCTTTCGAGGCTTTTGATACTTGGAAAGAGGGTAGATAACATCAAGGCGATGTGTTGCTTACCATGTTTGCTGACCTTTCACCTTGACCTTTAGGTCTGCGGGGCATACAGAGATGGGTACCATCCCACTGATATCTAGTTAGATTTAACCCGCGTCTGGCGTAGTGAATTCTTTTAAAACAACTTGTAATTGGTTACATTTTTTTTGCAACCACTTGGTCGATGCCTCTGTTGCTGGACTGTTAGTCCCCGATGGTATTACTAGCAAAGTAGTTACACTTCGGTTCTGACAAGAATATAATTGATTCTTTTAGTGATATATCATTGACTTAATTTACTGCCCTTAAATTTCCAAAATTATTATAACTCTAAGGTGTCTCTATTTTCATGGTATAGATTGCCTAAGCCTATAACGTTTTGTAATTTTTGTTATGAAAGCTCTAGAACATCTTAACCGTTTGAATTTTAAAAAAAATTTTGGGATGTGAGGGCCAAGTTTTGATTGAACGAAAATTCGGCCAATGCAACATTTGAGTTGCCAAAACAAACTCCTTGAAGACGATTAAAAACATATAGCCACAAATCCAAGCCGTAAAGTAGTTCTTTTGTTAACCGATTTTGGTGTAAAATCAAAAGTCAATTTAACACCAATGAATCGGAACATCACAGCAAATGCCAATCAACAAAAGATTCAAGATCAAATGAAAAGTATGACGAAAATGTGCAAGATATGCCAACTCAAGAGTATTGGCAAATACTGGCAACTAGACTTAACTTTAAAAATCTGAACGTCACACCAAAAAATAAAGAAAACAATGGTTATTCTGCTCCAAACTGTGAAAATGTAAATAGGCTTAACGTAGATTTAAATATACGAATTTCACAAGAGAAATTGTTTAATGTTATAAAAGCTGTAAGAAAAATAAAGCTTCTGGTGATGAAATTATAATGGAATAATGTATAACAACAACCTCAGGTATTTGACGATGCAAACTAATATTTAAAGTAACATTTCGTAACAGTATAATTTGTGACAGATGTCTGATTAGTAATGTCAATCCTTATAACAAAACTGGAGTCTATTTTGCTTATCTGGTTGATGATGGCTAGCAAAAAACATAACAAATAAAAAAAGAACAGAAAAAAAAACAAATAACGCAACAGCAACAGAAAAAAAAAGATTGTTGCGAGACTTTTGATCAAACCATAGGAAATGCTTGTAAAAGTTTTAACAATTAGTTATGTCTCGTTGATTTAAATATTAGGTAATTTTCTTTAAATTTTATTTATCAGCAAAACATTTAGAACATTTAAGGTTTAAGTTACATATGGGACATTAGTATAGCTGTTGAAATTGCTGTCTTCTCTTCTGCATTACTGTACATAACACTTGTAAAGGTCATTGTTGTACTTGGCGTTTCAAGCATAATTTGGTATTCCTTAAATGTGTGCGTGGAGGGGGTGGGGGTAGTTGATGCTTTTAAGCGTGTTTGAAAACACATAAGCTTGTATCAGTATAGGCTGGATGGCAATTTATTACCTGATTCACCTAGACAACTTTTTGTGTTAATGTAAACCAAAACAAGTTGTAAATGGTATATACAAGACCATGAAAAACTGTGCTAGTATGTATTGTTTTTAAAGATTCGAATATGAGTTGGGACTACAAACTGGCTTAACATTTAATTTGAGTATAATATTAAAGATATCCGTACACAACTTGTAACTGTTTTGTCAGAATACATAATAGAAAGCATACTTAACTTAAAGCTTTATCATGCACATTACCATATTATATATTTTTCTCCAAATGTTAGTTCAACATTGGCGTTTTTGGAATAAAAAAGTCGTTTTCAATAAAAGCTTATAATAGAAACAAATAACGGACGGACGAATATCAAAGTTCTATATTGGGGTTAAAAATCTAATGACATTCTATTAATGAAGCTGTTTGCATATTCGTAAAAAAGTCCTGAATAGTTGCATAATTCAAATTTATATTTATATGATGCGACTCTGATCAAATTATCGATCTGTTTGTCTTCTTTTAAAGACTAATGATCTTACCACACCCTCTGTCTAACTTGCAATACAGTCATTACGCTATGGCGTTTTCATAAAATGCTAAGAATGTGGATAATTGTGTTCGAATTTCTTATTCATTTCGTGTCCTGTTGGTAAAGGTAGTTAGACATCTACTATTGATCACGTGACTGTCAACACTCAGGTTGCAGATGCGATTCTCACTGCGAGCAGAGTGTGCACGACTCATATCTTAATCGACAAGAATTGCAGATTTCATGCTGAAAGTCAGAGATTTTCAGCTGGTATGGGTTCTTCTAAAAATAAAATATCCTACTTGCTATATTCTGTTTCCGTATTTTTGGTACAGTGTAATAAATGTGTTTGTGGAAGTCATATTTTAGAATTCGAAACATAGCACTGACCAAGTGTATATTTTGATGGTTAATTTGAACCGATTCCATTCAAGAATTTTTGTCACGAACCACATACAATGGTTTGAAGAGAAGTCTGTACAAAATCTTGTAATCCATTTACTGTTATTTTCAACGCCACAGCTACTGATATATAATTGTTTAATTGATGCCTGTTTATTTGTTCCACCATTCTACTGTATATTGTATTGTTGTATTTAAATGTAATATCGTTAACTATATTTATTGTTAAAGGTTTTCATGCAGTTACTACACATTGAAATATATTCAAAATCAAGTTAGCTCAGAAAAATAGAGATTATTACCATAAAATTGGTAATTGGGAGATATTTCGGTTTTGGAGGAATAAATGTAAAGTTTTAATTGAAAAGTCGAAACAGAATTACTACTCAAAAATAGTTGAGGACAATAAAGATCCAAAAGAAATCTGGGACCTATTTAAAAATCTTAATTCCAAAAAACAAAATAGTTTTCCTCAGTCTATGAAGTTTGAAAATGAAACATATAACAATTTACAAGAAATTATTGACAAACTAAATAGTTTCTTTGCAAAAGTTGGTGGATTTTCAGCAAATAGGGACTATACTAATTCAAATCTTAACAAAGTTGAAACTTTTATTCAATCTAAAGTACCATCTGAAGTTGAATCCAGAATACCTTTGACCAAAGTAGATGAAACAAAGACTTTAATTCGAAAATTGGATACGTCATAGGCAACGGGTTCAGATATTCTAGGACCTATTTTCTTAAATTGTCATCTGAGTTTTTAGCTCCATGTATAACTTACTTGATCAATCTTAGTGTTATACAAGGAGATTTTCCGTCAAGCTTAAAGACCGCAAAAATTACACCACTTTTTAAAAGTTGAGATACATCCTTACCTGAAAATTATAGACCTATTTCAGTTTTACCATCCCTATCTAAAATATTTGAGAAACATGTGACTACTCATCTTTATTCATACCTTTCAAAATATAAATTATTGCACGAATCTCAATCTGGATTTAGAAACCAACATTCATGGCATACAGCACTAACTAGTCTAATTGATAAATGGTTAAAATGTATAGATAACGGAGACTTAGTTGGTGCAATATTTTTAGATCTCAAAAAAGTTTTTGATACAGTTGATCATTATATTCTCTGTAAAAAGTTACAATGCTATTAGATATGCAGGTATTCTCTAAGATGGTTTGAATCTTATCTATCCTCTCGAACACAGTCAATTTGCATAGGAAACAGTACATCCACTACCGAACTAGTAAACTTTGGAGTTCCACAAGGATCAATTTTGGGACCTTTGCTCTTTATTTTATTCATAAATGATTTACCTTTGGAACACATAAAATCTGAAATTGATATGTATGCCGATGATACTACAATACACAATCACAGTAAATCGATGATAGAAATTAAGCAAAACTTAAATGAAGATCTTAACGTAGTAAATAATTGGTGTAATAAAAATAATATGGTTATTAATCCACAAAAATCTACTGTCATGTTGTTAGGTACAGTACAAAAAAGGGCCACAGTGGACACTGAACTAAACATATTTTTAGGGAGTAATGCATTAAACATGGTAAATGTTCAGAAGTTATTAGGAATCTTTATGGATCAAAATCTTGATTGGATATACCAAGTAGACTACATCTGTAAAACCATCAATTCTAGATTATTTCTATTCACTAAAATAAAAAGGTATTCAGATAAAAAAATGTAGAATTTTGTTTTTCAATGCTTATGTTTTACCAATTTTTGATTACTGTTGTACCATATGGGGAAATTGCAACGATGATGGAATTTAGAGAATTACAAAATTACAAAAAAGAGCAGCACGTATAATATTAGATGCTCCTTTTCTAACACCATCTAAAGAACTATTCTCTGATCTAAATTTAAATCTAAAATCATTTAAAGATCGAGTTTCTTATGACAAATTAACATTAGTTTACAAAATTTTGAATAACAAAACACCAGATTATATAAAAACTTTATGTATTCCGTGTTCGGAAAATAATAACAGGAATTTAAGATCTGTAACTAATAATAACCTAACAGTAATCCGTCCAAACACCAACGCCATGAAAAAATCCTTTGCTTATTCATCTGCATTACAATGGAATAAACTGCCAATTCATATTAAAAATGCTACAACTCTAAATAGTTTTAAAACGAAATGCCTTAATCACATAAAAGGGAATTAAGAAATTTTAATAGAATTGTGTTTTATATGATCTTATATGGTTGTTTTTTTTCCTTTTTCTTTTTTGTTTGTAAATATGCATGACTATTGAAATGTCTTTTTATATTATCATGATTATGTGTTTGATATGATTTTGAGGGCCTCAAAGTAGATTAGTGTAAACTAATTGAGCTACCCTCTTTAAATAAAGGAAATTATTATTATTATTATTATTATTATTATTATTATCCAATGAACAGAAATGACATTTGATAACAGAAAATATAAAGTATTCACTTTAAATACAGTGTTGCACGTAAGGCTTTGTTCTGCGGTGGGAACTAGTTCGAATAATCGATTTCTGATATTTGTTAAATACATGTATGGGCTTTGCATTTGAATTGTTTGTTTTATATGTAGTGAAATATATAATACTGCAATATGTTATCATATATTAAATTTTGGAATTGATATATTCAATATTTGATTTTTCGAGTTACGTTCATCGGCATGACAGCGCCCATCACCGAAAGACAGTTCCATTATAAAATTTTGGTTCTTAATTAATAATTTCAAACATATTCATTTTAATATGAAAAACGGACATAACCCAAGCATTTTTGCAGTCTAATTCAATATTTTATCTGAATTTTTCACTTAACTTAATTGATTATTATTCGGTTTGCAAAATTCTGCTCATTCATCAGTAATTAAGTATGCTTGGAAATATTTTCTCCTTCAACCATCCTTAGCAATAGATTGTTTGATGGTGTTTAACGCCACTTTCAGCAATTTTTCAGCTATATCATGGCGTACAGTTTTATTGAGGGAGGAAGCCGCAGTACCCGGAGAAAACCCCCGAACTGCGGTAGGAAAACTGGCAATCCTTGTCAATTAAGATAGGAATCGAGTACACCCTGCCCGCAGTGAGAATTTAACCCGCAATCTCAGTGTTGGCAGACCACGTGACCAATAGTAGACGAACTACCTTGACCACTCGGCCACCGAGGCCCCCTTAGCAATAGTAGTGGATACAAATATAATAACTTATTATAAGCCTACTGTTTTAATGGCTCGTGTTAGTGAGGGTATATAGCTATGAGGTTGTCCGTCAGTTACACTTGAGGGTAACAAACTCTTATTCGTAAATGCACTTACAAAACTTATGTTACTTCAGATAATAATAATGATAGAAGGCCGAATTAATAGTTTTATACTCAAATTCAGCAGAACACATTGATACAAATTATCACAAAAGTTATTCTATTAGAGTATTTTGCACAGTTAGTAGAGTATATTTGTCATAAGTTAGCAGGTAGAAATGTATGTTTGCAGTTGCCGTTTTCCTTGATGTTGTCATTTATGTCCATGATATTTAATCCAAAACTGTCGTCATCGAGTAGTGAGTTTTTTCTCAGTATAAACAACGTTATTGTGTTCTTTTTTTTCTTTGTAAGGAAGACACTGTCCTTAGAATTCCACTTGATCAGAGACACATGGATGCATTTTTCTGTGTATAGGCATGCAATTTGTTAGATATGTAATAATTACTACTACTTAGCCAGTGTAATGCGCTATATTTAAATACTTATTTACACTCATAATAGATATTTATATTCGATGGAACTGTTTTCCACCATTTTTCCTACATATTTATTACTGATCTATTTTGGGGTTTCTATTCTAAAAACATAAAACTATACAGATTATATAGAGAATAACATTTTCATTTATTAGCTGTTATGTTACATTACTCTCCAAAACAATTCCTAAACGAAGAAATTTACCGGACATTCAGTCCTTTAACGTAAAGAAAACTAACAGACTGTGGGATTATGTATCAAACAAGGTCCGCTGCACTAAGTTAAATTATGTATCGGATAAAACATAAACATTCGGATAAATCGTTATAGAATTAGGAATTAGTTATTCGTAAATCAAAATAAGAAAGGGGATGTATAGAAAAGCTTTTCAAGCTTAATGCAATGCACTGGTTCATTTAGCTGAGAGCTTCTCCAAATCTAGTTCACATGCATACGTTGAAATTGACACAGTGCCTGTAGTAGTTTGTATGTATTACGCGTTGCATCGGATGGGGGAATCTGTGCTCTTGAATAGCAATTTCGGTCGGAAAAAATTAAAATGTCTTTTAATTTAAAATTACGAGTAAAACTATCAAAAGCAAAAATTATCGGCCTACAAATCATTTAATTGTCCAAAATTTGTCCAATTACTCCTTATAGTATTTTGTGTCCTTTACTCCTAATTTTTCATGAAAAATCTACGCGTAATAATTTCGTATAGTGGGTTTTTACCGTCTTTAAGTTCAGTTTACACCTTTTGTAAATATTATTGTGCGTAAAAATATATTCTTGCAGAAATTATTGCGGAAAATAAATTTATGAACAGAAAAAGTTAATGTTAGTAATGTTAGTATCAATTATATTCCAACTATAACTTTGTATAATTGTATTATCCTAACTATTTATCCTAGATAGAATGTAAATGGCAAGAACAATACAAATATCAGTTGAATTCTTTATTAGTAAAGAAGTAATGGCATTTGTACATATGTACGGTCACGACTCGTGAAAATCAAAATATAGGCGGCCGACAGTTTATGAGATGGCAAGCCCCATTATCATTATACTAATCATTATTCTAATTCTTATATCATTATCATTATCATTAGTCTGACAAATTTATCAGTACACTAACATTATAATTATCCTTATCAAGCATCAAAAACCTCTATAGCCATAAAAACAAACTGGTCCTGGGCAGCTATGGCTAAACAATTCAGTAAAAATTTGTACTAAGAACTTATGAGATCAAATGTGTCGCGAAATTTCCGCATTGCAGGCCTTGCAACAAAGACTGGGACTACCATAAAAATTAAATTAAGTTACTTTCAAATAGCCTAACTTTTAACATTGTGTAAAGGGAAAAATAAATTTTTAAGGACCTACTAGCATACCAGTAAATTAATTTAGTAAATTAAGCTACCATGTTGTTACTTCATAAAAATGTTTCAAAGATTAAAATCAAGGAACAAATTTGCCTTGTCCTGGGAACAGAGACTAAGGCAATATACAGTCCCTACACTAATGATCATATCAATTTTGTCCTATAAAGCACTTTCTTCAGTAGTCCTTGCTCGTCCACTAGACAGGTTCCCATGAAACTTGATTTTCTATGTTGACAGTACCATGTTAACGTTCTGCATAAACTTGGCGACAGTAACGAAACATAGTTTGTGGTGAACTCTAATGATTGTGATGAGCTCTCTATAGGCCAGAATTACTTGCTGGAAATTTGCCAGTAATACATGTAGTAGGTATTATGATCGAGTCGTGACAAGTCCTCTTAACTGATCTATTCACAAAGCTCACATAATATGTGGTACCAACAGCATAAAAGGCTGAAAGTAGAATACAAAAGCACAGAATCTGCTCTTCGAATTATACATTAATATACAATTTACTGAATGAAATTGAAAATTTCTTA
Organism: Limnoperna fortunei; assembly: GCA_944474755.1. Taxonomy (NCBI): domain Eukaryota; kingdom Metazoa; phylum Mollusca; class Bivalvia; order Mytilida; family Modiolidae; genus Limnoperna; species Limnoperna fortunei. Next base: position 21,582,416 of record OX104116.1, read on the forward strand.
TAACCATAGTGCTAAACATATAAAATTTGAAACTCTCAACATAAGTGGTGGGTGGGTGGGTAAATGAAGTTAATTTGGCAATCTTATACCAATCCTAAAATGCACGTCTGCTCTCTTCTATTGTAGGTTGAAAAAGAAAGCGCCAAAACAAACCCTTAAACAGGGCCAATTGAGTGCCGTGTGCAGAAGGGAACATATTAAAACAATGATTTCATTTAAATGCCGTGTGCAAATAAAGTACTACTATCACACCCTTCAGCCCACACGATAAATAACGCTTTCTACTATGATAAATCAATTTAATTTTTAATAATTAAATTTTATTATCCTAGATAGAATGTAAATGGCAAGAACAATACAAATATCAGTTGAATTCTTTATTAGTAAAGAAGTAATGGCATTTGTACAAATGTACGGTCACGACTCGTGAAAATCAAAATATTGGCTGCCGACAGTTTATGAGATGGCAAGCCCCATTATCATTATCCTAATCATTATTCTAATTCTTATATCATTATCATTATCATTAGTCTGACTAAATTATCATTACACTAACATTATAATTATCCTTATCAAGCATCAAAAACCTCTATAGCCATGAAAACAAACTGGTCCTGGGCACAGAGACTCAGCAGCTATGGCTAAAAACTTCTGTAAAAATTTGTACTAAGAACTTATGAGATCAAATGTGTCGCGAAATTCCGCCACATGATCTCGTTCCAACGAGATCACCTTCCAACGAGATCTCCGCCACTGCGGAAGCGACACACACAGCCGGTCGTGACCGCACACATGTGTGACAAAAATAAACTTTTTACATACAAAGGTTCAAGTTTACCATATTCATAGCAAATGAATTGGGGTTATTGGTTCAACTTCTAACTAACGTATACAAGTATATACAAAGGGAAACATTTAACCACCGAGTTATCCATTAAAATTCAACCCCAATAAGTACTGCAACGCAGCCTGAATATGATGCACAAATATGCAATTGCCTAAAAATGACAAGTGAACTTTATCGTCACTAAACAAGCATTCTTCATACTATTTTATTTCTGGGTATTTAATATAAAACCCCCCTAATGAGCCAATTAAAGAAGCCGCAAAGCTATTGATTCTTTGTGCTGCCCGATTCATAGCTTTGACATTGTTACTTTTACGCCATTGTTGCCTTGGCAGCACTTGTGACCAAATTAACTTTGTATTTGGTAACATTCTGTGAATAGCGAGAACAGTTAAACGAATTCTATACCTAAGCACATGCAAGTTCTTGTATCCAAGATCATTTCCAGAGCTATGGATAACTAAATATTCAGGAGGAGAATTGCTTTTTAAAAGCCACTTTAATTTAAACAACAAATCTGACCATTTCATGCCCCTTTCGCCATACCATTGGACAGTGCCTTTATGCCTTTCCAAGCCCAGATTTTCACCTTCAAATGTACAATTTCTGGCATTCTTTGATGCATGCTTAATGATCGATGAGCCTATTATCCAGATACAAGCAAGTCTTTCTTCGTCTGTTATAGTATAATAATTATAAGCATTGAACATTTCACTTTGGCATTAACCAGATTACCCTTTCACCATCTGTTATAGTATATAGTTTTTAAACAAGAGAAAAATTACTTATAATTATTTATTTTATTTATTTATTTATTCGTTTTTATTGTATTTTATTTATTTATTGTTTTATAAACATAATTTCAAAAACATTTGTCCATTACCTTATATACCGTTTATACGCATCAGATTTCCAACGGCCTAGTCTTTGTATTTCCTCTTGGGAAACCCCCATTTCAAAATGCATTGTAGCAACCCCAATTCTGAAAGAATGCGTTTCATATCTAGATGTATCAATTCCAAAAAACTTTAATGCTTTATTTAAAACTGTGGAAAACTGGCAACGTGTTAATGGTTTTTCGCCAAAATGAATAAAAAGTGGACCCTTTAAAGGGGGACGCATGATTAGGAATGATTCAAGCAATTTAACAGGACATAGGGGGGGTCTTGTTTTCAGAAATTTGGATACGAGAGCCGTTGCCATATTGGTCAGTTTTAAATGCCGGAATAAGCAAATTAATTTGTTGAACACCTTTAGTGTTTGCAAGATCTAAATTTTCTATTCCAATAACCTGATGCTCTTGTGAAATTTTGCTTCGAGTCAGTTCTCCTACTCGCAAGCACCAGGGACAAGTAAGCAATAAACTGGGTGACTTGAGACACCGGGGGAGGCCATATCATGTTTAGAAAAAATTCATTTCTAAAATTTTCAAAACATGCTATTCCATTATCATATGCAACTTTTGTATTGTCTGATACTGAATTATCTACAAGTCTGTCCATCTCAGCCCTAGGATCAGATTCATGAAGTCTTTTGGAATGTCCATTTGCTTCAACTCTGCATTTGGTGCTAACATTCGGAAACGGTCCCACTCCTGACGAGAAATTGAATCAGCTATCCCATTGGCCGAGCCTTCTATATGGCTCGCCATGACTTGCATATTATTTAACATTGTAAGAATGACCAGAGGTCTGAGCAATTGCATTACTCTTTTAGATTTTGATGATTTTCTATTGATAATGGCTACCAATGCCTTATTGTCTGTGTGAAATCTGAACTTGCGACAAGAAAGCTCCACTTTAAATAAGTGAATTGCCAAAACAATGGGGACCAATTCTAAAAACGTAATGTCTCGCATTATTTCTTCAGATTGCCATGATTCTGGCCAGGGAAAATATGCCCATTTATTGGCAAAGTAAACCCCGCAACCCAGATTTTTACTACCTGCACTATCCGTGAACAGATCAAGTTCTTCATTTGAAAACCAAATGTCACTAACAAAATGGCAACTGCCATTAAAATTTTCTAAAAACTTAAGCCATGTTTTAATGTCCTCTTTCATGTTCAGAGAAACTCTAATAAAATGGTTCTTTTTCTTAACCCCACACATTGCATCACAAAAACGTCTGTTAAAAGCTCTTACTGATGGTATTGCTTTAGCACAAAAATTCAGCAAGCCTACTAGAGACTGAAGCTCATTTAGAGTTGCCTTCTTTCTATTAAAAATCATCAAAAGTTTTTGTCTGGCCCGCTCCAGTTTTTCCTGGGGGATACGAATAACCATCTCAACACTATCAATTTCTAACCCAAGAAATACCAAAATAGATGTTGGGCCTTCAGTTTTCTCATTCGCCAAAGGTACCCCTAACGACTTACAAATATTTTGAAATTTCAACATTAAATCAGTACCTGCTTTTCCTGCCATGAAGAAATCATCTAAATAATATTCCACTACACCTTTATTCGAGGTTGAGCGCAAAATCCACTCGAGAAACGAGGCAAATCTTTCAAAAAGGGAACATGAAGCAGAGCAGCTCATTGGCAGACACTTGTCAAAATAAAATTGGTCTTTAAACTTAAACCCAAAAAGTTCAAAATCACTAGGATGTAAAATGAGAATCCGAAAAGCTGATAAAATGTCCATCTTGGCCATTTGAGCATTTTTTCACAACTTTGCCACAGAATTCAAAACTTTGTCAAAAGATGTATTCTGTACAATAGAAAAAACTGGATCAATGCCATCATTTACACTTTTCCCTAAAAGATGAGAAAGATGATGTATTAACCTCCAACCAGTGGATGTGGGTTTTTTCTGACAACACCTATAGGGGATAACCTAAAATTTGGCAAGGGTCTTTCATTAAATGGGCCTGCTATTCTTCCCATGTCGACTTCCTTTAAAAAATTTTTATGGGTTTCAGCCTCATATTGATAAGCCGAAATCAAATTTTTACAATCAACTGGTAACATTGGACCCTCATAATTTATTTTAAAACCAAATTAAAAACCGGACAGTAAAATTTGTGCATCCTTTTTTTTTGGATAATTCATTATAAACTGACTTAGAATTTCACAATTAATTGGGGTTTTACCAAGTTCATATATATTGCTACTTGTTTGTGGTGTATTTATTTTTGAAATTGCCATTGGTCATGTTTGTAAATCGCTGGGTTTTGGCATATTGTTCAGGCAAATTTTTATTGTAACTCGACTTGATTGACCGAAAGTCTGATGGTCGGGGACAATGCACTTCTGGGTGCTCCCCCTCACATCTTAAGCAAATGTGCTAAAAGTTACAAAAGGCGCGACCACATCTGCCCTTCTTATTGTAAACATAGCATTTTTTACCAAAAATTGTGTTTATTAGAGGTGGTTTTCCTTTACCTGTGGCAAGGGGAGCTAATGGGCACATATAAAGCAGCCACAACTCTTGATCAATGGTTCCCCAAGATGAAGCAGGGGTCCTAGCCTTTCTAAGCCTAAATTGCTGATCATAGTCTCGCCAACCTAATGTAGACAGCCTACTAGCCCCAAGCTTAATGTTGTACAAATACCTTGAGTACTTTCTGGATGAACAGATGTGTAAAGGCTGGCAAAAATTAAAAAGGCATCTAACCAGGTGTTGATATCTGTTATTTGCCTAACTGTACTTGCCTTCAAAACTAACTGACCCTGGTCATTTAAAGATAGTTGCTTGCTAGTTTCAACATGTGATTTTTCTAACAAAATACCTAAATCTATACAGTCACCATTTATAATTTTTTGCTTGGTTTGTTGTGAAATGTGCATAGCCAAATCATCATGTATGCTATTGATTTGTAGTGAAACTGGTACATGTATGTCGCTACTTGTACCTGAGCTCTGTGGTCTATTATTCAGTATTGGCTGAATAATTTGCGTTGGACAGGAACTGGCTGTGACTGCACAACTTCCAGACTGGGAGACTGGTATTTCTCCTGCTCATTCCTCTGTTGTGTTTCAGAACTAGGCATTGCCAAGCCTTTCCTTCTCCCTGCATAAGGACTTTTAGAAGCCCTTTGTGACATGCGAGTAGTCTTGCCCATATTATTTGTGTAAATGCAGCAAACCTACAATCTAACTCACAAAAATTAATAAATATTAACACAAAATTAAGTAACATATCTACAATATCATATATATGCAAGTAGATTTTTTTATGCAATCAATTAATAGAGCAAAAGTATTGAAAACTGAAATAAACTTCTTCATCATACTAGTACCTCTGAACGATGAAACCGTCCGAGCTTCAAACATACATGCGATATAGATGAAAAGCAGACGACAGCGATTTTTTTAAAATTTAATCATGTAATTGTCTGTTTGTTGTCCAATGTTGTAGCGATTATAAATCATTTGTAGATAACTTGATAAATATAAAGCGTGTATTTAATGTTGTTGTGCACCACGTGTTGCAAAATTCGACAATGTGTTATGCTTTCGCCAGAAACTGAGATAGTTGACAGCGTACGTGATATACGTTCGTAAAGTAAGTAACACTTGCGTAAATTTAAGTAACAATTTAAAAGTAAACTAAGATAAGCTTGTGTAGTTGCAATAAATGAAGTAAATTTGGCAATATTATACCAATCATAAAATGCACGTCTGCTCTCTTCTATTGTAGGTTGAAAAAGAAAGCCCCGAAGCAAACCCTTAAACAGGGCCAATTGAGTGCCGTGTGCAGAAGGGAACAGACTAAAACAAGGATTTCAATTAAATGCCGTGTGTAAATAAATTACTACTATCACACCCTTCAGCCCACACGATAAATAACGCTTTCTACTATGATAAATCAATTTAATTTTTAATAATTAAATTTTATTATGTACATTGAAGCTATAGAAAAAGTAGTCCACGAAGATGCTTCATCATTCATCGCCATTTTAAGAATTTAATTTTGAATTGTTGATTGCTAGATTTTTTAATTTATCTGTTCACAATGTGGTACGATATAATGTTTTATGTACTGTGAAAAACTTGACAATAAAACATGTCATTTTTTGCTTTGTTCTGTGATTAAACGTAAATTAGTGATGATTTCGTCAAGTGTGATTTTCCCGTAGTTTTTTTGTGTTATTGTTGATAGTCATTCAGCAGATTCTTCTTTCCATTGGTTTATGGAAACTCACGTGTTTCATTATTAAAATGTATTATTGCAGCAGATCTAACTTGGATTTATATCTAAAATAAAAAGGGGGTCGTGGTTTTGTGGCGGTTAAGGCCTACAACTTGCCTGCCTTGGTGGTTATAAATTATTAATATGGACATTATTTCAATAATTATTAACACACATATGTGTGATAAGAACTTTAAATGGACTGTATAATTGTATTTTGATGTTACCCAATAATTTGTTAAATTGATAATGAAAAATCGTAAATAATTTTGCAATTAAATGCATCGCATGATACCTTTTAAAGGTGTTCAAACTGATTCTGATTTATGTTGAAAATCCCTCTGTATTAGATCTCTTTCCTTTAAAAGCCAATGTTATTAAGACTATCAGTTTAATAAAGGCACTAGTCGTTTTGCTTTATGTAAATTGAATTTTATTCGAACTGTAATTTTCATTGAGTTATTTTACATTATAAATTATTGTTGCAACATTTCTTTGTATCATTTTGCCATGTCCAACGATGAGAGTTCAAAGACTCAGGTCCGAAGAATCCGAACTATTTTTGTTAACAAGGGATTGTGATTTAAAAATGTTCCCGAAGTTGTGAGTTGTTAATGCATAAAAAGTAGCCACTGGATAAAAATACTGCAGAGATTGCAGAAGCATGGTACAAAAGTTGTGTAGCAACTCGCACTCCATATGATTCAAAACCCCTCCTGTTACAGTTTTATTACTAAAAAATAAGTTTCTGTTTTTTTACATGAAAAAAGATATTTTTGCTGATGTTGTGAAGAAAATTGTTCGAAAAGAAGCTGTGTGTTAAAATAATGTGAGAATGCACAACCTGCTTAAGGGAGGTAAACTTGTGACTCATACATGCATAGAGACCAGAAGGCCACCACCGGTATATTCTACCTAATAGTAAGATCACAACAAAAAATCCCAACATTTGAAAATTTCTTTAAAAAATGGTTTGCAATTATTGACTCGAAAACTTTCCAACTCTTCTTAATGAAAATTTGAGATATGTTAACATACTACTACAAATGAAGGAACCCAAACTGTGACCCTATTTTTTAAACAAAATACGAATAAACAAACCACAGACATGTATGTTATTCAAAAACAGGTCTAAGAAACAAACATACTCATCAGTAAATTCTTCACAGTCCTGGTCGTGTTATCACTGGATATTTTGACAACCATATCCTCTCTTGTTAGTGTTTGCTTTTGTAACTTAAAACTGTTGCATCATGGGCAAGATTGAAGTTTAAACCAAGCAAATCTACATGATAATCAAAAAGGACAGAAATTCCAACTTAACATCCATGGTATATAACCAGAACAAATGCCTTGGAAAATGGTTTGATGAGAGACTCGGACAAAAAACAGAGAACACCCAGAAGTTAAAGAATGGCTCAAACAAATAGATAATTCAGGATTGCCTGGGAAGTACAAAGCATTGATCTACCAGCACAGGAAGCTACTAAGACTTATGTGGTTGCTCATGCTGTATGAGATTCCTCTGACGACAGTAGAGACAATGAAGAAATTGATCAGCAATCGTTTGAGAAAATGGTTACGGGTACCACCAGGAGTGTACCAGGGAGATGTTAAATTGCACAAACTATATTGGTTTCGATCGAGGACTTATCATATACCATTTCAGCAACAAGAAGAATTCCCGTTTCAGAATTATCCAAATATTTCTGTTTTTATTTCCTAGTGTAGCCTGTCAAATGCATGATGTGTCAATAAAACCTCAATTCCTTAAAATAGATATTTAACTCACGTTGCCAAATTCCGTTGTAATAGTTGTAATACAAGCTCATAAAACCTAAAATGTATATAACAGAATTAAAACAAAAATCAATATAGCGGAATATAACATTAAATTTCTAGGCAAGTATCTTTCTTTCTTCTTAAGCAGTCCTTCTAGGAACTCGGACTCATAACAGTACCAAAACAGGTCGGCGAAGAGGACAATTAGTACTTATTGGAATACTGTTTAAAAGTCATGTCATGCAAACATGTCAAATATGTTGTCGATAAGAAAATCTGACATTTGATTTGGTTTTCAGTACATTTATTATTTAATTTAGATTCTTTTTTTAACTCAACAATTTTATTGCACTTGAAAGCTGTAGTACAATTTACCCGGCTTACAGCTTTCAGCTGTGTATCCCTGTTAACATTAGTAACTACACAACCAGGGAGATTGTCTCGTAAATAATGCAGAAAATAAAGATACAAGATACAAGATACAAGATATTTTATGAAACCAATTAATGGTGCCAAATGCTGAGAGATTTACAATCAAAGAAAATAATAAACATATATGATTTGATTGATTTGAATGAACAAGAAGCACAATACAGCTAAATGCAAATTAAACAGGAATAAAACAGCATATAGTATACACATACATACACACACACATACATATACATATATATACACATATACATACATATACACATACACACACCCCCTTCACATGTACATACATATACACACATACATATATATATATGCATACAGATACAAATTATTGTTACACCAGATATCTCACTGTGACCATGAGAAAACTCAATAGATAATATTTTTACTTTAAGTATAAATGAATGATAAGTCTAATTTGTATTTCAATCTATTTTTCTGTTCAATATTTCCTTTCGTTTAGAGATTTCAGCAATGTACTTAGAATTGATATTAATTTTAAGTCTTCAGAGGACATGATCCAAATAAACTTCATATCATCTGAAAGTTTAGATAAGTTCTAAAAATGTGACGCTAATTTATTTATATGAGGGGAACGTACATCCTTTAAAATCGGCATTTTAATAAAAAATGAAGGCCGTCCTCAACTGAATTTTTACATAATTGACATATTCTATCTTCGGATTTTGTGCCATTATACCTTCCTCTTTCGATTTCGAGGTTATGACTACTTGTTCTGAATTTGGATATTATTTTTTTATCTGTTTGTGAGTTTAATTTCAAGTATGGTTCAGACTTAAACATATACTTGAATTTTCTATAGGTTCTTAGTTTGTTACCATAACTGGTATTATTCCCAGATGGTTTTTCTACAACATTGATCCAAATTGTATTAAATTTTGCTTTTAGAGTATCTTTGACTTTTCTTTTGATGAAGTTTGATTTGAAATTTGAATGATGTTCAAATATATATTCTAGATTTAAATGTTTAAATATTTGTTTTATATTACCCATCCATGATTCTTTATTTGGATGGGTTATGGCCTGTGACATTTTTATTGCCTCATATAAGATAATATTTTGGGGTTCAATTTCTTTTACAAGATGAACCCAATAGTTGACCATACTTATTATCATATAAAACAATGTGGGATGAGAACCTAGCTCTCCTCTACAAGCTATATTTGAGGTTCTGGTATTTACTCTTAAAGAGAATTTACACAATTTCATATGGATTTTCTCTAAAACTAAATTATCTTTTTCTTTTGAGATGAAATTATCAACATGGTTTTGTTTCTTCACAGGTATATTACCCCATATTTCAGAGCCATAAAGAAGGATTGGTCGAATTGTATCGTTATAAATATGAATTAGAGTATTAGGTTTTGGTATTTTTTGTGTAAATGTTTTTCTTAATTTAAAAAGAGCTTTCAATCCCTTGTTATGCAACTATTTCTTTGCTCTTTGAAAGCTACCTGATGCTGAAAAATTGATTCCTAAATAAGTATAATTTTGTACGCATTCTAATGTTTCATTTCCCCTAGATATTTTGATATTTTTTTGACGTTCTGCTTTATTAAAAACAAGTACTTTGTAAATTTAAATAGCTTATCAACACAATTTTGAAGGCTTTTTTCAGAAGATGATAAAAGAACAACATCATCAGCATACATTAGAATGCTTAGAGGGTGGGATCCAAGTTGTATTTGGTCACAAGTGTTGTCAAAATATGTAGGTAGGTCATTTAGAAAAATATTAAATAGACAAGGACTAAGATTATCTCCTTGTCTAACACCAATATTTGTTCTGTGTTGGTCAATTTTAACACACATTTCAGTCTGTGCATACATACTATTAATTATTTCATAAAATTTAGTTCCTACCCCTATGTATTTCAGTTTATAGAATAAATGTAAATGTGATACCGAGTCGAAAGCACACTTTAAATCAACAAAGCATGCATAATAGGGCTTTGAATAATTTTTAACATATTTTTGTATAATTGTATTCAAAACAAATATATGATCTGTCGTACGACATACCTTGGTAAAGCCAATTTGTTCCTTATTAATAATATATCTTTTTTCCAAGAAATTAGTCAATCTGGTGTTTAATATTAGGTTGAACAATTTTCCAATGTTATCTGTTAAAGTTATTCCTCTATAATTTGCTGGATCACATTTTGATCCAGATTTATGTATAGGAGTAATATAGCCTTGACTCCAAGTCTTTGGGTAGATTCCATTTGAAAAGACTAGATTGAAAAGTTTTTTTAATAAGGGTATGCAGATATGTTGGCTATATTTGATCATTTCATTTGATATGGTGCTAAAACCACTAGCTTTGGAATTTTTAAGACTTTTAATTGCTTTTGTTATTTCCTCAGAGGCAATAGTGTAATCAAGTTCATTAAATGTTTTTGCATTTTGAAGTAATTCAAGTTTTTGCACAATGATGTCGTCACTATATTGATTATTTGTATTCAAATTTTCAAAATAATCTTGCCATTCTGATGATTCAGTTTTATTATTTAGATTATTTTGGTTATTATTTGAAGTATTTTTTAGTTTATCTAATAGCTGCCAATAAGCTTTTGGATTTTGTTCGTATAAGTTGTCTAGTTTGTATAAAATATCTTGTTTAAATTTTCTTATTTTTGAACGTCTTTGTTTTCTATTTAATTTTAAACATTTAAAAAAAGAACCACGTATGTATGGATCAGTGGGGTGCTTTTCCATGCGTCTATATTTTGAGTATAATTCTCTTTTGAGTTTAATGATTTCTTCATCTTGCCATTCTTTTTCCTGTTTTATTTTCTTTTTCTTACATTTAGTTTGGATTTTGTGTTTTACTATTTTTTTCTTTAATGATATATCTGCGGCCTTTAAGAAGATATTATTAAGGTCTTTAACTGCATTTTCAATGGTATCTTTGTTATATGTTTTATCACAAAATTTATTTGCTAATATTTTAACTTCACTAGAATTGATAGCATCCTGGTATTGTTTAACAGAATTATCATTCCAGATATATTTATTTGGCATAAGGTTTAAATTTAGATCTTTCTCACTTATTTTAGAGTAACACTTGAGCATACATGAAATCTGACAATGATCTGAAAGGTCAGGTAAATAACTATGTATTTGAAAATATATCAAATTTTGGATCATGTCCTCTGAAACTAACATATAATCGACTACACTGCTTCCTAAAGGTTGATGACATGTGTAGGAACCAGTTAAATCACCCATAGTTCTTCCATTTAGGATGCGTAGTGATGAAGTTATACATAAAGAGAGGAGTTGTCTCCCCCTTGTGTTAACAACTGCGTCTTTACTTTTTCTTTGAATTAGAGATAATTCGTTTTTATAGTTATCAAATAAAGGAACATGTTTATCTGAATCCATTTGAATATAATCAAGATCACATGCAGTTCTAGTATTTATATCTCCTGCTATCATAATTTTTCCTGATTGGGAATATTTAATTACATCACATTCAATTATTTCTAGAATGTTATAGTCTAGTTTTTTTTATAATAGGATGAGTATTCTGGTGGGTTATAAACAAAACATATGTAAAGATTTTGCTGTAACCCAAAGAAGGTTTTACTTAGCTGAATCCAAATGAAATCATTGGTGGAATGCTCTAAAAATTGAACACCTGGTCGTATAGTGTTACGAATATATATTGATAGTCCACCGTATCTTTTTTTATTTGATTTTATCTTAGATCTTATAAGATGAACCGGTTTTTGAAAATCAGGAAGTTCTAATGAGTCCTCTAAGTCACAGTGAGTCTCTTGTAAACAAAATATGTCTTGCTGTAATATATTATTTAGAAAAGAGGTATCTTTAAACTTATTCAGACCTTTGGACATATACCCATTGATGTTCCAACATGAAATTCTTAAACTCTTTTTTGTATAATCATGATTTTTGCTAGCAATAGGCATATATTATTATACTGTAACCAGTGGAAGAAGTTTGTATTAACATCTATCTAAGTAAACATTATATTTTTCAATGAAAAAAAAATTAACAACAAGAGATTCTTCTTTCAAAATTATATAACATAACAATAAATGAAAAAATAACAAAGCAAAAACACTCTAGATGATAGAGATTCATTTTTTAACCTTAAACTCTACTTCCATCATTTACAAATACATACATCTGTGAAACTGTTACAAAACTCTACTCTCTACTCTACAATATGTGAGATTAGAGTAGTTACTACTCTCCGGAAACAAGTCTTTTATACTTATTTTCACTTCATTTTAATAGTACATTGTGACCTTGAAGTGTTTATTAACTATTATTTTAACAAAACAGTTGTTTGATTCTTATTTGAACTAGACATGTTAGATTACCAGTTATTATACCGTTCTAAAAAATAACTATATACATATTGGTAATGGAATTATGAGTACATTGTGACTTTTAAGTGTACATATTGTACTGTTATTTTAACAAAACAAAACAACTGTTTAGTTCGTACATGTATTTGTACTAGACATGTTCGATTACCAGTTATTATACAGTTCTAAAACAACAACAAAAAAAAAAAACAAAAAAACAAAAAAAACCCCCAAAAAGTAGAGTACTAGTATGAATTTTCTCCAATCAAAGTCAACAGAACTTGCATACATGTAAGAGTGTAATTTATGGCCTTGAGGCATATGGGCCCCAGTCACTTTTATATAAATAACCATGAGATCCTGGACCCCTACCATTGCATGTAGTATTATTTCTCTTAATTTTCAGTATTTTATACAATTTGTATTTAAGATTTTGACAAACACATTCATGCCTTCAAAATTAAGATGTACATAGTCATACTTGAAAAATCTATAAATAGCTTGCCCTCTATAACTTAAAGCACTATGCTGGCTAAGCTGTACATGATTTTGGTGTAGAAATTTGTGCTGTAGTATAATATTACAGTCTTGGATTTTTTGGTTTAGTTTGTACGAGTCTCCTCTACCAAGTCCTAAAGATACAACAATGGCAATAAAAGGCCATTTTACATGTATATCATCAATCAATCTACCAAAGTCGTTACAAACTTTCTCCATATCATTTCTATCCCTTGCATTATTTGTGAAAAAATGCACAACAACACAGTCAAAAACATCTGGATAAGATTTTATATATTCTGCTGCCTTTTCAGTTGTGTAACAAATTTGTTTTTTAATTGTACATCCTTGAATCAGCTCATTTGTTCTTATAGATCTAAAATGGGAATTTCCCAATAACAAAATCTTTTTTGTGTTGTTACCTTTATTTTGTGTATCATTTCTGTTGTTTGTCATGTTTGTGTCATTAGGTTTTTTTGGTGCTTCTTTGCTTGAGTTTTTATTTGACATTTTTGTTTTTTGCTCACTTTGACCAATATGTATGTTTTTTTCAGATTTAGAGGGGATTTGACTTAGCTCAGTGTGATTATGTTTGGCAATATATTGATTTCTTTCTTTAACAATCTTAAAACTTTCATCAAAACAAGGTAAAATATTTGTATGAACACTATAGCTAGTGTCATTAACAAAATGTTCATTTTCCATATTTTCTAATACATTGAAACGATTCTTTACTTTACATGCATAACTTATTTTGTTTTCTGATAATGATTGTAGTGTCTGGTTGACTTCTTCTAGCTTGCTCTGTTGTTGGTCGGAGCATGTCTTAATTTTCTCTTCCAGAATTTCCACTTTTTCAGAAATATGATCTATTTTTGATCTGTCAGCAGGAATATATTGTGTTGCATTTTAATCATTATACAGCTTTTTTCCACTAAATCACAAAGTGATGAGTTGTCTTGCTCGGTATGTCGTTTCAAATCTTTCTGAATCTGTTTTATCACACATGACATTTCTGATAACTGAACCTCCATTTTTCTACTATGATCCATGGTTCGCATACATGAAATATAATCTTTCAGCATGATTGTAATTGTTTCCATTTGTTGTTTTGTTGATTGTTCTAAACTGCTTATTTTATCTGTTATTTTTGTTATGTCCTTTTCCACTTTTGGTAGATCACTGTTCAAACTATTAATGGTTGACACAATTGATTCTTGAAATCTGGTGGTATTCTTGTCGAGCAAATCAAGGTTGAGTTGTTCAAGTTGATAATTTGCTGATAGTTGGCAACTTGATTTGGTTTCATTTTTAAGTATCAAGCTTTTCACTCTCTGCTCAAAGTTTTCAGTTATTTTTACACATTTATGACATTTATATCTACTTTGTTCAGTAACTATGGTGAACAACAAGTTGGTAGGTTTGTGCAAATAAAATGTATCTTTTTGCGACATGAATTACATTCTAGCATGTTCGAATCATCTGTGCCATTACAAACATAACAAGATATGCTGGCAACAAACCCAAGTTTAGGTTCAGTATGGTCCATGTCTATTACTTTACAATAATTGATAGTATATTACAATGAGTATTACAAAATTTCTAGCAATATTAAGATATATTCTAATTTAAAATAAATATTATCACATATATGCCGGATTCATTTCTTGATCTCTTTCCGAATTATGTTTTCTTTTTGCAACAAGAAATTACACGCACCGTTATCATATGTTCGATCTCTTCTTATTATCTCTTAATGATATATAATTGTTTTCGGATAAATTGAGCAAAAGGGTAAAAACCATATTCTACAATATAGTTCATGTTGTAAGTGATCAAATTGCTAATTAAATATTAAAGAAAATATTTCTTTTACAGTTTTTTGTTTTTGTTAAATTCTCGGGCCTTAAAATACATTTTTTGTTATGATCTAATAAGGAGTAGTAAACATGTACAAAATTGTACATTAATGCGCTTTTGACCTCGCTAGATGGGATCATCGCCTCAATTTTATTTCTTGGATTATTTCGTGATTTGTAGGGTTTGCATAGTATTTTTTTAATGCATTCTTATCTTTACAAAATAAAATGTATTTATTTGTGTTTCTTTTATCAATTGGGATGGGATCATCGCCTTAATTTTATTTCTTGGATTTTTTCATGATTTATAGGGTATGCTTAGTATTTTTTTAATGCATTCTTATCTTTACAAAATAAAATGTATTTATTTGTGTTTCTTTTATTCATTAGTTAGATAATTTCATAATAAAAAGGTATTTTTAGATTTTGTTATGTTATATTACTTAATGTATATGTGTTAGAAAGACTTGTTCGGTTCAATTTTATCATAATATATTTTGTTTTGTTTTGATTATTTCACGATTGATAGAGCAAGCTTCATATATTTTTTGCATTCTTATCTTTACCTAAAAATGTAGATGTTTATAAATTTGACTTGATCGATTATTTTCTATTTTATTTCTTTGGTTATGTCAGAATTTATAGGGTACTTAAGCTTTGTATTTTTATGCAGTTTCTAATTTCACATAATAGAATGTGAATGTATTTGTTTTTATGGGAATTCATAAGATGATTTGATAAAAATAATGCAATTAAAAAATTGTGTAGTATTACGTAATGTATGACGTTCCCTTCGTGCATCATCATTTGCCCAACAGTAATTTTAACGCGCTTGTGGCCACTCATCCGGAAAGCCGTGATCGATAATTTTCAGTATTATTTCTGGATTATTTCTGGAGTATTAGGGTAGAAAATGAAACCTTTATGTAGAAAATTCATCAATCTTGAACATTAAATTTAATTTCCCTGGGTTATTATTATTAACGATTTCTAAATCCCAAACTCTCTCGCACGAGAATGGCCAAGAACGTGGTGTGCGTGGTGGGGGTGTGGTAAGAGAAGTTTCTGTGATGTAATTGTAAATTGTAAATTACATGTGCCCTGTTTATTTGCTAAGTGCTTATTATGACACTGAACTTTAATGAAAGGTAAAAATGAAAGATAATTTAGACAATTAGCCACGAAAATGCTAATTTAGATTATTATTTTTTTTTACGAAATTAAGATTTTAAAACACGCATGTTATTTAAAGAATTTTGATTTCTGAATCAGTGAAAAATGTCATAGACATTGTTAGGGAAGAACAATTTCTTTATAATAAAAAAACACAAAAGTTATGGTTATTTTTTTAATTCAAGATTTTAATTTTGTTATGTTCAACTATTTTAAAGAAACAAGTTAAATTTAGATACTTATAGCTTCAGTCACACTACACCGTATAGCGTTAACGGACGTCCAACGCATAACAAAATTTTCAATCCGCCCATGTCCGTCCGCATGCGTTTCTTTTCCGTTTATCATGCGGCGTTTGCTCTTCTTGTCCGGCAATGTCCGGCGGTCTTCGTTCCGTTCAATGGAAAGTTTTGAACATGTTCAAAATTTGGAACGTACAGCACCGGATAAAGTTGTCCGTCAGATATACGGTAACCATGCGCTGGTATGCGTTTTGTTCGTTACTTGTACGTTCCTTATTCTGTACTTGTCCGGTTCGAGTTCGTTCTTTCCCGTTGGACCTGATTTACGACCGGACTACTAACGGATATGAAGCGGATGTAACGTAAGGATACGCTGCGTGTACGTTTTGTGCGGTACAAATCCGTTACTAGTACGTTGCAGTCCGTTAACTGTACGTCGTTCATCCGGTATATGTGCGTTGATCGTTCGGTCATCGTGCGTATTGCACGTTTTATGCGCCCCGTACAGCGATCATGAGAGCAGCAGCGGGAAATGCTCTTCATCACCGGATAACTTTCAGCCGCATTTTTCTTTGCGTTTGGCGTCCGTTAACGCTATGCGGTGTAGTGTGACTGCACCTTATACCAGGAACCTATATATCAACGGGACTGGAATCTAACGATATCGTCTACTTTTCATTGTCGCGCCAATACTTAATTACCGAACAAGTGTCGACACGGATATGAACGTGTTTTCGGCTTTCGAAAGACGCCTCTCGGCAATAAGCTGTTTGTTTAAGACTCTGGTTACCGGCACTATGTTTTTATATTAATAAATTTGCGTATTTAATGAAGTCCTTTAAACAAACAGAAATTTAAAAAAGCTAAATGATATTTTGAAAAATGTATATAATAATACAATAGAAAAACAATTCAGTTACATTTGAGTAAAGGTCATCAACAGTTTAAACAGTTGAAAATAATTTTAGAAGTTAATAATCTTATGAATTGTTTTGCAAAAACGATGACATAAAATTACATGTCTCTGGTAAAAATAAGACTTTTCTATAATTTTTCTTTTTTGGTTTATTTTAAAGTCTGAAAATATTATTAAGTTCTTAGAAATGTTTATGCACATGAACGTTAGTTTGACGTTTGAATACATTTAATTGCAAATTTTTTGAAAAGCAATTTAAATTATTGTAAAAATTAAATCAATAGAAATTGTAACTTGTCGGTATTTTTCATTGATCATCCGAGGATGCCCGACTGAAGGACCTGATAACTGTCGATCTTAAACCCCCTTTTTTCCCCACAGAACCGCATGACAATGTGATTTCAAAAAGGTTAATGTATCGTTATTGTACGGTAAACATTTGTCTTTCCAACACTTTGCTTTTTTATTACAGTACTCTTCTCAAAGTTGAGATATTATAATCAAGATGATTATTTCTTGCCTTCCACAATCGTCTATATTTGTAACCCTTTACAGCATATGATGAAATTTTAAATATAACAAATTGAAAAAAACCTATTAAACCAAATCGAATACAAATAGAACATATAAATCGAACATCTCTGGATATGGTTGCAACCCATATCATTTCTTGTTATGAATTTTCACGAGTGTTGCGTATTCGTGTGTTTAAATGATAGGATCAACTCATGTTTGTTATTTAAGCTACAGTTGAACGATAAAATGGTAATTGGACAATAAGAATATATGTAAGTACCTAAGAATGTTTGTTAATTAGTGACTAATATTTACAATAATAAAGAGATACTGTAACTGTGAATGTTCAAGAACACAATCTCATACACATGTGAACAGATCAATGTAGAAATACACGCTGAACTCTTTTTAAATTGGTTCATAATTCTTCTTGAGAAAAGAAAGATTTTCCCAAAATCTTATAATTTCAGAGCTAAAAATTGAATATTTGGTAAAACGTTTTTCTCTATTATTTGGAATACAATAACTTTTATATATTGAGTACAAAATCAATACAATTAGTAAGTTTAAATCATAATAGTCTGTTTCTTGAATTTTGTAGCCTAATACTAGGGATCTTAAACACAGAATATGTTCATTAATGCCAACCTTTTTAAGCAGCGTTTTTGTTTGTACAAAATAATCTGTATTATATTTACAATCAAGAAAGAGATGTTTGTAATCTTCTTTAACCATACAGTAATTACATACATGTAAGTTATTTGTTGTAATTTTCCAATTATAGAGCAAATCATTACAGGAATTACCAAATGTATTAATTTTAATTTAAATATTTAAAGTCTGTTGTCTTTTAAAAATGTAAACGTGCACTTATACATGTTTTGAAAACTAAAAATATCAGTGTCTGTGAAGACTTTTTCCCACTTGCTAAGACCAATTGGTTTACCACAGTTTTTCATATCTAAAATGTCTTCATGTATAAGTTTTTCACTTCTTTTCATAAGGTCTAAGTTATTACCAAATTTAATGGTATTATTTTTTATATCAATAATGGTTTTTGTTTAGTTATTTGTTTTTAGTATATCTTTCCAGTTATTTGGGATTGCATTTTTGATTTGAGAAAATTCCCCAGTTTGTTTTATTACATAACTGTTTCCGAAATATTTCCTTTTTATCTATTGTGTCATTGATATGGCAAATGCCATCTTTAATAAAGTGATCAAAGGTTGCAGGTTTGTTATTAAATTTTATTAACTGGTTTCCACAAATGTATTGTTTTCTGACATGTAGAAATGTTTTTGGAAATTTGTCTTTCCTCCCACAACCAATATCCATGATTTAATAAGCATTTAATAAAAATTGAGGGGTTTTTATCTAGAATGTTTTTATTTAAAGTGTTTATATTTCCAATGTTAATTTTGAATATGGTAAGGTCTGTACCAAATTTATTTAGATAAAACTTTGGGAGTACAAAGCAGTTTGCATCTTTTTCCATACATATCCGTTTTAATCCATTTTATATGTAATGATTTTATGAAAGCATCAATATCTATCATGTTTAGTCCACCATGGGAGTATGGTTTAGAAAGGACTGACCTTTTTAATCTATCCTTTTTCCCATCCCAGATGAAGCTATAAATTATGTCCTTAAATTTTTGTATATAATTTTTTGGTTTGAATGTGTTTGTAGAGACGTATGTTATATTTGGTAGGATTAAAGCTTTTATAATCATTATTTTACCTATTAGACTTAAATTTCTCTTCTTCCGACTGTTAATCAAATTTGAACATTTGTTTTGTTTATATTTAAAATTTGACATTCGTTGTAATTGTGATCAAAGTACACGCCAAGAGCTTTTGCTGGTTTATCTGCCCAGTTAACATTTTCAAATTTGTCTCTTGAGCTTTTTAATTTACCTAAACGAATTCCTTCTGTTTTATTTAGTTTCGGGCCAGACAAATTGCTCTATAATACTTAAAGCCAAAGAAATATCTTTTTTGATCACAGAAATAGTGTTGTATCATCAGCAAGCTGACACATTTTAAGAGTGTGTGTTTTTCCATCCAGTTTAATGTGAATGTCTTTTAATTTTTTTATCATCCCTAAGACGAATTGCCATTATTTTTGTCTCGCCTGCGACGAAAGTCGCTGAAGGCGAGACATTTGTATGTGAATCCAGAGGCGGCGGCGACGTAAACACTTGGACATCTCGCTTCAAATATTTGTAAGCCAAAGCCCTAATTCCATCAAATTTGGCCCTGAGGTAGTTTATGATGAGTACTTGCCAGTCAATCACCTGTCACCTGACCTTGACCTCAATTTCACGGTCTAGCAACTACGTTAAAGTTTTTGGGTTACGGCAGTTCCTCCAGTAACTACGCTTTGTAGGATGACAATATTTCGTATATAGGTTGCTGATGACTAGAACATGACTGTCTGATAGGTGTCACCTGACCTTGACCTCAATTTCACGGTCCAGCGACTACGTTGAAATTTTTAGGTAACGGCTGTTCCTCTGTAACGATGCATGGTAGGATGACAATACTTGGTATAAAGGTTGCTGATGACTAGTACATGACTGTCTGGTAGGTGTCACCTGACCTTGACCTCAATTTCACGGTCCAGCGACTACGTTAAAGTTTTTGGTTAACGGCAGTTTCTCTGTAACCATGTATGGTAGGATGACAATATTTGGTATACATGTATAGGTTGCTGATGAATAGTACATGACTGTCTGGTAGGTGTCACCTGACCTTGACCTCAATTTCACAGCCCAGCCACTACGTTAAAGTTTTTGGGTTACGGCAGTTTCTCTGTAACTATGCATGGTAGAATGACAATATTTGGTATATAGGTTGTTGATGAATAGTACATGACTGTCTGGTAGGTGCCACTGACCTTAACCTCAATTTCACGGTCCAGTGAATACGTTAAAGTTTTTGGATTACAGCTGTTCCTCTGTAACAATGCATGGTAGGATGACAATATTTGGTATATACATGTATGTTGCTGATGAATAGTACGTGGCTGTCTGGTAGGTGTCACCTGACCTTGACCTCAATTTAACGGTTCAGCGACTACGTTAACGTTTTTTGTATTAGGACAGTTCCTCTGTAACTATGCATGGTATGATGACAATATTTGGTATACAGGCTGCTGTTGATAACTAATGCTATTTACGTAATGCTTATGACGAAATTTATTTTCGTTACTGATGCGGAAAGGCGAGACGTTTTTCTGCGTCCACAGTTGTTTTATTCTCCCTAAGATGAATTGCTATTATCACATACAGTGATTACAAACAGCAAAGCAGATATCGGATATCCCTGTCTTATTCCACAGTGAATTAGAAAGGGGCTTGATATCAAGCCATTGTTTGCAATGCAGCCTTTTATATCAGTGTACAGTATTCTAATCCTATGTATAAAGTCATTTTTAAAACCAAATTTTTGTAATGTTTCTATCATGAATATCAATTCGAATGAATCAAAGGCTTTACTAAAATCTAGAAACATTATTGCACCATGTTTTTAATTGATTTAGATTCATTGATGACGAAGTAAGTTTTTCATGGCCTGGTATTTATATCGTCTCATTCCATTTCTCTTGAAACGCAGCGTTTAAAAAGATATTTAAGCCTGGTTTTAAGTTGCATATGTGGAATAGCTTTATAAGGCCTTAGGAGCAACATTCCTATAATATGTTTTTGTTATATAATGAATAATAGAAATACTTGATAACTTTCGATTTTTCGAAGATAGCGCTCATTGCCGCCAACATAGTACCATAATAGTCGTCATTTATTATTAATTTCTTAAATAAAATTCCAAAGCAGAAGTGAATATTAATGTATTATAACTTAAACTTAAAAATCACACTGTTTTAATGGTGTAATTGTTACTGTGGTATATAGCGACGAGTTTGTCCGTTCGTTTGAAGTACCCATCTCATTTTTTGCAGCTGCGATTACACCACAGAATGGAATTTTATAAACTTTCCCAAAATGTTTTTCTTTCTAATATTTTACATTTTAATATGAATTAAATGTTGGATTTGCAATAGCCAAACACGAATTTTCTGAGATATGCTGACAGTTTTTTTAGTTTACCTTTGGTTTTCTTTATATATTTATAATTTAAATATATTTGTATTCTTTTCTTTTCTTTTCTTTTAGACAAAAGTATTTCTACCATTTAAACTCGTTTAGAAAAAATGTAAATGAAAAAAACACCAGTCCTATCAATTAAAAATATGTGAACAACTTTCAAACTCCTTAGAAAATAGTCCTACAGAAGTTTGGAAAATTTAAAGGTCAATCCAAGATAAAGATGCTGAACAACAAGAAGGTTATTGAGGAACTCTTAGGAGATATTGATAAAACATCAAACTATATTCAAGGAAAGTACTGTGCGGAAAATATATATTTTGAAAGTAAAATAAATGATGATCTAAAAGTCCTGGAGCAGAATCGGAGTTACAAACCAGAAACAGATAAACCTATATCCATAAAGGATATTAAATATGTCCTCAATAAACTAAAGAAGGGAAAGTCTGGTGGCCTGATTGTGAACGAAATAATAAAATATAGTAATAGCGTCACTATTACTTCTATCTAGCTTTTTATATTGATAATCAAAACAGGATTTTATCCGTCAAATTGGAATAAATCCTTTTTGACCTTACTTCATCAAATTATAGAGGGATATGTCAAACATATTTAGTGCTTTTCTTAATGAGAGACTTATTTATATAATGACAGAAAAATATACAAATATACAGTTTGGTTTCAGGGATAACAATACAACTTCTGATAGCTTATTTATTCTCAAATCTATTATAAATAAATATATACACAAAAATAAAAACAAACTTTACATATGTTTTGTAGATTTTAGAAAGTCGCTTTACTCGGCGTGGAGACATGGTTTACTTTTTAAGCTAGCTGAAAATAGGGGTTGGAAAAATAATATTTCAAGTGATAAAAAACCAGTACTTTAGAACAGAAATGGCATTGAAAATTAATAATACTTATTCTCCTTTCTTAGAAAAATACAGAGGAGTGAGGCAGGGGAATAATTAGCCCTAATCTATTTAATGTAAAAATAAATGATTTAGAACACACCACAACCAGTGAAAGTTCAGTGGCACCAAAATTAGTAGACTCTAGTGTGGGATCACTATTATTTGCAGATGACCTGGTCTAAATATTAGAAAATAAAGATTGTCTGCAAAATAGTTAGTTAATCTTAGTGTTTTCTTTGATAATTATAAACTTATATTAAATATTGATAAACCTAAAAGTATGGTAATCTAGCATTATTATATAAAAATGACAAAACTTTTTATTTTTTACAAAAATTATTTTATACAGAATGTATCTGAATATAAGTTTTGGGGC
This sequence comes from Limnoperna fortunei, assembly GCA_944474755.1. NCBI lineage: Eukaryota > Metazoa > Mollusca > Bivalvia > Mytilida > Modiolidae > Limnoperna > Limnoperna fortunei. The sequence continues at coordinate 21,605,580 of OX104116.1, forward strand.
TCACTATTAAAATATAACGGTAATTTAATTCATAGCCTAGAAGGCCTTGCTAAAAAGAGCAGTAAGGTCTTATTCGCTATAAAATTCAAACGTATTCAATTAGCAACCTTCCCATAAACGTTTCAAACATGCTATTTGATAAATATCCCAGAAATATCCTTCATGGATGGATACCTGGCAAATCCATACAGCAAAGATCAGAGAAAAAAGGAATGGAAAAGTTGTTGACCTATTAACTTTTATTGATAAAACTCCTTATGGATAAGTGCACTTGAGATTTATTTAAATTTTTATTGGGCATTAAAAAGTCGGCTTCTAACACTGGAGCTAGGGCCGAACTTGGTAGACTACCAATAGAATATTTTATTGTATCACAGTTATTTAGCAAGACTACATACCGAGAACACAAATCCCCTTTTAAAAGAAACTTTTATACTGTCAAAATATCTTGACACTATAGGTACATATTCTTGGTATACATATATCAAAAGTATATTTTATGATACTAAATTATGTGATAAGATAGAAAATTGCAATAATAAGAATGACGTTTATCCTATTAAACCTCTGATCAAGAGATTGGTTGAAGAAAAATATGAAAATAGTATAAAAAATAAGATAACATAACATAACAGATAGTTATGACGAAACATAAAAGCTAGGTTTAAATACAATAGTTAACTTAGTCTTGATCAAGAATTTTACTTATCCTGTTATAATTTGTCTATAAGAAGGTGATTTACAAAACTTATTTTAAGCGATCATCACCTAGAAATAGAGAGGGGTCGATACTTTAAAACTCCGATAGATGACCTTCTATGTACAACTTGCCATGTCATTGAAAATTACATTGTAATTTAAACAAACAAAAAAGATCAGAATTATTTGATAAATTAGAATGGAAAATAGAAACAAAAAAATCTATATAGTCTCTTGAATCCAGTGTCTATAGAACATGTGAAAATAATTGGCTCCTTTTTAAAACAGTCATTTGAACTGATGGCAAAAGAGGATTAACTTTTATATTGTTCTTCTTCATTGGTCAGTATTATGTACTTGTTTTTTTTTTGTTTGTCACAAACATATGTTTATATGACTGTAAAATTATTATTATTTCATTTTTCGTTAAGGGGCACTTTGCGTGCTCGACTATCTATACTTATATTTGATTGTTTTACGTGTTTGTATCTGCTGTTCTACGTGCATGAATATTAACATTTGAAACACACTTTTCAATGATTATATAATTTTGTAAGGAAATTTTAAAACTTTATAAAATAAACTTTCAACCTTCAGAGTGAAAAGCCTTACTGTTATTTGTCAATTTGAACAGGTGTATTCAACAATCATCGTAGCACAATCACAATGTACTGTAGTAAACCATTTGGCAAAACTGTCTGCAATCATATTTTCAAACGAGATTGAATATTTTTAACAATGAAATTGTATCTATAGTATCACTTATAAAAAGGCGTGGACGAGTAGTTGTTTCTTGTAACCATTGTATAAATTTATCTTAAAGAAATTGGTGACGTTTGCAAAATTTAGTATACCCCCTGCAAGCTCTTGCATAACTGATAAATTGAGAAATATAAACACCGTATGCAGAAGAAGCTGGAATATTGCTGCATAGGTAAGGAAAATGAATAATTTTGAAATTAAAATCGTCTAGCTAGTTGTAAATTTTTGTGCTAAGATGAACGTTGGTTTCATATTCGAGCTGTAAGTCTAAAAATGATGTAGATAAAGCCGTTTTTGTGGTTTGTTAAATTTCCAGCTCTGAAGGATATATTACGGAAGCCACTCAGCAAATGGAAGGCTGTTAAATATATCTATATGTGAAATTACAAGACTCGACTCCTGCTATCGTCTTGTCTATATGACGTTGAATAAATTCGGTTTCATATAATACAGGAACAAATGGGCAAGGAGTGGTCACAGTTTGTATCCATTAGAATTCTTGATTGTCTGGTCAAAAAAAAACGTCCACCAAAAGTTACAAATTGTTGTCGATCAGAATATCGAGCAACCTATATGTAATTTTGGAATCCAAAGCAAGTATGGTATTATACATACTTTTTGTCATAATGAATATTCAAACAAGTCAGGGTTTCTGTTTCCACATGTGTTCACGAAACCCTGACATACTTAGCTAGGAAATTTCCGGGCTAGAAGACATTCATATGACGTCAATCCTAATGAAATTGCTTGAAAGAAGCAAGTGTTTGGCAGTAGTCATTTTTTTCTCATTCTTGATTTGGAGAAAACGTAACCAAACTAATAAATAACGCGGTAATTACAAACTATTTACAATACTGTACAAAATACACTGATTTTCACATGGTCTATGCAACACATCCGTTCGGTTTATTTACAATCGACATCGGGATATCCCCTAACCAAGTTGTGATTGAAAGCGAACTTTTGATTGGCTACATAAAGGTATGATGTAGCCAATCAAAATAGTGACTTCTAGCCCGGGAATTTCCTAGCCAAATTTGTAAGGGTTTCGTGGACACATGTCACACAGAAACCCTGATTTGTGAGGATTAGCAATGTGACATATATAAACACAATTTTGTTATAAGCCTTGTCTGCAGGGACAACTTCATATTTGTCATGGAGGGAAGTGAGGCACCTCGTAGCCTCCTCGTCTTTGAATACGGACTTAGGTCGATCATAAATGCGATATCTAAGATTCCTAATGCGACGTTGTACCAAAGACCTTACAGTTTTTTCCCAGTTAGACAGTGAATCTATTTCTGGATCTTGTTCCCTTCCACTCTTTATCTACTGTCTGGAACAGTCTTCCACTACATCCATAATAGTTTTGAAATTTTAATTCTTCTCTACTGGTCGAGGTTCTCTGAATTTTTGGACCACGAGAAATAATGTTTCTTTGATTCTCCGGGTCAATGATGTTCAGATCGCCAGAAATGACATAACCAGATGAATTGTATTTAAAAGAACAATGAGTACAAATTCATTCGTTAGGTTTTTTAGGTATTTGAAAGATCAATGAGTTCAAATTCATTCGTTAGGTTTTTTTAGGTATGTTTCAATATCTAAGTCTTGCAATGGTTGATTGTAATTGAAGATTTTACGGGCAATGGTGTTCGTATATTCTTAAGACAAGTTTGAATTAGAAAGATTTTTGAAATGTGAAGGGATCTGATCTTATACTTCTTTTATATTGAGAATATTGCTGATGTTTGAGGTTTTTGGATCTATTCCTCCAACCTCCAGTGCATAATCCCTAAGAAATTTGAAACAGCTGACAGACGTATAGAAAAGGGATAAGAATGTACTGTATTCCCAAGATGAGAAAGGTGGAAAATATAGGGGGAAGATTTACACTCCGAAGTTTCTTTGGTGGTTGGACGTTTGTATTTTGTATGACCATGGCTTATATTATATCTAGAATAGGTGTAAAAATACGAATTACATTCACTCCAGTGTATGCTGGACTTAATAAATTATCAACACCTTTGATGTTTGCAGTACCTAGTTCTCTGTATTTACGGAACGATGTGCTGAATATGGCACTATTAGTATTCATGGACACACCGATCATGATCTGGCTTATTAGTGTTTGTACAGCATCCTTTATTGAGAACCGTTAGTATCATATCGATGTTTGTTCAATCTGTTCCGGAAAGTTTGTCAAGTTTTGCCTACATAGAAAACACGAACACTTAATCAACCGTTTTATTTAAGTAGTCCAGAGGGTCAAATGAGAGTAAAATACGATTTACTAGTAAGATTGCTCCTAACTTCTGGGGATATAATTAGTGTATCACAAGTTTTGAAACGTGTAGTTTTTACATTTTTATGTCTTTTAGACTTGATAATTGGAGTTGTATCATAAGTAGAAGGTGATGCCTAACAATTCAAAAATATTACCTGTAACAAGTTAAGAACATAAATTAAATCATGATTGATAAAGTAACAAGTACCCTCTGACTGAATGTAAGATAAACTAGGTGTATTCCGATGAATTTTCAGTGAAACATAAATATCAGTTGCTACATTATTCCTTCGTGTAACAACCGAGGACTTTTTATACCACGGATTGATTAGACATCAGTTTACCCGGACACACAGAAACCCTTTTCTGTACTGTGTCATCTCCATATCAAATGAAGGAACTTTAAGCTCGTTATATCAGTTATTTTCCTAGCTACAATAATGTAGCTCCTATTTTGTTATAGGCGGAGCTACAAAGAGGTCCAATAAATCGTAGTGGAGCAAGTCGGGAGTGATTCACACTCGGGGGAGGGGGAGTTATGCATATAATAAGCTATTCAACTGTTTCCCTAAATTGCTACATACTTTTAAATGTCTTTGAAACTTAACTGACATTTCTACCATACCTAATTCATTAGTTTTACACTTTATTCGTAATAGTGGCATTGTTGTCAAAATGTAATTCCGGAACTGCATAATTTCTGAATCGATTTAGTAAAAATATTCATCCCGATCAAAGTTTTTCTGGATTTATTGCATTAGCTGTGATCAAATTTTTACCGATACGAATCTACAATTCTACAATCCACAATTTCAATTTTGTCAACAATGCCATGATTACGAAAAAGTGTTCAAATTTTTTAATAAGACATTGTAGAAATGTCAACTGAATGGAGGAGAAAGGAAAAAATATAAATTAAACAAAAAAGCAGTTTAATAGCTGAAATATGTATAAATCCCCAGAGCGTTTTTGCTCTTTGTAGCTCCGTCCATAAAAAAGGAGCTACAATATTGTAGCTATTGTTTCCCCCATTGTTATTGCAAATTTATATAGTGTACCAGTGTTGTTTGTTTGTTTGTTTGATGGTGTTTAACGCCACTTTAAGCAATTTTTCAGCTATATCATGGCGTCCAGTTTTTATTGGGGAGGAAGCCGGAATACCGGAAAAAACCCCGATCTGTGGTAGGTGTACCAGTGTAACTCATGAACCAGATGTGAAGAAAGACGTAATGTCTTTTGGTCATCATTGACCTTGACCTTGAGATAGGTCACAATGTCACATTCTATTTTTTGACAATGTGGTCTGTGCACAATTAGTGATACAAGCTGAAAATTTTACCAAAATGTAGATCTTAGTAAGCTTTATCTTCACCGGATCAATAAAATTTTGTGTAAATATCAAAATTTCAGCAACAGCAAAGATATTTAGATAGGATCTTTAACTATTGGTCAAAACGATCACGAAGTCAAATGTCAAGGTCATATTTTTATTTTTGCTAACGTGTTGCATGCAGTTGTCTTAGCTATTTGAGATTAAGATCTGCAATCATGACCAAAATAAAGATCCATTTAACTTGTTGGAATTGAGTCTTTTTCATTTTTCCATAGATTAGTTCACTCTTATTCTTAGTTTTTGATAGGTCAATGGTCAAGGGCATTAATTCTATAAAGGTTTTAATTGATACTTTTTTTATAGATTTTAAAACTTATTAAAAGTTTTTTCATTGAAATTCGCTAATTTCTTAAGAAAAAAAACTTTATTTGTTAGGTTAAATTATTTGTTTTCTTAGTGGAAAGCCTATTATTAATTTAACGCAAAAAATGAGCTTATATTTAGTTACATTGTTTTGTCATTCAAGCTAGTATAATCATGGTATAGAATGTGCTGTAAAAAAGAACTTGCTTTTTGGATGGATCAAACGTTCAAATACACGATTTAAGTCATACACATACAAAACTGTCATACTATTATCATTTATTGTCACAATAGTCAACAATTAAAAATGAGTTTAACAACAATTATTCACTTTTTAGTTTTCAGTTCTTTTATCTGTATTCTCTATTTCTCGTAATAAAAAATTAAGAAAAGTCCTGAAATCTGAAACAAAAGTTAAGAAATTAGCTTTTTCTTGGTTCGGTAAATGTTGAATTTCTCTTAAAATTCTTCGGATTTGATTTGATATTTTAAAATGTTCTTGATCTTTAAACAGTTTACCTATGTTTATCGCGTAATAGCGTGCCAATTGTTCCCAAGATGCTTTCTGCGTCATCTGGATTGCAAAAAAATGAAATGCCGCAACAAACAATGACCCAATATCGGTAACAGAATATATTAATACAACCAATTCCTGGGTACATGAGTTGCATATATCGGAGTAAGTATTCATTTCTTGATACAAGACATTAATTTTTAAACTTATATCTAAACACATATGAACACTCATATTGGCTCGGTCATTTAACACAATTAATCTTTTACTATATTCCATAAGTCCTCTAAATTGAAGATAATGTGTTAAGTTATTCACATGATAAAGATCGCTATCCTCCAGCCAGTTACGGTGCAAATCCATTCTCATTTGCAGTTTCTTGTAGTGACTATATTTGTTTCTGTAAATTGCAAGAAATAGTTTGGCATATAACCTGTGGTTTGATTTTGATTTCAGATTATGTAAATCGAGTTCATCTAGAAATTGTATGTAATAATACTTCTTATCATCAAATCCAAATAACATCAGTTCTCTAAGAATAGGATACACATACTGACTCTTTCTTTTAAGACATTGAACAAGGGTATTTAACACAAAATTATCAACAGTTATCCGTTCACCAAAAATTAACAGACGAACCACTGTGTGAAGTATGTTGAAAAAAAATAGGGAATCACATCCACTGAGCTGAACAATATCGATCTACGCATATTGTTTCCGCATTTAACAACCTGTCTTAGAAGTAGCCCTGTGTTCCTATATATAAGAGTACATGTCCAATCAAATCTAGTTTCGTAATTATCAATAAGATTATATATCAGAACATTCTTCGATTCTTGTGTTGGTTCTTTCAAGATACATTTTAACTTCTTCATCCAACTGACAACGTGTGTTTGGTTGTATATATAAGCTAGATATAATGGCGTTACTCCAAAAAAATCCTCGCATTTCATTATGTCGACCCCGTACATTTTATTAACTTTGATTAAAAATTTCAAAAGTCCCTTTGCGGCTGCAATATGTACGAGGCCTAAGTCGTGTGTTTTATTTTTACAAATTTCGTTTTTTACTTGTGTTCCATTCATTTTCTTATTTCTTTCCAGTTTTGATAAAATTAACATTGCCGTTTCATCAAAACTAATGTTTTCTCCATTATCATACAATACATTAGCTTGTTCATTTTGAAAAATATATTCTAACACATGAAACCGTGATCCATTCGGGTAATACGGTGGAATAAAGCCATTCTTCATATATGGCGATGCAAAAACAGCAAGTTTCAAAAGGCTTTCGTTCTTCTTTGATGGATTCCACACACTTAATCCTTTTTTCTCCAAATACGAAAATGCAAGATGATTTCCACCTTTAATTGCTCTGTGTAGTAAATTGTATCCTTCATCATCATAACAATGGTCTAAGTAACTGCTGGTATACAGTTTAAACAGTGGATCCAAGAATTTGAGAGAATGAAAATTCCAGAGAGAAATCCTATCGTTCTGTATTATTCTGTGCAGTGGACTATTGGTTGTATTACAACGTAAAGACCTATCAACATTCAAAATGAGTTCGCCAATAAGCGGAATGTCGAACGTTGAAATAAAAGATGGTATTTCAGTAGAATTTGAAATAGCATTTATAAAATATTGCTCTGCATATGTCTTTAAAATGAGAATCGGGTATATTCTTGATTTCTTTATTGCAATAATAAGCAGGTCTGTTATATTAGTTTGAAAAATATTTCCTTTTGAATGAAGGTGTTGGAATACAACGAAAATAAAATATTCATGTGGCGAAAGTAAAACAGATAGGTTAGCGCTACATGTTTGGTAAAATACGCCACCTAAGCTGCAGTTATGCGGTATTTTGACAGACTCAAATGTGTTGCGTTTAGGTAAAGCATCAAATGATAACTCTAATGGTGTTCGGTGATTTTTGTCTTTCATATTTAAAAGTAAATCGATGTCTTGTTGGTATATTTTTTTTCCGCTAAATAACAAAAACGCCAAATAATTTCCACTTTGAGCAGCGTAATGCAAGAAATTTCGACCATATATATCCGTGTGCTGGAAATTATGGCCTAAATATACAGACATTTCAAATAATGATTGAGTAAATTCGTCGTACCCAGTTTGGTCTATCCTTATTAAATCTTCAGCGCTCACCGACACATTTAACCCGTACTGTAAAATACTTATGTTTTGATTATCAAATATATCGGGTATTTTATTCAATTGTCCGGCTTGTATACCCTTCACATAACGATGCAACACCGATGATCTACAAACTGCTGCTGAATGAAAGGGCGTTGACCCATTGTGTGAAGATACTGTTATATTCAAATCAAAATTTTGTTTGTCAAAAATAAAATAATTAAGAAAATTGTAGCTGTTATGACAAAAGGCATGATGGAGTGGGGTGAGACCTTCTGTGTCTTGCGATTCCCAATAAAATGTATTATGCCCTTGATCGACCAAGAATCGAACAATTTCAATATTATCATATATGGCAAATAAATGTTCAATACTACTATTTTCTGGACATTTTCGTTTCTCCAACAATAGTGCTTCAAAGGGAAACAGTCTTGATCTATTTATTTGATCAGCTAAACATTTAAGTTTGATGTCGGAACCTTTTAGATATAACAGTTTGAAAATGTCTGTACGGTTATACTTGACAGCTGTCATTAAGGCATTTGAACCATCATAAGCAGTACAATTAATCGCGTTCTCACTTTTGTTCAGCAAAATTTTCACTGTTTCAGTGTATCCATTTCTTACAGCGACATTTAATGCTGTATCGCAAGTTACTAATCTCCAATCGTCAACATTGTGTTTGTCTACCGTGTAGTTTTCAAAGAAATTTGTTGTCAACGTGAAGCCTTTGTTGTGATATGTGTAACCTAAATTTTCGAATGTTTGATGTTTGATGTTGTATGATCTCCAGTTAAGTGATCCATTACATGGTAAACATGTATCTTGGACATAATGCAATAAGAGAGCAACAGCATCACTGTGTCCATTTTCGGATGCATGGTGTAAGGAATGTGTGTCAGCAAAAGATTTATCACGCTTCAAAATCTCTTCCATAACAGAGACGTGTCCTTGTTCTGCCGCTAGCTGAAATGCGTTTAATAATAAACTGTTTTTCTCTGATAATAAAGTTTGGTCTTCGTCCAGTAAATATTTTACAATTTTGGTATATCCTTTTTGTGCTGATATGTGCAGAATATTATATCCGCATAAAAATATAAATTTGCAACTGAAAATATGATCGTCTTGAACAAATAATGTTTCCGAGTCAAAATTTTTATACCTAATGTTTGCACCATGATTTAAAAACGCTTTTAGTGATTCGTCATTTCCATTCGCAGCGGCAATGAAAGCGGCTAGAGAAATGTTATTTTTAACCCAATCATTGTGATTGATTGTGCGGTTTTGGACAGCATCTGATTCCACTAATTTTATTAGAAGCGCAATTGTATTATAGTGATTAATTCGCATTGCTGCTTCATGTAAATATGTAAAATTTTGTTCGATTTTCATTTTTTCTGTGTTAAATTCTGACACATAATTTATAAGAATATTCTCGTAATCGGTTTGGCCAGATTGAGCCACGTGATGAGCTACGTCCAATAAATTATCCTCTTTTGAAAGATTTAAAGATGACAATAAAAATTTTGCAAATAATTTATGTCCATTTTTTTCATCCACAAAAAAGTTTAGATGTTTTCTGGATGTATTCGTTAAAAAGTCACTTAGTGATTTGTGCTGAAAAGATATTTTTCCGTCAGAATTCTTAACAAAATGCCGAAGCTCATTCCCCAGAATACGTACAGCGTATCGTCTTCCTTCATCGGTGGTTACACCTGCTACTTTTAAAAGTTTCTCTTCGTCTAATGGATTTTGAAGTGAACATAAAACTTCAAATATGTTAATGAATTTTTCAAATAATTCAGCATTCTCACCGAAAACACGCTCAAAATTTAGAATATATATTTTTTCAAGGTTGTTCGGAATATGATTGCATTGGTCAGATCCTATTTCTTTGCAGTGGTGTAAATAAAGTTTGACATGAAGAAAATTTCTACCAGCAACTTTCATTAATTTTCGAGCTTCTAGATTTGACAGTTTACTGGTGGTAGCAATGTAGGAATTAATATCGGCTATATTTTGTTTATCGTAACTTTCGAGAAAAACGTGCTTTAATTCCCGGAATTTATACAGAACACGTTCGATATTTCTAGTCGTAAAGAGAAACTTAATGTTTCTAGGAAAAAATGACAATTTCCTGTACAACAGATTCACAAGGCTGGTAGACCCACGTGTTTCGCACTCGTCTAGAGCATCTACAATAATTAAGTATGTTTTTTCTTGTGGTGAGCTCTTCAAGGGATTAATTATTGAAAATTCTAAACACGATATGGGATCCTCTCTGCATTTCATTCCGTAGAGAAACTCTAAAGCCCTTTCATCTGACAAAATAGAATTACCCAACTCGGGAACGTCTTTCAATATTTTCCCTGCTAAATTACGTATAAAAACGTCTGCTTTTGTAGAAAGTAACACGTCATGACGGCACATATGATATGACAATACTGTTTTCCGAAGACTGTTCCATTGAGATGTTTTGGGTGCACATATGATATTGGATACTATTGATGACTTCCCATATCCCATGTCAGCTACTAAAAGAACGCCAGTATAAGAACTATTTATTTCTTTTTCTATTTCTTCATGAAGCCATTGTCTGTCAATAAAACTTTCATTTTTAAGTTCCGCAACATAAACATCAAAATCTAAGTCATTTTCCCAATGTTCGTTAAAGTACATGCTCAAACAACCTTAAGAATAAACGAGAATAAAAAATGTATAAATTAAATGTAGTTCTTAAAATACTAATCTCTAAATTAATGTATTTTGCCTACTCTCTTTTAATATGTTAAACATTAAAAAAAATCACTTAGGTTACTGGAGTTATATTTTCATAATGAATGTAGCCCAGTGGACGAATATATATAAAATTCAGATAATTGTAGAGATTTTATAATCAAAATACCATAACGTTATACCGAATCTGGCCTAGGACACCTAAACTTTGCTTATAGAAACACCTTAGCATTTAGTCATTTTAGAAATTCAAAGGCAGTAAATTTAGAAAATGACTCTACTACTAAAAGAATCTATGATATTATTTTTCTGCACGAAGTGTAAGTACTGGGCTAGTAGATACCATTAGGGACTAACAGTCCATTAGCAGAGGCCATAGCCCCAGTGTTTGCAAATAAAGGTTTATAACGTATGGAATATTGGGTTTGGACAGTAAATTTAGAATTGGTGAGTCAGTATAGTCCTCATAAATGGTCGGATTTGTGAAGATATCATTTAGAAAATGTTACAAAATTAAACAAGCAACTCGTAAAATTGTTTGTTGGATAACTAAATTGATTGTAAATTCAAACGAAATGATTGAAACACGACAGCAATCAAATGAAGATTCAAGACATAGCATTAAATGAACATAAAAAAGTATGGCAAAAAGGTACAAAATTCAATGCCATCTCATAAGAGTATAAGAAACAACTAAGAACAAGGTAAAAAGGGATCCATATGACTTCTATTCAATAAACTATTTCGAATTATTAAAAAACCTTAACGCCCCCTCCCCAATCAAATAAATAAATAAAAATAAGGAAATATTTAAATGCAAACTCCAAACTGGAAAATGGAAATGGATTAAACTAAGTTTTAAACATATTGGTTCACAAGGGAAATTTTCAACTGTAATAAAATCTTAAAGTATAATAAAAGCTTTTGGCGATGCAAGATAAATAAATAAATAAATAAATAAATAAATGAATAAATAAATTGACAAAGGCTACTTATAATTAATTAATTAATTAATTAATTAATTATAAGTAACCTTGGTCAATCATCTGGCTTGTAATGGAAACAAAAAAGCCATCAGTTACTTATGGTGGATTCGTGTAAAGGGATTTGTTATTTTTGTTTATTTTCCTTAATCGTCATAATCACAAAAAATAGAACGTTTTTAGAGCTAAAACTAGTGCGGCAAACAAAGCATGGTGTTGCCAATTCATAAGAATAAAGAATGACATATTTCAATCTATCTAATTGATTATTTAGAAATATAGAATGGCAAACAAAATCTGTCGTTACCAGTATTCATATCGTCTACTCACATTGGATGTTAAAGAATCGTTTTACCTATTTTGAACATTAGGTTTAATCTGTATATGTGAAATGGTGGTGTAGAGTGTTGAAAAAGCGAACATTTTAATGCTGATACATTCGGAATAATACCATTACTTTGCGATGACTTCGATGTCTTTTTAATTATTCACTTCTGCATTTGAGTTATCCCACTGTATTTTAGGGGCACGTTAGTCTAGCAGTTTAAAAACTGTGGTCAAGAGTTTTAAACTTTAGCATTTAGTCTAATACTTAGATTGTAACTATATATGATATTTGAAGCAATCTAATGAAATATGTCGTCCGTCAACACTTAATTCCAGTATTAAAAATGTCTGCTAGAAAGCATGCACATACTACAGCTTTAATTAAACTTGACTGTTTATATTTTTCTCAAAATGCGACCTTCATACTCTCTTTTAACATTAAGCAAGAAAAAGTTGTAATGAGCATAAAATAACTGGACGAACCGTTCTATATTGTGGTTCAAAATATTATTACACTCCATTCATGTGGGCTAATGGAGTGGCGTTAAACCCCATTCAAAATAAACTAAGTGCCGAACGTATTTTCTTTTTCTCTGATTGGTAGTTTGCATTGGTCTCATATACAATTCCTTTGTTTCAACATCAACAGAATTTCGGAGGTTTTCGGGTTGAAGCCATGATATAGCTGAACTTTCGTTAAACCCATTCAAATAAAGTAAAAGCAAAACAAAAAATGACACACAAACAAACAACGGTATATAATATAAAATTAACGTACTGAATAAAAATTCTGGAAGTAGGGAATAAATCAAATATATGTAGAAGCTAAGATTAGCTATAAGCTAACAGTTAACAGGGGACATATTTACCTTCAAACTGAGCCGTGTTGTGATCAGGAACTAAATACGTGTTGTAAATTTGTATTAAGATGCATATACAAACTATAACGAGTCCTACTCCAAGAAAACTATACACATTCCGACACAATTGACATATTAAGTCTACTGGTCTACTCTTCGGATTTGGACTAGCAATGTGTAACATTCTATTGATGTTCAAGGTGTTGTCGTTCTGGTAAAATTCCAAGTGACTTTGTATGTTCTCTTGAACGTCAATGAGTACTAATCGACGTTGCTCGAATAATCGATCGGGTATTTCATCTGTCACTCTTATATCTTCCAAACAAACGATGGCTATTTTAGCGCTCTCTGTGCAGGCAATGTTAATTACTCGTAAAAGGCTCAACAAGCAATCAAGACACTGGGATTTTTCAACGTCATGCAACGAAATTGTATAGTTATGTGCAATTTTTTTATTTCTTAAGTTCTGAATGTCAGCAATAGATCGCTCACTCACAATTTCCTTGAAAAAATTCATATTTTTAAACAGAGACATCAAAGCACCCAAGTCCTGCAGCAATCCTTGACGCACCGACTGAAAATCCTGGACAAAAACTTTAGCCATTTCTTCTAACGAAAGTGGGAAATCAATCGTATCAAGTCTATCCCACTGTATACTGTCCCAATGTTTCTTGTATTTATTGTATTTGTGAAGTTCATTTTTCCACGCCTTGCAGGTGTTACACCACTCACCAAATTTTTTTCCATGTTTTCTACTGCAATCAATATGACACCGACCAAATGAACATTTCCTGTACAGTTCTTGATGTACGGTTTGAAGTGAAGAGTGTACAAAATCCTGTAATCCATCAACTGTTATTTTCAATGCTACTGCTACCGACATATAATTGTGAAATTGGTGCCTGTTTATGTGTTCCGCCATTTTACTGTAAACATATTCATTAAATTTAAATCCAGTTCTATCAAGATTGTCACGGTTGCATAACCCGAAATCAATATTCCTTTTTAAATGTCACTAGTTACTGCATATATGACAATATAATAAGTGGGTTAATATTCACCTGTTTGACTATTACACAATAAAATGCAAATCACATATTTGGTAAGGTTCATGCAGAGTGTTTTTAACGGTACTCCGGTTATAGAGAAAACATGTTTTCATAATGCAAATGTTTCAAAAGTGCGATAGCATTGATTTGAATAAAACAATTAACAAAACTTATGTTAACTGCTTAATAAGTGTTGTAGAAACGAATATTTTGTCTTAAGCTTAATATCAAGCAATGTGTGAAACAAAATGCCTCGCAGTCTGCATTTTCTAAAATACATCGGAAAATCGTCAAGAAATATATTTTATTTAAATATGAAATAATATTCTCTATTAACGTTATAAATATGTGCTGAACAGAATATATCATTGATTTTGTCAGTGTAAATTTCCTGCCCTTAAATTTCGGAAATGTTTTACATGCTTAGGTTTATCAATTCAAAAGTTGTAGACGGATTTGATAAATCTTCTTTTTATCCTAATCGTTTGTAGTTAAAATATTTCGGGGGTTCTGGGTTAGGTGGCATCAAGGTTGTGGTCGATTACTTTAAAAAAAAACTAGTCTGGTTTTTAATCTTCGTCGTTGTAGTGTGGTCCAATTTAATATTTGTGTCATGTAAGTAACGCTGCTGTTGGTGGTATGCCTGTTGTAGGCATATCTGGCTGCTCGCCACTGCATCATTTCAAGGTTGTATCATTGGTCTGCTGTATGAGGGTCCATATGGAACTAGCATATTCCTGTTCTACTCGAACACCTGCCTGATATGCCTAAGACTTGATAGTTTAAATTTCTGTCAAAAGCGACTAATATTCGCGAAGAATTTAGTATGTTGATTCTATTTTAGGTCAGATTGCAGGATTATATCAGATAAATTCAAGCTGATTCCAGAATGTCGGTGTGTATGATATAATGGTGCTTGAAAGGATTTTGTTTGGTTATGACTGAAAGTACTGTGAATTTGTCCGGATGGAAAGACATCAGCCAGTCTTTTTCCAACCTGTCGGCAGCATCAAGATCAAATTGAAGACTGCCATAGCATTTTTATGAGTGGATAGTTCGATATATTATGATGTTGCCAGCAAACAGTCTGAGTTTACTATAGTGTAATTACTCAGGTAGGTCAGTCAGAGGTCTCTACCTGGTACTTTTCCCATAGGGACACCAGTGGTCACTGGGGCACTGTCTAATGACTTTTCCATCTAGAATCACAATCTGTGTTCTTTTTTAGGGGAATATTGATACCCAATTTAATGTTTCATTTTGGACTCCATAATATTTTAGTGTGTATATAAGTCTTTGGTGTAGAACTTTGTGAAATGCTTTGGCAAAATTAAAAATAATTAAACCTTTCTCTGTGTTTTGATATTAATTGGAGATAAGATCTTGAACGAATGAGTAAATCTGTGTTTCGCAAGATTGTCTGAATCCATGTTGCAAATCGCACAGTATGTTGTTACTTTCCGAATGACTGAGTATGTATTTGGTGACAATAAAAGTATGCAGTTGATGCAGTGGCTGCGATGGAACAAAAAGGCGTCCTTTTTTAAAATGCTGGGAAGACGTTGACATATTTCATATCAGAAAGTGCCTTACTAGACTGTAAAGATTTTACAGACTGTGATGGGTAGTATTGGTGCTGTTATTTCAGTCAGTTCTTTTAGTATTTTTCCATTTATGATATCTATACCAGGTGTTGTAATTTCAAGTGTTGCGGACTAGTACCTGTCGAGTGGGCGGACAACTGTATATGGAACGCCACTTACAAAATTACTGTGGCAGACCACTTGAGGCAGAACCTTCGTAGTAATTACATCCTTCCATTACAATAACACTTAAATGGCGTACAGCTCTATATCTACTGCAATACAATCACTGCTTTTGAACACCCTCTAACCCTTTAATATCAACGGTGTTCCTGATAATAAGTGTCTAACCAACTATTACTATCAAATATATACTTTTTTTACCTTATGCAGGAATTACTATGCCTTATTGAATAGTTAATTCATCCCAAGCAATATTTCACTTTTATTCTTTTTATCATACAATGGCCACAATACAAATCAAATGACAAAGTTACCTTGACTTGACTTGGGGAGTTGTTAACATCCTACACCGACAACGCCCTTAGTCGGACGGCAAAGTTACCAAGATTGCGTCTGCTTATATACTAGTGGGAGATTCCATTCTGATGGATGTTTGGTTGTTCCATTGTTTGGTGCGTATTACATTTAAGCGCCTGCTATCTTATTAATAGCTGCCCGGGCGTTAAACACTATTAATCAATCAATCAATCTTATTAATATACTGGTTCATCACATTCATTTGTCTTGAATATCTTCAGATATTTATGTTATGAAGACTGACTGATATTCGTTGTTAAGTTAATCAGTTTTTGGGGTTTCAATTTGTATCGGTAAAGCATTCCTCTTTTAAAATATCTAGTCCATTGGGGGGACGGACAAAATCCCCCCGGACAAAATCCCTTCCGTGTAATTTAGCATAGGCGGACAAAATCCCCCTCATTAAATTTACAAGGCGGACAAAATCCCCCCTGTAAACTTTTTAAGGCGGACAAAATCCCTCCCGAGTCTTATTATGGTAATATCGGTAAGTATTGTGCATCTTGTTTAATAGTTTTTTTTACGTGGTACTTGAAATGGTGAGTGAGGCAAAGATTAAAACATGGCGTTTTTTTCCACTGAGACACATCAAGTCGATTTGTTTGTATTGTTTTGTAAGACATGTGTTAATAAAGGAACCGCGCCATTTGATCCCATTCATTATTATTTTTTATATGGAAGTGTAGTAGGCTTGTCTGTATTCTTTCTGAACTATGATCTACTATGCACTTTAGTTGTTAATATTTATTATTGTGTGAGGGTTTTTTGTGTATTTATTTTTTTTACTTTAAAGTACACTTTACTTCTTTTATTGATAAGCTTTCTTAGTTTATTATGTAACTATGGCAACCGATGTTTTTATGTTGGTTGAATAGTTTGTGGTGACATTTTAAAGGTACTGTAATCTAATAAACACCTGTACTTTTGTCTTTGTTCATTTCAATTGATTTCTCTGATGTTGTTTTGAGGTCTGATTTTATGTTTTCCCCAGTTCAATCGTTTAAATATTAATATCTGTTTTGGTTGTTGTCTAATTTTACGTAACCGGATGTCAGACAGCTGTAACAGGAGGCCTATCTGCGTTGTAGCAGGTAGTAGGTATATAGCCAGTCAAAATCGACTGAGCTAACGGAGTACTTCTTTAGCTCACTTGGTTAAAGGGCTGGCTGGCAGCACTGAGATCCCGGGTTCGATCCCCGGTAGTGACGATGTCATTATTTCATGCTCTACCGTTACACAGCTATTGTCGATGCGTGCAAAAAATATAAGACAAAGTAATACAAATTACAAGTTCATTAGAAAGGAAATGTAAATAACGACACGATGTCTTGAACAGACTAATGTTATATCTAACAAATTTTTTTTTAGTATAAAAGTAGACTTAATGCACGTATCGGTCGGCTCGGTCTTGGTCTTGGTAAGTGTCACTGACACCGACATTATATATCTCTACTGTGGTTGGTTGATTCCTTTCGTGTATAATAATGTGCTCCCCGGTAACTTTCTCACTTGTGTCAAAATGATTATTAGTGTATTAGTGTATTTTAGGTTACTTAAAACGGTTGGTTTTCAAACAAACAACCAAAAAAAAAAAAAAAAACTTGACACGGATAAACAAACAGGTTTGTATCCGTAATCGTTCTGGTTTTGTTGAATTGTTTTAAAACGTTTCTAAGACTTCTTCATTATAAAACGCTTGATATGGCAACTTACATACGAAAATGTTACTTTCCACATTTATTAAAAACACAAGGCATCAACCTCTGCACCAGGTATAAAAAATAAGTACCAGTTTACAATTCACGAAAAAAAAACAAAAACAAACAAACATCAATAAACGCCACATGTACATATAATATGAATGTAGGCGCAGCCTTAATGCTAGCTACAATAATGTAGCTCCTTTTTTTTAATGGACGGAGCTACAAAGCGGTCCCATTACTCGTAATGGAGCAGCCCGGGAGTGATTCACACCCGGGGGTTTTATGCATTTTATAAGCAATTTAACTGTTTCCCTGGTTTGCTACATACTTTTTTATGTATTTGCAGTTTAACTGATATTTCCACAACACCGTATTCGTTAGTTTTATCACTTTATTCATAATCATGGCATTGTTGTCAAAATATGAATTCCGGAAGTGCATAATTTCGATAATATCGGAATCGATTTGGTAAAAATTGAAATTCCGGATGATTTCATCTGCATTCATTTGCATTATGATTATGTCCCCTTATTACAAATTTTACCGATACGATTCCGAAATTCTACACTCCACAATTTTAATTATGTCAACAATGACACGATTACGAAAAAGTGTTAAAATTATTTAATTAGACATTGTAGACATATCGGATGAACGGCGGAGGAAAGAAAACATATTTATTTAATAAAGACAAAGGTTAAATAGCGGAAAATATGTGTAAATCCCAAAAGTGTTTTTGCTCCATTACCAGTAATGGGACCTCTTTGTAGCTCCGTCCATAATAAAAAAAGGAGCTACATTATTGTAGCTACCTTAATGCGAGCATCGCACATTGTTCATGTCGTTACTTCAGAGCCCCCTTACAGTGCCTCTACATTCCATTAATGACGTGACGTCGTATCTAATGTGTTGGTGACGTCACAAAACTCAATTTCAAATACAGTGTTTCAGATTGAAAAAAAAATTGTCTGGCATTTGTGTAGTTATTTAAAAAATAAACACTTTAATTTTATCGATGTCAAAATTATTTTTGTCTACTTTTAAATTATATATTTTTTCGTTCGTCTACAATATTTTCTTCGGTAGCTCAGCTACCATCTGAAATGGATTTGTTCATATGGATCACGTGACTTTTTTTACACACATGCATGTAACCGTATAGCTCGCATCTGCGATGCTCGCTATAATAAATAGCAAATAAGGAAAATAACTGCGAAAGGTCGCCGTGCCGGTCGCGACCGATTGCTAAAGACTTTAGGGGTCGGTCTTTTCACCACCGAACACCACAAAACACCATTATACCCAACGAAAAACAGTAATAAAATAATAATAATAATAATAAAATGCATTATTAAAAATTTTATCGTATTATAATTATATAATGTGTGCATTTTCAAGACGAAAATCAAAATAAACCAACGTGTACCCGTTTAATACTGTTAAATATGATTCAGTTCTCTATAATAACTACGTCTGGTTGCTGATAAATTTGCCTAGTGTTATTAAGGCTCTTTATGCTAATCTTTTATGATGGCTCACAACAACAAATAAATACCAAAAACACCATCAGAAGCTTTTATCATCCGTATATTTTATTATATGCACATAGTTACATCATCAACAATTGCTTTGATTTCATACATTTTATTACTTATTATTGCCATATCAAAGGATTACTTTATCCGTCATAAGTCAGCGAGTAAAATATTAGAGAATATATCAATTCGAAAAGAAAAACATTTCCCTTAATGTGATCGATCAAATGATTTGTCAATATATTAATGAGGTGTTAAAAACAATTATTCAACACAACACATTAATTAACCCAATAAAACGAAGTTTATACAAATTTAACAGAACACAGCAATGTATATTAGATATTTCAGTTGTTTTTTCTTCGCGTTTTTTTTTCTCCTTAAAAATTTTTAAAAAAATTACTTTTTATAAGCTTTTTATTACATTATTTGGATGTACACTGTCAGTGGTGTTCGGCGGTGTTAGACTGGCTCTTTGGTCGGTTAATAATTTCTTATTTATCGCAAAAATAGTTATAAACATATTTATTTTCCTTAAACGACACCATAAATATATAAATAAAGATGAAAATAGTTATTTAGGAGTGTGTTGTATTTTTTTAAGGTTGTCAGTGGTGTTAGGTGGTGTTCGGTGGTGAAAAGACCTACCGAGACTTTAGACACAGTGATAATGCACAGAGGTGCCAAAAGTATTCGGTCAAAATGTCGGTTTTTCTTTCCTCACTAGGATACACTCGCATTATAAACATCATGACAAAACAAATAAAACCATTAGAAAGACGTTTCATATCACATATCAACTGTCCTTGTACAATGTAATAGATTTGAAAAGGTAACTGGTCAAATAGCCTGGCGGAAAAATCGTCCCACACCGTAAAAACGCCAGATCCAGAAAAATCGCTGCTATCAAAATGACAAAAACGCAGCCACCTTTAGTTAACCAACCTACATGCAAAACCTAACTATATACATGTTGTGTAAAATTGTTAAGTTGCACAAGTATTTTCTCCTTTTAGGAGTTTATTGTCACTGATTAAAAATTGGAAATGTTTTGTTAGAAACAATCGATTATGTCCTTAATTTGCTTTTATTATTACAATTATCATTAATTACTAAAATGTTTTAGTAAGAACTACATCAGTAATAATTCTTTTGTAATTGACCCATTTCCAGTTTTACATGATTTATCTCCCTTTTTAATTCCAGTTAAAACAACTAGGGCTATCATCACTAAAAGACTATGATATTGAAATAAAGATTTTGCTTTTTTTTTTGTGTTGTTCATCTATGCCAATTAAATTATCTAATTATCCTCATTAGAAGATGTTACTATAGGTATCGGCAACAGGTGAGTTTGAATATTGGAGCATGTTTGTCACTGGTAAGCTTGTTTAATTAAGCTATAAAACGGCTGGGGTTCTACCTTTGATTAGCATCAGGTAAATGGGGTAATAAACATTATGGATAATTAATTAACAATCATGTTTAAACAAGCATGGGGTTTTAATAACATCTTCAATTAGATTTTGACACCTGTAATTAACATAAAACGTTAAAATTTATCAAAGACAAAGGTAATTGTCCTTTTCATAAGTTTTCAATAGAACAAACTGCGGCTGTAGCCGCAGTTTTTAGTACCGGAAGTGGACACTAGGTGGCGATTTTTAAATTGGAAAGTCGTCAATTGACAACTTTCCAATTTAAAAAACTCCACCTAGTGCCCACTTCCAGTACCAGTACAATTCAAATGTTAAATGACACACTTAACTAAACCAAAATTGTACGTATTTAAAAATATTAAAAAAAAGAAGAAATAAGTCAGTTGTCAAGATAATACAAAATGTTTGTACATGGCACATTGCTGCTGTAGCTTTGTTATTATTATTAATGCCAATGTTAATAGTAGCTTTGTATTTATATCTGTTATCATCTGTTATGTATGCCAATAATGTACATGTAGCACAAACATAAATTAAGAAAAATATTAATACATGTACTATCTCTTTAATTATATGTATTAAATTTGACAGTTTACAATCAGAGATAACACACACCACACAAATGCATGTGATGCACGAATGTAGGACCCGACATGCAAAATTGGACCCTTTTTAACACATAACACCACAGTGCTTTCCAAAATTTCTGGGGAGAACCCTGAATGTTTAATATTGATGGAAATCATGTGTGATTTAAGATGTGTGTAAGATAATTGCACTGTTCTTGTCGTTTGTTTTTCTGGTCGTTTGTGTGTTTACTTCATCCAATTAAACCAGGAGAAGTGATTTCTCCCAATGAACTTAATCATGAGCTGTTAGGCTAGATGACAAACCAAAGTAATAAGGGTAGAAATGTTTTGTTTCCTTAAAGTGAAGGGAAAATGTATCATATTGACATGCATCTTCCAGGCTCACCACACTGGGCGAAGTGGGCGACAAAGTCGCCCTACTAGGACCTGAAGTCGCCCTAAGGTGCTTCAAAAGCGAAGTCGAAGTTGCCCTGTCATTTCCCTTATAATAAGTCGCCCGATGGTTCACATAAGATACTTGTAAATCTTGTCCAAATACTTCACCCTGACTACCAATTTATCAGTAAATGTGTAATTACAATAAAAAACGGCGAACAATATGCGTATTTAACATATTTTCAAACGATTTACGTCTTTCAAATGTATTACGCACCATTTGTTTATTTACCGGATGTGACTAATACCGGAAGTGAACAAGGAAGAAAAGTAATGTACAACGGCCCATAATGAAAAATAGTAATATTTTTGATAAATAAACACTTTTAATTGGTTTCAAACTTTAGTTCTTTCAAAGAGTATTGTACTCTAAGTGTGTTATGGTTTTAAAACACAAGAGAAATAATGCTGGAAATTGTTGTAAATGAAAAATGTGTGTAACTACTGCGAAATTAATTATTTGTACGACCCCCCTGACTTCTCCCTAGTGTCTCCTGAAGTCTCCCTATCAGTGCCTGACTTCTCCCTGTTTGTCTCCTAGGGAGAAGTCACTTCTCCCTACTTTTTAGCTCACCTGACCCAAAGGGTCATGTGAGCTATTGTTATCACTTTGCGTTCGTCAGCGTCGTCGTCGTCATCGTCGGCAGCGGCGTCTGTAAACTTTTTACATTTTAATTTTCTTCTCTGGAACCACTTGGCCAGTTGAAACCAAACTTGGCCATAATGTTCATTGGATAGACCTTTACAAAGTTTTTGTTTTTTATTTGGATTGGAAAACCAATATGGCCGCTACAGCAGGACTTAGTTTAACATAGGACCCTATGGGAAAAAAGTTTAAAATGGCTTCTTCTCTAAAACCGGTTAACCAATCAAAACAAAACTTACTAGCAATATTGTTTGGATGGTCCTTTAGTCTATGCCAACTGGAAATTCAAATAGGCCGCCACCGCATGACTTAGTTTAACATATATAGGACCCTATGGGAAAAAGTTTAAAAAGGCTTCTTCTCTGAAACTGGTTAACCAATGGAAACAAAAACTTACTAGCAATATTGTTTGAATGGTCCTCTATAAAGTTTGTGTTTTTTATGACAATTGAAAATTCAAAATGGCCGCCAACAAAGGACTTAGTTTAACATAGGACCCTATGGGAAAAAGTTTAGAAGGCTTCTCCTCTGAAACCGGTTAACCAATGTAAACAAAAACTTACTAGCAATATTGTTTGGATGGTCATCTATAAAGTTTGTGTTTTTTATGACAATTGGAAATTCAAAATGGCCACCAATGCAGGAAGTAGTTTAACATAGGACCCTATGGGAAAAAAGTTAAAAAGGCTTCTTCTCTGAAACCGGTTAACCAATCAAAGCAAAACTTTCCATTAATATTGTTTGGATGGTCCTCTATAAAGTTCATGTTTTTTATCCCAATCGGAAATTCAAAATGTCTGCCACCGCAAGACTTGGTTTAACATTGGACCGTATGGGAAAAAAGTTAAAAAAAGGTTTCTTCTCTGAAACCGATTAACCAATGGTAACAAATCTTACTACCAATATTATTTCAGATGGTCCTTTATAAAGTTTGTATTTTTTATGCCAATTGGAAAATCAAAAGGCCACCACCGCAAGACTTAGTTTAACATAGGACCATATGGGAAAAATTTTTCAAAGGCTTCTTCTCTAAAACTGGTTAACTAATGGAAACAAAACTTACTAGCAATATTGTTTGGATGTCCTCTGTGAAGTTTATGTTTTTTATGCCAATAGGAAAATCAAAATGGCCACCACAGCATTACATAGATTACTTAGTTTAATATACGACCCTTTGGGCAAATTAAAAAATATCTTCTTCTCTGTAAAACCGGTTAACCAATGGAAACAAAACTTTCTAGCAATATTTTTTGGATGGTCGTCTTTAAAGATTATTGAAAATTACAGGACTTCGTTTAACATCAGGGAAATGCAACGGCTTTATTGCCTATAAAATCAGGTGAGCGATACAGGCTCTTAAGAGCCTCTGGTTTAGAGTGTGGTGACCCCTGCATCTTATCATCACCCTTGTATTGGGATACATATCATATCGTGAGGTAGGTGTATCCTTACATTCCTACCTTGTAAGAGTCATAATTTCTTAAGGAAATGATTTATACCTGCTCTGGATGAAGAGAGGAGGAATGTTCATCCAAATACGCACATGTAAAATTCATAGTTTGATATTGTTCCAGAGCAAGTTTCTAAAAAAAAATTTTCTAAATATACTGTAACCAAATTTATTAAATACAATGTAATACTAATGTCTGTTGAATGTGCCGGCCAACTCATGATCATTCTGCTTCTCTTTTTGTTTTCAAATGAACCAGTGTCTGAATACTTCTTACCAAACATCCATTACAGTTGACTTAAGTATTTTTAATGCCACACTATTTTTCTTTGTTTAGCAGACAAAAAAATCTACAATGTGATCAAGTCCCTTAAAATACCTTACATAAATATCAGTGATACTTGTAGGATTTTCTTATGGTCATGGACTCGTCACTTTTGAAAATGGTGAGTGCCAAAAAATTTTCACTAGTCCCACATATTGCAGACCATTTCAGCTACTAGTAAGTGCTTGCTAACAACCTATTGCTTGGATGACAAATCCAGTCAATTTGTTTTAATTAAAAGATACAATATGACCTATGACCATGTCTTGCTATTCTTTATTAGAACATAGTGGTTGAGTTTGTCAGCCTTCTTGGGTATGATTGAACTGCAATCATTACTTTAACATGTTGTTGTATTTCCTCAAGTGTGATTTGTGTCTTGTCTGTCTCAACTTAGAACTTAATGCCAAAGTAATATTTAAGTAATGAATATGTGGACATATATAAAATTTTCTTTAATTATTCTCTCCCCCCAGCCCCCCCCCCCCCCCCCAAAAAAAAAAAAGAACAAAACAAAACATTGTTTTGTTTAGAAAATGATCAAAATTTTGTTCTTATTGTATGCCCAAGAGTGTATCTCATGAAATAAATTAGAATTAATTATTCATAATTTAGAAAACTATACAACTAACTATAAAATAAAACACAGTTTCACTTACAATTACTACATTGAAGCCTTTTAAAAAGGCTTTTTCATTCCACATCTTAATGTATATCAAATACTAAAATTATGGAAAGTTAATTTAGGTAACTTTTCTAAATATTCATACTTAAATATGTATATTTTGTACCAATCATGAATTAAATTATTAATTCAAAAATGGTAGACTAAACTTTTTAATGCAAGGTTTAGACTGGTTTGACTTCTGTAACCACAAGTGTATTGCCAGCTTTTAATTTAAACTATAAAGAGTGATCATCGAACACCAATGTGTTTATTGTTTAATAAACATCCTAATTAAAGCATATTTTATGCCCGAGTGATTGTTACCTGTGGGGAATCAGACGAAACAGGTAAAATATCGACTGCAATTTGTAATCACACATTGGAGACGGAATTGACAGGATGGAAATTCATACGCAGTGTTCCAGCAAGGGGAAAATAGAGGGGCGCAGCACCCCGCCCTAAAATTATTGTGCCCCTGTGCCCCCCTCAAGCGCCCCTCTGTCCAGTTTAGCGCCCTTATCGATCTAAATTGCCCAAATTCATTTTGTTTTCTAAAACTAACAACAATTAAAATGTTTTACAACTAATTAATTCATAAGACCATTGTCATTTCCTGATGATTTTAATTATATAATTACTTATTAGAGGAAGACAGTCTGGACTCGTACACAGGTAACATGGTCAGTCTACTTTCAATTATCGAATGTTAAGGTCTCTAATCATTAATCAATTTTGATCCTTTTATAGTATTAACTATACTTCCCAATCAAAAGAACAAGCCGATATATCTTTGAACAGGTTTCCATAAATGGCTACTGGAGATAAGGGCTTGAAATTAACGGACATTAGGACACATTTTGCATGTACAGAACATGTCAAAATGTTAAAAAATTAGTGTCTTAATTATGTGTGATTGCGTAGCTTGATTATAATCTAGATCAGGAATAGGTAAAACATTTTTTTTTATTGCCCTTTGCCAAAGATATCTTTGAATATTTGTCACAGCGCTATGTTAATCATAGTATACACCATTTTTAATAAAACATGCAGTGAAAGCTGGTACCCGACTGCCTCAGCATAGAGTGAAAATACTCGCCGCAAACCAATTCAAACCAAATGAAAATACGAAAATCTCTGGAGCAGATCCCACTTAAGTTCCGGAAATGGTTAATATAATGCTACTTGCGTTGAAGTTACAACGCAAAGATTGAAACACAGTAAGAAATAGTTTTTTGACAGTCACTTTTCAATTATTGAAATGTAAAAATATATTGATGAAATTTACTTTAAAATGAGATCAAAAGACCATAACGCAAACAGAATACATATTCAAATAATAACAACAAAAGTGCCTCTACTGCAATCACTCACACATATATATGCAAATACATGAAAAAGTGCCCTTCTCATGCACCCCTCTATTTTCAAATTCTATCTGGAACACTGCATACGCGTACAACAACTGAAACAGGCGTGTACTAGGATGGGTTGTATGTTGAAAATGTGCTTCAAGAACTAAAAACGTGTACAATACAAAGAGGCGAGACATATACTAGTATGGGAAGGCGGTGGCGTAAACACTTTGACATCTTGCTTCAAATCTTTGTAATCCTATGCCATAGGTCCATCAAATTTGGTCCAGTGGTAGCTTATGATGAGTACTTGCCAGTCAGTCACCTGATCTTGACCTCAATTTCACGGTCCAGCGACTACGCTTAAGTTTTTGGGTTACGCCAAGTACTAGTATGGTAGGATGAAAATATTTGGTATATAGGTTGCTGATGAGTAGTACATGTACATGGCTGTCTGGTAGGTGTCACCTGACCTTGAATTTAATTTCATGGTCCAGTGACTATGTTAAAGTTTTGGGTTACAACAGTTTCTCTCAAACCATGTATGGAAGGATGAAAATATTTGGTATATATGTTGCTGAAGAGAAGTACTTGACTGTCTGGTAGTTTTCACCTGACCTTGACCTCAATATCACGTACAGCTTCACATTAAAGTTTTTGGATTAGGGCAATTCCTCTGAAACCATGCATGGTAGGATGACAGTATTTGGTATATAGATTGCTAATGTTTAGTACATGAGTGTCTTGTAGGTTTCAACTGACCATGACCTCAATTTTATGGTCTAGTAACTAAGCTTAAGTTTTTGGATTAGGTACAATTCTCTGTAACCATGCATTGTATATTTTAAATGATAAAAATTTAATGCTATTTACTTAATGCTTATGGTGTAATTTTTTTTATGCCCCCGCGACAACATGTCAAGGGGCATTCAGTTTTACTCATGTCCGCCTGTACATCCATACAAATTTCCGTCAAGCTTTTCTCAGAAAACGTACATCAGAACAATTTGAAATGTGGTTCAGTATCACAAGTTGTACATCCAAAGCGACTTTCAGACCTGTCGGACAACTACTTTCTGTTTGGGACTGGGCCCATATGAAAATGTGTTAACATGAGTAAGAAATTTTCCATCGAGCTTTTCTCAGAAACCGTCAGGGTGGTTCAGTATCACAAATTGTACGTCCTAAGCGACTTTCAGACCTGTCGGCCAACTAATTCCTGTTTGCGATTGGACCGATATGAAAATGTGTTAACATGAGTATGAAAATTTCCATCAAGCTTTTCTCAGAAACCGTACATGAGAACAATTTGAAATTTGGCAGGGTGGTTCAGTATCACCAGTTTTCGTCCTAAGCGACTTTCAGACCTTTTATCTGACCAGGGCTTTCAAAAGTAGCCAGTACGGCAGTAGGCGGCGGAATTTCGGCGCCTACTCTACCAAAGCGCCGGCTACTTTAATGTCCAGAAAAGTAATAAAAGTTACAAATAATATGTGTCGTAATTCTCCTTATCTTAATTTATCGATGCCGGTAAGTATCATTAGCATTGAGGAAGTAAAACATGATGTTTATTTACGCTAAATTTAGATGAGAGATTTACCGGTCGCTGATTGGTGGTCTATAATTAGGGTTGATTTCTCGGAAGGTTTCATCAGATAAGGACGTTTATAAAACGAAAAGACCTTGAGGTGTTCCGAAAAATTAATAAAACACGAGATGTTTTCATGCAACCAACAAATACAACCCTGTTTGGTTTTGGTTTTAAGAAAACCCGAAGAGATCACACGGGTATGTTTCAAAGCAACAGAAACATTGAATATGAAGTTTATTTTTATGTTACCAGTTACCAAATCTGTAAAAACCGCCTTTATCAGGCGAACCACTTCCACAACGGATGTGTCGGTCCTAATCCTTATAAAATCCTCAGTAGACTAAAAGTAATATAAGCTGACTTGCATCGACTAATACGGCACTTAAGAAAATCTCCAAGTTACAAACCGAAATATGAGGTAATAAATTAAATAGAAGAACAGTTGACACTTGTTACTTGTTGTCTTTTTTATAAAGCCCAGCCCACATGACAAGCTCGGCGCAATGGTCGGCGCTGCCGGCCGTCTTGTGTGGTTGCCTACTTTTTCTTTTGAAGACACCTACTCTAAAATTGGTTGAAAGCCCTGATTTATGGTTTAAAGCAGTAAGTTACATGGCCTTGCATGGCATAAATTTGTCAGATTTCCTTGTAGACAGAAACAAGAAATAATTTAAAAGCTAAATTACTCAATGGAAAACAGAAGCGAAATTAATTTAGTAAGGGTTAAACACTATTGCAACTAAATACTTTTTACTTTGAACAAACCAAAAAAAAAATAACTGTGTGCGCTTCAACCCTTTAGAACAGCAAAACATAGCGCATGCACGCATTCACCCTGGAAATCTGTGAGATAAGGTTCTATACTGTTTACCAAAAAAGCATGCAAAGCCAGTAAAATATGGTTTGTATTTTATTTATATCATTAATTTTTGTCTGAAAAACTGATTCAGTAGCAACAGATAGAGTCAGGTCATAATCTAGCACACACTTTTCCCCCTCCAAAAAATTATGATTGC
The DNA here is from genome assembly GCA_944474755.1 of Limnoperna fortunei. Lineage (NCBI taxonomy): Eukaryota > Metazoa > Mollusca > Bivalvia > Mytilida > Modiolidae > Limnoperna > Limnoperna fortunei. The sequence continues at coordinate 21,634,515 of OX104116.1, forward strand.
ATGACCATTTTTACCAGATGTATTTAAATCCAGCATTTTTCCTGAAATGCTTCATTTTACCAAGGGGAAACACTTGCAATCAACATTCATATTTTTACCTTTTAGCAATTAACAAAATAGACATTAATAAAGTTAAAACCTTGTCAACCAAGGGAGATAATTGTAGCACTGAAGAATGTAAAACAAACTATAAAATGAAGATTTTATTGTAAATATATGAAATTGATCCATATGTAAAGAATAAAATTAAAAGATAATAATCTGATTCCTATTTTAGAAATACAATCACAGAAATGTCTTCCTGAGATTACAAAGATAGCTTATACATTGTGTGTGTGTGTGGAAAGGGGGGGGGGGGGGTTGCACATGTAGATGGAATAAGCCAGGATATGTGCATATATATAAAAGTTACATAAGTAGGTGGAGTGGTTTCATCCTTGTACACAATAAATGCACTCTGTAACTAATTTTAAAAACATTTTTTTTGCTTTCACCATTTATTTCAAATTCTTGTGTTGATGTTTACTAGTTTACAATATATGGTTACAACATCATATTATTATGAGGTTACAGTTTGCACGATGTCTTAAAGGGTACTTCAAAACTCCTGGCTGTGTAAATCTTTTGTTTAAGAAACTTCTTTGGAAATATTGCTATTAACCTATTAATAATCAGTTGAATTTTAGTAAATACAAATGTACACCTATTTTTGAACCCCATAATTATTTGATTTTTATATTGAGTACTGTTTAAGAATATTTGATTGTGCAATAAATACAAAAATTAGAAAGTAAATGTAAAAATTTGTTCTAAAAGATAAGTAATGTGCCCATTTTTCTTCTTAAAAAGGTAAAATTTTTATTACTTTGGAATTCAGTATTAATATTATTTAAAGATGTAGCCTTCCTATGGTTTATTATGACATATATATATATATATATATATATATATAAAGCGAAAACTTATCATCCAGCTATAGCTATAGGTATAATGACACATGAAAGTTGTTGATTTTTTTTAAAAATCAAGTGTCGAGTTGAAAAATTGAAAGCGTTAAAGTTTGTTCATAAAAAAGGCTGAAACGGCTTTATTTTATTTCAGATTGAGATGAAACTTGGCAGATTTGCTCGTAATATGGGGAACAAAAATTAAATTCAGCAAAAAGTGTGAAAATTGAAAATTTGTTTTCAATTTGACAACGGCTCTGTAAATGACCTTTGACTGAGGGAGAGGAAATTAGTTCTTATTTTGATATTGGGCTGTGCCAAGCTGTAGCATGGACAGTGGATTTATTATTCAATGGAACTTAGATATTAGAGCTGCATTTTAAAAACAGTTTCATACATAATTGATAAATAAATTTATTTATTTATATAGTTTGTTAAATGTATTGGATATTTTTCAGCTGATTGTGCAAAGCCCATTTCTGGATTATTTTATGGGTGTTTGTGAGTTTCCTTGAATACCCTTTTGGGTTTCTAAATTTGCGAAAAATTTTATCTGACATGACACCCCGAAAATTTAATGTGATATTAGTGAAATGATTTCGCTTGTTTTGAGGGGTCTCTCATTACTCTTATATTTACACCAAACGAAACTTGGTGCCCGAGTCAGAGCATAAAATGTTAATAGTTTCCCCAATACACATATAATTAAGAGGCCGTTGTCATTTAATGTCCCCTGAAATGCCCTATTCTATATTTTTATGATGTCTCTAGCTATTGTGACCAAATACTTTTGGCATGTCACTTTCACATAATCTTTATTTAAGAAATATATTATTGCGAGCCTAGTCAGTGAATTGGAACCTAGTCAGACCTTATATTTGTCAATATTTAAAAATGAGCGATAGGAAGATACTAGTATAAAATGAAGACAAAAATAAAGTCTGACAATGTTCAAATTTGAATAGAGCCTGCTAGCAATAATCTATTTCAATTCTAATATGTCTAACAATTGTTTTAAAATTTCAAAGCAGTTCTATAAGAATGCTTTCAATGGTAATATTGTTTTTTAAAACTCATAACATAATAATATATCACAAAACAGTATGTTAAAACAAATAAAATTGACATAACATATATGCTCATCATTTTACTGAAAATATTTACCTTTTAAGCAAAAAAATTTGAGAAATCTTAACAAAATTGCATTGTTCAAATTTGAAATTTTCAGTTGAGCATATACATGTATGATGTCGGAATTCTAAATGTGGCGGCATAGTGGGCTCTATGCCTATAAGAACCTTAATGTGTTCTCAAAGTGTATGAAGAACATTAGAATAAGGTACATTGAGTCCGCATAAATAAAAGATTTAATGAGTGCTTTAAATAACTTAATTAAACATGTTAAAGATAATGCATCACCACAATTCAACATCCTGAGATAAGATATAATAAAACTCTGGGCTACCTAATGAAAGAAAACTGGATACATGTGGTCCTCATGTCTCTCTGTTTGTCCGTCATAAGTTGGTTTCTGGATGATAAATCAAAAAGCAGCAGATTGAATTGAAACTTTGGGATATACACATGTAGTAGCATATTGATTTTAGTGGGAAATTTCTCAAGCTCAAATTTCAAGGTCACAGTATACAAAAAACTTTCGACATTTTTACACATAAGATGTATTCTGAATATAACTTTAAAAGTTTATATTTGATTTAAATGAAACATTTGGGATATTAGGTTCGTAATAAGCCTATCAATTTTGTGAAAATCTGTCAAATTTCAAGGCCACAGTTGCCAAAAAGTGTTAGAATATTTCCAAAAATAAAACATTTGAAGACAATATCTCAAAAAGTTTACATTTGATATCAATGAAACTTTGGGATTAGTTTCATATTAGGGGGCTCAGAAGCCTGTCGACTTTCTGGGAAATCCATCAAATTTCAAGGTCACAGTTGCTAATTATGTTAGCAATTTTTGCAGAGTTTCCAGTCAATAAAAAAACAAAAGAAATTTTTACAAAAAATTATGTGAAATTTAAGCGGGGAAATTGGTGATCGCTAGATCATCTAGGCCTTGTTGTGTTGTGTAATTAGTCTTTGCAATTATATAGAATTTCTTTGGCATTTAGAAAATTTACCTTTTTAGCTCAACTGACCCAAAGGGTCATGTGAGCTATTGTTATCACTTTGCGTCCGTCGTCGTCGTCGTCGTCGTCGTCGTCGGCGTCTGTAAACTTTTTACATTTTAATCTTCTTCTCTGAAACCACTTGGCCAATTGAAACCAAACTTGGCCATAATGTTCATAGGATGGACCTTTACAAAGTTTGTGTTTTTTATTTTGATTGGTAAACCAATATGGCCGCCACCTCAAGACTTAGTTTAACATAGGACCCTATGGGAAAAAAGTTAAAAAGGGCTTCTTCTCTGAAACCGTTTTACCAATCAAAACAAAACTTACTAGCAATATTGTTTAGATGGTCCTCTATAAAGTTTGTGTTTTAGATGGGAATTGGAAATTCAAAATGGCCGCCACTGCAGGACTTAGTTTAACATAGAACCCTATGGGAAAAAGTTTTAAAAGGCTTCTTCTCTAAAACCGGTTAATCAATGGAAACAAAAACTTACTAGCAATATTGTTTGGATGGTCCTCTATAAAGTTAGTGTTTTTTATGGCAATTGGAAATTCAAAATGGCTGCCACCGCAGGACTTAATTTAACATAGGACCCTATGGGAAAAAGTTTGAAAGGCTTCTTTTCTGAAACCGGCCAACCAATGGAAACAAAACTTACAAGCAATATTGTTTGGATGGTCCTCTATAAAGTTAATGTTTTTTATCCCAATCTGATATTCAAAATGGCTGCCACCGCAGAACTTAGTTTAACATTGGACCCTATGGGAAAAATGTTAAAAAGGGCTTCTTCTCTGAAACCGGTTAACCAATCAAAACAAAACTTACTAGCAATATTGTTTGGATGGTCCTCTATAAAGTTTGTGTTTTTTATGGCAATTGGAAATTCAAAATGGCCGCCACTGCAGGACTTAGTTTAACATAGAACCCTATGGGAAAAAGTTTTAAAAGGCTTCTTCTCTGAAACCGGTTAATCAATGGAAACAAAAACTTACTAGCAATATTGTTTGGATGGTCCTTTATAAAGTTAGTGTTTTTTATGGCAATTGGAAATTCAAAATGGCCGCCACCGCAGGACTTAGTTTAACATTGGACCCTATGGGTAAAAGGTTAAAAAGGGCTTCTTCTCTGAAACCGGTTAACCAATCAAAACAAAACTTACTAGCAATATTGTTTGGGTGGTCCTTTATAAAGTTTATGATTTTTATGCCAACTGGAAATTCAAAATGGCCACTACCGCAGGACTTTGTTTAACATAGGACCCTATGGGAAAAAGTTTTTAAAGGCTTCTTCTCTGAAACCGGTTAATCAATGGAAACAAAAACTTACTAGCAATATTGTTTGGATGGTCCTCTATAAAGTTTATGTTTTTTATGGCAATTGGAAATTCAAAATGGCCACTACCGCAGGACTTAGTTTAACATACGACCCTATGGAAAAAAGTTATTAAAGGCTTCTTCTCCGAAACCGGTTTATCAATGGAAACAAAAACTTACTAGCAATATTGTTTGGATGGTCCTTTATAAAGTTTATGTTTTTTATGGCAATTGGAAATTCAAAATGGCCACCTCCCCCCCCCCCCCAGACTTAGTTTAACATAGGATCCTATGGGCAAATAAAAAAAATCTCTATACAACTGGTTAACCAATGAAACAAAGCTTTCTAGTAATATTGTTTGGATGGTCCTATTTAAAGTTTATTGAAAAATACAGGACTTACTTTAACATCAGGGAAATGCCATCTTCATTGCCTATAAAATCAGGTGAGCGATACAGGCTCTTAAGAGCCTCTGGTTACAACATAGATTTAAGAGCCCATTTGATTTAAAATTTTGCAGTCAAATAGATCAGTCATCATTGAGTCATAACAGCATTTTTACTATGTAATATCCCTTTTATTCAAAACAAATTGACATCAAGTAAATTTGTGGAATTCTTGTTTCAACAATATATACATCTTGAACCATAGGGAGTTTTCTTAGTATCTGATGCCCAAATTTTAATATGTTATAATATTTATATATTAAATTCAAGCTGAGATGATGAGATGTTGTAAGATCTCGAATGGGACATACACAGCATTTTTATACCCCCGCTCGACAGAGTCGGGGGTATATAGTGGTCCTCATGTCCGTCCGTCCGTTCGTCCGTCCACATTTGGTTTCCGGATGATAATTCAAAAAGTTTACATCCGATTTGAATGAAACTTTGGGATATTGTTATATATCAGGTTGGTAAGAAGCCTATTGATTTTGGGGGAAATCCGTCAAATTTCAAGGTCACAGTCCACGAAAAACGTTGGAAATTTTAACAAAAAAGTTGTTTCCGGACAATAACTCAAAAAGTTTACATCTGATTTGAATGAAACTTTGGGATATTGTCATATATCAGGTTGGTAAGAAGCCTATTGATTTTGGGGGAAATACGTCAAATTTCAAGGTCACAGTCCACGAAAAACGTTGGAAATTTTTACAAAAAAGTTGTTTCCGGACAATAACTCAAAAAGTTTGCATTCAATTTGAATGAAACTTTGGGATATTGTTATATATCAGGTTTGTAAAAAGCCTTTTGATTTTGGGGGAAATGGGTTAAATTTCAAGGTCAGAGTCCACGAAAAACGTTAGAAATTTTTACAAAAAAGTTGTTTCCTGACGATAACTCAAAAAGTTTGCATGTGATTTGAATGAAACTTTGGGATATTGTTATATATCAGGTTGGTAAGAAGCCTATTGATTTTGGGGGAAATCCGTCAAATTTCAAGGTCACAGTCCACGAAAAACGTTAGAAATTTTTACAAAAAAGTTGTTTCCGGACAATAACTCAAAAAGTTTGCATCCGATTTTAATGAAACTGTAAAATATTGTTATATATTTTGTTGGTAAGAAGCCTATTGATTTTGGTGGAAATCTATCAAATTTCAAGGTCGCAGTCCACGAAAATTGATAGAAATTTTTACAAAATGCGGGGGTATTAGTGATCGCTAGATCGACTTTGTCTAGTTTCTATGTTAATTAACTTTTATTCAAAACAAATTGACATCCAGTAAAATTGTGGAATTCTTGTTTCAACAATACATGTATATGCATCTAAAACGTTAGGGAGTTTTCTTAGTATCTTATGCCCAAATTAGTATACCGGTAAGTTATAAAATTCCATTTAAAAAATTAAAGCTGATTGTTGTAAGATCTCTAATGTGACATACACACATCAGGGAAGCAGGAGCAGGGTTAATTAGATTGCAGTTGTTTGATAGCAAAGTTGTACCCTTTGAATATTTACAATTTTAAACATATGTAGAAAATGTACATAATAGGTAAATGATAAAAATTAATGCATTAACTATAGGACCAACTGTTATAAGCAAGAAATTATTCATTTTCTCATGATTTAGGTGTAAATGAATTTGATATTAAAGCAAGTTGTTTCCATTATTTCTTTCTGTTCCAGGATAGCATTGATGCAGATTCATAGTTTGGTTAAAATAGATTCATCTGTAAAAAAGACATATACAAATGTTAAAACTGGTATGTATGTCTTACATTAATGGTTCTTGGAGTTGGTATGAATGTGTTAATCCAGTTCTGTTTGTACTCTACTTTGGAAACACATTTATTCTCTGATAGACAATGTTTTGTCTTCTTGAATCTTCACAATATGAAGAGGGGTAAAATGAGCTATGTAGGCATGCTATTACTTATATTTTGTAATGAATAGCAGCTTGTTGCAGTTTATCAGTAAATATATTTAAAAAATGTATGCAAGTTATATCCCTGAATGTAGATATGTTAGTATTTTTATTTAAAGTATTTCATCGCATATTACAAGGATAAAAGGTTATACATGTATAAAGATATTATGATAGAATTAACATTTCCCCTAAAAATAGCAAAAATCAGTTAATGTGTTCTGTACAGAAGTGTTTTCATGAATTTTTTATGTGTTAAGAACCTGAACTTTCATCTCTATATATGCAGACTTTAAAATCTTGAATGATATACATGTAATAAAGATAATAGATTGTGTCTAACTTGCAGGATACATTTGGACTGTAAAACAGTTTTTGTCCTGACTGTGATGATGGTCGCTGGAGTGTAGACATATATATGGGATTCTGACAGCGGGAGTGTAAACACTTGACACTTTGCTTATATCTTTGTAGTCTTAAGCCCTAGATCCATTAAATTTGGTCCAGTGGTAGCTTATGATGAGTAAACTGTACTTGCAAGTCAGTCACCTGTCACCTCACCTTGACCTAAATTTCACAGTTCAGCAGCTACATTAAAGTTTTTGGATTAGGGCAGTTCCTCGGTAACAAGGCATGGTAGGATGACAATATTTGGTATATAGGTTGCTGATGAATAGTACATCACTGTCTTGTAGAGTTCACCTGACCTTCACCTCAATTTCATTGTCCAGCGACTACATTACAGTTTTTGGATTAGGGGACTTCCTCTCTTACCATGAATGGTAGGATGACAGTATTTGGTATATAGATTCTTGATGAATAGTATATGACAGTCTGATAGTTGTCACCTGACCTTGACCTCAATTTCACAGTTCAGTGACTATGTTAAAGTTTTTAGATTAGGACAGTTCCTCTGAAGTTTTTGGACTTCTCTGTAACCATGCATTTTATATTTAAATGGAATCAATTTTATGCCATATATGTGCATGGGATTCTTATAATTTTTGTCATTACTGATGTGGAATGCAGGCAAGACATTTTTCTGTGTCCACACTTGTTGTTTTACTTAGATCAGATCAAGTTTGGCGATTTTTCAACAGGATATTTCCAACTAATCTTAGCAATTATAGCTTTTTGCAAGATAATGACTGACAAAATCAGCTCATCATTGGCGTATTGCTTTGAGTGGAAAAGAATTTACCAGAAAAATTATTTTCAGTTTATAGCTGCATGTACTAAGTATATGTATACAATTTAAAATGCTCCAAATGTTTGCCTGATCAACCAACACATCTATTTATCTGTAAGTCATGTAAACAAGTTTACATGTAAAAAATGTACCAGGGAAATGTTGAAAAATTCTTGTTAAATGTTTACCCATTTTTGCTTTGTGTTTTTTGTTTGTAGTATATTAATTGATCAGGTTAACCATAAGCTTTTTATTTGCTGTTTAGATGTTGAGACAGAAATTATTATCCCTAAGAAAAAGAAACGGTATGTTTGTATTATAGTGAGTTTTATGATTATAAAATATTCATATTTTATTAAGTAATGCTACTGTAGATTGTACTAGTAAACGAGCCAGAACTCTGTAAGACTTGTTTTGTTTGAATGTTAAACTCCACTTTAAGCAATTTTTTCAGATGTTTCATAGCATACAGTTTTTATTGTGAAGCCAGAGTACCGCAGAAAACAACCAACCTTTGGTAGGAAAACTGGCAATCTTTGTCAATACAGATTGGAATCAAGTGCACACTGTCTGCAGTGGTACTTCAACCCAGATCTTCTGTGTTGACAGACCACATGATCAATAGTAGACGAAATACATGTACCTTAACCACTCTGTCATTGAGGCCCTTTTCTCTAATTATGTAAGAACAATATGGTATACATCGTTCTTTTCCTTTTACCTTAGTTTAACTACTACGGTATTTCAGTAAGTTATGTGAACAAAAATCAAGTAACAAATTAAACCATGTTGGTTCTGATTTCTTATATGCCATTCCCACATACACCGTTGAACGGAATTTGATGACACTTTCACAGAATCTTAATCACATCTATTGTGCACCTGATATTTAGCATTTTGTTCGGAATGATTTTGAGGTTTCCCATATCAACACATAGTCTCATTGTACACCTGATATTTTTTATAACACTTAGCTTGATATTTGTGGTTTCACATAACAATACCTGGACATGTTTTGACATGGAGAAGCAAATGTTTGGTGTGTATAAATTAGTGAGCACTGCTAACAGTTTTTCTAGTTATGTTATTATTGAATTTCAGGGATGAGCTGACAGTATTAAAATGTTTGGCGAGAACAGTTCAGAGAGTAAGATTTACAATTTTTAAAAAGCTTTATAGATACATCAGCTACATCGATGTTTTTCATTGTAATTTGGATAGTGATAACAATATTTTTGTCAGAGCTGCTGGTATTTTCTTTTCAGTTTAAGAAGGTGAAGTAATCACTTTACACGTTATTTACATATACAGTATGCTCAGAGAGGATGATCCCTCAAACAGTCTAGTGTTGCACCAAAAAATTTGGAGTGTAGATTCAAAAATCACACACAAATTATTTCTACTCCATTTGAAAAAATAACTGTCTTTTCAATATGTTGTTAGCTACTCTTGCACATTACCCACAGTATCAATGTACACTAGGGTAAAATCTAGTGCATGTGAGGAAATTTAGAACTGGAATATTTGTATAATTAGAAAAAAAGACAATAAGTCTTTAGTTCAAGTTAATTTTTTCAAGTAATTTTTTCCCAGATACTGTTACATGTACTTGTACATGGTAAATAATTACATGTATTAAAAAGTACTGGCTCCTTATTATCACAACAGTAAAAGTCAGGGGAATTCAAATTTTTAAAAATGCTACATTCAGTTAGTTTAATCTATTCCACTTAGCATGCCAATATAATTTCTGTTATTGGGCAGGTTATATTACTGACAATTGCCTGTGTTGGTAGAAAAATTGTCATGTGGCATGAAAAAAATTTCTGAATGCCACTTCTTTTCCCAAGTAGAAATTTTTAATGAAATGACCTTTTTTATATTTTATGACAGGACCCAACTGGTTCAGACTACATTTTTATGGATGACCCTGAACTTACTCCGTCTTCTATCCGTTCAAAAGTAAGTGTTGCTGAGTCAGATTATCATTAATACACTAAATGAGTGCTATTATTGCATATTCATACACTGAAACTAAAATTTGTTTTAATTCGATAGATATTTATTATTAAAATACTAACATATTCCACCAATTAATTTATTTTTAAAATCTGCTTAAAAAATCATTTGTGTACTATACTTAATTGTGTTTGATATCATCTTAAAAATATATAATACATATAATGGTGGAATGCTCATTTAAGGGTGTTGAACCTTAATTCAGGCTGTAGCTTCATGTAGTAAATACTGGTTTTAAAATAAAATACAGGTTTAACTTTAAACATTTTTTTATTGGCTTTCAAATGTGTCTGCTACAACTGACCATCCATCCAATTATTAAGATACAGTAATGTTGAAATTCATTACCATAGAAACACATTTTTAATTTTCTCCTCAAGACTTGTTTTTCCTATGTGTTTATTAAATCTCAATTAATATAAGTTGTTTGATGACCATTGTGCAGTGTTGCTATATTTTAATGTTAATAAATCCACCAAGTATATTTACTATTATTGCACTTTAGTATAGAAACCAGTACTAGAATAAATTAGATTAGACTGCAAGTGGGGAAAATATGTCTGGGAATTTGCACATATGACAAATAACTATTTATTTGTTTGATGTGCAAAACCATGCCAAATTTAAAGGGTTATTTGGCTATGACTACATAGTCCCCTTTTTCTTGTTAGTGTTTAGTTCAGTATAATAATACTGTTATTGCCTTTAATTTAATTTACTTCAGGTAATATCCAAATTATTAAATCTCAAAAGAGTTATTTTTTCTCTATCCTGCACACCTGGGAAAAATAATCATTTCTTGATTTAATTATTATGAAAATTACCTTCATTTAAGGCCATAATTGTATATTATTACATTGATCTAGTAATGTAAAAAAAGTGTTCTGCTTTAACAAAAACATTCCAATCAAAAATGGATATTTATATGTATTAATTAAAAAAATTTTGTTAGAAAATATGGGCTGCTGCAAAAGCGTCAGGACGTAGAGCTGCCAGGAAGATTGTTGACGAGCTATATCCTAATGCATTTGGTACAGACATGTTTTTTGAAGAGCCTTCAGTTCCATTAGTAAAGGTTTGTTTTTATTTTTTGTTTTTTTGAATGGTGTTTAACCCTGGCCCACTTTCAGGAATTTTTCAGCCATATTATGGCATCCAGTTTTCATTGCGGTAGGATGTCAGAATACCAGTGGAGATAACCCACAACCTTTGGTAGGAAAACTGGCAATCCTTTTCAATTAAGATCGCAGTTGTTTGTTTGTTCGCCTACATTGAAAGTGTTAATTCCTAAAATTGAAAAAGTTTTGGGGACCACAATATCAGTTCAGGGATTTAAATAGTGACTATAAAATATATAATTTACATGTTGCTCATAAAGTAATTTTATTTTCATTACTGATGTGGAATGCATGCAAGACAATTTTCTGCGTCCACACTTGTCCATAATAGTGCACGTGCCTCACATATTATATAGACTTATAAATGCACAGGTTCAGTTTTAAAGTACTAATGGTTTGAAACCATCAGAAATATTTGTTTATTGCATTCTATGAGTTAACTATCATTCTTTGTTCATGAAGAATTTCATTTTCAAAATTTATCTCCCTTTATCAGGAATTTACAATTAAGCATGTCAAACAGGTTGTGGACTGCATTTGTGTTGTCCTCTTGCCTCTTAGCAATGAAAACAGACATAAATCTATATATTTTATTCATAACATAAATCAATATTTTTAGATGCTAAATAATATTAATTAAACATTTTAACAAAAATACTTGTACATAGCTAAAGCACTAGTGAAATAAACATTCATTAATATTCATACACAATAGATTTGAACAGAGAACTAGTGATGTAGGAACACAAGTTTACAATTTAGCACCAACACAATGTTAACCATTTCTTCAGTAATACTGTTCATAGACATTCATATCTTTAGCACTTTCTTGCATGGAGCAGTAGATTCTCTCTGTGATAGCTGCCACAACACTTTGTTTCTGTTGGTTTGTCATTGGGTCCTGCTCGGTCTCTGGAAAAATTGTGACATAGTCTATAACAGACTGCATGGCTACATCTTGGCTGAGGTATACTGTTTTGACTTCTTGAGACGTATCAGAAGTAGCTGTGTGGACTGCTGTTTGGTGACCAGTGAGTTTATTCTGCAAGAAATGGTACCATCCAAGTGGTGTCTTGAAAGCACGACAAGTCCAGTTGTCTGGTTGCATAAGTTGTCTGTAGGTATGGTGCCAGTTAACATTGTAGCTGGTTTTCTGCATCTTGTTAGGTGTTGATGTCCTTAATAAGGTGTGGGTAGATGTACAACTCTTTTTAAAAGTTGGTCTTATAGCTTTTACTTTGCCTGGAGTTGTACTAATTTCAGTTTCTGCAGGACGTTTGATGGATACTTTGGTGTTCTTGTGCAGGTCTGGAACAGTCCTAATTCTTCTCATCTTAGATCTGACTCTAGATGGAGGCACAATGCAAGAATTGTTGATTGATGGAAATAGATCTGACTTGATAGTTGGTACAACAGGCTCTGACAAGAGACTTAATATCTTCTCAGCTGATTTTGGTTGAGTTTTTATACTACAGGTTGGGTTGTTGGTTATATCTGCAGCATCTGGTTGGTACATCAGTATGACTGAGTAGCCTTTGTGTATCTCTTTGATGTACATGGTAAGTTTCAAACCCTTAGGTAAGCTGTCAAGGTATGCTTTAAAAGTAGCAGGTAAACTATCAAAATATGCAATTTTAACTCTGTAATATCAAATGAAGCAATATCAGTCATTTATATACTTATTACTGTATTTAACTTTGCTACAAAACAATGTGATTGGCTATAAAATAGTACACAGTTGTTTTAACACAAGTCATGTGATCAAACTGATTTTAAGATTTTAATATTTTGAGAAATTTAAAGTAAACAATTTTGATCAAAGGTTTTTTAAAATAAACTTTTAAATAACACTTTTTATTTTTGTGTGAGAAAACTGGCTTCATGTGACAAAAAAACATAGATTTTAATTGTTTTGATCTTGGCTTGTATTGATCTATCAAACAAATAATTAATTATTGATTACGGATCTGATTAAGCTTTTATTTATTAGTTTAGGATAATTAGGATATAATTATCAATTATAATAATACTACTATTTTAATAGAAAGACGAAATGTTATTTTAAACAGAAATTATCATAATACAATAAACATCAATATTGATTACAAATACAAAGAAAAACCTGAACAGAAAAAAAAATTTTTTTTATATATATTCTAATTATAATCCAACTAAAATGTTAAAAAATAAAAACACCTAATCTCCACCTTTTTTATAGACATCTGTACAAACTTAGCAGAAAGAATGTCTATCCTAGTAAGAAGTCTAAAATAAGAACCACTCTCAGGAGATTATTTTCCTTGTATGCAAATTAAATTTTCTGCTATCTTGAAATACAATCTTGAAATTGTATGGTTTTGCTGGATTAAGAGTTGAAGAAAATTGTATACAAATTATTGTGTTTTTGCTCATACAAAAACTTCCCTTTAAGTACTTTTATAATTATATTTTACAGCACAGATTTCATATAGGTTATCTCCCTGTGTATACATGTACACTCAGTAAACATTTACTGTGACTGGACTGAAACATGACTACTATTATTAGTGTTGCCTGTAGAATATTATATTATCTGCTTTTTAACTACATTCCATCTTGAAATTGTTGGGATATGTTATATATAGGCTATGCCTGTTTTCCAATACCCTTTGATTTTTATCAATAAAATGTTTGAAATAAAAAAAAAGAAAAATGTCAGTCTGGTAGTTGTCACCTGACCTTGACTTCAATTTCAGGGTCCAGTCACTATGTTTAAGTTATTGTACTAAATAAATTCATCAGTAGGATGACAATATTTAGTATATAGGTTGCTGATGAAAGGTACATGACAGTCTGGTAGGGGTCATCTGACCTTGACCTTTAATTTTATGGTCTAGTGACATGTTAGATTTAGATTTAAAAAACATATTACTTTGTTTTCTATCTACAGCTAACCACCAAAGTTAAATTTGCTTTATACCTACAGGACTTTCTACCACAAAAAGTAAAATATGAATTTAATGAACCATGTGAAGCTGGCTTACAGGAGAGAATTCAAATGAGAAAAGTTCAGGATGCTGCACTCATGTATAAGGAGATTAAAGAACAAGGTTAGAAATATGGATGGTCAAGTTATGAAGTTTCTAGAGCCATGAATATATATTTAAAATAAAAAAGTCCTGGATGGACTATGTAGTTTGTGTGTTTACTTTAATATTTGAATGCTCTAGTGTGAATTTGTGTCCCTATTTGTATGGTTATTTAAAAGGTGGCACTTAACATGAACTCTCCATGTAAACAAATTAATCATTTATATATTGGGAATAGTCCTTTGCCAATTATAATGTAAGCAAATTATTGCTGACAGTGGCATTATTATCTTTTCATAAAGTGTAGTTCAGAATTCATTTTTATAATGAATTGGTTTTCTGCAATATCTATACACAATGTATTATGAGAGCTAAGAAAAGATGGATTAAATTGAATGTATATTGAAAAAATCGGAAAAAACCTTGTTTCTTTGTACTGGTCAACATAGTATTTCTTTAATGTATAATTTGTGGTGCTACACTTGCAGGAGAATGTAAAGATTATTGTCTAATTATACCCCTGCTTCAAAGAAGGGGAGGGGGGTTATACTTTTTTACCCTTGTTCATCCATCCATTCATTTGTTTTTCATCTGTCATTAACAACAATTTCTGTCATATTTTTCTAAGCAACTATAGGATGCCTGATATTTTGTATATTGCTTTATCTTATAGTACCATATGGGATATAGCGATTTTATGCTACTTGGACTTTTTTGGTATTTTTTTGAAAGCAGGGGTTCCACTGTGAGCATTATAGAATTTGTTTTATTTAAGGGTTGGAGCTTTCACTTGACACTCAACTTTCATTACTTCATTTGTATACATACACCAATAGTAAAGATGATGATGATCCAAAACTTCAACCAGAAGAATTTAAATATCACAAAGTTTGGGGAATAGATAAAAAACCTTTAAAATGGAAGTAAGTATATATTTTTATTTCATGTGTATTCAAGTATTGATTGAGGTTAAATATACACATGTATTTAATATAAATTAAATTTCTTGAAATTTGAGTTGCAAAATATTTATAAGGTCACCAATGATATACAATGATATACATTGTGTTATCATTGTCTTTTTATTTTATGCAATTTA
Source organism: Limnoperna fortunei (assembly GCA_944474755.1). Lineage (NCBI taxonomy): Eukaryota > Metazoa > Mollusca > Bivalvia > Mytilida > Modiolidae > Limnoperna > Limnoperna fortunei. Next base: position 21,649,771 of record OX104116.1, read on the forward strand.
TTTCATAATAAATTTTTTAAATGATTTCCTTTGGTAAAGAACAGCCAAAATTATCAACCGTTTATTCTGATATTGTTTGATTAAAACCAATATTGATAACCTTTTTGGATCAGGTTGTTGTCATGTGGTTTATATTGTCTCGCCTGTGACGAAAGTCGCTGGAGGCGAGACATATGTATGGGAATCCGGCGGCGGCGGCGGCGTAAACACTTGACACCTTGCTTCATATCTTTGTAAGCCCAAGCCCTAGGTCCATCAAATTTGGTCCAGAGGTAGCTTATGATGAGTACTTGCCAGTCAGTCACCTGTCACCTGACCTTGACCTCAATTTCACGGTCCAGCGACTACGTTAAAGTTTTAGGGTTACGACAGTTCCTCTGTAACTACGCATGGTAGGATGACAATATTTGGTGTATAGGTTGCTGATGACTAGTACATGACTGTCTGGTAGGTGTCCCCTGACCTTGACCTCAATTTCACGGTCCAGCGACTACGTTAAAGTTTTTGGGTTAAGACAGTTCCTCTGTAACTACGCATGGTAGGATGACAATATTTGGTGTATAGGTTGCTGATGACTAGTACATGACTGTCTGGTAGGTGTCACCTGACCTTGACCTCAATTTCACGGTCCAGCAACTATGTTAAAGTTTTAGGGTTACGACAGTTCCTCTGTAACTACGCATGGTAGGATGACAATATTTGGTGTATAGGTTGCTGATGACTAGTACATGACTGTCTGGTAGGTGTCACCTGACCTTGACCTCAATTTCATGGTCCAGCGACTACGTTAAAGTTTTTGGGTTACGACAGTTCCTCTGTAACTACGCATGGTAGGATGACAATATTTGGTGTATAGGTTGCTGATGACTAGTACATGACTGTCTGGTAGGTGTCACCTGACCTTGACCTCAATTTCACGGTCCAGCGACTATGTTAAAGTTTTTGGGTTACGACAGTTCCTCTGTAACTACACATGGTAGGATGACAATATTTGGTGTATAGGTTGCTGATGACTAGTACATGACTGTCTGGTAGGTGTCACCTGACCTTGACCTCAATTTCACGGTCCAGCAACTACGTTAAAGTTTTTGGGTTACGACAGTTCCTCTGTAACTACGCATGGTAGGATGACAATATTTGGTATATAGGTTGCTGATGAATAGTACATGACTGTCTGGTAGGTTCCACCTGACCTTGACCTCAATTTCACGGTCCAGCAACTACGTTAAAGTTTTTGGGTTACGGCTGTTCCCCTGTAACTATGCAGGGTATGGTGACAATATTTTGTATACAGGCCGCTGCTGATATTAAATGCTATTTACGTAATGCTTATGACGAAATTTATTTTCGTTACTGATGCGGAATACAGGCGAGACGTTTTTCTGTGTCCACACTTGTTCTGATATTTGTATTACTAAAATCAATGTTAACTACCTTTTATATCACTTTGTTGTGAGGTGGTTTTATTTCTTAGTTTTGTTATTTTTGGTTATAATTACAGTAACCTTTAAAAAAACTAATGTGTTGTTTTACTTTTAACATTAAAGAGTAGAGACAATAACAGTAAATATGTTAATGAGACAGCATATGGTACTAGTATATGTTCCGTTTTAATTTTAGTATACAATCCATATAAAAAATATGACAGGTATACAGCTGTCAAAAGTAATTTCAGATCTGGTTGTCATAACAATTAGTGACCTTTACTTTGTCAATACACTTTGTACACACCTCTTTAAATCTGAAAGGTGACATATTGTTTTACTCTAACTTTTTCTTCTCTTTCTCAGCAAAGATTGTCTGGCCTGTAACTGTTTTGTATTTTGACTTCGGTCTTAGAACTTGTACATGTTAATACATGTATATCATCATGATACTTTGTGTCCTGTATCATTATGACTATACATTTATCAATTTATATCCTTTTAATAATGAAAACTTGTCCGGCCTGTAACTTTTTCTTTTTTGACCTAGGCCTTAGATGTTGTATTTATTGATGTATCATCATGAGACGATTCACCATGAGGACCTTCATATGACCTTGACCTTTGACTTTTAATTCAAATATGTAATTGTATATTGAATGCTTGTCCAGTCTCTTACCTTCTTGTATTTTGACCAAGGCTGTAGACTTTGCACATGAAGATGTTTAACTATTAAAGAGTGTATATCGTGACCTTCTATAACCTTTACCTGTGACCCCAAGGTCATAAGAATGTTAATTGTATTAAAACCTCTGGCCAGCCTTTAACCTTTTTGTCTTTTGACTTAAACCTTAGATTTTGTCAATGGAGATGTATCACTTTGAGAGGGTGGATTTCCTTTCATGAATTTCTTAAATCCATGGTTCTTTGCTCGTGTCTAAAATTGAAAATGTGTTAATTGGACCCCACTGTGCAGGGTCCAAGGGAAGATGAGACATTTGTGTAAGTTTACTAAAAAAGAGTGTAGTTAAATAATAAATTTGAAGCATTGTTCTTCTTCAATAGGTACATTGCATGGATAATACTGCTATGTATTGCATTATTTATAGTTTTATATATTTTATATCTATACTGAAAATGCTCTATTTTTTAATATTTATTGATGTGTTTAGGAAAAAAGGCTTAGCAGAACAGTTATTTGCAGATTTACCAGAGAAAACAGCAGAAGCTTATTGCAGCATGGTCAGAGGCATGATCAAGGTATATATTATTATCTCACTTGTGATAATAGTCACTAAAATGGAGACACAGTTTTCATATTTCCATCACTGGCTGCATTGAGATAATAGTTATCAAGAATATTTTTAGCTCCCAACTGGTTTTTCGCTGAAGGGTACTGCAGGTTTGTATTTCATCCATCCATCAGTCCATCACACTCGTTTTTTCTGACTTTATTCTGAACGCTTGCATTTATTGAGCTGATGTAAGTTAACCATCATGATCATATTTGAATGTTGTTCCATTTCTAATGATTTTTATACACCCATCGAAGACGGGTTGTATTATGTGAACACCCATGGCAGGCGGGAGGTATCCACAGCGATGCCCGCTCTCTAACTCGTACAGTTTTTGTCCTATCTTCATTAAGCTTGGGGAAAATGTTTATGGGCGTATTATCTCTTCCAAGTTCAAAAACCAGCCAAATCACTTCAGCCATTTCAGAGTTATGGCCCTTTATTCATAAAAAATGGCAATTTTTGGACAGGCATATTTTGTTGCACTTTGGCACTTGTTTATAAAATTAATTGCCCAGTATTTTAAACGTTTATCTGAGCAGATATTGATATTTAGCAGATGAGTCATCCATCATAAGTGACAAATCAAGATTAAAGTTTGTTCCAGTCTGATGACTGTGTCCTTTTAACATAGAAAACATAGAACATTTCTTAAAAATGACATTTTTCTAGACTTTATCTTAATGCTTGCGGATGTTGAGCTGATATTTAGTATGAGAGTCAACCATCATGAGATCAAGTTTGAATGTCCCTGCATTCTGATGATTTTTTATGAAATTATTGCCGCTGGCAGGGGATTAGTATTGCCCCAGGAAATTCTATCCACACTTATTGTAATTGCTAAACCTAAATTTTAAGTTTTTTTTTAAGGATTATTTATCCCATGATTAGAATTTGAACTATGTATTGCAAATAGTCAATGTAAATTTTCTTTTTTATTTCCTAAGCAAAACCGTATGATATGTAATCTGACTCATCCCAGATGGATGGCAGATATCTAAACAAAATATTTTCTGCAAAATGTTTTTAAAAGATTTTTTAATGATTATCTCTGTGTAAATTAATTTTTTTGTATTTTAGTCCCTTAAATTGTAATCTTGTTTATCAATCGTTTGAATATTCTGGAAATATTTGTCATGTGAATTTTTGCAAGTTAAACTTCAGGGGCCTTGGTGGCCGAATGGTCATGGTTGTTCGTCTACTATTGATCTGTCAACACTTAGATTGTGGGTTCAATTTTCACTGCAGGCAGGGTTTACTCGACTCCAATCTTAATTGACAAGGATTGCCAGTTTTCCTACCGCAGGTCAGGTACTCTAGCGTCTTCATCCAATAAAAATTGGATGCCATGATATAGCTGAAAAATTGCTGAAAGTGGCATTAAAACACCACCAAACAAACAAACAAGCAAGTTAAACTTCAGCATCAGAAAATATTGTGTGAAAATGTATACAATATAAAACAAATGTATTTATTAAAATAGTTCACTGACTCAGAATTAGTATATGAATGTAACAAAGGCATCCTTAGCATGATATGAAAAAGCATGGTTTTCCTAGTCAACGTATACAATAGGAGGACCCCTAATGCATATGATCTGTTATAGGAGTGTTTAAAATGTATTATAATATTATTCTACTTGTAGAGATATAATAGTCAGAAAAATCATACAAGAAATGTTTTTGGCTTTTTATTATCTTGATTTTTTTTTCATTTTTGAATTGGTATCAAGATTATTTAATTTGCTCTTTGGTTATTGCTAATAAAATCCTAAATTACTCTTAGAATAAATAATGTAGAAGAATGTGTTTGGAAACTACATGTACCTATATTAATTGCAATCACATATTGGTTTGATATCATATGAGGTCACTTTTTACAAAAATAGTCATATAATACAATAATACTCAAATATTATATTTTGGTGATTTCAGTATGGTGATGGTAAGACAGCTAATAATCTTTATAAAGAAATGTTGCAGAATAATTTGCCTAGTAAGTGACTAATTTACTTTTCATGAATAAATCACTGACAGGGCATAATACTCTGAGATATAAAGTATGCAGGGGCTGTATTCCAGCTAGGTCTGTCTGTCTATAGATGAGACTTATTATTTTTCTGCTACGATTGGTAAGATTTTTTTTAACTTTCCAAGTCTGATTGATAAGTACCAAGTCTAGTTGAACATATATGTGGCACTTCATCACTGCAGGGTTTATGAGTAATGGCTCTTTATTTATATTCATTGCATGTACATGGTCATCACTTTCTCTGCTTTGATTGGTCGGATGTTAATTTAACAGTTCTGCTATTTATAAGTAACAAGCCCTGGCATACCATAGACACTTTATGACCAGCTTGATTTTAAATATGATACATTGTATATACCTTTATTATATTGAATTAATATATTTTGTCCATGCATTTCTTTGCTACCCAAGGGAGGATTTAAATTTTGATTTGACTTGACTGGTAAAAGGCCCCTAGTAAGTACCAAGCCTAGTTGATTTTGAATAGTATTCAAGGGTATTCATCGTCTGCAATAATAGTTCTTGTTTTAAAATTGATTTTAATCTGGTTAAGTCCATATTTATGTGTCAATAAACTGTTTTTATTATCTAGTGATATCCTGCAGTGCTGACTTCTGGACATATGTTATAGTATGGAATTTCTCCCCTTTGACATGTGATATCCTGCAGGGACGACTTCTGGACATATGTTATAGTATGGAATTTCTCCCCTTTGACATCAGTCAGTCTATTTTAATATTTTTGACATGATAAAGTATAGAATGCAACTTTTTTGTTTTTCATGTTAGTCAATAAAAATGCAGAGATATATAACTGTAAATAAGACTGTCTTGATCTTGAGTTGTGTATATAAGCATTTTGTAGTTGCTAATATAGATATTAGTTAAAAATTATTCCATTTTTGTTTTATTTAGACATGGAAGATAAGGTAACATAGCATCTTCATGAGCATGTTTGTAAAGAAGATAATTATAGATTATTTACATTTTTTGAAACAAGATGCATTTTCTTGTTCATATCTCATCAAAGGGAAACAGCCCTGAGATGAGATGACAGAAAAATGCAACAAGTTTAAAAAAATACAAGTAATCTGTTATCACAGTTTTTACTCACAAATGTCTTGACAGCAAGGTGAGATGGGCCCACAAGGTGAGATTCCCCCATCTCACGATAGTAAAGGGAGATGGGATAAAAGGGCAAATAAAGATCAAAGGAAAATACTGCAAAATAGCTTTAACTATAAGATCTTCATAAACAAGTTTGTAAAAAGATAACATGGGGTTCTTCGTCAAAACAAGTTTAGAAAAATTACATTTCTAAACAAGTATTATGATGTAAATCTTCATACTGACTTTGACAGAAGATAACCCAGAAATCTTTATAAAGTTATGAGAAAAAAATCATGGTAATATTCATCAAATAAACAATTGAAACAAGTTTATAACAAAGATAACTTAAAGATCTTGGTAAGCAAGTAAAGATGGTAACATAGAAAACTTCATATACAAGTTTATAAGGATGTAAACAGAATATCTTCATAAAAAAAGTTTGTATGGAAGGTAACATTGAAATTTGCTTAAAAAGTTTGTAAGGACAATAACATGGAGAACTTCATTAAGAAGTTTGTAAGGATGATAAAATGGAGAACTTCATCAACAAATTTGTAAGGAAAATAAAATTGGATCTTCATTAAATAAATGGTTTAAAGGGGTTTATAATAAAGATAGAAATCCTCATAAATTTGTAATAATATGACACAAGAATATCCCAAAAATGTTTGTATAAAAGATAACATGAATGATGGTTTTCTTATTTCAGGAAGATGTTTTTGGATTTTAATAGGTTTATTGTATGTTTACATTCAATATTATCTTTTCTTTCAAGTTGATTTGGCCACCTTTAATGATTTAATACTGAGCACTCAGACAAACGCTGAAGATAATGAGCAAAGATGGAGTGATGTTATGGTACGTTTATAATTTGTATTGTAATTATAATTGGACAGTGGCCATCTGGTCTCCATTTAAGGTATAATTTCTCTGGAATTGCATGGAATTTTTTTTATCTAGATTCCATCTGAAGAATACCTTATGTCAAATACTTGTCCATCAAATTTGCTTTATTGTTTTTTCATTCAGTTTTGCATAACTGGGTCCCTATCCCTATTTGTTCTTTGAGCAAATAAAATTGTTATAAACTAAGCTGGGTCCCTATGACAATCATAGTACATGTATCATTGAAAAGTTGAAGAAAATGGTATTAAACTCCATTTCATTCATTTGTCTTTGTTGTTGACTGAATATCAGGGTTTTTCCCAGGCCGTTTTAGCATCTTGGCACTGAGTCGCTATCGAAATCGCCGAGATGCTATAATTTTTAACATTAGTAACTCGTGCCATTGTTTGAAAACAATCAGGCGCTTATAACAACAAAGATAAAAAAAACATTTTTAATAAACTTTCTTTGATCACCTGCCATTTAATATCAGAGCTAATAAACTAATTAAATAAGAATTAATTGCCCGTTTTGATGATAACTCATCAGGTTTGTTAATCCCAAGCTGACACTTACCACATTTACAAAACCATGTGATCCAAGTCAAAATGGCTTTAGAAGAGCTTCGAAATGTTGAAAATCCACATTGATGAATATATTTATTATCGATGTTTTGATGCTTAGCGTGATTTATCGCTACCCAGCACTGAAGATAAACAGGGACATTATCATATAATGTTCGCCTATAATGTTCCCAAGATAAGAATCACCAATGACTGTAATAGTTGATCATAGTTCAAACAACAAACACTACCAATATATAGGAAATAGTTTGCATCGGACAGTGACATAGCTTGGAAAATGCGATTTTCATAGCTGATGAATTGGACAAGATTGATTGTGAGCAAACTTTTAGTGCCACGAACTGAATTGAGATCGAAATCGAGAGGCGATATTAACTACTACGTTTGCACAGAAAAAGGCTAACGTAAGATGATTGCCTTTGTCATTTATCTACATTGTAACTTTTGTGCTTTTGGAAGTATTCTCATTGATTTAAGTGGATCTGAGATTGTGTTTATTATGAATTATAAATAAATAAAAGTTTTTAATAACGCCTTTACTACACATGTCTTCATGTACATATCAAGTATCTCAAAAATAAAAATAAGCAACAAAATATATGCGCCAACATGTAGAACAACAATTATATAAATAAAAACACACAAAAACAATGCATAATTGAGGCGACCGATAATGCATGCTAAATGTGATGCTATCCAAAATTTCTGTGGAGAACACTAAATATGTTATGGTAAGCTATTGCCATCATTTGCCTTCTCATCTGTTTATCCACATTCAAAAATGTGTCAGATCAACCAAAATGGCCACTGTAGCTAAAAAAAGAATTATTTTAAATGGCCAAAAATGCCTGATCGTCTTCATACAAGGCTTTAATGTACCTAAATCAGTAATAAAAGTAAAAATTATACATATATTCTTGGTTTTCAAAAAAACATATTCTTTTGGCAAGTATGAAAATAAAATCTGTTAATATACCCCTGTTGGCAAAGTGTAGCTATGTGGGTGGTGGGGGTTCGGCGGAGGCTGTGTTATCAACCTGACTGTATCTGATTGTTAAGTGCATTGTTTGTCTGTCTAAACAAACTTTTGAGTCCTTTATCATGTTTATTCAATATCATCCAAACTTTTTATAATTAATATGAAGAATATACAAATGTAATACTTTGCTATTCAGTAGACACATCTACTCCTTTATGGTTGTTCATATGCTTGGGAAACATCATACATTGTGTTATTAGTACAATCTGGTCTGTTAAGTCATGTGGCCCTTCTTTGGACTAAGGATATTCATTATGTACATCATGGTCCAACTCCTTCAAATTGTTTGACCAATCCCAGAGTTATGTCCCTTTGCAGTATTAAAATTTTTTGAAGTGTTATTGGGGCAATAGGAGTATTAATTGTGAGCTTGCCCTTAGTACATGTTTAAGTGCATTAAACCTGTCACCTTTAGTTTTATATACATGTAGATGGTGTCATGGGGTATTTCAAACACCCTACAAATTGACCCATCCTGGTCAGGTTTTCTTTTGGTTTTTTGAACCTCTGGTAATTCAAGAATGGCCTTTGTTATGATAGGTATCTAAAGGAATATGTGTGTTCTTTAAATGCAGTTTATTAACAAATTTAATTTCAGGATATACTTATGAAAATGAAGGAAAGAAATATCCACCCGGACTTGAAAACTTTCCAGAACATTTTTAATGTAATGGCTGTATCACGTATTAAAGCACCAAAATTTGTTTTCCAAGTATTGAATGAAATGAAGGCATTAAATATTGGTAAGTATGTTGACAATGCCTTAAGTTTTTTTGTCTGTCAGTCTGATAGTGGAATTTCTCTAAATATGTAGTAAATTATATTTAAAAGGGCAAAAAATATTATGACAGTGTAAACATGTTTGAAATCTAGAGACTAGATTTGGGGGGAATTCTGAAAAGTCCTTTTCAGTAAAGGGAAACTTTGCAAAAAGTGAAAATTTAATATGTTGTTCTTCAATTAAAAAGAAACACCCTTGCCCTTAATGTTTAATTAGTCCCCTACTGGCTTCGTCAAAAGGGTCTTTAGGTTTGCACTCCATACATCAGTTCATCACACTTGTTTTTCACACTTTTTGTCTAAATGCTTGCAGATATTGAGCTGATATTTGGTATGTGAGTCAACTGTTGACGAGTTACAGATCAAGTTTGAATATCATTTTGGTTCAGTGATATTTTATGAAATTGTGGCCCTTGAATTGTTTATTAATTATTAACATTTCATGCAAAACAGAAGGTTGTTATATAAGTTGAGTTTCTGGCAAGAGTATGTTTCATATTCATAGTCCTAGCAAGAAACTCAATTTCTGTAAACAAGTTTCACCAGTTTAAACATTTCTACTTAAGGCTGTTTTCATAATTCCAAAACTTTGTATGTGAAGATCATATTGAACTGTGTTGTTTTGATGATAGTTCAATAATAACATGCTTTTTATTTACTAGATCTTCAGGTCACTTATTTTCCATTTCATCCTTGAATATTAGTTTGAATTTAGTCCATAAATATGGATTATGTTGAAAATAAATGTTTGTTATTGATATTATTATAAAAGTGCATCATGTTATAGAATGGAACTTTTTCACACAAAATATTTGCAAAGAGAACTATTTGAGAAATAACAGTTATATATACTAATATTCAAGGATGGAAATATGGGATCTTACATAAGTACGAGTGGATTATCAGATTTCTCCAATCAAGATAGTTAAATTATGGAATTTTTTTGTCTGAGCCTTGGCGTTCACTTGAATACGGGGTTAATGAAATGTGTTTTGTTTATGACGTCATGAGTTCTTATTATGACGTTATTATTTTAAACCAATCAACTGCTGAGAACAACAAATTCACTAGTGACGAGAATTATAGGATAATTAATTAGGCGGAGTGAATATCAAAAATAGGATCACGAGTGCCACATAACGCATCTGATTAAACGAGTGCGGGAAACTTGTTTTGCGCACGAATTTAATTTGATGCTTAATGCGGCACTAGTGATCATATTATGGATATTCACTCCGCCCAATTAATTATCCTATTTATTATATAGATCAAAATTGTTTTCGTAAAATTTTAATGCTTAATCCTAAATTTTATGAATGGCCGATGAATATCTGTATAGTACAAAACCAACTGCAACTTTGGCGGGAAAAGTGAACGATAATTTTCACACGTGATTTACCGTGATTTCTGTCACTCGGAAAATTCTATATTTAATGTCTATCTATATAATAACTATATTTTCGACACCAGACAAGTGGTTGTAATATTACGTCAAAATTAGAGATAATAAGGTGACCTAACTGAAGATCTAGTAAATAAAAAGCACATGAGATATCAATATAGTTTGGATTATTTATATAAAGGGCAGATAAACCAAACAAACTTCACAATTCAGAGCAATGTAATCATGGCAAGATACATCAGGTAGGAATTAAGAATGTCCATCAAGCCTGTTTGAGAATTCAAAGCTTTGAATGACCCAATCTTCTAGATGTTTTGGTAATTTGCTTATTAAAAGGTATTTGACACCATATCATACATGTTTAATGAACATAAAAAGATAATTAGGACACATCGCCTTGATATTATCTACCCACATTCCAAATATCAAAAGCCTACCTCAAAAGTGATCAGTCCGTCCGTCCGAACTAATCCTGTACGGGCTGTAACTTTTTTATCTTTTGAGGTAGGCTTTTGATATTTGGAATGTGGGTAGATAATATCAAGGCGCTGTTTTGCATACCATGGTTGATCACCTTTGACCATGAACTTTGACATAAAGGTCATATTATTGCTTTCTTAATGACAAATTCATGTATTGGCTGTAACTTTTTTTATAGTTTGGTAGTCTTCTGAGGTAGTCTTTTTATATTTGGAATGTGGGTAGATAATATCAAGGCAATGTGTCGCATACCGTGGTTGTTGAACTTTGACCTTAAGGTCACATTATTGCTTTCAGAATGAAAAATTCATGTCCAGGCTGTAACTTTTTTATCTTTTGAGATAGGCTTTTAATATTTGTAATGCAGTGTTCCAGCAAGGGGAAAATAGAGGGGCGCAGCACCCCGCCCTAAAATTATTGTGCCCCTGTGCCCCCCTCAAGCGCCCCTCTGTCCAGTTTAGCGCCCTTATCGATCTAAATTGCCCAAATTCATTTTGTTTTCTAAAACTAACAACAATTAAAATGTTTTACAACTAATTAATTCATAAGACCATTGTCATTTCCTGATGATTTTAATTATATAATTACTTATTAGAGGAAGACAGTCTGGACTCGTACACAGGTAACATGGTCAGTCTACTTTCAATTATCGAATGTTAAGGTCTCTAATCATTAATCAATTTTGATCCTTTTATAGTATTAACTATACTTCCCAATCAAAAGAACAAGCCGATATATCTTTGAACAGGTTTCCATAAATGGCTACTGGAGATAAGGGCTTGAAATTAACGGACATTAGGACACATTTTGCATGTACAGAACATGTCAAAATGTTAAAAAATTAGTGTCTTAATTATGTGTGATTGCGTAGCTTGATTATAATCTAGATCAGGAATAGGTAAAACATTTTTTTTTATTGCCCTTTGCCAAAGATATCTTTGAATATTTGTCACAGCGCTATGTTAATCATAGTATACACCATTTTTAATAAAACATGCAGTGAAAGCTGGTACCCGACTGCCTCAGCATAGAGTGAAAATACTCGCCGCAAACCAATTCAAACCAAATGAAAATACGAAAATCTCTGGAGCAGATCCCACTTAAGTTCCGGAAATGGTTAATATAATGCTACTTGCGTTGAAGTTACAACGCAAAGATTGAAACACAGTAAGAAATAGTTTTTTGACAGTCACTTTTCAATTATTGAAATGTAAAAATATATTGATGAAATTTACTTTAAAATGAGATCAAAAGACCATAACGCAAACAGAATACATATTCAAATAATAACAACAAAAGTGCCTCTACTGCAATCACTCACACATATATATGCAAATACATGAAAAAGTGCCCTTCTCATGCACCCCTCTATTTTCAAATTCTATCTGGAACACTGTTATGTGGGTAGATAATATCAAGGCAATGTGTTGCATACCGTGATTGTTGACCTTTGACCTTGACCTCAAGGTAGGCGGGGCCCACAGAGATGGGTACCATCTCACTGATATCTAGTTGGTTTTGACATGAAACAAAAATAATTAATTTTGCATATGTCCATTAAGTATTTCAGTTAAACCAATAGGTGAACTGAACAGAGGGAAGACAACTTTTTGTAGTGGATTTCATTTTTTTTCAGAACCATCTCTTGGTGTATGGCATTATGTTTTAAGCTTATTTTTGTCCAATGAGAAAAGTAAGTATTGGTAATGATAACATACACAAAAGGTGATCAATTTGGTGTAATAAACCTAACTTGACCTATGAACTTTCAACACAACTGTATAGAAATCAAACCAAACTATGGAAAAATGTATGTATACGTTCAATGTAACAAAGAATAACTGATTCTTTCAAAGTTTTAATTTAATTTTAGAATTTGCACTATAGCTACGGGGCAAGATCATTTTTACATCTATGTTAAAACAGTTGCAATGATAGAATTATGTATTTGATAGGATTATCTTGGCCAGTAATAGCTCTGGAATCCAATGCATTAAAAGTGCAATCATCTGCAAAAATAATTGAGTTCTAAACATTTTTACAGAATGAATTCTGACTTTTATTAATTATACAATTTTAGTTGCCTATATAGAGGCATTGTCATGATATCTTGACTGCACATGGGAGAGATATTGCCTGAAACATTGATAATGCCTGAGAAGAAGTCTAGGGTATTATTCATGTTGAAGGCAATACCTCTGTCTCGAGTGCTGTCAAGTATCATGACAATGCTCTCTATATAGGCAACTATTATATTTATTTCATTGAAGAATAAATAAAAACATTTTGTGTTGCTTGTGTTTGGTTTTCAAATTCATTTTTGCATGTTTTTGTTGCTCAATATTTATTTAATCTACAAGTATAATGAAAAAATATAAACTGTTTGGTATGTACGATTTTTTATTCGTGAATCAATCATTTAGTCTTCTTTGATGACAAATGCTAAGTTTAACTCTAAATCACTGGACATGGCATTACCACGACGTGATAATGCCCTTGTATCAAATTAATGCAGATTAATTAATACCAGCTGACCTTGTTTTATCCAATTAAAACAAACATAATTTTACTGATATGAAATAATATCAGTGTAATCCATTGAGTAGTTGCCACTCTATGCCATTGCAGGAATTTTTTACATTGGAAAATTGTCAAATGCGTTCGTGTTAGAAACTGCTAAGCTGATTAAAGCCTTGCTGTATATGAATTAAGTTTATTGCTGTATCCTTTTATGAACTTGTTTGGTCCAATTGGAAATCATAGATGGCTGCCACAGCAGATCATAATGTAAATTAGAACCCTTTGAAAAGACTTCATTTTTTAAATGAAACAAAATATATTAGAGATTTTATTTGCTGGTCCTCTACAAGTTTAAACTGAAAGCTACATATGTACCACCACTCGACTTAGTTAAACATTAGTCCAAGATGGAAACTGTTCATCAAAGACCATTTCTTTCAAACTGAAAGTTTATTTATACGTTTGTTGTTCAATGCCTATATGAATCAAAAGACTCTAAAGAACATTTGGGTTGTACAAGACAATAACTCAGTCAGTAATTTCTAATGGCCCTCACTGTCTATGAGGTGAAACTGAAAAATTATTATTATTATCTTTATCTTTTCAGTGATAGAGTGCCTTTTGCCTCAGATACTTGACTATTTGCAAAATAAAGATCTAGAATTCCAAACTGTTCAGGATCGTAAGTATAATGTTAGAGAGTAATAATGCATTTGAATAAAATGGGAAATAAAAAAGTACATTCTATAAAACTAGTGTCTTTTGCAATAAATTCAAGCAAATTTTTAAACCCTTTTTTAAACATTAATTGATAAGGTACCTTGTGTTTACATTGTCTGTAGTTTTGATACTTCTGGAAACCAAAGATATCTGCTGCTTTGAGATTTGAGACTATGTTTAAACTGAATACATTTATAACTGTATACATGTGGAACTTTTCAGAAACCATTTAAAGATGGAATTGATAGTATACAATTTATTACGATGGTCTCCTAGACTACATTCTTAATAAGAAAAGGCGATAACCAAACATAAATCTCATAAAGTATAAGATTTTTAATAGCAGACAAACTTTGAAAACTTGAAGAGATACATCTCTTTAAAGGAAATGTTTTATTTAATTTCTTACAACCACATATTGTATTTTAGTGTTCTATATTGGGCTAAACGTTAATGCTATTTTTTCTTTCAGTGAATTTTTTTGCCACTGCAATGAAAGCGGTAAGTATACCTATAGGTTTGACCTTTATTTTACTTTGATACTGTAAAAAGGGTTTGTAACTGGCTTATTAGCAAACTCAATCTCTCTACCACTCTATCAAGTTCTATTACATTAAGTCACTTTCAGAATACAAAATCTTTTTATGATTTCATGTCTTTATTCAGTTATGGTTCTTCATTAATTAAAAAATTACATTGATTACTTAATTGTTTGTTACTAAATTTTCACAGAGCTGCCAACATATATTCCTTGATGCTATTTTAAACATAAAAAAGACAAATGATAGAGGATAAAATCGGCCTGTTGACCTGAACTTTTGACATATAAGAGTTGTGCTTGTCAATGTTACCATTAATCAGTACTGAGGATTGCTGAAATGATTTATTAATTTGCATTTTAAGCATTCACTAATATTCTCCAATTTACATCCCACTTGATAAATATTTTCATTTTTATCTATACAGCTGTTTAAAAGTATTACATAACAGACTACTGAAAGTCACACCCCCATGGAATGCATTGTCTTATTATTCAATACTGTACATTTTTATTATGAAATCCAAGAGAAAAAATTAGCCCATGATAATTTGTCCATATTTTATATCTTGCCTTTGTTGTTTATATACCACAAATCTTCCTTGACTTTTGCTACAGGAATTTTACATAGTAAGTCAGCCATATTTGTTTGTAAAGGACCTTGCTTTCGTGATGGTCAATGACAGTTGGACAAACTGCAAGACTTTTCCCGCCTCCACTGCATATGACATTACCTGAAGGATTGCAAATAGGAAACAATGGACTGTCCCTAAATTACACTTTCATTCTAAAATTAAGTGAAAATTTACTGTAGAAAATTGCCCTAAGAAAATAAAAAATCTACCACATTTCAAAACACTGATTAGATGTGGAAAATAACTTGATTTTAATTGGTACCATTTTGGATCTACAAAAGGAGCAAAATGTCAACCAATCACAGTAAGAAGTTTTCATTTATTTTGTAAAAAACCTCCAACTAGACACAGGGACTTTTAGTTGAGATAACTTTAGTATACCATGTTTATAAAGTTGTTTTAGAATTGATCCACATTTTATGGCTGATCAATCATTTGTTTTTAATCTACAGTTTTGGTTACCACTAATGAAAAATGGTCAGTCTATAACTAGCAACCCATTATCTCACATCTCCTCCTCAAAAGACTCATACAGGCATTCTATCCTTTCACAATACTGCAATGAAATCAACTACCTTCTTTAATTGTTTTTGCTCCAGTCATTGACAGCTTCAGAGTACAGTTAACCCCTGCTGTACTCTGTGCACTGAAATAAGCAGTAATCAATACATGTACATGTTTGCTTCTTTCTATTTTGCATGTATTGATTTATAAGCATTTGGCTTTATGGTATATATTGTCTTACCATAGTTTGTCCACACATGCAGGGGGCCTCAATGGCCGAGTGGTTAAGGTAGTTTGTCTACTATTGATCACATGGTCTGTCAACACTGTTCGATTCTCACTACAGGCAGAATGTACTCAACTCCAATCTTAATTGACAAGGATTGCCAGTTTTCCTATCGCAGGTCGGGGGTTCTCTCCAGGTACTCAAGCTTCCTCCCTCAATAAGACTGGATGCCATGATATAGCTGAAAAATTGCAGAAAGTGGCGTTAAACACTACTCAAACAAACAAACAAACAAACAAACAATTTTACACATGCAACAATTTGTTATCATTGATTACCAAGGTATATTGTATACCTAAAGATGAAGAAGAATAAAACTGTAGTTAGGACAATCAAAATAATGATGAGAACTGCTTCTTTGCATTTTTTGTTACATTTTTCAGTGTGAGAAATTCCACAATCTACCACTAGGTTACAGGGTTGATGCATTGCTTCGATCAAAAGATAATTACAAGTTTTTAGTGGATCCTCAAGAGGAATTTTCATATTGGTATGTTCTAAATTATGCACCACAATTTTCAATAATTTATTTTAAATATATGTTTTCCTTTTTATTAGGCTACAAGGAAAATGCTATTTTGTTACAATGGCATTTATATTTCTTGTCTGCGACAATGTAACATATGGTTTACTTGTCTGCTGCTAAAGATACACTGTAACATATGGTTTACTTGTCTGCTGCTAAAGATACACTCTAACAATCACCAGTTATCAGCACTAATTATTAACATTTGAGTCAGCCATTTAGATTAAACTAATCTTTCTTAGGTTCTTAGGTGCTTATGAGGCTGAGTGGTTAAAGTAGTTAGTCATCTACTATTGATCGTGGTCTGTCAAACTTTGCAGGTTCAAGTGTCACTGCAGGCAGTGTGTACTCAACTCCAATCTACAAGGAATGCTAGTTTTCCTACCAAAGGTCAAGGGTTTTCTGTGGATACTTCAGCTTCCTCCACCAATAAAAACTAGATGCTGAAATTGCTGAAAGTGGCTTAAAATACCATTCAAACAAACAAAATACTAAGGTGATATACATTTCTACAATATTTTTACAGATAAACATTGCAACTTGTGCTTTCTTAAGTCAGTTCTAAGGGTCTCATGATCTCATTGGTTAGACATACTAGTGTTTCACTGCCAGTCAAACATCTTACTCCTCATCCAATTAAAACACTTAATCCCATGATATATCTGAAATATTGAATAACAACAGTGACCAGAAGCACCAAACAGTCAGCTGTATGGTTCACATTCAAGCATTATAGGTAATTTGTATGTTCATTGAAGTAAGTTTAGTCAACAAAAAATTTACTTATATTCCATTTAGTAATTATGTAGATGTTATTTAAAATTAATGTTTGCCATCTTTTAAACAGAATTGTCTTTTTTTTGTCATACATGTTGTATCTCATAGTTTAGTATACAATCTTGAACAATTTTTTGTTTGTTATCTCTCAATGGATTTCACCAATCTTATGTAAACAAAACATCTCATGAAATCATTAATGGTCTTTATGCAGAGGAATTGTAAACTTTTTTATGTATCTTACAAAATGTGTTTGTTTGATTGATTGATTAATTGATTTTTAACACTCAGCAAGTTCATTGATATTTTATATATAGTAGTTTTTGTATATTTTTAGTGATAGATTTTTGAAACTGGTATTTAAGTTTGAACCCATAGAAAAGGTTATGGAAGTATACAGCATGTTGATTCCATATGTAAGTAACATAAAACCAACAACAAATATCTGTTCTTCAGTCCATAGAACCATGCTGTGTTATAATCATCTTGTAACAGGACTTCCAATATTGAAAGCATTCACATTATTTTTATAGGATGATGCCAATTTTGACATGTGTCAATGTATAATGACATACATGTAAGTTTATTTAAAAATACTAAATCTACATCAACTAAAACAGAATATTTGATGATCATACTGTCTGTAGATCTCCAAGTCACCATATAATAAGATGTAAATTCTGATGTTTCTGTCTTACATAAGTCTATGTGAACATGTAAATCAATAACCCCTTAGAATCACTAAATCTAGAACAGTGTTAGCATTCTTTTTCATGGCCTTCTGAATTACTGTGCTGACAAAGTCAAAGAATAAAAAAATTATTTTGGTGAATATCTTTTTATTTTTGTTTTCAGACGGTCTCCCCTAACACTGATGTTTATAAATCTATGGTGGACATGATAGAACTTCAAGATGCATACCAATATTTACCAGTGGTATACCAAGGTGAGGCAATAATTCAGAGATTTTATAAAGGGTCTTTTTCAGTGAAATTGTGTTCTTATTTAAAACACTCACACAAAACAAAACACAATAACTAGACAAGCAAGCTGGAATCATTTTTGGCCCAATGTATAACAGTATAAACATTTTTATCTTAGCCAATAAAACCACTGGACCATTTTATTGCAAGCATAGTATGAATGATATATAACTCTATAAATCTTATCTGAAAGCCCAACCCTGATCCAAATCATGTCGTTTAAATACATGTAGCTGGAAGGACATCTTACATGGCATGTCAATGAGAAAAACCATTCAGGTAGCATGTCTTAGTTCATAAATTTCCAAGACTCTGGGTCAAACAGTCTTTCATGCATTGTACATGATATGCTTAGGAGGAAAATGGCAATTACATCAGACCTTGGCCATAAAAAGGCAATATAGGTTTAAAGTCCTACAGATATGGTATGCTGCTTTACTTACAAACCTTACTGGAAGTCATGTGTTCTAATGTCAAAAATATCAAAAAATGATATCTAATTATTTATATAATGTATCCCAAATTACTTATAATATCACAATAAATTTCTTCTAAATCTGTGATACATTTTATAAATAATAATCGTGCCCTGTTGGTTTGTTAGTCTATCCACATTTTACATTTCCTGACAGGGTCTTGTTTGCCAAGTTGTAATTAAGGATTAACTACAAAAAATATTTTCTCCATCGAGGGATAACAAAATTCCCGTTTTGCACATTGTATAATCCACGTAGCGGATTATATTAAATGTGCACAACGGAAATTTTGTTATCCCTCGATGGAGAAAATATTTTTTGTAGTTAATACTTATAAATAAATTCAAACAATAGAATAAACTCAACAATTTTATTTTTGTAACTGGACATTTTTGAAAAAAGATATCAACATAAAAACTGTTAGTTCCCGTGGAGTAATATATGAGGTCAAATGTCGCGTGTCTCCATGACGATCAAATTTGTTTTCCATCCTCTGATAGAAAATATTTTCCAGCCAATCAAAAGTCAGTATTCTCCCTAAATTTATTTATTGATAGTTAGTCATCTCCTATTGATTGTGTGCCTGTCAACACTGAGGTTGAAGGTTTGAGTCTCACTGTGGTCAGGGTGTGCTTGACTCCAGTTTTTATTGAAAAGGATTGCCAGTTTTCCTACTGAAGGTCTGGGGTTTTCATCTTTTACTTCAGCTTCTCTCCACAATACAAACTGGATGCTGATATAGAGCTGAAAAATTGCTGAAAGTAGCATTAATCCCCATTTAAAATGGATAAACATTTTCATAAATGCGTAGGACCAACTTATCTGGTCTGATAAGGGTGTCCTCTGGTGATGGAAGTAATTTAGTTAAGAAGCTTAATACAAATGTTGAGTGGTATTACCTGGTCACTGTCATAAGTTTCTGTAAGGAATGTTTTCAGTGTTTAGTAGTTGTATTTCTGTATGGTGTGTTTAAAACTATAATGTCAGCATGCTTTGATTTCTTGACTTACTGCCATACTTATAAAGAATTAAAATGTTTTATGCTGCTGGAAAAAACAACAAGTTTTTTATCACAATCATTTTCGCTGTCATATATTGTGAAAAATAATATTGTAATGCATCTATAGACCATTACACCCATCGGTAGACGGTGGTGAGATGTGCCTTGTATAGACAATTACACCCCAGGTGGACTGTGGTGAGATGTGCCTTGTATAGACAATTACACCCCAGGTGGACTGTGGTGAGATGGGCCTTGTATAGACAATTACACCCCAGGTGGACTGTGATGAGGTGGGCCTTGTATAGACAATTATATCCCAGGTGGACTGTGATGAGATGGGCCTTGTATAGACAATTATACCCCAGGTGGACTGTGATGAGGTGGGCCTTGTATAGACAATTACACCCCAGGTGGACTGTGGTGCGAGGAGCCTTGTTTGAGAGGTATTACTGTACATATAAATGTTTATGGCTCCAACTTATAGCTATACTTTTTTTTTTCATTTTAGACATGACGTTATTGAACCAGCTAGGTAGTGCTAATATCCTTGTCCATATGCTATCATTGATGTGGGGAAAGGATCATGAACCAGAGGTGGGTCACTACTTCTTGTTGCATTGATTTAAAAAAATATGGTTAAATAAACATGTGCTATACAGACAAAATTTTAAGCATGATTTTACTTAAATTTGTCTACTGGGTAAATTTGGTGAATTTGTTTGTATAAGGATGCAAAATTTGCAAAATTATTTGTGGTACGGTTTAGTACCTGTGCAGCCCAGACTGGGCTTCATACTTTGATTTAGTTGTTTGACAATTTTATATAGTCAAGTATAGTTTCTTGGACAAATATTAACAACTGGATTTATAATGTGTATTCTCATCAACACTATATTGAAACTAAGAGCATAACATGTTCCTGAGGACATTTGATTCTGTCATATGTCATCATAATTTCTAAGTCTGTTTGAATAAATGTTTTCTTAGTCCCTATCTACACTATGGTCTGTGGTCAGGATTTCTATGTTATAAACAGACTATTACTCATCAAGATGGCTTTCCCTATCTGCCATCTGGGGACACAATGGGTAGCTCTGTTGGGTTAAGCACTAGAAACCATCTGTTTCTTTTTATATTTTTTACTTATTAAGTGTAAAAAGGGAAAATTTTCAATATTTTACATTTTTATCCTAATAAGATTGGAATTTTTTTCAGTTTTTTTAATTAGTTTTTAGCCAATAAGTAAATACGTATTAAAACTTTTTATTTCAGCTCCAGAAAACTTTTTCTGGTATAGTTGACAATCTTGAGGAGAAATGGTCAAGTGAAGCTGAAAAAATGAATATTAGGAATAAATTGGTGTAAGCATATTATCTAATTGAAAAAAGATTTTAAAAGTGAAATTGGTTTATATAAAAGAACTTCTATGGTCCATCTAAAATTTATAGAATCTAGGATGGTAAAACTTACTTATTTTATCATCTAAAAAAATTAGAACTCTTGTTAATTGAATCGTTTTTTGTTGTACTGGTATATTCATCATGGCAGCCCCAGTTTGTATTGGTGGATTAACCTGACTAATATATCATGGGAAAATCATGCAGGAGGTCAATTTATTAAACATTTTTTGACATCTTGTTTACTTTCAGTGTTACTGGACCAATGATAGGTTATTTCATTTGCATAAAGATTGAAGCAGGAAGATTTGACGAAGCTTGGTTAGTTGATTAATTTATGAATAGTAAATGTTTAGAGTAAAAGAAGTACACAGTAGTACATACATTGATCCCACCTTGTGCTTTAACAATGTGTTACATGTACAGCAGGTTAGAAACCTCAAAGATGTATATGACAACAAATCCCTTTTAATAGCTTTTGCTATCACTTGGCGTCCGTCGTAAACTTTTTCAAAAATCTTCTCCTCTGAAACCACTGGGCCAATTTTGTTCAAACTTGGCCACAATCATCCTTAGGGTTCCTAGTTTCAAGTTTGTACCAAGGGTGTTGATCAACAGACAAATATGGCCGCTGTTACTAAAAATAGAACATGGGGGTCAACATAGGTTTTTGATCATTATCTAAAAAATTGTAATAGCTATAGAGAAAATCGTTACTTCAAATTGATTAGCACATTATGGTCTACAATAGTTGCTATTAGTGTGAAGTTGTGTATTGGCTTCTTGTAAGAGTTATTGCCCTTTATTGACAATTTTTGACAAAATTTTTGGTATTTACAATATAACCTGAAAACTATACGAGGTAGAGTGAAACTGTAAATGGCACAAATGATCAGTAATAAAGGCCCTACAATTCACTTATTGGTCTGAAATTGTCAGACAACTCCTTAATTAAGTTATTACCCATAAATGACAATTTGTTTATGAAATTTTCTGTTTTTGTCCTGTTACTTAAAAACTGTAACAGCTAGAGTGAAACTGTTAATAGCAAAAATGATCAGCAATACAAGCCCTACAAATTACTATATAAGTCTGAAATTGTCAGATGACTCATTATAAGAGTTATTGCCCTTAAATGGCAATTTTTTATGAAATTTTCTGTTTTTGTCCTGTTACTTAAAAACTGTAACAGCTAGAGTGAAACTGTTAATAGCAAAAATGATCAGCAATACAAGCCCTACAAATTACTATATAAATCTGAAATTGTCAGATGACTCATTATAGGAGTTATTGCCCTTCAATGGCAATTTTTGTCTCGCCTGCGACGAAAGTCGCTGGAGGCGAGACATATGTATGGGAATCCGGCGGCGGCGGCGGCGGCGTAAACACTTGACATCTTGCTTCATATCTTTGTAAGCCCAAGCCCTAGGTCCATCAAATTTGGTCCAGAGGTAGCTTATGATGAGTACTTGCCAGTCAGTCACCTGTCACCTGACCTTGACCTCAATTTCACGGTCCAGTGACTACGTTAAAGTTTTTGGGTTACGACAGTTCCTCTGTAACTATGCATGGTAGGATGACAATAATTGGTGTATAGGTTGCTGATGACTAGTACATGACTGTCTGGTAGGTGTCACCTGACCTTGACCTCAATTTCACGGTCCAGCGACTACGTTAAAGTTTTTGGGTTACGACAGTTCCTCTGTAACTACGCATGGTAGGATGACAATATTTGGTGTATAGGTTGCTGATGACTAGTACATGACTGTCTGGTAGGTGTCACCTGACCTTGACCTCAATTTCACGGTCCAGCGACTACTTTAAAGTTTTTGGGTTACGACAGTTCCTCTGTAACTACGCATGGTAGGATGACAATATTTGGTGTATAGGTTGCTGATGACTAGTACATGACTGTCTGGTAGGTGTCACCTGACCTTGACCTCAATTTCACGGTCCAGCGACTACGTTAAAGTTTTGGGGTTACGACAGTTCCTCTGTAACTACGCATGGTAGGATGACAATATTTGGTGTATAGGTTGCTGATGACTAGTACATGACTGTCTGGTAGGTGTCACCTGACCTTGACCTCAATTTCACGGTCCAGCGACTATGTTAAAGTTTTTGGGTTACGACAGTTCCTCTGTAACTATGCATGGTAGGATGATAATATTAGGTGTATAGGTTGCTGATGACTAGTACATGACTGTCTGGTAGGTGTCACCTGACCTTGACCTCAATTTCACGGTCCAGCGACTACGTTAAAGTTTTGGGGTTACGACAGTTCCTCTGTAACTACGCATGGTAGGATGACAATATTTGGTGTATAGGTTGCTGATGACTAGTACATGACTGTCTGGTAGGTGTCACCTGATCTTGACCTCAATTTCACGGTCCAGCGACTACGTTAAAGTTTTTGGGTTACGATAGTTCCTCTGTAACTACGCATGGTAGGATGACAATATTTGGTATATAGGTTGCTGATTAATAGTGCATGACTGTCTGGTAGGTTCCACCTGACCTTGACCTCAATTTCACGGTCCAGCGACTACGTTAAAGTGTTTGTATTAGGACAGTTCCTCTGTTACTATGCATAGTATGGTGACAATATTTGGTATACAGGCCGCTGCTCATAATTAATGCTATTAACGTAATGCTTATGACGAAATTTATTTTCGTTACTGATGCAGAATTCAGGCGAGACGTTTTTCTGTGTCCACACTTGTTTATGAAATTTTCCGTTTTTGTCCTGTAACTCAAAAACCATAACAGCTAGAGTGAAATAATAAATTGCAAAAATTATCAGCAATAAAAGCCCTACAATTCACTTAATTGGCCTGAAATTGTCAGATGACTGCTTATAGGGGTTATTGCCCTTAAATGACAATTTTGTTATCAAATTTTCCATTTTTGTACTGTAACTTGAAAACTATAGCAGCTAGATTAAAACTGTAAATTGCACAAATGATCAGCAATAGAAGCCCTACAAATGATTGCTTAGTCCAAAATTGCAAGATGACTCTTTATAAGAGTTATTGCCCTTTCATTATGAATTTGGACAAATGAACAGTTTCATCCTCACAAGTTAGGGTTTCTGTGTCCACATGTGTACACGAAACCCTGACAAACTTAGCTAGGAAATTCCTGGGCTAGAAGTCACTATTTTGATTGGCTACATCATACCTTGATGTAGCCAATCAAAAACTCGCTTTCATTCACGACTTAGTTAGGGAATATCCCAATGTCGATTGTAAATGAACTAAACGGATGTGTTGCATAGACCATGGGAATTTCCTAGCTATGTTTGTCAGGGTTTCGTGGACACATGTGGACACAGAAACCCTGACTTGTGAGGATGGAACAGTTTTTGAATTATAAATTAGTCTATAACACACCTATTAGTAGAGTAAAACTGTAAATTTCTAAACTACCCTAAAGGACAATGCCTAAAAACCATTTAATTTTCAGAAATTGTCTGATTATAGGAGTTATTGTATTTAACAAATATTTTTTTAGAAATGTTTAGTTCTTGCACAGTAACTTAAAAGCTATAACAACTAGCCTGAGCTGTTAATTTCAAAATTTTTAATATAGTTGAAGTCATTTGGATTCCAGGTGAGTGATTACAGGATCCTGGGAGCCTCTAGTTTATGTCCTCAGTGTGTACAACCCATATTCAAGTACAAACCTAATAATTTATCCTGCAATCACAACATTTGCTGTACAATAAAGGTAGCAGAAAAAATATTTGCTTTATAAATTTTCCTGTCACCCTTGTCCTCTCTTCTTATGATATTTAGTATTCTGTCCTGGTTTAAGAAATGTTGTCAAATACAATATGTGTATGTGACTTGAGGCTTTCACTAGAATACACCATTACACTTGATATGAAAACTTATTATATATATTTGACTATCACAATATAATATGGTCATCACATAATAAACTCTCCCCATGATATCCTTAAAACTGTTATTCCACATTCATAATGAATTCCCAGTAATGAAACGGCAGCTATTAGAAATAGGTTTAAACACATAGGATAAAAACAACAAACAAAAAGTATAAAACAAAATACGACACATTGATTGTAAACAAAAAACAAAAGTATTAAACACAAAAAGTGACATTGATTGTAATAATTTTTTTTATTTCAGGAGAATATTTGAAAGCTATAGAGTACATAAATATAGACAAGTTGAGCCAATGTTGTGAGTTTTTTGCATTCCATATATTTGTAATATGTAAATATAGTTTTGATGATATTTGTATAGAATGAATAATTGTACCCTTGCTTTTTATACCCCGCTCTACAGAGTCCGGGGTATATAGTGGTCCTCGGTCCACGAAAAACGTCAGGAATTTTAACAAAAACTTGGTTTCCTGATGATAATTCAAAAAGTTTACATCAGATTTTAATGAAACTTTTGGATATTGTTATATATTATGTTGGTAAGAAGCCTATCGATTATGGTTGAAATCCATCAAATGTCAAGGTCACAGTCCACGAAAAACTTTTTTTTTTTACAAAAGCGGGAGTATCAGTGATCGCTAGATCGACTTTGTCTAGTTTTTTTTGGTAAGGATAGGAATTTAGTCCCATTACTCGTAAGGCCAACATTTTTATAATTTATGTTTTACGGGAGCACCGACCCTAATTTCTGGCGAAAGGAAATAAAAATAAAAGAAGCAAAATTTTCTTTTATTTTTCTTCTCTCCGCTGACTTGATGAATTCCCTCCCTTGAAAAATAAAATTACCCACGATCTGTCAGAGAATTATTCAGGGCTCACCACACTGGGCGAAGTGTTTGTCGCCCTACAGGGACCTGAAGTCGTCCTACAGTGACCTGAAGTCGCCCTACGGCACCTCAAAAGCGAAGTCGAAGTCTCCCTGTTATTTCCCTAAAGTCGCCCGATGGTTCAAAGTAGATACTTGCATATGATCTGGTCCAAATAATTCACCCAGACTACCAATTTATCAGTAAATGTGTAATTCCAATAAAAACAGCAAACAATATTAACATTTTTTTCTAATGATTTACGTCTTTCAACTGGATTACGCGCCATTTGTTTATTAACCTGATGTGACTAATTACCAGAAGTGAACAACGAAGAAAAGTAAAGTACAACGGTCCATAATGAAAAATCGTAATTTGTTTGATAAAAAACACTTTTAATTGGTTTCAAATGTCAGTTCTTTCAAAGTGTATTGTATTTTACCAATTTTCTTTGATAAACATATGAGCTGCACTTGAAAGAATACAGATGTATAGTAATTATTGACATCATGAAAAGTTCTGTAGATGGGTGTCCCATGAAGCAATTTTGATCAGCACAACTTTGTCCGAGTGGAAGTGTGCTGAACAGAAGAATTATTTCTGGGTTTAATGTTATGTTAGTTTATCTATTTTCTTTGAAAATTTTGCTCAGATAAACATGACATGTTCATAACAAAATGGTTAGAAATATTATGATGTATACAAGAACTTCATAATAAAAAAAAATCATTTAATTTATTCTTTGATATATGATATAAAATGAATATTTTAACAATGGATGTTTACACTAACTGAACTTATGTCAATAATATTTGTGATCATAGAAATAAATTTTCTCAAAAATAAGTTTTCCGAAAAATAAAAATATGCTGACCGATTTTCAATTATATTTTTTTTTTTGGTCGACTCTACCAAAAAGTGGATTTTATTTTTATTTTTATTTTGTCCCCCCCTACTTAATTTGTTTGAAAAAAAATCCCGTAAAACAAACAATAAAAAAATGTTGGCCTAATGTAGCGGAGCAGGAGTGAATCACTCATGCACTTTGATGTAGAAAAGCAGTTGCATTTATAATCAGCCATGGTCAATCTTGATATCTTTTGACAGTGTCATCAGTTTTTTTTATAGGTTTCATGTTTAAGATTGATCATTATTGATACTTGATGATAATTATTGCCATTTTTAATAACCTGATGAGCGTAATGTATTGATTGACATTCATGTCTCTGTTTAACTAAGTTTACTACATGAAAAACATTGAGAACTCTGAAAATGGTGTTTGGGAAGGTGCCTCGGTGGCCGAGTGGTCAAGGTAGTTCGTCTACTATTGATCACGTGGTCTGTCAACACTGAGATTGCGGGTTCGATTCTCACTGTGGGCAGGGTGTACACGACTCCAATCTTAATTGACAAGGATTGCCAGTTTTCCTACCGCAGGTCGGGGGTTCTCTCCGGGTACTCCGGCTTCCTCCCCCAATAAAAACTGGACGCCATGAAATAGCTGAAAAATTGCTGAAAGTGGCGTTAAAAACACCATTCAAACATTCAAACAATAAATGACTGGATTCTGACTATGGATTGATTGTTAAAGTATGCAAATTTTACTAAAATTAGGTCACCATTATCAATATATGGAAAGGTGATCAACTCAACAATTTACATTGTCATATCTACTATTGATCACCTAGTTTGTCAACACTGAAGTTGCTGTCACTGCAGGCAGGGTGTGCTCGATTCCAATGTTAATTTACAAGATTGCCAGTTTTTCTACTGAAGATCAGGGGTTTTCTCCTGGTACTCTGGCTTCTTCCCCAATAAAAACTGTCTCCTATTGATCACCTGGTCTGTCAACACTGAGGTTACTGTAACTGCAGGCAGGGAGTGCTCGACTCCAATCTGATACTCGGGCTTCTCCCCCAATAAAAACTGGATGCCACATCATTTGATCACATATATTCTTATGATGAGGAAACAATATTGTTCAATCATGGTTATAATCCAAGCATGAAAGAGTACTTAACTTATTTAAAAAACTCTCCTAATTTCATGATGTCGTACATTCTTTAATGTATAAATTAGCTGAATATAGTAAAGGATACTATTGTAAAGATATTTTTCTGTTTTACAGCAAGTTTAAACTGAATATTTGAGATTTTAAATTTTGAAGTAGCATATTTTGTTTTCATGATGCCATACAAAAGATATATAAAATGCATACACATTTTTTAAAATTTATTTTAGTTAAGCAAGAGTTCAAGGTTAAGTAGGATAAATTTATCTGAATTATGTGGTTACTTGATTACTAATACAAATATTAGTGGCCAAACAATGTATTTTTTACTTGCCTTTTCCTTGTTTAAATTTTTCCTTGAAAAAAATAATAAAGTAAGAGACAATACAATAAAATCAAATAACATATGTGATATTTTCACTTAAAATTTTTTTTGAAACTTTCCATTTCCTCTGTTATGGTAATTCAGAAAATTTGTAAGGCAAGCAAAATATTTTTACCAGGAAAGGTTCAGTGCTGGTAAATATTGTACTGTTCATTGTTTTTGTGTGTCTTTCATTGTCCAAAAGTAACTGAAAAATGTTCCTTAAAAATATACTTAGAGGTCTTAGGGACAAACAAATAATCCAGGTTCTTTGAGATTTTAACATCACATGTACTAATAAATTTAACATTATTTATAATTATATAATTTTTAAATTAAATTATTTTCAGTATATAAAGAGTTTTTATAGTGATTCTTAATGCAAATGTGAAAATTTGAAGATGCTTTTTAAAGATTTTTGTGGATAATTTTTGTGTGTCTAGAATATTATTTTTTCATGGAAGCTGAGGTTTAGATACCATAGAGACTGTGAAAAACATCAAAATCTCCTTAATTGATTTTCTTTATGAGAAGATGGTACAGCAAAGATGTTATGGCATGAATATTGATGATTTGTTTTTGTTTGTTTGTTCTAGTAGGTTGATCGCTATTTTAGCAATTTTATATTTATATTGTGTTACCCCCATGATGATGACAACAGCAACCTTCAGTAGGAAACTGGCAATATTTGTCAATTATGATTGGGGTCCAGCACACACTACCTGCAGGGTGACCCACAACGTTAATGTTGACATGCTAGTTAATGTTACCTTGCAGTATATACATTGGACTTGTATTTATTTGCTTTGTATGTGTGCTTTGTATGGAATAATATTTACAACACATGTGCAATAACTCTGTATTATTGTCTCGCCTGCGACGAAAGTCGCAGGAGGCGAGACATATGTATGGGAATCCAGCGACGGCGGCGCCGTCAACACTTGACATCTTGCTTCATATATTTGTAAACCCATGCCCCTAGGTCCATCAAATTTGGTACATGTACAGAGGTAGCTTATGATGAGTACTTCCCAGTCACTCACCTGTCACCTGACCTTGACCTCAATTTCACGGTCCAGGGACTACGTTAAAGTTTTTGGGTTACGACAGTTCCTCTGTAACCACGCATGGTAGGATGACAATATTTGGTATATAGGTTGCTGATGACTAGTACATGACTGTCTGGTAGGTTTCACCTGGCCTTGACCTCAATTTCACGGTCCAGCGACTACGTTAAAGTTTTTGGGTTACGATAGGTTGCTGATGAATAGTACATGACTGTCTGGTAGGTGCCACGTGACCTTAACCTCAATTTCACTGTCCAGCGACTACGTTAAAGTTTTTGGGTTTCGACAGTTCCTCTGTAACCATGCATGGTAGGATGACAATATTTGGTATTTAGTTGCTGATGACTAGTATATGACTGTCTGGTAGGTGTCACCTGACCTTGACCTCAATTTCACGGTCCAGTGACTATGTTAAAGTTTTTGTGTTACTGCAGTTTCTCTGTAACTATGCATGGTAGGATGACAATATTTGGTATATAGGTTGCTGATGACTAGTACATGACTGTCTGGTAGGTGCCACGTGACCTTGACCTCAATTTCATGGTCCAGTGACTACGTTAAAGTTTTTAGGTTACTGCTGTTCCCCTGTAACCAAGCATGATAGGATGACAATATTTGGTATATAGGTTGCTGATGAATAGTACATGATTGTCCGGTAGGTGTCACCTGACCTTGACCTCAATTTCACGGTTCAGCGACTACGTTAAAGTTTTTGTATTAGGACAGTTCCTCTGTAACTATGCATAGTATGGTGACAATATTTGGTATACAGGCCGCTGCTCATAATTAATGCTATTTAGGTAATGCTTATGACGAAATTTTTTTTCGTTACTGATGCGGAATTCAGGCAAGACGTTTTTCTGTGTCCACACTTGTAATAGAAATATAGGATCTTACATTGGTAGGAGTTGATTACAAATTCACTAGTGACGAGAACTATATTTTCCACACCTGTCAAGCTGTTGAAATATTACGTCAAAATTAGAGAAATTATATTTTACTGTAGTTTTTTTCTAATTGTATTCATCATTGATAATTTTTTTTAGGCCAGAATGCATGAAAGTGTTAATAGATGAATGTATTAAGACAGAACGAGTGGATAATGCCATAGTAAGTTCCTTTATTCACGTCACACATCCCAAATATATCTGAAATACTGCTTTTTAGACAGCCATTTGATGGAGTCTCGTCAAAAGTTTTTGTTTTATCTATGCAATTTTAACATCATTTAGCTTTGATTTATTATTTTAATCATTTACAGTAAATAAATTGATATATTATCTGTAAAATTTATTTATGATTTTCATCAAGAAAGAAACAAATTATAAAATTATAAAACTACAGGCTGAGCTTTCATATTGACATATAACTGACATACTTCTGACAGTTTTGATAAAACTTCCATTATTGAAGTATTTCTTGAAATAGAATTCGTCTTAAGCAAATCGACAATAGTACATGTATATGTACACAGTCAAACCTGCATAACCGCTGTTTTTGGTGTTCTTTTAGTTGTCATTGAACACAGGTTTGACTTTATACAATTTAAGGAAAGAACACTGAAGACTGATTGGTAATAACATTCATAATGACATCAAAAAGTTGGTCAGACAAAAGTACATCTTGTATCACATATATAGATGATACAAGGTTTTGTATCAACCAGGTTGTATCAGTCGCTTAATTTTCTGACAAAATTTGACAAAATACTTAATTTTAGATAAAATCATAACAGGTGGGACGGTTTGTGACATAAGCATAAGTCATTTTATTTTTGATGTTTTCAATGACTTACTCGATGTCATGGTTGTAATCTTTCTCTAACAGACTGATACAATTTCACCATTTAAACTGGACATTCACACTTAGAAGAATAATCCTGCAATCCTAATTAGAGCATTAAATTATAGAAACTTCATTGTCGGAAACCCACGACCACTGGGTGGTAGCAAAGCAAGAACGAAACTAGACGTTGATTTCCAACGATGTAGTAACTTAAATAAGATGTGACTGTAATCTATAAATCAAAAAGTTTCTTTATTAACAGCAATGTCTAAAAACCATGTCAACCGAAGGCTTTACAGAACTTCATGATGAATATAAAAAGAAAATAAGTGAACAGATGGAACTCACAGATATAGAAAGGTTGGTTGATGTCAAGTTCTGATTTAGATAACATAATATCAACAAAAACTATTTACTACCATTACTTTAAACATTTAGTATTATTAAGGTACTGATAATATATATTTTTTCTCAGAGCCTCTGTGGACTTAACCTGTAATATAATATTTTCTTATAGCCTGTGTGGCCTTAACCTGTAATATTTTGTTTCTCAGAGCCTCTGTGGCCTTAACCCATAATTTTTTTTTTCTCAGAGCCTCTGTGGCCTCAACCCGTAATTTTTTTTTCTCAGAGCCTCTGTGGCCTTATTGTCTAGTTAATTCACTGTCTACTAATAATCACTGTTATGCATACATGTGATATTTCTCTCAGCTCAAAGTTAGATACCTCAACCCTGTTTCTTAATTAGCTTTACCAAAGTAATTGATTTGTTGTTTGTTCGAATGATGTTTAATGCCACTTTCAGCAATTTTTCAGTCATATCATGGCATCCAGTTTTTAGTGGGGGAGGAAGCCAGAGTACCTGGAGAAAATCCAGACCTCAGATAAATAACAAGATAATTTGGGCAGAGAAACTGTCAATTTTTACACTTTACAAAAATTTGTTTTTGCGTGATATCGGTGTCCCCCGACTGTGAGAGCATGGAGACCTTAACAACTACAGGAGTTTTTGTCTCATGCCGTGAGATATCACATGTATGCTGTTATGTCCAGGATTGAGTAGTGAGTTTGAATCCAATAATAATTGACCAGGAATGGAAGTTTTCCTACACAAGATGAGGGTTCTACCAGAGTACTCCAGCTTTGTCCCTCATTACAATTTTGATGCCATATGTTACAGCTGAAAAAGGGACATATTTATATTCAAACATAGATTTTTTCTTTTAAAAAAATCAAAGAAAAAATTCCACATGGAACACATTGTTTCCAAATAAGAAATATTGTTTACAATATTTATCATTTTGGTGTTGAGAAGATGTTTCCCATGGCTACCTATCAAGAGACTCAAAAACCTGAGGAAATGTAGTTAACCATCCTGAAAATTGCTGTAAAACAAACTAGACATTTGACATTACAACAGCCCTGTTTAATTGTGGCTAGATGATATTAAACATCACGCTTTCACAGTTGATCCCAGCACCATGAACTATTTTTTTTCTTATGGAGTAATATCACTGAAATCCTTATATGCAGATTTATGATGTAAGCTGTTGATTTCACTTTGCATCCATCTTGGCCAGTAGTGTTTTTACAATCTTCCTGGCAAAAACCAACAGTTCAATTGAAACCAAACTTTGTCATTGTTTATTGAATCTTTATTGGATAGTCCTCTACAAAATGTGTGCTTTTACCATTGCAGAACTTGGTTAACATGACATCTTATAGAAAATTGTTCACATACATTCTAAGAAACTGCTTCTGTATTGCAACAACTCTAATTAGCAAAATTAGTGTAGGCACAGATATGATTGTTTTTATTGCATTCTTAAGAAGCCAACTGGTACTATATTAATATGGTAGTAAATTTATGTATTTAATTAAAAAACCCTTCGTTTTCAATTAATTCTAAAAATATTTAATCTGTGTTATCGTTTCATCTTGTTCTGGTCTGGTTTACGACAAGGAAGTCATATGGTACTATAGTAAGGCTTGCCAATTGTCATACTAGTCCCACATAGAAATATACGGTGAAAATTTTTCTGCTCCGTTGAACCAGGTAAAACCAAACTTATCAGTGATATTCAATGGATGGTTTTTAACAATTTGTGTTTTTATGGAAATAAGAAATTTAAATGATTATCCCCTGAAGACTAAGATTATATGATTCCTAATAGGAAAAGGCTCTGATACCTTCTTCTCAGAAACTGCAAACATGATTGAAGTCGTACTGCTTATAGGTTTCTTTTGGTTGGTTTTTCTAGGAAGTAAACTTATTTTTGTTCAGATCAGAAATTATAGTGTATACCACTACAGGACATTGATTTACATAGGAAGGTATGGGGAACATGTTTAAAAAGCCTGATTTTCGGAAACTGTTGAACCAGCTAGAAAACAAACTTTCATTGATATCCATTAGATGGTATTCTATAAATTGTGATAAACAGAAATTTAAAATGGCCTTCACTGCAGCACTTAGTAAACATAAAACATTATGGTAAAATATGTTAGTCTTCTCAGAAACTGCAAAAATGATTTAAAGCCATATTGTATTTATTGGATAGTACTCTACAGTGTTTATTAGTTTATGTTTTAATTGGAAATCAAAGACAACGGCTACCCCAGAATTTAGTTAAATATAGCACATAAGTGTAAAATATTTCATGACACAGGTGGAAAATATTTTAGAAGGACACAGGTGGGAAATATTTCAGAACGATTCTTCTTGAAAACATTTTAACTTATCAGCCTTCAGAAAGGTAATGTTTGTTTTTGTTTGTTTTTGTTTGAATGATGTATAATGCCACTTTCAGCAAATTTTCAGCTATTTCATAGCATCCAATTTTTATTGTGGGAGGAAGCCGGAGTACAATTGGATTATGTTTGTATTATCATTCATATATTTAAAGTGGCCACCACTGCAGATATTTGTAAAATAAAGTGCCCCTGAAATAATCCATGATTTCCTACACTGCAAATTGTTGTATTGAGATAAATATTTTACTTGTATGATGTTTTAAAGCATGTTGCTGCAAAACTTTAGCTTGATTTATGTTTCCTCTTGACAATATTTCCCTAATGTTTGTATTTCTTTATTTTCTAGGGGACATTTGCAGTCTATTAGCTGATGATGACTCATAACAGTTTCCCAACTGGGTTCCATATTTTTACTAATCAGATGTGTTGACAGTAGTTAAGGTGTTCAGGATCAGAAAGCTCTAGACTAAAACTAAAATGTCTATTACATAATAAAGTATGTGTCTTGCTGAGATCAGTATTGTTTGTTGGTTTGCTAAATCCGTTATGAAGAAGCATTCATAGGCGTAGCACCCAGAAAAATAGTGGTACTGTCGGTTAAGGGTCAACAACCCATTTGCCATGAAAGTTTTAATTTAGATAGGGGTTTTCCATATGCAATTATTTGTCACTTACCAAATTGCACTTGAGATCAAAATGTTTTCCGTTTTATATTGAAAGTTATTTAAAAAAAATATATATATGTTGAACGTTTCACAAATTCAAGAGCATGTATAATGAAATTCTATCATTTTTGTCTCGCCTGTGATGAAAGTCGCTGGAGGCGAGACATTTGTATGGGAATCCGGCGGCGGCGGCGTAAACACTTGACATCTTGCTTCATATATTTGTAAGCCCAAGCCTTAGGTTCATCAAATTTGGTACAGAGGTAGCTTATGATGAGTACTTGCCAGTCAGTCACCTGTCATCTGACCTTGACCTCAATTTCACGGTCCAGCGCAAGGGTCTGGAAACGGTCATATTTGCCGGACATGTCCGACATTTACATTAAAATGTCCGACTAAGGTTTCGTCAAATCGGACATAAAAAAAAGTGATATTTAACTTGGTCAATAATATAAATATCTTTTAGTTGGTTTCAATACCTTTAATTTCCGCTAGATATAAATATTTTATTAAAAAATCAACCCTAAGGGTATTTCCCGTCACTGACACATGTGTTTATTGAGTAATCATACTCCAGTCAAGTGTTAATTACGTAATATGGTTAACACAACAGCTGATAACCTAATTATGAGTACAGATCTGTTTCATTCATTTCGTAGAATATGTTATAGCAACAGTATTTTGAAACAATAGGAACGAAGTGGTTGTAAATTATCACGTGTAAATTATATTGCTTTAGAAAATATGATTTGATAAAACACGTGTGGTCAAAATTGTACCTCACGCATGCGCCAAATGTACCTGACGTACAGAAATCTTGGGAAAATAAATTCTATTAAAATGATGAAAACAAAAATAAATATTTAATTCAATAAAAAACGTGGTCCATCGCAGATTATCGTATAAAATTCATTCTGTTCCGAACTTGTTGTAATTTTGAAACAACTTCCTACTTCCGGTTAAAGAAAATGTCTCACGAATGACCTCAATTTCACGGTCCAGCGACTACGTTAAAGTTTTTGGGTTACGACAGTTCCTCTGTAACCACGCATGGTAGAATGACAATATTTGGTATATAGGTTGCCGATGACTAGTACATGACCTGACCTTGACCTCAATTTCACGGTCAAGCGACTACATTTAAGTTTTTGTATTAGGACAGTTCCTCTGAAACTATGCATGGTATGGTGACAATATTTGGTATACAGGCCGCTGCTGATATTTAATGTTTTTTTCGTAATGCTTATGACGAAATTTATTTTTCTTACTGATCTGGAATGCAGGCGAGACGTTTTTCTGTGTCCACACTTGTTTATTTTTATTTACAAAAAATTGGTACGGTTTTCTGTACCACAAAATTTAATGTGGTACGGTCTGAACCGTACAAGGCTGTACGGCTTGATACACCTGTGGCATTGATATAAAAAACAAACACTGAACTGTAAACGTAACAATTTTACTATGTACACAAAGAGGAATAACAATGTCTTACAAACACAAGAACTAATATTGACTTCATTGTAAAGAAGATGTTGTCTTAAGGCACAACACAAATGAACTTGTCATAAGGTAGTAGCATGTTATAGCTTAAGATTTAACAGTCAAAGGAACCAGTCCAAAGATTGGTAGTATTAAAAGTATACAGTGATGCAGGCTGCAGAATTTGAACCAATGAAATATAAACCCTTATTCTGAAAAGAAAGCTTAGCCAGCATATTTTGAAATTACAAGCATGCTGCTTTTTGTGAAAATGAAGGTAAAATATTCAGGAAATAATATTAAATTTAAAGTAGTATAAAACAATCTCACATGTTCAAATTAATTTGACAATTAATTCATGATCACAAAACCTCAGGAAATATTTTCATAAGCTTTGGAATATAGATATGTACAGCTTTTTTCTAATGACATTCAGTATGGTACATATGTGTGGTTATTGCCTCTATATTGATCTCGTTAAATCTGGTAGATAGTATTTTGAAAATGACAAAAACAGTTATGAGCATATCATTCCTGATCACAATATTATACAAGTGTAACAAATATTGTTTACAGTAACCATTATTATTGCTATTTTGCAGTGTTTTCCTTTGATCGTAATATGGGGAATTATCCCATCTCACTGGTCACTCGTCACAATGCTACAAAACAGCAATAAACATATTACTTACATTTTTTGAAACACTGTGCATGTTTTTGTCATCTCGAGAAAAGGCATCTCATTTCAAAAGCGTAAATAATCTATAATTATCAGTGTTATTTTCCATGATATACTCCAAGTACAATTTACATCAAAACAAATTTGCCACTGAGCTTGTACCAAATACAAACTAATTGTTAAAATCTGCCTGTGTGGTTGTGTATTCAGACTAAACTGACCCTTGACCTTTAGAATTACTGTAACAAACTGTGTATAGTTCTATCTAGTGTTTTCTTTTCCATGGTTGTCATTTTTCCATACTGACTAGCTATGGGAGATAACTGAGATTTTCCAGCACCACTGTTTGAATCTTTTGACCTTGAAGGTGATAAAATGTCATTTTGTTGAGACCATGGAGTTGACTCCAACTTTTTCTTTGTCTTTTTATGGAGGAAATCTGTTGGGCTAGTATGATGTGGATGATGTGGTCTTCCTTCTCTAAAAATACAAATGTAACAACTATGCAATCCATACATTAATAATTACATTTATTCTGTCTACGACTCTTGGTTATATATAATTCATTGCTTTGGAGTTTGAGTGCCACTGATGAGTCTTGATTAGACCAAATGTGGGTCTGGCATATGTAAATTCTATTAACCTTGGCATAATTGGTGTAGATGCAGTTGAGGATAAGAGATGATTACCCCGTGGGGTAACAGACATAAGGACAGTTGGACAGACACCATATACATATACAGACACTATATACTCCCAGAGCATCTTTTATGATGTATACATGTATTTTGATTGGTTAAAAATACTTCCAGTCAACGAAAAACAAAAGTTTTATGGGAGTATATCGTGTCTGTATATGTATATGGTGTATGTCCAACTGTCCTTCTGTCTGTTACACCACGGGGGAATCATCTCTTATCTGCAACTGCATCTACACCAATGTATGGAATTTTATGTAACTTTCACAGAGTGCCAATGTGCACCAGATATTTAGCTTTTTTATCTCAATTATATTAGGGCCTCGGTGCAGAGTGGTTAAGGTAGTTTGTTTACTATTGATCACAAGGTCTGTCAATACTGAGTTGAGGGTTGGAGTCTCGCGCACTGTGGGCAGGGTCTACTCGACTCCAATCTAAATTGACAAGGATTGCCAGTTTTCCTTCAGAAGGTCGGGACTTTCTCTGGGTACTCTGGCTTCCTTCCCCCAAAAAAACTGGATGCCATGATATGGCTGAAAAATTGCTAAAATAAAAAAAATTCAAACAAACAAATCAATTATATGTAGGGTTTCCAAGAGAAAAACATGTAATTTGTCATTGACATAAGGGGTAAGAGATGAGCTCTTATATGCAACTCCACCAACAACACTGAATGGAATTTGATGAAACTTTCAAAGACTCCTTGTCACATTTTGCACCATATATTTTATATTTTGAACAGAATGATATATGGGGTTTGCCACAGAAAAACGTGAATATATCCATTCTTTGAGATGGGGGTGATTACCCATCTTTTATCTTCAACTCCACCTGCACCACAGAATTGATTTTTTTTATATAACTTTACAGGATCTTTGTCACATAGTGCCATTGTGCACCATATATTTAACATTTTTATCAAAATGATTTCTGGGGTTTTCAATAGAAAAACATGGACTTTGACATACTTTTTTTGTGAGATTAACTCCTCCTACAATTTTCAACCCAGATTTCTGAAACTAAAGTGTTGTGAAATTAATTATGCACCTGCTATTTTGGAATTGTTTAAGGATTTTTAACCAATTTTTCAGACTTGGGAAGTTCATAATTTTTCAGAAAATGTGAAGAAGACAGTACCTATTGTGTATACATGTAATAAACTTCCTAGTTTTCTCCACAGATGTTTTTAAAATTGGGAAGCAGGGGACATCAATTAGTGTGCATTGCTCACAGTTTTTCTAGTTTAAAGTGGGTATATACCTCGACCAATTGTTCAGTCATATCATAGCATCCAGAAACTGGAGTATTGAAGAGAACCTCTGACCCTTGACCCTTGACAAAAACATGTAAAGGTGGAGATAAGGAGAGTGATATTTAACACTAGTTGAATTAACTGTCCCCGTTTAAGGTGGTGATAATGGACATGGCATTTAACACTAGTCTAAAAAACAAAACACTGCTTTTGAAGAGGAGGTATGAAATTGGCATAAAATACATGTATAATCATACTAGGGCTCCCTTAACATACCCTATTTGAGGAGGAGGCGTTGGTGTCCTTGATTGTCCTTCTCGTTCTTTTCTTAAAGCTGCAACTTTGTCGTGTAATAGAACCTGATTACCTGTAAGCATAAATTTGAAAAAAAACGTGTTTATTGCATAACATTGAATTTCATAGGCAACATAATAGCACATAACTTTCAGGTAAAGCTTCTTTTGCACACAGTAAATTTCCATTCTCGTGTACATGCTTTAACTAGAAATTGACAATTTAACGTCATTTTAATCTACAAGTAATATTGTATCAAAGGATGTTGACACCAGATATATTTGTTTTACTCAATACATCAAATTGGCCTTTGACGTAACGAGATTTGAGGCGTTAATCAGGTTTTCTGTAGTGATACAAAGTAAGAAAGTTCAAGATCTATTACAGCTTCATCACATGCACAGCTTATACGTGTACTGCATCTCTCTAAACTTGGTACTGTTTTAATCAGATATAAAACACCTCCAACTGATAATCGCACAGGCACTTGTCTCAGACTTTTTTAACCAATATACGTGTTATATTGGTAAACAAATTCCGAGACAATGTCTGTCTGCTATTGCATGACTTTCCTCTTCCATTATATCATACCTAACCTGTGACCTTAGTTCTTTGTACTGTATGAAAGTATTGTTTTAAAAGGAATCAAAACTAATTCGTAGAACAGCATTGTAAAATTAGTTTATATGTCTCGGATTTTAAGATGTAATTTTGTCGATTGTAAAATAATCGAAGTTTAGTATGTATTTGATTACCATATACAAATTGTTCCTGGTACGCCATGCAAAACAGTCCTTATTACATTTGACTAATGTAACTTAAATAGTGATGAATGACGGTAAGTTCATAATACCTACATTTTCGTAGGGATCTTTAAAGGCAAGTCTTTATATTATGAGAAATTGACCTGTCAGATGTCTATCGAAAATATCAAAGCATAATATTAGGGTCGAGTACCTCGATCGGATAATCAAGCTTTGTCCATAGTAGACGTAGCTTTGACTGTCACACCATCATGAAATCATTCGGTCTGTCTGAGTAGATTTTAATATTTGGAAGTGTATTTACAAAGGTGCTCTGCTAGTATCTATTCTTAGACATGTGGTTTTTATATATATTCTTTGGTATTTTTTTCAATTTTCCAGTTCATGCAGATGAAATAACAACATTGTCGCACCAAGATAACGACTTAAATAAAGGTGTGAAAATTTTAATGTGATCGTGTTATCATGTATATGATTGATTGATTGAATGTTTGCTTGACGTCCAGCGAGCAGTATTTCAGCTATATTCAGGACGGGAACAAGTTAACAATACATCAATTGAAAAGGGGGTGGGATGGGACACAGGGAACACAATTTTGACTGCCACTGGGAAAGTACGGAGTATTGGGTAAGGTCGGAGAATTTAGCCTACTATTTTTCAAAATCTACATAAGGAGTCTTTTATCGTGCAAGTAGTGTGGCACTCTCCAAATACGTCACCCACTACTGTTCGCGGCCAGGCTTTCCGTATTATGACCTGACAACCCCCAAACGGGAGGATCCCCTCTATCCGCCACCAGGGGACGCGCTGGGCTGCTCTATGGGTTGAGCACTGGGAAGTGTCCCAGTATGGTCCCAGCATCATGTATATGTATTTTAATTGAATGCTATTCAGAGCTTATGTTATGTGTCTTGTGTATCTGACTTCAAATACAATTTCAAAATTT
The DNA here is from genome assembly GCA_944474755.1 of Limnoperna fortunei. Taxonomy (NCBI): domain Eukaryota; kingdom Metazoa; phylum Mollusca; class Bivalvia; order Mytilida; family Modiolidae; genus Limnoperna; species Limnoperna fortunei. The sequence continues at coordinate 21,690,700 of OX104116.1, forward strand.
ATGCTTATGCATGTCAGCGTCTTTTTTTTTGGTGAGATAATTAATGCCACGTAATGATATATGGCAGGCGCCCTAGAGTGATTGCTTTGTCCATCCATCCGTCCGTCCATCGCGCGACACTTGCGTCCGTCAGTCTGTATCGAGTCTCTTTGTAACCTTCAAACTACTGATACCAAGCATTGATGTTTACTGCCAAGAGAACGTGATCTATGTCAAAATCATGGATGGCAAGGATGTTCAGTGTTAACAGAAAGTTTGTTGAAATTTATATTCAAATCAATGAGTGAATTCTTACAACTATACGTCCGATTGAAAACGAATTCGGGTCCACTCTAAAAAAAAAAAATGTTGAAATAAACGAATCTTAACTGTCTGGGATTTGATGCAGTTTTCAGATATGTCAATATCTTAGAAATATTCTGATTGACACTGACCATTAAAGGTTAAGACTTCAATGTTTACAACACAAACCTCACAATTAGCGGAAATCCACAAAATTTGTGACCGAACTACAGTTTTCACAAGTCCATAAAATCCCTCGCATCTTTCGAGATAATCCTTATTTACTAATTTATTGTTTATAAGAGGCAATATTACTTTAGACAAAATACGCTATTGCCATTATCATGCAGTGATCACGTCAAGACTTATGAAGACTTTATGTTGTTAATCTTTGAAATTATGTTTGTTGAAAAAAATGAAGTAATATTACATTGTCCGATAGTAAAAATAAATGCTAAAAGACTAGTAAGAGGTCAATCAAACCAATAAAAAGTTACAAAATATAACTGATCAAATGATTCTTTGTATCCTGTAGATCGGGTACATACTTATACACTTTATATACATACTTTTGGCGAGAAATTGTAACCCTATGTAGATTTTAGGTACCCTAGATCGAAATCTCGATGGCGGTGAAAGTGTTTTTACGCCACGATCGCGACGTAACAGATTCATCAAATAGTTCAAAATGAAGATCACTTACGCTGAATTGGTTTTATACTTACAAATTATCGCCAAAACAACCGGCGAGGTGCATTTTTGTATACAAGTATGTACCCGAGGTACATTTTTGTAGTACCCCATACGACAAAGACCAATTCAGCGTCAATAACCTCGACTATACGACTTGGGAAATCACAAATAGGGTGCGCATGACAGTATGTTAAAAAGGTTCAGTAGTTTGCGATGATTCTCACCGATTGCTTTCACCACCAATAAAATTAACCACTAAAATAACACATAACGTGTTGAAACCGCCATTAATCCTAACCAACAAAAACACGTTCACAAAACATGATTCCTGTTTAAAACTTGTACTCGTGGAGCCCTCCTAAGATGATAGCACCATCAATGTATCCTTAGTAATTAAAGTATCTAAAACATATCTTTGATCACCAAGATTTATACTTCACACTAGAAACTACCGTTGTTCAATTTTTTCCGATCAGTGCACATTAAATGGAAAAAAGGAATAGAAAGAAAAATAGGAAAATTCCTTTAACGATCCCGGTTGTGGATTGTGCTTTTATAGAAAACGACCGGTTCTTTGTTTTCTTTATTGTCGTTTGTTGAACAAAATAATAAATTTAATGAATTTTCCTACTAAGTGTGGAATACTGTGTCTCGACCAGAAAAAATGTCTATCCGCAAGAAAATGTTACGAGGGAAAATCTTTCCAAACTGAAGGCAACGCTTCCTTATCATCTGATGTATTATATTCACTAATCCTATTTTGTTTACTGTGCATTGTTAGTTTGCATAAAAATCGAAAAATATGGCCGACATGCTGCGAATAATAGTAATAATTATCATAACCACGAACAAAATTTGTCAGTTTGAACGACTCGCTAATTGTCAGACTTATCTCACCTCAAGCCAAACAGGTACTTTTAGAAATAAATGACGGTAATAACAAACACAAGTACCCACTATGCAAACAACGCACGGTGAAACATATAAATCGCATGTTGCTAAGGTGCAAAACGCTTTCGAATCTGTGTGATTTGTACGACACATTTGAAATATTTCATGTCAAGACTATCCATTAATTAATTGATATTCAAAAAATATAACGATTAAATAAAAGATAGTTCCTTAAAGCACTTGTTTTACATTATTATACGTGCCCTTTATTTGTACATGTAAAACACTACAGAATCGCTGGGCTATTGGATAGCAAAACCTGCGTGATTAGTTTCAACATATTTTGTTTCAATAATATCATACAAAGTCACAAGAAGACATATACATAAAACGCAAAGGATTCGGAAACAAGCTAATAAAAGCTTATATCAAGTGCGTGATTCATTATAGTTTGGTTATTGGAAGTGAATCGTGTTGATGCTAAGCTCTTTTGTTAATTATTTATAAAAAAATGATATGTTTTTCAACTCTGTTTTTTTAATTTTCCAGTAAAAATACACTTTACTTTCTATTTTAATTGAATTACGCGAAAAAAAAAAGATTTATATCTGATATTAAATTTACGGTTAAAATTATTTTTTCTTGATTTGTAATAAATTCAATTATTTAAAAATATCTAAAGTTAATATTTTCTTCAAATCGTTTCTGGCATGCTTGCACACCATACTTTGGCAATACGAGTGATGTTTATTACAAGTCGGCAATTTCAGAGTTGTCAAGTCCGCATTAGTCAATTTAGTCTAGATTCAAACTCGGCAATCCCTATTACCGCCGGTGATCAATATTAGATAGCTTATTATGGACAAACTTAGGCGTAAACCATTAGGTCCTTATTCTGGAATCAGTGTAGGATTTGTATTATATATTGATCTGTTAAAGTATGTCTAAATTGCCCAACGATGATGCAACAATATATGGAGTTTTTTATTCATGGTGAGGCAATAAACTTTTAAGTGTCAGAAAAATGAAAACACATTTTTTCCTCATGAAAATTGATTGGTTAACTGATGTTTAAAACCAGATCGATATTTCTTATTATATTCTTTGTTCGGAAAGACTAAAATTTATCAAGTATTCTAAATTTACAAATCTAGACGTGCTTATCGTCTGATACAACGATATACCAAAACATTGTCCTAACAATATACTTTTATGAATAAAAACTACCATTTAGTTTGATTATCGAGCACATCGATCCGTTGGTATACCTCTGAAAAAAAATCCCCATCAAAGGAATATTATAAAAAAAGATCCATCAAATGGACAGAAAACAGAGAACCCATCAATTGACAGAAAAACCAAAATCCACCGATTCGTCATAAAAAACAACTATAAAGTACGCAAGAAATTGAATGAATTCTTACTTTGTTTTTTATGACGAACTGATTCGTCATAAAAACAAAGTAAGAATTCATTCAATTTCTTGCGTACTTTATAGTTTTTATAAAAAAAAACAAGGAGGAATAAATAAGTTAAATGTGAAAAAATTGTGTAGAATCTGGTTGAACATATTCAACACAAAGTACAACGATGATAAAAAGCATTACACGGAAATTTCGAAACAACACTAGTGGGCAAATAGAATTACATCCAGTGTTCAAAATATATACACAATTTAATCTACATTCAAGAATTTTGCAAAAACTATGCAAATGAGCGAATTTCCTCAAAAGTTTGGCAAATAATATATGCAATCTTATTTAAATATGTTAATAGTTTCTTACCTGGTTTGTTTTCATTAAAATTATTGTCAGCCATATTTACACAGCTGCATCCAAGACACGATATTTTCCTCGTTACTTATGTAAAATCAATAATCAACAATATTCAAATCCGTTAGCAGAGCCGCATATACCAACAAATAATGATTTGATTCTTTGAAAATTACTGGAAACAATTAGGTGTCAATTTTTAGTCCAATAATCATTTTTTACGGGTGATATTTTTATAGTGCGAAATACAAAATGTCACATGGCTCAATAAATTATATTATAAACAAAATCTGGTCTTCAAATTTAAATAACCTTAATACTATTATAATATTACAACGATCCAAGGCTAAACAATTATTATATCTATATAGTATATATACATTACCTGTGTATATCAACAGTTTATAAATTTATCAATTTTATAAGTACCTAATACATTATTATTTTACCTATACATTATACATGTACTTAGAGCTGCCATGTATGAAAGTCGATAAATTAGGCAACAATTGAACAAAACAAACGTTATATACTTGCATAACAGACTTAAAACGTCAAATGAAGTTTAAACAAGAGAACTTTTCAACCCATACGATTTAATCAAACAATAAAACGAGATTAAGTCACATAATGGTTTTATTAAGTTTGTTTGTTTTTTTTTCCTCTTTTGATAAAACATACATAACGCTCTTATATCGTTGAGTGCTTGACGACTTGCAAAATACAGGTGGGGGGGGGGGGGGGGGGCAAGATCTTTTTTGTTAATGTGTTTTGGGCATTTTTTATAGGTGTGTTAACTGTAATAAATCAACTTTTAACTGTTTTTATTTAAATAAATCAACTGTTAACTGTTTTTCAACCATTAGCTTTTCAACAATCTGCCGTTATCAGTTTTTTCGAGTTTTGATTTCACTGTTTTCTGTTTTCTCATGTAAATTGCTGTTATCTGTAATCATTAGTTTAATTTTACTGTTATCAGTTTTAGAAAAAATAAAAAAAATTAACCTGTTCGTGGACCGCACTCTAGCCCCCCCCCCCCCCCCTCAAATACTACCAACGATAGTCACAGTCTGACAAAATACCACTATGACCTGTAGTACGAGACTGACAAAATACCACTACTACTACCTATAGTCAGAGTCTGACAAAATACTAATACGACCTATAATCAGAGTCTGACGAAATACCACTACGACCTATAATCAAAGTCTGACAAAATACCACTACGACCTGTAGTCAGAGTCTGACAAAATACCACTACGATCTATAGTCAGAGTCTGACAAAATACCAATACGATCCGTATAGTCGGAGCCTGACAAAATACTACTACGACCTATAGTCAGAGTATGACAAAATACCACTACTACTACCTATAGTCAGAGTCTGACAAAATACCACTACGACCTATAATCGCAGTCTGACAAAATACCAATACGACTTATAGTCAGAGTCTGACAAAATACTACTTCGACTTATAGTCAGAGTCTGACAAAATACCACTACGACCTATAATCACAGTCTGACAAGATACCAATACGACTTATAGTCAGAGTCTGACAAAATACTACTTCGACTTATAGTCAGAGTCTGACAAAATACCACTACGACCTATAGTCAGAGTCTGACAAAATACCAATACGATTATAGTCAGAGTCTGACAAAATACTACTTCGACTTATAGTCAGAGTCTGACAAAATACCAAGTTCTACGACATAAAGTCAGAGTCTGACAAAATACCACTACGACCTTTAATCACAGTCTGACAAAATACCACTACGACCTATAGTCAGAGTCTGACAAAATACCACTACTACTACCTATAGTCAGAGTGACAAAATACCAAAATATGGAAAACATATTATGTTTATCATCAAAGTCTTTTAAATTTTTGGTTAGTTTTAATGGTTTATAATATTTTTTTGTGTTGATTTGAAGGGGTTCTATTCTTGGCTGTTTGTTGAAATAGAAATTATTTTCCCGAAAGACTACAGCTAAACACAAAGAAGTCGGAGAAAGCTTCACGTTTTTAAAAAGGTACATGTACATTAAAATCATAATTATAAAATATATTTAAAGCCGATTTGACTTTCCTACTTTTGGTCTGTATAATGCGCATATTTATAGTTAAAAACAAAAGTTTAAAACTATGTGCGTATAATACATACAAGTAAGTATATTGAGGACTTTTTTACAGGTAACAACAAGACTTGGGTAATTGGAATGCCAATTAGAATTGTATAAATTAAGTATTATGTTCGTTAGTTATACTAGTCCCACCCTTTATTCTTAATTTAGGAAATATGTGGGTTAAGCTTTTAACTTATCGATAATTGTGTACAAAATAGTGATCTTATTGATGTTGAGTCACGATATAATAGTTGCCGACAAAAAATCTCACACACAAACTGGCTTACATGATTACAAAACTGCTCAGTTATTATGTTTCTGTTCAATATTATCCACTTTTGCTTACAAAACTGTTCTATATCGTTTTTTGTACACTATTATCAGTTTAAAGTGAACATTTACATAAATATTTCAAGCAGTTCTATATAAGATTAAATTTTCCCTTCACATTTCTTAAATTCAGTAAAACGTTGTTCAGCACTAAACTACGAACGACCAGGCGCACATGCATCTGCTGCATACAATTTACATCAGTGATATATTCAAACATAAAATAAACCTATCAAAATCGTCAGTTATAAATAAAACATCTCTAATGATTAAAACATTACATGTACCTGTAGAATATTTAGGAACTCTAAGAGGAGCCAGCTCCTCCTCTCTCTTTCTCTCTGGAGGATACACTGGAAGCCTTGGTGTCAAAGGAAGAAGAGGTGAACCTACTGGAGGGAGAGGTAATGATGGAGATATACTATTCATACTGCTGTCAAAGAATCCTGACATTTTGTTTTCATTGTGCTCCTGTACAAATAGAATTAATTCTTAAAAAACTCGTTTGCTGCGGTAACTGCAGTTATGTATTCCGATGTGTGCAAGTAATATGCTTCCAGGTTTCAACTTTTAATGCTACTGTCCTGTCAAGCTGCAACAGTCGTTCGAATCTTGTTTATCACTTGTAACTTTCTTTGAAAAATAGCAAAGGAAACCGACCGAACAACAATTTCAATTCACGAATTATACAACAAATTATAATATTAGGCCAAGTGCAATGCTAATTAGAGTCACAGTGAATATAACAACGTTATACTTATACTCTCTGCACAGTTAGCTGATCGATCTAGATTTTATTCATCAAAATCCCTTCATTAATCAAACATGTAAGATATCTTCATTTAAACAGCTATATCATTGGCGTCCATTGAGAAAACCACCGTCCTTCCGCAGGAAAACTGCCAATCCTTGTCAGTTATGATTGGAGTCGAGCAGACCCTGCCTTCAGTGAGACTCAAACCCGCAAACCTAGTCTTATTCTCGAACATCCAGACGCTTTACTTGCATTTTGATATTCTGGATTCATCCCTATATTGAAACGTGATCCAGTTGCAACTTGTATGCGCCTGGGTAAGCGAGACTACCTCAATGTTGACAGACCCCGTTATCATTAGTAGATGATACAACTACATTAACCGCTCAGCCACCGAGGCCCTAAACATGTATGAAAGGGTAAAAACAAAATCTAGTTCACGTTTATGTAACATCTCGGTATCATCTACAAGTTATTACTAGTATTTACATGACTGCATAAAAATTTGATAATTTACTTTCAGTCATTAAAGCTTCTATTTCTCGAATTTAAAGGTATATAATGTTAATATTTTCAGTTTAAAAACCCGTGAATTAGAGTTACTGACAATTAAAGGCAGTACTGTAAGTACTGCAACAAAACATGAATCTTCATTTTTCTTCTCTATATTAAGCACATAATCGACACCATTTATAGATTATTTTCTTAATGTCGTCTTCAAACTTTATCTTATATTGATTTTTCTTTTGGAGAGTATCTTTTATTTATGTGACTTTAAAAGCTCTAATCAGATTTCATTATCACATTATTATCTTAATGAGGACGGTACTGTGAAAGCTTGGCTAAAGTATATAAACAATTTCATAAGCAGTCTGAGGCAGTCTTTTTCATCTAAAGACCACTGTCTAGATGCTCAGATATATTAAATGTGTTAGTTGAACAGGATGACGCAAGATTTAAAAAAATTCTCAATGTTAAGGCTGAAGAGGATCAATCGAGACTTGAAAGAGTCCCAATGTTCAGGCCTTATTTCTCATAACTTACCTTGTTATGCTTTTTATAATGTTTTCGTTTTCCAGTATTTTCTTTCCCCTCTTCTTCGTATAGTACTATTTTAGGAACATCTATGATGGAAGCTACCGATTCTTTCTTTTTTGTGTTCAAAGATGTCATTTCAAATGCATTATTGTTTTGTTTCACATCGTTGGACTTTTTCCGAAACAATCCTTTTAATTTCTCAAATGGATTCCTTGAAACGTCTTGATCTTTTGTCTTCTTTCTTTTTTCTTTTTTATGCGAAGGTGAACTTTTTATTCCTAATCGTTCCTCGAGGAGTTTCTGACATCCTTAATTTTATATAAAATTCTGATGAATAAGATATTTTAAATACATGAAATAACTCGCTCTCAATTTACCACGTACATTGTATAAAATTAATTATCGAAAATTAAAAAGGAACTCATCACGTCAGTACTAAATCATGACAAGGAATTAATCTATATAGATCATTAGTGAATGTTATTTGATAAAAGAATCTATTATTCATGTTTCAATAATTTCGTCAGAAAACACAGTAAACAAAAGTTGAGCAGCTGTTTTACTAGTATTTTCATAATGGGAGTCAATTAAAAGTATTTAAAAAAAACTATCTGGGACATGTATTTTATTGGATATGTTTCTTATTGAATTTCGTTGCCATCCATCAAAAAGTATAAATTCGGTCTATTGTCAATTAATCTTTCGAAATGAAATGTTAGAAAGCACATCTACACCGTTTCCAAATATAGATACAGAAGACATAATAATTTACTTAGATACATTATACTTATCGAAAAACAATTCTTTCTTTAGATTGGATTTGATATGTATTTAAAATTTCGCAAAACTTATTGTTTTATGTGAACATAATTTCCTAAAATCGATAAAACTTTAAAATTTTAAAATATTTAATATCCCTATATTTACTGAAAAGTTGTACATGATTTTAAATGCGACTTAAAAATAACAACATTGCAGCTTTAGTCTAAAATTGGCATTAATAAAAACAGGCTGTTAATCCTTAATGTCTCTGTAGTTTCTATTTGGCACACAAATGTAATGAAAGCTTCGATGCTGGTTGGTTTTAGTGATGCAGTTATTACGTACATTTACAGCGCTAAAATGGGCAAAAAAAAGATTTATCAATTCGCATGGTACTTTTGCCCATACAGAAAAGCTATTGAAAGGATTCCTTCAGGCTCAAAAAAGTTGTTATCAAATCCTGAATAAAAATGTTAACTACATATGACGCAATAGTAGATAATTTGTAACAATACATAGTTGCATCTGGATATTGTTTCAAAAGGTATTGCATCTTTTGCACTTAAATTGACTCAATGAGCGCATATGCACTTAGTATGGTTCGCATGCCGTGTTTATTACGGGGTACGTCGTCTCTCTTTTAAATAAAAACTTAGTGATAAATTACTGAAAGTTAGATAAAAAATCACACAAAGTTTGGTCTTCTGTTCTTAAAACACGTACCTTTATGACCTGTTTGCCGAGTATAATCAAGCGGCGTTATTCCGTCTACGTCAACAGTGTTTGGCTTTACACCTAAATTCAGAAGTGTTGAAACGCATTCTTGAAGACCCATGGCAGCAGCCCAGTGTAAAGGCGTTCTAAAAGAAAGCACATACTTCTACATTCTCATGTATTTAAAATGACGTGTAAGAAAGCTAAGCCACGGACGGCTTTTAGGGACGGACCATTTAACCTGAAGTGGGAGGCCATGGTTTTTTGTTTTGTTCAGAAAAATATTTATTTCTTGAAGGCGTCGCGACATAATCTTTTCTTTTCATTATTAGCATTATTTTTATATAGCAGAATTCCTTCTTCAGAATTTTTTTTCTTAGTCTGCTTCCAAAATATTTTTTTTTATCAAAAATCATTTTCAAATTATTTTTTTAGGAAAAAACCAAGGCCCCCTGCAAGTCATGGTTGGTCCCTTAGTTGGCTATAATCACTCTATTTTATTATCTGCGTCCAGCTGTGATTAGGGCGAGTCCAAATACAAATAAGTTAAAATTGTGTCCAAGCAAGGCAATTTGAGATGCATTTTGACACCAGAACCATAAATATTGTTGGTATACATTTTAAATACAGTCGTATAGGTAACTTTATAAGCAGCTGGAGTGATTGGTAACATAAACACATACTGTAATCTAATAGCGCATTTAGAAAACAAATATCATCGTAGCTGCAATGTATTTCAAAACGGTGTGCATGTGTCATTAAATTATGTCCCCAAAGTGTATGGATATTTTCGATTTAACAGCAAACCACATCATCTCTCCAAAGGTATAACAATTATCAAACGATTTTGTCGGTATGTAACATCAATGGACTGGAACATGATATTTTTGAGTTGTAATGCCACCAATTACAATTTGCGCTGAAAATCGATAGATTATCCTCGATATCTAATGGAACTACAAGGGTTTCCAAAAACACAATTTTGATACGAGGTTGCGTCTATTCTATTTATAAACTATATAAAATAAGTCGAACAGTGGAGTCCAGACTGAATTTAGGATCTGTATGTATGTGTCACTCCTATATTGCATTCGGATTTGTGCAAAAAACCCATCATGTAATCTTAACTGATCTGATACCAAATTAAGCAGTCTAACTGAATCTGCATGCATTCTACATATGTCTGAAATAATGATAGATTTCCTTGCTATTTTTCATACAAATTATGACACACGTGGTGAATATTGAAGCAGAATGAAAACCCTATATGTGAAGTGGATTTTGGCTTGTATCATTCGATCTCAATCGGCATTCACAATAAATACAGCATATAATATAATAAGATTCAAAATAAACAAAACGCCTTACTCAGGTATAATATTATTTACATAAAAAACTGTTTAATAAAAGGATTGTGTATATTTATTCTGAATTGTCCTAAAATTATGTACCGCAAATGTCTCTTGCTCGAGTTTATGATATATAATCAATCATTCATATGATAAGCTCATCCCATTCATATCATAATTCATAATATATATTTAATCAATACAGTTCTGAGATAATTGTATATCCCGTGGTGGCCTGTATCCTGATTTCCAACGTGATTTTTCTAATTTTCAATTTTGGGTGAGCGCAAACATATTAATAAATTTTAAATATGCAAACAGCCAACCGAGATTACGAAGCCACTATTTTTAGTTTCAATATGGATCATGTATTCATATGTGTCGCCTTTATTCCCGTTCCACACAAAAGAAAATGTCTAATAAAGGACAATGGGAGAACATTGACGAAAATTATGAGTCAGGTTGTTTTGACAAGGTTTTGTTCATTTTAGTTCATCATTCGTATCCATCGTGCTATCTTAAGAATAATGGTTAGGAAAATACCGCCTTATTTTCAATTTTATGTATAAATTTAACACTCCTATAACTTATATTATATCCAAGGTATTTGATAGTTTGTCATTGGGATTTTGACTTGGAGCTATCCGTGACATGTCTGTCACAACCTACTATAAACGTTCATATATCTGCCATGGCTAGAAGAGATTTTTTACACTTTGAATAACAATTTTAAAGAATATTATATTCTCACGGAGAAGATGTGCATGGCCAGATATGTCATGTAGTTTGTTTAATTTGGTTATAACGGCTTTCTACAGCTTTAATCCAAATTTTAAATTTAGCGCCATTGATTAGTCTGTAAAAGACTAAATGCGTAATTGCCACAATAAATTCCATAACCTTATTATCTCTGATAACATATTTAGCAACCACTGGGTCGATGCCTCTGCTGGCAGACTGTTAGTTCACTAAGGTATCATCAGGCCAGTAGTCGAACTTTGGTTCTGACAAAAAATACAATTGATCCACTCATTGATATAGCCTTTGTTTACATATACTGTCATGAAATTGCGAACATTAAAGTCTATGGGTTTTCCGGTTCCAAACAGCAGATGTTCACAATCATCAACATCTTAATCATTTGACCTTTCATATATTCATTTGTTTGAACGCCAATGTGAGCAGATTAAATAAAACGAACGTTTGGTCACCTGAAGGTCTATTGATTTAATGTCTTTATATTGAAGAAAAAAATTATTTCTAACAGGAGTACCTGAATAAGTTAACAAATGTTTTGTACAAAGATCAGCTTGGGGATCAATTACCAAAATACCTCAAAATTAATATGATACCATACTATTAGATAAATTAACATTAAACTTCCCAAAACAACGTAATTTCTAGTTTACTCCATATAGTTGTGTTTCTCATTGTTCTTTGTTTTTGTTATTTTTGTATTACATCTTGGTATCTATTTTTTCATAAATTGTAACACCAAGCTCCTTGAAGCTAAATCACCGACGTTCCTACAGGATCAAGTCTGTATGTAATAATTAATAAGGTGCTATAATTCTAGAGTTGGCGTTTCCACTCTTGGCCAGGATACCAAGGAGTACCAAGGTAAAAATCTTCAATGACCTCATTACTCCTATATAACGCTTGCCGGATGTTTCCGCAAACCATGTCGGACTATCTCCAAGATTTACGGTATCACAAAATGCAAAAAAAACACTATATACTATACTATATTGGGAAATAAATAATTTGTTTTACAAAGCGTCTCCGGGTAGTAACGATGTCTTTACATGTCTTTACGATGGCGTGACAAATTTGTTCATTAATGAGTAAAATGTGTTCTGCATGATAAAATCTATCCGTGTCCATACTTTTAAGAAAGAACGTAAATTCGACTAACTGTTAGACATAAAACTACTTTAAACATTGCTCAAATTCTTGCAATTTAAGAGATTAGATATGGCTTTTAGCGGTAACATAGCACTAAAATATATTAGTACATGATTGCTGCATGAATCAAAATCTGGAAATTCGAAGGAATGATTGAATGTTAATCATCTTAGACGTCAATGTTTATTCAAAATTTCAACAATTACTGATGTAGCAAACGATACATATTACAAAGAAAATACTAGTGTTATTTCTATAGACACATGCAGTGAGAAGTTTATCTACTTATTGTTATCCCCAGTATCTGTCTACTTTCGCATCAAGTAATAATTTCACAATAAACGCGCTATAAAGTCATTCTGGAGCATATTAACAATTAATGTTTGCTAGTTCTGTTTCATAACTGACAACAGACAATTGTGTTTAGAAGAAAAGTGATGTTCTAACCTGTCATCAGGGTCTTCAATATCAAGGTCACATCCGTCAACCTCAGCCAGGAGTTTAATTATGTCAGCGTTGCCAGCAGCAGCAGCGTAATGTAATGCACATTTTCCAGAATAATCTTTACGGTTCACTAAAGTATCACCGGTAGTGTGTTGTAAAATAACTCGACAACAGTCCACGCTGCCATTCTAAAGAAAAAATTGAAATTTTCTATCATAAGAATTAAAAACACGAAAACAACTACTGTAACTAGTGTTCCTAATATAAGAAGCTTTTTCGGAATTTAAAAGTGTAATACAAAAGTACCACATTTTGTTTTATGCTGTTTGTTTATTATGTAACATGATTAATGTACGAGAATTTGTACTATATCATTTAAGATAAACTCACTAAAACATTACTAAATGAAAAGAAATGAACAATATTGAGAATATTCCAAACAAATAAATAAAACACAAAAGGGTGAAAAATCAGCAGGATATGTAAATCGTACATATGACCACAACACAATAATTGCTCAATATTAAGCTTTATTAGCTCAAGGCTGAAAACAATAACAAAAATCGTGTCGAATATATTTACAAAAACTTTTAATATATAGCAAAACGAAAATCTGCCGTCATATTACAATATTAAATATGTTTTCACATGTATCCCATAGAATAATGTTACATGTTTCCATGTAGCAACAACTGCCGCTTTTGTTATGGATCGAGATAATATAGTCCATACAACAGTTTTATAATAATGTCCTGCAGTTTTTTGTTTATTTAATATCATAAAGAAATTAATTTTTTTCGTTAACCAGAGAGGTTGATTTGGCGAATAATATTTAGTGCCCAATATGTCATACCAAGTACAAAGGAATTACAAATATAGTTATTAGTTACCTGAGCTGCCCAGTGTAAGGGTGTTTTACCATCAACATCTTGAACAGAGATGTCAGCGCCATGCTCTAAAAGAATTTTAACATGTTGGGATCTACTGTGAAACGCTGCCCACTGGAGGGCCGTCATTTTCTGAAAAGGATATTCGAAAAACTGTAGATGTTTTCTACGTTAAAATGAGCGTCGCTCCAATGATTAATAATGAGTAATCAAAAGTAAGTTTCAACAAATATAATTGGAATTCATGGCATTACATTTCTGCTTAGTTTTGCTAAATTAAAAGATCCGTCTTTTTCATAGAAACTAAAATTTTATATTAAACTGATGCTATTGAAAGAAACTACGAGACAAATATGTTCGATTGGTAATACAAAAAGTCAGGAAGAAATCACGAACAGTTGCATTAAAATGTATGCACTCAAATGATTCGGAAGCTTGTTAAACGCTGTAAGAAGTAGTTACGTTAGAATCATTGGCGTTTTAAGCTGTTTATTCGATTGGAAAGGTCCTTTTTTATTTTTGAAGTAGTTTTCAATTTTAATTTAATAGATCTCAAAATGCTATAAGTTGTCAAATTTGAATTAAATGGGTCTCAAGATGGCCGAATGTTGCACTTGGTCATAATGACTAATTTATCACCCGCGTGGCAACCACTTCTCTAAAACGTGTTCCAAGTTTAATATTAAAGGTCGTATTTTACATCAATTACTGCACCTTCCTCCCCTCCCCCCAAAAAAACAAAAAAAATGGAAAACATGATTAGACTAAAAGTGGCGTTAACCTCGATAATATTAAGTCTTCCAATCCCCGCCAGATTATGGGGTCTACATTTCTCAACTACAACGTTACTTTCCCCGCCAGATTATGGGGTCTACAGTTCTCAACTACAACCTTACTTTAGAGCTTTTTTCAATTACTTAGTTTTCGCTAAGATAGGGAATACACAACAACGCAAATAATTGCATGACGATTATTTTCAAAATTTGTTTGCTTGTTTAAATCGCATCCATTGTTTACAAGCAGAAACAAATCTGAATTACCTACAGAAAGCGTGAAAAAGGTTAAAATGAGGCAAACTCTGTCCGCATTAAGGCACGACTTAGTGTTGTGACGATGGTGATCAATAGTAGTATCTTGAAAGTAAACTCTAAAGAAGTCTACTATAAAGAAATGTTATGTTCGACGCAAGCCGTTTTTTTTAGATACAAGGTATTTGTTACGCAGTTGATTAATCGTGTTATTTCTTGTGTTATGTCTCATTATATATGACTAAAACACTGGTTTGACTCCTGACCTTTGCAGGCAGTATGTTTTATTTTATATTTGCTTCGTTGGTTTATTTTTTTTTTGGCGTCGGAACATGTGTTCTTGTCGCTAGTCCATGGGTTAAATGTTTGTTAATTATTAATTAAACCTTAAATGAACTTTGTATATAAACTTACCTCATTATCCGAGAAGTTTACTCCATCATGGGAAAGATTCTTCAGTAAAGCACCAACTACCCTATAATCATAACTGACAATATAAGAACGCTATAATGTGAGCTTTCACTGGAAACAAACTTACTCACCAACACGTGCCGAAAAATTTGATTTATTACTTATGTTAATCTATCAATGAAAGTATTTTTTTGATATTCTTTGAACCAAGCTCTATATTTATATTGATGAAACATCAACATTATTTCAGTCTCGAGTGTTGCATCCACTCTACAGATTGTCATGGAAAGCAGAGTACAAATTAAGATTTAATTTAACTGATACACCGAGTAAAGAAGTTTTTAAACGTTTCCCACTTGTTTTAATGTTAATTTAAGTGGAAGCTATCGGATTTCCAATCGAAACAGTAACAACAACAACAACAAAAACAGGGAAAAAACACAACAAACAAACAAACAAACACCATCTTGAGAGATGACTATCTAATAACATTTCATACAATTAGCTTTGGAGTCTCTAAAAACTTTAATCACACAGAGTCCTATGATCCGTGTTCTTACGAAGGCGTAAATCTTGAATTACTGATTGGCATAAAAATGTTGTTTAATTTGTTTACCGGTTTCAGAAAAGAAAATCTTTTTTTCATATGTTTCTTTCTGCAGCTGCAGTAGCAGAATTGAAAAGTTTACAGATGACTACGACTCTAAAGACGACTGACGCAGTGTAATGACAATTTAGCTGACATTACTCTCTCGATTCATTTTGCTATTGAGGTATACTATGATCAAGCTTATAATATAATCAAATCCCTAAAGTAAGACAACACAACGACTTTACCTGGAATCTTTACAATAGGTGGAAGCATGTAAGGGCAACCGTCCCGATTTGTCTGTAATAGTTTGTCTAGCACCTTTACGTAGAAGATATACAACTCCTTCATACCAGCCCTTAAATTTGTCAATAAACATGTCTTTAGTACAATCAGG
Source organism: Limnoperna fortunei (assembly GCA_944474755.1). Classification (NCBI taxonomy): domain Eukaryota; kingdom Metazoa; phylum Mollusca; class Bivalvia; order Mytilida; family Modiolidae; genus Limnoperna; species Limnoperna fortunei. The sequence continues at coordinate 21,707,075 of OX104116.1, forward strand.
TAATAATTTATAATACTAATTTGACTATTTTATTCCGTTATTACGAATAAGAGAAATACCAAAGTGTCAATCAAATCTCCTCGAGCAATCAAGAAAATAGATTGAACTTTGATGCTCCGGAAGAGATTGCAGTTCCTGCCTGATACAACACACCATTCGTGTTGTTGGCAGTTAATCCAGGTTAGGTCAAGTCAAGTAAATGAAGTAACCACACTCTATATCTGTACTCATTTCAAGGATATATATCTCGTATTCTTCTACATTAACATGATGTCGTCCTTAAAATGTCTTCAATAAAGACAACAACCTTTTAGCAACAAAATATGTTAGAGCGATTGTAATGTTGGTGCTCAAGAAAGAGTGACAAATGGAAAGTTGAAGTCATCACCTTTATCGTATAGAGTTTAGTAGAACGTCCTCCTTAAGTGTTGATTTTCAGATTTAAATCCAAACATGAGGCGGGCCTAATAGTGACCTTTCTGTACTTAATCTCAATCTCTTTTCGGATAGATGAGATGTAGAAAGTTACCAAATCGAGGATTGTTAGGTAAAATGACACGATCAAATGTAACCGAAGCTGAGATTAAAGGACTGGATTAGCTCGCGGTCTTTGTTATCTTAAAGTGATTGTAAGAAGTCCGCTTCAAATGAATGGATGATCAATTCGACAAGCAATTGGGAACAATTACCGTTAAAAGGAATGCTTAATTGTTGAAAAACACGTCTACCAAACAAAATGAATATGTTGTCTATGAAAAAATCGAACATTTCTAAGATTTGGTCATCAGTAGATTTGTTTTAACAAAAAAGTCTTAGTATGAACGAAAACCAGATATTTGTATCTACGTTTCCCATTTTTGTAGTTAAGTAACGTTTAATTAGTTGTGTCAATTTCTTAAATAAAAGCAGTTCAGGACTATCAGTTGATTTGTTTTTACAAAAAAGTCTTAGTATGAACGAAAACCAGATATTTGTATCTACGTTTCCCATTTTTGTAGTTAAGTAACGTTTAATTAGTTGTGCCAATTTCTTAAATAAAAGCAGTTCAGGACTAATACACAAAGTTTAAGAAAGGTAAACTATTGTTTGCTCATATAATGATATGAAACTGTCATCGAGTGTCAGTTATTGGGACTTGGTAATTAGAAGAATATCTAACCTGATAAGCAGCAACGGCTAATCCTGTTCTTCCTTTACTATCCTGAGCATTTATATTAGCCCCCATTTTGACAAGTCGTTTTACTGCTGCCAACTGCTGCATCATTATAGCGTGAGCCAGTGGTTTATAACCTAAAACGTTAAAAATTTCAAACAAACGAATTAAATGACCATTTATGAATCTGCTCTGCTCATTAGCGATGATTTCTGTTCGCTTTCACCAGTTTATACAAACGTGAAGTATACAAAAATACTTCTGACCGAAGCGATGATCAAAGGTGATACTTTACAAATGTGTTTAATAGAAGGCAAGTGTAAATACAACAACCCCATCTTGCAACACTTTCCTGTTCAATTCTTTAACGGTATAACGGAAACATTGACGACTTTATGTTATTTACAGTCATTTATTTCTGTGCTGCAAAATAATACGTTTTCCAACCTGACAAAATTTAAGCAAAATGGGACGACTTCGCTTCTGTCGTGATTTTGCTGTCTGTTATGTACAATGTTACAATATTTTTTTTAAGCTGACTTTAAAAGATGCAACAACATGGATGACTGTATTTGGTCATCAAAGTAATGTCGGCGTTGTAGAATACTGTGTTATTTATTAAAATAATTCAGATTGTTGCAAGATTTAAATACTGTTTTTCGCTATTATTTAAGATTTCGGCGGCGGTTACACAAGAAAAATCCTAATCTCGAGTATTACAAACAAACTTGGACAACTTTCTAAAAATGTTATAATTGACTACATGTTCGTTAATATTTTTAATTGGGGTTTTCTGTATTCACTGTTAATGATAAATCTAATCTAATAATTAGTTAGATTAAGTAGGTTTTGTCGAAACTCGGGAGACCCTCATCTGCGGAAGGGTATAAAAACCGGAAGGGGTTTTTTTGGGAATGTTTTTGCCTATAACTTTTTAACGGATAAACATATCGATGTAATTTAAAAGATTCTGAAAGATGATAACAATTTCTACATAATTAGTATAAAATAATTTAAATTATCTTGATTTAAATTTTTTAAAACTTGACCGGAAGGGTTTTTTCTCTACTAAACTTGAATACGATTTTTTAACTTTGGACTCAATTTGTAAAAACATGCAAAACGCCGGTCAAAATTGGTTAATAGATTCCTCTAGTAAATTTTATAGCAAATCCATTGATATATAAATCAATTTTATTCATGAAAGGGAAAGTTGTCAAAAGTTGACCGGAAGGGTGGTCCGTTGGAGTATCGCGTACAGTGAAATTTCAACTTTGGACTCAATTTGTAAAAACATGCAATACTCCGGTCAAAATTGGTTAATAGATTCCTCTAGTAAATTTTTTAGCAAATCCATTGATAAATAACTCAATTTTATTCATGAAAAGGAGAATTGTGTTTTATGTAATATGAATGTTGATGAAGATGAGTACCATTTTGCTTTAGTATGTCCAACTTACAGATCTTTAAGAAAACTTTTACAAATATACTATTGTTCTTGGCTAAATCGTCATAAACTGTATAAATTGTTAAAATGTTCGAACAAAAAACTCACAGCTTAAGTACGTATGTTTTTAATGTCGGCATGGAAACTTTGGTCTCAATGTATATTTACTAGCTAGTTTGTATTTGTTCTTTTTAATCCGTTGTTTGTCACTATGTATTTATTATTTTTTGCTATAACATGTTCGTGCTTTTTGCAATAAATCATTTATTCATTCAATAATGCCTTATTTTGATATGTTTTCTTTGTGATGATTATAAATTTCGATTGATTAGCTTAATATTGGGCACCATGATTGGTTTAATAAAATTGTCTTGTCTTGTCTCAGGTAGATGGCATATTGAAAAATATCCGGGAATGAATGATCCTTAGGGAATAACTAATGATCTTTCAGAAAGTATGAATGCTGTTTTAAAAAGATAAAACGATTGGAAAGAACATCATAAACAATCAATATTAACTAACGAACCTTTATGTTCAGACATAATCATAACTGCTCAAAATATACTAAGATCCCAGTACCCGGGGTTTTAAGATGCCACATTAGCACCAGTTAAACAGGTGGGTAAGTAACTTTGGTTTTAAATCTCAAAAATCACCATCATGTCAAATTCACCATAATGGTCGAGATCATTGGGTTTTGTCTTTGCAAAATTCTAAAAACGAAATTTATATTTTGGACAGGCTATCATTAAAAATTACCACATGTTTGGAATATCAGTTAGCAAAGAGAAGAATGAACTTGCTATTAAAATGCCTGAAACGCAGAGGCGGGACGGAAAGGTTGATTGCGGTCTGTTTGCAATTGCAAGTGCCTTAGAATTTTGTTTAACAGGATTCATAGGGGGTACCCATATCATATTCGATCAAAAATATATGAGACAGCATTTAATTAGTTGCATGGAATGAGGACATTTTACCCAATTTCCAAAGTTCAATAGGTCCAGCACTATCAAATTATAAATTGAAAACAATTCCTATTCAAATTAATTGCATCTGTGGAAAGCCAAAAACAATTGAAGACATGAAAGTATGTAACGGAAGGTCAGACAGAAGAACTTGTAATGCTTGGAGGCACAAGTCATGTGTTGAAAACGATGAAAACTGGTTATGTCTGAAACATTCGTAATGTCATTAATTTTTACTAAATTTCCACAGAAATTATAAATTAAATAAATAAATAAACAAACAAACAAACAAACAAACAAACAAACAAACAAACAAACAAACAAACAAACAAACAAACATACATACATACATACATACATACATACATACATACATACATACATACATACATACATACATACATACATACATACATACAAACATACATACATACATACATACATACATACATACATACATACATACATACCTACATACATAACATTAGTCTTTCAAAGTATAATACATTTCAACATTCGTTTCGGGGCCTCGGTGGCCGAGTGGTCAAGGTAGTTCGTCTACTATTGATCACGTGGTCTGTCAACACTGAGATTGCGGGTTCGATTCTCACTGCAGGCAGGGTGTACTCGACTCCAATCTTAATTGACAAGGATTGCCAGCTTTCCTACCGCAGGTTGGGGGTTCTCTCCGGGTACTCCGGCTTCCTCCCCCAATAAAAACTGGACGCCATGAAATAGCTGAAAAATTGCTGAAAGTGGCGTTAAAACACCATTCAAACAAAACAAACAAAAACATTCGTTTCATATATAATATATTGAATTATACAGTACTTGCTACCGTAAACGCAACATTTTGACTGAGTGATAACTGATTGCTGACGGATTTTGGAACGCTGACTGATTGAATGGGATAACATCCGTCCAAAAGTATTAATACGTCATTACCTTGGTAACCGTCAGATGAAACGAATTCTGCGTCATTTTTTATATTATATATACATTTATAATACAATAAACGCTAGTATTTGAAGAATAGTAAATACAAATGTCTCGTTCAAGAAAAAAATTAAAAAGTAAAAAAAATAATAAAACAAAACCTAAACACAACTATTTTCTTTATATTACATAATTAAGCATATTTCTTTAAGGCAGGACCTCTCTGCGGGTAATCCCTGTAAACCTTCGAAGGCAGATCATTAGCGACGAGATAAATGTTTAATTTTCGTAATCCATTATTTATCTTTGTTTATTTATTTATTTTATTCTCGATTCGTGATTTCGGCTTATTTTATTTTCTGTCACCTGTTACAGGTAATTTTTTTGTAAATATTAGGGCGACCCGTCCCCAAACTTACCAAAGGGCATGGCCTCATTTTGACAGACATCATTTTTACATGCAGCTAGAAAAAAACAAGTTACTTAAATGTGTGCCTGCATGTTTTAATTTAGTTTACAACATTTTTAAATTCAATTATCAAACTGTTATGCATAAACAATTGTTGAACTGTTAAACAAACATTGTCAATCAAAACACATTGTTGACTAAACATATTGTAAAATACAAAGCGATTCTTGTCGCAGTTTTTTTAACATACAATTAAAGTAGTTGTACCATTACAGTCACTTTAGATTGTTTGATTGTTTATGGTTTGCATCAAAATTTCAGTTATCTCATAGCTTCCAGTTTTATTGGGGGTGGAGTTAGAGGAAGCCTGAGTGCAAGTTTAAACCGACAATCCTTGTCAATTAAGTTGGAGTCGAGCACATCCTATTTGGAGAACTTGGTAGATATCCCTTAGATATTGATATAAAAGTACGAGTTATCTCATTCTGGGGTAGACTAATTGTAGGAAAACAGAGTAAATATTCCAATATATTGTATCGCCTTTCTAGATCAATATTTGACAGAAATGATGGTCTAAAGTGGTTGTGTTATGTCAAACAAATAATGAATGATTGTGGTTTTCCAAATATATGGGAAAGTGAACTTTTCCCAAATGTAGAATACCTAAAAGCTATTGTAAAACAGCGACTGACTGATCAATTCATCCAAAACTGGAATGCTTCATTAAATAATTCTCCAAAAGCACTAAACTATAAAATTTTTAAGAATAAGTTTGAATTTGAAAATTATTTTAACTTACTCGGCAAAGCTGACGCTATTAGTCTCTGTAGATTTCGAACAACAAATCATTATTTACCCATCGAATCGGGTAGATGGGGAAATGTTGAAAAAGAAAACAGCCTTTGCAATTTCTGTAATAAACTAGGCGATGAATACCATTTCATTCTTGAATGTCATCTTTTACAAATTCAGCGAAGAACTTATATCGATAACTACTATACAAAGAGACTTAGAACTTTTAAATTTTCTGAAATTTAATCTAATACAAGTCCGTCGCTGTTACGAAAATTAGTTAAATTCATTAAGATAATAAATGACAAGGTCAGTTCTCCTGGCTTTCCTTTTGCTCTGCTCTAATCTTTCTGATTGTGTTTATAGTGTAAATACTTTTGTTTCGTTTTATTTGCTTTGTCTTTCTCTGTACCAATGTAATATTGGCTGTTTCAGAATAAAGATATATATAGTAACAAACAAATCCGCAACCTTTTGACAGGCATGCGATCACAAGTAGATAACCAACTAATCAGCCACCCAAGCCCAAAAACGCTGGAGAGAAGAGTCTGCGAATACTGCAGTTTAGTGTAAAAATTTGTTACACATAGACAAGTTTTATTGTAAGAAATAGTACTATTTTGAAAGAAACTTCAGTTATTCTTTGGTTCTTTAAAGATCGGTTTAAACATTGTCATAACAGTCACATTTATCAAACAGAACCTTTTCAAAACTTGCCCTTTAAAAGATCGTTCTTCCATTTGAATAATTACTTATTTGATTCATTCATTCATTCATTCATTCATTCATTCATTCATTCATTCATTCATTCATTCTTTGGATGTTTGCATTACTTCCTGCGAGCAGTATATTCAGCTTTATTCGGTTATTCCAAAAAAAGGTCTATTTGCAAAAAAAACATCTAATTAAGAAATGGGGATTAAGAGGCCCGTTGAAGGATATGATTTTGTTTTTAACTTACTTAAAAAAATTCATATGGTTTAAAAATGAAATATGAACACAAATTTACAGTTTAAAAAAGATATTTTAAAAACGTCTTTAACCAAATAAGATTGGTTTGATAGTTTTTGCTTCACCATTGAAAAGTATGCACAACAGAAAATTAAATGAAATATATATAAACAATATACATATTAACCTTGAAAAACTTAATAAATAAATTCAATAAGATATGAGCGCATCATTCATAAAGGGAGCTAAGTAGAAAATTGTCGAAAATCTGATTTTGCAGAAGTATGATCCTGATTTTTCGATCAAAAGTTGCAAGTTATTTTCTCAAATCCGCAAAGCATATGAAATCTGCAATCACTATTGTCTGACGTCATCAATTTTCAAAATTTTGCGTAGAACATTCACATTATAAACTGGTAAAACTTCGAGGCAGTCTTTAAAAATGATTTAACTCGAAAACGACAATCCTCATTTTGTAATATTCTGTTCTGTTCGGTAGGTGCCCTGTAATGTTTTGAGATTTCTTCTAGTTTGACACAAAGGGAAATTTCAACGAAATTAAATTTGTAAAAATTTAATTTTAGACACCAAAAATAAAAGGAATGTGACCTAACCAACTAGTGGTGGACAAATCTTATCCGTTTATTGTTTTCTAAGATATTAACGGAACATTTGGAACAAATATAGTTATGTCGTTCTCTTGATAAATCCATTGGTTCAACAATTCTAGGAAGCCGTGATAAAAACACCATACCACGTTCTGAAAAAAGAGAAACTTTCATCATTCTACATTGCTCAACATGAATCACGTTACTTTAAAAATTTTACGAAACAATACAAATAAACATGTTCCCTGGATAAACAATCCGTAGAAAGAACTTTGCACTTTAATTTGAACCTATTTAAATGAGCAATATTTATTTATGAGGTAATGAACATTTTCACATTTTCCTTGTATTCCAGTAAATTTTGTCTTAAAGCACAATTATATTTCCAGTTGCATATTTTAAAAATAAGTTCAACAATCATTTCTTTTAATTTTTCATAGTATAAACGTGTATAAAGAGAATTTACAGAAAGGACTGTCGTTTTAAGATTTGTTTCCTTTTATGCAAATAATCCAAATATAAAATATTATCATGAATTAATATTTCCAGTTGCTGATTTAAAAGATAAGTTTAAATATCATTTATTTAATTTTTCATGCTACAAACGTGTATAAAGAGAATTTACAGAAAGGACTATCGTTTAAGGATTTGTCTCCTATTATGCAAATAATCCAAATGTAAAATATTGTCATAAATAATAAGTAACCAAATGCATGCGTCTTTTGATGACTGCGTGTTAAAGAGGATGATGATTTACACACCATGACTTGTGACAAACCAAACTGATAAATTTATAAGTTCCGCATGAACCTATATCAGGAACCTATTAATCAATAAGTTGTACTAGTCCAGAAGAGAATGGCGTATGAAAAGTTCTTGGTACAATTTAATGTAAACGTATAATTTTGACTAATTGCGATTTAAACGGATAAACACCATTATCTGCTTTAACAGGGTAAGTTCAGCCAAATTAACAATGAATTTTGTTTATCTATAAAAAAAAAAAATTTATTTAGAATTGGCCGCTTGCAAGTTGTAATAGAGGGGTGTCTAATTCACGGTTGAGATACGCACATCCTCGGTATCAAGCATTTCACTGTACGTGTGAGGAAATCATTATCCCTTTAGATCAAGACGTGTTAACAAGAATTTATATAAATAAATCTCCAGACTGTTATGCTGAGTTCTGTGTGGTGATGCTGATACTTCTCTCACGAATTTCCGATCAGAGCCATCCGAAGGGGAGGGGTTATGTTGGATGCGATCGCACCTCCTATTACAAAAATACTGTTATGTTACCGATAATTCTGAAAACATTCAATCATTACACTGTATCACAACAACGAACAAACGAGTGATGAAATAAGCCGCCCATTTCCCGGTATTTTGCGTTTGATAAATATTTTCAAATTTGTTTGGCGACGGTTTTAGCGTAACGTTCTCTGCGAAAGTCCCTTTAGGAATGACGTCGCTCAAATCAGATAAAACTACTCAAGCTTACAGAGTTTTTACAGTACATTAGGTAATAAATTAATTAATAAATCACAAATCACCATTAGTTTAACTCTCATGATTTTAATCAAAACGATTTCGAGTGTCTAGATCATAATGTCAAAATATCCTCTCTATGGTTGACAACAATCATTCAGCATAAAAATCCTCAACTTTTGGTAAGTAAATGTGAATTTGACATCGATTTTTTATTCATATCGTGAAGTAAAAACTTAAATAAAATGATTTTTTTATTAGTGATTTGTATGTATATTTTGATGTTTAATATTCTTCAAACACCTCAGCAGTTTATATGTTTTAGTATATAAGGACTATTCTCAACCAAAAATAATTTTAAGTATTCATGAGACGTTCACTAGACTAAACATTTATTATTTTCCAGGTAAATTACAGGTAAATCCATCAACGGACCTCTTAATCCCCATTTTTAATTATATGTTTATTTTCCGATTACGTTTTGGGAACACACCCTTTATTCAGGACGAGAACAAGTTTAGTAACAATGAGTTAAGGAAATATGGACCAAAGGGCAAACATTTAAAATTGCACTGGAAAAATAAGGGGTATGTACAGGCGGATAATTTACCTTTCTGATCCTATTCTTTTTCGAAATCTACAAAAGGGACCTTTATCGTGCAAGGAGCGTGGCACTCTCTTAACACGCCGCGCTCACTATGATTCGTGGCCAGGCGTTTCCGTGTTATGAACACCACGCCCCCCCCCCCCCCCACCCCAACCGGAGGACGGCCCCCTATGCTACCTGTGGATGCGCTTTAGCAGCTCTGTGATGAATCCTATAAACTTATTTCAAATACTCCCGATTTTTAAGGAAAACATGCATACGTTTTCTATCATTGAATATAGAACGCCCATAACAGACATCGTAAAATATCATTTTCCATGAACGTCAACTCTGGCAAAAAATGCGAAAAGCAGAATTGAATTTCATCTTACGTTAACATTTTCGCATCCTTAACTCACAAGCATGTTTAGTAGTTATTCTTTATTAAAATGAGATTTAATTCTCATAAATTCATGCGACACAATGAAATAGTGAGTAAAATATATAATGTTTTCGCTTCTGTCGTAAATCTTATTTAGTATTACACCCCGGAATTCTTAGGAATTGTGGCACAGAAAGAAAGCTTTGATCAAACTGCAACAAATGATTTTTTTAAGTATTTATAATAAAAAAGACTCGACTTTGGTGGATAAGGTCTGTATGACTCTTGCAGCGAGAGGGTGTGGTCGACTCATCCCTATATTTGAAAAGAGTACCAGTTTTCCTGTCGAAAGTCGTCGGTTTAGCTGGATACTCCAGCTCTTCCCTATACACACTCGACACCATATTACATATCGTATATAATTTTTGAAAATTGTGTTAAAAAAACTTCAAACAAACATACATAGAAAATAAGGCTAACGCTAACTCGCGAAGAAAGAAAACATTTATGATTTCGCCTTCACGTTATTCGTCTCTCTCTCTCTCGCTTTTTCCGCTTTTAAAGACAAATACGAGAGGTACTCATTGGGAAGTATTTTTTGAAGTCATTTGGCGTATTTTTTATAATTTATTGGTATTTTAAATATTTTTTTTATATAACGACACTATGTAATGTTTATATTCCGTCACAGATGCATTAGTTATAGATTGGGCGAATTTCCATTTATGTCATTTTTAACTTTAGACTAATGTAAGCCTCATTTTTGGGTTAAACGAGCCATAAATGAGGAAATAACAGTTGCCATTTTAAAAGTAATACTTGCGAGTGAAACGAACTTTCACATTTTACTCACCGAACTGCATGAAACGATCAGTCCAATTAATCCGTCAGATCATTCAAATCGTTCCAAATCCGTCAATTTCGACTGATGGACGGATTGGGAACGATTTAACTTATTTGACTGATTGATAACTGATTGCTGACGGATTTTGGAACGCTGACGGATTGCTAAAAGTGTTGCGTTTCAATTCTCAAGTACTGTATATCTTTGTAATTCAATATTTTGAAGCTGTTGACAATTAATGGTTTATTAATTAATAGCTGACATGTGAATTCAAAACATCGTGGAAAAGAAATTCCAACAAAAGTGTCCTGTGGCTGATTTTTTCACAGAACATGCATCCAATCCAGTCAACTTTGTACAACTTTCCCTTTTATAAATAAAATTATGTTATATACAAATGAGTTTGCGATAGAGTTTACTAGAGGAATATATTAACAATTTTTACCGGAGTATTGCATGTTTTACAAATTGAGTCCAAAGTTGAAATTTCACTGTGAGTGATACTCCAACGGACCACCCTTCCGGTCAACATTTGACATCTTTCTCCTTTATAAATACCATTAAGTTATATATCAATGGATTTGCTATAACATTTACTAGAGGAGACTGTTAACCAATTTGACCGGAGTATTACATGTTTTTACAAGTTGAGTCCAAAATTGAAATTTCACTGTACGAAATATTCCGACGGACCACCCTTCCGGTCAACTTTTGACAACTTTCCCTTTCATGAATAAAATTGAGTTATATATCAATTGATTTGCTATAAAATTTACAAGAGGAATATATTAACCAATTTTGACCGGAGTTTTGTATGTTTTCACGAACTGAGTCCAAAGTTGAAAAATTGCATTCAATTTTAGTAGAGAAAAACCCTTGCGGTCAAGTTTTACATAATTTAAATTAAGAGAATTTAAATTATTTTATATTTACTGTGTAGAAATTGTTATCATCTTATATTTACTATGTAGAAATTGTTATCATCTTTCAGAATCTGTTTAAATTACATCGATATGTTTATCCCAAGTTATAGGCAAAAATATGCCAAAAAAACCGTAGATTAGGGTAAAAACATGCAATACTCCGGTCAAAATTTCTTAATATATTCCTCTAGTAAATTTTATACCAAATTCATTGATATAACTCCTATACATTACTCCTATACAGAAGTCGTATACAGGCGATCAAGGATAGGCGTACGCCCCTGCTAAAGAGAGAGAGAGAGAGAGAGAGAGAGAGAGAGAGAGAGAGAGAGCATGAGAATGAATGAGATTGTAAAACGAGAGAAAAAGCAAGTGAGTGAATATGTTATTTCATTACAGAAAATTAATGGTTTATAGTCATAGTTGAAAAATAAGCCAGCTGCAGCTTAAAGAAGGGGCATAAGTAAAAAAGCCAGTCTAGAAAACTTTGTCTGGACGGCTACGAAATACATAGATTGCCGGAGCTTCGGGGGGATCCGCCCCCATGGACCCCCTGCCAGGGCGCTGCCCTGGACCTGCTGGGGGCCTTGAGACCCCTCATCGAACTTTTACGCCTCTCTTAACGCAAATTCCTGGATCCGCCCCTGGTATACAAATTAAAAGAGATAAATATAGTATAACTGTGCACAAATTTTCTATATCTGTAACCTTTTTTAAACATACCGTCTCCGTCATCCTGTTCCAAGACGCCAGGGTCACTCTTAACAGCCCTGATCAACAGATCTAGATTTCCCTGGGCGGCAGCTCGATGTGCAAGGAATCTCTCTGCATCTATGTCACATTCGGACGAACCATCTAAAACAATAAATTAAAATTATTTTTAAACATATGACGTACGGCATGGGATCGTCTCGAATTTGTTTAAATCAACATTAAAACATGAAACATTAATTGAATCAATGACATTACAGATATAGCCTGGTTAAGGGTAGGCTTGCTTCAGGACCGATGTTCTAAGTTTGGCTTTTGCTGTTCATAATTGCTTCGCCATTTTTAAGAATTCTATAATTATGCGAGATCCAAATAACAAATCAGTTATAGTAAGAGTCTAGAGAAAATTTAAGATAAACAAAACATAAGATTTAAGATGTTCACTTGTGCTGCTTATATATGTCAACAAACTTTCAACTCTTGTTAGACGTGGACATCTGTTGCTTTTGTTCAACACACTCAGCAAATTCAATTGAAAGCTTATTTCTGTTTAATATCGTGACTATATATAATTTCCAACTAATGATTTATTTGTCTACGTGTTTTAACAGCTTCATGCAGATATCTAATGATTCTCAAAAAATATCGGTCGTTATGTCCGTTTTAATAAAGCATATTCTATAGTTTCTTGCGTGTACAGGCCTTGATCGCAGCACTGTTGTTATAGGAGCTGCCTATACCTTTAATGGTACTAGATTTTATATTCGAAGTCCTGTGGTGCGTTGTAGATGTGTTACTGATTCGTATCCATGGTCTTTGCTTAATAACAAAAGGATTAATATACAGGGCTACTTCAATAGTAAATTTGGATCAAAATAAATTCTAAAAATATCTATTAGTTATTAATATAAATAATATTACATTAAAAAGAATTTTATTTAATAATTGTTTCACATTTAATTTTTTTAAAATCTATTGTAATGTAAGGTAGGTTGTGGTAATATTCATCAAAAGAATTGTAAAAACACACAACATAGACCGCAACAATTACCGAACACAAGAATTCATAACCAACGTGAATTTACAAGGAAAGCAGCACGCAACTCTACTTGCATTTTTTTCATTTATTGTGTATGTTTGTTTGATCACTTAATCTTAAAAAACCCACATCATGCGCAGCCAATCACAGATTGCTTTATGCTGGCTATTTTAAAGAACCCCAAGACTTTGGACGAGTAAAAAACAATAAAACTCATCCAAACATGCGGGAAGACAGGGAATGCTGACAAAATGACGGTTTTAATAGTGATTTGTCCTATTGAAAATACCTACGAAGGTATCTGAAGTTATATCGCAGATTGATATTTGTTTTGTGTTTCTCTCTTTTTGCGATAGATGATTATATCATACTGTAGTAGGTAAAGATTTATAAAGATCGTATACGAGAAATGGCTCTACATAACATGAAAATATACAATGAATACTTTGACAATATTATATGCACATAGAAAAAAGCATGAATTCTGACATTGAGTCTTGAGATATTTTTCTACCGCGTTACGTATTTCTTTAGATCTGCTCAGTACTTGGTAACTTTTAAATTGCTTGTTGTAAACAGTCTGCATTAATATAGCAAAATAACTACTATTTATCAGTGAAATTATTTCCATCTGTGGACCCCGCTGTCAAAAGGTAGTGATTAGAAAATTTTAAGAACAGATTCAAGAATTGGTCACTCAGATATCAATAATGTGTAGGGGCCTCGGTGGCCGAGTAGTCAAGGTAGTTCGTCTACTATTGATCACGTGGTCTGTCAACACTGAGATTGCGGGTTCGATTCTCACTGCAGGCAGGGTGAACTCGACTCCAATCTTAATTGACAAGGATCGCCAGTTTTCCTACCGCAGGTCGGGCGTTTTCTCCGGGTACTCCGGCTTCCTCCCCCAATAAAAACTGGACGCCATGATATAGATGAAAAATTGCTGAAAGTGGCGGTAAACACCATGAAACAAACAAACATCAATAATGTGACCTTGTGGTCAATGTTAAAGTTTAAAGGTCACCAAACATAGTACGTCACAAGTTACCTTGAAATGAACTACTCACATGCCAAAAATCTAAATCCCACCTCAAAAGAGGAACAGGCTGAAGCCAGAACACGAATAGTCATCAACCTCGAGGTCGAAGTTTAAGGCGAAAAGTCAACAACCATGGTTCGCGACACGTCCCCTTGAAATTATCTACCAACATGGCAAATATCATAAGCCTAGCTCAAGAGATATACGATATAAGTTACTATCTTGCGGGCATTCATAAATATTTGTGTCCTTCTCGCCTATCCTTTATTATAGTGTTTTCTTTTACTTATTAATCAAATTATGCACAAATTTGATGGCAAAAATGTCCAATTATTAAAGATTTGTCTGTTTAATATTACTTGACACATGACGACAATTTGACCTGATTCTATTTAATTAAAGGTACATATTTTATTACATTAACAGATGAAAATTGTTCTGGAGCAAATAAAGGATTATGGTCCTAGTCGTCAAATATTTGTGATTAAAATCTCAAAATAGTGTCTTAGTTGGATGTAATTCGAGCAAAAAGACGTCCTGTGTTTCACAATATGGTAACACTGCAGTTAGGTTCACGTTCTGTATCCACGAAAAATACAGAAGGAGCGAGTTCCTACATAAACTATGAGAATAGATAACCTAAGGAAAGGTATTTGAAAACAAGGGTAAAATATATTCACAAGTGTTTACCTGCCATTTTAACAACATCCGTCCGCCAGAGATAAATAAACAGTAGCTAGGTTCATATAATTAGAATAAAATAAATTAGACGGGGTTCAATACGCTGAACATTGTTGCGTATATCTAAAACACTTAACAATTGTTCATTATTCTTTTATCCATAAAGATGTCGCGATATTCTATTATACTCAACATATTGAAGTGGTTGGTATCAATTCAATTATATTCATTATTTTTTGCAATATACTTTAAATTTATATTGAATACTACCGCTATACGATACTATGCTTGAGAGCCTTTTTTATTTGTTTGAACTTTAAACTGTTAATTATTGTTCAACATTTGACGTTTAACAAAAGTATCTGACAAAAATCAAATTAAAAAATTGCAATTTAATTATTGTGTGTGATTTAGTTATTCAAAAATTATATTACATACTAGTATATGTCAAAACTTATCATAAAGAAACTGGGGACTTTCATTTCAGTCTTTTACAATACCGTGTTTATAATGGATAGTTGATTTTACTGGTTATTATCATTTACTACGCAATCATTAAGCACAACATTTGTATTGATTATAATTTCATGGTCTATATGCTGTTAGAGTAATCACTTTATTTCCATCTGTCAAAGAAGAAAGCTAACATGAAGAAAGGTTCAATGGCAACCTTGTATGCAGCTTATTAATAAACATTACAATTGTGCGTGATTATAGTGGGTAATGTATATGTATTTAAAGGAATTATTTTTGTTACACGTCTCTTGATAGAACTGAAAAGTAATACTTTTACAACTCTTCAAGTTTTTGAGTTTGAGACAACATTATTTAACCAATCTAATTAAAAGTAATTCTCCTCCTTTTTTGCAATGTGGCTGCGTGCACAACGCAATTTTAATTAGATTGTTATTTAATTTTTATTAGATTGTTATTTAGCAAATATACTTATGTATCTGCGAGATTAAAAAAATTTAAACAAAATTTTGTAATAGTACGTCACAACTGGAAGGTAATCTTCAGAAATAAGTAATCAAGATAGATCTGTATATATAAATATTGAAGATGGTTAACTCATCACTTTGTTATTTTAATAAAAATGAAAATACTGTAAACATCTAACTATTGGTGCTTTCATCTTCTTTAATCCACCATACATTTAGTATAGGTGAAGATATGTGTTTTAATACTATAGTTAAGCTGATGCTAGACATATAGCTAAGAAACAGCAACATAATAGCATGCCACTGCAAAACGATAATTATATATGACATCTACCAGACATGATGCTACAGTTCAGATTTCTAGTCATTGTGATGCAGTTGATGAGAAAGCTGTTACGAAAAAAAACTGTTAAAATATATATTGGAAATAATAAGTATTAATATTTGAATTTGGCAATCAGTAATATCAGAAACAAGACGAGGCACTACACTTAATTACTAAACAGCATCATTCCTTCATACATATTTCATTACATCGTGATCAACAGATGTTTTGTGTCGTGGAAGATATATTGGCAATATGAAGAATGGAAAAATATAACTATATATATACATCAAGGAACAAGGAGAGCGAAAGATATCTTAGAATTAACATTTAAAATCCACATTCAAGTCGGGTTGACAATAATAATTTGAGCAAGTTGGGTTTTTCACTTAAACCCTAATGGTTTCAGCGAGTAAAATGTTTCAACAAATCATTAATAAGAATTCACAATAAATTATAGAGATGAATAATAATAATCTATGTTCCTCGCAGACATTAACTGTATCATGTTACAACACGGTGGGAATTTGAGCTTCAAAGGACAAGATTTTCTAAATTTTAATCAGTCAGAAACATGATTGTTATCACAAACATTACAACTGCAAAATCAGACAGTGTAGTGTCGAAGGAGATAAAATTAAAATGTGATTTTATGAAACATTTCATCTTTGCCCTTAACGCCCTTGCGAGTTGATATATTTTTATTTTTCATCCTATTAAGTTTTTTTCTTAATATTACTAAGGGCAAATGCTTTTAGTAGTATTCCATTTCTTTTACAGGTTTTTAATAAAATCGGGTAAAAAGGGAAAATGTTATTTATATCGTCTTTGAGATTTATAGTAACAAAAGGGGTCAGATTTGGTTTAGCCATTTTATTTCGTATCCTATTAGGATGAAATTTTTGGTGAATTTCTTATTTTATGAGCTTACGGGAACTAATTTACAGATTTTTCCTATCTTGTACGGTTTTTGACATATAGCTACTGCTGTTGGTTTGACGAATTATGTAAATATTTTAAACCATTTTTTGATGAGATGGGATTCTTTTATTGATTCCTTGTTTTGTGAGCTTTTGTGACAACGTGTTTTACTGA
This sequence comes from Limnoperna fortunei, assembly GCA_944474755.1. NCBI lineage: Eukaryota > Metazoa > Mollusca > Bivalvia > Mytilida > Modiolidae > Limnoperna > Limnoperna fortunei. Next base: position 21,724,390 of record OX104116.1, read on the forward strand.
TTTCTTCTAGTTTTAGATATAGACGTGTTAAAAGGGTCATGAATAAAAACATTTCGAACAAATGTTATATTTATTTTTCAACTTCGTAACATAAATTCTTTGGATTGTTCCAAGAAAGAGTTTTCTGTAGTATTTATCCTGATTTTACGGTCTCTTGGCAAGCTATATATTTGGGCTGAAAGGGCAGCCCACTTTAAATCCGCTTGAATAAAATGACAACCCATATTTTAAGATCCATTAAGAGTTTGACTTGTAGTAGTATAACGTTTAACTGGTCGACCTGCGCGGTGGTTTCAAGTGTTCCGTACAAGAATCCCTATGTTCACTTTTTAAAAAATTTGAATGGTTTTCTTTGTATACTTTTAAAGGAAACCAAATTGTGAAATATGTATTAAAAGTTTACTTTGAAAAGAGAAACGGAATAAAAACAGATCTTATTAACAATGTAATATTCGAAATTCGTTGAAGGATGTGTACATTTATTTCTGTCATTCTTTTTAATATTTTCTGGCCAAGTAAAATGATTTCAGCTAAGTTATACCCCTGCAATTAATGTTTTAAGGACTCTCGGGCCGTGACAAATTGGTGCTGTTACTCTTAATAAACGTTATAGTCTGGTATATTTGAGGTCTATAATGAAAATAATATTTATGGGAAAAGATGTAATGAAGTTTACGTCAAAGTATAAATTTCCACCGCGTTTGGATTTAACAAATACTGCTTCTTTGCTTTTCTTATCGACAATTGTTTGGTATGCTTGTTAAGAAAACATGAACACCTGTAACCGTTCATATCAAAATCTATCCAATAACCACATCGATTAAAAATATTTAAATTCTAAAGAGTTAACTATGTAAACAAGATTATTTTGGGTATACGTTAACATAACAAAATGACATACCCGTATCCTGTTCCACAGAATCCGACGGAAAGTCCATCAGTTTTCATCATCAGTCGATAGAATAAGGTGATTTCTGTTTGTCGTTCTTGGATTATAGGACAGGTAAATTAATCGATAACCATAAAAGTAACTAGCTTCCACATAAACATCTAAACATCGGAAAAATCCTATCAAACTTGTCAAAACATTTAACGGATGTAATAGTTACCGATATTGATAATAAAACTGCGATCTGATTCAATAAATAAATTACTCTCAATAATGTTGTCATATTATGGATTTAATGCTTTTTAAATGGAATAAAGTAAAATCTGACTGATTCTTTTATTGACCGATTATGTGAACGAACTTAACGCCACATTCAGTATTTTAGTTAAAAATGATTTTTGTAGTGGAAGCCAAAATGTATATTTCTCCCGTTTAGGAGTAAAGTTACGAACCAAGACAATTTGATCAGAAACGAAACAAAATTTTGGAAATCAAATTAATATGAAAATAAGTTAAATGTCAGCATAATTTTGAACTTTCAAAAAATCAGCTATCTAAATATCAGGATACATGTATATATCTTTATATTATTTTCCCCATGTAATAAAAATCTGATAATGCTTTTGCTTCTGCATGATGCTAATGAAGAAACGATTTCAAGTAGATTTTAATCTAGTGTTATCATGTGTCTCATATTTCTTATATATCTTATACTGTATTAAATTGCTTCAAATAAACCAGCAGTAAAAAATTATAGAAATTCAAGTCAGGTTCATATGATTCATAAAGTGATATAATTATTATAAAAACAGTTATGTTCTAGTTTGAGGACTGCTTATTTCTTGAATTGTTTGTAAATTTTGTACTAGTTTAAAGACTGATTATTGAATTATTTGTAACGTGTGTACTTGTTTAAGGACTGCATATTTCAGGAGTTATTTATTAATGTGGTTTAATGTAGTCTGCAATTCTGTTTATCTTCCAACAGATGAGTTTTTAAGTGCTTCTAAAGCATGGATATTATTCTGTTTCTGTTTATGACAATCTATAGCATGATAAATGCATTATCATGTATAAATTTTTAATAAGCATGTCATTGAAAATATTTACATGTTGTTTCGGGTATAGCAAGAACATTAGAGAAAACAATGACATTTGCGAACATATTTTTTACATTTATAAATTTTCTTTTGGAACCTGGCTATTCTACTAACCGAATTTTAACGGACCTTTTAATCATAAATTTAAAAAAATGCAATGAAATTCTAACACAACTTATCAGCCATGTTCTTATTTGTTTGTACAATATCTGTAGCAAAAAAAAATTATTTGAATGCTATAAAATAATTTGTTATCACGATTTTGCAAGTGAAAATACATGTTGGACTAATTTCAAAGGCAATTAGCTCTACAAACAGGAACCTATTTATAGTATTCTACCGAGAAATTATTAACAAGTACCTAATGATCCTTAGACAGCGATTTATTTTTAAATGATGAATCAATTCTAGCTAACAAATGAAGATTGTTACTTTGATCACTCATTAGATTTGTATTAGTAATGAATAAATATGTAGACATGATACTAATCAAAGGTCAAATAGGTTTAATCATTTATTTTTATCTAAAGATACCATGTTTATGAATATAATACCTTCTAACATTTTCAAAACTAGATATCAGTGAGATGGTATACATCTCTGTGAACCCCACCAACCTTGAGGTCAAGGTCAAAGGTCATCAACCATGGTACGAGATACATCGCCTTAATATTATGTACCCAAATACCAAATATCAAAAGCCAACATCAAAAGATAAAAAAGTAAAAGCTCTGACATGATTAGTTTCAGACAGACAGACGGACAGACTGATCACTATAAGGCATCCACCACAAAGTGGCAGGCAATAATAAAATGACAGATTCTGAAATATGGCCAAGATCTTCAACATCCATAAGTCTTGTCAAAGAGTTCGAGTAAATACTAAAATTAGCAGATATAATAATCATTATTTAAAACAAGTTTGGATACAGGAAAAATGTCTGGCCTGTAGTCTGCATTTGTAGTGACACAAATTACTTCATAAGCAACATGTAGTAGCATTATATTGTCATCATATAGAAAATACAAAGCATGCTTAGAGAAAAACAAACCTATTAGTAACATAGTCTTTTGGCCATCATACAATTGAGGTCACGGTCTGGTAACACCTACCAGATTGTCATGTTCCTTTCATCAGCAACCTACCTTTATACCAAATATTGTCATCCTACCATGCATTGAGGAACTTACTTAATTCAATAACTTTGACTTAGTCACTACACAGTTATGACTATAAAGGAATTAAATAAATATGTGTACATGTACCATGTATATATTATTGAAATAGGTGTCACATAACATCCATGTATGGGCATGTAAACTACTATGTAAATCAAAATGAATCAAATGACAGAAATTATATAATTAATGCATTTGGACTAAATATTCAATTAGACAAGAACATGCAATGTAACTACAGTAATTAAGTAAATCCTCTATTCATCAATAATATAATTTATTTATCCTGTAACAAAGCAATTTAATTATTTGTCACTAATGAGATCAGAACATCACAGTCTGTTTCTTTCATAATTGCACTTATTGTTTCACAAAACATAATATAATCTTCTATATTGCTTTGATAAAAGGCTGGTTAAATATTACTGTGGTTACTGTTAGTCAATGACTCTTGAGAAAAATTTGATAAATCAGGAGTTGGAGGTAGCATATCTGATTTCTGTGAATTCACTGCTACCATAGAAACACTGTCCTGTGGGATGTTTATCAGTTCCTCCACCTCTTCTCTTAATGCTTCAGCCTTTTCATTTAATACAACCTAAAACAAGGAAACATCATATAATCAATATATTTTAATTTGACAAAGAGTGTCATACTGATATTATATACGATCTTATAATTATTTTTGTTTATCTAATAGTCTTACTTAATCATAAGCTATTCTTATATACTATAGACTAGGTATTGGGGCTGTAACAAGTTTGTTGTCCCCAGCAACGTTAACAGTAATTATTGCACCTGGTAGTCAAAAGTACTATTTATAGAATAACAGTAATTAACTTCCCAAAACTAATGAACATAATAATACAAGAGTTTTTTGTATGAAAATTTATAATTCAAAACTAATAAAAATTTTAAATGAAAAAATTAAGCTGGCAAATAATACATCATAAGGCAAATTTAGACATGTGTTTACATGTTTAAGTAGTCAGCTTTTCAGTTTCAAATGTAGAATGGAAATCTGTAAAAAAAAATGGCCTTACTTATTGATAAGATAGGTGCTGGTCATTTAAATCGTTACCAAGAAGCAGAGAGATATATACAGCTCTGCAACACCAAATAGCACAGAAGATTTATTTTTACTTTAAACAGTAATTGGATATTACAAGCAATACTAGAGTGCTGCAATACATTTACCAATCTGAACAGAAAAATGTCTCTCTCCCCTGCATTCCACATCAGCAATAACCTACCAGATAGTCATGTCCTAAACATCAGCAACCTATATATCCAAATATTATTCTACCAAGCATGGTGACATAGGAACTGCCCATATCCAAACACTTTAATGTAGTCACTGGACCATAAAATTGAGGTAAAGGTCAGGTGACACCTACCAGACCATCAAGTACTATTCATAATCAACCTATATGCCAAATATTGTCAACCTACCATTAATGTGTACAGAGGAACTGTCCTAATACAAAAACTTTAACATAGTCACTGGACTGTGAAATTGAAGTCAAGGTCAGGTGACACCTACCAGACCATCAAGTACTATTCATAAGCAACCTATATGCCAAATATTGTGAACCTACCGTTAATGTGTACAGAGGAACTGTCCTAATACAAAAACTTTAACATAGCCACTGGACTGTGAAATTGAGATCAAGGTCAAGTTACACCTAACAGATAGTCATGTACTAGTCATCTGCAACCTATACATGTATACCAAATACTGTCATCCTACCATGGTTACAGTGGAACTTCCCTAATTCAAAAACTTTAACATAGTCACTTTACCATAAAATTTAGATCAAGGTCAGGTGACAGTGGACTGACTGGCAAGTACTAATCATAAGCTACTATAGGACCAAATTTGATGGCCATAGGGAATAAGCTTAAAAAGATATATAGCAAAATGTCAAGTGTTTATGCTGCTGTCGGGTTCCCATATATGTGTTGCCTGCAGCAACTAATGCCACAGGCGAGACAAAAAACTGGAAACATTGTTAACCAATATTTTATTACAACTAATTGTCATGTATTTAGATGCCTTGTCACTTTAAGATGGATTATATTTGTAAATGTCAATTTCACTGCTTTCTATTTTTGTTGAAGCAAAAGCAAAATATCATAGTGACAATTTACTTTCATACCTTATATGATTCATTGAAATTAAATTGTATCAGAATAAAAGTTGGTATAGTAGTCTTCCGGTACCATAGTATGTTCAGTTTTACCTACCACTGATTACAAATACACAGATAATCCTGATTATACAGTATGCTAACAAGCTGAACAACAGAGTTACACTAATTAATGTATGACCAAGTTATTAATCTGCGAAACAATCAGTTATATAGAGTAAATTATTGATCACAGACACAAAGAAATGAACATGAAATATATCACTGGAAAAATAAGGTAATGAAGAAAACAGCACATGTTGAGTCAATATTTGTATTTATAAAAGGTCATGCCAAGGATATAAATTAACTGTAGTTTTCCAGTAAATACAAGACTTCAATATTGATGTCTGGAAACTTTGTTTGTACTGACACCTTAGACACATTCATAAATCATTTGTGTTCCTGAATTCAAAACATTGCATAATAGGTCTTCCTTTATATAAACAGAATATAAAAAATATTTTTAGATTAACCTTGATGTACATGGACAAGTTTGAAATTTACATGGGTTTGTTTTGTCACAATTATGCCATCCCAGTTTTTAAAATGTAGTGGGAACCTCTGTGTTGATAGTCTCGATGCCATGTGTACCGGTATTCACACTTAAATGTTAGTGTCTTGCAATTGCATTTATTCAATTGTGTTATAAAGATATTTTAAAAACATTTTAAAGATTAGAAATAAAAAAATTATACAATTAAATTAATTTTATTGGTGACAGATTATACAGCTGCTCATGTTAATACATGTAATACAAGTGTGGACACAGAAAAATGTCCTGCCTGCATTTTGTCATAAGCATCCCATAAACAGCATTAAAATTGTTATCCTTTAAAATGTACAATGCACAGTTAAAGAAAAACTGACCTAATCCAAACACTTTAATGTAGTCACTGGACCATGAAATTGAGGTCGTGATCAGGTGACACCTACCAGACAGTCATGTGCTATTCATCAACAACCTACATACCAAATACTGCCATCCTACAATGCATGGTTACAGAGGAACTGATCTGATTCAAAACTTTTAACTTAGTTGCTGGACTGTAAAATTGAGGTCAAGTTCACGTGACACCAACCAGACAGTCATGTACTATTCAGTAGCAACCTATATACCAAATATTTTTATTGTACCATGCATGGTTACACACGAACTACCTTAATCCAAAAACTTTAACGCAGTGGCTTGACTATGAAATTGAGGTCAAGGTCAGGTGACACCTACCAGACAGTCATGTACTATTCATTAGATGGATCTAGGGCTTAAGCTTACAAAGATATAAAGCAAAATGTCCAAGTGTTGATACTGCCTCCACCAGATTCCCATATATATGTCTCACCTTCAGCAACTATCATTGCAAGCAACACAATACGTTTATGCTATTATAAAGAAATTATTAATTTAACTGCCTAAGGGAAGTCTTTTACATATTATCTTATGACTTAATACAATTTTAAATATTTCTATGATTAAGAAGTATTGATTGGGTTAGGAAAATATGCTACTTTACCAAGGGTTGGCCCTTTATACCATACATTTTACCCTGATATATTTACTTTTATCACAACATTACCTACCAGGACTTGTCGACCATTCAGGACACAAATTTGTATGTGACATCGTTAAAATATGAGAACAATCCTGCTATGACATTGCCATAAAAAGTGTTGATCGTTTATGACATTTATTTGGAGTATATACTCGTTTTACCACAGGTCTGTACTCAAGCATTATAGGCACGTCATATTAGAATGACAGAAAGCACACAGTCAAATGTGTCTTGCATGAGGAAATGTCATACCTTTGCAGATGTAACAATCTGTGTAGCTGCCTTTTTAGAGATCTGTTTGATATTTTTAACAATATCTACTGGATCTGCATGTGCTATGTGTGACAGTGATTTGTATCCACTGGAATACAACTGTTTGGCTCTTCCCTAAAATGTAATAATGCTCCTCCTTAAAATCTAATAATGTAGACTGTGATCCACTGTCATATCCAGACAAGTATGAACAAAGAAAAATGTCTTGCCTTTATTCCAAACAGTAGAAAAGTTACTTCATAATAACATGTTAAAAGGATTACATTTTCATCAGATAAAATAAGTCACATAATTCTTATGCAGATTGTCATGGAATGCTGAATCAACTAAATTAATATTATCATCCTGCCATGCATGTTAAATGAGGAAATGACCTAATAAAAAAATATTTTAACATAGATACTTGATGGTGAATGTCAGTTGGCACTTGGCACCTACTAAATTGTCAATATCTAGTCATTAGTAGCCTATATACAAAGTATTACCTTCTAATGAAGAATTGTTACAAAGAAAGTGACATAATTAAACAACTTTAAAACATGGTCACTGGACAGTATACTTCTGATTAAAGGTTAGGTGAAAACTACCAGGCTGTCAGGAACTATTTATCTTGAACCTATGTACCAAATATTTAATCCTACCAAGCATAATTACAAAGGAACTGACTTAATAAAAAAACTCCATCACAGTCAAGCATTCACTGAAATTGAGACCATGGTCATGTGTCATGTGTCATGTACTATTTAAGAAATAGATTATTGCGAGCAGGCTCTTTTGCAACTTAATGTTCATGAATGCTACAGGAAATGCTTTGTAAGCTGAAATTTGATTTGCTAATTCAAATGGCGCAACCCATATTATACAATATAACTTGTGGTCATGACATACCTATTCTTACATCAATATTAGATGTTTTTACCATAAAAGTTTAAGATTTATAGTTATAATAAGAAATATTTTTAATTTCTGAACACTCTATAGCCTGGTTTGGGTCTGTTTACACCGTGAGGCATAAACAGACCCATTCCATGTTATATCATATAACACGTTCAGAAATAAGAAATGTTCCTTAAATACCAGATAAATAGTTTGTGTTTAATGTCATTGACCAGTAAACAAAGCAATATTAGTCATGACATATTGGTATGATAAAATGGCCACTCAGAATAAACAAAAAAACAATTTGCTTGGAATCTGCGTTACCACACTTCATAAACCTATTACAGTATTGTGTTGACAATACTGTATGAAAAGATCAGACAGAGATTTGATTTTAATTAGGTTCAATAGTCTACTGAGCAACAAATTCTTCACACCTATTGAGTGAGTATCGAGTAACATGGTGAAACTGTATACTGTAAAAGGTGCAGCAATAATAATAGGATACTTTCCATGGCTTAAGGTACATCCAATCATATGATTGATAACAGTATTAGCCAATTAATTATCTCAATATATCAACAATAATCAGTAAATGTAACTTTAGTATTGGGTGTAGCAAAGAATATGTTAAAAGGTCAAGCTGAATAAAATATGATATTTGTGGCAAATAATAGTGAAAGAGGTTTAAACAACAAACTTACTAATTTCACTCCAGGGATTTCCATCAAGGGAATTAACTCTGCTGATACACAGTAGGAAAATCTTTTTACAAAGTTACCCAATAAATCTTGGTAGGCCCAAAATTCTTCTAATTCCTGTAACCAGAATAAACACACAAATCTTTGAATAAAAGATTGTCGATAAGTACATTGTAAAATATGTGTTTTTTCTCAAGGTCACCTACTTAAACAAGATTTGTTTTTACCTAAAATGAAGTATGTAATAATTATAGGATAATTAATTAGGCAGAGTGAATATCCGAAATATGATCACGAGTGCCGCATAACGCATCTGATTAAACGAGTACGCGGAACTTGTTCCGCGCACGAGTTTAATCTGATGCTTGATGCGGCACGAGTGATCATATTTTGGATATTCACAATGCCCAATTAATTATCCTATTTATTATATAGATCAAAATTGTTTTCGTAAAATTTTAATGCTTAATCCTAAATTTTATGAACGGCGGATGAATATCTGTATAGTACAAAACAAACTGCAATATGGCCGCCCTTATCTGGATCAGGACGCCAGCTAACTAATATTTTGTTCTCAAATAACAAATAAAGATATTGTTACGCTAAATGACATGTTATAGGATATTGTTCTAGCAGGTCCCGGTCTATTAGTGAACAATTATTTTAGCTTTTGTGTTTTGATCATCGAAAAGACACTTTTTGGCGGGAAAAAAAACAGAGAATGAAAATAAACGATAATTTTCACATGTGATTTACTGTGATTTCTGTCACTCTGAAAATTCGATATTTCATCTCTATCTATATAATAAATGTCTATACTAAAGTCACACCCCTATGCACTCAGTTTTTTTCTTGCATTTTTTTTAATTATTTCATATTGTACCTTCTGTATTTAATACAAAAAATTTTTTTTTTTACTTGATAACACATCCATATATCATACTATGCCTGTGTTGTTTAAATGTCTACAAATTGCCCTTGACTTTTGTTACAAGAATTACATTACAAGTCAGCCTTTTTGTTTCTAAAGGGACCTTTTAATGAAAAGTTTGTCTTGCTTACGTGATGTTCAATGGTATTCTGACAAACTCCTAGACTTTCCCAAAAGGATACAAACTACCTTAACCACTTGGCCACCTAGGGCCCCAAGAGTCTATGTAATTTTAGGCTCTATATAATTAATGGCGTTTTAATCTGGTATCAGTAAAAAAAGTAAACTATCTAAAAATAAGAAGTAAAAGCTGGTCAAACTAAGGTTTGAAACAATGCTGGTTACTTTGCTTATCACATACATGTATCTTTATTCTCTCTTACCTGACAGAAATGGAGGACACAAGAAGCAAAACTTGCAGCACTGGAGAGAAGATTTTGTATTAATCCTCGAGGCTGTTGGAATCGGTCTGCGACTTCCCACAAACTTTTCTGTCTCCATAAGTCATAAAGCATCAAAGTCAGGTAGAAACGATTTAATATGAATTCATTCACTTTCTAAAAATTAGATGGATTGTACTTAATGCTTACTAATACCATTGATACTCTTTCTATGAAAATGCTAAATGACTAATACAATGTCTACTCTTAATAAGTTACAGAAAGGAAAGGTATGTTTACATGATAATATAAATGGTACATGTAGGTTATTTAACAAATTCTTTTAATATTTTAACATGTTATAAGATTTTTTTTTAAACCAAACCAAATTACAAAGTAAAATCTTGGAAAGAATTTTTTAAAAATTTCACTAATAATTTTATTAATTAATAATTAATCTCACAAAATAAAATATTTCAATACATTAATTTACATTCAGTGAATTAATAAACCAGGGCATTTGAATAAAACATGGAGTAATCTCATTAGCATCACCAGTGAAACCAAGTGTTGGTGTCATGAGGGAGTTGTCCCATAACAAGCCAAGTTATACAGTGAAAACATGGAGTAATTTTCATTAGCAACACCAGTGAAACCAAGTGTTGGTGTCATGAGGGAGTTGTCCCATAACAAGCCAAGTTATACAGTGAAAACATGGAGTAATCTCATTAGCAACACCAATGAAACCAAGTGTTGGTGTCATGAGGGAGTTGTCCCATAACAAGCCAAGTTATACAGTGAAAACATGGAGTAATCTCATTAGCAACACCAGTGAAACCAAGTGTTGGTGACATGAGGGAGTTGTCCTATAACAAGCCAAGTTATACAGTGAAAACATGGAGTAATCTCATTAGCATCACCAGTGAAACCAAGTGTTGGTGTCATAAGGGAGTTGTCCCATAACAAGCCAAGTTATACAGTGAAAACATGGAGTAAATACATTAGCAACACCAGTGAAACCAAGTGTTGGTGTCATGATGGAGTTGTCCCATAACAAGCCAAGTTATACAGTGAAAACATGGAGTAATCTCATTAGCATCACCAGTGAAACCAAGTGTTGGTGTCATAAGGGAGTTGTCGTATAACAAGCCAAGTTATACAGTGAAAACATGGAGTAATCTCAATAGCAACACCTGTGAAACCAAGTGTTGGTGTCATAAGGGAGTTGTCCCATAACAAGCCAAGTTATACAGTGAAAACATGGAGTAATCTCATTAGCATCACCAGTGAAACCAAGCGTTGGTGTCATAAGTGAGTTGTCCCATAACAAGCCAAGTTATACAGTGAAAACATGGAGTAATCTCATTAGCATCACCAGTGAAACCAAGTGTTGGTGTCATGAGGGAGTTGTCCTATAACAAGCCAAGTTATACAGTGAAAACATGGAGTAATCTCATTAGCATCACCAGTGAAACCAAGTGTTGGTGTCATGAGGGAGTTGTCCTATAACAAGCCAAGTTATACAGTGAAAACATGGAGTAATCTCATTAGCAACACCAGTGAAACCAAGTGTTGGTGTCATAAGTGAGTTGTCCCATAACAAGCCAAGTTATACAGTGAAAACATGGAGTAATCTCATTAGCAACACCAGTGAAACCAAGTGTTGGTGTCATAAGTGAGTTGTCTCATAACAAGCCAAGTTATACAGTGAAAACATGGAGTAATCTCATTAGCAACACCTGTGAAACCAAGTGTTGGTGTCATAAGGGAGTTGTCCCATAACAAGCCAAGTTATACAGTGAAAACATGGAGTAATCTTATTAGCAACACCAGTGAAACCAAGTGTTGGTGTCATGAGGGAGTTGTCCCATAACAAGCCAAGTTATACAGTGAAAACGTGGAGTAAATACATTAGCAACACCAGTGAAACCAAGTGTTGGTGTCATGAGGGAGTTGTCCCATAACAAGCCAAGTTATACAGTGAAAACATGGAGTAATCTCATTAGCATCACCAGTGAAACCAAGTGTTGGTGTCATGAGGGAATTGTCCTATAACAAGCCAAGTTATACAGTGAAAACATGGAGTAATCTCATTAGCAACACCAGTGAAACCAAGTGTTGGTGTCATGAGGGAGTTGTCCTATAAAAGCCAAGTTATACAGTGAAAACATGGAGTAATCTCATTAGCAACACCAGTGAAACCAAGTGTTGGTGTCATGAGGGAGTTGTCCTATAACAAGCCAAGTTATACAGTGAAAACATGGAGTAATCTCATTAGCAACACCAGTGAAACCAAGTGTTGGTGTCATAAGTGAGTTGTCCCATAACAAGCCAAGTTATACAGTGAAAACATGGAGTAATCTCATTAGCAACACCAGTGAAACCAAGTGTTGGTGTCATGACGGAGTTGTCGCATAACAAGCCAGTTTATACAGTGAAAACATAAAATGGTTGTTTCAATAGGGTTTAACAGAATTTATTAGCTATATCATAGCATGCAGTTTTTATTAGGGAGGAAGCTGGAGTACCCTGTGAAAACACTTGACTTTGAAGGAAAACCCCCAAAAATGACAATTTAAACAATTGTTAATTAAACTAGACAAAGTCAATCTAACGATCACTGATACCCCTACTGTTGTTAAAATTTCTAACATTTTTCGTGGACTTCGACCATGAAATTTGAAGAATTTCCCCCAAAATCATTAGGATTCTTACCAACATGATAAATACAAATATCTTAAAGTTTCATTCGAATCGGATGCAAACTTTATGAGTTATTGTCCGGAAACAACATTTTTGTAAAAATTTCTAATGTTTTTTCGTGGGCAGCGACCTGGAAATTTGCCAGATTTCCACAAACATCAATAGGATAAATACTAACCTGATATTTAACAATATCCCAAAGTTTCATTCAAATCAGATGAATACTTTTGAGTTATTGTCTGGAAACAGCTTTTTTGTAAAAATTTCTAACGTTTTTCCTGGAATGTGCCATTAAAATTAGACTGATTTCCTCTCAAAATAAATAGGCTTCTTATCAACTTGATATATAACAATATCCCAAAGTTTCATTAAAATCGGATGCAAGCAAACTTCTTGAGTTATTGTCCAGAAACAACATTTTTGTTAAAAGTTCTAACGTTTTTCGTGGACTGTGACCTTGAAATCCCAAAGTTTCATTCAAATCTGATGTAAACTTCTTGAATTATAATCTGGAAACCAAATGTGGATGGACAGACAGACACACTGACGGAAGGACGGACATAAGGACCACTATATACCCCTGACTTTGTCGAGCGGGGTATGAATAAGAAGAAACTTAATTGCCGTATCTTTTATTTTATCTTCAGTTGTTACGCTTATACAGTAGATAAAAGATGATAAAATTGTGTCAGTTATATTGGGTCACCAATTTGTAAGCTTTTATGTCAATTAAGCGTTGTTTATTCATGTTAAAAATCATGTGGGTGCAGGAGCAACTCTATTGGTGTTTGGCAAGCAGGAGATAAACAGTGTAGTAACTCAGTTCAGTTCTGCAAATCAATGTGTTGAAGAAAACAAGGCCATTATTTATTAAGCATCTTCTTTGTTTAGTGTAATGATTAAAATAAACACCAGAACTGTATATGGAGCACTTTATTTAATTAATAAAACCCATCGGGATAAACTCTGTGTGTTTACCCGGTAATTAATTAAACCCATCAGGATAAACCCATCGTCAGGATAAATTCGGAAAAATAACATTTATGTGGTACATTTTATTAACAAGAACACTCCTTTAGTAACAAGACATCATGCTAGACATGTATTATATTGGAGACATCATCCGCCAAAGACCCACCATGAGACAAACTTATTTCTGCCTAAATATGTCCTGTCATAATGAAGATAAGTATTAGTTTAATATATAGATATGTATAATTGAACTCAACAATACATGTATGCCCTACAATCAATTTGCATAAATGAAATGTTTCTGTGACATTGCAATATTTTGTTATTATATGTTTGTCACAAACCTTGCCCATTTCTAATTAATCAATTTCCACACTATGTCCAAGCATATTCGTATTCATATGTAATTATATAACTACACATCCATACGTATAAATATATTTTCATTAGCAATTCACAAGTAATCAGTAAAGTTTTCCCTCTGAGATTTAATTAACTCTATATTGTGACTGATTATAACTTTAAATATGCTTATCATAATAGACGATGGACTTTTATGTATGTTATAGAAGTCAATGTTATTAATAATAAAGTGTGTATAAACAGATGAATGTTACAAATTAGGAATACCATGAAAAGATGATACTTAAGAATTGAATGCATTCTCTTAAAGTTTTATTGACATATGAAAGCATTGACTGAAGAAAATTTTTAATGAAGTGCTATTGGTCCTGATTTGAATCATGCACAATGTATTTTGTTGATTTAAATTAATCTGCCTTGTTTGTTTACTGTGGACGTCTTCAATGCAGCGTATGCTCTTTATGGCTACGCATTTCATTGAGAAATGCAAAGAAGGATTTTGTCTTCTGAAACGGTTTAAACCAACTGAAATCTAGGATATCAATGAAAGACATACATAATGTAAATATTTTAATGTGCCTGCTTGAAAGTCTATTATACAAATTATGTTCAGATTTTGTTATTTTTGTGAGTTTTTAATCGACTGCGTAAACAAACAATGTTTTTTTTTTAAATATCTATAACCCCTGTTTGCATATCCAGTGATTCTGTGGATGTTATGTATTTTCCACATTCGATTTGTTTGAATGTTGTTTAGTGCCACTTTTGGCAATTTTTCAGCTATATCTTGCATCCAGTTTTTATTGGGGGAGGAAGCTGGAGTACCCAGAGAAAAACCCTGACCTTAAGTAGGAAAACTGGCATGGCAATCTTTGTCAATTAAGATTGGAGTTGAGCACACCCTGCCTGCAGTGAAGACCTTGTGATCAATAGTAGACAAACTACCCTTACCACTCAGTAACCGAGGCCCCT
Organism: Limnoperna fortunei; assembly: GCA_944474755.1. NCBI lineage: Eukaryota > Metazoa > Mollusca > Bivalvia > Mytilida > Modiolidae > Limnoperna > Limnoperna fortunei. The sequence goes on from OX104116.1 coordinate 21,739,474, forward strand.
TTCAGTATTTGTTTTGAAAAAAGTATGTAATTTAACCATCCATGGATTCTTGTGTTATTTGTATATTATTCCATTTTCAGACTATTTAATTGTCCAATGTAATTTTTTTAAACATTTGCTTCAAATGCTAAGCTGAAAGACACACCTATACTCTTTAAAACTTTAATCAGCCTTGAGTATTTACATTATGCACATAAGCAATGTCATCAGACATGCTATTGTTTACATAAAACAAGGTCATGCTGTGTAAAGTGACAATACTAAATACTTTGCCAATTAATTCAAATAAATTGTGTTGTATGTTTTATATAAAAACAATATGTTCAAAGACTAAAAATTTATCTTTCAGCAATTTATAGTTTTTTTCTGCAACTGAAAATATATTTTAAGGTCTTAGGTATGCAAACACACGGAACCGTTCTGCATGTTATTGAAAACACAGTTGAAAGATGTGTGTGTTAATTTGCATATTCAGTATTTGTCCAACCATGTTTCATGTCATCCTGACTAATACAAATGAAAACATGGAACATGATGAAATAATGCCTGATCATTTTATTATCAGCACAACCAGTCAGATTAGCACAACATGATGAAATAATGCCTGATCATTTTATTATCAGCACAACCAGTCAGATTAGCACAAGGAAATTATACTAGTCAGGATCCTACATTTACCGGAAAATGTTGATTGGTCATGCCATAATGTCGAACCTGATGTCACATAACAGGAAATGTAATACATAAGGAGACAAATAAGATATCTGTGAGACATCTCTGTGGGCCATGCTAACCTTGAGGTCAAAAGTTAACTATATGTAAATTACTCTTATTTCTCAAATTGGCAGCTTGGTAAATATTTTTGATAAAAAAGGTTTATTTGATAACTTACATAACCTGATAATAATACTTTAAATAGTTTTTAATTTCAAGTTATTATTATGCAACGACTTTGAGGTACTTGGCTTTTACGTCATCTCTAGTACCGCCATCTAGTGACGAGAAATTCACAAGATGGAGGACACTAGTGCATTTTTCACATAGTACATTCATTGCAGAAACTTTACCAATGAAAATAAAATAAAACATTAAAGGTCATTTATGTTTCTTTTTATTTAAAGAACAACATATCAAATTTTCATTTCCTTTTAAGCAGGAAACTGGCAATTTAGTCAATGAAGGTTCAAGTTGATCACATCATACCCACAGTTAGGCTCGAACCCACAACCTCAGTGTTGACAGGCCATATGATCAATAGTAGATGATCTACATAAAACACTGAATGTTTACCTATACATAGTAACAGACAAAGAAATTATAGGCAAGTATGTAATGGCAAAAACTTGACTTTAATTCTAAAATGGCATTAAAAAAAATAATAAACATGTGAAATATAAAATTTAAGATAAAAAAAAAACTATTATAGTACCTGTCTTGTACTTTGTCCTGAAGCTTTCAATGCTATGTATCCCTCAGGAACCCCTATTGTACAGGCTGCCTTCAGTTCCATATTATTTAATGATGACAACTATAACAAGATTAAAATATTCCACAATAAGAATAGATAAGGCTGACTTTTTACAGTTTTATTCGGTGGTGTAACACAAAATAAATCTAAATATAGAGCTTCTTCCATTTAATATGTTGAATAATTGTTGTTTATTTGTAAATTGCTTTAATGTAATGTGCAATAATGAATATGTAATTTATTATTGAAGGGATTGATATGAAAAATGATGTATGATAATATGAATTCTAACACATGTACTTTTACAACTCATATTGATAGACTAAAAAGAAATGAAGTAATTAATGTGAGAACTGTACATTTATCTAAAAAAAAATACTACAACTGATAAATTGGGCTATAAGACTAGGGGCTGTTAAGAGCTAGTATCGCTCATCAGAATTTTGATTTTAAATACTAAAGAGTTAATGCAAAAATGCATAAAAAAATTAATCAGGAGCAATTTGTATGAGAGTTTATGAGAACAAGCTGTTTGTATCTTTTTCCCCTATAGTCGTATGTTCCATAGTTGCAGCCATGCTGGATTTTGAATCGGCCCCAAAAACTAAAACTTTGTAGAGGGCCATCTAAAGTACATTTCTACAATATTACAAATCAATCTGCTAAGTTTGTCGGGAAACAAATCTTGAAATTTCAGCCAATAAAATTGCATTTATCTTCTTGGCTGTCATGTTGTATTTCCAATCGGCTCATAAGTTTATAGTTTAGTTTAAATGTGTGGAATAGTTTAAGAGAAGATGCCATTTGTATGGTTTTCTCATAGGTTCTTATGTTAAACAATGTTCCATGGAGGCAGCCATCTTGTAAAACTCAAAACTAGTAGAGGAGTATATGAGGAACATGTCTACAATCGCCCAATTCCTTCTACCAAGTGAATTGTGAGGAAACAAATTTTGAAATTTCAGCCAATAAGAATTCAATTGCAGGTCTGGTAGTCATGTTAAATTTCATTTGCGCAAGAAAAAATCAAAATAATCCAATAACTATCCCATCTCCAATTGTGCATTAGTTGATTTAATTGTGTGGAACAATTTCGAGAGAAGAAGCTGTTTGTATGTTTTTTTTTGCATGCAGTCCTATGATAAGCTGTGTTCCATGGTGGCGCTCATCTCAAATTTTGAATTGGCACAAAAAAATCAAACATTTCAAATCAATCTGACAAGCAGTTTGTCAGAAAAAGATTTTTGAAATTCAGCTCATCAGAATGCACAAGTAGCCCATCTTATATACATTTCTCCAATATTTCAAATCAGTCTGCCAAGCGGTACGAGAGAAGATTTTTCAATTTCAGCCAATCAGAATGCATTAATAACCCTGGCAGTGATACTTAATATTTGATCAGTACCAACCCGTGAGCTACTGCTCACTCAGTTTACTCCCCCTCCTATTCACATAATTGAATTGACTAAGTTGGTAAACAGAAATTAGATATGCGACAGACCTGAAATTGGTACTCACAATATAGGACTACATGCATGGTAAAGTCACACATAAAATTTCAAGTGGTTGTGATAAGTAGTTGGTGAGAAAACTTTTACAAAATTTTCATCCATTGACCACTAATGTTGTAAATAGAGTAAGTCATCAGCAAACAGGAAGTAGATATGCAACAGACATGAAATCAGCACTAGCAATATAGGACAACATGGTAAAGTTACATATAAAATTGTTAGTGGTTATGATAAGTACACATGTAGTTGCTGAGAAAACTGTTACGAAAGTTACGTTGTGGACTGAAGGACGGACGGCAGGATGGACGGAGGAACAGGATAAACCAGTATACTCCCTCTTCTTTGAATCTGGGATATAAAAACTCAAAAACTCAAACTTTTTCAGAACCCCCAATAAAAATTTATGCCAGTTTGGTTTTAATTGACTTTTGGTTTTGGAGAAGAAGATTGATTTATGAAAAGTTTACAGCGTACAATGCTGATGCCTCTGCTGCCTATTACAATGAACACCAAGTGAAGAGAATAGCTCAAACTAACCCTCTGGTCATGGTAAAAAAAAAAGTATTAATGGCTGGAGCTTGAACATGATGCCAAATTACATGTATAGTAACTACGAACTGTAAAAACAAGTGTGGACACAGAAAAACGTCTCGTCTGCATTCGGCATCAGTAACGAAAATAAATTTCGTCATAAGCATTACATAAATAGCATTAAATATCAGCAGCAGCCTGTATACAAAATATTGTCACCATACCCTGCATAGTTACAGGGGAACAGCCGTAACCCAAAAACTTTAACGCAGTCGCTGGACCGTGAAATTGAGGTCAAGGTCAGGTGACACCTACCAGACAGTCATGTACTAGTCATCAGCAACCTATACACCTAATATTGTCATCCTACCATGCATAGTTACAGAGGAACTGTCGTAACCCCAAAACTTTAACGTAGTCGCTGGACCGTGAAATTGAGGTCAAGGTCAGGTGACACCTACCAGACAGTCATGTACTAGTCATCAGCAACCTATACACCAAATATTGTCATCCTACCATGCGTAGTCACAGAGGAACTGTCGTAACCCCAAAACTTTAACGTAGTCGCTGGACCGTGAAATTGAGGTCAAGGTCAGGTGACACCTACCAGACAGTCATGTAATAGTCATCAGCAACCTATACACCAAATATTGTCATCCTACCATGCATAGTTACAGAGGAACTGTCGTAACCCAAAAACTTTAACGTAGTCACTGGACCGTGAAATTGAGGTCAAGGTCAGGTGACACCTACCAGACAGTCATGTACTAGTCATCAGCAACCTATACACCAAATATGGTCATCCTACCATGAGTTGTTACAGAGGAACTTTCGTAACCCAAATACTTTAACGTAGTCGCTGGACCGTGAAATTGAGGTCAAGGTCAGGTGACACCTACCAGACAGTCATGTAATAGTCATCAGCAACCTAAACACCAAATATTGTCATCCTACCATGCATAGTTACAGAGGAACTGTCGCAACCCAAAAACTTTAACGTAGTCACTGGACCGTGAAATTGAGGTCAAGGTCAGGTGACAGGTGACTGACTGGCAAGTACTCATCATAAGCTACCTCTGGACCAAATTTGATGGACCTAGGGCTTGGGCTTACAAAGTTATGAAGCAAGATGTCAAGTGTTTAAGCCGCCGCCGCGAATGTGTGGACAGGAAAACAAAACCTGTTTGATATATGGTGTCGCTTAAACAATCTGTGTACTCATAACAGCTTGAACTGATTAACACCAATAATGGTTGCTTTCGTATCGAGTGTATCTACTCGTCCATTACACTTTACAGTTTTGAAGAAGAAATAAACATGATTTAAACATCCAATTTACAAGGAACACAAAATAAAATATCTAATAAAGGTAATATATTGCTCAAATCATGTATGTTTTGTTTGAGATCCACATTTACAAAACTTGAATGTGTGGACAGGAAAACAAAACCTGTTTGATATATGGTGTCGCTTAAACAATCTGTGTACTCATAACAGCTTGAACTGATTAACACCAATAATGGTTGCTTTCGTATCGAGTGTTGTTCTAAGAATACTGTCATTGCTCAAATAGAATACATGTGACCTAAGTGATGTTAAGAAGAGGATTTTAAAATGTTGAAGAAGATATAGATGATAAATTCAAGGGAAAAGATTATCCAAAAGGATACACTGTATACATAGATACTGTAAATTCAGAAATTTGTGCAATGTTTTTATTATTGCGAATAATGCTATTGTTCTGTGATTGCAATAATTAAACCTTGCAATTCTACTTTCATTTATCCATTGAGAAAATTATTCAACCAAGCATGCATACATAAACAATCTGTGAAGCCTACCATAGCCATTTAATTTAAATACAATAATAAATTTTATAAAACATAATTGATATTTCTTTGATGTAAACAAATAACCGTTTTGTATCCATGCTGAGCCTAATTATCCCCACAAATCATCTCATTATTAAAGACACGTGACAAGTGTTTCTAATCTTTAACAGAGTTAAATCACATTAGAAAATAAAATGTGTATTTCATTTGATGCAGAACGATAACAGACAACAAACATTTAACGAAAAACTGATAATAGATGAGTAATAATTCGTTGTTATTCCATTTTTTGCTACCTCAGCCTATTACAAAAATATGAACTCACATTTTTTTAGGTGTCCCAGAATCGCAATAATAAATGTACACAATAATTTACAAATTTACAGTAACAAAATCCACACTTTTGAACAACACAAACCATAAGATCAAGAGTTTCTCCATGGAATCTTAGATAGGGCTGCAAATTCAGATGGCTTGTCTAGTACCATTTATGTACAAAGTCAAACTACTTTTTGCCATAAACCTTGCACAGTAATAAATTTTAAAAGAATTACCTTTAAGTTTTAACTTTGTTTTTTTTCTAATTTCTTTATAAATTACAATTAATTATACTTGGTCTTATAGATTTATACTGAGAAAATAAACAGGTCTGGTTGTATTCAATACTTTTATTATTAAATGCTTTTGTCTATAGTATTTATGTAGAGGAGGTAGACCAAACATGATAGGCCTTTTATACCTTCACTATCATTACGTCTATTCCCTCAAAATTCAAAAATACACAGAAATTTACACAAATATTTTACCTCTTGAAAATATATGATCCAGGAAGGTTTGACATCTGCTACCATGTCATATGGTGTGACTAGATACAGAAGATGTAGGTAGGTGGCCAGCACCAAGGACTCCTCAGCTTTTTTTAGATCACTATAAAGCTGTGAAGAGTAACTAATATCTACTGAACCTTAAACATAAAATAATATACAATATAGGTTTTTCATTAAAAAAATAATAGGAAACGTATTATTACATTTTCGGTTTGTAAATTTAGTTGTTTTTGCCTAAATTCAATATTTCTGCATTTTATATTTACGTAAATAAAAAAATCCTAGTACTAAAATAGTTGTATCTGCCTAATGCCTTAATTAAAAAAATCATGTTACTACACTTCTAATTATCTTTTATCCAAAATATGACTGAAAAAGTTCTATAAATCAATAAAATTGGTCAAATACCTTTAAATGTAGCTCTTCCAAGGGTAGTTACTTCTAAATGAAAGTCATTAGATATATTATCTCCCTCTGGCATTGCCCTTTTTTGTACAACAAGCCCAAGGTCAACCAGCTGCTGGAGTGAGTCTTTGGTTACTGCATCAATATTACAAGTATTTCCCTGAGAAGACAACATAGTTCTCTTCATAAACTCAAACACATCCTGGGTTGTTTTCGTCACCTAAAAAAATATTTTTAACAAAATGTTCAGTTTTTACTCAAAAAGTTCTACATTATATACTAAAAATCAAATCAGTCAAATTTCTAACTAAACATATTGATTATACAAGAAACCATTTTTATCTAGCAAGCTCAGAAGATCCAATATCACTCTACTATTGTGATATGGATATATTATCATCAGTTTCTTAGGACAATGTGGCATCCCAATGTTGCAAATCAGCTATAAATAGATTACTTTTTGTTTTATTTCCTCTATCTAATTATCCATCTCATCACAAGTGGCTCCATGAATAGTTTCAGTACTGAATATAAAACCAACATTAATCTCTTTTTAACAATTACAAGACTATCATTTGATTTTATATTCATTACAATATATAAACTACCCATTTATCTTTCAAATAGTCAATCTTTGATATTGTTGTCTATTGTTACAAAGTTTAAAAATTTATGGCTTACTTCTGAATTGCACATAACAACAGAATAATGATTTTGTAAATCACATGTTGAATTAGTCATATGATTTTGTAAATAAATGACAGAGCTAGTTCATAAATTTATTTGTAAGTGTACATTTTACATTTTTAAGTGCACAATTTTTTTCAGCCTTGGCTTTTTTTTCTTTTGAGTAAAATCAACAAACAAGTAAAAAGGAAACAGATTGTATGTTTGCGTGTTTAAGGCTTAATGTTAGCATATAATTAGCAATTATTCAGTCGACTCCAATCTTAATTGACAAGGATTGCCAGTTTTCCTATCGCAGGTCGGGGTTCTCTCCGGGTACTCCGGCTTCCTCCCCAATAAAAACTGGACGCCATGAAATAGCTGAAAAAATTGCTGAAAGTGGCGTTAAAACACCATTCAAACAAACAAACAAAAAGCTATTTTTCAGTTGTTGATTTCATGTTCTCCAGTTTTTTTAAAGGCAAGGGAAGCTGGAGTACCCATTCATTTGTATGTTCATTCATTCATTCTTTCGATGGCATGTTCAATTCCGTGCCATGAACTTATACGTGTGCAATCTTAAATATATAGTTCTTTGCGAACCAAATTTATTTCACTTGCCATTATTGAACTACAGACAACTGTTAAGAAACCAAATAAGCATTTTAGTAATGGCAACCTTCTGAACTGAACTAACACCAATATGAGTCATCCAGACATTGAAAAGCCACTACAAAAGGCAAAATTCTCTGACCATACCAAACTATACTTAAAGTCCCATGTCTGAAAGTTTTTTTTTTTATGACAAATGAAAACTACTTACAGAGTGTAATCGAGCTTATGCTCTTTATGTAAATACAAAAATGTGCAAATTGAATTCAACTATTATTTCCACAGTTAATCAGCTTTTTTAAGTTATTCAATTTTTTTTTTCATTTCGATAGAGCAATTTTCTAATGTAAATTTTGACCTAAATTAGGACAGATGTTTAAGCTAGAACCAGGCTATTGTTTTCTGTTCGAAACCTTATGGGCAATGCCATTTGCATTGAGGCAGGAAAAGTCGAAAGCTTTTTTTTTAATACGATTGATGGTCAGGCGAACTTTCTAAATAATAAAAGGTCCCTGTAGAAACAAAAAATTGACGACTTACAATGCAAAATTTCTGAAACAAAAGTGAAGGACATTTTGTGACATGTAGACAACAGAGGCATAGTATAAAATATAGACATGTTATCATGGACAAATTTGTTCTATTGGATTTTTGTACAAGAAAGGTAAAATATGGAAATGTATTGTTTGTTAGCTTGTTTTCTTCTTAACTAAAACTGAAATACTGCTCACTGAACATAAAGCAAACATTCAATCAATCAGTCAACTTTACCTGTAGACCAATGATAGATAGTATCAGGCTTCGAATTCCCTTCCCTCCGTCATACATCAAACTGCTGTAACATAACTCACTAGGTCCAGAGATCAACTCTTTCACCTAAAATGTAACACACAAAACCATCAGAGAAAATGACTGTTATATCATCTACATTGAATATTTACCAGGTATCAGATTATTTCACATTTCAAGGGAAATAAAGACTTGTATTTCATGCTTTCCAAGACCTTCAATATAATGTTGATTTATGGCAGAAAAACAAAAAGATTTGAGAGTATTTGTAGAAATACTGATGCAGCTGACAAAAAACATTGAATTTTTTAAATTATATTGAATTTATATGAAATCCCTTAAAAAATTTCTAACCGATTCCATTCCATATCAGTTTTGTAATGTATTTGGTTAAAATTCTTTCTTATTAAGACCAACATCAGAACTGAGATAGATAATGAACATAACTTGATGAAGAAAACAATACTGTAAAATACATATTTTTCTAACCATGAGTCATCTCCGGCACAATTCTTAATCATAGTGAAACAAAAACATTAATAAATATCATCTCACTTCAATGATGTAACTTTATTTTATATATGTTGTCTGCATAAAATGCTAAAAATAAGTTGTCAATGTACATAATTTCTAAAACTTTCTAACATTGTATTTGAAAAAGAACATTATAGAAACTAACAAATAAATATTATAGAATTTCACATAATGAACAGCATAATGTCGCATCTTTTTAGGATAGACTAAATCATTCCTTATCTTCTATTATTAAAGAATTAGAGCAATATTAATTTCACTAATTAATTTAAACCTATTTTGACATGAATGGAATAATCTAACCTTTTCTCTATCAGCTAGCTTTGCAATAAGAACACTCTCCCCTGATGAGTCAATTCCAGCTCTACCAGCTCTTCCTATCATCTGTTTATACTGAGTCCTGCTCAGAAAAACACTGCCAACATAGGGACTACGTAAAATAACTCTGAAAATGGCAAAAATCAAATTGAACAAATTTTACAGTCTAAGGCAAAATTATACATGTGTGCTCTGACAACTTTCAAATACTGTAACACCTATATATTTCATTAAATAAGCCAGTACCAGGATATCATATAGCAAAAAGCATGTATTCAATAAAACACCAATGCAAACAAAGTAATTTGTAGTTTTTCTAATTGTGTTAAAAAAAATTAACAAGTGTGGATAATACTGCTTAGGCAATAAATATGAAGTCCCCAACCCACAATTTCATAAAAAACAAGTGTGAACTGTGAGCATGCTCACAAAGGGATACCCCCGCTTCGCTTTCAGGTATAATTATCTCCCCTTAATAATATCTGACAGGAACGAAAATTCTTCATGCACATTGACATATGATGTACTTCCTTCATGTAAAGTTTCATCAAAATATGTCAGAGGGTTTAGGAGTAGAAGCGCTTACAAGGGATGTGGACAGACGGACAGACAGACAGACAGGGTGATTCCTATATACCCCCCCCCCCAAACAAGTTTGCAGGGGGTATAATTATTATACCAGAACAACAAATTTTAAACTTAATCTGTAATTCATCATGATTGGCTCACATTCTAAATATCAACTCAATATCTGCAAGGGTTTAGTCCAATTTACCTAAGCCGGTAGAGGACTATAAAAACTTGTGGAATTTCCACAGTAAGAGTCTATTTAAATTAAATTCCAACTTTAAACTACAATTGAATAATCAACAAAATAATGAAAATTGTTCTGTAACCTTTTGGCAGGTAGATTGACCCCAGCAGCCAATGTCGATGTACAGGTCAGTAAACAAAGTATCCCCTCAGAGTAAGCATCCTCTATCAACCTCCGTTCATCTGTGGTAAGACCACTGTGATGGTATGCCACACCAAAGTGTATGGTATACTGTAGTACTGGGCAGATTCTTTGGTCACCATCACTGTACAGCTCTTTAAGTAATGCTTTCTTTTCTGCCTTCTTCACATCACATAGATCTCTACAATAAGTATTTAGATATATTAATATGAGGGTAGGTCATTGTCTGATGGATTTATTTTTAAGTTAATCAGTTTCTTCTAATTAAAAATTAACTGTAAGAATAGATTTTAAATGCCATAAACTTGAATAAACAAGTTACTGAGAGATAATGCTCTCCGATGATACCCCCACTATATAACAGCAGAGAGGTCTGAAAATAAATCGCACAATATGACATGATCATACAAAGCTATTGACAAAGTTTCAGTATTATATCATTTGTATTATTTTTAAGGAAAGTGAGACAATTAATGGTTACCTTTGGACACACACACAGTATACCTCTATCGCCTATGGCAAGCGTGAGTATAAAAACATGTGGAATATTTAATACACTACTGCCACAAAAGCTGCATATAGAACTGCCTATAAATGGTATTTGAATACCAGATGTTGTTACTGTATATGGCTAGTTGCACCTATTGCTGTTATATACCTATTGCTTGGTTATATACCTATTGCTTGGTTATATACCTATTGCTTGGTTATACCTATTGCTTCGTAATACCTATTGCTTCGTAATACCTATTGCTTGGTTATACCTATTGCTTGGTTATATACCTATTGCTTGGTTATACCTATTGCTTCGTAATACCTATTGCTTGGTTATATACCTATTGCTTGGTTATACCTATTGCTTCGTAATACCTATTGCTTCGTAATACCTATTGCTTGGTTATACCTATTGCTTGGTTATATACCTATTGCTTGGTTATATACCTATTGCTTGGTTATACCTATTGCTTCGTAATACCTATTGCTTCGTAATACCTATTGCTTGGTTATACCTATTGCTTGGTTATATACCTATTGCTTGGTTATATACGTATTGCTTGGTTATTCCTATTGCTTGGTTATACCTATTGCTCGGTTATATACGTATTGCTTGGTTATATACCTATTGCTGTTATATACCTATTGCTTGGTTATACCTATTGCTTGGTTATATACCTATTGCTTGGTTATATACCTATTGCTTGGTTATATACCTATTGCTGTTGACAAACAATTTACACAACATCATAGCCACATTCTCACAGTTCTTCTTTGTTGGACAAAATACCAGACAGGAATTCTGAGGTATAACTTCTAACACTAGTCCCATCAGGTGATCTGGGTCCATTTTACACTGGTCTGGAGTGTACTGAAACAGAATATAAAAGATATGATTGTTTTAAAAGTAATACCTCAAATTATTTACCTTATATAGAAATAATTGATTTCATCTGGACTGATTTTAAAATTATTTTATAGTTGTTCCAAAGATCACTAACCTTTGTTCCTAAAAACTGAAGGATAGGCATAATAAACATGTTCTGAATGTCAATATGTAAAATCGCCTTACTTTCAAACAATGAAAAATTGCACAATACTTGAAGAATCTTGTTAGGGATAACCTAAAGAACTTACCAATAAGAAGGCAAACTTACCTGAAAAGTTACAACTCTACTGTGGGCAACATTTTCCTCTGCAGTTTTTGAAGTTACTTCATATATGTTGTCCTGCAACTTAATATACTCTGTTAACTTCACCTGAAAAAAGAAAAACTATCAAATGGCTTACTAATAAACATGTTTATTATATGACTAACATTTATCTTAATTTGATTGGCCCAGTGTATCATGAAAAGTATTATGCAGACAGTGTGTTAACCTCAAAGTAGATAAAAATAGACTGATATATACATATGACTTATTGTCTCAATCAGGTATATATTTTTACAGTGACAAAGACACAACACCAATTAACTATTGGTAGAAGTCCTTACTTTAAATGTAAACAAATTCAGTCGCTATTCATTTTTTTTTTAACAAGAAGATGCAAATAATAAACAACTATGGACTGGTGATCACTATTTTGGTGCTTTGATATTTCCTATTTATGATATGACAACGATTCATTTACAATGTTCTGTTGTAAAAATATTCAATTGATTTTAATTTTTGTTGACAGTTCAGTTTTCTTAAATTTGGTTAATTTTCATAATATGATAATTAGCAACATGTATTAGAAATTAAAAATGAAAACCAGTAAGAAAATCATTTGATATTTATCTGTATATGTAAAAAATGCAAATGGCATCAATTACAACAAGTTGTAAGAATGACTAAAATAAACAAATTATGAAAATCCACTATTATTTATTATCAGCACTAAGCACTAATAATAATAATGTACACAGAAAACTATCTAACCTGCATTCAGCATCAAGAGTGAAAAAAGCACTGCATAAGCAATGTGTAAAAAGCATTTTATTCTCAATTCATATGAAATTTGTTTGTTTGTTTGTATGGTATTTAATGTCACTTTCAGCAATTTTTCAGCACTATCCTGGTGTCCAGTTTTTATTGGGGAAGTGGGATAACCTAGAGAAAACCCCCAGAAAAAAATGGCAATTAAGGCTCGGCCACCTTGAAATTTGTGTAACTAATTCTTAGGTAGACTGTCATTTCTTCCTGATGAGCAACCTACTAGTAAATATCAACTATTATCATCCTGCCATGCATAGTTAATGAAGAACTGACCTAATAAAAATTTTAACATAGTCAATGTACTGGGAAATTTAGGTCAAGATCAGGTGACAGGTGGCTGCCTGACAAGTAGTTATCATAAGCTACTCCTGGACCAAATTTTTTTTAATTAAAGTTAAAACTTTTTCAAAACATGATCATGATGATGTCTTTATCTGGGAACTGGCACATTTTACTGTATATAACAATTTATTATTTGCTGCAACTTTTTTGTTTTAGTGTGAGAAAGGGATGTGGATAAAAGATTAATGCAGACTTTAGATGAAAACTTAAGATATTGCAGACAAAATATTTTGTGGACAAAGTTAAACTCCCAATCCACACATTAAACTATTAATTAAATATCCAAGATTCTTTTTTATTTCATGCAAGACATTAAGAATATATGTATGCTTTTGTAAACTACTATTATATAAAATGTAACTTACTGGTCTGAAGTCATTGTGATATATGTCTGCTTTAAGGAAAGATTGTAAATCTTCTATGTTATTCAAGGTAGCACTCATACCAATGATTTGTGTGGAACCTAAATATAACAACACATCCTTACCATTAAACAAAACAAAAGACATTGTCTGAAAAAAAAGTTTGGTGCATATCATAAAAAGAACATTTTTATATGTTAAGCTAAAACAGACTTTTAAAAATTATATATTAAAGCAGTTCATAGTCATATACAGACAAAAAATACAATATACCATCTAACTCTTATACTTTGAGCAGGATAGTCTCAAGATGACAGCCAAATTTTGGTAATCTACCGAAAATTGTACTGCTTCCATTTCAGTAGGTTGAATCTCCTGAAAAACTGACAAATAAATTTGGAAAAAACTTAGATGGAGGGAGATTCTGGAGAAATGAAAGAACCCTTTTTTTTACTTTTGGACTTCCCTTACAATGAAAATTTGCAATTTTGTGTTTAATTTTACCACTGAGCAATACAGACAGTGAACATTTTCAATTGCAAAAAATTTATACTGACAAGAAGTCTAAATTATCGTAAGACATGATAAAAAATAAATAACACAATCAAAACATAATGTATATCTACAGATATTACAATTCAAAATCATTCTTAATGTCTTCTTTTTGTAACATTTAATGAATCATTTACATGTGGATTTTACATGTATATAAATATCTTTTAACCTGCAATCATTACAATTGCTTTAAAATAAAGGTAGCCCGATAAATTTTTGATTTAATCAGTTAGTGACCAAATTGTCTCCTGATAAATTTGCCTTGGTTCAATATGATCTTTGATTATGATGTCATTTCACTTTAATATGGGCTAAAATTTTGAAAACCAAAATTGACTAGACACTCTCATTTTGCATGTTTTCTGTATAAAATATATTGTATCGATAACAGATTAAATATTCACACAATGTCATAAATATATATCTTATTTGTACCATACATGAAACAGGCAAGAAATGCTTACCAGAGCTTACATTTCTACCTGTTTAACAGTGTTTTTAAGCTCTTACAAATGAATTATATATTTTCTGACAATGTGGACAATCTATCAATGCAGACTTTACACAATGGAATATGGTAAAAACAATTGAAATCTCGATCAAGTTAGACTATAAATGTTTAAAGTAAAATATCTATTGTAAAAAACAACACCAGAGGAATATTTAGAAAACAAAGTAAGATTACAGAATTTACAAACTTTGCATGTGGATTATCTTTAATAATGTAGATTCTAGTGTGGCTCCCCTACTTCCACCTTCTCCAATCATATGAAGCTGAAATACAAAAATTTTTTTTCATTTTACATTTTCATGACAACAGACCAGAAATCCTAAATGTATTGTTCTATGATGAAAGAGGAATTTATTTGTATTCCCTTTCAATGCAAACATAAGTATTAAGTTCAAGCAAATAATGTTGATTGTGTAGAATTTTTCCTCAAATATCAAATACATCTATATAGCCAGGGTTAGAAGTACTACAGAGGCGTGTTCCAACATTCTTCAACATGTATGAATTACACTACCCACCACCACCCAACATTCTATATTTAGTGCTGCCTACCTCATCTACCACCACCAACCCTAGACCATCCAATCTATTGTTTTCAATCAGACAGTTGATCAGTGAGTGGGCCTTCTCTATTGTTGCTATATACAGGGATTTTTTGTTGCGTCGTTTAGTAGGTGGGAATCTTCCTCTACTCCCTGCGTACTCTTCTACCAGAAAATCCAACTCTAATGCAAATGCAGATATGTTTCTAACCTTTGACAAAAGAATACCATTTAAGATTAATCCATGTTTTTTCTGTACAAAAAATCAAATTAGATTTAAATGAACATTTTCAGATTTGTTTCTGTTGTACCAGTATATTACATTTTACAGTTTCATTTACAGCTGAGGCCAAGCTAACTCCAGTGCAAGTCAATAGAAAATTGTATTTCCATGTGGTTTCTAAGTTGATGATTTTTAAATTGTAAATTGTATTTCCATGTGGTTTTATAAGTTGATAATTTTTAATAGCCTTATTACATTTTCAGCATTATTAGACAGATGATTGAAAATTGATTACAACAGCTTACCTTAACTTTTATTTAAGCAAATACAACTAGAACCTATTTAGTTTCATTTGAGAGACAACCTACCTTTTCTTGTACAATAGACACAAATGGTAATATTATGATAGCATCCTTCTGTTTACACAACAGCTGTTTAAGGATAAGGACTTCAGCCACCAGTGTCTTACCACCACTTGTTGGTAAAGAATAGATTAAATTCCTCCCTTCTCTAACTGCTGGTAACTTCAGACATTCATCCTGCCAATCTTAAATAAATGTTTGTTGAAAATACATATGTGTAAATGAAACATTTGTAATTTTATATCATCACTGAATCGAGAAATGCAGAATGAATAATAATTTAATATTGCACTGCCATTTTTGAAGCAATTTAGTAAAACATTCAAAAGCATTTAGCTTTGGCTGTAAATTAGGTCATTCTACTCATGTTGAATATTTAAAAACAGTAAGAAGTCAGGGTAAAGCACTAAAGAGGGTTACATATACAATACAAATTCTCTGGTCATCTGTCTTGTTAAAAACAATTACATCAGAAATGATTGTTAAACAATGCATAATGAATAAGGTGAATATTCAATGCAGAATATCATATTGCACAAGCTTACAAGTGCAATTTATTCTGAAAGAAGTAGTGTTCATGCAATAACTCTTTTATTGTATATGTATAGCAGAACTTCAAAATCTATCAGAACACCATACTAGCTTTTGATGATGTCATGACTGGAAGTAATACTGCCTTCTTGCTTTTGGTACATTTTCAGTAAATATGATAATACAATACAATAATAAACGTTCAGGGCATATTCTCATTTTTTGTATCATAACTTATGAAATGGTATCCCCTCAAATGTGTAAAAGTAAGATTTCTCGCAATACAAGATGCCATTGGAAACCAATCAGTATTTTCTTGTTTCAATAATACACGAATTTTATCCACAATGAGTGTTGAACCAGTATTAAATTCTCTTAATGACCTTATATTTACCTGTAAATTACAACTAACCATAAAGTGTTGATATTCCTCTGTGTGTATATAGAAGTTGTTGGACCTTGGATGGGAGGCCATAAAATGGTCCAATATCTTCACTGGACCCCTCCATTTTCAGTTTTTCTACTTCTTTGTATACCTTCTGAAGTTGTTGTTCTTGTTGCTGTTTTATAATGGACCCTGGTCCCTGAGGTGTCTTCACACCAGCATTCTTTTGCAGTCTTTGTTTGATTTTGTCTGTAAGAGTGTTTACTGGTGTTGTTGGCAAAATCTTTTCTGATTTAACAATCCCTGTCTTGTCTGTTTTACCCCTGACAGAATTGTTTTCTGTTTTCCCTGATAAAATATTGATAAAACAATGAAAGTGAATGTAAAACATTAAACATAGCTATTCCTATCTTAGCATTGTGTTACTTACGTGCTGAAGGTTTTCAAATACTGTTAATTCAAAATTCTTTTTTTTGGACGTTTTTATTATTGTGAATAATGCAATCATTCTGTGATCACAGTAATTAAACCTTGCAATTCTACTTTTGTTTATCCATTACTCAACATACAGTGCATTCATAAACCATCTGTAAATCCCTACCACAGCCATTTACTTTGAATACAATAATTAATATGACACAACATAATTGATTTTTCTTTGATGTAAACAAATAACCATTTTAGTACCCATGCTAAACCTCAATATCCCCACAAATCATCTCATTTTAAAAGACATGTGACAAGTGTTGTAAATCACTGTAGAAAATGAAATATGTATTCTGTTAGGTCTAGAGTGATTATTTACAAAAAACAAACATTTAATGAAAAACAGACCATTACTGAGTAATAATTTGTTGTCATTGCATTTTTTGCTACCTCAGCAGATGACAAAAATATGAACTCACATTTTAGGGGATCCACGAATTAAATCGCAATAATTAATGCACACAATAATTTCCAATTTTACAGAATGTATATTACATTGTGAGTACTATTGAGGACTGTATCATAGTTATATTTAATCATTATTTCTCTTAAAGGGTACTCAATTATTTTGTAAAATGTGTCTGTTTTACCAGATTTTCATTTTATTACTTTTTTAATAGTAATATTGATTCAAAATGTATTTTTTTACTTGATGATACAATAAAAATTAATGCAGGGCATATTTCTTCCTTTGTCATATTGTTTGAATTACTAGAATATACCTGTAGATATATCTTAGAGTAAAAAAAATGCAATTTGTAAACTTTTAAGTATACATGTAACAAAAAGAAAACAAATGCAAAAACCTGTCTCTTTTTCTTCACACCAGTTTATGTCCATGTCAGCTAATAGGAAATCACTGTTGTCAAGGATACTGTCCTCTGCTTCATTTTTATCCTCAACTATTTCATTTTTCTACATTAAAAAAATTTTCTATTTATTTGAAAAATCACCTTTTATACATTATTACCATCCTGAAACATGTAATACTAGTAATTCAAGATGTTATTGAAGAAAACTGAAGTATTATTTTAAGTGTTTATAAATTAAAAAAAAAATCCAATAATATATACATGAACCTGACATGCAGGTTGACAATTTGAACAATCAACTTTCTGACATAATCTTCTGTATTTCATACAGCAAATGATCATTTGAGGGGCGATCATGTGACCAGCTAAAGTATCAAATTAATGGATGTCTTCTCATTTATCCAACTTTTGAAATTAAGTATTACTATTAATCCAAATTGTATTTTTCTTACCTGTTATGAGATTTATTTAATAATATCAGGTGTAATTTCTACAAAATGCCTAGGAATTTGTTCCAGGATAATGATCAGATTTCAGTTTGTAAATTTAGAAATCAAAAAGGTATTTAAAAAAAGAGAAAATACCAGTTATTTTGAGTTGCAATGAATAAGAGTAAGTATTTTTTATTATTTTATACAATGTATGTGTTTCAGATAAAGATTTCAAACTTGTAAAACTTATCAATGAAAATGTTTTTTTTATAAAAGTTAATAAGTTTTGATGAAAAATCTATGTTTAAATCAAATTTGTTACAGATATATATACAAAATCACTTTAAAATTGTGTGTAGTCTGCTCCATCTTCTACAGATGCATATTTACATGACATACTTTGTGTCAATGAATAATGTCTTGTTTCAAAATATAATTTATTATTTTCTAAAAAAAATTAATCCTTTATAAAAATTGCTGTCTTTTCACCAACCTGATTTGAGTCTTTGAGATCTGATGTGGACACTGTATTTTTCACATTACCACAAGGAATGCTGCTATTACTTGATTTTACTACAGGCATAGTTGAAATCTGAGTGTTACCACTTACTGTATTTCTGTTACAATTGTAAGAATTTAATGTTCTCTGTTTGCATACAGTTCCAGCATCACCACCAGCATCTGAACATTGTAATATTTCCTGACATCTTAAAGATGAAGTGTGCAAACTTGTATTGTTTTTGTTTTGTGCAAGACTCTGTTCATTGATGAAAGAACTTGCAAACCATTCAGAGTTTTCTCTTTGTTTGTCTATTGATGTACTTTCAGCAATAAAGCCATTTAATTTGTCTTTACAATTAATACTTGATTCACTTTTAATATATTTGCTATCACTACCCAAATCATCTTTATGTGCACTTTTACGTTTGTGTTTTCCGACACGTCTACAAGGTCCTGCCTCCATTTAGGTGACATTTAATTAAAGTTACTAAGTTATTACAGAGACCATATGTTCTCTCCTAATTGTTAAACATTTTAAATTAGATTGCTTTCAATCAAATGTTTTCAATCAAAATCTATGTATCCAAATAGCTCCACCAATCTGCTACATATGACTGATCACTAGTTATAAAAACTCTACAGATGCATAAAAACCTACAAAAGAAAAGAAATAACATTATTTATAAACTAGCCATATGTATTTGTATTCATTAATTTTTCAAAGACCTATATTATGATAATTCTATTCATGCTGTAATTTATTTATATTAAGTGATTTGATTGGATAAAAACACTTAAATGGCGTCTTCTCAGATAATTTATATATCGATATTTCTTTTGAGCGGACTACTTTCAGTATCCAATGTAAACAAACTGGCGTCCTCCTAGCGTATCATCAGGGAGAGGGGACAATGTTTTCTCTGCCCCAATTATTTCCAATCAAATCGATTGAGATTTCAAAGAAAATATAATATAAATACAATTTAGTGTTTCATTTTGTTTTTTTTTCCTATCAATATTCTACAGAACACCGATTCTTTTGGTACTATGTTTTGCATATCCCTACGCTTTCCGGCCTAGGTAGGTTTGAGGTCTAGATGGGTTTGTGTAACTGTTTTTGCTGTTTTAAAAATCGCAACGATTATTTCACAGAATTATAAGGATTAAACACTGTGTTTTAGGAAATTATCAATGTGTGTTTACACATTGATAATTTCCAAAAACCCAGTGTTTAATCCTATAATAAATAAAATGCATTCTCCATCACCAAGTTAAATTATTTTCTTTTGTGTTGTATAGCTTTCCGTTATTATTTTTGATATACACTCTATGAACAGAGTATTGATCATGTTGATATACGTAAAAAAGTACACATCTGGTCATTACAGCGTACAGCTTGATTATCCCTTTAGTTAAAAACAATGCATAGATATGAAACAATGACCAAATATGATTCAAATAAGATTAAAAAGTGCCAAAAGTGCTCAAAACACAAATTTTTTTTATATTACTGGAAGACTGTTAAATGCACTGACAGACCCATGTTGGAAAATCTGCTATGGAGATCTGTCTGACGTCCCATGCTCCCATCAAATTATAAAAAAGCTTTGGAAGGCAGAGAATTCTTAACCCCCTTTTTTTTTAAATAACAACAAAAATGTGAGACACATTTTTTTGCAATCTCTGAAACCCTGTTTTAATTGCGACATCACCAACACATTAAAGAAACATGTCATGTCACAAATGGAATGCAGAGCACCATTAGGGAGCTCTGAAGTGATGTCATGAACCATAAAATGAGCAATGATCACATGTAGGCTGCACCTATATTCTGAATAATTCATATTATTAGACAATAAAAAAAATGTATGCTTTATGTGTATGTTTTGACAAAGTCAAGGGTATACAACAGCAGTTTGTGTTAAAACAGGTTCACTATGTATTAACAGTTATATTATGGGTGTCCGTTCGATAGTCCGAAGGGTCATTGGTCCGAAGGGGCAATAGTCCGAAGCCGTATGGAGAAATTATGGTATTTTACCTCATTTACATAAACGCCATATTGGTTTTGACGTTGCTTATTATGCACATGAGGAAACATAAGCAAAAACTAAACTTTTCAAAAATGTAAACAATCGTTTGCAAAGTTTATTGATACATGGTTAAATACACATGAATAAATGTTTTGGCTGTTCAAAGCAATTGTTTTCAGCTCTGTAACATTAGCAAACAAAGTTCCAACGCCATTTGAAAATATGAAGCGTGACGTACTGTTAATATGTAGAAAAATTGATGGTTCTCCAAAACAGCTTTTTCGCTGTTTTCATCATCTAAAAAAGACTTTAAAAGTGAAAGTAGAAATACATGGTATGGATACGGTACAACTATTCTGGTACCCTGACGATGATATCTTCATTAGCCTAAGCGGCCTTCGGATATAACGTCAGGTCAGGAGTATTGGATTTCAATGAAAAATATTGCACCAGGAGACCAGGTTAACGAAACAGCCTCTTTTGTATTTTTATACGAGATAATCAATTTTATACAGAAAATCATCAAAAAAGTTCGTGAAAGAGTCAAAATACGATATTTGACTGTTTTATGCCAATGTAAACGTCAACGTCAAAACGGTGTATTCAAACGACGTCATGACGTCATTAATATTCACGACCTGGTCACGTGGTTTTATCTCATGAATAAAATGATCGATATTTCTCCATATATAAATATCTTTTTGGTGAAACGCGCTCATCCATAATATCAAAAACACGACCGCCCGTGTGTGCAAGCCACGGACGAAAATTGTCGTATGGAAGGACTATTAATCGGATGAACTACATAGAAAAATAACTGAACTTATGAAAAATCAAACAATTAACTTTATAGGAACAAACTATCATATTCTACTTTACGCAATAGGAATTTTAAGTCCTAGGGGGGCTAGATTGTGATTCAAGTAAAACTTGAAAATAGTCTCTTTGACCCCCTTTTTACAGAGTGAAATCGTCCTTTAATTCCAATGTTTTGACATCTATCAAAACATCCAAACAAAAATACATTCCAATGCAACTTCTCTAATAGTCATACAGCTATCACAGGAAGTGACAATTGCAAATGTCACATTCAAGAATTAAAACTTCCATTCACTTTTCCCGCTACTCTTCCGTTTTGGTCTTTGACACCCAATGCCATATAAAAGCCCCGACATTTGTGCCCAAATGTTCATATTCTTAAACTATGGCCTACATGCTAGCAGGCAATAGAGCTGGAAAAGTACTTGTATTTAACAATTTTCGGTACCAAAGGAACAAAGCTACTGCTGCTAAAATTCATTGGAGATGTTGGCGAAAAGACTGCAGGTCACCGCTGCAAACAAATAAATTCAACGAAGAAATGATGATCCTGTAATAGTGATTCTTCAGGTAAGCGTGTGTGTATTCACACATATATATATTGTAGCCTTAAAAATGTTAAATTTACTTCCACTTTTTTTCTCATTTTTAAAATTTCTTAAAACCCCACATTTCAGTTGTCAGTTGATATAATTTATAGTGGGAGAAAAATGTGTTAAAGTATATTGAAATATGTAAGAAAATTTAGTTTTTATCCCTCATAGCCACCTACGAAAGTACATGGGGATATAGTTTTCGGGTCCGTTCGTCCCATTTCATTTCCATGCTTAGAGGTGGGCCATCATATCTAAGTCTGTTTTTGAATACTATTATCTTGAACACAAGATCGAAGACCCCATGTCGTTGTTACAAAATTTAAAAGCTAATATTATGACTGTTATTTTACTGAAATAATACGAAATTCTATCTGCCCCCCCCCCCTCCCCCACCCCTTTTTTTTTAGATTTTGCCTATACTAGTATGACCGCCTTCATTTTGAAACAAACATGACAAAAAAAGATTTACTTTTTACGTGCTAGTACATTTTGTGAAAAATGACCAAAAATCGGTACAGAACTGTATAAATTTTAGTAAAATAAGCGAAACAATGAGTTGCAGAAATTTTTGTTTTGGGTTAATTTTGTTTTTGACTGAAGCATTCAAGTTTAAAAAAAAAAAAACATTAAGAAGGAAAATTTTAAAACCTTTTTCTTGCAGAACGAAGAACATTTAACCATGCTGAAGAAACATCCTTGATCACAAGTGGCATACTTGGGCAGCGTATGCGCGACACTATTGAGGACCCTACAAGACCGATTAAACGAGTTTACAACGATATACTGACACATGCCGAAAGACATGTTGATATTTACCCAGATGAAGTGCCAGAATTTTCCCAAGTTCAGTCTGCACTTAAGCGAACAAGATCATCCCTTATGCCAGCTATGCCGCGAACTGTAGAAGACGTCACTATAGAGGGTGACTGGGCAACAAGTTGGAATGGACATCGTTTTCTCAGCCACTGGGATAATGGATGGGGAGTTTGTATTTTTGCCACTGACAAAAACTTTCGCCGTTTAGCTAGGTGTGACACAATTTTCATTGATTGAACCTTTAAACTTGCCCACCGCCTTATCATCAATTCGTTACCATTCATGGTCTATATCATAGACGGGTTTTACCATTTGTTATGGCACTAACAACAGGAAAAACAGTAGGCCACTACCGCCAACTTCTTCAGCACGTAAAGCAGAGAGTTCGTATTATAACTGGGCACCGCTTTTCTCCACATCATGCCATTTGTGATTTTGAGCACAGTCTTCGCATTGCAATAACAACAGAGTTGCCACATACAGCACTGAGAAGTTGCTATTTCCATTTGTGCCAGAATCTTTGGAAGAGAGTCCAAGAGCTTGGACTGGCAAGGTATTACTCACGAAGCAGACGGCTGAAAACCTGTGTCCAAAAGGTTATGGTCATGGCATACCTCCCAGTGGCGATAGTACGTCACAATTTATATCTGCTTCAAGCGTCAAGGCAAACCAGGCACCTAATGAATCGATTTCCAGCCCTCATAGATTTCTTCAGCTACTTCGAAAGAAACTATATAAATGGCCAGTTTCCCATTCCACAGTGGAACGTCTATGACAGGGACGTGGACACAAGAACTAACAATCACTTAGAAGGTTCGTATTAATTCTTATTTTGTATACTGATAATCTTAATTGTTCCCCGTCGCAACCCGGAGCGAGAACATATATATGCCGAGCGTCCGTCACATTTATTTTCCGTAACAGATTTCCCAACTACTATTATTCGTAGGCATTCGGTATTTGGTATGGTAAGGGTCACATATAGTGGATGCGTTTTCAGGTCTGTCGCTTAATATGTACTTCCTGTTTAACAAGATGACTTTTTATTTTGGCGCTCGGCGCGGGGGACCCAGGAATTCTGTTCTTGTTTTTAAAATTCAGAAATTCGACATATGAAAATTTTGTTGTTCCTGATAGTTTCATTTGGATGATAAAACAACATGAACAAATGAGTTTTTAACCAATCTGACTGATTCTTAAGTACTCGGACTGGTACATGACATCAATTTTTTAATGAATTAAAACTTAAAATTCTTTTTTACAGGATTTCACAACAAATGGAATGGTTCAGTTGAGAGAACCCATCCTTCTTTATGGGTTTTTATCCGAAAACTCAAAGATGAGCAGAGAGAAGTGGAAATATCGGCAACATCAGCTGTCAGAGGTAATCCTTCTAAACCCTGAAGGAAGAAATATAAGATTATGGAACAAAGGCTTTCTGCATTAAAGGAAGACTACAACAATGGGCGAAGAAATGTAGAAGAATACTGGTGTGCAGTAACGCACTTAGTGGCCTCCTTTGTTTAATGAATATTTGCATTGACTGAGTGCACTGTCATTTCATATTTCATAAAACTTTAATGTTAATTATAAAAGAATAAAAATCTTGACTTTCATATACGTCTTTCAACATTTAATTTTCAGTAAGTTTTTAATTTCTCCCCAGCCTTAACACACGGCAAACTTAGTGTTAAGGATAAGTTGTTTGTTTGATGGTGTTTAACGCCACTTTCAGAAATTTTTCAGCTATATCATGGCGTCCAGTTTTTATTGGGGGAGAAAGCCGGAGTACCCGGAGAAAACCCCGACCTGCGGTAGGAAAACTGGCAATCCTTGTCAATTAAGATTGGAGTCGAGTACACCCTGCCTGCAGTGAGAATCGCACCAGCAATATCAGTGTAGACAGACCACGTGATCAATATTAGACGAACTACCTTGACCACTCAGCCACCGAGGCCCCTTGTTAAGGATTAGAAACAAAATAACTTAAAAAGGCATAATCAGTTCAAAACTTTGTTGTAATTTTGTTTTCAAAATGTCAAAAAACTAAATATTAGACAAATAAGATCGTTATCGTCATTAAGAATTGTTGTTTCAAATTAACCAAAACTCCATTTACCGTTGTTATTTCATGATCCCATGTACAGATTAGTAAAAAAAAGTTTCAAGCTAAAAAAAGTCGTCTAACACACTTCTGTGTTGAAGTATCATCTGAATCGCTCTACCAAAAGTAAAAAAAAATGTGAATTTGAAGTATCCAAAGAATAAACAGGATACTTACCTAGAACTTAAACCAACTAATAGAGATTTAACAGACAACCCATTATATGGTTACTGGCTGATAACAAGACCTATTACCAAACGGCAACAGATAAAAATAAGAGTCAAAAAAAAAGAAGTACACATATGTTCCTTACTTGGTGCAGAACTGGTGGATTAAAATAGGTTTTCGGTGCAGAATTCACACTTTCCAAAATGTTGCGGTCGACAAACATTGCAAATAAAAACCTAGTAAACTGAACCACAGCTCACAAATTAATTTATACTACGCCCCTAGAATTAGTTCATTAGGATTCAATCATACAAAATTTTAGAATAGGAGGTGCACATCTATATTAATACTGTCTTCCATTTGTTAAATTCCAGATTTTTCAAATTGCCTCTTGTAGGCTGGGTAGCGTACACTTTTTCCACATCCCATTAAAGATTGTGTGAATGTTTCATGATAGTTAATTGAGGGGTTTAGGAGGAGTTGTGGATAAGAGATGGGTACCCTGAGGTGTAACAGACCGTCAGACGGCCACGTTACAAGTGTGTGTTGGGGGTAAAAACCAAACCTCAAGTAGTTCTCTCAAATTTCTCTGATTATTTATCATTCGGACTAATGACCCTTCGGACTTAAGACCCTTCGGACCAATGACCCTTCGCCACTTTAGGACCAATGACCTGGAATCATGTTACCCTGGACCTGGTTAAAATAAACATACTTTTGTTCATTTCCAGCGTATTTAAAGTAAAATACAATTTGTTTGTATGAAAACTTTGTTGCAAACATAAATTTTTACGTTCCTGCATATAGCAACATTAAAATCAAAACCTCTTTAGCAAATAAATCATATTTTAAATTTAAAGGCCGGACATGACCTATAAAATTTACCAGGTGGTAAGCAATAAAACCTATAAGGAAATAGGGTGGAGCCTAATCTTATCAAACTTCTAAAAATAAATACAAACATTGAGCCTAATCAAAACAAATACACATGGCTTATCAGATCTTATCAACAATGAAAGTGGCAATTACCTTCCTTTGAAGGTAAGTACGGTGAAGATGACCATGAAAATATATGAGGTGTTTCTTTATTTTTACATTTTAAACTAGTCTTACAAACATGTCCTTTCATAAGTAATCTGGTAGTGTTTAACTTTTCTGTACATTGCCTTGAATGCCACTCAGTTACTGAAATAAGTCTCTTCATAGAGTCCTCGGATGTCAAGAAAATCTTCTGGTTACAGTCTGTCTTTTTGGATCGAACATAGGTTGATGGACACGGTTCATTAGGCACAGATTTGTCATTGTCCTTTTGAGCACTATAATTTTCCAGCAATGCTTCAATAACTTGTATATTTCCAACTGGTTTATTATATTGTTTTGTCAATTGTTCTTTTATTTCTCCAAGTTTAGAAAATATTTCAGTTTTCTTTTCGTCAGTTCCAGACAATTCAATTCGAAAGCAGGGAGTTCTTTTTCTACTAGTTTTATTTTTATTTTCTTCCATTCTCAATTCTCATTCATAAATGAAATACCACAGCTATTCAGGGTTCAGAGTTTGAAAGCCTATACCATTTGAAATGGGAAACCCAGATAACTATGTCATAACATACATGTACTAGCCAGAATAAAGAAATATATAAATTTTTTTTTCAAAAGAAGACATTAATGACATGTGTTACCTCTGAAAACATGAAAAGAAATTATGGGAAATAATAGATATGTTTTAAAACATTTAAAATTTAAGAACATAAAAGCTTTCCACCCCTAGTGATAGTAGACAGAACCAGAGAAATATAGAAGGTCACTCCCGCCAAAGTCTGGTAAAAACAAATAAATAATCAGTATGTAAGTGCATTAGAGGGTCTCGGTTAGGTAATAAAATTTCTAATTAGCAAATTAATGTCCTCTGTGCATACATTATAGTTAGATCTTAGAGATAAAGATAACAATTGAGTTCTAAGGGTTCATTAGAAGCATAAATAGAGCCTTAGCAAATTTATATACAAATTGGGAACCCTTATTTCCCTCAAACTAATATCCATCAAATTTTAGACAAAATTTCTTCCCAGTTGAAACTTGTAAATGGAGGGAAATAGTGAAAGTCAAAAAATTTCCGTTCTGTCTCTTGAAGTAAATGAAGAACAAATTGAGGCTATAAGGGCATTTTTTGCACACAATGACTGGGATTTTAATGAAGTGAACATTGGAAATAATGATAATTCAGTTTCTTCTGAAACAACTGATGATCTTCCTCAGGAAAACTATTCTATTGAACATGACCCTGAATCACCAGAGTGTCCCCACTGTCTTTGTAGACCATGCATTACAAATGAACAAAATAGACAAATGTGGTGGGAAAGTCAAGAACATGCTGCACATGAAGGAAATTCATTTCTACGAAAAGAGAAATTCAAAAGGTTTTGGACTAATCTGTATCATAGAGGGATCTGGAATGATCCTAGATATTTAGAAAGGAAAAGAGCTGCCTTACGTCGAGATAGACCTAGAACAAAATATGTTTATCATAGAAGGGATTTGATACCTAAATGTGTTTTAACACTAGTACGAAAATGGTTTCCAAATCCAGATGTTCAGGAATATATGGGTCATCACTGGGATTAATTAATTGTTATTTTATTCAATTGATGGAATGTAAAATAGTGAATGCACCACTGATAAGATCTGACTAGCTATAAAATTACATAACACAAGTATATACAATGATAATGAATAAAATAGCATTGCCACCTTAATTATAATTTTAAAAAATGGATTATAAAAGAAAATTCAAATCCATAAAGAAGATTTCTAGATAAGGTAAGCACTTTCAAGTTGTAAGCATGTGCATGTGCATGAAAATGTAAACATAAACAGAAAACAGCTGATTAAAGCTCCGCCCTTATCTGTCAGTCTGGGAAATTCAAATTTTGAAAATTAGTCCACTTGGAATTTTTATTTATAAATATCTCAAAAACAAAATGTTACTTTTACTTAAAATGTTTATATAAGATAGATTGTATATGTTCCAACATCCATACCAAAAATTATTTGAAACCAAAAATAATAAATGAAGTTATTTGTAAAAATGCCTCCCAGATATGAAAACAGTCAAGAAAATCATTAAAACCAACTTTTTCCTCATTGGTTCCTTTTTATACCCACTGTCCGGTCTTTAAATTTGGTGCTTTTCTTCCATAACAGTGGAACATCGCCTATGTTCAAGACAAAAAATAATTTAGCACATATAAACAAGCATTATATCGCCATGCATTAATAATTTGTTTGATGTTTGTAATATTTTTTTTAAGATTAAGTGCAATAGTTTTGGGCAATATTTTATAATAATATTGTTATTAAAATACAGTGCTACAAGCGACAAATATGGCGGAAATTTTCGATTTGATTCTGCTGCACGGACCATCGTTTGCTGTAATACAACAAAATATGCTTAACAGTTTTTTTTTTTATATTTAATTTTGAACATATAGCTTAGAAGTTATATTATCTATCCCTTTCTTATGAATTTGAGTTGATAACTCATTAGCATTTGAATTATTTGGCCTGGCCCTATTGCTATGATAATAGGTATTTATTTGGACGGTTGGACGTTTCGGTCACACTTTTTTCGTCCATAGTAAATGTCGTCCACAGACATCGGCACCAGACATTTCGACCATACTATTTATGTTGTCATTGTTGATTTATTCAGTATGTACACGGATTAAAATGAACTATTTTAGTTAGTTATCTTTAGTTTAAATATTTCAAAGACAAAGATGATTCGTTTTTGTGTGGTAAAATAATCAAAGTAAATACAGCTTTAATAAGGCTTTATTGTTTCATAAGCAATAACAAATAGGGATATAACAGAGCACCATTTTAGACATGATTATGATACTCAAAATGTCAATAAATCTTGGGTTAACTTATTCACTGTCTGATTCTGCATCCGAGACTGGGAGGTCTTCTGCAGATGGTACTGCTGGAGAGTACAGATGGCCGACGGCTCTCTGGAAGTCAAAGATGGACATCTGTTGCTCCTGTAGCTTGTCCCAGTACTCGGTGAGGGGACAATGCAGGGAGCGGTAAGTGGTGGTCTGGTATCTGGTCAGCTGCTGCTCGCTGATCATGACGATGTTGAGCTGCAAGTTGACGGTCTCTGCCTCACGCTGGAAGGCTGGAATGATGACGTAAAACTGTAGCTGTGTATGTCTACACTTGCCGTTGAACCGCTTGTGCCAACCTAAATTAAAATAAAAATAAAATTTGAAATTAACAATAATGAATAAGTTACAGCTTATATATATGAGTAAGATAAATGAATAAGTAAATAATATTAGTTATAAAAGGTTAAATTTAAAATAAGTTGTTGAACCATTTCATAGGAATGCGCTTTCAATTGGTACTTTTATCAAATAAGAAAATTTAATTAAAAATACATTAATATACCTTCGACATCATTATTGGTCCTCACTGACTGGCGATGAACAGACCACTGCTGGACAGTCCACACTCGGCTGTTGAACCAGGTGTTCATTAGGTAAGCCATAAGTTGCTGTATTGCTGCTGTTCTTGTGGTGGAATTCTGTAGAAGGAGGTCAAAAGCTGGGAAGATATGGTCAGAAGGTAGATAGGGTAGAACAAGCAGCTTTCTGATAAACAGGTGTACACTCTTATTGTGGTCGTAAGCTGTCTTTAGTCCAAGTTTACTGACTTTCCTCATTACTGCTTGGCACCAGTGGAAAGCACAACCTTTGATGTCAGCTACGGGAAAGACCGTCTTGATGGCTGACCAAGCAGCTAAAAAAATAAAATAATAAAATAAAAATATATTATTTCATACAACTTATTGGACTGTGATTTTGAATCTTGTATTATAAACTTTAATAAGGTGAGATAATAATATTAATTCAATTATCCAATTATGAGCCATAAAATTTAATCATTTCAATTAAAGCAGCTAGTGTTAACTGAATTACTCGATTGTTTAAGACATTAATGCATTTTCCTAAATATCATATCTACAATAAATTTTCAATTGTAAATCAAATCAATGGAAGTATTTAGTTACTATCTCTTGGCTTACCAGTATTACAAAGGCGATGTTGCCAGTTGTCGCATGTTTCGCATTGCAAGGCATGCTGCCTAGGACGCACAGGCTGATCACACGAAAAGCATAGGAACACCATGGTGATCAAAACAGTTGTGAGAAAAAGTCTCTCCTTTGCTCCTCTTTTTATGAATTTTAGTTGATTCTACAAAGATTGCTTAATGTGCTTGGATATTCCTTTTATTTTCTCCAAACTCGTATCTCTATTGAAGTTGGCTTGTTCTTTACTAGTAAAGTCTTTAGCTTGGTTCATCCTTTGATGTTTAACAATGTTGTTTTGGTTAATTGACATCAAAGAGGTTTTTTCTTTGTCTAAGTGGTGTTTAATTTCTTATAATTATTTTTTAATCATTCATTAAATTTATTAATTTATCAATCAATGATTTACTATTAAAATAGCAACATATTATTGATATAATGATTTTATTTTAGGATTAATATCTTTAGAAGTTTTCATTGGTAGTATCATTTATTTCACTCAACCTTTTTTTATATAACTTTATTTTAAAAATATATACAAATGTATATCCAATCCATGGCCGATATGGCCTATTAAGTATGGCAGATCTTTACTAGGGCCGAGGTGTCCCTTAACCCCTATATACAGTCTTTTGCAATGAATGAGTTAGCAAAATGGCGACTTCATCACATCTCACTGAAGATGTCGTGCACAAAATTGACTATGTATTACAATACAGGACAATGGAATTTTTAACCCGAAATGTCCACCCTACATGTATATAATCTAATATTATTAATATTAGATATTTTCTTTATTTTGATTTATCTTACTATACCACGTGGTCATTTTGTATTTCTTTGGGCACATATGCAATGTAATATACCTAAAAATAGAATTTTCCAACGGTAAATTTTATGTAAAAAAAGGGGTCTGTTGTATTTTGTGATGTGGAATATTTGTCATAGAGCAATTGTATATTTATTATATATGTAGACTCGTAATCATATTACATTTTAAAATATATCGTCTGCTAGCAACATGGCACCTCACAGTAAAGAATTGACAAAAGAGCAAAAAGAAATAATTGTTAGGATGTCAAATGATGGATTATCCAGCTATAAAATTGCAAACACAACTGGAATAAACAGTAGAACTATACAAAAATTTCTAAAGCGATGGCGAGAAAGGGGTGACGTTGAAAATTTACCTCGAAGTGGAGGACCAAAAAAGTCAACAGTCAGAGATGACAGAATCCTTTTACGGTCAGTAAAATCCAACCAGACAGACATGAAAAGA
Source organism: Limnoperna fortunei (assembly GCA_944474755.1). Taxonomy (NCBI): domain Eukaryota; kingdom Metazoa; phylum Mollusca; class Bivalvia; order Mytilida; family Modiolidae; genus Limnoperna; species Limnoperna fortunei. The sequence goes on from OX104116.1 coordinate 21,771,343, forward strand.
TTTAACTGCTAGTGCTAGAACTGGGTGTAATTTGCCCTCTAGAACAGTTTGCAGACGATTGTTTGATGAGGGGTACAGGCGGCGACTTTCTGCCAAGAAAACAAAGATTTCTAGAATTAATCGGGGAAAAAGAAGACGATTTTGTAGACAAAGATTGCATTGGATAGTAAGAAATAATTGGTCTTCAATTATATTTAGTGATGAGACAAAAATCATTTTGGGGAAAAAACAATAAAGTTTATGTTTGGCGTAAATCAAACGAAATATTACGTCCTTAATGTCTGGGTGTTCGAGATGACTGGGAGGGCAATTGTCGTGGATCAATGATGTTTTGGGGTTGCATTTCGTACCAAGGAGTAGGAAAACTTGCATCTGTGAATGGAAACATGAACAGTGATAAATATATTTCTATTCTAGACAAGAACTTGTTGCCTGTTATTGCCCGTCACTTCACAAATAGGCATTGGATATTTCTAGAAGACAATGCTCCTTGTCACGTCTCTTTGCACTCCAATCAGTGGAAGCAGGAAAACGGTATTAACACTTTAAATTGGCCACCACAAAGTCCGGATCTCAGTATAATTGAAAATGTTTGGAAAGTTTTAAAGGCACAAGTTCAAAGGAGAGTAAATGAAATTTTGAAAGCTACTGAATTGGAAAGAGTGGTTCTTGACATTTGGAATGGACCTCCCTTATACTATATAAGAAGTCTTTATGCAAGCTTGCCAAAAAGAATTCGGCCTGTTTTACATTCTAAAGGACATATTACGAATATTAAACATATGATATAAGTATAATCGTGTCTTCGTTAACTCATTGATGGCAACGACTGTATTTTGTGTTTTTAAATTTAACTCCAGTTTGGAGTGGAAGGTAAACCTTAAAGCAGGAAAAGTCTATACAATACTATAATGTATAGAATGACCCTGCTTATAGTAAATGTATCTTTTATTATGACATCTTATTTAGAAATTTCATCTGTAACTGCAAAAATTCATTAACCCTTTAAAATACTGTCGATTGATGATATTGGATAAATAAAACTAAAAGTAAAGAAAAGAAAAGAAGTAGGTAGACAAGTCATGCCCAGATATCATGATATACACTAGTTCTTCCTGGCAACTAATACTTGCCACCTGATATTTGACAATTTTTGTGAAAAATTTGCATTTTAAAAGTGATAAACACTTGTTTTGGATGGAAAACCGTGAAATTCATCAAATGAAGCCTTTGCCATCAATTTTAATGGCAAAATAATGGCACAACCACTAAAGGGGATTCTGTTTTAAAATGTTACAATACAATTACAATGCATACATCCTTCCTAGTTGGTACAAGGTCAGAAATTAATGGTATACATGTATTCTTAACAATGCAGATTTTTACCCATGAATATTTAGAGGGATAAATTGAAGCAGATGAGAAAATTATGAGAAAAATTAACAGGCTGACGATTGCAATTATCACCACCAAGTATTGTGTAAAAATTCAGAACCCCAACAAAAATTGGACTTAATAATATACATTGTATGTTTTTTGTTGTTGACATTTTAACATTTAACTTTGCAGGGTAGAAACTATTATATTGAAGACAATTTGAAAGGATCTCATGTAGAAATTGTACCAAGAAAGATTTTCCAGAGTAACAGTACTATTGGACTAAGAGATATTATATTGAAAGTTATTGTCCTTCTGAAGGAAGTAAGCAACAGTGGTTTAATGGTTTATTGACTATCATAAACAGTTACTACTAATTGGAAGTCATTTTTGAAATTTATTTAGGAGAAACACACATTAATTTTGTGCTTTTAAAATAAAAAAAATTGTTTCATTCAGTTAGATAACATATTTTGGTCTTGCTTTTAAGATGGCAAATAGTATCTCTATTTTTAAGAAAATGTGAAGATCTGCTATGTATATTTATTAGAGAGATAACTGGCTGACAGATTCACAACAAATCATAGTTTAAGTAGCTTTATACATAACCATATTGTTCAGTCTAGAAAATTGGAATACGGCTCTTAAGATAAACTCTGTCAATATGTTTCTTTAAGTAAGTCTAGGTAGGGGACTGAATTTAGTATATCAGTGTTTTTTTTTTTATTTCAAGCTCAATACAGTTGATTAAATGCCCACATTTAATGTAATTTTTAATAAAACATGTATTTACTTTCATATATACTGACAGAATAAAAAAGTTGTTGTTAATGATGAGAATTGTAACAGAACTACATGGGACTCGTACATTAACATGGTTAATAAGAAGGTAACTAAATTTCTGTTTGTTTAGAATAAATATTTTGCACATGCACACGTACATACTCAGTAGTCAGAAACAATGCACATTTTTCTTATTATAGGTCATCAAATTTCCATCAATTAGTTTCAAATACAACTATGGTACTAGATATCTAATACATGTTCCATTGCCGGTTTAGTGCCAATTTGCCGAATTCCAAATTGCCAATTCCCAGATTGCCGCGTCCAATTAGCCGATTCCCAGTTTGCCGATTCATTGGTATTTTACCATTAAAGAAAATATTTTGTTTAAGGTCAATAACTTAAATGCAATTCTTTTTTAAACTTTCTTTATATCAATTTAAATATTCTCAATCACTAATTATTTAATATTAATTCAAAACAATAACGGCCAAAGCTGATAATTTATAATTGTGAAAAACTGCCTAAATTAAGCACCCATAATTGTCCGTAAAGATCAGTAACTTGATTTTTCTCAGCTTATATTTGGTTAAAGCAAAGAATGACCCAAGCTCATTCTTTATAATTTTATAAGCCAATAATTCCTTTTATGTCACTTAAATTATTTAATTTATATAATTAATTTTCCTAAACACACATTGCTCTCGATACATTCCTTTTTACACCATTTGGATTGTTCTTAATTTTTTTAATAATATGTAATCGGCAAACTGGGAATCGGCAAATTGGACGCGGCAATCTGGGAATCGGCAATTTGGGATTCTGCAAACTGGAATGCACCCCCATGGCCATTGTTTCTAAATCAGACTAATTTAGTCATCTATCCACTGCTATCACATTACAAAATAATCTACAGATGATCAGTAATAATCTGTATGAAATGACCTAAATAATACTTAAGCAAACATGAAATTCATTAAGATAAACATGTACATATGTATGTAATTACTAATGTAAACGTATTTTGTAGACAAAATCTAAGACAATAGCTCTAGTATCAGTGTTGCCAAAACATGGCCTACAGCAGTTATACTGGTCCCGCCAATTACACATGCTGGACAGTGATCAGTGGGAGTTGACTCTTGACAGTCAACTTACAAAATGGTTTGATAGTACCTTGAACATCTCTTACCATAATGGTAAGCATTTAAGTACAGTATGTTCCACCTATTGTAATTCTTTAAATGTCAGTACCTGAATCAACAGCATTATTAAATACATACATTGATTGTAAACCTCAATATATTTCTTGACATGAAATGCAGATATTTTTACACACAAAAACAATTGTATATTTTTCTGAAATAAGAATGATAATAATTATGTCTCACAACTAGCATATTGGTTTGTATGCGGTATCTTTGTCTCTCTTTTCATCCGTTGTGCCATCTTTACATCACACTACAATAGGAAACACGAGTGAGTCACTCAACTCCTCCTTCATTATAAATGGGAATTCCTGGAAAATTTGCATGCATGCTGAATTAGACTTTCTGATTGATCATGCCTTTTTTATGTCAAAATAAACTTTATTTATTGTTCCCCTACAACCAAAGCTGAACAGAGACTAGGTTTGCACTTTGTTATGGTTTAATGGTACAAAATGTATTTGCAGAAGTTGTTGGACATTTCTTGACAATATTTGTTTTCCACACTGATTTCCAACTATATCAGCAATAACTCTTTAAAAATTCGTGAGTTTAAAAAAAGACGTCCTTACATTTTTGTGTTTTTCCCATACAAAAGTCAACTTTACCAGTGTTCTTGGAGGTAGGGGGCAATATATTCTATATGTAATAAATCAATACTTCTGATTATTGTATTTCAAATACACTTCACAGTTGATGAACCACTTGGTATTGAAGGCATAGAGATATTTTGTAAGAATTATCCATTAATTCTACAAAAGAATGTTCAGGTGAAATAAAACATGCATGCTTTGTTATTAAATCTAAGAATTAGAACTTACAGTTAAATTTGATGCTTCAAGAAGGAAATATATATTTATATAGCACACTATTTATTATGTATCTTTTGATTTACAACACGTACAGTTGATCTTATATTTATTAACAACATGCCTATTTCTTGTTTTTCAAAACAGAATGTTGACATGCATTTGTACCTACATATCTGTTCTATCCAATATTCATTCTTTCTGTTCCACGATAGAAAATGGTGTCAGGGAATTGTTTGGAGGAATTTGTGTGGCCCATCTTAAGCTCCATTTAAACTTTACTACAACTCCCCATTATTGAGAGACTAAAAATATAAATCGTGTACACAAAGATAAAGTTTATTTTCTAAAAAACCCTTAATAATATTTAAAGTATTCATTTGTACCTGCTAAATACTGTTTTCTAACTGTATCCATTATGAAAAGGGTATTTATGTTTTATGTAACATTTTCTTCAATTATTTGTTTAGGCAAATATTCCAGCCTTATTTTTGCAATGGGAAACTGTATTTAGTTCCAGTGATGTTTCACTCAAAGCTGGAGTAATAAAGACTTGTCAGTTATGGTCACAGAAATTCCAGGGTGGCAGGATATTTTTGTTATTGGACTTAACAAAGAAAACTGTTGGTAAGTAAATACAAAAGTGATCTTTCTTTTATATGATTGCAAAGAGGGAGCCGGCAGCTGGTCTAGTGGTTAAGGTTGTTTGTTTTCTATTGATCACATGGTCGGTCAACACTAAGGTTGCAGGTTTGAGTCTCACTCCAGGCACTGATGTACTCGACTCCAATCTTAATTGACAGGGATTGCCAGTTTTCCTACAAAAGTTTGGACATTTTCTCCAGGTACTCCAATTTCCTCCCCCAATAAAAACTGAAAAACTGGATGCCATGATATGGCTGAAAACTTGCTTAAAGTTTTGTTAAACACCATTTAAACAAACAAAAAATCTTACACAATCTGTATCTATTTTTTGAATAGTTATATCAGATAAATATTGTGTCATGCAACACCTCAAGTTTATAGACTACCATTTGTTAATTTTACTCAGTTGATTTAGGTATCTAAGAAGTACCTGAAATTCTTGTTATAAATTTAAAAAATATGTAAAATGATAGATGTGAATGTGTCCAAATTTTAAAAATTGCAAGAATTATTTCTTCCGTAAATGGCCGATTTCTGGTACAGATGAGCACATGCGAACATGAGCACACATTTGTACTTGCTGCATCATCAAATCAAAATGCCAAAAACAAGAACATTGTTATGGAAGCAATAGAGTCTAAAACAATGGAGAGACTATAGGATATAGCGATGTGAAAGTTGTTGGTTACGGAAGAAATAGGTACTTTTATGGTCTTTTGGGAAAGCCAGTGTGAACTTTCACTCGTGATAGAAATTTTTATGTCTTTTGGCTCATTCGGCTGCGCTCCACTCGCGAAAAGACATGAAATTTCTATCACTCGTGAAAGATCAACCCCGCTTTCCCAAAATGTTTGGAAGAACCTATTATTCTTTCATGTTTTATCCATATCAGATCTTGCTGATAATTTACCATCCCATCTACTAACTGCATTTGTGTGTTATCCCAAAAACTGTAAAAACATTAATGCAGTTTAAAGATTTCCAGTTTTCAATATAGCTAAATCTGTTTGCATCTGATTCTCAATTGTCGAACCCAAGACACAATATAGTAAATATGGAATATTTTACATTTACAGACATAGATACAACATTTAAAGAACATATTAGAAATTGTATGAAGACCTTAGTGCAAAAGGTAAATAAAATCCAGATTTTTTGTCCAAGTAAATCTTAGTTCACTGTTAAGTGTTACATTTTAATATTGAACTGAGAAAATTCAGACCAAACATGGCATGGGTGATCTCTTCTCCAAGGTATGTTTTTAGTTTGACTTAAAGCTTTCTTCCAAAATGTTCAACATTTCACAAAAGTTTTATTTAAAAATTCAGTGTAGTAACATGCCATTTTGTTTTTCCCATTATTTGGCATTCAGAGATTTCAATTAAACCTTTTTTCTTTTATTTAATGTATTTTTTGTTGTTTCAGTGCCTCTGGCTAACACTGCATATGCACAGTTTTCTCTGTTGTACATATTGTAAATAGTTTTTGTATATTGTTTAATTTAGCTTATTTGTGTTGTGTTTGTTTGTTTGTTTGAATGGTGTTTTAACTCCACTTTCAGCAATTTTTCAGCTATTTCATGGCGTCCAGTTTTTATTGGGGGAGGAAGCCGGAGTACCCGGAGAGAACCCCCGACCTGCGGTAGGAAATATTTGTGTTGTGTATTTTCCCTGAACCAATGTAGTGTTAGGCTTTTTTAGAATAAAGATTTAGACAAAAAAATAAACCTTTATGAAATTACTCAACTATTGATCCATAGTAGTTCAATGTCATAATTGCATCTGAAAGTTCTCTACTCATATTTACCACCATCATTGTACATAGTTAACACTGGACTGCATGGAATGTACATACACTCAGGGCTCGACAATAACATTTGTCCGATTGCCCGGGACAAGTGGAAATATCCATCGGACAAGTAAAACTCGGTGGTCACTTGTCCGTTAGGACAAGTTTTAAAAAGTAAGCCTATAATGAAGTATCATAAAGAATTAAAGTATCTTTTCTCGCAAATGTGAGTTTGGTCAATAATTTTTCTGAATTATCCATTACATTTTTTTCATTGCCAATAACATGTCAATAAATTTATGCAAATTACTTAGCACTGGTTCAAAACTATGTGTGCATAGCCCTAACTACAAGCTGTGATGGGACCAGTATACAATTTATTCGTGATCAAGAAAAGCTTGAAGGAACTGAGCTTGCCGATAATAGTTGTAAAACTAATTTGACATCGAAACATGAACACACACATGGATCTTACGAAATTCGGTTTCAATCTATCGTAACGTTAGCTAAGCATAATATGTATTGTTTTTAACCAAATCAATGAAACATACAAATTTTGGATGTTCCTGGTCAAAATTTTCGGACAAGTAAATTTTGCAAGTTACTTGTCCGCATGGACAAGTTTTAAAAAAGTTATTGTAGAGGCCTGCATAGGTTCTTTGAAAAACATTTAACTAAGTTGAATCACTTATCTGTCTGAATAATTATCATTACCAAGGTCATAATTTTGTTGCTGGTAATGGTTCCACTATGGTAAACATTTTCGTTTTTTAACATCGAAATAGATGGGAAATTGAAACAAATTACATCTTTTTAGAACAGGTTTCTGAAACTTGTGTATGATAATATAATTACCTCTACCATTTTTGTAATTCTGGTGCTGTTAGATAACCCATGATAGGCATGGCCAGCCTCAATGAGGAATGCATACAAACAACTTTGAAGAGTTAATTTACCTTGGCCTCCATTACAACACATATGCATTCTTTCCTGGAATTCTAGACAATACAATTTATTTATGACAGCTACTTCCAAAACTTGTGATTTTGTATGTATGTTCAGATAGTAAATGCTCAAATAACTATGGCTTTGAGAAAACAGTTTTTGTTTCAAAAACCTTTCAGATGGTAAAATTTAGTTTTTTATAAACCAAGCTTTTTGCATTTTGGTGTATTGTTTATAATTTTTTTGACATTTTATGATCTTTTTCTAGTTAGAGGACATACCAGTATACTTATACTCTATAAACAAAGATACTGTAAAATTTGCCATACCTCCAAGTCCTGGAGTGCTAGCAACCATACAGAAATCACATGGAGTTGATTTACTTAACAAGGTAATATAAACACTATCTTTGTAACTGTTTTTATTTGATGATTATACAAGTTTGATAAAGATGATCAAATGGGTAATGTTTTTAGTGACTTTCTTATTGGTCCTGTCTGGTTCTGTTTTCAGGTACTTTGTACTGGTCCTGTCTGTAGTAAAAGAAAGATTTATACTGGCTCACACACACACACACACACACACTGGGAGTTGATAAATGACCCATAAAACAGGATTGTTTTGTATTTTTGTCAATTTCAGATGCCTGGGATAAATGTTTGACAAATTCCTGGTTAAGATGGTATATGTATAAGTTAAACTTGTTTCATATAAGGGATATGTTTTCGTCTCTATTGCTTGACAGAACATTTTGAAAGAGTACTGCTGTATATTCCAAGTTCATCTGTTATCTTCAGTTAGTTAGAAAGCAATTCATATGCTTAATATATTTGATAGTGGCAAATTTAGTATGTTAGGATTTAAAATTTATCATAAAAGTATAAAAGGTGTAAACTGAAGGACAAGGTTATTTCTTAAACATTTCACATAGAGTTAAATTCAAGTTTTTTCCTGCAAAATATAATTTGTTTAAATGTTTTTAAATGTGTAATAATTTCCTATATACATGTATCTTTTTTAAGAATACTGTGCTGTTGTTCTGTGACCAAGTGTTTTCAAAAATGGCAGAAATGGCTGGTGTTCAATATGTAGCGGTAAGTTACCATAGTATTAAGTGTTTCATGAAAAGATGTATGGTAAAAGATTAAATCCGTCAAATGTCACTGATTGTGTTGCTTCGTTTCAACCTGAATACATTTTCTTTAAGTAGTCCATTATGAATTTTTCAAATACATTTGTTACTGATACATGTAGGTATCATGCAAGCCCTGCTAGAATGTTGATCCATGGTAAGCAAAATACTTGGGTCTAAATTCATTCTTAGAATTGATGTCAAATACAGATAAAAAAAACAGCAAGGGGTTTTTAAAAAATATTTGTGTCTAGTATGAAATATGTTCTTGAATTTCTTATGGCTTGTGTTGGTTTGATGAGTTATTTCCCCTTTTGGATAGTTTCTTGTGCACCTGTTACTGAATTTATTTTATCAAGAGAATCACTTCAATTAATAACCTTTACATGATTTTTAGAAACTAATGTTTAAGTCAAATTATTTGAGGTACATTAGCAAATCTGTTTTAAATAGAAATATACGGGTAAATGTCATCAAAGATACAAGGTTACTACAATTTACTACACCAAACATGTGTTTTGTCTAATCAAGACTCATTAAAGGCACTCAATTAAAATAAGTTTTGAAATTTCATGGCACTAAATTTAGAAAACAATCATCTTCAGCACTATTGTTTAAGGGCTTATAAGTTAGGTTACATAATTATCTTTGTAAGGATATCAATGGCTTTTTTTAATAGTAAAATTTTTTAGTAATAAAATTTCACATTTGTAATAAAAACTTACTACATTTACAAAGGATATTAGATAGTCATTATTCTGTTTATTTCAGGCTTCCAAGGTATTCCAAAAGCCAACTTTGGTGAGTTCTTAAAATGTTAGTCTGACATTGTACATGTATTCTTATTATGGAAAGTTCTAGGAAACAAATAGATAATCTGTCACTTCAAATAACATGTTTTACTAGTTAAAGCAAATATACACTATACTATTACATGTAATACTCATTACTTATTTAATTTACACAGATAATGCAAGTTTTCAGACATATGGAGAAGGATGTTGACAAAATTAGTAATGAACATTCATTTCCTTCCCCCACATACCAGTATTAAAATTCTCCATCGACAAACTAAACCATGTACATCAATATTCATGATAAAATGTAAAATTGTGTATTGCAATAAAGTAATACACCAATATATCTTAGATTGACCATACTTGTGGACTTTTATGTTTTTAGATTTTAAACAAACTTATGTTCACATCTCCACGTCCACCAGAATTTCTTCAAGACATGAGAGTCGAGTTCAAAAATAAACAACCTGTGTATATTCCTTTATATGAACTGAAAGACAGTTTCTGTGACGGCTGTATATCACATAAAGTAAATCCAGGGATAGAAGTATTTTTATATTCATCAAATTTTCAGTCAATAGATCAGTAAGTAGTGGGTTGAAATCATGTTTATTGTGCACTTTTGCTTATTACTGTTAAATTCAGCAAAACAAGTAACATTAATTAATACATGTTAAGGATTAAGAGATTTAATAATTTGATATAATTTGTTATCGACAAGCTATGTCTCGTATAATTTCCAGACTTTAATGTATCCTGTACCACACAGCCAAAAGTTATTTCTGTACTGTGCTCTTCTGTAGCTCAAGAGTTTGATTTGTTACAAACAAAAATTATTTTCAGCTTCTTTAAGGGATTAATAGTAAATTATTCTGTTTGCTAACAGCATAGTCCGAAAATCCTCTGCTGTCCATTCATTTTAAGACTTTGATGGGAGCGTGGGATTCTCGAACTACTAACAGCACATTTAAAACAACCAACTCATAAATTCTCCCTATTCACCAATATGTGTTATTTATTCTGGTTTAAAGAATATTATTTCTCCATCAATACTATTTTTGGGAAGGTTGTGTAGCAAACTTTCTCCTTGCTAACGCTCTAATACATAGAAACTACTGCGACCGGCATGTAATAAAACCTTACGCTCGTAAAATATAGGTCACATTTGAGGAATCTATCAATTACATGAATCGTAGCACCACATTTTTTTTTAATGTGTTTAAATAATCTTTTAGTACTGTCTAGACTGAATGTACTAATACCAATGTAAAGAAAGGGATTATTATTGATTTTTATGTAACACAAGTATTTAAGACTTGCATATAGATTTATTTATATTTTTCTGTTTTTGGAAAACCTACTGCTATGTTTATGTTTCAGTTTTCAAGCAAAATTCCTGGACTTTATTCAGTGTGAAAGAGATGATGCATTAACACAATTACAACATATGGAAACATCTCATGTTACCATATGTGATGATGATGAGGTCATTATTCAGAACAAATCATTCTCACGAGAGCTACCCAAATGGCTGCTAGGAACTAGTAAATCATCATCATCCAGTCACCGTTCTGACAGTGTCAACAGTAATGCCTCAGTTGATGTCAAAGTCAAGTAAGATAATTTTATTATTTATTCAGAATGGTGTTTTTGTTTCACAAAAAATGTATTTTTATTTATGTCTGTTTAAAAACATGTCATAATTACATTAATTTCCTAAAAATGAATTAAAATCTTTATAATCGTTTATAAGCAAAATGTGTAAAACATGTTTACATTGGCTTGGTGGCCGAATCATTATAAGGTTGTTGACAACATTGAATACAAACAAATAAATGAACATTGCAAGAATTTCTTTAATTGGATTACTGAACGGTTCAATAACTACTTGAATTATTTTAAATTTTTAATATTATATCAGTAACACGGTTTAAAAAGCTACTGTATTATTAATCAATTGCCACATATGATTCTGATAATGATACATGGATAAATGTTCTTTAAAGTATGACCATGTGAATTAATGATGTCTTGCTTTAATAGAAATTTGTGTATTATAGAAGTCTTAAAAAAAAAACTACTAAATTATTAAATAGCTGAAGGGCACTATTGCTTGCACTCTGTCTGTCGGTCCATCATACACATTTTCCTGACATTTTTTCTAAACGCTTGCAGATACTGAGCTGCTATTTGGTATGTGAGTCAGTTAAGGTAAAGTTTGAAAAGTATTCTGGTCTGATGATTTTTTGGCAAAATTATGGCCCTAAGGCCAGTTTAGTCCATGTTGTAGGCTGTATATTTTTTAATTTTGTTTCTTGCTTGCATGGTTGGACTGAGAATAAAATTATGTATTACTGGTATATATAATGTTATATAATACTTATCCTTAACAGATCCACTGTTTATGTGATGTCTGAACAAGAACTGGTGGAAGTAGCTACAGATATCCTTAAACAGGTTTGTTATTTCTTGTATATAAATCATAATTTAAGATGCTTCAGCTGATCATCTACATTCCTTGACAGGTTAATTTTTGAATCATGGGCATATAGTTTCAGTTGTCACACATGAGTCCTTACAATTCTTTTATAAAGATGACAGATATAAAAAATCAATGATATATCAGGGGTCACCACACTCTAAAAAAGTAGGGAGAAGTGACTTCTCCCTGGCAGCCAAACAGGGAGAAGTCAGGCCCTGATAGGGAGACTTCAGGAGACAATAGGGAGAAGTCAGGGCGACCGTACAAATAATAAATTTCGCGGTAGTTAACATATATTTTTCATTATTTACAGCAATTTCCAGGATTATTTCTCTTGTGTTTTAAAACCATAACACACATAAATTCTTTTTTTTTCTTTTTCATTATTATTCATGGTATGCACTATCAAACAGTACATAACCTTTATCATTAATCAATGAAAAAACACCAGATATAGGGACTATTTTTCTATCTACTTCAGTACTTGTAGCAATACAAGGTATTCACAAATAAAAATAGATCAACAAAAATATTTGTATATGTGTAGACATAAACTTCATCCATGAGTTCTTGTATCATAATATTCCTAACAGTTTGTTATGAACATGCCATGTTTATCTGATCAAATTTCCAAAAGAAGATAGATAGAATAACATTACATTAAACCCAGAAATAATTCTTCTGTTCAGCATACTTCCACTTGGATAAGTTGTGCTGATCCAAATTGCTTCATGGGACACCCATCTACAGAACTTATCATGATGTCAATCATTACAATGTATCTGTATTCTTTCATGTGGAGCTCATATACTTATCAAAGAAAATTGTTAAAGTACAATACTCTTTGAAAGAACTGAAGTTTGACAACAATTAAAAGTGTTTGTTCATAAAAAAAATTACGATTTTTCATTATGGGCCGTTGTACATTACTTTTCTTCGTTGTTCACTTCCGGTAATTAGTCACATCAGGTAAATAAACAAATGGCGCGTAATACATTTGAGAGACATAAATCGTTTGAAAATATGTTAAATACACATATTGTTTGCCGTTTTTTATTGGAATTACACATTAACTGATATTGGTGGTCCGGGTGAAGTATTTGGACCAGATTAACAAGTATCTTAAGTGAACCATCGGGCGACTTTAGGGAAATGACAGGGCGACTTCGACTTCGCTTTTGAGGCGCCTTAGGGCGACTTCAGGTACTAGTAGGGCGACTTTGTCGCCCACTTCGCCCAGTGTGGTGAGCCCTGCATATTAGTGTAAATTTAAGCTTACCTGACCTTAAGGGTCATAAGAACTATAGGTGTCACTTTGCATCTGTCTGCATCAGCATCTGTAAACTTGTACATTTCAATCTTCTTCTTTGAAACTGCTATGCCAATTGAAACCAAACTTGGTCACACTGTTCATTGGATGAACCTTTACAAAGCTTATGTTTTTTATTTGGATCAGAAAACCAAAATGGCCACCACCACTGGACTTAGGACCCTAGGGGAAAAATTGTTCAAATGCCTTCTTCTCTGAAACTTATGAACCAGTTGAATTAAAACTTCTCATTATCAGTAATATTGTTTGGATGGTCCTCTATAAAGTTATGTTGTTTATGCCAATCAGAAAGTCAAAATATACTTAGTTGAATACTGTGGTTTCATTTTTATTCGTGGGGTACCAATTTTCGTCGTTTTCGTGGGTGGGGACAAACCACGAAATTAAGAATTCAATGAATTATGACCTCAGGAGATCTATAATAACAGTAAGCTGACATTAGAAACTGCTTTGGGTCGATTGTTTACATGAATAATGACGACTTATGTTCAAGATGCATCGTAATATTGCTATCTTTTCGATAGATACGACAATTTTGCATTATGAATAACTTTAGTGTGTTAATGACCCTAAACAGAAATACAATTGATAAAAAAACATTGTTATTTTTTAATTGCATAATCCCATCAGTAATGAGCGTACTTCCTGTTGTGCATTTTCGTTGTAAAGTGTTGATGTACACACAAATATTAAAGTAACTTTCTTAATTGAAATAACAATCAGTAAAGCAATCTATTTTTTATTTTCACACCTTTTATACTGATTTCCATCTTTAAAAACCACTTATTTTATCATCAAGTTTATTATCAAACAAACGAACTTAATCTTTGCCCCAGGGAATGTACGACAATTTACAATGAAATGTTTATTTTAGATTGGTTTTAATCAAATGACATGTTTATTAATTATGTTTACAGCTACAAAACAAAATATGTTTAATCTTTATTACTTCGTTCCTTTGAAAACAAAACAGTCATTACGCCGTTTTCAAGATTAGGTAGTTAGATGTACACAATCACGTGATATATTGTATTGCGTGATTCTATTTATAGGGCATTTTACTCAACGCACAGTCTTTTAAAATTGTGTTTACAAACTACATGAAACACAACCCCTTTCATAAATTTGTTTTGTGTGGGCTTTGCACCATGCCGCAACAAAAAAACAGGTTTCAATTTACATCGTTTCTCTTAAGCTGTCTCATTTTGTTTAAATGTCGCCACTTTCTAATAAAAGTACCGTAAATTTCTATGAAATTCCGTGATCAGCATCACAATTGTCGCCTCCCGAGAGCGATCATATCTTGAAAATGATGTATTAGAAAATGTATAGACTAACACTGTATGTGAATACCGAAAATTTTTAAGCAATTTCCTCATTTTTCTTTTTTTTTTTAAACCGCGAACCACGAATTTAAGAATTCAACGAAATGTCTTTTTTCCTCCAACCACAAAAATTGATACTCACGAAAATAAATGAAACCACAGTATGCAAAAATAATTTAATTACTTTCTTCTCATAAACTGCAAGGTTAATTAAACCATATTGTATGTGCATGTTTATTGCAAGGTTGTCTAATAGTTTTCTGTTGTTTTTTAATTTTTTATTCTGATCTTAATTTTTTTCAAAATCACTGCTACTGCGAGATTCTAGTTTAACATATGTCCTTAAGGGAAAAAAGTTTTATTTGGATGCAGGACACCATCCGCCAATTTTTGTGAAAAACTCAAAATAGAGACACATTTAT
This sequence comes from Limnoperna fortunei, assembly GCA_944474755.1. Classification (NCBI taxonomy): domain Eukaryota; kingdom Metazoa; phylum Mollusca; class Bivalvia; order Mytilida; family Modiolidae; genus Limnoperna; species Limnoperna fortunei. The sequence goes on from OX104116.1 coordinate 21,786,386, forward strand.
GATATAATTAATCACAATTTCTTTCATTATCAACTCTTACTTAGTAATAAGGGCCCACCACTTAGTGGTAGATCCCTATAGTGATCAGTGTGTCCATCTGTCGTCTAACTTATTTATCTTTTGAGGTAGGGTTTTGATGTTTGGTATATGGGTAGATTATCAAGATGTGTTGCATATTATGTTTAATGACTTTTGACCTTAAGGTCAATGGACCCACAGAGATGTATTCCATTTCACTGAATCTAGTATTTATAAAATAAAAAGAAATAATAATGAAGTATTTACACCTTTTCTATAACATCAAATTATGAAATTGTTTAAATAAACAGTTTTCCATTCAAAAAGTTTGGTATATGCCCAAAAAATGCTTACCAGTTGAAATAGATGATCCACTTAAAATTTTGTGTTTTTAATGCTACACTAAAATTCAGAATAGCTGCAACTGGGGACTTGATTTAACACAAGACCTAATAGGAAAATGTCTTCAAAGAAACTGAAGTGCTGATTTAAGCCATAATGTGTGTGCATTTTTATTGAATGGTCCTCTAAAAAGTTTTTATTCTGATAGAAAATTTGAGATGGCTGCCTACACATAGCTTAGTTTAACATAGGACTCTGCACCATTTAACCAATTGATACAAAGCTTATCAGCAATATTTATTAGATTTTCTTCTATTATATTTTGTTTCTGCCAATCAGACATATAAAATGGCCACAATTACAGACTTAGTTTAACATAAGACTCCATAGGAAGAATTTCGAAATACCATCTGTTCTAAAACTGTGAAGCCATTGGATGGTTCTCAAGAAAAACAATGATGTATACGCCAGTAAAAAATTACAGGACAGTTCAATATTAAGGAAACATATCTTCATAGCCTATGTAATTAGGTAATACAGTCTCATGAGAGCCTCAAAATATTTTAAGTATCTTATCCAAAAGTCTTAAACACAAGTTTAATAACTGTTATTTCATACATTACATGCAAACTTTTTTGGATAAGTTTAAGAAATCATGTCAGCCTTTAAAGAAACTGTTTAAAAAACATTTGTGTTCTGCTATAACACGTTAGATTATTTTTATTTTAGTCTAAAGACATTTGGATCATCTTTCTTTATGTTTTTTATAAAACTTGTTAAAAAAAGATGTACTTTAAATATGTTGTTTTTTTAAATTCTGATAACACTGGAATATAACAACAAAAATGGTGGGAACTTTTTAAAATCTAATCTTTCAAAAGCTACCTCAAAAGATACAAAAGTTATAGCCAGGACAGATATATGTAGTATATGAAAAAATATGGGTATTTTTAGGGTTTTCTTTGAGCAGTCAAGAAATAAGATAAATGTATTAATGAGCATAGAAGCACTTTCAGTGGTAATAATGGTCTGATTTATGTTTGTTTCATATACATTTCATAATTAAATCTAGGAGCATAAAAATCTTATTTGTTTCATTTTCTGTCTAGTTATCTTTGATCACATTTTAATTGAACTGTAATATTTATGCTTTGTTTCTTTAGGCTGGCAGAGAGGACATTCTGAAGAGACTTCAAGAAAGTCGTTCTTTATCAAATCATATCCAGGTTACAGGGAATGAAGACACCACTGAAAAATGTTCGAAAAGCAGACCAAAAACACCAGTTAAATGTAGCGAAAAGAAAGGAACACATAGTGGAACAGGACAAATGAAAACCAGGGACAGTACTTATAGCTCTACTAATATTGACATGAAGAACAATAGGTCTAAAGACATCCTGAATACTGAAGAATGTAATACCAAAAATGTGGGTGATAACATTGAAAATTCTAGAGATAGCCAGAAAACTGTGCATGATACATTAAATATGTGTGGTAATAAAGAAAGTGTGGTTTATAATATACTTGAAACTGTAGATGCTGAATATTCTAAATGTTTAAACACGATGTTGGGCCATAATGACCCAGCTGTGATTAAGACTGAGGATATGTTAAATACTGATAGTTCTAGTCCATCAAAGAGACGAAAATATACAGATGTACTGGATACACTATGTTTAGACCTTGGGAACAGTTGTCATGGTCAAAGCAAACCTGGACCATCACAAAATAATCAATTAGATGAAATTTCAAAAAACGAGAAAACAAATCAAAATTTAACAAAATTAACAAGAAATCATGTTCCAAGATTTTCTAAAAGATTATGTGACCATGTTGAGAAGGAAGACCTACATGGTAACTTTGCATACTGTGCAGAATCTTCTAATTATGAATCACCTCAAGTGATAGATCCAACTAAAATTTTTAAGAATCTTGATGAAAAATTAACTGGTAGCAAAAAGTCAATAGATGAGAAGATTCATAGGGAGAATCATTCGTCTTCTGTGACCAAGAATAAAAAACCTGATCTGTCATTTTTAGATGACATATTTGGATAGTTTTTCTTTTACTGTTATGTTTTGTTTTCTTTGTAATATTAAAAGGAAAGGACAATTTTTATTTCCTATATATTCCTATCCTACCTATAGTAAACTTTACCGTGTCTGTCCAACAGGATTTTGCCTGACAAAATTAAAAACTGCTACCGCGTTTGGTCGAGTTTATAGTCCTTTTGTTAATCTCATATTACACTTTTTGAAATCAACAATTATTTTCCCCAGCTAAATGGCGTTGAGAAATGCGGCTGAATTTTCATTTTGATGGATCAAATTTCCATAGGAAGTCAGCCATTTTTGTTTCTAAAGGGGTCTAATGTTGTTTACAAAGGTTCGTCTGCTTTCGTAACGTACAACGGTATTCCGACAAACCGCAAGATTTTTCCCGCCTCAACTGCAGACGACATTACCCGAAGGATTTCGAATAGACAACAATGGAATTTTTCTAACGTTACACTTCCGTTCAAAACAAGGTAAAAATTTAGTGAAAATTCAGCTGCATTTCAGAACGCCGATTAACTGTGGAAATTAATTGTTGATTTCAAAAAGTGTAATCGGAGATTTACAAAAGGATCATAAACTCGACCAAACGCTGTAGCAGTTTTCCATTTTGTCAGGCAAACACCCATCGGAAAGACACAGTAAAGTTTACTATAGTCAAGCCTTTCACAATCCCTAACAATTATTATTTATCAATTTTTGGGTCAATTACATTGTACATCACCACTTTTAGGAAAATGTACCGTTATGCATGAAAATATTTAATAAAAAAAAAAATGATTTGGCAGACTATTCCAACCAACATTATTAAATATTTTCTTTTCTTTAATTTCTTTTAAAAGTTGAGCAACATTGTCCACTTTGTATAATCTAACTTGGTATTTCAGCTCATGACTGATTGTTGACACCATAATTATATTTATTACATAATGAATTTTTTTAATGATTTCTATTGGTTAAGACAAGGCAAAACTCCCAACTGTTTATTATGATATTGTTTGATTAAAACCATATTATAGTCTTTTGTAGAGGTCGATATAAGTTTTAATAGACTCAAAAATAAATATTAACCTCCGCCTTTGGCGTCGGTCAATATTATTATTTGAGTCTATTAAAACTTATATCGACCTCTACAAAAGACTATAATTGTATAGTATTGATTACATTTACTATACATGTATTCTTCCACAAACAATAAGTGACCACACTAAAAATTGTGAATTGCAAATATTATTTGATAACCATTGTTTTTATTTCTTTACTTTAAACATATTTTTTTGTCATAACCAATAGACAAATGGATGAGACACAAGTTTTCTCCATTTGATATTACTTATCATGATATTGAATTTAAAATATGACGATTGTTTAGCATAAACCCAACCCAAAGTTGTCTATATCCAACAATCAAACAAGCAATTGAAAACAGTCCTTAAATAACATGTGCTATCAAAAAATTGATGATTCTGAGGAGTAATGATAAGTCAAGGATAGGCAGATTCGTGGTTAAACAAAAAAGTGGACAACAAGAAAACAGACTACACAACACAAAACCAGAAACTAAAAAAAAACCACAAAAGCCACTACAAACCAGGGACTCAGAAGTGTAAGTAAAGACTGCCCCCAGCCTGGGCAGCCATCATATCTGTTAAAATTCGGTAATAATTCATATACAACGCTAGTAATAATCCTGCTAGTAGGTAAAGTGGTGATGACAAATGGTCATTTTTGACACAGATATTCCCTATTGGTCGACTAAGTCATGATGGTTAATGTAAAATTTGTGATTGATGCCTTCAATCTTGCCACTATGAACCCCTGGTTGAGTAGCTTTTCTGTAAGCATATGCCCACTATTAAGCAAGTATGAATTGGAAATACAAGATATTTAGTACCTGGGAGATGTATACTCCATAAGCAGGTGCTGCTGGAATGTTGCCTTACAAAGTAGAAAATTCACAATTGGCAGATTAAAATTATCCCTTTTGGCATACATTTTGGTTCTCAAAAGACTTTCTGTATAAAGTTATATGAAGTCATATAATGAGAATATAAATTGTTCAAAATTTCCATCCAAGATAGCTTAATTCTTATGAATTTGTTGTCTTTTAAAGACTATCTTAAACTATGTTTTGCTTTGTCATGTTTGCTGTCTGCTGTTCTGGACATGATTTTCTTCTCATTTAAAGCTGATTTTAGATTTTTATCAGTTTTAGAAAGTTTTGAAAATTTTTTGATTTGTCAAAATAGTAAGAGTAATGTTAATGTCAACCTTACTCGCAATTTCAACGTTATATAAATTTGTTTAAATTTTTTAGTGCTAATATAAATTAATGTCTTCTATATAAACAATCATGGTTTTTTATTAAAAAAAGACATTTATATGTCTTGTTCATGTGCATCAGCTATGGGTAATTTATACAGCTAGACTGGCTTTACTTATTTACAACTCCTACACTAGTTTAGGAATTGAAACCAAATTGTTTGTTGTTCATGCGAACCGAAAAATGGACTGGCATTTTTTATCTTGAAATCCTCTTAACACTATACCTGGCGGACACATTATTCCCCTATGTTTCCAACTGTTCCAATTCTTGGTGGCAAGTTTTTAATTGTACACCAACGAAACCGTATTCATTCAGAACCAAAAACAATAAAATAAACGTGGTTACATATCTTTTAAATTTAGTTATTATTTACAACAAATTTACTTAAAATTGAAAATAAGGAGACGGCATATATCATGTATTGATCTATACTTGCAATCGACGACGATCGGCTTTCCTCAGTCTATAATCTATATATATGACAAAAGGAACGATTTAATTTACCAATTGTAATTCTTCCACTCGTATGCAGCACTGCATGGGCTACAAAGGCTTATGGTGTATGTCTGGAACAACTGATAGAGATTTTCTTGGCGCGCAAAGCTTTGTGCGTAAAAGCTGTTCAACTGAAAATAGCTTATTAATTAAGTACCAACCGTCATAACGGTTGGTTCATCACTATGAAACTTTCGTATCTCTACTATGTGAGGATTTGTTTTGTCTTGCGATCAGGTTATGCAAGAGCTTGCAGTGAGTATACTCATTTTCGCCAACCTTACCAATTTATTTACCATACTGGTAAGCCAAGGTTGCAAGACAAAATGTCGCGTCCGCGCCTTGGTGTAGCAGCTATAATCAGCAACTCCTACTAAACTACTCAATGGAGGGTATCACTATTACAGTTCTTGCTTTTGAACACTAGCTTTATTATTGTTGCTCTAATAATATTTGTTTTATTATTTTAGGAGATATTTGATCGGCCATAGAATACGCGCACACATTGTTTTTTTTTTTTGCTGAAATCTTTATAGTTGGATTTCTTTCAAACAAATATACTGTTTTATTTTATTTAGAACGGCATCTTAATTGTGTACAGAGTTCTATCCATTGAAGAGCTATCCTTCTCTGCTCACTAATCCCCTGATCTATTCACATAATTTCATCATATCAAGTGTAAAGCTCTTTTGAACTCGCTATTAAATATTTAAAATTTTATGCATCAACACATTTTGACAGAGAAATCTTTCTTTGAAATTTACATAACATGCAACCGAAGTATTTTTCCTCTGAAATTTGAAAATCAACAAATATCGTGATACAGTTCCGTCCAAACCTGGAAACTAGTTTGAATTTTTTAGAGGAAAATTGAAGATTTTAAATTGATTTTTGCATTAATATCAATATGCTGTATGAAACATTAAAAAAATTGTGTTTGAAACGTACAACGAAGTCGGAAAAGGTAGACTCATTGTAGCAGCTTCTCAAGATTAAATGATACGTCCCTATAACCATCTCTCTTGACATCTCTCTTCTAGTGGTTCTCAAAACTCTTTGTCCATTAATTCGTCATTTCCAGATTTGATTTTTGTTTGTTAAATCGTTCTCGTCCAGTATATTTGTGAAATATTACTATCTGCATATTAAACTACAAATTAATCAATCAAAAGTAGTGGACCAATGTACATCTTTCTTTAAGAAGCAACAGTGATATAACTTGGAATATTTCAAAATAATTAAAAGAAATGTTGATTTTATAGTATCATGCAAGGTTATATGTGAATATTTTAAAGTTGTTCAAATAGATTTTAAAAACAATTAATCTTAAGATGTATCAGGCGAATCTTTCAAAATTGTTGATATACATTTCAAAATTTATTAACCTTTAAAGCTTCAATCATTAGTACATTATGCTTGACATTAACCTTTCAACAAACGGAATATTTTGAGGCGGATATGTACCATCTTTCGGTTTTTTTTATTCTAACGTACTTCTACATATATTGCATACCATCTTTTTGTGAATCTTTAGAATTCTACTATGATAATTATCTTGTAACGTATCATAATGTTAGATAGATGTTATTATTATTACACAATTTACCTCCAACACAGTTACAATAATTACCGCACTGCTTTGAAAAGAATAAATTGTTGCGTGCGTGTCCCAACTCTCGTACAGGATAAAGTATATTTCTATTTATGTCATTCATCATGTTTTCTTGTGATATTGAAACATTGCTTCTCTGTTGAAGACCTCCACCATACATATGATTATTATTACATTTTAAACCATTACATTTTTGAGCAAGCATGATATATAAATAATACATCGACTGAAAATTGAAAGAGCTATAGATTAGACCCGATAAAAGTTTGCAGACCATTTTTCTCCGAATACGGTATTAGTGTTATTTTAAAGAAAATTGGTTTCTTGTTTGAATTTGGGCGCCATGCTTTGTAAGAACCCAGAGATACTCTCTATAAAGTACACGTAGATCATATGGGAAATATGTGTAATTATAATCTTTGAAACAGTTAAAGAAATTTTATTTCACAAAGCAAGATAAATGTCACCAATAGATTTAAATGATCATCGAACATATCAAAAATACACGTACAACATATTCTGTGAAACCATTTACTATAAGTTTTCATGAGTTTTTCTGCTCTTTAATATTTTATTTTGTCTCAACACTTCATTTAAGTGTGAAGGGGCCTCGGTGGCCGAGCGGTTAAGGTTGTTCGTCTACTATTGATCACGTAGTCTCTAAACTCGAGTCTCACTGTAGGAAGGGTGCGCTTGACTCCAATCTTAATTGCCAAGGATTGCCAATTTTTCTACCGAATGTCGGGGATTTTCTCCAGGTACTCCGGTGTCCTCCGCCAATGAAAACTGGACACCATGATATAACTGGAAAAGTGCTGAAGGTGTCGTAAAACACCATTCAAAAAAAATAAAAGACATCTGATTAGTTTAACACAGAAAGACTGCGCAGTTGTCTATGATCTAAACATCGGTACAACTAATAAAGTAATATATTATCATGTGATGCCCGCATTGTTTTTAAAATCGTTTGACCACTCTCCGGCAATAGTTGACGTTGCGTAGTATATATACCCAGAATCCTGTGCGTAGAGATTGTCGTTTGACATTTGATGGCTGGCTTAAAGATCAATACTCATGTTTAGTCACCGCCATATTTCTTGAATATGGAAAACTTTTTGTCTTTTTTTACACAAACTGATATATTTGTCAAAAATTGAACTTTACACATTACAGTATCTGAATTGTTTCTCCTTTTGTTCTTTTGTATTTTGTGTTGACAAACTTCAGCTTTGTCCTCAAGTATAGATGGACCAAGTTCTTGTAACTTCTAGAGTAAATTGATAGACTGATAATTGTGTAATACACGCGGACATTTATTGCTTCTTGATTATGTAAATTCAGTTCGTTTAGATATATTGATGATGTCCTTTCAATTAACAATCCGTCAATTTGCTGAGTGTCCTCCGTTAATATATCTCTCCGAATTGGAAATTAAAGAAACTACAGAAACAGATTCATGTATACCATTTTGAGACTTACACCTCGAATATAACGCCAATGGTCATTTCAGCACAAGAATTTACGGCAAATGAGGCTATTTATCTTCAAAATTATTGAATTTCTTCACTTATGCAGCAATATTGCATCTACTCCTAAAATTTGTGTCTATAGTTTTCAATTAATCAGGTATGAAAGAGCTAGCTTGCAGTGAGTATGCTGATTTTTGCAAACGTCCCCAATTTCTTCGGGATAGACTTATAAACCAAGTTTACAATTAAAAGACGACTCTGCGCTTTTAATAAGTTTTACTATAAACACCATACAATTGTTGAAAAATTGAAAATATGACTGAGATAGTTTTCCCAACATTTGAATTCAGTATATAGTGATATTTAGTGAATCAGAAAGAAGATATTTTGACATATTAAAACAACGTGACATTCGATGATTATTAAATGCATCTATTACTTACTAGTTGTTTATGATACCGAACCATTTTCATTAACCCACCAACTCATAAAATTACAATAATGGAAGTGGGAGATTTGGCATGTCATAAAACTAGTTTAACCCAACATTTGTATACCAAGTCAGGTTTTATTGCTGTAATTGATATATTTTTGGTTGTTGTTTCTCAAGTTATGGTTGTATTGTCTTTTTGTAGTTTCCATGATATTCGTTATTTAGGTCTTTCCCCCTACAGTGGAAAGACCTTCTTACCTTTCTTCTGATTATAATTTTTTCCACCGTCATTTGCAAAAAAGTGTCGCGAGATATCATTTCCATACGTGGTTCTATGAATCGGTCATACTGGACAGTTCACCCTGTGAAACAGATATATTTTTAGTAACAGAGTTTTCTACCCCCAAACCGTAAACCCTTGTTAGCAGATAAACTCAGAAACTATAACCGATTCCCAAATATTCTGAAGGACCTATGTTCATGATTTCACACCAAACAATTTTTTGCCAATCGACATCCCGTTTACGTGTTTTTGACCAAAGAATGTCGCAACTCGTAAATTTTTTTTCTCGAAAACCGTATGTCATAGAGACATTGGTACAACCATAATTGATCCTAAATGACCTATGTTAGATTTAAAAGTGTCAAGGTCAAAGGTCAAAAGTCAAGGTCAAAGGTCACCATTGAGTTTGTTATCACTATATTTCATATACAACATAAAAGATAGACGCAGACAATAAATGGGTAAAAAAACATCTTATCGAGACCTTCATTTGTTACATAAGACTCGAAACTGTGCGATGAACTAACAGTATTCGAGTTACAGCCTTTGAGGCGTTTCGGTAAATCGGGTTTTTGGTTACAACTTGAAAACGGTTAAAGATAATATAGTAAACATATGTAATTTAAGTGATCAGTAGGAACATAGCTTCAATTTGAGCCATGATCAAAAGTCATAGGTCAAGGTCATACCATAGCAACAATGTAACTTCTAAAAAGTCCTTAGCAACCATATATTTTTTAGAATCAGAATGATATACTTTACTGAAATATGTCATTTTATGACCGGAAGTGGCATTTTGTCCCTAGTAAAGGACATCAAAGTCCTCAACAACCATATATTTTTGGCTCGGGACCATGCACTTTCTTTACTAAAAAAACTCTTTTTATAACTTTTATGACTGGAAGTGACAATTTGAGCTTAGCAGCAGACACAAAACCCCATATTTTCTGACTTTAAAGAGGCAGTGGGAAAGACCTTCTCAATTGTTCTCATAACAAATGGCAGTTTGATTTTGTTATTACCTTCATTCCCTATCCATTGCATTCAAGACTAATTGATGTTCTGCACATGCTGCAATTACACATATTCCACATTGTTACACGCTCCACATTGAACTATTTAAGCGTTCGCTGTGGTTTCATATTGATGTGTGGTAAACATTTGTACATCGATAGTCGAAACAGTGAAGAGTATTCCTAAACCAAGGCACGCCCGCTGTCGCCTGTCCTTAAAATATTTGATACTGATTACTGCATGGATTAAAATTGCTAAGCAGATTTTGGCCGTTTCCATGTGCTCTCAAAATAATTTGTTGTCTATATATAAATTTATGTTTTTTTGTAATAAAATTTGATTATTTGTAACTCTGAAAAATTGGAAAATTAAAAATAGACTGTCGTACTGGAAAAGGTCAAATTATGCACAAATTAAAGTTCTCATTATTTTTGTTAATAGTTTCTTGACCTCTTGTTCAAGGTGCACAAGAATCCTAGAGGTATTTTGCAATTTCAATATGGCAATACCCTTGAGACATACATTGTACGGTAGATTGCAAATGTATTGCACTTAATTTTGTTGTTATGTCTTGATTCTGGGTCTTTAATGGTATTTTTTATTGCAATGGATGATATTAAGTTCATTTAATGGGTTTGCTTGCTATTTTTAATTATAACGTGAACGGTTCTACATGTGTTTTGTCGGGCTTAATAATATTTTTTATGTATTTTTTTATTTATATACAAAAATTTGTCGAATTTTTACTTTAAGTTTTTTTGTTATATTCGTCAACGTTTTATATATAATTTGACATGTTATCTGATTTTGTGTTTGAAAGTTTATGCTCGTTTCTAAAAGCCGTTCTCCTTCAGATATTTTTTGTATCAACCACCCCCCATCCCCAAAGTGGCAGAATGTGTAATTACAATATGTGTTCACCTTCATGCTATTTCAGGATGGATAGCATATTTGGGTTGAGTTATGACGGGCTTTTTACTTGTTTAATACAATACTCTCACACAAAGGTTAAAAACATGAATGTGTGTTTGTTCGAATGCCACCTTCAGAAATTCTTCAGCTTTATAATTGCATTAAGTTTTTATTTGGAGAAGAAGCTGGATTACCTGGAGAAAACCACCGGCCTTCGGTAGGAAAACAGGCAATATATATCAATTAAGATTGGCGTCTAGTATACCCTACCCGCAAGTGAGACTCGAACCCGCAAACTCAGTGTTGACAGGGATGTGATAAATAGTAGACTATTTTGGCCACTGAAGCCCCCCAAAACATGAATGTAATGCAACTGTAACCAAACTTAGTAATTTTTTAACTGTTACTTTAGTCAATGATAATAATGATAATTATTAGTGATCTTAGGCTTATCATACGTGGACGAATAAAAGGAGGGAAATTAAAATATAAATTGTCCAACGGAAGAAACATTTTTTTTTAATTTTATGCATTGTTTAAAACAGATTTTCGTCTCGAAAAATACTTATTGAGATTACCAGACCATAACAGAATTTAAATAAAAAAATTAAGAACTTGCAATTTAAAAATTCCAGTCGAAACGGGAAGGTGGTTTAATGTACCCAAAAATGAACGGATTTGCAATTTATGTAATAAGCATCTTGGAGATGAATTTCATGTTATTTTCATGTGTCAAAACGATACAATACAAATGTTTAGGAAAAAATGGTTACCTAATTATTACACACAGTACCCAAATGTTGATAAAATGTCGTACTTATTGTCTTTCTGTAATATTAATGTCTGTAAGCGTTTATCATTGTTTGTAAAAAATATCAATGCATTGCTTTAATTGTCTACATTGTCCATTTCGTCTATATATTTCATTACATTGTATTCTCCTCATGTTACACAAATTTTGTGTCTGAGCGTTATTTAATCAATCTTGAAAATCTTGAAATTGTTAACATTTGTTTAAAACAAAAAATTCTGCTTTCATTTTGAATATAAGCAAGGACGCCATTTTTTTCTTTATTTAACTATAGACCTTTAACAACCCATGTTCTACTTTGTTGTTTGTTTGCTTTTTTATATTGTTTTCAGTTGTCTATTTTATGTTTTACTGTATATTTCGCTAAGATGCTGCAGTAGTTTAATTTTGTATAAAAACATTGAGAGTGAAGTAATGCCTAATATTTAATGCAATCTAATAAAAATTAAATCTTTCACTTGCTCCCCCCTTTTTGCTAGCTACACGCAGCGACCATAGCAAAAAGAGGGGAGCAAGTGAAAGATTTAATTTTAACTAGATATTTAATGTAGAGAATAAACACCTTTGTTACTTAAATTGGGCTTACTATGATCCATATGTGATTTGAAGTAAAATATTTTGGCTTTGACAACTTTATCAAAAAAAATATTTACTATTTTTCATGTCTGATTTTGCTAATGTTTAAGTGCCCTCGAAGCAGTTTGACATTTTTTATTCTTGAGTATATTAGAGTACATCGCTCGACAGCTGACAGATAAAATTAAGACTTATTAAAACATATTGTATGAACAAAAATAGTACGGAAAACATACATTATGGTAACGACGAACCAGATTTTAAGTGCTTGGGTGATTACTCACAGTCCGGTAACTGGTTTCGGTTATTATCAAGAACTTTTTTCTTACATTCTAAAAGGGGTCTTAATGCGAAAGTAAGAATATTGTCAATGGATTTAAAAACATCATAAATACTAAATTTGAGTTTAGCAACGTATCAAGGCTGTGTAGTAAGAGAATAATCACAGACCACACAATACATTGAAATATATATTTAAATCATAATTATATACAAAACAAAGACAAAGAGTGGTCGCACACCTCATGGATAAAATGTATACAAGAATTGTCAACATCAATTAATACAAACTTTGAAAAAGACTAACGTCAATAAATGTGTTCGTTAATTCAATACGACAAGAAACTAAAAATTTAGAAATCGTGCTATAATTTAAAGTCCAAGGATATTATCTAAGAATATGCCAAACATCGAAAACATGGTCATAAAGTCGAAGATAATCTCTTGACGACAATAAATCTTGCATCTTAAAAATATTTAATAGCATTTATTTCTGTATTTTTCTCAGAATTTTCTACTCAAACCTAATTTTATTTCTAAAATTAATAAATTACAACTTTGCTAAATCCGTAGTGAAACAAACTCAAATTGCAAGATGACCCGTTATAAGTATTGTATTTGATATTATGTCTTGTGAGCTAAATAATAACGTCATTCAAAAACTAAAAATGTTACCTCATTTAGAGCCTCTTATAAGAAATGTCTTCTATTCATTGGTGTACATAGCTATAATGGTTGTAGAGATATTTATTCATGTTCTCTTATTGCTTCAATTAAAATGATCAATGTTTATGTGAAGAATCGGGAAACTTGATAAGAATAAGTAACAAACATTCACATAAGGGTTTAGTTTATATTAGATTAGTTTTTAAGTTCTAACCATCTATACACTCAGAGAATATCATTGAAGTGGACTAAAATATCTTCATTTAAGTTTAAAATAACTGATGGTAATTGCTTCTGACCTTCTTTAGTTCAACTTGAATAACACTGTGGATAAGTCTTTAATTTGTGAAAAAGGAGAGTTGTTAGATGATTAAAAGTTTCTTAAAACCTTCGACAATTAAATCGTCATTTGATTTTGCCTGTACAAAATATTGTATTATTAACATGAATAGAGTAACCAAATTAAAACTTTTCTTGACGCCGACAATTTTAATAGTCTAAAAAAATTGTAACCGTTACATATCAGATCCTAATATCTCAGCTGTAGCCTCGAACACTTTAGCATTTTTTTTCCGGGTGGGGGGGGGGGGGACTGGTGCAAAATTCAAAAGGACACCTTCATTTTTATGGCTGCATATACATTGGACTCTAAGTTTTTTTATTTTAAGCACTTATAGGACAACAAATTTCTTTCATAACAATACCAATAATGTAAAAAAATATTTTTATGACGTCGTAATTCTAAACCAAGTAAGGAAACAATTTGTTTATCAAACATAAATACTTAATTGTAACCGTACAGTTATTCAATAGATACAACAACTACTTTCTAATAACACATCTTTTGTAGGACAGCAACTTTTTGTATTTTTAGGAGATAGGGCATAGTTTTTTAAACATGATAATTTGAAATGCACAGGCCCCAACCCACAATTAATATTGATCGGTCCCTTACTTTGTTAGGTCATTTTCCACAGAAGGGAGTTACATCTAATTAATCTGTCTTGTCCTAGTAGCTGGAGCCATGTCATCGAAGATGTACATGGAGGAATAATCTTTATCCTAAGTCATGTCACCGAAGGTGTCGCAAAATAAGACGTGTCATAATTGTTATTCTAACTAAAAATACGTGTCCTTAGATGGTCTTAGAATGTCCACAATTATAATTTGTTTTATTTTTTACTTTTTTGGTTTTGATTTTTAATATAACATTGAAAAAGTGGCTTAATATCACAAACTTTTTAACATTTTCTAACATTATTTGAAGCTTCGTTTTCATACAATTTGGACTCCCTTTCTTACTCATTATAGAGATTAATTATATATATATGTCTCTGCTCATTATAATAAATTGTAACATAAAATCCTTTGATCATCTAAAATTAAACAAGAAAAGACTAGTATGTATTGTCTAAATTAAAACACTACGATAATATTGGATTAATGGTCACGTGTGCCTGTTAAACGCAGGGAGCACCAACCATGCAATAACCTACAACAATTAGAACTAATAATGCACAGAAAAACTCCGCCTCAACAGGAGCAGTCTATACTTTAGTCCCTGGCCTCAGTTATGTCAAATTTTATTTTGGTTTTCACTACAAAGAGATAGCACGAGCTTTAAATATCAGCTTTTCATTTGTTTGGTAGAATATCGGTAGCAACATAATAAACACCACCCTCTTTGTTTAATAGTATCACCAATTATTAATGGGTGTGTTTGTTTGTTCGTTTAATGGTGTTTAACGCCAATTTCAGCAATTGTTCAGCTATATCATGGCGTCCAGTTTTTATTGGGGGAGGAAGCCGGAGTACCCGGAGAAAACAACCGACCTGCGGTAGGAAAACTGGAAATCCTTGTCAATTAAGATTGGAGTCGAGTACACCCTGACTGCAGTGAGAATCGAACCCGCAATCTCAGTGTTGACAGACCACGTGATGAATAGTAGACGAACTAGCTTTACCACTCGGCCACCGAGGCCCCTTAATGGGTGTGATCTAGGGGCTTATTCCGGTTATAAGTAATTTATAGCAACACAGTCCTCGTTAAGCAAATACACTTTCTCATGCTTCGCGTTGGTAAATGTATTTGTCTAACTCGGGAGACTGTGCTAATTATAACTTGTGTTATAAGTTTATATTTAAATAGCAAGGTTTCAGCACGAAATCAGAAATCCACCTTTGAACCAAAACAAAGCAGACTCAATGCAGTCAAATTGGTTTTGTTCAATTATAAACTCGTGCCAAATTATTAAATCACATTAAATGTACGTTACAAAGACATTTGACGTTTTATTGATATCAATTACATAATAAATATGTGTGATTAATTAAGAATTTTAAGTCATCCAAATTTTAATGTTTACGCCACTCAGGAACCTATGAATCTAGTCCCAGCGCCACTTAAAACGGTAAATCAACGTTTTATAAACATGTATCAATAAATATAGTATATATGTTATGTTTCTTATGAGAATACTTAAGACTGTTAGGACATCTTTGCTAGGATGGTCTTAGGATACCTTCGGTGTGAGGGCTTAGGCACGTTCTAAGACTGTCTTTAGTCAATCATAACTACGTCGTAAGACCTATTTTAAGATATTGTCGAAAACATGGCCCCATGTCTTCAGTTGATGTATCATATGTGAAGCCCATTGTGACACTAGTGAATGTCTCAATGTTAGGAAGGGAACGTATAGAACCGTTTTTATTCCATGCCATTAAATAATGTGACTGTTCCGGGGTCAAAGTTTGTTTTACGTCGGCTGTATGTCTTTGTTTTATTTTTGTTAATAATTTGGATTTTAATTGCTTCTTTTGCATAGAATTCGTGCGCGATAGAACATGTTATTTTTGTTAAAGTCGTATAATAATTAAAACAATAGCTTATTTGGACATTTTTGGATAAATAGATTTATTTGTACTAAATTTAAAAGTACCACACGACTGGCATGACTTTTAAAGCAGACCTTCATCAGAATTCTAACCTGGTCCTAGTAAAAAGATTGATGTCCTATATAAAGACGAAAATTAAAACTCGTTTACACAATAATTGTACTGGAAGCTTGACTAATAATTGCAGTACTAAAGACTGTACATCAAGTTGTGACATACCATTTGTTTTTTTGTTCTGATGAAGACTCCGTAGAGTTCGATTTATCCTGATATGTGATGAACGGGAACAAATTAGACGTCATTTACATTATCTTTACGGCTTTCCAGTCTAGTTATTAAAACTTTCCATGTCACTAGATATATTGACTTTTATATACATTTATATAGGTTATAAATCATGGTGTGCTTTAATCTCAGTTCCAACAACTGTGCTGAAAGAAGTCGATTGTCTATTTCAGTAACTATTAACGTTAGAAATAATCAGTTTCTTACTTTGGTATTTAAAGAGATCGTTCAATTCTCTCTACTAAGCGGACTGAATTTCGGGATCGAACTTTAGTGTTGTCCTCGTTTTCTCATTTCATCTGATTTTCAAAATTACACACTCAAAATTTTAAATTACGCACTCAAAATTAAAATATGCACACAAAATTTTTGATTTCGCACTCAAAATTTTACGAAAACAAACTCAGAAGGGAGATTGAAATTACACACTCAAAATTTTAATTCATGCACTCAAAACTGAAAATTACGCACTCAAAACAGAAAACCTATACACTCAAAATTGTGCACACCTTTTTTACGCAGGACTTATAAATATATTCATTAAATTGATTTGAATATTTCAATCCTGTTTTTGAAGCTTGAAACGGGTCACTGTAAAACAACGAACGAAACAGACGAAACCATTTTTCATTTTTTTTACCTCCTACCTTCGGCCCTGTATCTCAGACGCATATTAACTAAAGTGTGTGAATTATTCCATTGAATTATGTTCTATGGTAAAACAAATAGTTTATCTACGGGTTTTATCAAAATGCCCGTTTCGTTTCGTTTCTATTTCGTTTCATTTTTTACTGTAACCTGGGACACTTTCGGTACTCCTATCTTAATCCGAAGGTAATAAGGGGTTAAGGGTTGTGAAAGTTGCATTGTATTTTCAAACACGTGTAACAAGGATTGAATAAACTCAAGCAAATCTTCTGTGTTGGATTTCAGCACTTCCGGTTCGCTTTAAAACTCAAAAACCACACAGATCATTTTTTATTTATTTATAACTTTATGAATATTTATGAAAATAATGCGCACAAATTTGAGTGCGTAATTTTCGGTTTGGAGTGCATTAATTAAAATTTTGAGTGTGTAATTTAAATCTACCTTTTGAGTGTGTTTTCGTAACATTTTGAGTGTATATTTTAATTTTGAGTGCGTAATTTAAAATTTTGAGTGAGTAATTTGTGATGATATTTTGAATCATACTTTTGACGAGAACGGCGTGCCATATATCCAGTCACGTGAAAGCTTACACTTAACCAGTTTATTGAATTTGTGGGTTTACGGAAAGTGGCGTTGTCCGGTGTTTTCAGGGCTTTCATGAAGTATGTTGCTATCAGTTCCAGTTCGTTACTGAAAGTGGTTTTGTTTACGCGGCGGGCCTTCGTACATTTGTACTCGTACAAAGTTGATATGTCACAATTTTAGAAAAATAACCTTATTTAAGGCGCCGTTTAGCCGTATGGTTAACATCTTAAAAATACTTTAAATCATTAATTAAATTTACAAGTCGACTTTGGATTCATATGTCATGGTAGTGTCGTTCAATGCGATATTCATTCGTTTTAAGTGTAAAGAAGAAATGTTTTATCTTTCGTCCAGACTTCTGATTTTATTATCGACGCTGCTTTAAGTCTTTGAAGTATAGCTTTATTTCATTCCGGAAAAATCTATAAACTATGCACTGTATCATGATCCATCTCAGACAAATTAAGCTTGATTGTAAAACATGAATATCGTTTCACTTAAAATTAATATCTCTAAAGATATATTGCAAATTGATTGCCTTTGTAATTCTATGTGCATGCTATTATTCTGCAAAATTAAAAGTTACATCGTTAATGAGTCTTTCTTGTTTTTGATAACGTAGGTTTGTATTAAAGAGTTAATTATTTTACTATTTAATTTTATTTCTGTGTTTCCTGTTTGACATTTTTACATGAACAAATAAAGGACAATTAAATTCTAAATGTAGCATTATTTTAACTTTCTTTTTTATATTATGGCACTTATTAACAGCAGTAAATGTACCATTTATTTAGTAACTACACATGCATAAACCGTTTCACACACATCAGCGAATAACCAAACGATTTGACTTTTTACAAATACATAAGCTCACTTAGTCTTCTTATTGAGTGAATTAATTTTTATGTTAATTTCTCAACGTTATTTAATAAAGACCTTGCATCTTCCGTAAAAGTAAGACGATGAACGAAGGCATTAATGATTGTTAACTGCAAACTTCATATAAGGAGTATATTTGCACGATTTATTTCCAGAATGCTAACGCTTATCGGCAAAGTGTCCACATAAAGTAGAAATAACAAAAATGGATAACGAGTGCATAGTTTTGCGCCTTGTTAACTTATATTGTAGATTTTCGGTCTTCGCGAAAAGAATGTCTTAGATTTCGTGGATAGCATGTGTAGTGATAATTTTCAGAGGTTGTAACTGAGAGATGGCTGAATATCATGTCAAAGGGTTTTAATAATGAAACAAGTATTATCGTGCATGGTTCAATTAGAATCATAAAGGCATGAATATTGTTATTATACTCTACAGGTCAGTTAAGATTTGTTAAAGGTTAAATGACAAATATGCAGTGGATATTTTGTTTAAAGTATAATTTATAATTTCTTTGTTACCTTTTGGACCTAATTCGATTTGAATCTCAGTAGCTTTAGTTTTACAATAAAAATGTCATCAAAGATACCAAGGTTAAGGTATTTTACTACGCCGGACGCGCATTTAGTCTAGTCAAGACTCATCATGATAAGCATCACTAAAAGCGTTTCACAATGGAAGATTATTAAATTAATTTAAATCATTTTCGAAATTGTATGGCATTTAATAAAAACAATGACAAAATCACTGAAAAAAAATCAATTATATTCTTCTTAACATGAACATGTGACTACTGACTGGTAATACCCTCAAAGACATACAGTCCATCAGCAGAGCAATGAACATGTGACTACTGACTGGTAATACCCTCAAAGACATACAGTCCATCAGCAGAGCAATGAACATGTGACTACTGACTGGTAATACCCTCAAAGACATACAGTCCATCAGCAGAGCAATGAACATGTGACTACTGACTGGTAATACCCTCAAAGACATACAGTCCATCAGCAGAGCAATGAACATGTGACTACTGACTGGTAATACCCTCAAAGACATACAGTCCATCAGCAGAGCAATGAACATGTGACTACTGACTGGTAATACCCTCAAAGACATACAGTCCATCAGCAGAGCAATGAACATGTGACTACTGACTGGTAATACCCTCAAAGACATACAGTCCATCAGCAGAGCAATGAACATGTGACTACTGACTGGTAATACCCTCAAAGACATACAGTCCATCAGCAGAGCAATGAACATGTGACTACTGACTGGTAATACCCTCAAAGACATACAGTCCATCAGCAGAGCAATGAACATGTGACTACTGACTGGTAATACCCTCCAAGACATACAGTCCATCAGCAGAGCAATGAACATGTGACTACTGACTGGTAATACCCTCAAAGACATACAGTCCATCAGCAGAGCAATGAACATGTGACTACTGACTGGTAATACCCTCAAAGACATACAGTCCATCAGCAGAGCAATGAACATGTGACTACTGACTGGTAATACCCTCCAAGACATACAGTCCATCAGCAGAGCAATGAACATGTGACTACTGACTGGTAATACCCTCAAAGACATACAGTCCATCAGCAGAGCAATGAACATGTGACTACTGACTGGTAATACCCTCAAAGACATACAGTCCATCAGCAGAGCAATGAACATGTGACTACTGACTGGTAATACCCTCAAAGACATACAGTCCATCAGCAGAGCAATGAACATGTGACTACTGACTGGTAATACCCTCAAAGACATACAGTCCATCAGCAGAGCAATGAACATGTGACTACTGACTGGTAATACCCTCAAAGACATACAGTCCATCAGCAGAGCAATGAACATGTGACTACTGACTGGTAATACCCTCAAAGACATACAGTCCATCAGCAGAGCAATGAACATGTGACTACTGACTGGTAATAACCTCAAAGACATACAGTCCATCAGCAGAGCAATGAACATGTGACTACTGACTGGTAATACCCTCAAAGACATACAGTCCATCAGCAGAGCAATGAACATGTGACTACTGACTGGTAATACCCTCAAAGACATACAGTCCATCAGCAGAGCAATGAACATGTGACTACTGACTGGTAATACCCTCAAAGACATACAGTCCATCAGCAGAGCAATGAACATGTGACTACTGACTGGTACCCTCAAAGACATACAGTCCATCAGCAGAGCAATGAACATGTGACTACTGACTGGTACCCTCAAAGACATACAGTCCATCAGCAGAGCAATGAACATCGGAATTGTAATATAACAGTATAAGTGAAAGCTGTTTTTTTCAATTTTCTAAAAAAATTACATTGAAAACGATAAAGTAGAATTTTACATTGAATAATATAGTAGAATAAATTTCCAACCCTTTGAACAGTATCTATGATATAATTCGATGTTATTTTACCATAAGCTTCCGGTTGGGTGCATATGATAATTGGTAGTACATTTGCAGTTGCTGTTTCAGATAAAATATTAAGTCGCTGTTCAAAACCAAATAGCTTTTAATTGCCACGTTTTTTAAGTTTTAGAAATGTACAATAGCTATATTTCCAATTCTTATGGAACTGTTCGGGATGAGTTTGGCGTTTTACCATCATGCATACTTTCCTTGAGACGTCAATATATTATAAGCACATGAATCTAACCTTTGATGTAATTCAACCAAGGACTTGAATTGATTATCTGGATACTTAAACATATCGATATAATATTTGCCCATTTATAATTTTAATTAAACATCTACCTTGCACAGTTAAAAAAAGATAGGCATTAGATTATACTGGTTCACCATAATTTCTAAAATTATACAAATAAGGGCTTGAAATTTTATATTAACTGCTGGGTGCTTTATAATAATTATTCTCACGAGTGTTCATGCACTCAACCAGAGTAAACGTTTAGTACCACACGCCGACACTTATTTTCTATAAATTTTTATAACATTTACTTAACAGACATTAAAATATGTTGACAGCTTTTAAATTTCTCAGTTACTACCAAGGCGTTAAATGCAAATTATTTTTAGTTACACAATATCTTCAAGCCTCCATACTTTATATCCGGTGGTAATGTTGCTTAAAATGATAAACAATCATTAGTTTGCCGCGTTTTCATAGTTTTCTAATCATGTATAACGTGTGTTGTTAATATTGTCTTTATACAAAATACTGCTGAACGCAAGATTTTCAGCATGAGCATATATAATTTTACAGATACTTGAAATAGACATTGAGAACCATTTGATTATTTCGAAAAATCATTTTACAATAATTTGAAAGCTTTTCTATTGAAGAGTAGGCGCAAAAATGTTGTCTTTAAAATTTTGTGAAGTTTACAAGTAGGAGTTTTAAGGATGAGACCGCTGTGTTTGTCAATATCGGTCGCCATTTATAAATTACTTTACGTCAAGTAGATTATTAGCCCAACATAATTTCAATACGACTAAAATTGTTTTGAAATGTAATTTCGCTATTAACAATCTTAATACAGCATGGTTTATTGTTAAACTTCTATGATGTATTTATCGACTCCTAGTTAAAAAACGTAATATGGCAGTCAATTTATATCCATTTATCAAAACCAACAAAATTACTTAGGCGTCGCGTTAGGTTCATTATCAACCTCTTGCATTAACTAATTTAATTCTAGAGATATATATGTACATTCATTTTAATCGGTTCTGTCAACTTAAAAGTTCCATTAGAAAGATTTTTAAGGATATATGCAATTATGACGACATTTATAATGCATAGTCAGTTAAAGTCTTTTCTAGTTGTACCTTAAGTGATTAATAGCCAAAATATCATTTTATATAGCACCATAAAACGATTAAATGTTATAAGAGAATGCATTTCAAAATTGATATTCCACTTTTTAAAAACCAGACGCTGCTTTTGACCTAAAGATGTTCTACCACGGATGGTTGAAACTGAGTTGATGGCATATCTCCACAGTTTGTCTAGCAGTCATCGCTATTAAAAATCTATCTCCCAAATGCGCCCATACATTTGTAGGTTTTGCTTTACCTAGATTTGACCTCTTCACGGACATGAGTATGAGTAACATGACGGGTGTTTTATATGAAACAGGCACGCTTACTCTCCCATGTTTTTTGTTAGGTTCATGTTACTCATTTATTGGTTTGTTTGGGTTTTTTTCATTTGTATTGTTGTTGTGTTCTGTTTTTTGCGTCATGTGTCTTCGTGTTTCTCTTTTTTGATACATATTTTGTTACGATCCTATGGTTTTCAATTCTTGTTGACCGATAGGTTTTCTTACAATATACTTAAATTTATCCCAAAAAAAAAAAAAAAAACGACCAACCGCCAACAGAAGTAGACGCCAGATCAAAACGGATAACCGTTGAAAAATATTTCGATTTAATAAAACTTTTTTTCTGTTTGAAAGAATTGAAATAATAGCATGATTGACTGAATATCTGCTTAACGTTTATTGAGCGAATGTTCAGCTATTCAGGACCAGAACAAGATAATAAACAACAAATCAAGGAAAAAGGAGAAACATTCCGAGTGTTGAGTCCGGACATTTGATTGATCCTTTTGTACCAAATACAATGAGCCTACTTGTACCACTCTTCACAAACATATGTCCCACTGAGGTTAACAGTCCTGATTTTTTTAGTATACCTTACTACCCCAAACGAAAGGCCTTCTCTTTCCGCTGACCAGTTCCAAGGGTCGTGCCCTGGGCACCTTTCCTAGTATTTAATGCAATAAAAGTAGATAACAACCAATATTGCAACATTTCGAAGATGCATTCTTATAGATATACAACCGCACGACTCGGCTTTGGTACAGCTTAGGTAAATGACCATACAATATTTTAACATAAAAAATTAGCCATAAAAATTTGCAATTATACATACTATTTGGATCCTCTTTTTTGGCTTCCAGTTTTTGTTAGATATGTTACCAATGAAAATTTCCATTTTAAGTGAAATTTGTGTTAAATGAATACAGTGTGTCTTAGAAAAAAGTTACAGTTCCAGTATGATCAGAATAAAGTCACTTCAAGACTTAATAGACAGCAACCAGCAAATCGTTCTCATTCGGAATATATTTTTTATGTTTGTATGACATCTTGTCAACTACGCATTTGACCTTCGTGTAAAAATCTAAACTTTGGATCGATTTGTCTGCGACTGGCACGTATTTGCTATTGAAAAAGATAGAAATATCGGAAAAAAGAATACTTACACATAACTCGAAAAGTTTACAAATATGAAACCATTCAGTTGTAATCATGCATCGATGCACAATAATAAGTCTTGCAATTAGACGGATGAACACGTCTTGTCAGTGATATATAATTTTAATACAACATTGCTTTTATTATTATAACCACCTTAATATGTATTTGTTTCCAGTATATTCCATATTTATGCTGCATTTGTTCATATTTCAAACAATGTTGTGTACGATTTGCTGGCTCAGTGTAATCTGTTACATAAACAAAGCAAATAAGCAGAGTAGCTAGACAGGGAAAAAATAATATATTACACTGATATACAAATACAGCTTTTCTCTTAGTCAATACATATTTAAATCGACTGAGAAATGTATATTGACCCAGGACGTAGTCGATTGATAGCTGGATGTAAAATATGATCGGCTGATTTCGAAACGTCACACAAGTTTTTGAATTTTTGAATTATTTGTTCTGTTTTTAGTAACCGTGCAATCCGCAATTAATTAGTTCAATCAGCCAAATTACAAAATATCACGTTGTAGACTTTGGAAAAATTTAAATACAGCAAAATTGCAAATTTTTTTAACGCACAAGATAAAGAACAACACAAACAGAGCTCTACTGGAATAATATAAATTGCATTTAGTGGTTTTTCAAGAAGTTATCAAGATATGAAACTAAATAAAGTCTTTAGTGCTAAAATAACATAACAACAACAAATGCCAAAATTATAGAAATACATGTCATCCTTACGAATTTTTTCAAGATTTTGATCACAAACCATATCTTGTTGTAAATCATGTATTTATGTGAAGTTTTTAGCTTGAAAGAGCACCTGTGTTACGAAACATGTGAAAAACAATTTGCAGTCATTACACATCAATATTGGCTGGAATGTCATTCAGACTTTGTCAAAGATAAAAAAAGGTAGTTCGTCTACTACTGATCACTTGGTCTGTCAACACTGAGATTGCGGGTTCGATTCTCACTGCGGACAAGGAGTACTCGACTCCAATCCAAATTGACAAGGATTGCCAGTTTTCCTACCGCATGTCGGGGGTTTACTCCGGGTACTCCGGCTTCCTCCCCGAATAAAAATTTGACGCCATGATATATATAGCTGAAAAATTGCTGAAAATGGCATTAAACATCACCCAAACAAACAAACAAACAAACAATATTCTGCATAAACGAGTGCTAGGGAAGCAATCCAATATAGCAAAAGAAAATGTATGTTAAGGAATTGAATCCATCTTGCTTGTCGTATAACTTTGACTTACCCGGCGCTTTTTGGTAATTTCAAGACATAGATTAAAATACAAAGCAGACTTTATAAAACTGTTTGTTATCTCTTTAATCACCATATAATTCAGATAAAGTCTACAAAACATGTATTGTTCACTGATTTTACATCATCTATACATCGAAAGCTGATATTAACTAGTATGTTATTTTTGTCCGCAGCAGTCAATGAATAAAATTTACATCATTTTAAAACAGAAAAAGTCATTCTAATGCAATTATTGTTGTAAAGTAAATTCTCATTGGAGAAAGTTAATAATTTCATGGAACAATTCCACGACTCGCCGTCGTAAATAAAAAAAACATTTTCATCAGTCATTTTAGTTTTTTTATTGCTGCAGCATTAGAATAGAGATAACCGTTATGCATTTGAAGATTTGCCGGTATCAATAAATGATTAGATGTAGGCAAATACTCGTTTACTGGCTTCGCTAACGTGTCGCCAGTAAACTAAATTTTCGACCATAAAATCACCAATTGATTGAGTATAATCTTCATATACAAACAGTTATATCCTAAGTGAGTGAGGGAACACAGATCGTACTCATTGGTAATGACAAACACAAGAACCATGCATAAAACTATGATGTCGATTTAAAAGTCTAGAATTTAAATGTTACCTTCTTCTTTATACGTGGTGCTAGCACCCGAGGTATTTAACGAATTTACCCCCCACCCACACCCTAAAACTAAAATACTGGTATCTGTACATGTAACGATTGGTATAAAACTGATTATATTTTATTTTATTTGAAAACATTAAACATACGATTTAGAAACATTGAGAGTGTTTAGGGGAAAATGATACCTTATTTTTATTATCTCATCATTTGGCGTCTAAATTGGTCAATCTTATACAAAAAAAGTTCACTTAGAAAAAGGTCTAAACTTCATAGAGACGGACATCTAGATTTGTCAACTTTTGTGAATTGTCTTTCCCGCGAGCTTAAGCCCGACAGAAGACAACCCAAGCAAGTTGATAATTCTGGATGTTTTATAAAACCTTGCAAATCAACATTGACCAACTTTAAAGAGCCAAACATGCTTTTTAATTACGTTATTTCTCAAAACTATGTGTTTAAAAAATTCGTTCTTAACCATAATTTTAATGTAAACAATGCAAGTTATTTCCGTTCGTCGATTACGTGAGGTTTAAAGAATTACGTTGTCACACTGAACAATTCTAATTTGCCAATTGCCGATCATATTATTTCAAGGTGACACTTGTTCTGTCTCTCCGTTTAAGAGGATGTCACCCTCTGCAAGAAAATTGTTGCAAAAAATAACTAAAGCAAGTTAAGTCAAACAAGTTAATATGTTATATGTTACATAACATCGACTTAGTCTTTTCTAAACATTTAAATGTAAAACGCAACTGGACTAAAGTATCAACAGATTCAAATGTGGAAAAACCTATTTAACCCGTTTGAAATGCATATAGCAAGTCAGGACCATTGCTGTAGTGGTAATATTTTTGGCCGTTGGTCTTAAGTTTGTCCGTTAAAAGGACTTTAATTTGTGTGTGGATTGTCTTGTTGACTGTATCCTTGGTGTTCGGTGCTTTGTGATTAATTTCATATGAACTGAAGAAATACAATTATTTACTCCGAATTCCATTGTTTACATTCTTTAATATTTTATGGAGACACATCCGAGGGGCTAAATTTTCATTGTCAGAATAATGATGTAACGCTTTCTGACTTGATACCAGCATTTTTTGCATTATTAGTATTATAATCATTACTAGTTTTTTCCTTTGACAATAGTAACGTTATAAATATTTAAAATTAAATTGTTGATATATTATATGCAAATGCAAAGAAGTATTAAAAGATACTTGTTAAAAAGGGGGTAAATGGTACGTTGAATAAACTCAAATAGCCTTTTTTCTTATCCATTTCAATTTGTTAGCACAGTATTAGCAAATACATCATAACTTTATGTGTGATATTAATTATAACAGATAGGTTCGTTCACTCCGATTGCCATATCTTCTAGTCTTTCGACGTCCAAGGGGATACATTAATCATGTTAGGATGATAAGCATGCTAATTTTTCGAAGACAGATCTGATACTTTAGATTGCACAACTTTCTGACAGCTTTCAAGGTTTATGATAAAAGAGTAAACAATCTGCAAAGATTGTAAATGTCTATTATGTTAACTCCCAACTAATTTTCTTAAAATCAATTATTCTTTATCGTCAAATATTTAAGTTGATTGATTTGATTTTCTAAACTTGCGAAAACATTTAATTTTCAAGATGATATAATAGTCTGATGTTTAGAAGGAACTTGCATCATGGACACGGTAATTACATTAATAAACCATTTTATTTCATGTTGATTAAAAACAAGTCAATTTATAATGTAAATGTTTGGCTGTAAGGGCAATAACACGTATAAAAATTAAGTTTATCAACTCCTACGTACAAATATTCATTCAATTCGATAATTAATGTCAATTCTTCAAATCAAATTTTTATTTGTATTCTTTGTATAAAGTTCTTCGAGGCCACTAGAAATCTAAAGCTTACTAATTTTGGTTAATTAGGATACAAAGGTGCTGATCAATAACATATTTTAAAAATTAGCAGTATCCCTTGGTGTGGTAGAACATGTACGAATGTGTTGATCAATAACATATTTGAAAAATTCACAGTATCCCTCGGTGTGGTTGAAAATGTAAGCACTTTAATTGAAATGCTTTTATTGTCAAGTTAATGCCGGAAACTTCAGCAAATGTATTATATAACTTATGTCGTCTAAGATTTTCTTTGTTAAATTTCGTTTTGTACTCTTACATCAATTTTATGAACATAGCAGAAGAACCATGGAAATATGCAACAAATATGTATTTGTAGACACTGAAGCTATTTTTGTAAGCATTGTTGAAGCAGTAGAGGAAATGAATGATTGATCTCTTTGTAATGACTGTTAATTCCTTTGCTAAATAGCGTCAATTATGTAGTTTGAACTTCGTTAATTAATTTTCATGCTATCTCACATATAGAAATAATCTGCTATTTGTATTAGATAGAAATCGCGAGAGAAAAAAGTCAACCGGACGTTCGTTTTGGTGTTTGCAAAATGTTTCAGGAAGATCATATTTTTTAAGGTTGTTTTCGTTGCTATTGAAATTTGCGATTTATTTTACTTTGAAAATCTGTATATACAATTATGTTCATATATATCACTGAAACTACACACATTAGTAAAAAATGTAGCTAGAGTGCACAATGTCACGCACATTGTTTACATAGATTTCACTGCCAAACTATCGGGTAAGAACAATCTTATCAACAGCCTAATAGGATTGGACACAATATTGTAGTATTATTGCTAAAAGTTTTCCATAGTAGTAGAGTTGTTTTATGAGGCAAGCCATATTAGACCGATGCGTAGCTGGTGTAATATGCCTAGCAGAGGATCAAACCTAGCTAATATTTAAAACGCAATAATACCTTTATTGACTTATCGCAATATTTTATATCCAATGTGGACCCAAAACTAGGCTGGACCAATACATAATATTGGACAAGTAAATGTCGTACTTTAGTATTTAATATTGTATTGGCGGCTATAGCCATACTATTGTTAGTCAATAATACAAGCACAGAAAGGAAAGGGCAATAAAACAGAGAGAGCAGACGCTTCATTTAGAACAATTGGCTACTATTATTATATGCATACCTTGTGTGGTACGCAAGATAAAACCACATTAAACGTTAAACTTATTGCAGAACATATAGGAATGATACAATTGAATAAAAACAATGTTGAAACGAGAGCAACATGACATTTATGTAGAAATTGCCTTCTTTGACAAATCAGTGTTCCAACAATGAATCGTTAACTAGGTTATTGCATAGTTTTATTTGCATGTCACGTTCTTTAAATTTGTACTTTAACGTAAAATTCCTTATTGATAGCTTGTAAATTTCTTTTGACAGCTGTACATTTTATCATATTAGAAAATAAAGAAGCTACTATTTGTTGGCAGAAACATAATAAGGGCCATCTTTCATTCAATGTTTTGCACAACCTCCGAAAGATCCATTCACATTTTGAACAACGTGTGCAAGTGGCAAGATAATTTATTGATGGAAATACTTGAATGCTGCACTTTTAATCTCGATTTTAATAACATTTATCTGCATTTCAGTATGAGATATTTGTAAGTGTAACTTGCTACTCACTAAAACATGGGAAGATTATTGCTGTCTCTTTTGTTTACTAGTTTTCCTCTGCACAACAATCCCTTTTACCATCAAACCTACGACAAATAGTAATTAAGCTTCTTCTTAACTTCAAATAATCCTTATAGCAGTTATCTATCGTCCAGAGAAATCTGTTCTGGAAAACCCCTAATCGCAAAATAAGAAAATTAACTGCAAACGATATTTTTGTAATAGAAAATGTCAAGAAATTGATGTTTTTATTTAAAGATGGTTTATCTGACTCGAGTTGATCGATTCTGCTAATGTCTGTGGCACGAGAGTCTAAGTATATGGATAATAACTTCTAATACTATTGCATGTGTTCAACAAAGTCTCAAGCACATAAAAAAATCAATCAGTGTCCGTCAAATAAATTTCTTACGCTGTCTTTATTGACAGTCACACGAGTTTGTTGTCTATTATATTAATATATAGTTTTATTAATGGTGCTTGCTTGTATACTTGACATATTTTTACCGAAAGATTTTGTAGTATTTATCTCAACACTCTGCGTTACGGATTGTAACAGAACAAAAACAGCACAGTGTTTGTATTGGTATTATTATGTCGTTTATTTATGTTTTTTTACATTTCATATTGATACTTTATGCTTTATTTATACATAGGTGTCGAATATGAATATAGGTCGTGTTGTTCTAAGAATGCTTACATCTTGTAGTCGCTTATTTACTATTTGATAATATTACAAGTAGAAAAGTCTATAAATACACTTAGCTTACAGTTTATTATATACGCATTATAACCTAATTCAAAGTACGAATGATTATACATAATACTCGCATTGACAGGACTGTTGAGGTTTTGGCATTAACCGAATTACACTAATCTCGAGTAAAATTTTGTCGAATTAATCATCGTATCAGCGTCTAAAGGATATCATCTTTAGTCGCACAACTACATTGACAGAAAACTGAAAAATCAACTAACACCACATGTTAATTGAAGTTTTTTGGTATAATTTATTACTATTTCATTTAGAACAATTTAGACTGTATAATCATATGACTTGTGTGCAGCATTAAACTGACTAGTCAAATTCGTGAATGTTTAGAATGATTTTATCGTTTCACAATAACGAATATTTAAAAAGTTCACTCATGCAAATTATCCATATGTATTAAATACTTCTTTAATTATCGAAACCATTATAATTTAATTTTACGCAAATATTCAATAATTTTAACAAAACACATGTATCAAAGTCTTTTTACAAGTACCATGTGTTTTCCCTTTCCACATGACACATGTTGCCGGAAATCTTACTAGAAATTAAAATACAATGCCGTATTCAAGGATTTCAAGTTGAAGTATTGATCTGAACACGCACATGTTTTGGAAATATGTAATGCATGCCTGTATTTGCGTTCAATGTCAATAAATCTGTAGTACTCTAGAACGATTGACGTGAAACACATCTTTTAAATAGTTATTTTTGCAAATATCTTCCTTTATTGATAGCGGCACATTAAAGTGTTTTGTCTAATTGTATTGTCAACCTCGTTTCAATGTTGTTTTAAAGGGTAGTTTAAATGCAATTAGTCTAACTACTTTTAATGAAGAAATAATACTGCAAAACAAAAACAAAATAATTATTATATTTTCTAAGCAGGAATACGCCGAATGTGCCGCTGTCCAAACTTATACAATACGCTAAATCTTTTGCCATAATATTTTCTAGACGGATGAAGGGTTGGAAGGAAACATTACTTGAACAAAGATATAAAGTACCCACATCAAATTTTACGGCCGTCATCGAGATAATAACATTGCGGTTTATCTGGTCTTAACTTTATTTAAGTCTTTTAAGAACAACAGGAGATTGATGCCCACCATATTGTCGTTTATTTTACACGAGCACTGCGATGAACTTTCATACATCTGAAACGGTTACAATGTTGTCTGAAGTGAAAACTCTTGTCCATTATAGAAGCTATTGTCACAAAACAAGTGGTCTAATTGGAGAATATATAACACCACTGTGCGTGTATCAACGAATATCCATCTATTTGTCTGACTGTAGAGTTTATTTAGGTTCAATTTATCTTGCACAATAGGCGTAGATAACTGGCATGTTAATCTCCATTAAATACAAATGTGTTTTTGATGTTCATCTTTAATCTTTTATTTATCAAACTTATTTCTTACTGTGACACCGTTAACTTCTAACAAAACAATTCAACTTGTGAGATGACCGTTTGAATTACAATTACGTAGTATTCTGTCTTATAGCTTTTCCTTTCCATATTTATGTGTACATTTTTGTCTATTGTTAAAATTTGTTTGAAATAGTAGATTTGGTACATATATAAATGTAATTACATTGAGGCAATGCTGCCTGTTTGTGTTTCTGACACATTGTTGGCTTTTTTAATTATAACATCTTTGAAGGCCGCAGTGTTATTGCGCTTTCGATGGACCACGATTTTATGTATTTTTTTTACTTCTGATAACCCTCTTTATAAGGCCATACTGTCTGTTTTGTTGTTTTTCATTTCACATCTTTTGGATCAAATTGCTTCTTGCTTTGTTGTATTGATTGCACCTTTGCTATGCTACGATATTCTATTGTTTTTGTTATTAAAGCAACCATGGAAGTTCATGTGTCTTATCTGTGTTTCTTTTTTCACATTTAGTGTGCCACGTTTGTTGTTCAACGTGCATTTTCAATGTGTGTTTTGTACGTAACACCAATGGTCAAATGCTTTCCTTGCGTTTCTGATCTCTCTTTGAATGGGTCAGAATAATGAGATGTCTGTTTTTTTCGGATAATTTTTTTTAAAATCATGTGGTTTGCTCTTTTGCATTGCAATGTAGTCAAAGAAATACATCTGTAGAATAACATGGTGTGGTCAATTTTTGAGCTCTGTTTGGAATTTAGGGGTGTTGTTTAAGTTTTTGTTTAACCATTGCTTAATAGATAAATATTCCGTATCGGTACTTGGATTGAAAACTTTGATAAGACGCAATATCACCTTTATGTTCTACTGATCTTTAGTTAGACCAAACGTTGTCTATGTTACAGATGTAACGTTAAGTTATTGTAATTGATGATTACTGCAGCAAAAGTATTGTTGGAATTCTATTAATTTTTGCTAAATATTCTGGTGCTAAATGTATAAAGAATACATTGTAATTGTATTGATCTCTATAATTATTATATAACTGTAATGGGTTAAAATGTCATTACAGATAATTGCTTCATTTAGGATTAAAACATACACTAAATGCACTTTGTGTAAGAATGGATGCCTATGGATCTTTGAATTATCTCTAAATATGGTTGCACAAATGCTTGATACACAAATACTTGTACTTTAATACTAGTTGTAGGAGTGCATTTCAATATATATAGAAGCTTAACAAATGACTTATTATGACTTAAGTGGAATTATTGGGCGCACCATCAATTATGCGATTAGAACTTATATTTCACTTTCCTTATTACAGGGAAAACTTTTGTTCTCTTTGTCTATATATTGATGCGGACAAAATTAAGTTATTGGTTCATTATTGTTGGCATTAAGTATCGAATTTACTCTTTTAAGTTCTAAACAAATCGAGATTGGATGAAAATATTTGCCTTGTATAATGAACTGAAGACCTGTCTATAACACATTACACTAGTAATACAAATAAAGCCATACGTACTGCACCGATGTTGTCGTAAGCCGTGTGAACTAGTTAGTCTCATAACAACTGCGGAGACTACCGGTAAGTCAATGACGTATATGGATCAAAATTTTGTAAGCACTTAACTTCAATACAAACTTATTTTAAAAATTGTTATAGCTTCTTAGATTTGGCAGCTCTCCGTGGCATATAGTACTATCATAGTTTCTTACAAATCTAGTCGGCGCGATGTTGCTAAAAAATTGCATGTATTAAAAAGGCAAAATGTGCGCGTTGCTTATTTTTTTTGCATTCTTTCATTGTATATCTTGAGGGCGCTAAGAACTATTGAACACAATCTTAAGTTAATTAATTAAAATTAAATCTTTCACTTGCTCGTCCCATTTTGTTATTGGTCGCTGCGTTGAAAGATCTAACGACATCCTTTACCGGTCACGTCAGTGGACATATGCATAGATTTTCCTTTAGCCAATCGCTGCTAGAAACTCTTAGGGTATACATTCGGAAGATCGATAATTTGGCCTTATTCCATTCGACGCCAAATGTATTACAATATGTTAACTAGATTTTAACGTGATCCAAACCAAATTGAAGCATTTTGTCTTACTAATATGGAATCGACTTAATAAACAACGTCACGAAATAAACGATCCTAAAATCACAAAGTGTGTGGTATTTGCGGATTTTCATTCATGCAGATCGAAGCTAGACCAGGGTGAAGTGCAATCAAATGGAAGCATTGTAAACAACACCAATATGTGCTTATGTTAAACAGAAAGAGCAAACATCACAGACAGGAAAATTTCTTTACAAATTATGAAGGACTTGCTTGAAAAGAATGTGATTACAAGAAAACCAAAATGGTCATTAAAATGCAAAGATTGCTTATTGAACCAAATCTGTTTTGACGGTGCCTGTAAAGGACTTATTACTTTGTATAACGTTCCACCATTATAAACTATTTAAATCATGTACCTAAATCACTAGGTTAGGATGGACACAAACATTTGTTAGTTTATCAGACTACCTTTTGTTTTGATACATTTCGTATAGTTTTAGCATAGGAAGTCAATACATTATTGTTGGGTTGAGGTAGTTCGTCTACTATTTATCACATAGTCTATCAACACTGAGTTTGCGGGTTCGAGTCTCACTGCGGGCAGGGTGCACGTTAAACACCGTTCAAACAAACAAATAATCAATAGATTATTCATTTTTAATTGTTAATTTACAATTTTGACACAATAAACATTTTGCCTAACCTTAACTTTGTGGATTATAAGTTCATATTTGAAATTGATTCAGTTACTGAGATTTACTGCATGCACTGAACCATGTGGCCTAAACACTTCCTATTGTAAACAAACTTTCTGCATATCTCTTGATTTCTCATTTGAAAAAATTAGTGTTCCAATGCGCAATGATTTAAAATTCATGGTAGGATATGTTGTCTTATTTGAATTATTTATTTTTATTTAAGGTTGCTTATTCAGCAATATAATGATGGTTGTGACAGTAGTAAGTAATCTACTATTGATCACGTGTCTATCAACACTGAGGTTGTGGGTTTGAGTCTCACCGAGGATGTGCTCTAATCTTAATTAAACTAACAAATTTTCCTGATATTGTCGATGTCATAATGACATTATTGGTAGTTGAAACAAATAATTTCCTTTTAACAACTATGAAAAAAAAATCATAAGTATAGTGTCATTAAGCGAACTTGTAATTCAAAATATGGTGTACTCATATCCCTCGGGCATGGTACATACAAAGCTTTATGTCCTAATTCGACAATCTCAACCGGACACTTGTTTATAGGAACAGCTCGGCTACATGTGCAGCTCATTTTTATTTATTAAAAATACAATTTAAGATGAACGGCTGACGTCATTGTACTAGACAGTCTACAAAAGAAAAAACATTGTGAAATATCACTGTTAACAATCCAAAAAATCACAAATCACAAACAATTACCGGGGTGGGGGCCGGAAATCATATCGAGCTGAACTGCACAAGTACGAGCTTCGAATAACATAAAGCTGATTTTTACTCAAACAAGAAATCTTTTCCCGCTAATTAAAGTCCGTGTCATTAACATATTCATAATAAGAAATCGTAACATTTAAATACACACAATCGTTATAAATAATGATATATTTATAGCACATACACAATAACACGTATCTGATTACCTTTGATAAATACATTTGTATAAATATTTACTCATTCACATTTTCTCCTGGCTATTAGATCTATTTATAATGTAATTTGATGAAATTATTCATTATCGGATACGTATTTTTTACAAATCATTTATTATAAATATATATTTATAACATATATATTAAAACACCACAGGCAAACGTTTAATAAATTAGTTCTTACATAGCAATGTTTTGCCATAAACAACTAAAATACTGTTTCATAAAGTTTATTTCATTGCTTCGCGGAAATCGGTTAACAAATAAGTACATCAACAATTGCTCCAAGAATCCTTTACTATTCCAGAGGTTACCTAGCACCCAAGTTGTTTTAAGGTTTATAGACCAAACATAGCACCCATTTAATGATGGCTATGAAGATCATTGGGAATAGGAGTTTAATGAGAAAACCTAGCACACATTTAAGGATGTCATATGCAGATCATTGGCGAGCTGAGTTTAATTACCAAACCTAGCACCCATTCAAAGATGGCTATTAAGATCATCGGGGAGATGAGTTTAATTACCAAACCTAGCACCCGTTAAATGATGGCTATGAAGATCATTGGCGAGAGGAGTTTAATGAACAAACCTAGCACACATTAAAAGCTGGCGGGGACGATAATTGGAGAGAGGATTTTAATTACCAAACCTAACACCCATTAAAGAATGGCTATGAAGATCATAGGGGAGAGGAGTAGGGAACAAACCTAGCACTATTAAAGGATGGCTATGAAGATTATTAGGGAGAGGAGTTTAAAGACCAAACCAAGCACACATTAAAGGATGGCTTGGCTATGAGGATCATTGGGTAGAGGAGTTTAATCACCAAACCAAGCACTTATTAAAGGATGGCTATGAAGATCATTTGGGAGAGGAGTTTAATGACCGAACCTTGCACCCATTAAAAGTTGGCTAGGAAGATTATTGGGGAGAGGAGTAAAGAACAAACCTAGCACCCATTAAAAGATGGCTATGAAGATCATTGGGGAGAGGAGTAAAGGCCAAACCTAGCACCCTTTAAAGGTGGCTATGAAGATCATTGGGGAGATGAGTTTTATTACCAAATTTAGCACCCATTAAAAGATGGCTATGAAGATCATTGGGGAGAGGAGTAAAGTCCAAACCTAGCACCCATTAAAAGATGGCTATGAAGATCATTGGGGAGAGGAGTAAAGACCAAACCTAGCACACATTAAAGGATGGCTATGAGGATCATTGGGTAGAGGAGTTTAATCACCAAACCAAGCACTTATTAAAGGATGGCTATGAAGATCATTTTGGAGAGCAGTTTAATGACCGAACCATGCACCCATTAAAAGTTGGTTAGGAAGATTATTGGGGAGAGGAGTAAAGAACAAACCTAGCACCCATTAAAAGATAGCTATGAAGATCATTGGAGAGATGAGTTTAATTACCAATCATAGCATCCATTAAAAGATTGCTATGAAGATCATTGGAGAGAGGAGTTTAATGAACAAACCTAGCACCCATTAAAAGATGGTTATGAAGATCGTTGGGGAGATGAGTTTAATTACCAAACCTAGCATCAATTAAAAGATTGCTATGAAGATCATTGGGGAGAGGAGTAAAGACCAAACCTAGCACCCATTAAAAGATGGCTATGAAGATCATTGGGGAGAGGAGTAAAGACCAAACCCAGCACCCATTAAAAGATGGCTATGAAGATCATTGGGGAGAGGAGTAAAGACCAAACCTAGCACACATTAAAGGATGGCCTATGAAGATCATTGCGGGATAGAAGTTTAATGACCAAACCTAGCACACATTAAAAGATGGCTATGAAGATCATTGGCGAAAGGAGTTTAATGAACAAACCTAGCACACATTAAAGGATGGCGATGAATATGATTGGAGAGAGGATTGTAATTACCAAACCTAGCATTCATTAAAGGATGGCTATGAAGATCATTGGGGGAAAGGAGTATGGAACAAACAACACTATTAAAGGATGGCTATGAAGATAATTAGGGAGAGGAGTTTAATGAACAAACCTAGCACCCATTAAAAGATGGCTATGAAGATCGTTGGGGAGATGAGTTTAATTACCAAACTTAGCACCCATTAAAAGATGGCTTTGAAGATCATCGGGGAGATGAGTTTAATGAACAAACCTAGCACACATTAAAAGATGGCTATGAAGATCATTGGCGAGACGAGTGTAATGAACAAACCTAGCACACATTAAAGGATGGCGATGAAGATGATTGGAAAGAGGATTTTAATTACCAAACCTAGCACTCATTAAAGGATGGCTATGAAGATCATTGGGGAAAGGAGTAAGGAACAAACAACACTATTGAAGGATGGCTATGAAGATAATTCGGGAGAGTAGTTTAATGACCAAACCAAGCACCCATTAAAGGATGGCTATGAAGATCATTTGGGAGATGAGTTTAATGACCGAACCTAGCACCCATTAAAAGTTGGCTATGAAGATTATTGGAGAGGGGAGTTAAATGAACAAACCTAACACACATTAAAGGATGGCTACTAAGATCATTGGGGAGATGAGTTTAATTACCAAACCTAGCACCCATTAAAAGATGGCTATGAAGATCATTGGGGAAAGGAGTTTAATGTCCAAATTTAGCACCCATTAAAGGATCGCTATGAAGATCTTTGGGGAGATTAGTAAAAAACAAACCTAGCAACCATTAAAGGTATCTATGAAGATCAATGGGGAAAGGAGTTTAAAGGCCAAACCTTGCACACTTAAAGGATGGTTATGAAGATCATTTGGTAGAGTGAATGTGCATTTTGCATGGAAATCGCGGTATATTCGGTATGTGAAGGAAAGGTTAGTTGGGTTCTGTATGGTAAGGGTACGTTGGAGATGTGTCGGGGGTATGGGGTAATGGTATAGACAGCATTGTGCGAGATGTGTTGGGTGGGTGAGCTGGGTTAGTAATGAGATACAGAAAGATGGCTTAAGCGCTGGGGTGATGGAAATAAGAAGGATTAATGGAGATGATTTAAGGGGGCGATGGTCTCGAGCTAAAGGCTCGGTAATATTGCCAACAGATACCTTGAAAGGATTATACATTAAACAAAACATTTTGTTTTTAGCCATTGTTTATAATTGAATTACTTAGCATTTGTGTATTCCACGAATGTTCATTCAATGTTTTTGCTGTGACACTTTTAATAAAATTGTATGTGTTATTGTTGATAAGAAGTGATGCTAAAAGGTTTCCCATCCCCCTTTGACTAACTTATAAAAAGATTATCTAATTGTAACTCGAACAGAACAAGCACAAAATCTAACAGATCACAATAAACACGACCAAATAAGCGGAAATAACCGCCTAAAATCATCAAATTGTTATGTAATATTATGAATGAAGCGTCTTATGCTAGTAATATTCTTCTTAATGCCTTATTGACATTAATCAGATCTAATGTCAGATTGAGACGTATGTCGTTTAGTCAAGACGCCAGTTGGCTTCCGCGTAGTAATGAGTGGACTTGGTAGAAAACTTTATTCTTGATTTTTCGAACTGATAAAAATTTAGTTTATGAATAAATTATGAAAAATAAAAAAATATTGTGGGAGTTGGGGCTGTCCAGTATGAGCATTTTAATTGTTGTCTTAGCTTTTGCGCTTAACATAAGATGCCCAATAATTTTCGGTTTCGGTAAAAATAATTTTCCGGAATACTGTTTTCGCTTTGAATGCACGTATCTAGAAATTCAATAATCGTTACGGAAACTACATCTATTTATCGTAATTTTTAATATCTAAACTGATCACGTGGCCTGTCAACACAGAGGTTGCGGGTTCGAGTGTCCCTGCGGGCAGGTTGTACTTGACTCCAATCTTAATTGACAAGGATGGACAGTTTTCCGACCGAAGATCGGAGTTCACTCCGGGTACTCCTGCTTCCTCCCCAAAGTCAGTATTCTAGTACAATTTATTTATTAAAATATACATAAAAATGGTCTTTATGCAAGAACTGTCACACTTTACAAATACGTTACCCAACCAGGCTTTCCGTAATATGACAAACCCCTCTCTAACGAGATGCATACTTATCCACCACCTGGGAATTGCCCTCACAGTATGGTGATGATTGTAATATTCAGTTAATGCGGGCGTTGAGAATTGACTTATCGTCTTGATTCTGACATGTCTGTCTTTATAGTTGATATTAATTTAATTTAAAATTAATCTCCTAGTAAAATTTTCTGAATTTTTGCACAAAATGATGTTTATTAAGCAAGACATGTGTAAGACAAAAGATGTAAACACCTAATATCATTTAAGTTTCGACCCATGTAGCATGTCTGGAGTATTTTTAATGACGCGAGTATTTGAATCGATACATTATAGGTGGAACATCTACCGGAACTTGGCAAGAGTTTTGTATTAATGTGTCATTGGGGGAAAAGGATTGTATATACAGTGTATATTACTCGGTATTAGGCAGGTTGCCAGGACTTAACACAGCTGACAAGCACTTTCCTGTTGTCGAAAAACAAGTGCCTCTTCAAAAAAGGTTACAATACGGAAAACCTGCATGGCTCTAGTGGGTAAGCCTAT
Source organism: Limnoperna fortunei (assembly GCA_944474755.1). Taxonomy (NCBI): domain Eukaryota; kingdom Metazoa; phylum Mollusca; class Bivalvia; order Mytilida; family Modiolidae; genus Limnoperna; species Limnoperna fortunei. Next base: position 21,826,154 of record OX104116.1, read on the forward strand.
TTCATAGATTTGAAGGGTACAAATTTAATCCTTACCCATCTTTCCCCTATTTTTCCATAGAAAATAAGAAAATTCACCCGGTTGGTCCATTTCATTTCCTAGGTTGATTGTTTTTTTTTTGCCTTTTCACGTTCTATATAAAGCTGAAAAATAGCTTGCTGGTAGTACAAATCAACAATTACAACACTCAATCAATAAATGTATATCTAGTGATATATATTTATTTTGCACCCGCTTAGTGGCAAATAACACATACCGTGTTTTACCGTTAGTTAACTACTAAAATCTTCTAAGCTTACACATAAATCTGCACATGCATGTTAAGTACTTCTGTAGTTAAAATTTTGTCACTTTTCTCATAGAATTAGAAATATGACAAAATAATTAAAAAGTGCTGTGCTTGTCTTCCACAGGGAAACCATAGTATTTCAAACACGATCACATCGAGTACATTTTAAGCCATAACACTTTTTGTTTTTTCTTTAACGCAATCATTAACACCTTTTTTTCAAGTAGATGTTTCTACAGGATTTTGTACATGAATACCATTTAAAAATCAAACAAATATGTACCATTCGTTCTCTCTAACATTAATCATTTATAAAAATCAAATACATTGATACTACACAGTGTCCAAACTCTAAAATGATCACTCACCGATTCATTTACGACACCAGAAAACGAAATGGATTTTGTTGCACATGCAGTTAGGAAAACACATGTGTATGCAACCAACATATACATTTGAACGACGGCTTCATGAACTAACGTCAGATTAGACCACCTACCATTTCGGACAACGTCGGCCTGATTCCAGATAATTATATTGATAATGAGATCATTTACCTTTCTCATCATTAGCATTTAATTATTGATTTTGAGAAATACATCTGTCCGCAATTTAAAAGCCGTTTGTCTCTTTCCTTTTCATTTAAGTATATTACCGCTTTTCATGGCTATGATTTACGGAAGTATTTTGCTGCTTAGGTTTTGAAGTGTCATTATCTGTACTGATAGACTTGTGTTGTATCCCAAATGATTTATTTCTAAAATCAATTACTGTCAACTAATTAGTTTCATTTGGCTTTCGGCGAAATATTGGAAATTTTTACATCATGAACAAACCTCTTGAAATAACAAGATCGAAACATTTTAATACCAAAATATTGAAATAATTCTGATTAATATCAAGTATTTCAACTGAATAATAAAAAATGAATCTTCTCTGTTGTGTTGTGTTACAGTAGTAATTGTTGTTTTGTTGGGCTGGTATACGTAACTTGTATATTGCATGTCCATCCCATATATAGTATAGTTTGATTTTGTTACCAAACGAACATCTAACATGCATTTCAGCATGCTAATTGTCATAACCACCGTCATGTTTGACTTTCCCGATCAGTTAATAATTTTGTCAATAAAACGAATCAAGACATTTTTTACCCAACTCCTCCTTAAAAAGTCTTTACAATGAGTAAGGTCAAGTCCGTCAAGAACTGGAAAACAATTTAAGTGATATTTAAAGACTAATTCGTAGCAATAGCTACTTGCCTTATCATCACGCACGAAATTCATTAAACTGAATCCAATGTCTGATTTGCATGTTTTCATCGGGATATTTTTAGTGTTATTTCTTATTCTCTTTGTAATTCCACTCTCGTATTTTGTTTGTGAATATATTGATGTTTACCTTTTGGTTTACTCTGAAATACGACTGGCTCAAGATGACTCCGACTAATGTTAATGGCTCAAAATTATGTACTGCACTTACCGTGAAGAAGTGAAGAATGTTATTACTAAAAATAACTTGGACAAAGCATATAATTATCAAATTCTTTCAATTATAACAACATTATATGTAAATGCATTTATAATTCGTATACAATCTGTGATGTGTTATTTGAAGATGGGGTAAAAGTTGTAAATAGTCGAAAAGATGCAATAGAAGTGCAACTGTCTTGTATATACCGTAATAATAAAAAACGACAACATAGATATGTACTGGGACAGAATAACAAACAGCAAATACTTTATATTGCAGACAGTATAATTACCCGAAAATAAAATAGCAGTATTGATTCTAAGAAATTATTACGTTGTTTCACTGTTCGCCATCTTCGTTATTGAATAAAGGACAGTCTTGCCGAACGAAATCAAGTTTTTTCTATCATCCAAATGACTTATTATTGTATTTCCGCTGATGAAAATGTCCCCCGTCGCAAGTTATGTGTTGTTCCATCTTTTTATTTCTCTCAAATACAAAGAGATTGTAACAAGTGAAATCTAAAAAAGAGGAATACTGACACTTGCAACAAAACGCTTACCCTATATTTGAAAGTTTAATTATTTTTTATTATGAAATCACCGTTGCATACCAGAGGTTTACATAAATATACACTTGGCCAATAGTAAGAGACCACCAGGTTTTGCTTCAAATAAATAAACAAAATAATTGTTTCTGGTTCTTTGTACATATGTTATCAAGAAAAGCTAGGTATATAGTATCTATTGTTAAAATTTTTAAATCGCTCGATTCACGATAGAGATTTAAAAAAACAATACCCTCAGATAGGTTCAATGTTAGCCATTTGGTCATCAGTAGGTTAATGAGAAGATATAATGAAACTGGTATTGTTGGGGAAAGGCTAAGATTAGGGCGACCGAAAAAGAGAACAGAGAGAGAAGATTGCTAGACAACAACCTTTTACCACTGCAAACAGGTTGCGAGGTCGATGGAATGTCCATGTTAGAATCAATAGACGGACAGTAAACAGAAGGCTTCGAGCACGGAGACCACATTTACACAAAGCCATAAGGATACCTGTCTGCAGTGGTCGCGTGACCATATAGGGGGGAATACTCTTGGAAAAGTATTCATTGGTCCGACGAAAGTCGTTTTCTTCTGAAACCAGTCAATGGTAGGATGCGGGTATGGCGTCAACGCAACACTGCTTGTGATTCCGCACATGTTCTGGGAACTACAGCTTTCGGTGGTGGCGGAGTGACAGTTTGGGGCTGCTTCCCATATGACTATAAGTTAAACATGCATCCATTAGATGGCACACTAACTGCCTTAAAATACAGAGATCAGATTCTGGACCCCCTATTGTGTCCCATTTTGATGCGCATCTACATGGAAACAGACCGGTGTTCATGGATGTCATCGCAAGACCACATAGAACACGCATCGTCAAAGATTATCTTGCAACTGAGGCAATTGAGACGTTACCATGGCCTGCAATGTCTCCGGATATGAATCCGATAGAGCATGTTTGGGACTATCTCTGCCGGAAAGTGAATGAACGTGACACTCCATGTCAGTACATTAAAGAATTGAGCAATACTTTAATTCAGGAATGGCTGCATTCCCTCAACGTAGACTACATAGACTACGAGGATGAGGAGACGTTCAAGAATTGCACCGGACGCGTGGTGGATACACACGATACTGACTCTTTTCTTGTGAATAAATGTTTTAAAATGATTTCTTACATCTTAATAACCCTCAACCTGCCAACTCTTTGTATGTAACATTACCAGCGGTTCAAACTGAATTTTTTTTAGTTATGTTTTTGCAGTTTTATGGCGTATTTTTACAAACAACATCTTGTTGGTCTTTTCTATACATTTTGAATAGTAAAATCATAAACTTCTTCAAAATATTCGACTATTTTAAACGAAACGTGAAATTAACAATGGATGGTTGTATATTGATAAAAATGTTGGTTTTAAAAAATCACCTCCGCTAAAATCCTGGTGGTCCCTAACTTATGGCCAAGTGTATATAATAAGACATTTGCTTTTGTCATGGCTATGTTTGTGTTTAGTAATATGATTTAAGTTGTACGAATCAGGTAACATTTGTGCCTGCCAAAAATTATATGTTTATGAAATTACAGAGGTAAATAATAGTCTTGGACAGTAAAATTACATGTATGTTAACTATTTTGTTTTATGGGCTCCCCCATTACCTCTCGTGTTTCACTTTTTAAAAAGTTTTTAAATTTTTTCTTGGTCGTGGAACACTCGACAAACTAAATTTGTGTTTTCTATATATCCAAGCTTCTGATAAACTTTCACTGAAACAAACTATTAAAATATATATACTGACAGGTCAAAATGTTAACACCACAAAGACTTTTAAACGTTCTAATAGTTTGAGAACAACACTAATATCATTATTTCATACCTGAAGTTTGACTTTTTCTTAGATTTACTTCTAAATGCTTTACAACGATGTTACGATTAGCATTCGTTCTTCATACTAAGGGGTTATTTTCCTAAGGACATCAGTACCCAACAGAAATATCCTGTTATGTCGATATTATTTGATGAATCATATTGATACCACGAATAAGCCAAAACAATTCCTCAATTTGTGTTTTACAGTGGTAAGTGACATATTCGGTTTAGTCGTAACAGTTCCCTATTAGAGATATGGTATTAAGTAAGTGAACAACCGTTTTAAATTCAAATTATCATTTATTTTGTCGTAATCACAGACAGAGGACACCCGTTCCTTTTCTGCGTATTTTGTTTGGTGGGGCGGGAGAGAGGTAGGAGTTGGGGTGGGCTGTCATGTGGACCTAGTGTCTCACGCTCCTTGATACTAAATCTTTTGTAGCTGTCAATACTCTTAAGTCAATACGCATTATAGCCACTACAATTGGATCATGTTTTCTTCTGTATCTTACGGTTTAAGCTTTTCTTTCTAGTGGCAGTCAAGTCCATTCGTCCATAATACATCCACAATTTATTGTTTGCTCACTTGTTTTCAACTGTCAAATATGTGTAGTTTTCCAACAATTGAAATGCATCTTTCACCTACACAACTATGGTTTGTTCATTACATGGCCCTAATATATATTGACGAAAAACTAAAACCACAGCGGAATATCTAGGCCGATCGAATTTTACTGCCATTATAATCCGAAGTTTTAAAAATGATTTCTTACATCTCAATAACCCTCAACCTGCAAACTCTTTGTATGTAACATTACCAGCGGTTCAAACTGAAACTTTTTTTGAGTTATGTTTTTGCAGTCTTATGGCATATTTTTACAAACAACATCTTGTTGGTCTTTTCTATACATTTTGAATAGTAAAATCATAAACTTCTTCAAAATAGTCGACTATTTTAAACGAAACGTGAAATGAACATCCTGGTGGTCCCTAACTTATGGCCAAGTGTATATATGCATCTTTCACCTACACAACTATGGTTTGTTCATTACATGGCCCTAATATATATTGACGAAAAACTAAAACCACAGCGGAATATCTAGGCCGATCGAATTTTACTGCCATTATAATCCGAAGTTAGTTTTGTGATTTGTCGGATTAAGAGCAGAATTTAGTCCCATTACTCGTAATGTAGCAAATAAAAAGTTCTAACTTCCATTTTATACAAAATTCAAACATAATATATATATCTCTTCCGTTATTAGAGCTTCAGACATTGCAGAAACTGACGGAAACGATCTTTATTGAACAAAAATCTTTTTTTCTGCAGGTATAAAATGCTATGCTGATATTTTTTTTTGTATATGGATAATTCTACCTTACTTTTAGTAAAATCGTGCTAAGATGCATACCGTAACAACCATTCTGTAGTAAGAATCTGGTACTATACATGCACGACACTTTCCCAAGATGCAACACACAATTTTCTCAATGTTTTTCATGTAGTAAACGTAATTAAACAAAGACACGAATGTCAATTTTTATACAACACACAGCGGGTTATTAAAAACAGCAATAATTATCATCTAGTATCAATAATGATACATCTTAAATACGAAACCGATAACAAATATGGTGACACCGTCGAAAATATCAAGACTGATCATGGCTGATTATGTATGAAACTACTTTTGGACATCAAAGTGCAGGAGTGCTACATTACGAGTAATGGGACCAAATTCGTATCATCACCAAAAAATAAAATAAAAATAAACTAAATAACGCGAGGATACCATTATTCGTTCTACGGAATATTTTGATCTTGCATAGAATTATTCATTCACTTTTTAAACTTTTTATTTCTGTTTCCCTTGCTATTGTGTTGACCATATTTCTTATTTTTATAATAATTATATTTAATTATAGATATAAACAAACGAGAACAGAATAAAGCTCAGAAATGCCTCACAACAACAAAAAACAAAAAATCTGGAGGCAACTCAAGATCAGTGGTAAGAAGTCACAACATACACATTTAAAGTGGATGATATTTTCTCAATTAAGACGCTTTGACACATAATAAAAATTGTTCACAAAATGATTAATACAATGTTTAGGTTATAAAAAATCAAGCATTTTAATTTATAAGCAAATGGCAACAAGCCTAAATACAGTATATAACTTCAAAAAATTACACTGACGTTGGGCCACCGTTGCCATTTAAATAAACTAATGGAACATTTGCTGTGTCTTTTGTGTCACCGGAAGAATATTGATTAAAATTGTACGAATCAAATTGTGATTTCATGCGTAAAAGCCTCTTAAAAGCTTGTCTAAATTCGCGATTGTAGTAAGCATATATAATTGGATTCAAGCATGAATTAAAATATCCAATCCAAAAAAGTATTTTGCCAAGAATCGGTGGATACGGACACAAATCTGTGCAAATGCTTGTAATTAAATACCAGGAGAAGAATGGAAAAAAACACAATATGAAAACTCCCATTATAATTCCAAGTGTTTTCGCCGCTTTATGTTCTCTTTTCATTGTCTTCCGGTCAGACATATCGCGTGAATTTCTGCTTGGATGTAAGGCGTTCGATTTGTTTGAGCACACACTTGCAGATCGAATATGTTTCTCTTGCTTTCTGGCCTCAATAAAAATTCTAATATATACGAAAACCATTATGGTACATGGTATCCAAAATGAAACACTTGACGATATGACTGCATACAAATGGTTTACAACAAACGTGCACTGGTTTGGATTATTTTTCATAGTAAGTACATTTTCATTGGTCGTATATAGCTGTGATTGAATTGGTATATACGAAATGAGTAACGAAGCAATCCATGTAATTGCAAGCATTGATAAAGCCCGGAACTTGGTCATTTTACGTTCATACTTCAGTGGTTTCATTATCGCTATATATCTATCCATACTTATGCAGCATAAATGCAGGATAGAACTTGTACTGAACAAAACATCGTTTGCGTTAAAAATATCACACATAACAGAGCCAAATAGCCACCTCTGACTTATTTCCATACTTGCATTGAACGGCATTACCAAAACAGCAACTAAAATGTCCGCAAATGCTAGTGAAACAATAAAATAGTTAGTAACGCGTGATCTCAATCTCTCAAATTTTACAACACTTCCAATAACTAACAAATTACCAGCAACTGCAGTCACCATTATTAGTGTCATTATTATCGATTTTAAAACTAAAACAAACACATCCATCGGTGTGTCGGTTGTTTGGCTGACAACTAAACTGTTGTTAGTAGCGTTGCTCTGTGATCGTAGCGCCATCTCTGATGATTGAAGTGACCTCTGTGATTTTAACATGGTTCATTTCCAGCAAGATATGGTTAGTTTAAATTATGTCACTTTCTGTCTTTGATCACATTGTATAGCCATCCAGAAAAAATGAACGCACAACATGATCTGAAATACAAAATATTAATGAGATATGAATCATTTTATTTCACAAAAATTTTGTTTATCAGACTGCCATATTTGCCCCTTTTGGGTGCTGTTTTCTTAAGTAAGATTTTATTCTTGATGTTTGTGTTCACGTACCCTATGTTTGATGATACATGTTATATATTTTATATAGCTGCATAAAATAAGAAGAAACGGATACGGTTATGCTAGCTCAAAACGTTATGTATGCTTTTACGACAGAGTAGGGGTCAATAGATCAAAGTCAAAAAGTTATCAGCAATTAGAGACTATACGACTTGATAACTACCCACTCATAACGACATAAAACGCTATATTACCTAAGACACTTCCTGATTGCCAATTCTGTTCACACGAATCGAATAAATTAACTTTTTTTAACTTAGTTGAAACGTTAATGAAACAAAGATCAATAGCTACATTTAATGATTGGGTTCTCTGAGTAAAACCTCAGTTATAATTAAAGTTAAAACTTTTCTTTTATAAGGTCTATACTAACTTTTATTGTTCCTCATAATGCGCTTTTTGTTTTGAAGTAGAAATAGACCACTTAGTAGAAATTTAATATAATATGTGTAATGGCAAAGAAAAATTATCAACATTCTTTGGAAATTCATACGACTTGTTTTTTATGGTGAAAATCATACCAGTGACCCCACGTTAACAAAATTACACATTGCGGCTTTGCAGATTACGATTATATTGATTGATTGATTGAGGTTTTAGCAATATTTTAGCTATATTCAGGACGTGAAAGTAATAATAATTTGACTATTTGTAACAATTGAACATTCCCCTTTAGTAATAAAACGTTATCTCATACAATAATATGAGCATATACAGATAAAAAGGAAACAGTAAAACAATTAAAAATATATATCACAAATTGACGGAAAAAAAACTATTTTTTTTTAATTTAAAACTGTTTCGCCTGCGACAGTTGTAATAACAGTGTAAAAACGTTCACGTCAATACCGTCCATCAAGACATGCTTGATAGTGTATGAACTGTTGCATGGCACAAACTCGGACGCGGCTCATTATTTAAAATATAACTAGTATGGCCAAGACGACATATAGTTGATCTTGATCTTTAAATAATTTGTGTGCAGTAGTGGCTGGATCTCATAAAGTTTATTATGAACTTGGAGATCCCAACCACTCTGTCGCAAAACGGAAATATATTAATAAAAATTAATGGTTTAAAATCAGTAAAAGGAATATAACAGTTAGTAACATTATTCTTTAGGGCATTCTTCGCATCCTGATCCACGACTGTGTTCCCATGGATTCCCACATAACTTTTGGATCCAGAAAAACACCACCTCTTTTCACAAAGCTATGTGTAAATATGAATAATTTTTGAAATATAATAGTTGAAAATTTTGAAATTTTTAATAGCAAGTTGACATGAGCAGAGAATATATGTTCACTCGTCTGACGAAGAAACTATTTTCATCGCAAAAGAATACGGATTAGGCAAACAGGAGACGAAGATTATAACACAACTTTATAAGCATTTCTAGTTTGTTTTGAGACAAATAAAAATAAATTGTAATCCATAAAGAACTACAAAAAAAGTCTAGTCTACAGAACTGAGACAAGATTTCCCGCACATGCAATAAAGAAACGCAAATTCAGTTTTGGTGACACAACTATTTTACTTCAAGTTAATACCATGTATATTATTTAAAAAAAATAATTTTCCACCTATTTTATGTCGTTTAGCTTTTAACCGTGGAGGAAACCGGACTAACCAACCATAATGAGCTGAAACCAATTTTGTTGCCTTTAATAATCAAAATTATAAAATGTTGTCGTAAATAGTAGAGCCATTGTTCTGATTTAAAGGGATCAAATCCAAAAGTTGCAATTTCGAGTTCTTAAGTCAAAGCTATGTCGTTTATTCAGCCGTCTATAAACAACGGAAATAGTCTCTAGAGCGGATATACACGTGTTACTGCAATTAAAGATTGCCATATTGCATAATGCCGGTATGGTATGGTCATCAAATGTGTCAAAGAACGACAAGAAATAGGTTTCAAGAGTGCTATCCGACTGCAACGTCGATTGCAGTGGTTGCGTGCACAAGCACCAAATCCTGACAGATTTCATCGTGTTTTCCAAACTTCAAGACGAATGTAACATAGCTCCCTCTGTTAATAAAACACGACCCAATTTAGTGGAGACCGATCAAATTTTTAGGGCATGGATTTCTTATTACGTCAAACACTACTTGCGATCATCCGGGACAATCCTTATGCCAAAAGGTACCGAGTTAAACCATTCTTCCTCAATTTCCAATTATCCGGTCCAGAAATTCCAGTAAAATAACGCCAGATCGTATATTGCTAGTGTGTGCTACGGCTTTCTAAACCAACAAAAAGATCTTACTGCTCGATTGACCACCCTATGACAGTCTAGACAGAGGAATCAGAAAGCATTTGCATGCACCGTCCAAAAAATTAATTAATTACTTAGGATCTTCTCTACGACTAACACTTCGAATATAAATTATAAAAGATTTAAATGTATATAACCAGATAAAAAAAATCAGCATATGTACACTGCATTCATTACGGTACAACTTGGATTATTGTAATGGCATGTCCTAAAGCATACGTTTGTATTTTTAATGATTGCATTCGTTCCATTCACGCTATATGAAACCAAAAGACGTTAATGAATGCAATATGCAAATGAGATCAGGGTGGTTTTTAAATGTGTGTATATTAAACGAAAAAATGTAAATAAATAAAAGTCACTTAATCTCATAAATCTAAAAAAACAATTGAATACAAAATATGGATGTTTTTTAAACATATAATTGATGAACAAAAGTTATCTCTATTAAACATTAAATACCAAAACTCTGATCGTTAAGGACATACATATATTGAATTAACCTTTTTGTTTCATTGGGTTTAGAACGTTAATTAGTAGCATTTGGCTATGATACATTTAAAGTCGTAATATAATGATTATTGTCTTTGATGTATAAAAAGCAAAGACGATAGGTTATATAGGAAATAACACTAAAACTGAAAATTTCTTCCATGTCATAAAACTCTTTTGACACTAATGTGAAATATTAATAATAGTCATCTATCTTCATAAAATGATAAAGGAAGCTTTTTCAATAAAGACTTATGTCGAAAATACATCTCCTTCTCATCAATAAGAATTATGCTACTAATAAAACATAATCAATTTCACGTAAAGATTAAACATACTGATATTTCATTATACATTTGAAATCTTTTATAAGAGACATCATAACTCTTTGTTATTTAAAACATGATAGAATATCAAACGTTTGCAGCTTGAGTATTACTATAAAACACATATGCAGTTTTTTAATTACAAAACGCTAGACAAGTTATTAGTTTTTAGTGGAAATAAAATATATTTGTAGTTACAATTAAATGCTTGTTAGGTATATCTATGAAGCTCAATAATGCGCTGAGGAATATGATATTTATTTTAAAATATATATATATATAAACACAGTCTAAAATAATGATAAATAAATATTAAAATGAATTTTGTGATTTTGTATAGTAAAACATTAATCTTTCACATTTTAATAAAACTTGAAATTGTATTTAAAATTTGCAAAAACATGTATTACAGCCTTAAATCAGTCTTTATGAGAATATAAAGGAAATCTGTTTAACTGCTATTATATTTTGATATTTTGATTTATTTTGATTATGTGCAATAAATATTACATTTTCACATTATGCTGTCATACCGAAGATGACCTACGCCACTGGTACTGGTCGCCAAATCAGAGAAAGCAATAGATTCATTCCATTTGTCCTAACTTCTTATTCGATTTAATGTAAGTGTTAACAAATTTGGCTTGTATGGTATTGCAGTGTTTTGATAAATCTAGAAGAGTTTGTCTTTCAGCCTTAACAGTTGATTATATAACAGTACCGGGCTGTTGCTACCATTTCCTTCTTCAACAGTGCCGTACGGTTGCATTAACAATACCTTACTGTTTGCCGTGTCATTACTTTAAAGAACTCTTTGCCCTGAATTTACACCTCCCAGTCTTGCAGTTAACAAGTATTTGCCCTTTTTTGCAGTACCTTACAGTTAATAAATGTAAGTCCTTCAGCAGTATCTTACAGCTAAGAAATGTTAGTCCTTCAGCTGTACCTAACAGTAAAAAATATTTCAGAAGCACCTTACTGTTAAGAAATTTGTGTCTATCAGAAGTACCTCACTGTAAAAATTATGTATTCTTTACCCTACAGTCAAGAAATACTTATCTTTCAGTGGTACCGTACTATTAAAAATTGTTTTTCCTTAGGCAGTACCTTACTGTTAAGAATTGTATGTCCTTTAAAAGTACCTTATTTTTAAGAAATGTTTGTACTTCAGCAGTAAAGAAAAATCGTCCTTCAACAGTACCTTACAGTTATGAAATGTTAGTCCTTAAGCAGTACCTTACATTAAGAAATGTAAGTCCTTAAGCTTTACAGTTAAGAAATGTTAGTCCTTAAGCAGTACCTAACATTAAGAAATGTAAGTCCTTAATCAGTACTTTACAGTTAAGAAATGTTAGTCCTTAAGCAGTACCTTACATTAAGAAATGTAAGTCCTTAAGCAGTACTTTACAGTTAAGAAATGTTAGTCCTTAAGCAGTACCTTACAGTAAAGAGATATTTTTCCATCAGCCGTTAAGATATGTTATTCCTTCAGCAGTACACTACTGTTAAGAAATGTTGGTCCTTCACCGTAACATTACAATTAAGAAATTTTAGTCTATTAGCAGTAACTTACAGTTAAGAAATGTTAGTTCTTTCAGCAGTAGCTTACTGTAAGGCAATGTAAGTTCTTTATCAGTATCTCACTGATAAGAATGGATGTCATTCAATAGTTCCTTACAGTTATAATTTAATTGAAGTAATTACCTGTATAATGTTACGTACAAACGTAATGTTATAAGTGTTATGTGCAATTATAGGAGTAAAATAAACTTTAAATTTAAGTTAGTTTAGATAAATTTCTCCAACTCTAATTTTGCAGTTACTTTCTTGTTTTTAATTAAATTAAATTGCCCAATTTAGAATTTCGAGCTGCACTCTGTTTTGTATACTTATATACTTACGTGTTTTAATGAGACATTTTCAGATTGTGGATCTGTAAGTAAACATATCTCCCATATATTAATGACGACAAGACATCATAGTTTGATGACTATTTGGTAATGGTGCTATGTTTATCTTTCATTCTTTGCATATGCGAGTGAATTACCAGACGTTTAAAAATGATCATAATTCATTGTTAAATTTTCGATATTTAACCATAGAATAAACATAAGTGAACACCATTTTTGAACCCTTTTTGATTATTTAAAGTACCTACACCTCTTAAATTAGCTGTTTGACACGGGACAGTTGACATGATGTTTGACATTATTGTTACATTCAAAGGTGCAATATATTGAATAACAAACTTAAGCTGCTATAGTATTCACATTACCATGCAATATATGAGATGTTATTTAAATAAATAAAACTAATACTTTATATTGACTTTTTTCTTTCAAAAATATACTTTTTGGTTTAACGGTTTGCATTAATAATGTTGATTTTAGTGTTTACGGATCGACCTTCCATTATAAAAACACCGGAACAACGCAGATCAATAAGAATTATTTTATTTCGTATAAAATGGAATGTGGTATAAATATGTTTTGCTATCGTTCCATGCGTATTAAAACTACTAATAAATTTATACCTTTGTAATAGTCACCACTTATAAAAGGCATACATTATTTGTATTAAATTGTCATCGACAAATCTAGAGCTCAGTGGAGTAGAAGTGTTTATTGTTGCAAACTACAGTTCGAGTAGATTTAAGCGACGAAAGTTTTTGTGTTTACCTTCATGGCTTTTATCTATACTATCTGTTCTTTTGTTGATCTGAGTAAAACTCAGCTGAGAAAAAAGTTTGTTTCTATTCATGGTATATGTACTCATGCGCCATTCGTGAATGGATCTTATTATAGCATGATTTGTGTCGTACTTTGTGTTTTATAGATGTAGACCTTGGAGCAGAGCTCATTATAGCCACACAATTTTGTTAATTTTTATCGATTATAGTCACTTGCCCCTTTAAGCAATATAGCTGGCAGATTTTTATTATATATTGCCACAAAGAGTAGAGTTGGATATTTTAAACATAGACTTCTGAGACTTGCAAGATTTTCTTAAAATGTAATTTTTGAATGCGTCTTCAATCTAAGAAATCAAAATACCCGTAAATTAACTACCCGCTTCCCTATCAGCTTGACGTCAATTTGTTTTAACGTTAGATTTGCCAATCATAACAAGCATAAAGATCTTATCAATATAAAATGATGACAGGTCCTTAAATGCCATTAATAGATAACATAAAACGATTTTAAAGGACGTCAACAGAGTACAATAATATCCCAACTACTGAGATTCTGCTGTTATTGGTAGAAGTTCTAAATGCTTGTGATACCAGATTTAAATAAATAAAGAAATAAAATTCTTTATTTGTTTGATTTAGAACATTCATATAGATATCTGTCAAAAAACTCATTTGGATGCAATGTGAAAAGAGGAAAAGTAATTAAAAAACTAGAAAACAATATTATAGGAGTTTCTTATGCAAATACTACATTTGGCGTTCCCCTCCCACAGAGAAGACTGACAAGTAACCGACAATACAGTGTTTATGAGGACGAGTGAAGAAAATATTTGCAAAATTGAGCAAACTGCTTGTGAATGATAAATGAACAAACATGAATTAGTCTTAATTATGGTATCGTTTCTTTATTTTCCTATTAAATGGAATAAATTTTCTATTTCGATTAAAATAAACACAAAGATCAGCCAATAATTGAATAAATAAGGCGATAAATTACATAAATCTTGTAAGAACTCATTTTAATTAAGTTTAAATAGAAATGTTACGCAATTTCATGTGGAACCACGTTGAGATATATTGACAAGTAAAGTTATTGAAAGTTAGCATTTCTCAGAGTAGATAGAATGTCAAGTTGCTTTAATATGACTGTAACTCACATCTTGTAACCTGAGGCCTCTATTAGCTGTATTGAAAACAAAAGTTAGTTTTTATATTAATGATCTTTCTGTGTGCACTGGTTGTCTTTCTTTTTGTTGTTTTTTATGTTACTTTGTTCTTTATGCTTAGATATAACCGTTGCTCTTTGCATTGCGGTGATATTATATCTGTTATCGAAGGAACGTAATATATAATAATATACAAATACAGCCTTTCTCTCTGTCAATACAAGTTTATATCGACTGAGGGATATATATCGACCGAGGACGTAGTCAGAGGTCGATATACAACTCGAGGTCAATAAAGAAAAAGCCTGTAGTTTTTATATTATTAATTGATAATATACCCTTTTCACAACATGTTTATTCCGATTTGGTCAGGATTGTAGAATATACCGGAAGTTTAGCGAGATCGAGGCTAAGGGTGTATCAGTCCGATCAGTCGTAGAGAAACAGATGTATAAATTTGTTTTTTTTAATGTATCATAAATAAATTGCTTTACTTTCTAAGTTTCTGTTATTATTTCATATTCGCTTTACGACGTAAATTTGGTTTAAACATCTGTAATTTATTATTGAGTGTAATCATTTGAAAAAAAACATGATAAATGCCACGATAAATGCAATATATTTCAAAAGTAGTTTCGCCTTGAATTTATTGTATACAATGCTGAATAAAGGAAAATCGTCGAAATTCGAGTGGGTGGCCATATATGAGAGTCGGGAGAACCATTTTCGGGACGCAAGGGTTGGGCATTTGTTTTAACGGGAATTCGGTATTTGGTTAAAATTTGACCGGGGATTTGTATCAGTGGCGGTTCATGTCAAAATTGAGATGGTTTCATCTAGATGGTTTTCCATCTAGATGAATTTTAAAAGCATCTAGATGCGTGTTAAAGGCATCTAGATATAATGCCTTATCATCTAGATACTTTGTATTTTCATCTAGATGGTTTTTCATCTGGATGCTTTTGAAATTCATCTAGATGGAAAACCATCTAGCTGGTTTTGAAACGCATCTAGATGGTTTTGAAACGCATCTAGATACTTTTGAAAAGCATCTAGATGGTTTTCTGTGGAGTTTCATCTAGATGCCGATGAATACATCTACATGGACATAAGATTCATCTAGATACTTTAAACACACATCTAGATGCTTTTAATACGCATCTAGATGCTTTACAATACCATCTAGATGTTTTTGAAATTCATCTAGATAAAAAAACCATTTGGATGAAACCATCTCAATTTTGACATGAACCGCCACTGATAGATTTGGGATTAAAGAGTAAGCGAGATCAAGGAAAGAACACATTTTTTTCGCCGGGAATTCGGGATATAAAGTTACCGGGATTAATATTTATGGTTTAATAAATGTCAAACCTTACATTGGTACGCAGGGATTCCGAAGACCAGGGAATATCATATTATCAGTTTACAAGTGTCATTCTAGCTTATCCCATTACAATTCTGAACTTGTTGTTCATTGCTAATAATAAAATAGTATGAAAATTATGTCAAATTAGTATAGCAACTTCAGGTTGATCTACTTTTCAATGTTGGCCAAATTGACAACATCTGGACAATTTTGTTATTGATTAACATTCTGAATTTTTCGGGAATTCTGGAAAATGTCGATTGTGTGACCGGGAATTCTGGATTTTCTAATATTGTGATCGGAATTTCGGGATGATGACCCCTCTTCCTCTCCTCATATATTTCAAAGTCATATTTTCTTTGGTATTTTTAACCATTTGGCTAAAGAACTTTTGATGAAATTTTCATGTTATTGTTTTTCAAAATGTTCACTTTGGGAATGGAAGTATACAAATTGTAGGTTTAGATATTGAATATATAATTGTGTCTTTGGACTAACATTTTCATAAGTTTAACTTTGCTTATACATGTTCATGTTGGGGTAACACTACCTTTATGGGAAAAAAATTGAAGGATTTTATTTTTATATGTGTCACCTTTTTTTCATAACTAAGTCACCGTATTTTTTAGTCTTAATATTAATTTACTAGGTATTTATAACCCTAATGAAAATTGCACGGCGAAAATTTTCTAAGGTCCGTATGTCATATTCGCTCTTTGGCTGGTATGTTAGGTTCTTTAAATCCTATTTCCTTGATTGAATCTAAACTAAGAAGAGGACTGAAATCGTCCACAATGTCCTCGTTTGACCCGTCATCAGAAGTTGCATTCTTTCGATCGTCTACAGCTGATTAAATGATAACACCTGGCAACTAAAATCTGCCTTGTGACAAACACGCTTAAATTGCTATTTTCTCTTAAAATTTCTTTTAACATCTCATGATCCATAATTGATCTAGAACGTAGTTTTGTATAATGTTTACATTTGATGCCATGGTAAGTTACAGAAGCTATAGAGATCTATACACCCTTAGCCTCATTATGAACTGATAAGAGCGATATATTTTTAGAAACAAAGATATTGTGAAACTCGTATATTCTACTGTGTTTTGATTTATCGCATAAAAAATTAAAGTCTGTCACATGCTGATATAAGGATGCAAACCTTGTGGGCTCAACACTGTTCATTGTTTGTTGTTGTTCCATAAGACTATTGATAGGCTGGCTGTAAAATATGATTGGCTGATTGTGAAACGTCACACAAGTTTGGGAATTTTGTGTTCTATTTTTAGTAACCGTGCAATTCGCAAAAGTCAGTCAATCCGCCAAAATATAAAATATCACGTGGTACACTTTGGACAAATTAAAATACAACAAAATTATCAATTAATAATATTATGCCATATCATATAGCGTTTTGTTGCAATATTCTTTTTTAATTGGTATTACAAACGTAATAAACAAGGGTATTAAACAATTGATTGAAAGTTATACTGGGATAAGGACGTTTGATTCCATATTCCCAGTCAGACAAATTTCCTTGAAAGTAGCAAGTAAGAAACTGACTTGAAAATACCTATTAACTCCTTCTTACAATCTATACTACTAAAATTATAAACCCCTTTTTTAAGAGCGCATCACAAAACACAGAGAAATAGCGCAGTACTAACCCATATAAGGTTACATGCAGTTAATGTTGCATATGCAAAATATTTAATTTTTATATCGATTATTGCTTTAAATAATTAGCAATTAACGATTAATTACGTCCACAAATTTGTACCGGATACGGTCTACCTTTACATTTTAAAATTTATTTCCTGGGCAAGACAAACCCGTGAGGGGTACAAAACGAACGTACGCCTACCCAACTGCAACTGGCAACTATTAAATAAGAAGGCCTTTATTACGAGGTAAATTTGTAATCAGTAGAAAGCGTTACTTGAGTTCTTTTTAAATGTCATATTAGTCCTGATCATATAGAAAACAAAATTTTCTGGTGAAAATCCCTCCGATTCCAATCGTTTTCTTGAAGTGAATTTAAACAAGATTGAATTGTTCGCTTGCTTCACGTGACGGAAGTCTATAGCTGTAGGTCGTACTCAATATGTATAAGGTGACATGCAGTTGTTCTTGCCATTCAAAATATTTTATGTTGATATCGATAAAGTCGATTATTAAATTATTTCTCTGTGTTTTGTGATTCGCGCTTAAAAAGGGGGTCCATAATTTTAGTAGTATAGATGATAAACATTTTGGTAAATTTCTGAGTTTCTGAGAGACAACGACCCTAAATTTATGCAAAGCAACCCATCTCCGTCATATTAATCTACAATTTTGTTCCTGAAATTGCTATCATAAAAGTAACCACAAGAATCAATACCACGGTTTAAAAAAAATCGTCTTTCTGGTGCTTTAAAAACACGTTAACCTTAGCAAGAAATATCATCACAAACTCATCCTTCTACGTCAGAAGCCTTAAACAAAAAGAACGCCCCAAACGATAATGTACTACGTACATTTTGTAGTCTAACGTTACTTCTATATTAAAATGTAAAGCCAAAAGGATAATATTTATTGCTTGTTTTAATAGAAACTTTGTTGAAAGAAAAATTACAATGATTGTTTAATGTCTTCACACTAATCATTTAAAAAAAACAATTGTACAGTTAGAGATTCGTTAAAGGTTAAACTGGACTACATAATTTATATTTTTGTACTTTCGATTATGCACATAAATTACAATTGTGCGATATCATTCCATGAAGAATACGACGATTGGTAACTATATGGCAAAGTCGCAAATAGTTTAAATTAGAACTCAAACATTCAAGATTTAAAAGTTATGAACCATAATACCATTTTAGTATTAAACCTAAAATTGAGTTGATTTTTTTAATGGAATGTATAAGCTGCATAAAAATTATATATTTCTTCTCCGTCGTATGTGGCATTTGAACGAGCATTTAACAATAAAAAAAATTGTTATTTCTCAACACAACATTTTGATGCAGAAAACATGTCAATTTTTTGATTATCTGGTACTATAGAAACACACAATTCTTTGTTGTATTGGGCGTCTTAGAAATGCATTTGCCATATACTTCAATCTGGACCTCAATTATAGTTATTCATTATTGAAATTATAGGTCACTTTGTATGGGATCTTGTACACAGGAAGAGCGATTTTATGTGTCAAAACTATTTGTATCAAACTAATCCGTATTACCAGTACGAGAGTCTACTTATCAAATGTGAACAAGATACAGATATATAATGATCTAAGATTAGTCTATAGCGGTATATGTTTACTTCAAATACAAAATATGCTGATAAAATCAACTGAAAGTATTTTTTTCGTTGATAAACACAATATATTGTCCATCAAATACAATAACTTCACTTGCATTTGCATTTGTTAATAAAGAGTGTGGTTATCTATTTCGTAAAAAAACGACCACTTAAAGAATCGAACAATTAAACGTTTGTAATGATGAATAATTCCAGCCTGTCCGGTTTACATTCTTCCGTCTATTTTTGTCAAATCAAAAACTTTTTTATATTTAATTTTGGTTCTATCTTGAGAATTGGTGTTCAGAAATTAACTGGTTTTTTTTAAACTGTTTTTTTTCAAAGAATTTAATCTTGTAATACCATTGAACGTATGTATTAATTACCGTTCATGTCACAATTGTGATGTTTCTATCGGCTTGCATTTTTCTATTTCTATATACTTATTAAAAGCATCGCGATACTTGTCGAAAGCATCGCGATACTTATTAAAAGCATCGCGATACTTGTTAAAAGAATCGTGATACTTCTTAAAAGCATCGCGATACTTGTTAAAAGGATCGGAATATTTGTTAAAAGCATCGCGATGGAAAAAACTTCATGGATGGTGTAAAAAGTATCGGCTTACTTTTAAAAGGCATCGGCTTTTTTCATCTACCTGACCGATCGTGTCACAATTGTGATGTTTCTATCGGCTTGCTTTTTTCTATCGCGATACTTGTTAAAAGCATCGCAATACTTTTTAAAAGCATTGCGTTACTTGATAAAACCTTCGCTTTACTTGTTAAAAGCATCGCGATACTTTGTAAAAGCATCGCGTTACTTGTAAAAAGATCCAGATGCTTTTAACAGGTATCGCGATGCTTTAAATAAGTATTGAGATAGAAACTAGAGGCTCTTAAGAGCCTGTATCGCTCACCTGACAAAATTTTAAGAGACATTACTTTTCATGCAAATTTTGATATTAAATGCTAAAGAGTTTAATGCTGTTTCTTTTAATGTTTCCATTTCCAATCAGCAGCAATTTGTAGGACAGTTTCTGAGAAGAAGCCGGTTTATGTTTTTACAGGTAAGTGATGTTGCATGGTAGCAGCAATCTTGTATTTTGGATCAAACAAAAAACTCAAAATTAGTAGAGGACCATAATATATCACATATCCTTCTGCCAAGCGGTTTGTTAGGAAACGAATTTTGAAATTTCAGCCAATGAGAACCCATGTGCAGCCATGTTGAAGTTCCTATCGACTCGAAAAACGTAAAATTATAAGATAACTATCCAAGATTCACTTCTGCATTATTTGGTTTAACTGTATGGAACAGAAGCGGTTTGTATGATTTTCTCATGGGGTCCTATGTTAGGCTGTGTTCCACGGTGGCAGGAATCTTGGATTTTGTATCGTCACAAAAAACTCAAACTTTGTAGAGGCCCATCAAAAGTGCATTTATGCAATATTTCAAATCAATCTGCATGTGGTTTGTTAAAAAAGATTTATGAAATTTCAGCCAAATAGAACCCATTTGTGGCCCAGAAAGCCATGTTCAATTTGCAATTGGCTCGAAAAATTCAAAATAATAATATAAATGTCAGACCATCATTTCTTCATTATTTGGCTTCATTGTGTGGAATAGTTTCTGAGAAGAAGTTGTTTGTATGTTTTTCCCATAGGGTGCTATGTTTCACTAAGTCCTGCTATGGCGGCCATCTTGGATTATGGATAGGCTCTAAAATCTCGAACTTTGTAGACGATCATCTAAGGTACATATATGCAATATTTCAAATCAATATGTCAAGCGTTTAGGAGAAGAAGAATTTTGAAATTCAGCCAATAAGAAAGCATTAATGGTTCTGGCAGCGATGTTTTATACTTGATCAGCACCAAAAACTCAAACTTTGTAAAGAACTACCCAATAAACATTCCTGCTAAGTTTAGTTCCAATTTGCCAAATGGTTTTGGAAAAGAAGATAAAAATGGGAAAAGTTTACGCCCGACGACGTGGACGACGACGACGACGACGGACGCAAAGTGTTGAGAATAGCTCCGACTGACCCTTTGGATCAGGTGAGCTGAAAAGCAAGACGATAGAAACATCACAATTGTTACACGAACGGCCACTTATATATATATATGTGCTAGCTGAGAAAGGTGATTATTATTCTGCCTACATGTTTCTAATGACTAGAAGATATTCTAAGTCATTCTTTGACGATATTTTCTGTTTGTAGTAAGTGATTATCTTGGTTTGGGTTAAATGAATATAAAATGAATACAAAAATGATCTAGACTTGCCACAAGTCTCTTTGAATTTTTTTTTTGCTATTAGAGAGACACATCCTTATTATCAACATTTCTAATACTATCCATTTGTGTGCAATAGTACAAAGGTACACTAGAGAATAGTATAAGAAATATTGATAATAAGGATGTTTCTATAATAGCAAAATAATTAAAAGGACTAGTTGAAGTCTAAACGG
Organism: Limnoperna fortunei; assembly: GCA_944474755.1. NCBI lineage: Eukaryota > Metazoa > Mollusca > Bivalvia > Mytilida > Modiolidae > Limnoperna > Limnoperna fortunei. Next base: position 21,848,015 of record OX104116.1, read on the forward strand.
GATCATACCAGAACGTTAAAAAAGTCTCAACTGTATATTCGTATATTATTCAACTTTAAATTGACTTGTTTTTATTGTATGTGACATTTTGTAGAAAGGGAACTGTGGCTGTTTTTCATAATCTCAAGGCCTCTGTTAAGTATACAATTTATCGCTATTGACGGTAAATGAAAACATAGTGAATAGCATGTGCTTCCACTATACAGAGCAAAAACAACGCTGGGAATTTTAATTTAAAAGATGACTTTTGAGCAATTTTCAAGAAACTTACTTAAATGATTATTAATTATTAGCTAATTAAATGTAATAATAAGAACTAAATAAAATATTGTGTAGCTTTGCGAGAGTTTAACAGGGGATGCATTTTTCCCCACTGATAGAACTATAAAATCTTGCATTTAATTCGTAATTAAATACTGATCAACAATGAAGTACATCGTTACCATATAATAGATACACTCTGGTTGCCCTTATACTTTTAAAAATAAAAATAGCAAGTGAACTTGCTTGAAAAACATGCATTCAGTTGGTATAAACATGCATTAAAATAGTAGGATCAAAAGCATTTGCCATTTATTTTATTTCAGCCATCGTGTCGTCAAAGTAAAGACGTAAGAAATTCTTTTGTCGTGCAATAATGATTAGGCTACCAGAAGACGAAATAGTGTCTTTGAAAGTTTAAATTAAAACTGGTTTACCATAAATGCATTTTAGCTTCTTTAAGTAGGCGATTGCAAGATAAAAAACGTTACCCTGAAAACGCTCTATATTAGCAGTCAAATATTACCTTACATTTATTTGTTTTTTAAGTTATATGTAAAATGTTGCTATCGTTTTTTCTCGAGCTATGGAACTCATTAATGTAGCGCATTAATATAACTAGAAATCTATAACTTAACACGGTCACAGATATAACACATCACAGAAAAACTACATGGTATTATTCACGGAAATGTGGAGATACATATTTAAGAGAAACGGTTGACACAGTTAACTTTGTTGTTTTTATTTTGCAAACAAAAATCATGGAGTGAATTTCAGTATAGGCTCATATTTTGCTAGAATCTAAGTACCATTTTATACTGTTTTGGTTTCAAGTCATCGCACAAATATTACATACGTATAACGACACAAATTTGTGGGACACGGCATCGTAAAATCTGCAAACTTGTATTGGATTTTCCGAAGTTGTTAAGTACGTTTTGATGTTAAATATTAAATATAAGTAAAGTTTAAATAACATGTAAATTTTAATAAACTGAGCCATACGAATATTGCAAAATCATTTTAACTAAGGTGTAGTATATCTAGGCAATTCATTCAGTATGATTTATGCAACAAACGCAGATGAGTAATTTTTTTCATTCGCGCGATTACAATACAAAACAAACCTTAAGTAATATTTTACTTCTATTATTAACAGTCACATTACACGGACGATAAAACATACGTTTTAATAAACTTGTTGCATGAGATCAAAGTGAAAATTAGTTTATAGGCAATTAAACTAAGTTGTTTATATTCATAATAGAAGTATTGGAACCGTAAAATGTACCACATTAAAAAAAAATAATTTAAAAAAATCGAATTTTTGTCAAATTAGTAAATAATAGTCACATTTCATATCGAACAAAAAAGAAAAAAAACTTACCTTTTTAAAACACATATAACGTGATCGAATTCTCATTTGTACGTGTATAAATCATCACTTAATAACATTTGCTCATAATCAACGCTTTGCTATTGTGTCGACTGATCGCTTACTTTATCAGCTTTGAATCTACTATGATGCATTGGCTTCATCACTGTCGTAATTAAAGAAGTTCTATTATATCCAATAGTACATATACTAAATAATAAATGTATAAATTAATACAATAACATTTACAAATTATTGTTCTTACTGATACATTTTGAAATTTACTGATTGAATCCGTTTATTACAATAAAGATATATTGAAACTGCATACTCGAGCGACTGGATCGATCTGTTTTAATTTTAGCACGAGCTTAGTTAATACCACATTGCTGCAGAGGTGTCATTCAATGAACCGTTTATAATATATCTTATAAATAATGTCATGCTGTCATAGTTTATTCTTATATCTGATGAAAGTTGAGTCTACACTTCAAAATGATGATTTTTGTAGAATGAAATAGATCGTTATTAAATAGTTTATATGTCGTTTGCTCTCCTAAGCACTCAAGTATCCCACCACGTGAAATTGATGCACGAAGATTTTCTTTGATCCCAATGATAACCAAACTGCAAGATATGTCAAGATATATCATTTTATTTGCAAATGTTATATTTCCGTAACGACTTCTAAGCTGGTATGTTTTGATTTAGAAAATATCACACTGAGATTAACACAAAAATCAACATCGATTTAAAAATACTTGACCAATAATTCACTACAGTATACAAAACCATAACATATGTACATGTACTGCGAGAATGAGTTGTAATAATGTTCATGTATAATATTAAATATTTATATTACCTAAAATGGTCTATTAAAAATAAGATTTATTAACTGGTTGTTGGAAGTCGTTTTTATTTTCAGCGATTATTGAACCATTAAAAATACATTTCGTTTCTATTTTAATTTGTACCAACCACCTTTTTTGCCAATAAAAATACAAATATAGATTTTATTTCAAAAACGTTACTGTAATGTACTAACATTAGAATATTTTATGTTATGTTACTAAAAGTGATTGATATATGAAGTGTTGGTTCCCCTTTTTCGTATGCCAAAGCTGCATAATCATTGGCTTTTTAATTTTATCTTTTTTATGTTGGGTGTTTATATTTCTTGAAAAAAAATCCTATGAATTCGATCATTAATGCAATACAACAAATTGTTTAATTGGACAGTGCAGCGTCGTGGACTTCGTTTCTAGATTATTAGCAAAGGGTTGTCTGATGCCACTGGTTTCCAATAGATTCTCGCCACGAAACATTTATCGCGAAATAGTTGAAGGAATGCTTGGATATTTTTATGTATAGTTTATTTTGCACACATTATACTACTTCTCATACAAACTGAACACGATTAATATATCAGATTACGCCTAACTATGCAGTATGCTCTGTCAAATACTTCAATGTTATTAAAAAAAATAATGGATTCTTCGTACAACAAATTTTGGGAGGTAAAACTACTTCTATTATATACTAGCAGGTATGGTGAACAAGAATCAAAACGAATAACATTCTAAGATCAAAGGTGAAAATGTGATTCTCTTATTGCAATACCGAAATACACGAAAAAACAATTATTAGTTACCATAATGTTGTGTGTTGGATTTTAATGTAGAATGTATTTAAAATCATAGATTTACTATATAATATCACAAAATTTTCAGATTTAAACTGTTATACACATTTAGAAAGTATTTTACTTTTAATGGTGGTTTGATGTTGAATAGTATTCAAATAGACATTCGTATATAATAAATATCTGAAATTTCGTTAATCAATACTAGCTTTCGCTTCAACAGAGAATCAGGGATGTTCACTATTAAATAAGATCAGAATACTCAACTTCAAATCGAACGATTTAAGTTCCAAAGAGTCCTGTAGTTAACGTGTTTATAATTTTTTGTTAATTGTCAACTGTCAAGGAAACAACTGCAGCAAAGTTACTCAATAGATATTTTATGTTCGACACCATCAGCTTGTTGACTGATACAAGGTGTCATAGTTAATCTCTATCGTATGTCAACTAGCAATCATGTCCCTACATTGAACTACCTCTATTTATATATTACTTTATATTTTCCTAAAAGAAAACACGACGGCGAGTACCTTTATTATTTATTTCTTTTATAGTCATAGAAGTTGAATGCGTTTTTCTTTTACGTTTAGTTTTGACTATCCTTCAGATTGTAAATCGTTTTCTTATCAATGGGCTAACTTGTTACTTATCTTTTTTGCAGGACAATAGGCACTATAACTTTAGAACAGCGTATAAACGTTAATAGTTTATATGGCAATTATGCGAAGTAAGAATATTGATCTGGAATATACGGGGTGATGTAGTCACACCGCCGTATATTGCCCTTCCGAGATCACTTTAATAAGTCAACACTAGACGATATATGCAATCGTTTGTGGATAACTAAATAGCACATTCCAATTTTACATTTATGAGTTATTGCATCGAATACATTACTAATATATACTAGATTTCTTTAGCAGTGATACGGAGTGACTACATCAATATAATGTGGACCCTGTGTGAGTTCATAGTTTTTTCTTATAATGTATTAGTCTTAAAAGCAATGACATGCATGTGATTTCCAGCAGAATTATCTATCTATTTATACCACAATCGTACGTTTCTCGTGTGCTTTTTACAGGCGGTCTATTAGCAAAACAAATCCCAGAACAAAGATGTTTAAAAGTTGTGTCCATAATAGAAGGACCATGCAAATGTCGATCACCCAATCAAAATTCAACGCTAACTTTGCTTTTTACTGCAATAATCTTGTAATACATAATCAGATTTCCCTAACAGTTACACCTTTGATGTGAAAATCAGAAAGGCATTATATTACAATGGTAATTCCTAAGAGTATATTGTATGAAAGACAAATGCATTTCGTCGCTATTTTATTGAATTTATATTGATTTTACAAGCCTTGTTTATTTTCTTTATTGCTGATTATACGTTCAACAGGGGGACTTAGAGCGGAATAGAATGTCTTGTTGCGGATGTTTAATTAAAAGTCATATTTATTACTAAACGTGAACATCAGTTTATAATGTCGTACAAGACGTTTCACAAATTATGTGTCATTACACATATGAAGTAGTGCTACCATGTATCTGACTTATGCATGTGAGATAAAAAGTCGATTTAGTATTAGAAATGTGTGAGCCAATCAAAGACACTGTTTAGACTCATTTGTGAACGAAAACTGTAGATTTGAGTCCATTATTGTAAAATGTAGAATGTACATACATGTAATTTTAACTATTTTAAACATATACGGGGAAACCACAATTAGCACTAGCGGCATAAAATAATATTGCATTACAACTTATATCTAAATTGCATTTACATTACCAAAAGTAATTCAAGTCTAAACTGCAATGCAGATAAATATACGTCTGTACGTTGATGCGACATTTAATGATGTTTACACACCTGGATATCATGCTTACCTACCAGTCAACAAATCATGTGATTCGGTAAATATCGACTTAGTATACATAATGTGATGATTAGGTAGAACGGTAGTAAAAGACAATACAAACGTTTTTGTCATTTGAATCCTTTTTTCAAATAGAGGCTGTGCACCTCGGAGATATGAGTACGTTATATATAACTACCTATCTTGAAAACGGCGTATTGTACACATGGTGCCGCTATTTTGACTTTTGACTTAATCTATGCCAGTGCCTATAGAAAACGAATGGTCCTCACCACAATTAATGCCCTTTGCACCTCGTTTTGCACGAATGTAGCTCCACATAAGATATAATATTTTTCGTTTAAATTTGCAAAACACACACTAATCATACATTTTTTTTAAAGTATGCATTTTCCACGATGTTAAAGACCGTATGTTTAGAAAAGTACCCCAAATAAATCACGTGATACCATAAATCACGTGATAGGATATATCTAACTACCTATCTTGAAAACGGCGTATTGTACACATGGTGCCGCTATTGACTTGAAAAGGTCGCAACGTAAGTATTCTCTGTGATTATGTAGGTAAAGCATTAAAGTTAAGGTTTTCGTCAATTTCTGTTATTTGCTTACTTTCTATCATCAATCAGCGTTTACCCTTATTAGTATGCAATAAAAACAATGACTCGGCATTATTTAATTAAATATATACCACATATATCGGTGACCTTGGTTAAAGAGTACACGAGTAAAACCCAGTGCCAAATTCTTTTATTTATGTTCGAAATAATGCATTTTTAGTGGGGGGTTCAAATGGAAGTCTTTCCGTTTTTTCAAGCGCTGGTACATTTACTAATTCCATAACAATATTTGATCAACTTTCGATGATAAAAGGATAAATATAAATCAGTTTAGTACAGAATATGTTAACTTGTCAATACACTGAAATTCACAATGCATTTTATCTATTTCTTGCCATGTTAACTTGAAGTTAATGATAGATTTATATTCATTTGTTATATTACATTCCTAAAATACCTAATTTAATGAATTTTTAATACTAACAAAAAATTGCTTTAACAATTACCATGATAATGGTGAATAATTAATATGTACTTAAGATGTAGCAACAGGTTTGCTCAAGAAAGCCTTATGCTTTTTTAATAATTTTATTGATACCAGACAGGGGGACGATTTAACAACCGTACCTTTTCAAAATAAAATATATAGCAATTAATATATACTTAATTTAATTAATGACATGAGTTTACAGACTTATAGCTAGTGGTGTATAAATATAGAAATATACATTTGGTGTACGAATATAGTACGGCTTAGTACTATTGGTTTTTTTGGGTTTTTTTGTAATGTTTTTTACAACACAACCTAAAAGCGATGGACAGGAATCGTCAAGAGATTCACAGTCTATTTTTGCAAATCCCTAAAACATATAAATATTAAACGGATATAAGTAATAAAACAAATTTACGCAGAGATAAGACTTCAATGAAGTTGTTTTCTGATTTATGACTAAGCACTACGTTTTCTTACCTTTGCATATCCTTGATATTTCCCCTTGGTGAGCATAAGCTAACTTCTGTAGATAATCTGAAATATGCAGAGAGATATTAACAATCCATTCCCACGGAGTGGAAATACTAGTCTGTACGATAAAGTCATGTTAATACTCTTTGGAGGATATGAGGAATAATAAAAATCACATCCAGAAAATTAATTAAACTAAATGGTTGTCTCTGAAAACTTAAACCGAAGAGTAAATGTGAATTTTGACCTATTGATAATTTGGTCGTTTGTTTTTTAGATAAATGATAAAAAACTAAATTTCTGCGTTCAGAAATAAATCATTTTAGAAGTTTATTAATCTTCAATATGTTCACAACTGAAGCATTATTAACCTAAAAGGGTCCTTTCATTTCGGGGATTGTGACAACCGGTAAATATTGTTAATTGGTCAACTAATGAAAATGTACAAATGTGTTTGCTAGCTTTCAGCCAAACTACCAGATACAAGCGTTATTCTTAGTCACGATGTGTGCACGATATTATTGCAAAAACAAATACAAAACTTAGAAATTGTGCATTCCGTTTAATGATAAATAGAGATATGGTGTACAGTGGTTTGCACCTATATTATTATTTATATGGTTAAACATGCAAAATATCTATGCAGCAACTAATTATGAACACGATTTAAAAACCAAACTGGTTTTCTACCTTATCAATGCATTACAAGGTCAAATGTTGTTTTCGGTTTGATTTTGTGTAAAAGCTAAGCTGTCGGTCTCTTTCCTTCTGTCAGATTCATTTTTTCTCCATTTTTTCCTTTCAATAAACACATCAAGAGTAGTATCAGTACAAATTATACATTGCTATGGTCCAACAATCCTCCACGGAGAAATGGTCTTCGACATAAACAATATTGCAATAGAGTTGACTTTTGTTAAAGAATGCATCATTAAAATACGTTAGAGCTGAATGCTTCTATAATTTTAAAGTATTAAATAACACTATATTAAAAATCAACTGACCAAATATGTATAAATACCTGGTAAGTCATATTGTTGATAACTGCAATTCATGTTAAGAAACAATTCTGAAACACAAGTATTACAATCGTCTCTGCGAGCTAATCGATACTTAATTCCACTAGACTTTCTAATGCATAGACCCAAAGACTGCAAAAAGAAAATATAGATTTGCAAAAATTGAAACCTTTCTTAGAATTTAACAATTAAACTGAAGTCAGACAAAAACTGACTCCTAAAAACAACTCTTTATGAAATGAACTATCTATAATGACTCTATACTGAGACATATTTTCTTTAAACAAACCTACTATTCCCCTAATCTGAAAATTTGTGGATTAGCATTAAGCCGTTTGTCGTCTTCGTATTTATTCATGTAGCTTAAACAGTTGCAATGTCAATATACTTTATACTAATACCCAATTATTCAAGTCTATATTTGTTTTCAGCTTAAAGTATTTGTGTCATCGATGTCATCATTTACTGAATATGATGAACCATGTTATGTACCACTCAACTCGCTTGTTAGACATTAAACTAACAATCGGTCAATTAATCAATTAATTAATCAATATATGTTCTAGAATTATATAATACTTATTATCAATTTTGCTATAACATTACTTAATTCATTAAAACGCATTGCATTATATACACCTCTTCATAATTTAAGCAACATCTACAATTTGTTTTTATAATTTCAAAAATCTGAATGAATATTAACTTTGTGTTATTTATGTACTATAGCCATCATCCAAGCACGGGAAATTTACTTTAAATAACTCCTCAGGTAAATCTTTAAAAAGCAAAACCAGTTTGTCATACGGTAGATGAGCACGCCTAAAAGCCTTGTTTTGCTTAACGATTTAGTCTTAATCTGGTCTTTTTCGAATGCACGTTTACCTTTCTACAATTCTAGGACGGAAATTAAGTGAAGCTGAGAAATGGCAGATTGTTGTTATGCGTAATAGTGGACAGAGCTTGCGTCAGCTAGCACAACACTTTGGCATTTACTCTAGCATTGTATCCCAGCTACTGAAACGAGATGATGGAACTATCCAGGAACGTCCTAGGTCAGGTCGACCACAAAAAAACATCTGAAAGGGAGGATAGAGCATTCGTTCGTGTAGCCAAACGCCAACCGTTTGCCACTGCAATATATCAATACGATTGGCATATTGCAACCAGAGTCGCCGTTCGAACAGTTAACAGGCGCCTAAACATTGTTAAGGTTGAGAGCTCGTCGTCTCTTCAAACGTTATGCTCTCGAAAGGATGATATCGAAATGGAAGCTATTGAGCATCTTCCATGGCCATCCATATCACCCGATATGAATCCAATTGAACATTTGAGGATATCATTGGCCGTTAAATCAATAACAGAGCACCTTCTTCTCAAAATGTACAAGAACTACGTGTTGCCATTCAAAATGAATATTAGATTTTACCACATGCTACACATCTTCGTTCAGTCAACAAAATGAGGGAGGAGAGTTAATGAACTGTACCGGAAGCGTGGTAGTTACACGACTTTCTAAGTATTTTTGCGTTTAACACATTTCAAAGTGACTTTTCTTTCCCTGAACGTTTTCCTGTGATGATGTGTTTACTATAGTTCATGAAATTGAAGTATGCAATCAAACTTATTTTTTACTAATTAAAGTTATATTTTTGCACTGTTTTTGATATATTTGCTTTGAACATTTATTCTTCAAACAATAAGTAAAGCGACAGTAAACATGTTGTTTGTCTGTTTCATTTGTCATTGATATTAAATACATTGTTATTTCTTTAAAAAATATAAATATATACAGGGATTTTCCTACCTTTTTTCAAATGGGGCCTGGGCCCCTGTTAATTGGGAAAATTACGACGTAAATTCCACAACTGGGAAAAGTCTTAAATATGAATAAAGTAAAAACATTGCTTTTAAACATCAATGTTTTTAACAAAAATGTTTCTTGTATGTAATTAGTCATGAATGACAAGATGGAATCTATAAGCGTGACCTGAAAACTGACAAATTAAAATCAGTTTTCATAAATATTTTGGAAAAAGTTATCAAAATTTACATATGTAGCCAACTGTGCTGACATCATAATCAAAGAGAAAAATTTCCATGAATCTTGGTGGAATTATATAGAAACTGAGTTGCAAACATCAGATTTTACTTTCACTCTCGTTTGTTCTGGGGTCTTAATAAATGACTGGATAAGAACTAAATCAGATATACAAAACTCTAATAATGTGCATTGCGTTGGAATTTTAGTTTACGCTGATTCGTATGCTAATCGGCATTCAATCGAACCTTCGCTACCGACCCTTGTGTGTGTCATACACAAGGGTCGGTAGCGAAGGTTCGGTTGAATGCCGATAAGGGATGGGTCTAGAGGTGCAAGAAAACTCGTGATTTTCTATTCACAAAGGCTCTGGTCAATATTTAATTTCGTAAAAACAAAATTTCCTAGTTTTGATACAATACGTCATCGTTCCACTTCGGTAGTATTTCGCGTTGTATAATGCCATTTTTGAACCTTTATGCAGGGTCACGCTTCATTCCAAATGTATTCTTTTCTAGCTATTGCAACCAAAAAAAAACCCAGCCCATATTACTGGACATCGTAAAAATAAAGTAATTTGTCTTATTTGCGGCATACAATTATCTTTCATATTATTGAATAAAGTTCCGCGGCTTAACAAATCACAGATTTTTTTTAATATCATACCGGAATCTGCGTTTGATATAAAACAAGCAAGCTCTAATATAAAACTGGTTGCCGTTATGACTTAAGATACCGGGAACAGTAATTATAAACCAATGTTCGCGAAGTAATCAGATTTTGACTTTGTTTGTAATATTTTGGCTTAGCGTGATTGAATTTATTTTTAGAAACCGGATTACAAAACCTCCTGAATTGGGAATTTTCACTTTCATAATTGGGAAAAAATATGGGTTTTTGCCGTTGGGAATGGGGCCGATCGGCCCCAAAATAAAGGCAGGAAAATCCCTGATATATAAAAATCTTAAATGAATCCATGGGAAATAATAGGGTGTTGCTTAACATGTGGCGAGGTGTATATATTTACAAAGTTACAGAACATATAGCGTCCCATGATAATCGTTTATGGGAATGTTTAAATTTACTTTGAATGGCATTAACTATGCCGCGATAAGTGTATTCTACCAAATACGAGCACGTTTATTAAATTTGTTTTAATTGAACAGACAATCAGTAATTTAATATTAATAGGAATTAATAGGAAGCCGCAGTACCCCGAAAAAATCCATGACCTTCATTAAGAAACTGGCAATTCTTGTGAATTAAGATTGGAGTCTAGTACACTCTGTGAGCAATAGTAAATGATTTACTTGACCACTCGGCCACCGATGCCTTAACGTTAATAATTTGTAAACTTCTAACATGCGATAAAAAACTTGTGTCTGTTTTGGTTAATTTAGTAGGAAATGATTCGTTTGCAAAACTGTAGTTTCATTGTAAAGTTCGCTTTCTATAGTTTTTAAAGTTAATTTTTGGTGAACGATGTTGTTAATTGTTTTATATACTATTTTGATGGAAATAAAGAAGTTTATTTTTAGATCTACTGTTTCCCTAATGATATTCCTCCGAGAACAAAATATTTAACAATTTAAATGAGGGTTTTAAAGAAAACTCAAAATAGAGAAACAATATCTTAAAGATTTATACGGATTTAAAGTTTATTTTAGGTAGTTCATTATTCACAAACCTGACATAAACGCCATTCGGTTTTTTTTCTCCGTGAGTTAATCGACCATTAATACATCAATGAAGTACCAAAAATACACGTTAAATACCTGTAAATCTGTTCTTTAATAACATTGACACACCATGCTGTAACATGTTATATTTGATCGCTGTAGAATTAGTGTATATAGATATCTTCTACATTAATAGATACAATTAACTGGATTTTTAAAAGATTTGTTTACAGAATATCGCGATATTTCGAAGACGAAGTCTATAATCAAAATTTACAAAACATTGATATCAGACAGACTCCATAGAAGAAGTGTGACACAAGTGCGTCAACAAATAAACACGGTAATTTTATTTCCGGAAAAAGTGGACTTTGTAGATGATATAACTCCTTTCCGCGTTTTATATTAAGGAAATTTGGTAGTATTGATCAACTCGTGATGACTGCCGTACAACAATAAAAGAAATATAATGGACGAATTAGCAACACAGATGTACTGCCACTAGAAAATCTGGAGAGGTGGTTAGTGTTAATTAAATATTTGTGTGTCTGAAACGTCATAAAAATCAACTTATTCATGAAGCAACCATAAAATTTACACAGAACTAAACTTAATATAGTTTAAAGAATTATTGCTTTATCAACTTTTAGTGTCCAACAATTCACTGTCATTACAATCAATACAGACACTGTAAACCCGTGAACATCATATAAGGTGTGATATATCGATGTTTAGTAGCATATCGAAGTACAAAGTAGATTTTAAACTGTTAAATGTCTTTAATTTCAAGTAAAATGGGATAAATTAATTTTTTTTAAAAATCGCCATTTAATTGTTCAAAGATAGGACATCCTTATAGTGAACATTACAGATATAAATCAGACTGTATCGGTTCACGATCTGTCTCCACTAGTATGCCAGCTGCTTGTGAGAAAGCACGAACACCATACATTCTCTTATTTTATATTGTTATTTTATGTCATAAGCATTATTTTTGAGAACATTATACGTTCCAAAGAACATTTAACTCTGGATTTCAAAAAGACCATAGATTGATTAATGACATGTATTTCCTTTCTAAGTCGTGCAATCATGAAAAAGTCAATTATTCATTTAAATAAACATCTTATGTGCAAGTACCATTTGAAGATTTTTTTTATAGAAAAGTGAATCGCAAACATATTTCTGGCAGAAAGAAACAAACTGTTCATATAATGCCGCATTTCGCTTAACATCACAGATAGATTAAATATATCTTCCAATGACACTTCATGTGACCATGAATTGGTCACTTCATATATGATAGTGTTTGAAAGAAATTTTTAATTCTTATTAAATAATGAAATGATAAATCTGATTGTATTTAATGATAATCTGAATGCACCAAGGAAAGGAACAAGCCTCATTTTGTTATATTGATTGATTATATTTTTTTAATGTTGTCCGTTTAATAGTCGAAGGATTCATTTAGCTTAGAAAATATGAAACTGAATTGTCTCCAACTTGAACTATAGTACTTTGCATATAACGAACATTTAATCCGAGAAAAGTATACAGTTAAGTGTTTTACATTGAAATTGTTGTTTTAGGATGCTTTACAAAACGAAACCATCCTACACACTTTCGTCTGTTTTACCAAATATTGAACCCTGATAAACGTTTGGAGTTCTGTTTATTCAGCCTTCTATTTTATACGCTACGAAAGACAACATCGGGGAGAAAATTTACAGTAAAATGTTTTTGTACGTGGGTAGTTTTGTATGCATACTCAAGATTTGAATGCTTCTTTCGTCAAATAAATTTATTGATCATATTTTATCAATGATATCATGTATTTTCAGTTAACGTAGTCCGCACATTTTATTACGTAAATATCCTTTTTTTGTTTCTGTATTTTAAGTGTTACGTACAATTAATTAATTACAAAGAGCATTATCATTATTGTATCTATCAATACATTGGGAATACAAATTATACTCAAATGTAGTGCAAATTACCCAGTATGGATTATCCTTTAATCCATACGTTTGTGTCCCAAGCCCAAACTTGCCATGATTTTGTTATTTTCTTCATTTTTTACCCTATATTTTAAATTTACTGTAAGTAGTTATGATATTTAACCAGTTTCAGTGTAATACATTTTACAAGAGAATTAATTTAATAGATTAGGTAGATATATGCGCCCACAAGAACTTTTTTAGCTCAGACAACGCTTGACGGTCAAAACATTTTTTAAAAAGTTTTAAAATTATATGCAGTACTTCAACAAGTTAAACAGTGAAAGTTCTTATAGCTATTATAGGCCTCCTACTATAAGGTGCCTTATCATAGGCAGTAAAAGTATTGTTACACTTATATGCTCAACGTAAACATTGTCTGGATATAAACGTTGAAACATTTTGTTGCAAATGTAGATGTTTTGATGTTGAGACACATTTTATAGTTTTACAGCGACTGGTTTTAGTAGAACCAACTGATATAATCGTTTCCATGTTATAACACGTATGAAAACACAATTTATTGCACGCAAATGTTGGTACAAAATTTTTTAGAAAATAATTTAGTGTGACATGATATTAAGAAAATGACCAGAAAACCAGGAAATAAACGAGTCGAATTTAAGTACTTGCAAACATTGAAATTGTCAATTTTTATCGGATGACGCAATTTAGTTAAAAAATATTGAATCGAACATTTCACTGTTTAGCTGATGATCTTGGCATATACAAACGTACAATTTTTATAATCCGTAAACAAATACATAAAATTTATCATTATTTCAACCGCTACAATTATAACATGCTTATCAGTAAAAAGTAATGTCCAGATAAAAGACACTTCCTTTAATCAGTAAATTAGTGATGGCAGTATATATAGTAAAGCGAAACAAAAAAGGAAAAAACGCAAATTGTAAAACTATGGCAAACAACATTTAATTATTTTTATGCGTTTACAGGCACCAAAGATCTAAGATTTGGCTTAATTTCAATTTAAAATGACTTTTACGAAAAAGAGGCGGAAGATTTTTATTTTATTATGAAATCATTTCATATCATACTGTAGCAGCTCTTAGAACCACGTATGTAGTACACAGTTTAAAGATTAAAGGAAACGAGCTTCTTTGTGTCAAAGAAGAATACAGCTCGATTTGTGATATCAGGGTACTCATTTTTTATTTTTGTTTTTGGTTTGTTTTGCGTTTTATGTCTTTTTCCGGATTTGTAATTGTCTTTTTACTTTTGGCTCTTGTTGTTTGGTCGGTCTACTTGCTATTTATTATGTAACGAAATTAAGGGATTATCCTACCAATCTTACTAAGACAGTGTTTTTAAACTTCTTTATGAAAACGTTTGCACAAGATATTCAAACGCAATTCAACCTGTTCGCATGCGAATTTTAGCTCGTTTCAAGAAATTTTGATGAAACAGTCCTATTGATACTCTTTAAAATCTTCAAGTTTAAACCAATAGTTAATTAATATCGCACATAAATAAAGCCATTCTTGCAATGAAAATAGTTACTGCGTCATATAAGGATACAATAATTATCTATCATGTCTTACAGCTATTGATAATTTCAGTTTAACTATACACAAGTTTTAAATGATGATATAATTAACTGTGCCATTCTTATTTTCTTATTTTAAACCAATAAATTGTATGTATTTGTTTACTTTTCAATCTCTAAGTTCCTAAATAAACTTCATAATATCCAGCATCTATAGAACAATAATAAAAACATAATGTTATAGAGGTCACCGAGACCAACGTGTTGTAACACAGTCTTCTCAGTCATACATATATTATTTGCAAAAATTCGTTACGCGAGTGTGAAATGCAACTGTTTATTTCATATCATACCTTGATCGATTGTTTGAACGTGGCCCACATTGAAGAACTTTTTTCTGCACGGCTTTATACTGGTATATTCACATTTGTCGCTGGCGGCGCATTTTTACAGCTTTTAAGGGAAATAAATATGTAATTAATCCTTCATAGTTTTAGTCCTTTTTTCGTGTAAAAATCTTTACGATACTATTTAAAAATAGATAACTTTGCATTGAGTTCAAGTCCTGAATATAGCTGAAATATAGCTTACTGGACGTTAATCATCAACCAACCAAACATTTGATGAAATAGCAATTGTCGTAAATTGCATGTAAAACCGTAAAAACAAAAACATAAAAATTTGTAATATAAGTTAATTTAAGAAGATTGATTTTAAGCTAACTCTGAAAAAGAGTTTGTAAACTTAAGTGTTTAGAATAACCCGGCTTAAAATAATGTTTAAAAAGTTATAATGATTCCGTTTTGTTACCAACATCATGGCTATTATGTTGTAGACATTGACAATGCGATGGTAATAAAATTTGTTTCAGCTTGTTGCAGCTCCTATCTCAACTCATTTCCGTTTTGGTCAATTTTATAACAAGAAATTAGTGAAGAAAACTACAAACAAAATAAAAATATAGGTTTGTGTCTTATGGGAAAATCCTATTTTGGTAAATAATTATTTTGCTCTCAGCAAATTAGAACATGCCATAAAGCCATTCGGCCTAATATGTTTTACTGCAATAGGAAACAGTAATAATTGAAACAACGAAAACTTGATTGGTTGTTTAAAGTCGAGTAAGCAATGTGTCGAAAAAATAAGCTAAGTAACCAATTTGTTGTTTCACACGAGATATATTTTTTATTCTTATGTCGACTGGTTATTCATCATTTTCGCACATTAACATATTTTATAAAACTGACATCCAAATATTACGTGCATACAAATAATATTCGCTTGTGTTGTGTGCATACGAGTACTTGTGTTGACAATGTACCAGACGATTTACTTCACTTGTGAAATAACTGGGATTTATTGCATTCGAAACACTAGTCAAAGCACGAATATCTAGCGGTTTAGTGTGTATACAAGGGAGTATTTAGAAAACAAGACATTCTTAATTTTATCAGACATTAATTTGTATTACTGTGATGATCTTTAGTTGTTTTAACATACAGTGTATAAGATAAATATAACACACACTCACACTTGACGGTGCACCTACATAATTCTGTTTTGCAAGAAAAAATTTCAAAAAACCGATAGGTTAACAAGATTCAAAAACTAAAACAATTACAGTTTGGACAATCGACAAAAAAATGAACCAAAAGACAACAAGAAAAACCAAAAGTTAGTAACCTGAACCTAGTCAAAATATGGATGCTCTCAGGTTTTCCAGACGAGTAAGCAGTGCATGATTCTAATTAGACTCGTGTAGATTGAGTTACTGTCGTCGTGTCCCCCAAAAAGGTGGCAACTAGGAAAATAAAGTAATCACGCTTGTTGAATGTTAAACCTCCTTCTTGAGTTTTGGTGAAAGCGTGGTTTGATTGTATTGGCAGTGTACATTAATTCAAGCTCACTTTGATGGATTTCAATAGAACTTAAGGAAAAACATAAGTACGATTGTAAAAACGGGTAGGCACAGGTGCACTGTTTGTACTCATTTAAAAGCCGTAAGTCTGCTGAAACTTTCGTCCTCCAAACATGACGTATATGTTGTCAGTAAAAAACTAACATTTGAGACATTATCCTTCTGTTCATTTTTTTATAAATTTTGTATCATTGATTACTACAAATGTTATGTCGTGAATAATAATCGGGTAATTGTATCGTCTCGTTCTATATTTCCTAAACATACAGTCTATAACCAGATCGTTTTTTCTGTATATGTAGCTTTGCAGTACAGTGTGGATAATTGAAGGTTTTGATGCTGTTACTTGCAAACGAGACCTTATCTCATGATGTCGACTTGTTTAAAATTATTTATTATCCACATTTAATTAGTAACATTCCAGTTTAACAGGTAACCCTATACTTTTGGTGGTTTGTTTTAAAGTTATACATTTTGTCAGGAATTTAGAAAGAGGACTTTTAGAACAACTGGCAGATCTTGATGTGCAACGCTCTTTTTACATATTTTTGTGAGATTTTTGTTACAGCCATCGACTTTGATAAGGAGATCAAATGACGCCGAAAGCGACTTGCGACTCCAAGAATCTCTCCTTTGAAAAGCGAAAAGGAGTGTATAAGTAGTATTGTCAAGTAACCTTTTAACAGTCATTCGTGTATTATACAATATATATACTGCTGCCGGGCAACAACATACTTTTCATGAATGTCACGGTCTGCATCTTTGAAGACTGATAAAGCCAACATTTAAATTATAAACACTTATTTAAGAATACTTATGTCACATGCAAGTAAAATTTTATTTTTATGCCCGTTGTTTGTGATTTAATTATGATATCACCCAAACAACGACAAAAATAATAAATCGGATTTTTGACTTCCATTCGGTAAATCTTTGTGCAACATAAATAACACTATGGACGAAGATGGTGATAGTATTCGGTCATGTAAATGTTGTCATCATTATCCAAGTTTAAATATAGCACTTTAACTGTTGTACATAATTGCCTTGAAGTATTTTGGTCATTTTCACAATTTTAATAGCGGTTCGTTTAGCTTTTATTGCCCTTTTGGGGATATATAGTCAGGTTACCATAGCAAAATTAGTTTTAATAATACACAATTCAAATGGCAGTGGACCTTTATAAAGATTAGGATGACTACTTTATGTACAATTTACTATTTAATAAAATTAACTATTCTAATTTCGTTTTATGAGATGTATGCGATTATAACTGACGTCATCCATTTTACAGCTACCACACAATACTATAACAACAAATGCAGCATAAAAGATGAACTAAAAATACTCATAATTTTAAAATATTACAATTGTTACCTGTTTTATAATTAGGACCGAATTCGACATTTTAGTAATGGAAAAAATAGATTAATAAAAACTTGACAGACAGCAAAGTTTACAAATTTGTATTGTTTGTAATTCCCTGTGTTGTCGTCAATTAAAACCGTTTCTTGTATATGCATAAAATAAAATTATTAGCTCATTTCGTTAGTTATCAGAAACCACATAACAAGAATGATTTTAGGTATTTCGCTTTCAGTCTGCAATACCTCCTTTCAAATAGCACAAGATCTTCCGGTGTTTCAGTTACATAAGATCCATGAAGATTGCTTTATTGCACCAAACGGAAATATATATCATTAGATAACATCCATTCAACAACTGAAACAGAACTAAAGTGACTTTATTGATGATGTAACTAGTAATCATGTGGCTATCTCCGATCCTTTTGGACAATTTTAAACAAAACTCGGACAATTGTATACGTTTTATTTGTGGACAGAAAAAAATCAAAACAGAACAAGTTATATTAATGAGACTATTTTACAGGAGCCTGATATTGGAGTTTAAAAAATAAACAGCATGTTATTACCATTTTTATTAGATAGGATATATGTAAATACTGATGGCGTATAATAATTTATGATTCAACGATAACAGACGACAACTAAGGCAACAACATGATAGCACCTTAGAAATTCATTAGACAAGAGACAAGATGACGTCAACAACTAAAGCAAAATCATAAATTAGTTCGCATAAAATGTCTGTGGACGAAAATATTTCAACTTAATAAGTGTTTGTAAAATGGTAGCATGTAACTAACTATACTAATCACTAACATGCTTTTCTGACAGCTTCCAAGGACACACAGGCACAAAGGACAGTTAAACATGCAAACAACAAACGCTTATGTCTGGGAATAGCAGTTAAAATGTATTTAAATCGCAATATGTACAAAATACTAAATTGGTATAAAACTTTTTCCTCAGAAACCCGTTTTGACATGAAGTTGTTGCTTTACTAAATCTAATCTTTTTGTGGTCGCGTATTTCTTAATAAGGTTTGTGGAGGGACGTTAGAATTTCTTGCTTCACAGCAAACAGATAGGGATGATTGTGAATCCTAAATTTAATCATAGTTTTGAAGCATTTGGCTCATATTTCTTAAAAAAACAACTAATCGAAGATTTTCCACAATAAAAGGGCGAATTACTATAGTATTGTTCAAATCAAACACGTTTTAGTCGATGAAGGAGTATAGGAAGTCAATGTTTCGAGCCATTTATGTTTAAGAAAAAATTGCAAAGGAAACTGACCGAACAAGAAGAGCCGACTCCTGGTACACAGTTGCAAATTCTGATACATACAAACATATACAGCCAAAAACAAAAACCCGACGAGTAAGCAGTAACCCGTCGAGTCACTAATTGTCATGTCTAATAAAAATCAAATCCAGGAAAAGGAAAGACTACCTATGACTCAGCGAAAATGTCGTATTGGATAAATCAATTCCCATAACGATCAATTAAGTCTTGGTGACTACCATAGATCCCTCTGGAGAGATAACATCAACCCAGGTACAACAAACCATTGTTTGAGTAGTTTAGTAGTCAATAGCTGTAAGCGGTCTATAAGTAAACTTTACCGTGTCGGTCCGACGGGTTTTGCCTGACAAAATAGAATACTGCTTACCGCGTTTGGTCGAGTTTATGGTCCTTTTGTAAATCTCATGTTACAGTTTTTGAAATCAACAATTATTTTCCACAGTTAAACGTCGTTTTGAAATGCGGCTGAATTTTCATTTTGATAAAGCGATTTTCCATAGGAAGTCAGCCATTTTTGTTTGTAAAGGGGTCTTATGTTGTTTACAAACGTTCGTCTGCTTTCGTAACGTACAATGGTATTCGGACAAACCGCGAGATTTTTCCCGCCCTAACTGCAGACGACATCACCCGAAGGATTTCGAATAGACAACATTGGAATTTTCCTAACGTACATTTCTGTTCAAAACAAGGTCAAAATTTTGTATGGAAAATTGCTTTATCAAAATGAAAATTCAGCCGCTTTTCAAAACGCCGTTTAACTGTGGAAAATAATTGTTGATTTCAAAAACTGTAATATAATATCTACAAAAGGACCATAATTTCAACCAAACGCGGTAAGCAGTTTTCCATTTAGTCAGGTAAAACCCGTCGGACCGACACGATAACTTTTACTATAGAAAATCTAAATACCGATTGCAGGATCTAAAATAAGGTATATGTTGTGAAATTTACACATCATACGCTGGAGCTGATGGAATGATGTTATCGATTATAGAAAAGTTGGCAATTGGAAAGTTGAAGTCATCACGTTTGTTATTTGTAGTTTTCCTATTATATTTTATGCAGTAAGTGTAAGAGACCGACCTATGTGTATTGTTGGTGTCTTTAATCTCAAACACGCTAGTGTAAATTTAATGCAAATTAGGAATTGTTGAGGTAAAAAATATCATCATTATTGCGGAATGTGAAATTAAAAGTCTAGGCAAGTGTCTTTTCTTTCTTCTTTAGCAGGCCTTGATTTCATTGATGACGAAGTAAGTTCTTTCATGGCTAATTACTACCCATTTATATTGTCTCTTTTTTTCTTCAAACAGCAACGTTTAATAGGATCTTTAAGCCTGGTTTTAAGCTGCATATGAGGAATGGTTGTGTAAAGCGTCGAAAATTCAAATGTTTTAGTGCTGTTACATTGGGAAAGAGATCTAGACCGCAAGTTGTCTATCAGGTCTTTTGAATTTTTTTAAAAATATCTTTTGCAAATTACAGTTTGAACAACGTAAAAAAATATCAAATTTGCACGAATTCCATTACCTGAGTTTGTTTGATATATTCAACGTTGTAAAACTTATAGCTGTCAAAAGAACCAACGGAATTTTAAAAAATAGCTTGTTATGTATCTTTAAACCGGAAACCCACCACCGGTCGTGTTCTTGCTATATTATTACCACTTACCGACGTTTATATCTTCTTGTTGTTTTGAATATTTAATGCCCTATTTTGTTTGGTTGCTAGCACTTTGGCCCTGTGTCCAGTAATTTCGGTCTGTAAATTTGCCGGTTGTATCATATATAAATTTTCACTTCTCGATTCGAACATTTTCAAAAGAAAACTCGACACGCCGTGGTATAAGTAATGGTAGTATATCGTCTTGCAAAAATACTGGTAGAGGTAACAATAACCTGTTATCATTTTCATACAAAACATGCACACTTTAAATGGTCTTCATTACGATGTTTGCATATAATTCTCTCACGACGGAAGATTGAAGAGTTGTATTTGTTACGACTGACTAAATAAATTTAATAAATATTAATACATCGAGAAAATATTCACGCGTGTTCCCACGGCCCTTAAATAGTAGCATAGAGAGAACACGACCGGCCGTTGTTCCCCGACGACGTACAACTGTAAATACAATCTAAAGTGACACATTTGGAACGAAAATGTTGCAGTGGTAGGAAACATAAGGAAAAAGTTTGTTGATTTTATCAACAACTTTTGCTTGAGCGCTAACATTTGAATAACTTTTTTTTTCATTTTGGCAGTTAGACTAACTGCATTATCTTAGCAGTTAGACTAACTGCATTGTTGAAAAGTGTATACAATTGTAAATTTTCAGTACGCAAGAATATTAGAAAATCCTAGTAAATATTGTTTTCTACACATCTCACAAGTCAACATTCAAACACCATATGCCGTCTACATTTATCAGCATATTACAAGATCCAGCCAATCATCTACAACTAAACTATTTTATTTTCATGAAAATATGTTGTATTCAGAATATCTACCTTACTGTCAGAACAAGGCTAAAATATTAGTGCAATTAAAAATATTCTCCTTACAACAAAGATTTTGCTCTTTAAATATCACTGTAGTAGTAAACTGGTTATAAGTCTTGATAAAGTGATGGAATTTCTTTTATTGCATTCCTTTCTTTCCTTTACTTTGCAACCAATTATTCGAATGAGAATATACTTAAGTATTATTTCATTTCATCAAATAAATATAAACGGTGATATTGAACTTACAATATAAAAATCTGTTTTAGTTTTTGCCCCCGGTTTGATGTATTTTTGGAATGCTAAGTGGGATTGTATAGGTTCCTTTTAATTAATATTATTTACTTGTTTGTGTGGTTTTAATACAGGATATACATAATTTACCGTTTTGTTGTCATTTCACGTTTTCAATTAAGTCTCTATATATTTTAAGATCATAATTCGTTTCTAGATGTCAATGTACTATTACGAATCAGTTGACTTTTTGTGGTTTTTAATAGTGTAAACTTTTTACGATAGCTATACATATATATTAAATAATGTGTATGAATATAAGTAACTTTTATATTTTGATGTTCTTAGTGAGCAGAGGGTTTATTCACGTTTCTCCAACATTGTCACTTCGACTAAAACAACAACCAATAAAGATAGGGCATTACGAGGCGTTCAAAGGGAAGTGTAAAGCATTATCCAACACATAATATTTAATACATATTTAAGATGAAATGATGGCCAATTAAACATTGCTGTCTTTTTTTATTGTTAATTGTTTATTAATTTATTCTTCTTCTTCATTATTATTATTATTATTATTGTTATTATTATTATTATTATTATTATTATTATTATTATTATTATTATTATTATTATTATTATTTCAAAATTTTTCAAAACATTTTATGCATAGCAATACTATATTATAGCTTGCACTTGCAGAATACATTTCAACACATTAACAAAACCATTCATGAGGTGAGCGTGACAGACAGTTCTTCAGTTTCCTTCTGCTATCCTTATAAGTGGTTGTTGGTGCGTGTTCCTTTAGTTGTGGAAGGGTTCTATGGGGTGTTTTTGGTTTAATGTATAACCACCAGTAGGTTCCATATATGGTATAGCGTTAACGCAGTTGGTGAGGTAACGTGTTGTAGGCAAAAGCGAAAAAATGTGCGTCACCTTCGTCTGCTGATTTTTCCCTTTATGTAAAACGAAATGCAAAATAATGAGTTAAGACACAAAATTTATAACATATTAAAGTTTATTAAACAGGTAAATATTACAGGTAAATATCAACATGATAATCCTTGAGATACCCCTTAATGCCTACACTTAATTGGATGTTGTTTTAATTAGTTATCAACTGTTGGAGAAACGTGAACACGCCGAGTAGAGTCACTAGGTATGGTGTCACCCAGTGCGGTTTAACCTATGGGTGTCACCCATCCAAACATCTACCAAGGACCTATCTCACATCTTCCTTTACTACAATTTACACATTATTGTATAATACTTATAATCCTTTTTTCCTTTATTTTTTGTGTCTATTCTTGGTGGCTTTTGTCTGTCTTTTCCTAGTTTTTTTTACATTTGTGTCGCACACATTGGTATCCTGTGTTTTTCGTTTTTATTCTACAAAGATTAAAATAATGATCTCCTGACGTTCACTTTCTCATAAAGTGGACATCACTTAAGTATATGTATGAATAAAGCTCGAATAACTGCGACAGTTAACATAAGCTCTAGCTTAAATGCAATTCAACAAGACAACTCAAAGTGAATTTGTGCAGCTACATATACAGCACATACGATGAACTAATAAGAGAACATATTTTGGTCACTTAAGAATAATTTATGTGTTATGTTTTAAATAAAATTATGTCTTTAAAATTGTTTGGAATCATTCGTTTCCCACCTTATGACTATCATACCACGAATGTAGTAGAAAATACAATAAGGTAACGTTATCTACCGCTAACCTGCTACATGAATTACCTTACAGGCTTTTTTCGCGCTATGTACTTTATTCAACAAAACATTTACCTAATGCATTGATTTTTGAATTTTTTTTTTAAATTCCAGCTCTTAGTTATGTCATGTTGGGACAAATAATTCGCTATTCGTAAAGTTGGTGTCGTGGTTCCATTTTTTGACATTCTTGTAGTTTGATGTGCAGAACCAAAAGCAATCAACAAAATTCTAGATTTTTTACACGACCTTGGTCTCTGTTGGATTTCATTACATCCATTCGTGTCAGAAATTTGGTACAAGCTTATAAAAGTAAAATGCAAAACCTATACAGCCAATAGTGCATTGGTACAGAGAAAAAACAAAAACAATATTACATATCATACACTGACTGTACACTTTATACATAAGGAGGTTCACAGGTTAAGTGATCTAGCCACGAAGCATAGTATGGCTGTTATTTATACATTTTATAAATTTGCAGTTTTTAGCAGCGTTTTAGTCCGAGAATCCTCTGCCGTCCAACGCTTTTTTTTTCTTTTTTGCGTCCCACGCAAAAAAAATGAAAAAAAAAAGCGTTGGATGGCAGAGGATTCTCGGACTAGCAGCGTTTATGATATTAGTTTTGAAAATGTAATTGTATTGTGATTACTAATAAACTGTTCTGAGCATGAAAGTTCACTATGTACAGTAATATAAAAAAATGGTGAATGCCGATCGCTAAAATATTTTTTTTAATATTGTGAGATAGCTTCAAGTACAAATTTCTGTGTTAGATTCTAATACATGTATATATAGCTCGTAAGTATTTTAAGTCATTCTTTGAACGTTCATAAATTAGACAATTATATTCTCTTCAATCGAATCAAATCTAGTTGACAATAAAAGAATGTCACGTTACGCTGCGTCACGTGACAAGTTTCCAACCCTTTATTACGTTCAAGAATTGTGTTCTCGTTTGATTCAATCACCTATTCTTATAGCATCAAATAGAAATAAACACTGTTATTTATAAGTCAAACGTATTAAAACAATATTAAAACATTCTTAAGATCAGTAACGATAAGATTAACTTAAGTAAAACAGTTACGCCCAAATCAAAATAGAAAAAACAACAATAAGAATCATGCGCATCGAAACAGCTGATGTACTATTGGATAAAAAAACGAAATTGTACTCTTGTGAATAACTGAAACACGTTCCAAAAGCAAACTGTCAATATTGTATAGATATATCCTGCATAAATACTACAAAAATAATCTCATTTCAAAACTTTAGGCTATAGGATTTGTGATTGTAGCAGACAACCATTTCAATTCGTTCATACGTGAAATAGAATTGTCTATCTAAAAGGTCAATACGTCAAACAAATATGGCGATTATGTAATTTTACTTGCTGGAAAAACTGCAAGAGATTATAGTTCCGGTACGAAACGCCGGGTAATCTTTGTAATACATAACACAGACTTTCATTGCTAATTGACTTCCGTTGTAATAAAAGGATAAATATCACAATTTGTACTTAGTTATTCAAATTTATGAATCGATCAGTTTGTTCACAATTTTTTAATAAGATGAAGATACAAGCATATCTAACGGTACATGAGTGTTGAAATTCTGTTTATATATCCAACATGTTCTTCTAAGACTGTACCTACAATCCTGACTAATTCGGTATATTGCATTTACAGAATTTATAAAGTGCTGAACATAATTCTGTCTCCACAGAAGTATATGATGTAAGATATATAGTTTTATTCTTTAACACAGGTCGTCTTTTCTTTATTATCAGCTAGTTGTCTGTCTGTTGTTTTTGTTCTGTCCTCTTGTTACGAAGAATGAAGTAAATGAAGCATCTGATGCGGACCTTTGCTAAATTTGTTATTGTGTTATAAGGTATGCTATCTTTGATTAGATGTTACCGCCTTGTTTGAATTAAAACGTTTTTACGAGAGTTGTGTAAGGATGAAACAGAAAGGACCGGTTAACAATAATACAGGATGGATGATAAGGACCATAGAGATCCATTTAAAGTGTAAATGTAACAATAAAGATATGGATATATCGGGCACGCAAATGTGCACCGAGATGAAAGTAAACAGTAAAGGTAGCTGTTAAATGGCGATATATAATGATTGAAATATATATATAAAAAAAACCAAATAGTCAGGTATTAGTAAACTTATTATTACATGATCATAATGGAATTATAGCTATTCATGAAATACTAGATGGTTTGAATACTTAGTTCTGCGTTTATTTGTTATCCACACACAAGCCATAAATAGTTAGTCATTGTTTGCTGCCTGTATCTTTATAAAACATGTTTTGTAATATTTAAAGATCCCATTCAATACCAACATGACTTCAAACATTCGGTAAAGATTCGGGAAACAGAATATTTAACCGCTCAACACAGCTGGAACAACAACATTGGTTTTCAATCTCGAAATATAACATAAAACAGTTACAAAGTCTAACAGTGAGATTTATAATTTTTTACAAACATATATTGTGATTCATCAGATCAGGCATTCTCCGCAAATAATTCAAGTGTAATGTAAGGATAGAACATTAAAAATACCTAATTGTCTCTTACAACCTGCTTCTAATTAGGAAGTCATAAAAGAACATACCAATAAAGATTTCGTTTTTTTTCACATGATACCTTGTTTGATTACTCTTAACCACTAGATCAGGTAAAAATACACATTTATAATTATTTTCAAGGCCTGGTTGCCATAAACAAATTCTTTGCTGGGAATTTTTATATTCTCAATTTTATCCAATCAAAACTTTTCTTTTCCCTTGTTGTTATGGTAATTGAGAAAATTCTTAAGACGAGCAAAACATTTTTACTCAAAAACGTTTTATGGCGCTGGGGAATCTATTTGATATTATTGTACCATTTTCACCAGTAAATAAATGTTTACGTTCAATTGGTTACATTTTTGGGGGATGCCCAAACTTTTAATTTGATAATACTATATCATAAATTTAATCTGAGGTGACCTATAATGGGATGATGTGACAATAACAAAAAGGGGGAGCCAATGAAAGATTTAAATTAAATTATACTAATACAATAAGTATCTGTAATATTGTACGTAATGTTCATACACAATAATAGCGAGTCTACTATTGGGACCTTAGTCTGTCAACACTGAGATTGTGGGTTCGATTCTTAATGCAGGCAAGGTGTACTCGACTTTAATCTTAAAAGACAAGGATTGCCGCTTTTCCTTTCACAGGTCGTGGGTTTTCTCCGGGTACTCCGGCTTCCTCTCGTAATAAATACTGGACCCTATCATATAGCTGAAAAAGTGCTGGAAGTGACGTTAAACACCATTAAAACAAATAAACGAACATAAACAATAATATATGTATTGGCATATTGTATTTTTATTTTTCTTTCCTGACAATTTTCCGTGCAAAAGTATCAATTATTATTGCATACTAATATGGTTTTGACTTGTATTTACGAAGCAAATGGATTGACTATTCATAGATTTATTAAATGATTGCGAGTAGCATTTTAGCTATCTACAGGACGAGTCAGTAGCTAATGGCATACATTTTTCGATTCTGGGCATTACGTGCACACTCATCAAGACGCAATGTATTTAAGCTCACGACAGCAATATATTATCACGATGCGTGTTTACGTAATGATATAAGACTCAGAAAATGTAACATTTGATTTATTTAGTATTTCTTTTATTTACCACTAAAATTAAGTATATCATGGCGATTACTAACACTTCAGAATTAAGAAAGGTAAAACAATACATTTTAGAGAGTTATATTTAATTTAGGCGCTTACATTTTATCTTGCATTCATCAGGACGGGAAAGTATCATTCGGTCTTTTTTTATTTCTAACACCTGTAATTTGATTTCAAAAATCAATCTGTTTCTCAATTTGCCAATTTTCTGTGCTACTTAAGGGCTTCAATATGTAAGTACGTGTTATGACATCCACAAGGAACATTAAAGCACGGAGGCGGCCTTTCGATGGTTATTAAAAGGCTGTATGCTTTTTGTACATTAATATGAGGTATACTGAAATCACAACATTTGTGAGAACGTTTACATTGGTAATAAACACGGCAATCTCGTACCAAACACGCTGTCCAATTGTGAAACCGACTGTAACTGACAAGCAGTAGCTTACTTTTGATGATTTCGCACCTGAAGAATAAGGTGTTTCTATATCTCCAACGAAGCCTTTTAATCTCCTGTCGTCTTTTCCCTCGCGGTAGCAACATATTTTAAGTTGATGACGATCGTTTCAGTGGCGGATCCAGGATTTGTAATTAGGGGCGGTGTAAAAATACCTAGCGGGTCCCAAATCAATAAATTAATTTCTATCTCTCTTTCTCTCGACAAATCTGTCTAGCCTAGTGTGAACAAACGTGAAGATATTTCTATATTCACTATCGGGAGATACTATAATACATTAATTAAAAACTCATATGACATAGTTTATAAGGTAATGATCATCGATTTAAACATTGGTTATAACTCATTACCATTCGCCCAACAGTATCCTACAACAATTTCAAACTTTACTTTTTTTTACGGTTTAGTATACAAATAGACCTGTGAGATAAGGACTTTCCTGTTTTTAATGTAAAATATTTCTAATAACCTTCCTTCCAGAAAAAAAAAACGCAAAAACATATCATTCTTTATGGACTTTTTACATGACGGATGTCATTTGAGATTTTTAAGTCAAGACTGTCTTCCTTTAAAGTGGGAGTTGAGAGATTTCATATTATTTAGACTGAAATATTCCTGATATTAAAAAACCAAAATAGGACCGTTCCTTATTCAGGGTATAATGAACATAAAATACAGATAATTGTGGACAAAATAAAGACCTATTGATGTGAAGCACTTCTATTCCAGATCCATACAAATAGATTTCGAAATATAGTGGATTTGGCCGAGGGGTCTAGACCGCTGGACATAGTGCAGGCGAATTGGTGCCACAGTGTCACAACGGTGTGAGTTCGAATCCCGCTGAGGGAAAGCAAAAATTTGACAGTGTTAAAAATCTAATTCAAACAGTGTTGGGCTTAATTTGTAGACGTATATATATATATATATATATATATATATATATATATATATATATATATATATATATATTTCCCACGCCTTACTGAATACAACTTCATCATATTGCTGCAGTGACAAGAAAAAAAATATTTACGCGTTACAAAGGCTGGTTGTTAAAATATACTTAGAACAATTTTCTTGTCATACAGTTGGGAGAAAATCTATAAATATTTTAAGACTTTTGGGTGAGTGTATTGTTTACCTTCAAACACAAAATATGCAAGGTAGAGCGCGAGTTTTATCGATTTTTTATGCCCTCCTATTTTTAACATGAAATAACAACTCAAAGCCAATATATCATTGCGAAATTTTTTACTACAAAGTAAAAATTTTTGGTACATACAAAACAATAAGAAAGATATGTTTGTTTGTTTGTTCGTTTGTTTGATGGTGTTTAACGCCACTTTCAGCAATTTTTCAGCTATATCATGGCGTCCAGTTTTTATTGGGGGAGGAAGCCGGAGTACCCGGGGAAAACCCCCCGACCTGCGGTAGGAAAACTGGCAATCCTTGTCAATTAAGATTAGAGTCGAGTACACCCTGCCTGCAATGAGAATCGAAACCGTAAGAAAGATATCGAAAAAACATACAACCATATCATGAAACAATATATTAAAAGATTACAATTAAAATCATAAGACAAGAAATTGATAAGACTTAAATTGCATGTAGCTTGGTCAATAAAGGGGTAAAAAATTCCCCAAATTAATTTTTTCAATAAAAATCAACCAACTCGGAAAAGAAGGAGATGCTGGGGAAGGTGGGTGGGTAAAAACGAAATAAAGCAGCTCTGCAAAATTAAGTTGCTTACACAAAAACCTAAATGTAGAATGATATTGACTGTGACGAAATTTATTTACTTAACCTTTGAAAGTGGTTTAGTGCAAGTATATTTCTGCGAGGCAAGATGAATTCGTAACTCTACTTTCGTTTTCTGATTGTTTTGATAGTATAGTAATTAAGGAAACAGTTCGGACAATTGTCCGGGAAACTATTAGTACGTTGTCCGATCAGAGTTGATTGATTGAAAGCCGTCGGTAAATACTTTGTCGTTATTAAAGCATCTGGGTAAATTAAAACACATAAGTGATACGGAATTGTTTTATTTTGGTTTAGAGATTATTTTGGTTGGAGGCTACTAAAAATCGGTATAAAAGGTGAAGTTTCTCAGTTCTCAGGGCAGTTCTGCATAAGGACGCCAAGTGGTTAGGTAGTTCTGCATAAGGACACCACCTAGATAGTTTCCAATAAGAGCTCCTACATTGATAATAGCTAAAAAGGTATTTAATATAAGGTTTACAGTGCAATTGGCTATTTCTGAATAAGGAGTAGACCATTGGTACTGTTTAAATAAGGCAGTGACAAGTTGGCCTGACAAGCGGTCACTTTGTACCAGTGGGCATCTGGTTCTGAATAAGGACCAGAGGTACACTGGTATTATTCTGTATACCTTTTTCTGTGAACAGGAGGCATTGTACATCTCGTCCCTGTGGGCTAGCGTCACCTGACTCTGAATAAGGGACAGAGGGACGTTGGTCCTATATCCAATTAATAGTTCAGTACAGGAGTCAAAGTACCCGAAGTCCATACCATTTATAGGCAATTATTAGCAATCTTAGAGTTATAATAGGTTGAACGAACACATTGGAAACGTTGATAGGGTTAAGGGCTAAATCTAGATTATACGCTACCATTGGTTAAGGTCCAGAAGGCAGTCATATAGCACCCAGCAAATCCGGGGAAATAACCTCGGCACGTATCCACGAGGTAAAGCTGGTGTTGTGCCAGTTTTCCCTATCTGGCGTGTAGGGTACGACCCCCTGCACGTTACAGAATTTTTGGTGGCAGC
Source organism: Limnoperna fortunei (assembly GCA_944474755.1). Lineage (NCBI taxonomy): Eukaryota > Metazoa > Mollusca > Bivalvia > Mytilida > Modiolidae > Limnoperna > Limnoperna fortunei. The sequence continues at coordinate 21,878,974 of OX104116.1, forward strand.
GGTGGGATTTGTTGCGTGTGCTTAGATTTAATAGAGATGGAGACTGTTAGAGATTTACAAGACCAGATTGCACAAATCGAGCGAGAGCTAAAGGAAAGCATGACCAGGGCCAGTCCTATTCACTCTACCCCTATGCCCCAATTTTCGAGCCAAAGTGATTCGGGTATAATTACGACAAAACAAATCGACAATAGTAAAAGTAAGGAAACAACACGGTTCTTGCATACACCTGTAAGTTATGGGTTTGATTCCGGTAGCGGGGCTAAGCCAAAGATTTTGAAGTCCAGCGGGACTCAGGGTAAAATTGTAACGCCGGTAATTCAAGAAAATCCCGCAGTCTTAGTTAATGACACACCTATAGAGACGATTGAAGTTAAACCACAGGTACGTGGTAAGGAGAAACATAGAGATATAAAGGTCGCCAACTATGATGGGACCAATGACTGGAATGACTACCGGTCACATTTTGAAGCATGCGCATCCATTAACGGGTGGGATGACCATGATAAAGGGTTGTACCTCGCGGCAGCATTGAGGGGACAGGCCCAGAGTGTGTTAGGTGATTTACCGGAGGATAGAAAGGGACAGTTTGAATATCTGGTTAAGTCCCTCGAAGAACGTTTCGCTCCCCCAAATCAAACAGAACTTTACAGGGTTCAGTTAAAAGAACGAAGGCAGCGGGCCTCTGAAACTTTGCCAGAATTAGGACAGGCGATACGACGCCTTGTAAATAAAGCATACCCAAGGGCCCCGGGGGAGGTGCGAGAAACTTTAGCCATGGAACATTTTATTGATAGTTTGGTGAACAGTGAAATACGCATTAAAGTAAAACAATCTCGCCCCAGCAATCTTAACACTGCCATATGTCTGGCAGTTGAACTAGAAACCTTTTATAAGGCGGAGTACCCTAATGCACGCTTAAGAACATTAGACACGATGGACAATTCGGCAAGAGGTCGAATTGAAAATAAGAATGAAAGTTCTGACAAGATAGAGAGAATGTTGGAGGCAATGAATGAACAACTGGCAAGTATGAGAAAAGAGTTAGATGAATTTAAGAAAAATAATACCAGGCAAAAGCAAGGGGACACGAGATCCTTTGCCTGTTACAATTGTGGGAAGCCTGGTCACATGGCAAGAAACTGTCCCTTGACCAGAAGGTCGCCAAGGGGCCCAACAAGTACCAAAGACCCAAATGTTAAAATAATGTATTCGAAGCGGAGAAGTAATCGTAGACGATCACCTTATCTTGGCACCAATACAGTCAATTGCGAGCCAGGTCTCTACGTTGAGGTTAAGGTTAATGGCACTACAGCCAGATTTTTGGTTGACACCGGGGCCACTATAAGTTTGGTGTCAAATTCATTGTTTGAAAAGTTCAGATGGCGTGATCGGCCAAAGATATCCCCCATTACTCAAGACATCATGGCAGCCAACGGGGCTTCCCTTCAGGTTAAGGGTAAGGCTCTCTTTCCCATCCAGCTGGGAAATTTTCATACGGTTGTAGAAGCTGTAATAGCAGAGTTATCTGTAGAAGGTATATTAGGCCTTGATTTTCTGAAAGGTAATAACTGTAAAGTTGATCTTGAGAAGGCGGTTCTTATCCGAAATGATCAAGAGGTACCAACTGTTATGGAGGGACGGTTGGGTGTCTTCAGAATTGCTGTTAAAAACTCCGTCAGCATTGCCCCGAGATCAGAAATAGTAATTCCCGGAACGGTTATAGACCATGTTCCCGGCAGTATGGGAGTGAGCATAGTAGAGCCTCACGACGAATTTGTAAGTAAAGATGTGGCTCTTGTGGCCAAGACTCTGGTTTATGACGATGAAGTTGTACCAGTGAGATTAATGAATACAAGTGACAACGTACAAATTTTAAGGGCTGGCACGGTGATTGGCAATCTTAGTAAGGCAGAAGTAATAGAATGCGATGGTAAACAGGAAGATAGTAGTGCAAAATTAAATTCTGAGCTTGATGGCCTTTTGACTAGAGCAAGTAAGGGTCTGAACTCACAACAGAAAAGTGAAGTCGACAAATTGTTGAGAGAATTTAAGGGTCTATTCGCCGCCTCTGATTCAGATCTTGGTCACACTGATATTGTCCGCCATAAAATAAATACGGGAGATGCGAAGCCCATTAAACAGCCCCCACGGCGCACACCTGTGGCCATGAGAGAAGAGATTGATAAGCATATAGATAGTATGTTAGCAAAGAAGGTTATAGAACCTTCTGAAGGGCCATGGTCATCCGGAATCGTTCTAGTCAAAAAGAAGGATGGCACCACAAGGTTCTGCGTAGACTATAGACTTGTGAATGCATGCACCCTAAAAGATGCTTACCCTCTTCCCCGAATAGATGACTCCCTTGAACAGTTGTCTGGAAACAAATGGTTTTCAACAATTGATCTCTGTTCTGGGTACTGGCAGGTCGAAGTAGAAGAATCTGATCGCCCAAAAACCGCTTTCGCTACAAGGCGTGGACTATTTCAATTTCGTTCAATGCCGTTTGGTCTGGCTAATGCGCCAGCCACGTTCGAACGGCTAATGGAAAATGTCCTTGTGGGTCTACAGTGGGGTATTTGTATGGTGTACCTCGATGACATTATTATTATGGCAAAAGATTTTAGTGGTATGATTGAAAATTTACGTAAAGTTTTTGAGAAACTTCAGGCCGCAGGGTTGAAACTTAAGCCTAAAAAGTGTTGCTTGTTTTCTAAGGAGGTCAAATTTCTTGGACACGTAGTGTCAGAGGATGGAGTAGCAACAGACCCTGACAAGATAAAGTGTATCGAAGAGTGGCCTATTCCTTGCAACGTCAGCGAGTTAAGGTCTTTCCTAGGCTTATGTGGGTATTATCGGAGGTATATCCAAAATTTTTCGGGCATTGCAAAATGTTTACACCAGTTGACGGAAAAGGGTAAGGAGTTCCTATGGACCGATGAGAGTCAAGAGGCATTTGAAAATTTAAAGCAGAGGCTAATCCAATCCCCAATCTTAGTCCATCCGGATTTCACAAAAGAGTTCGTGTTAGATACAGACGCAAGTAATCTGGCAATAGGTGGGGTCTTGTCGCAAATAATTAATGGGAAGGAACGGGTGATTGCTTATGGTAGCCGGACATTGTCAAAAACAGAACGCAAATACTGCGTAACCAGGAAAGAACTTTTAGCTGTGGTCCATTTTATCAAACACTTTCGACACTTTCTCTATGGGAGAAAATTCTTGATAAGAACTGACCACAGTTCCCTTCAGTGGTTACTCAGGTTTAAGAACCCAGAAGGTCAGTTGGCGCGCTGGTTGGAGGTCATAAGTTCATACGAAATGACCATTAAACACCGGCCAGGGGCCCAACATCGCAATGCTGATGCCGTTAGTAGGATCCCTTGTAAACAATGTGGGTTTAGGTCCGATTGGGATAGAAATTTAAATCAAGTTAACGTAGTTGTTTCTAAGGATGACGATAGTGGGAGCGAGGAGTTAGATTTAAAACAACTGCAAGAAGCAGATAAGGATCTGCAAACTGTCAAAGGGTGGGTAGACTCTGGCTCAAAACCGTCCTATCGCAGTATCGGGAAATACAGTTATGTTGTCAAGTCCATGTGGGCCCAATGGGATTCGCTGAAGGTAGTAAACGGTATTTTGTATAGGGTACAATTAGATTCGGGGGAAAGGCAGGCACTAGTACCCATGAAAGAAAGGCGAAGAATTCTGCGTTATGCCCATGATATCGAAACAGCGGCACATTTGGGTATCAAGAAAACCTTGGCGCGGATAAGGGAAAAATACTACTGGCCCGGCGTAAGAGGTGACACTTGGAGCTATATTTCTGGTTGTTGTGTTTGTAATAAGAGGAAAAAGCCTATTCCCAGGCGTAAGGCCCCAATGCAGGTTCAAGAATCTGGCTATCCAATGGAGAGAATAGCCATCGATATTTTGGGAGAGCTTCCAGAAAGTGACAGGGGAAACAAATATATTTTGGTCATTAGTGACTATTACACAAAGTGGCCAGAGAGCCACGCCATGCCTAACATGGAAGCCAGCACTGTTGCTAATATCCTGGTCAATGAAGTTGTGACCAGGTTTGGTGTACCATCAATCATACATAGTGACCAAGGTAGTCAGTTTGAGAGTCAGTTATTTAGCGAGATGTGCAAACTTTTACGAATTCAAAAGACACGCACAACACCATATCACCCGAAGTCCGACGGCATGGTAGAGCGCTTTAACAAAACGTTAGCCACTATGCTAACCAGTTATATAAATGATTACCATTCCAACTGGGATACTTTGCTCCCCTTTGTCATGATGGCGTATAGGTCAGCAGAACACGAGACTACCGGCTACACACCAAATCGACTCATGCTTGGTCGGGAGGTCGCTACACCTTTAGACCTAATATATAAGCTGCCTCCCCAAGCAAAGGCTATTCCGCAAAATCAGTGGGCCTGGGAATTACAAGATCGAATGGAAGAAGCCCATCAGTTGGTACAAAAGTATGTCTCTGGGCAAATAATAAGACAAAAGAGAAACCACGATAAAAACGCCAAGTGGTGTAAGTTTGAGAAGGGAGAAAAAGTATACGTTCACTTTCCTGTTCGTGCCCCAGGTCATTCCCCGAAATTTACAAATCTGTGGCGGGGTCCTTACGAAGTGTTGAAACGAAATTCAGATGTAACATATTTAGTTGATTGTGGTAGAAACGGCAGGGAACAAATGATCCATGTGGACAGGATGCGCCCCTGTCCTGATCAGATTCTAAGGGGGGAAGAAGTTCTTAGTATGGAAGAATTTAGTTCGGAGAAAATAGTTGAATCTGGGCAACAGCTAGATGACCCAGATGGCGAGATCCTGGATGGTCCTTCCCCATTAATCGATGTTGGTGTCGATTCAATAGTCCGAGGAAGGAGGCCTAGAAGACCTCCGGTGTGGTTTAAAGATTATCAGTAATAGTTAACTTTCCATATCTTTGTAATGTAAATATGTACAGATTCTTTTATTTATTTATTTTAGAAATGGTGAACACGAAGACCACACCAGCAAAGTCTCCCTTGGGTAGTTACAGGTGTCCCGTTTGCGGGGAAAAGTTTGCCACTTCCGAAGAGTGGGGAAGTCATATAGTTTCTTGCTGTGAGGAGAAACGGGCGTCGACGGCGTTTGTATGTAGTGAGCCCGCCTGTACGTACGCCGCTACCCAAGCAAGGGATTTAAAAAGGCATCAGAAAAGGAAACATAAAGACTGTAATATTTCTCCAGACAGTGATTCTGACTTAGAAGAGATCCCGTTTAGCCAGGCACGGCCCCTTATTCCTGCTCCAGTCACTTGTTCGGAACCTCCGTGTAGTCCTGATGTTCCCCCGATAAGGAAGCCGACCGCACCCTTACCAGTGTATGGTTCCATTAGGAAAAGACATTTAATGGAACAACTGACTGATAGTATAAAGGAGCCGGTGAAGTTGCCCAGAACTACGGCAAGTCTGGGTAGGTGTGATTTGACTGTGGATACATCTCCTATCCTGTCGCCGGTGCTATTCGCAAGTCCGGTTGCACAGACTCAAGTGACGTCTTCAGTAGGGATGCGTGTCTCCCGCCAGCCTACAACGGGACTTCACGTTACGTCCAAGAGATCTATAGGAACGCAGACTCCTTGGATCATGGAAGTCTCTGCAAACATGGTTGTGCATCATCATTTGAGACGAACAGTCAGAGTACGCTACGAAGAAGGCGTTAAAATTGAGGAGACCACAGAGGAAACGTGGGACGATTGAACCCCATGTCATGAATATAATTAATTCTTAATGGATGCCAGGAAGGCCACACGTCAGCGGAACAAGGGATGTTCGTGCCGTGAATAGATCCATGTCCAGGAAGGACACTATTTGTTTGGACTTGTGAATAAGTTGTTTTTAATGATAAGCAATAAATGTTGGTAACGATACTGTGGAAAATATATCCTTTCTTGCGAATAAAGGAATTCAATTGTGTATAATTGTTTAACTGTTGTTTTTTTGTATTTAGTCCTTCGGATGAGACGGTAAACCGAGGCCCCGTGTTCAGGAACGGTCACAGTCTGGGCACGTTAAAGATCCCTCCTGCAGAGTTCGTTAAGAGTAGGCTCCTTGGGGCCGCTGCAGAGGCCAAATTTGTTAGGGAACCCAAAATTGTTATCTCTAGGCCGTGACATTCTAAATTGCAGACGTAACTAGGTATTTTGTTTTGTAGGTATTCGTAGATAAGTGTTTGTTAGGTACATGTGTTTTAGGGTAGGAGTTTAATCTTGTTTCTTTGCTGTTTAGAAGTTATTTTGCAAGAGTAGTAAGTTATAGTTGGACGAGATACCACATACCACGTGTAGTTTCGATTTGGCTGTTAGTATTGATAAGGCTGATAGGATCTGGACATGTGGGTAGACTATGGGTCTACGTGTTGTATATTTATATGTCGCCAGCATTGGAGTCTGGTTGGACAATTAGAGGTTAACCTGATGTGTGGTTCAGGGTTAATTTGGAGCCGTTGCTGTTCGGTTTCGTTAGTGACGAGGCATGTGTGCCTTGCTTTAGAGTACATGTCCAGTGCGTAACGCTGCTTTGCAGGTTGATAGAGTTTGTGTCTGAAATAGGACAACAGGTTAGTGATGTTTTCAGCTTATCATAGATGTAAATGCGAGGACGCATTTCTTTGAGGCGTGGGTAATGTGACGAAATTTATTTACTTAACCTTTGAAAGTGGTTTAGTGCAAGTATATTTCTGCGAGGCAAGATGAATTCGTAACTCTACTTTCGTTTTCTGATTGTTTTGATAGTATAGTAATTAAGGAAACAGTTCGGACAATTGTCCGGGAAACTATTAGTACGTTGTCCGATCAGAGTTGATTGATTGAAAGCCGTCGGTAAATACTTTGTCGTTATTAAAGCATCTGGGTAAATTAAAACACATAAGTGATACGGAATTGTTTTATTTTGGTTTAGAGATTATTTTGGTTGGAGGCTACTAAAAATCGGTATAAAAGGTGAAGTTTCTCAGTTCTCAGGGCAGTTCTGCATAAGGACGCCAAGTGGTTAGGTAGTTCTGCATAAGGGCACCACCTAGATAGTTTCCAATAAGAGCTCCTACATTGATAATAGCTAAAAAGGTATTTAATATAAGGTTTACAGTGCAATTGGCTATTTCTGAATAAGGAGTAGACCATTGGTACTGTTTAAATAAGGCAGTGACAAGTTGGCCTGACAAGCGGTCACTTTGTACCAGTGGGCATCTGGTTCTGAATAAGGACCAGAGGTACACTGGTATTATTCTGTATACCTTTTTCTGTGAACAGGAGGCATTGTACATCTCGTCCCTGTGGGCTAGCGTCACCTGACTCTGAATAAGGGACAGAGGGACGTTGGTCCTATATCCAATTAATAGTTCAGTACAGGAGTCAAAGTACCCGAAGTCCATACCATTTATAGGCAATTATTAGCAATCTTAGAGTTATAATAGGTTGAACGAACACATTGGAAACGTTGATAGGGTTAAGGGCTAAATCTAGATTATACGCTACCATTGGTTAAGGTCCAGAAGGCAGTCATATAGCACCCAGCAAATCCGGGGAAATAACCTCGGCACGTATCCACGAGGTAAAGCTGGTGTTGTGCCAGTTTTCCCTATCTGGCGTGTAGGGTACGACCCCCTGCACGTTACATGACCAATCAAAAATCAGAGATAAATTAGCTACATAGGGGCCCAAACGGGGAGAAAACAAATTAAAAGAATAAAGGAAAATGTTAAAATCGTCCGCATACAATTTGTTATTATAATAACAATAATATTCTATTGTCGTCATTAGGGAGAAACGCTTTAGAGCACATTCTGGAAACGTTTGCATTACGTACATATATGCACACGCGCTCAAAATATAAATGCACTACATATGTATATTGGGTTCCGTGTTTCGATTGTGTCACGTTCCTTGCAAATTAAACGTGCATTTTCTGGATGAGGGTTCAATATTTGCTACTATTGTGATAATGTTAAATCAAACAAAACAATCGAGAAGTTTTTTTATAAATTCCATTACGTCTTATTATGTTGAACCAGGAAAGAATTTTAAATTGCCGTTAAAAGAATGACTTTGTGGTTAAACGTTAACAAACAACACCAAAGTAATTATTGAAGACGTCAGCGATAGAATTGTTGTTTTCAACATTTGTTTTTATTAAATACTATTTAAATATTACGTAACTTTTCGTCCTTGTGCAATATAGCTGCCTAATAGCGTCAAGGTAAAGGTTTAATTAAAACAGCCTATACCACAGATGGTCTTATTAGATTGAATTTAATATGTTGAATATTAAAAGACAAAACGTTTAAACTGCCTTCATTACATTTTCAATTAAATGTTGATTTTCAATATTTCTCCCATATAAAATCCCGTTCGTTTAACGATACTGCGAGGGAAATTTAGATTTTCTCTTGGCACGATAAAAGTCTGCGTATAAGGTTGTCAATAAAAGTTATATTCGAAATTTATTAGAATTGGTTCGTATACATAAGACCATTGTCTTTATCGAGAAACATAACAAACATCAGCAACAATCTATTTTCAGTGCGCAAGTCCGGTGTTAACAATATCGTTCATGCTTGCACAATGACTTTACAAGCAAGACAAATGTCTTCTTTAAATATAACCAAGACAATTTGATTGGCATAAAATCGGAATTAATTACTCTTTAACGGTATCTGTCGCGGAATTAAATTTTGGTGTAATTTGTTAACATGTACAAATGAAGCCACACGTTAAGCAATAATGACGCAGGTCTTTAGTTTCAGCCGAATTCAATAAACGTTGTGTATATATTATTATCTAAATGTCCAGAACGATTTTTAATTTGTTCACAAATTTATTTTTACCAACCAGACAATTATATATTTTGTTATTAAATTCAACTGAATTAAAAATAATAAATTTATGCTTATTACAGATTTGAATTAAGTCCTCTATCGAAATTAACATGCCACATTAATGCTAAGAAACAGTTTTAAGATTTCAATTTAATTACAAACGGGATTTTTGAAATTACCGTTGAATTTTTTATTACCCAATATGCAACACTTGTAAAGTGAGGTTCTATGTGGGAGAACGTGTAACCTATAGCTTCTACATGGTTTTAAAGGCAAGTACATTCAGCTTACAAATGGAAACGTGTAATACCGTGTAGAAAGCGTTTGTGTTATTAAAATCTGAACGCAAATCTGCTCTTATATCTTGAGTCTCTGCTGAATAACAATGAGGAGGCCCTTTGTGATGATGACAGTAATATAGAACAGGATGAAGTGTCTCAACATGGAGGATGATTTTCACTTTCTTCGGAAAGAAAATTGATTTTTAAGGAAAGAAATAGCAAATCCAAATCATAAAGCTTAATTAAATATTGTATTAGTCAGGCGATTTAATGAGACTTTTCCTGTGATAATAGTTTAAAACAATCGTAGCTTGATCGTGACAGCGTGTCACAAAGTTAAATACACATTTGTATTAAATTATAGTCCACATGATCTCATTATCTTGGCTTTCCGTCTGAGGCCATAAAAGACCCGTATGTTTAAGTGTAAGGACACACGTCAGCAACTTGTTCATTATATGGTATCTTAAATTATGAGAAACTTGTAAGACCATAAACAGTATAATTTACTCCGTTATCATCACATGTCAAGAAAACAAGTCATAATATATACCCCAAATGAATCCTCTTTCTCATCAAGATAGCCTCCTCTATTCTAATTGTGGCGACTAATTTAACTAAGAATCTTCAGTTAATAAAACCTAATTTAGATGTTGTGACGATGTCATGTTACAGCAGTGTTATAACATGTCAGTAAACATTGTACTACTGCTGTAATTGAACTATTTATTGTTTCTCCATTATTTTGTTAATTAATGACTGAAATCTCCACTTAAATTATAGTGTGGGACGTGGTGCATGGAGTTTATTCACCTGTTTAGAAATACACGTCCGGGATATCACTAGGTACCAAATGAAAACGAGACGTCGTGATATGATTGAACCAATGCTGACAGTGTCATATAACTACAATAAAATACACATGAAATGCTTCGAATTATTAAATAAAGTGAAGATTTACTAGTTTTAATATAACTGACAGTGCGAGCTTACTATATCACCGTATTTATATTGTGTCAAAGGTCCCAGATATCACTAGTCACATCAAATGAAATTATTACTGATATAGTCGAGTCTGCTGTAATAGATTAAGACCATTATGTATTCGTATAATTTAGACTTGGTAAGACCATGTAGGTATAACCACAAAATATGCTCAGACAGACATGGTAAACCCAGTGTGTATGTTGATGCGACTCAGACAGACATGGTAAACCCAGTGTGTCTGTTGATACGACTCAGACAGACATGGTAAACCTAGTGTGTCTGTTGATACGACTCAGACAGACATGGTAAACCTAGTGTGTCTGTTGATACGACTCAGACAGACATGGTAAACCCAGTGTGTCTGTTGATACGACTCAGACAGACATGGTAAACCCAGTGTGTCTGTTGATACGACTCAGACAGACATGGTAAACCCAGTGTGTCTGTTGATACGACTCAGACAGACATGGTAAACCCAGTGTGTCTGTTGATACGACTCAGACAGACATGGTAAACCCAGTGTGTCTGTTGATACGACTCAGACAGACATGGTAAACCCAGTGTGTCTGTTGATACGACCATATAGCTTGTTATGTTAAGAATTGATAAACACAGTGAGCATTACTGTATCGCTTGATCGTTCAGAATTAGTAAACTAATTGAGCCTGTAGACACGGTATCGTTTGATCGTTCAGAATTAGTAAACCCAGTGAGCCTGTAGACACGGTATCGTTTAAACGTTCAGAATTAGTAAACCCAGTGAGACTGTAGACACGGTATCGTTTAAACGTTCAGAATTAGTAAACCAGTTGAGCCTGTAGACACGGTATCGTTTAAACGTTCAGAATTAGTAAACCAATTGAGCCTGTAGACACGGTATCGTTTGATCGTTCAGAATTAGTAAACCCAGTGAGCCTGTAGACACGGTATCGTTTAAACGTTCAGAATTAGTAAACCCAGTGAGACTGTAGACACGGTATCGTTCAAACGTTCAGAATTGGTAAACCAAGTGAGCCTGTAGATGCGGTATCGCTTGATTGTTCAGAATTAGTAAACCCAGTGAGCCTGTAGACACGGTTTCGTTTAAACGTTCAGAATTAGTAAACCAAGTGAGCCTGTAGGCACGGTATCGCTTGATCGTTCAGAATTAGTAAACCTGTTACCATACAGCGAGATATATGCAAATAGCAATGCATGGGCAGCTTACGTGGTTACCCAGCGTATGCACACACTACACCGAGAATGTTTTATCATCATTGCGAAGAAAAATAAAAGAATTTGATCTTTATTTGTCAATTTCTTTCTCTAATAATAACAAAAATATATCATAAGCTAAAAGTACATTGCTCTTTTAGGAAAATGTTTCCTAAAACAAATAGTCACCTAAATAAATTGTATTTTTAAAACAAACAAAATGTTTTCAGATGAAACTGTCACTCTACGCAAGTTGTGTAAACTTTTTAATGTTAAAGTCAATTTTATGAAAAGCATGCATTTTTTTAAAGCATTAAGAACATTTATTTTTGTACCATATAACCACGATTTCTTTTTCTAGATGAAATCTTTCCTAAAATATTGGATTCAACTTAGTTTCTGTCAAAATTGACAATGCAGATACCAGTTTTGGTTATTAATGGCGAAACGACATATCGTGTCAAGAACCACGTAGGTTGATTTGAACTGAAAGTATAGGCATTATAATGAGTAAGATATCTTAATTACACCGCGAGTTGTCAATTGCCGCAGAAATATTAATAACACGGGAAAGCAGGGTAAATGGATACGGCCAAGCATATAGCTTTAAAAACGGTCAATTATGGACTACTGTTTCTAAGCAGCTTGTTACATGGTATATCCAAGTCAAAGAGAGCGACATCCTCAAAAACGGGATCTTCATACTTTGTCAAATTTCTAACATATGAATAATTTACACTATTAACTAAGTCTTGTTGTGGTAAATATAAATGTGCATTATAATTGTGCCCACAAGACGGGAATTGAGGGCTTCACAGGGCCATTATTAACAACAGGACCATTACAGACGTCATACGTTAAGATGGTCGACATGTTTTTTAGAATCATATTACGATTAAGATGTTACGATTATATTTCTTGTTATTTCTTAAAAATAGCCAAAAAATCGGTGTTTTTCATAAACAAACCAAGCCGTAATAATTTATCTGGCCTTGACTGTCTTGCTTTTTTTACTTGAATTGGAAAACACATAAAAAGTTCTATGATGAATACAGGTTCTTTGTTTGGTCAGTTGGTTACTAATAGTGTAGTTGTTTTCAAAATGGCCGCTTTATGTCATTGGTCTGTCATAATGGCATCTGCTATGATTACAGACGTTGGAAATATAACGGGGTCATTATTAAAACACCAATTAATTAATAATATGATAATAGATATTTTGAGCTTTAACACTACGACCCATTTCTTCTATTTAATCTTATAATATACCGACGTTGCCCTGTCTTAAAATAATGAGTTTTAGATTTTTGAATTATACTCCTCATTTGTTTTATTTAGATTGTGCTTCATAATAGTGATTTAAATTTTACAATTTTAATTGCAATACAAAGTAATTAGATTCCTGGTAACATTATTATTCAACTTTGTCATCCTTTTTAGGTGACCATGCAATACAATAGCTTTGATTATTTAATGATTCAGTCAAGAACACTCTAGTCCTCTCTAAAAAAAACACTTGAATTTATCCCTTGATGTAGGTGACTTCTTGCTGTTGACTGTTTTTATATTTCTGGTTTATGCTTTTTGTATTGTTGTTTCTTGTTTGAATCACAATAATTTGTTGGTTTGTGGTAACTGTCAATTGTTCTAAATGCACTTCAATACATTTTTGTTTTACACTTGTTGGCAACTTTTGTAATACAAATAAATTGTTGCTTAATATTGAAGATTACATTTGATTCGAAATACGAGAATTGCTTTCCTGCTCTAAGAAACTCACAAAGTTGCCCAGTTCGTTCAGTGTTGCCGAAAACGTCTACCTTCTTATTTAAAGGAAGTATAAAGTTATAATAAAATAGCCAAACCATGGACAATATTGCTTTTGCAAGACAAATTCCCTTTTTGAAAAAGTCAAAAAGATCAGGCGCATGTTAGCCGCTACAAAACTTCATGTCCCATGTGGTGAGTACTATGTTTCTAGTGTCTTGTTTTTAACTTTTCTTGTCCCGAATGCTGAAAAAGCCGAACTATTGCTTGCTGGATGTACAGTCAATTTACTTACTAAATTAATTAGCCTACTCAAAGAAACAGCACGCGGGAGATCGTAGGATGGATCCACGGTTGGGTCATACCAAGTACCATTATTATTGCTGTGTTTCTGGTCATCTCAAAGTCGGAATATGTCCGATTAATGTAATGTGACTAATAACGGAAAGTTACATTGCTGGCAAAATAACTCTGTGTTGTTCCACTATAAAGCAGTTTGCATTACAGTGTGTCTTGTTTATATGCTGCATACTGGACCTCTCAAGAAGCACAAACTCATCTGGAAAATATTTTTCAGTTTCTAAATAATATACCTTTACAAAGATAAAAAAAACACACACATATAAAAAAAGCGGGTATTTCTTCGCAGGTTTGAATTCAAGGGACAGACACGTGTAAACCACTATGATACACTGGAAAACATTGTTATCACCATCATTTGCTCAGGTGACGAGTAAAAACAAAATCTTGATGTTCTCTTGGTGCTATTGGTAATTTGCAGAGCGGAACAAACGTGGAGGGGAAAAATGTGTGGGCAGGGTGTACTCGACTCCCATCTTAATTGACAAGGATTTCCAGCCCTATGCATGTTAATTAATACTGATGACCACAGCGGGATAACTTTGAATAAAACTTGGGGTTATTTCTTAGCATGCTTAAAAATTTATCATGTAATGCTTGTATGCGACTGCGACGCAACCAATTTTTATCAATGAAAACAATTGTCATCAATGCACCTAGAATAACAATTAGTCTTATATACTGGGGTTTGTTTTATTTCATATTTTAACTTTTTATTGTCTTTAAAACATGCTTGATTCTTATTATAGTTGTACTTGGAATATTTTGTTAATCTTCTCAAAACTTAAAAGTATACTCACTCAAAAAAGAAACGCAACATCGGATTAATGTTTAAAATCTTTTTTTGCGGACAAATAACGTATTATTATTCAAATATCTATATATATATAAAGTCTCAAGAATTTACCAACCAGTAAGCTTATTAAGTATCGGATCGACAAACGTGACGATACAGCATAAACAAAAAATAATAAACAAGTCTAGAAGATTATGCAACGATACAAATGACGGGTGTTTCTTGTCAAAAATTTAAACAAATACTGACCAACGAATGACCTTAGTCATTGAATGTCAATAGAAATAAATGACGTAAACAAGTCACAACATATTGATCCCAAACTTTCTCACTCCAAGTCAACCCAACAGTTGCTTCCCAAGTCCGCCACCCGCCGACGTGCCGTGCTGTTACTTGGCTTTGCTCAAATATTCCAAAAAGATGTAATCAAAATAACCAAGGTGACAAATTAATTACGCCAGACGCGCGTTTCGTCTATTTAAGACTCATCAGTGGCGTTTAACTCTAAATGCTTAAAGTATTTTTTTCATTTGGCGATGGAATAATATAAGTCCACTGGGATCGTGTAAATACAATACAGGTAGTTCAAAATATTATATAAAAAGTCTCAAGAAGTTACCATATATATATACAGAATTGTGAAAGCTAATTGAAAACGTATGGTAAACCCCACTCTATCTACCCTTTGATTATCTACATTGATTGCTTTGATCATGGTTTATGTGACAAATTGTGTAACTAATTATCAATAATAAATCTCTACCTCAAGGGCAGTATAAATGGATTATGTTTTATCAGTGTCATCTTACGAAATTTGTGATCCTACGCTCCGTAACATCGAAAAGAGCAGCAGAAGTACTAGCTACTAGATATTTTCCTTCTCTTCGGTGCCCCTGCCATTCTACAGAGTGACAATGGTGCTGAATTAACCGCACAGGTTATCACTGAGCTGAAAGAGTTGTGGCCGCAGCTCGTTAAGGTTAACGGAGAACCAAGACATCCCTAAAGCCAGGGCTCAGTAGAGAGAGCGAATAGTGCTATTAAGGACATTCTGGTAGCTTGGATAAGTGACAACAAAACCAACGACTGGACAGTTGGTCTGAAGTTCCAGACACCTTACAAGGCACTTTTTGGCGAAAATCCAAAAGTGGGACTATTATCTTCAAGTCTGCCAAGTGACATTCTTGAACTACTACAGTCTGAAGATGATCTTCTAGCTATCTGTGGTCAACAGAATACAGCCGACGAGCCACAACCTACATCTACTAGAACCGACGAGCCACAATCTACACCTGCTAGAACCGACGAGCCACAACCAGTGCCTGCATCTGATTCCAACTTGGCTTAACGGCACGAAACAATACTCCAGCACAGAAAGATTCTCAGTTGTCGCAATCAGAGAATGGTCAAAAGATCACGTGTAGATCTAAAGTCTGGCGAAGTAGGAGACAATGTTGCTATTCCTATACCTATGGTTGACAGAGGAAGAGGTGACCCACGAAACATTCTTGGTCTAATTCTGGATTGTGATGAACAAAATATGTACACTATTGCAGTCAAATCTGGAATAATAAGTTCCAAATACGCAAGAAATCAATTTGATCTATGTCCACAAAAGCTGTTGCATGACTAATTGTGATGTTAACTTGGAATGTACAGTGGCACTTCGCCAAGATGTGAAAGCAACAACATCAGGCGGTAAAGGATTTTTTCGATGTGATTGTGCAAATGGTAAAAAACAATGTCAAACCAACAGATGTAAGTGTATTAAGGCTGGTAAAATGTGTAACAGCAGATGCCACAACAGTCTCACTTGTAAGAATAAGTATAACATGTATGTGAATTAAACATGAACAGTTTGTGTGGTGTTGATAATAGAAAAAAAATTATTTAACTATTGTGCCAAATTGAAAATCTCATTACATTATCTGGATCACTCATGGCGCATACAACTGATCATTTGATGTGCTTACATAATGTGCTTTATTATGCTTATTGTTTTATCCAATGTTCAGAACTTTTAACAAAATCAAAGATGGTGTAAACTTCAGTCTTTGTTAAAGGCTTGTTTCTTAGTTTAGACATTGACTTAAGCAAATTTTTAGCCATTTCATAAAATGGCTGAAATATTTAGCCGTTTCATGAAACGGCTGAGTGAATTAGTCATTTTCACGTAACGGCTAAAAATTTTAGCCATTTCATGAAACGGCCGATTTCACAGATTGGCTGTAACATATACACAACATTATAATTACACCTTAGTAAAAGGTTTCCAGGTGAAAGCATTTAAGTTCACCACCCGTGAACGACTGTGGTCGAAATGTGGAACACTCTATGAATTATGCACTGCTAAAAACAGGGTCGGCTATCACGTGCAAATCATGGGTATTTTTTTTAACTCTGACACTCGGTATAAAACCCCGCTATTTTCTTTTCTTTACTGCTTTAGTAAAATAAAATTCTGATGAGGTGACGCTATGCCAAGGTTAGATTATGCTCCAGGAATATTGCTATCGGTCGAATCAAGGCCGGAGAATCACAGAATGTTGTTGCCAGAACGTACATCGAAGCACAATTTCACGCCTTTGGAGACACTACCAGCAGCTTAGTATCACGACAGACCGACTACGTTCAGGGCGTCCGTGTGTTACCACTCGGTCGCAGGATTGTTACATTAGATTCTATCTACGAAACAGGACTATTTCTGCAACAGAAACAGCTGTAAACGTCCCTGGGTTGCGCCGTATATCACCAGACAGTACGCAATCGGTTAGGCTCTTGTGGATTGCGGGCAAAAAGTCCTTACGTCGGATCAATACAGAGACGGCAATACCGCCGAGCAAGGGTAAGATGGTGTACTACCTTTCGGGTATGCAATTTACAGAACTCGAGAAGAGTGTTGTTCAGCGATGAGTCACGTTTTCAGCTTGAAAAGCTAGATGGTCGCATACGAGTGTACAAGCGTTGAAATGAACGTTCTGCGCAAAACTGTGTTGTAGAGCAACAGAATGTCAAAGTGATCCGTTGGCCATCATGATCTCTGGATCTTAACCCCATTGAACATCTGTTGGATAAACTGGATCGGCCCAAGCGCCAACGACAACCACTGCCGCAAAATCTGCAACAATTGGAGCAGGCACTTCAGTATGAGTGGCGAAGAATATCGCGTGTTCGTACTTAACGTTATTGAATCCATGCCAAGAAGAGTAAGGGATGTGTTACAAGCAAATGGTGGGCACAACAGTTACTGACATTTTTTGCGTGATTTATTGACAATATGCGACACAATGTTATATACCATTGAAAAAGAACAATTTATTTTTTACATTTCAGAATCAATTATTTATGTGATAAATTATTAAAATAATATATGAAGTAAAATTCCCATTTTTTGTATGTTGCGTTTATTCTTTGAGTGAGTATATATTGTTTATTAAATTCCTTCTTATGTAAACAAATCCTGATGATAGTTAAAAACTAGAAACGTTTTAACGCATCGAACATTTTAATAAATAGCAGGCAAGCTTTTAGGAAACTTAAGAAACTTTATCTTTGATTGTAAATATAAAGCGTTGTAAAACAAACACAATTTAATCACTAAATAGTGTTTGTTCTCAAGCAACTGTAATTCAGTAGTGTCATGTTATAAATATTTTATAGTGTTCCTTATGCTGCTGCTATTCACAACATACAAGATACCAGAGTTTAAGTGAAACAAAGCAGTCTAAAAGAAAGTTCTAAGTCTGTTAAGATGAACACCAAGTAACAAAGACCGATAGAGTAAGAACAAATACCTGCACATACACTACTGGCTTGGAAAAGTCACATAGGACATTATTTGGCTGTGTTTCCCCATATCGTTATACCCTGAAAACACGGTCATACATGAGAAATGTATTCCTAGATTTATATCCTGCACGTAAATACAAACATACGACAAACGTAAAGAAAAACTCAAGGAAAACTAATTAGGGCGGAGACAAATTTACTACAAACATGAGAATTAATACTAAAATCATAGTAAAGGCCGTATCTAGATCGCTCACTATTGATGTTGATCTGTTGATCTGTTGGTTTACTTAAGAAAATATGAAATTTACCTCAAACATGTGCCAACATAAATAATTTGAAATTATAGTTTTTTACTCAGATTTGTTTATTATTTCTTATTTAAAGTCTATTCAATATTTGATTTTTGTATGAATAATATTTTATTCATTCAATAGTATATTTTAGGATTGTCGAAGTTCCGATACAAATAAAACCTTAACATATTCGGTTGCGGTTGTTTTTGTTTATTTGTATACCAAACCTCGATGTAGGGAATGCCGAAATAAACTGACAAAATATGCAGGTGTTGGGTAAAAGCAAATTATTTTCACCCCCCCCCCAGTTTCCGCTGCTTTGTTATTATTTTTTATCTAATGAATTTCGAATTATAAAAACCTAACACGTAAGTAACTTATTCTGTTATACTAAACGATTTAAAAACAAAACCAAAAATAACAAACAAACAAAAATTATTAACAACGTGCTCCTTTGATTAACCTCAATTTTTCTACGTCAGTTCATTAATTACAATAATAAAATGTCATATTACACATAAGACAATATATCACCAATGACGAAAATACAATCCCTTGCATAAAAAACATATAAAAGATTTGTTTCTATCAACTCGATTAAAAATAAACAAAATGGTAAGTAAACGTACATAAAAAAACACCAGTTAAAACTCACTTCATTACATTTACTTGTTTATTGTATTTATTGTTTTGTCGTAATTTTGTAACAGATATGACAGATAAAAAGTAGCTAAATCAAAGTGAAACACAATTTTTGTTCATTAGATATATTAAGATGGAAATGGCAAATTTCTTAAAGGGGTACCAACTCTTTCTGCTGCTGAAATTCATGCTAAATACACGGAACTAACATAAGAGAATATGTAATCAAATAGGAAGAATTTGTATATACCCTTTTTTTATTAACCTTGTTGTCTTTGATGACATTTTATTAATAGGTTGATCATTTGTCTATACTCTAATAAACAGATAAAAGCTTGCCATCGACCTTTAGTGTTGCTGTTAGAAATCGTTTTAGGTCAATGTCAAACACAAGACTAATCACAATGACACAAAACATAAAAAATATCAAATTTATGGCTTCTTCTTTTCTTCAGAAGTTCGTTGCCGCTTTAGCACTGCTCGTTGTATTGTTGTTTGAATGCTGTGATGCTCAGTGGTCAGCTGATGGGAAAATATCAACAGGGTCAAGCGGGCCGAAATTAGACTTGGGATTGAGTCATACTAGAGGAGATTGGACCTTCAGTGGAACTGGATGGTCAGATTTTAAAGGAGGCTGGGGAGCAGGAGTAGGCTTCAAAGTCAAATTTAAACGATCTGCACCTATGGTAATTTTAAGCTAATTTTATGCAATTAAATCAACACAACGTTAATTTCCGGCATGATGCGACGTTTAAAGTGTCAATACTTTTTTTCATTTTAATGGAAATGTATTTTAGCTACATAGGTATAGCTTTCTTCCTATATTAGATTTTTTTACAGTCAAACGATTATTCTTGGTAATCGTTATTTCTTTATGTACATTAGCGGTGTACGAGTGTATGACGGTTAACGTCAGATCATTTCTTATGCTTAATTACTATACACTAAAGTACCTGTTAGCAATTCTACATGTCATCTAACTCAGAGATAATATTCTGACTTCCCCATTGTATCTTTTTAAAGCTCTGCATTAGGAGAGATGTTAATGACTACGATATGGCTAGTTGTGTCAAAAGTTTCATTATTCATTATTATTATTTGTAGCTAAAACAGTTCCATCTGTTCATCAAAGTCAACCACTGCCATTTTGACGTTTACGATGAAAACGGCGATGGTGTTATTACTTTAGAAGAAATAAACGCACTTTTTAACGACGGTAACCTTGCAATGGAGCTTTTTGATGCTTTGGACACAGTCAAGGGTAAGATATAATTTTTCAATGACAGAACTATGGAATATATTCTGTTCTCTTTTTATCAGGCCTTGTTTTTTACTTCTAACATTTGAATATATAATCGTATCCAATATTAATTTGGATTTAGTGAGCAATACTTCGGGCTTCTGTATGTATAAAGCAGAAAACTTTGTGATTGGCTAACAAAATTGCACTGCTACGAGTAGATGTTACGGCCGAGTAAGTCCTAGGGCCACTAGTCAAACTTGTTTGGGCAGGTCATAAACGACGATTAGTTTCCATGACCGGATCAGAGACAAAAAGAGTCATACCTTTTGTATATTGGCTTATAAATAGTATGTGTTATTAAAGTTTTCAATTTGAAAAGTTCCCACAGCTTGTTTTAAAAATCAATATTTACTTTAACTGGCCACAATGCGATTTGTAAGCAAATTGTTAACCATTATTCTCTGTTAAACCTGTATCTGTGGCACGTTTTCCTTCTCCAACGTGTAAGAAATGGAGGTTTCATGTTATAATATGGAGAGCCTGATATCGGTGCGTAGTGGTATCGCATGTCGATGCTTCTTGCACGATACACACTCCTTTTGTAGATTTCAAGTACGAATATGCTCAATATCTTACATTCTCCGTCTGTACCCAACTAATGACAGTCTAAAATTTGTTTGAACATTCCATTTCATGATTTGAGTTGTTTTTGCTTGTCTACAAGACCGTTGCTAAAGTTTAGCTACCATTCAATCAATCATTTACATATGCTTGAATTAATTGCATACATTTTACATGTATTACAGGTGACGGGGGAGTAACAGCAGAAGAGTTCAATAACAGAGCAGATCAAGTAATAGCTGGATGTTAGAAATGAAATGCAGATGATAATCTACGTTTGACGAAATCCTTAACGTATCAGGGAATCAGACCATCCATTATCTTAGTCCCAACAATGAATAACCATTCTTTTTATACGTCATACATTAAAGTTTTTGCTACAAAGAATTTTGTTGCAGTTAATATTTGATTCTGTCCTACAGTAAGGTCGTGCAATGATTTGTGGTAATGTGATGAATAGGTCTTGAAAAATGTTGCAAATAATTGTTCACCTTGAAACCATAGAATACCAACCAACTAATAGGACAGTGTTAGACATTAAGGCACATACAGCAGTATGTTTATACACTCAGATGTATTGTATCTTTTGGCAAGAAGCAGGTCGCACATATTCAATTTACTGGAAACATTGAATCGTCATTTTGTCAGACATCCATTTATTCAGTTTTAGATTACCATTGCTACCAAACATAGGTAAAGACTTAATTTTCTATCTGTTGTTTAAAAAATATGGTTTTTAGCTGGATACTGTGTGGCTGCCATGAATATTTCACATTTGGGTACCCGGCATCCGTTTTGTCCTACAGATTCAATTATTTTATTAAATATGTCTTTTTTTACATATCGCTTGATTGAAATCAAGGTTTAGGCAAAAATAACAGTCTTACTATAAGCTCGTTAACGCCTAACATAAAAAATTGGTAATCGTACATAAAAAAAACAATTGGGCACACAAATTACAAAATTTGGTTGAGGTCTACGTCTTAACCATTCAGGCATTTTGTCATTATGCAATTTTTCGAACAGGGTTTGAGAATTTTGTGTACCTTTTCTTAACGGTCTAATTGTTTCAATGAGGCTTTCGTGTTGCCTAAACTGCAAACACAGATATGTAACATATTTGCAACGTCAAGTTCTGTGTGGTCATATTTCTTACTATTAGTGGCACAGAAAACGGTAAATCACCTTCTCGTCTGGCTGATAAATCCGCTCAAAGGGAGACCTTTTATTTTTCGGCTTGTTTAAATAAAGTAACTTTTGGGCTTTTGTTCGAGACACGTTGCATATAAAGTGCAAAGCTTTACGCACAGAAATAGTCGCTCATCTTCGTTTTTGCAACATCGTACGACTAATGGTACACAGTAGAACCATCCGAGGGTTATCGACGGCTTACAAGTCTTGTATGGGTGGCGCGTATTATTGAAATGCCTATCACGACATTGTAGGTCACAGCTTCATTGTGTAATCATTCTGCAAAGTTCAACTTTCAGCGATTATAAAAACAAATGCTCGATTTTATTTTACAAAAATTCTTAGTACATTGCAGAATATAGCAAAGCTTAGAATTTAACATTTAAACCAATCAAGAAATCTCTTTCATCAAATTTGTTCTTAACACTAAAGATTTGGTGAAATAAATTAAGTTATTCTGTTAGTACATGGGATAAACGTCTTAACTTACATGACTAAATATTTTTACAATTCTACCGTTGCGATCAGCCCCACACCTTCCCAACACTTAAAGAGGTCGTCAATTAAGCAACAACAGTCCAAATATAAACGGAATTGATTGATTGATTGAATAATTGTTGGCTTAACCTACAGTGGTACAGTGAGAAATATTCCACATAATGGTTCATGGCAAATCTTTAGTATAAAAACTTTTGTATGCACTGGACAGTTCTATGGTACATCACTAGGAACCATCCAAGCATGGTCCCAGATGATTCAAAAGGTTATTATTGCTTATAGGTGTAGAGTAATTCTTAAAAAAATAATTAATGGCTTGCCCTTGCCAGGTGGGTAGAACCAGACAATAAATATGGTTGGCATGGCAACACTGACAGCTTTAGGAGATGAGTTCCATATCAAAATGTCATTTCTATTTTATTCACACCTTGATAACAATTGTGATATGACAGGTATCCCAATTAAGTAATTTAATGACAACATTTAATTAATAAAGTAAACGACAGGTTCTAAAAACTTGTTTATTAAGATACACATTTTCCTAGTGACCAATGAAATAGGTACAAAAACTAGATTTTTTACAGATATGAATCTCCAGCAGATATCAGAAAGAGACCTTACTTTGTTGGAAGTTCAGCCTTTTCAATTATATAGAGATGGATCTTAATATAGTAATGGAGTTGAGTGCAGGAGTAGTTAACAAGTTCATGGAAAATTGGTTCTTATTGTCTAAAATATCCTTACATTTTGTTTAAGGTTTACAAGCAGCCATTCACATATTTGGCACAAGTTTGAACTTTTATTGATAGATGTTAGGTGGCAGTAAACACACTAAATTCTACAACCACTAATAGACCTGATTGTGACCTTTATTTTTCTAAATATAAAATGTGCATTTGAAAATACAAAACACAAGCTAAACTTATGTAAGCATTGTTTCTCGTTTCATCCAAAGCATATTCACTAAAAATTGCAGTGGCTAATGCATTTTGTTTTGTATCAGTAAAAGCCATAAAATTGCATATTCAGCAAGGTCATTTATACCCTTTAATAATGACTTATTAAAATTTATTTCATTACCCAATAAAGAGGTTTAACCATGCAAAATATTGTTTTTTTAAATGGCAGCATTTGACACAGATGTTTATAAAAAGAGCATATATGTACAAAAAAATTTATATTTATATTGGACTAGTCTTTTAAAGGTAGATCTTTAACTTTGTCCAAATAGGCCTACGGTTTCATGTTCCAAGAAAATATACATTTTTATGCAAAAAACTCTCTTTAGTTTGAAGTCACAACAGCATAGCTTAGCCTTTGCTATTTTATCATTAAATATTTGTGACATTTATAGACAATTTGTATTTTCTTTACAGCTTTATGTAAAACAAGAAATATCTATCCTACACTGCTTAAAAAACAAAAGCTGGACAAAAAAGAGAATATTATTTAAATGAAATAGATGAATTTTTCACGACACCTTCTATGGAAGCTCAAACAATGAAAAGCACTACAAACTTAATAGTGAATTTTTTTCACTTTATGTTACATTTCATTCTGACAACAGTTGACAACAATGTTAAAAAACCTATTACATAAACAAAAATATTTCTTAAAATGAATATTTTGTGAAACTGATCAACAATTCTGTGAAACTGATCAACAATTCTTACTTCTAAAATGTAAAAATACACTCTTCTCAGAAACTACACATTACTTAGGAATGGTTAATTACACTGAATCGTGAAAATAACTGATCAATCTTTTCAAATATCTCTTTAACATTTTGAGACCTAAACTTAACTTGAATAACGACTACACAAAAAATGTTAAATACACATTTTAATGTACATGAGAAGATATCAGCTCAAATGATACAATGACATTTATGAACATATACAAAAACTAAAGCAATACAAATAACAAGCTTCATTTATTTTTGTTTCTGATTGGAGCAAAAAGTTACTTAATATAAACTGACATGATAAATTCATTTACCATACGACAAAATCAAACTAACTTTTTCAATAATAATAATATGGCATAACTTACAACAATTTCATGTGATTAGGACTACATGTGATTTTAAATACCAATACAAAACAACTTTATAAAAACTAAAAAAGAAATTCTAAAGAATCATATTGCAAGCTACATTTGAAATGCATTTAAATTGTTTGTAAATGAATTTTTACTTATATGTAACAGAACTATATATCAATACAGCACAACTATACAATGAGAGTACATATATGTCCTACTAAGTCATTTAATTGTTCATCATATTTTAAATGTTAATAATTTGTAAAGTCAACTTAGAATATTTACACTTGCTTCATCAATTTTTTGATTAACAGAATATTTCGATTCAATTAAAACAACAAAGGAATTTTTATTTTGAAACAAAACCTACTGATATACATTATTGTTAATATCTAAGTTGAGTTCTGAACACAGATTCAAAATGCTGTTATAATGGTTTCTATGGTGATGATGACATGAGACAATCCTTTATTCTGAAATATAAATGTATTGAAAACATTGTTTCTGATTGACATTTAAAACAGTCCAAGAGTTATATCTGACCTAACCTGCCTGTGTTAGATCTGCCAGACCTGTCTGTGTGAGATCTGCCAGACCTGATCTAACCTAGCTGTGTTTGTTTGTTTGTTTGTCTGACATGTTTAACTTTAACACCACTTTCGGCAATTTTTAAGATCTACCAGACCATGAACTGACC
Organism: Limnoperna fortunei; assembly: GCA_944474755.1. NCBI lineage: Eukaryota > Metazoa > Mollusca > Bivalvia > Mytilida > Modiolidae > Limnoperna > Limnoperna fortunei. The sequence continues at coordinate 21,904,259 of OX104116.1, forward strand.
TGCCTGTATGAGACATGCATCACAATGATCTTACCTGCCTGTGTGAGATCTGCCAGATCACAACTGACAAGCCTGTGTGAGATCTGCAAGACCACAACTGACCTGCCTGTGTGACATCTGCCAGATAATTATCCGACCTGCCAGTGTGAGATCTGCCAGATAATGATCTGACCTGCCTGTGTGTGATCTGCCAGACAATGATTTGACCTGCCTGTGTGATATCTACCAGACCATGATCTGACCTGCCTCTATGAGATCTGCCAGACAATTATGTGTGTTTGGTACATATGTGTGTGTTATATCCCTGTAACTATGTTATTTGTAGTTTAAGAGAATAGAGTTCATTCCTTGGTACATACAATATACCAGAAATAGCATTGCACAACACTATGAGTCATGTTTTTTACAATAAATCTTCTTTTTAATTACTTTCATCAAAAACTGTCCGTGCAGTATTTGTTTACATGTAATTATCCACCAATTGTCATTACATGTACCCCTGACTTGACGTTCCTAGGATCACAATATTTTGGTAAATTGTTTCTCTGCTTATACAAATTACTCTTACCTATCTATCAACTTGCTACATCTTTAGCATCTTTTATGTGATTTTTCAAATATTTCATCATTCCAAAAGTTTTTACTTTCTTTTTTCCTGCAAATATTGATGTATGAAATAATATACTTATTAAAAATAATTTTATATTTTAAACAATTTTAGTTTGACAAATTCTGCTGTTTGTTGTTTGTTTACCAGGATACACTTCTATTATGGGCATATCCATGTAGAGTTTCATAAACAACTGATAAAGAGTAGATGCTTCCTTAAGGAGCTGAGTATTAAATACTGAATAGTATAATAAACTGTTTTTTCAGGAGTGGATAACTCAGGAAATACTCAATAGAGAAAAATCTGATTTCTATATTACCCACAGGCCTCCATTTGTGTGGGGTAAAAAAGTATAAGAATGCATTATTTTTAACATATAAAATGTTAATAAATAACTTGTAATAAACTATAAAATCAAGCTAAACCCACTTACCAAATATAGGTAACAATTGGTCATCACAGATCATGAACTGTTTATTACTAGGATCCTGCAAAGAAATACAGCTTGTATTTTTAACACATGAAAATTCCTACCTGTACTTACTTCCTTCCCCACTCCTTTTCAAAATAAAAAATTACATTTAAAGAGAGACAACTCCAATAAGTCTTCCTTTCACTTAATGCTACATATTTTAGAGTAATAACAATTTGCAAAACTATGAATGGCATAGGCAAAATCATTTAACTTCCAGAATCTTAACCCTACTACTCATGCAGTTCTTTAATTATAACAATGAAGGGAACATAAGGCCAAATATAAATCATATGATTAGTCGTCGATTCTTTGTCCACAATTAATAGTAAACCTATGCATGTTTTTTAATCTCTAAATCAGATTAATCAAATGGTTTATTCTAATATATAAACATCAAAGCCTTCGAGTCCATAACCTTGGCAAAAAACTGTTTTATGTATTACCAACTGGAAATCAGTAACTCACACCAGAAAGCTAATGTGTACGACGAATAAATCTTTTAAATAGCTACACATGCTATAATTACAGCATATTCCAGACGATAAGTTGACACTTTTTTCCTTGGGAGTCCTATCCCTGACCTATTGTCCGAATCGACTTATCTAAGGCTTGAATCGGAAAAAGTCGTATGTGGAAATTTTTTTTCGTGTACTGATAATTTCAGTCTTCTTTTGCAGGATTCTAAGGACACTATAGATAAACCAAATAAATTATGCTTGTACATGTTTTGTTTATCTTATTTTTTATGCGATTTTGGTTGCAGTAAGTTTATTGTGCTTTATAAAGAAGGGAAACTAAACCAGAGAAACTATGTTTCAGATGTAGTTAAAATTTATAAATTTAATGAATTGGTAAATTAAGCTTTCTGATTTTAGTTTAGAAACGAAAATTTGATAATCAGAGAAACCTTTCACAAACAGGACAAAAAAACCTTACAAGAACAATTGAACTTTCCCCATTGTCATGAATTTTTAGTGCTCCTATGAACAGAGTTATGATACAAGCAAATAACATCCAGAACAATATCCTCCTCTGAGTGGACTACTTTCAGTATCCAATGTAAACAAAATGGTGTACTCCTAGCGTATCGTCAGGGAGAGGGGACAATGTTTTCTCTGCCCCAATGATTTCCAATTAAATCGATTGTGATTTCAAATAAAATATAATATAAATACAATTCAGTGTTTCAATATGTTTTTTCCTATCAATATCTACAGAACCGCGATCCCTTTGGTACTATGTTTTGCATATCCCTACATGTTCTGGCCTAGGTACGTTTTGAGGTCAAAATGGGTTTCTGTACCTGTTTTTGCTGTTTTAAAAATCGCAACGATTTTTTCAAAGAATTATAAGGATTAAACACTGGGATTTAGGAAATTATCAATGGGTAAACTCCGGCAACACCCTTACAAACTTGACACAAAGTCCTTAGGACTTTATTTAGTTTGTGCGCGAGTCACCGGAGTTTACAAATTGATAATTTCATAAAACCAAGTGTTTAATCCTATAATATTATGGTATGGTTTTGGTGTATTTGTATGGGCCTTTCGTTTCAAATTAATGTCCAATTGGGCAATTAAACAAACATAGTTTATTATCTTTATATGTTGATTGAAGCCAGGTTTAAATTTGAAAATGAGATAATTAGTTAGGGACACTGTCGGTTAGGGCTGTGTGGATCGCCTGTTCAGCCAACTTCAGGTGACAGGTGTTCAGCCAGGTATGCATAATACTTTTAATAAAATAATTGACAGGAGATAATTGTAATAAGGAGATAATAACCCACATGACATCAATCAAACTTGCACTTTTCTCTTTCACATACAGACACGGACATTTTTTAGCAAAGTTTCATACACATTATATAATGATATACCCTTCAACAAAGTTTATTAAACAATTTTATTCTAAATATTAACTACTTGCCAATATATGGTTGTAGAGATAGAATCTTTCTAGAGCTTAAATACTTACCAAAGTTAATTGTCACGGATACCTTGACTTATGGACCGAATTCGACTTATCTACGTTTTATACCCAAATTTTACCAAAAATCATCTATTTGACTTATCGTCCACATCAACTCAATGTGCGGAAAATACGGTATCTAAAGCAATATATTGTGCTACATTGGCGGAACAGCCAGTTTATGGTTGAAATGTGTTGGCTATAGGTACGTGAATATCCCAAATGTACCATAACTGTAGAATTAGAATAGTAATAATTCACAGAAGGTGGTTAATCATTATTTTGCTATTTTTGCTGTCGCTCAGGATAAATTAAAAGACATAACTGGCTGGCCATCCCGTTGTTAAATAATAATAAACCACCTTCCATGAATTATTTTTTAACTTAAATACCTGTAAGTTTCTTTCTTTGACAATTTGCCACATTTTTTTCACAACCTCATTTCTTGCTAACTGAAATAACAAAATTAAATTTATGAACTTTTTTTTGTCATATTTGAAAAAGGATTAAAATGGTGGGTATACTACCCCTTATCAATCTCCAATGCCAAATGAACACAGACAATTAAGATCAAAATCATTTTGGACATTATTCACAGTATGACAAAAATTTGTAATGAAATTTAAGACAACCTAAGCTTTTGTTTACCCTTAGAAACACTGTTTAAAAGTATGGTGAGCATTCAGTGAGTAGAATAAAATCACTGTATGTCATTTACTGGATAAAAACCATCAGGCTCAAAGTGTTGTGTTATATATGTATCAGAATTTATTCTGTAGTTACCATAAAAGTAATTCATAAGTAAGCAGCTTACCTATCACATACATATATAATGAATTTGTGTTACAATGAAGACAAGCAAGTGAAGTTCATGTTAAATTTAAAAAATATTGAGCTTTTGTATAATCTGGAAACAAAATTCTTCCTTCAGTGACTAATTCTTTGGAATCTTAGAAGTAAATTTATAATACAATCTATTTATCAAACTGCAGCAGTAAAATAATGATGTATAAGCAATAAAAATATATTCATTACATTATTTCTCAGTTTTCACATCAAAATAGATACAAGCACATCTTTAAGAAAAAAAAACAAACAAAAATACTACTTGTTTTACTAATACATGTAGTACTAACCCTGTCTGCTCCCATAACTTCTGCTAGCTCTTGAGACAATAGGCAGGGTTTACTGTATGCTGAAGTTCCTGTAGATACAACATTTTTATAATAATTCTTTAATTTAGAAACAGTATATATTTCTGGTTAAGGTCACAATATTGCAATATAGTTTTTGGGTGAATATTGGAGAATACTACCTTTAGAGCAATATAGTTTCTTCAAGGGATCATATTCCCCTCTATTAATGCAATTGAATAACCCTTTTATTCTATAGCACAGCACTGATTTGGGTTTAAATGCAGTTTTAGTATTCAGTGTTCTCTGCAGGCAATTTTAGCATCTAGGCACCGAGACGGTATCGAAATCGCCGAGATGATATAATTTTATACATCTGTAACACACCATTGTTTAAAAACAATCAGCTGCTTATAACAAATAAATAAAAATAAATATTTCTATAATAAATTTTCTTTGATCACCTGATTTTATATCAGAGGTATTTAAATAGGTGTTAATTACCCCTTTTGATGATAACTCTTCAGGTTTGGTGATCAACACATGATCCAAGCTAAAAAGGCTTCAGAAGGGAGATTCCAAATGTGGAAAATTATGAATATAGACTTTATTACCAATGGTTAGAACTGAGGCCGTGATTTACCGCTACCAAGCACTGAAGATAAACAGGGGCATATATCATATATCATATATTTTGTGCTTTTGTGCTTTTGGAACTATTCTCATTGATTTAAGTTGATCTGACATTGTGTTTATTATTGATTATAAGTTAATAATAACAGCTGTTTAATACTCCTTATTACACACATCTTCATGTATATATAAATTATCTCAGAAATAAAAATAAGTAATAAAATATATACTCCAACATGTATAACAACATGCATATAAATAAAAACACACAAATACACAAAGACACAGTGGAATTGGGTCGACCGATATGTAAATGTGATGCTATTTTTGTAATCTCTGAATCAATGACATCTTATTAAATGTTTATTCGCACTAATGCAATACTGACATTTATTAGACATTTACTTTGGGTTACTTTCTATATTGCTAAACAAAATGTTAAATAAGAAATTGTTTCAGTGGGATAAGAAGAGAAATATAACTGGACATAATTATGTCTATAGGCAGGGTTCTCACTAGGATTTTTTTATGGTGAGTCCTGGGTTTTATCACTTTTTGGAATGATGAGTCCCAATCTGTCTTGGTTGAGTCCATAAAGTTGACTACAGGTACTGCATGACATTACCATGAGTAATACATTATGTTTTATTTTGTAACATTATGATTTTGTTTGTTTTGTTTGAATGGTGTTTTAACGCCACTTTCAGCAATTTTTCAGCTATTTCATGGGGTCCAGTTTTTATTGGGGGAGGAAGCCGGAGTACCCGGAGAGAACCCCCGACCTGCGGTAGGAAAACTGGCAATCCTTGTCAATTAAGATTGGAGTTGAGTACACCCTGCCTGCAGTGAGAATCGAACATGCAATCTCAGTGTTGACAGACCACGTGATCAATAGTAAACGAACTACCTTGACCACTCGGCCATCGAGGCCCCTTAGCTTATTATGAACATCTTCATGTTTTATTTGATACTAAAATCCATGACAGCTTAATCTACATGATTCTAGAATGAAAAGTTATTAAAAATATTTGTTTTGGTAGTTTTGCTTTGTGTTAACCTAATATTGTATGATATATTTCCGTTCACTGTCTGGATGTACTTAGAAGTAAGAAAGTTGGTGCAATTCAATAATGAAGTTTGCTGTGAGAGTTATTTAAACTTTAAATTTAAAAATGTAGGGTTGTAATTATCTTCTACTGAGATGAAAATTTAGTCTGAGCATGGAAAGATACACAAAGTTTTATTGTGACCATATTTATATATCCCAAGTTTTAGTATCATTTTATAGAAGGGAATTATGAATTAACACCATTTATTTCTGTTGGTTATTTGAAGTCTGCATGGCTTCATCTGTTCAGTGTGATAAGAGGCAACACCTCAGTTTTAAGGGGATGCAGGACACCATCCGCCATTTTTTGTGAAAATTTCAAAGTAGATTGAACATTTATGGTAAATTTAATAATAATTTCTTTCATTATTTATTTTTTAATTTCAATAAAACAATAATGAAAGTCTTGTACCTATATTATATATATATAATTACTTAACTTTATTAATGGTTGAAATAAAATGTTTTCGTTTAAATGAGTTTGGTATTGACCAAAAATACCATTTTTTAGCACTTTTTGCCCAATAGACAAAAAGTTAACTCAGAGACCCCTATTTTTCTTTCCTCCACTAAAAAATATACCAATTGCTTGACATTGTATCAAAAATTTAGAAAATTTCACTGATAGTTAATGGAAATAATTAATTTATTATTCAAATAGAAAACTTTTTAAATCAAGTTGCTGGCCAGGTGTTTCACTTAATTACCATTTAAAAACCATGAACACCGAAAACATGTTTGTTTACTTTTGGCGCGATGTACTAGAAAGATAATATTATTATGGTTTATAAAAACTGGTTTTTTTTTAAATACATCATAAATTTCTTAAAAAATTATTTAAATCATGTTTAGATTGTTTACATTTTTGTTAATTCAGCCATTTATTATCGGTCATCGGTCACTGCCAGAGATCAAATATATTTCACCTGCTGTGCATCACAGCTAAAAATAGAATAACATCCAGTTGTAAAAGTGTCATTCGGTATGGTTTAGTCTAAATGACGTGCTGTTGATTTTAGGGACACAAATGATTTGACTGTGATGCATATGAGGATGCACGGAATCTAGTAATGGTGCGTCCCACACAACTTTGACGCGTCCTGGATGCGTATATGCGTCTTAACGAGAACACTGTATAGGGATTGCATGCACAAGCACTGCATTTTAATATTGTACTATTATCATATATAAAAACAGAACAAGTGTATTACCGTTTTATTTATTTGTTAAATGAGTGCAGATAAAATGCACATGGTTCAGGTACTCTCCGACACAATGCTAAATCTTATAAACGTGGTTAAATCACACAATGAGCTAGAGTTTCTCCTATTATAGTCTCATTCCAAATTAAGTGCTAATTGTGAGTAATTAAGTGAAGACAATGGGGTTTCAACACATTTGTAGACAAAAAGTTTAAATTTTTTGTCATGGAAAACTTGTACATATGTTTATGTGTGTAATTCAAAATAGAATGATTTTCATAGTTTTCCTAAGTCTAACAAATATAAACATTTATAATTTATTAAATTGGGGAAAAAAAAACAAATGAATTCATTGGCAAATACTTATATTCAAAAGAAATATCATAGGCCACCTTAAAATGTTCCAAAGATAAAATACCAACAGCATATATCATTATTTGTCATTGCCATAGGAATATACAAAGTATATTAAAACATTCATAAGATTCTGAAGAAACAATTTACCTTTTCTTTCTCCCTTTGCTGGAGTTTTTCTTTCTTTTTTCTGCTGGAAGTATATCACTGATAGTATAAGCTAATATCAACATTCAAAATGAAAACTTAAAGAAAGATTCTAGAAGAAAGAAACTAGATTGTCTTCATCCTACACAGTTACCGTTATAACTATAAAACTGTAACATTATATAGGCGGTACTACATGTTAAATCCCAAGTATATGGACTATTTTTGTATGTGTGTTTACACAAGAACATCTAAGGACAGATAACACTGTCCTGACAGGAAGGCATTTTTTCCCCAACTGTCTTCATAAATAAATTGGCCCATAATACATATGTTTCTTACACAATTTTTTCAATTTACCCTGCCACCAACATTGATATACAGATTGCTTGCTGGAAGGGGGGACTAAAGAAATTTTTTGGGATTGCCATACAGCTCTGAAAACCATTAGCTCACATCTTGACCCTGGACAATGACAAAGTTTCATGATGCAAAGATTTAAAAGAACTGCTGAAAATCATTGTATCCCACAATGCTTTGCTGCACAAAAAGGTAAACAATAAAATGTTTTGATACATGTATCTATTACTATTCTAATAACTCCTTTATATATTAAGTTTATGTCAATGAGTTAACAGAGATGAACAAATAAATGCATTTCACAGTTCATTTTTAGGTGGCCTCATCATGGTCAAAATTCAAATCATGGTGGTTTAGGTATCAACAGAAATAAACATTTCTTAGAACGTGAAGGAGATTGCAGAATAAAAACAATACATGTAAACTGTCTCAATCAAGGAACCTGTGAGCTACTGCTCACTCAGTATATCCCTGCTATTCACATCACTGAACTTACTAAGTCCGAACTCTCAATATAGGACCTTTGGTCTGTTATATCTACTTCCTGTTGACCAACTTAGTCAATTCAATGATGTGAATAGCGGGGGTATACTGAGTGAGCAGTAGTGGGTGTATAATTATTACTATTATTTGTAGTTGCTAGTAAACAAGAGAAAAACTTCAAAGAGCATCAATTTTATTCCTGATTAAAAAATCTCCTATAAATAAATTTGGACATTTTCCAACAATGAACACATATTTAGTCTATTTAAAATCCGTACTCCCAATATAGGACCACATGGTAAAGTCACATATAAAATATCAAGTGGTTGTGATAAGTAGTTGCTGAGAAAGCTGTTAGGAAGTAGATATGCAACAGACATGAAATCAGTACTTGCAATAAAGGACCACCTGGTAAGGTCACATAAAATTTCAAGGGGTTGTGATAAGTAGTTGCTGAAGGACAGATGGACATGAGTAAACCAGTATACCCCTTTTTCTTCGAAGTGGGGGTATAATTATTACTATTATTTGCAGTTGCTCTGAAACAAGAGAAAAACTTCACAGAGCATCAATTTTCTTCCTGATTCAAAAATCTTCTATAAATAAATTGGATATTTTCCAACAATGTACACCTATTCAATCTAATTACTTTTTTTGGTGTATTTCTAGATCTTGTTCGTCTTCCACTGCTGTTCAACTCTTCCTGTAATTTTTGTGCCATTTCTTCATCATTCACATCATCCTATAATAACGAAAATAAATTAATATGATATGAACATACGATTTTCATTAAGAAGCATCCTCAGACATTGAAAAATAAGAATGTCCAAATAAAAGCATTTTCTTAGTTATGTTAGACTTCTAGTTTGGCAGAGGCCTATCTTGTTTGGAGGCTGTCTCTTCCTGTCTGCCAATAAATAAGACTACAAACTGTAATTGCCACCTCTGATTTTAAAGAAGAAGGTATGATGCAGGGATAGAGCTTAACTTTTTTCCTGCAGTAGCCAGCTGGGCTCCTAACCGAAACAATCCAGGGGCCAAAGAATATAGTTAGGGGCCCAACTTTTTTCAGCGCAAGTGTGTTTTAACTATAAATTATATGGTCATGTGTACAATTTTGATTATACTATATGTACATGAATTCAGAAGTTATTGTCTTGTTTTGATATTGTTACTACCTACCTTGGATCACTACATACATAATTGGATATTTGAGTCTGTTGGACGCATGTATTTTGTTTCCAGAAATTAAGATGAATTAAAGAATTATCAGGCGGAAAATAATTTCTAACGGATTATCTCTCAGAATTTAGGAACCTCCCCCCAAAGCTACCAGCTCTTTGACTCGAAATCCTACATTTCTGGCATTTTTAGCTTCCTTTATTCTTCAATATTAGGAATTTACTTATTTCCATTTTAAGTATGCAGTAATATGTCCATCCATTTTCATTCTAGATTTAAGATTTGTAAGACAGAAAAGACTGCCACAGATGTTAACAATGCACACACAAACATGACAAATGTATGATTGAAATAGCTACAATCTATAGACTGCTTTTGCACTTGTTTTATTTTTGTTTTTTTTCATAAATAATTGATATTTAAACTATAAACTTGCTATGATAATGAGTAAGATTTGAGTTTATGTGTTGTCTTTCTTGTTTTGCATTAAACAAAACGATGAATGTTTTCTATATTTAAAATGCACAAAAAATTTAATCTTTCTTTGTGTTGAACTAGAAGTACATGTAGAAAATGACATCATTGCAAAAAACATGTATATTCAATGGAAAATGCACTATTATAAATTCTTTAAACAAATTGTAATTGATATGCTATTGTAATTTAATTAATATGGTAAAAGTTACTTTCAAAATACTAATTATTATTATTGTGTTTTAATCTTGACAGTTAATAGGAACATCATATTTAAAATCTCCGGAATCAAAATCATATTTACTCCCGGTGATTTTCGTAATTTATTTGCTTTGTACTGGTTTCTGCCAGCATTACCGTAGATGCTCTCTTAAAAGTCGGGGGGTCTTTTTGGGCCTTAAAATCTTGTGTTTTGCTGTTGACCCTCGTATAAGTCGGTCTGAAGACAGACGTGTTGACATGTGGTCACAATCAAATAAACATTCCAAATTTGTGAATATAAATCATTATATAAGTAAGACTTCTTGTTTATTATTTGTTTCTCGTGTTTTATGAGTTAAATATCGCTTGTCATTTATCGTAAGTGGTTTGTTTACACTAGTGTACACGTGTCTTGAAAATGTAAACGTAATTACGCAATTATCTCCCTGAATTTGCTATGACTAAAAACCATAAAAAAGACAAACACAAGTAAATATACAAATATTCATTTTCGTAATTATTTAATAGTTCAAGCAGAGTTTTTTAAAATAAACGAAAGCTAAATACAAAATATAAAAGAATATGGTCTGTAAATTAAAATAATAATTGATGAAAAAAAACGAATTCTGTAGCATATATGTATTAGCTACTTTATCTTGATTTTGGATTTTAGTTGTATCAAGACATCACCGGATGTATTATGCAATACATATGAATGAATCGATACTTGTGTAAACAGTGGTAAATACGAATGGAAATATGGAAACTGGATAAAATAAACAATACACAAGTAAAAACAATCTTTATTAATGTCTTAAATATACTTTATTTAGCATAACTAATCACGTATCTGTCTCTTTTCGTCTTTATGGCTGGCGATCTATGTACAGCCTTCAAACTTCGACAGGAATTCTTTCCTCTTGTGCGTTGTAGTATGACTCGCTTATAAGTCCGAAACCTTCTCTAAAACCAAATTTTAACTCCCAATTTCCCAACTTATGTGCGAGTATGTACGGTAACTCCATGGTATTGACAAGGTTAAGTCAGGTGGGAACCAGCTGAGGTGGTTTTGATTATTCCCCTTTGACAAAAATGTCACGTAAAATATTTCAAGACGATTCCTGATGCCAATGTCAATTAAATTGTTCTATCTATTCCCGATCTGGATTATAATTACGCCACTTACCCAAATATCATACACGCGCGAAATATTGCTAATAACATTTTTAAGGGACAAAACTTGAAATGTAAAACGCAAAATGTGTCTTAGCGTTCGTTGGTCTGTGCATCGTACTACATTTGTTACGTTCGCCAATTGGGCGATCTAGACACAGGCATTTGGTCGCCCAACACAAATTCTACTCGCATAGGCGACTGGGCGACTGTTAAGTTTCATCCCTGTGATGACAAATGGAAAGGAAAAGCACATATCCAAATGTAAAGGTAGCTCTCATTAACAGAAAATGCAACACAAAGTGTATAAATACTGGATATTTAAAGTTTCTGCTCTTGTGAAATGTATGGTATACTACTGTGGTTTCATTTATTGGTATCAATTATCGTGGATTGAGAAAACAATCCATTTCGTTGGATACATAAATTTGTGAATCAAATGTTAAAATCTGGTTTATTTTGTGAAATTGTTGTACATTTTTTTGTTGTTAAAACAAAAAATTATTATGTGAGTAAATCCATCAAGTGCGGACTGTGAGCACACTCACAAAGGGATACCCCCCCCCCCCCCGCTTCTCTTTCAAGCCCAATTATCTCCCCTGAATAAAATCCGACACCAACCAAAATTCTTCATGCACATCTAAATATGATGTACTTCCTTCATGTAAAGTTTCATAAAAATCTGTCAAACAGTTTAGGAGGAGTTGCGCTTACGAGGTCTCCCACTGAATACTATCTTAAAAAAGTCCAATTATCTCCCCTGAATAATATCCGACAGCGATGAACATTTCATGCACATCTACATATGATGTACTTCCTTCATGTAAAGTTTCATCAAAATCTATCAGGCAGTTTAAGAGGAGAAGGGCTTACAGACAGACAGACAGGGTGATTCCTATAAACCCCCCCAAATTAGTTTGCGGGGTATAATTATTACCAAATTTGCGCTTCAATAGTACAGAAGAAGTGTAAAGTTTACCTGACGTGTGACAACAAAGTATGTGCCTTATGGCATTCATATACTTGTCATGAATGTGACTGTTGTTAATTAGAATGACATTATGTTTTTACAGTAATCAATAACTAAAAGACTGTTGACAAAAAGCATTTAAATATTGTGTATATTTAAATGCTGTTATTTGTTTCAAACTCGACAAGCACTTTGAATCGTAACAGTAAGTATGCATTTGTTCATGTAATTGTTAGAATAACACATGCAGAAAGTAGAATAAATCTGCTGTGAAAAAATGTTATGCATCCAAATAAATTTTTCTTGTTGAATTTAGTAACCATACCAAAGCATTCTCATTACTGTTGAAGATGACGTTAAATGTTTTTGGAAGTAACAAACTGTTTAGCATTGAAAATAATTGTTTTTCTCAGAAAGACAAATAATACCCGATGTTTTACATTTTCTAAAAACCATTTATATCTTTGAGTAAACTAAATATGTTGATAGGTTGCACACCTATTAAAAATTTGTTATTTTCTGCATCATGATGACCGTCTGGGTAACTATTTTTGGGGGTAAAAAATGTTTTATGCCTAAAATAGACAAATGTGTGTGAGCAGAGACACTGTATACAAAAGTGCTGTCTAAAAAGACTAGTCTGATCGGATGATTGTCCACTGTGTATCACTTTTAAGCCATTCTAATTGGTTGTGATCGGGTAACTGTGATGCTGCAAAGTTTGTGAGAGTTGAAACTCCCTTTATATCAACTCTCTATTTATGTAATTGCAGTTATAACTTGCCAAAGGTTTGCTGATTATAACATTGAAATTACACGAGTTGATATATTTCCATTCTCATTAATTATGAAATCTATAATAACATCATGATATATAGTGATATATGGTAACTATTTACTTCAGAGGAATCACTGTTATCATTGGCTGCCTCTTCCGATTTTTCTGGTGTCTTCTTTGGTTTTGGTTTAGGCTGAAAACAAAGATATTCTCCTAAAGTAAACACAGTCTTATATTCCAATGAATATAAAAGTTTTAAAAAATATGACAAACACACTTAATTGTACTTTTCACTTTTTTTTAACATGAATAATATACTACTGAATTAGTAAAATATCATGGTTTTGTACTTTTGTTTACAAAAAGGTAAGTACATTCTTACCCATCACATCGTTATCTATCACATGATAGTATACATGTACACCGTTATCTATCACATGACAGTATACCCTGTTTGTTTTCCACACAGTTTTGAAATCGCTTGTTTTACAATACAAAAACATATAGATCTAGTTGTTTTATTTCAATCTTATGGGTACCACAACTAATACAGAAAATTTTCTTTCACTATCAAAAGTAGTAGATGTCTAAAGCTTGATTTCAGAGTATGTGTGTTTGAAAGACTCACAGACAAGCTACAATAAACCATAAATCTATTAGGAACATGAATACCTATTTGAAATCAAAATTTTTCATGTGCAAGTTCTAAAATAATGTCTCCCTTTAATACTGTTTTATCATTAACCTGTAACAATTAAATATTTATAAAAATTTATGTGGTAATATTTATGTTTTTCTTACAATACAAACCTTTGAGACTGTTGCTGTCGTTGAAGGCTTCTTCTTTTTCTGAGGAGGTTCTTCTTCCGACTTCAATAAAAACACGAAGATACAATGTATGCTATACCCAAAACTTATTATAACTAAAAACTAATAAATAGAATGAAAGATCATTTACTCCGTATTAATTGAGACAACAAACAGGTATCCGATGAAACTTAAACCTTTCAATGGTAAAGTGAATTTGTATCAACAATGTAACTAGACAAAATAATGCTCTGGCAAACATTTCACACATCTGTGTTATTACTGATGTTATTCTGCCCCATTACTAATGAGTAAAAACATCTTTTTTCCGAATCGGCAAGAAAATTCCCAATCAATGCAATTTTTTACAGATCTGTAAAAAATCCAGAATTATTAAACTTCTTTTTTCCGAACGGTATTGATGTTTATTTGGGCTATATAAACCATGTGTTTTAGTCTTGAGTGCACTTGAATTGATACAGGAATTAGATTAACAATTTAAGTTTCATTTGTACCAAGGCCCATATAATAATAGGAAATATTATTTCAAACTTGTAAAAAGAATTTCCAAAGCATTATAATAACAGTGATGCATACTTTTAATTTGCTAAAAGGAAGAAACAGGTGGACGATAATTGTAATGTTGTAAACAATGTAAATGAGTCTGAGGACAGTACTTCGAGTCCAACTTAAGAGACTAATAATTATATATATATATATATATGTAATGAATTTGTCACCTTGGTAATTTTGATTACATCTTGTTGGAATATTTGAGCAAAGCAAAGTAACAGCACGGCACGTCCGCGGCTGGCGGACTTGTGAAGCAACTATTTTGGGTTAAGTTGGAAATGAGAAATTTCAAGATCAATATGTTATGACTTGTTTACGTCATTTATTTATATTGACATTCAATGACTAAGGCCATTCGTTGGTCAGTCTTTGTCTAAATTTTTGACAAGAAACACCGTCATTTGTATCGTTGCATAATCTTCTAGACTTGTATATTATTTTTTGTTTATGCTGTATCGTCATGTTTGTCGATCCGATACTTAATAAGCTTGCTGGTTGGTAGACTCTTTCGACTTTTATATAATATTTTGAACTACCTGTATTGTGTTCTTACACGATCCCAGTGGACTTATGTTATTCCATCACCGAATGAAAAAATACTTTAAGCATTTAGAGTTAAACGCCACTGATGAGTCTTAAGTAGACGAAACGCGCGTCTGGAGTAATGAATTTGTCACCTTGGTAATTTTGATTACATCTTGTTGGAATATTTGAGCAAAGCAAAGTAACAGCACGGCACGTCCGCGGCTGGCAGACTTGTGAAGCAACTATTTTGGGTTAAGTTGGAAATGAGAAATTTCAAGATCAATATGTTATGACTTGTTTACGTCATTTATTTATATTGACATTCAATGACTAAGGCCATTCGTTGGTCAGTCTTTGTCTAAATTTTTGACAAGAAACACCGTCATTTGTATCGTTGCATAATCTTCTAGACTTGTATATTATTTTTTGTTTATGCTGTATCGTCATGTTTGTCGATCCGATACTTAATAAGCTTGCTGGTTGGTAGACTCTTTAGACTTTTATATAATATTTTGAACTACCTGTATTGTGTTCTTACACGATCCCAGTGGACTTATGTAATTCCATCACCGAATGAAAAAATACTTTAAGCATTTAGAGTTAAACGCCACTGATGAGTCTTAAGTAGACAAAACGCGCGTCTGGCGTAATGAATTTGTCACCTTGGTAATTTTGATTACATCTTGTTGGAATATTTGAGCAAAGCAAAGTAACAGCACGGCACGTCCGCGGCTGGCGGACTTGTGAAGCAACTATTTTGGGTTAAGTTGGAAATGAGAAATTTCAAGATCAATATGTTATGACTTGTTTCATCATTTATTTATATTGACATTCAATGACTAAGGCCATTCGTTGGTCAGTCTTTGTCTAAATTTTTGACAAGAAACACCGTCATTTGTATCGTTGCATAATCTTCTAGACTTGTATATTATTTTTTGTTTATGCTGTATCGTCATGTTCGTCGATCCGATACTTAATAAGCTTGCTGGTTGGTAGACTCTTTAGACTTTTATATAATATTTTGAACTACCTGTATTGTGTTCTTACACGATCCCAGTGGACTTATGTTATTCCATCACCGATGAAAAAATACTTATAAGCATTTAGAGTTAAACTCCACTGATGAGTCTTAAGTAGACGAAACGCGCGTCTGGCGTAATGAATTTGTCACCTTGGTAATTTTGATTACATCTTGTTGGAATATTTGAGCAAAGCAAAGTAACAGCACGGCACGTCCGCGGCTGGCGGACTTGTGAAGCAACTATTTTGGGTTAAGTTGGAAATGAGAAATTTCAAGATCAATATGTTATGACTTGTTTACGTCATTTATTTATATTGACATTTAATGACTAAGGCCATTCGTTGGTCAGTCTTTGTCTAAATTTTTGACAAGAAACACCGTCATTTGTATCGTTGCATAATCTTCTAGACTTGTATATTATTTTTTGTTTATGCTGTATCGTCATGTTTGTCGATCCGATACTTAATAAGCTTGCTGGTTGGTAGACTCTTTAGACTTTTATATAATATTTTGAACTACCTGTATTGTGTTCTTACACGATCCCAGTGGACTTATGTTATTCCATCACCGAATGAAAAAATACTTTAAGCATTTAGAGTTAAACGCCACTGATGAGTCTTAAGTAGACGAAACGCGCGTCTGGTGTAATGAATTTGTCACCTTGGTAATTTTGATTACATCTTGTTGGAATATTTGAGCAAAGCAAAGTAACAGCACGGCACGTCCGCAGCTGGCGGACTTGTGAAGCAACTATTTTGGGTTAAGTTGGAAATGAGAAATTTCAAGATCAATATGTTATGACTTGTTTACGTCATTTATTTATATTGACATTCAATGACTAAGGCCATTCGTTGGTCAGTCTTTGTCTAAATTTTTGACAAGAAACACCGTCATTTGTATCGTTGCATAATCTTCTAGACTTGTATATTATTTTTTGTTTATGCTGTATCGTCATGTTTGTCGATCCGATACTTAATAAGCTTGCTGGTTGGTAGACTCTTTAGACTTTTATATAATATTTTGAACTACCTGTATTGTGTTCTTACATGATCCCAGTGGACTTATGTTATTCCATCACCGAATGAAAAAATACTTTAAGCATTTAGAGTTAAACGCCACTGATGAGTCTTAAGTAGACGAAACGCACGTCTGGCGTAATGAATTTGTCACCGTGGTAATTTTGATTACATCTTGTTGGAATATTTGAGCAAAGCAAAGTAACAGCACGGCACGTCCGCGGCTGGCGGACTTGTGAAGCAACTATTTTGGGTTAAGTTGGAAATGAGAAATTTCAAGATCAATATGTTATGACTTGTTTACGTCATTTATTTATATTGACATTCAATGACTAAGGCCATTCGTTGGTCAGTCTTTGTCTAAATTTTTGACAAGAAACACCGTCATTTGTATCGTTGCATAATCTTCTAGACTTGTATATTATTTTTTGTTTATGCTGTATCGTCATGTTTGTCGATCCGATACTTAATAAGCTTGCTGGTTGGTAGACTCTTTAGACTTTTATATAATATTTTGAACTACCTGTATTGTGTTCTTACACGATCCCAGTGGACTTATGTTATTCCATCACCGAATGAAAAAATACTTTAAGCATTTAGAGTTAAACGACACTGATGAGTCTTAAGTAGACGAAACGCGCGTCTGGCGTAATGAATTTGTCACCTTGGTAATTTTGATTACATCTTGTTGGAATATTTGAGCAAAGCAAAGTAACAGCACGGCACGTCCGCGGCTGGCGGACTTGTGAAGCAACTATTTTGGGTTAAGTTGGAAATGAGAAATTTCAAGATCAATATGTTATGACTTGTTTACGTCATTTATTTATATTGACATTCAATGACTAAGGCCATTCGTTGGTCAGTCTTTGTCTAAATTTTTGACAAGAAACACCGTCATTTGTATCGCATAATCTTCTAGACTTGTATATATATATATTTTTTTTAATTTTTTGTTCTTGAATAGAGGTTCCAAAACGTTTTTGTGATTATCATCGAAATAAAACTTTGATAAAATTTCAAAATTCAGTGTTAAAAGCCCTGAAATTAATTACTGATATGAAGCATTACATGTCAACTGAATGAACAAGTACAAATTATTTATAGAACATAAAAGCTGTCAATACATTGCAGAAAATGAGTATAGACCCTATGGGTGTGTTGCTCCATTATGTTAACTCTGCAGACATAAAAAAAATCATCATATATCGGGGCTACAGTATTGTAGATTGGAGCTAAGTATATATGATCATTGTTGTATCTAGTGTACATTAAGGAATTACTGTACTCATATTAATACTAATACTAGTAGTTATTATTGGACCATTTCAAAAACAATGCAAATTTACCTAGAAATTTTTCCAAAATATAATATGCAGAAAATTGTACTATTGTAGTAATCAATACACTGTTATGAACAATATCTGGACTTACTTCTTCATCAGAACTAGGGTCTGATTTTTCTTCTGAATCTTCTTTTCCATCTTGAATCTCTTCAATTAGTTCCATAACTAGCTGGTCTATTACTTTTTTCCTAGAAAAAATAGCTCATACATAATGGAACACATATTAAAAATGCACTGTAGTTGGTATTGCTATTTAATACATACTGTTACTCTAATTAACAAAGATGCATTCTAAATACATGTAAAAATGGACCTTTTCAGAATTCACTAGACACAAAACCATTCCATCATGCAGTGACAATAAATCAGAGGCTATGGAGATTGTAATCTCTCACATGAAATACCAGTACCATCAAAAGAATTTGGTGAAAATCTTTTTTTAGCTTTATAGATGGCAACAACAAAGACAATATTTAAAGTGGATTGTTGCTTTGTCAAAAAGCTACACTCTTAATAATTTTTTTTCTGTTGCCAATTTTGAACATCTGGTAAAATGCTTTTTGTTCATGTATGTTAGGAATGATGGTATTAAGATTAGACATGTGCAGCACAATACTTGTTAAGGTTATATGGTGATAATAAATTGCTCATGCTGTAGGAATTGAAATAGAAAACAAAGAATGGGGACAGTTTAACTTTATAGACAAAATAAAAATCGGTATTACAGCTTCATTAATATTTCTCAATTTTTTTTAATTTATATTTAAATATTCTGTACATATAGTGAAAGAATTGCCTTCAAGAAATTATTTGCACACATTATTAATCAAAATTTTAGTTTACCAGAAACTGTCCTCATAAGCCAATATAGCTCTAAGGGTAAAATACTTAATTTTTTTTTTAATTTAAAACATAATTAATTAAAATATTTCTTCAAATCTATTGCATTAAATGCTAGTATTTCTTATTAAATGTTTTATTTGTACTACATGTTTTTTTTTAATCTGCCACATGCATTTTCAAAATAGTTAATTTTACCAAAAACAATTAAAGTAACTGCACTGTTACATTTATTTTTAAAAACAGATTTACAGCATTTTGTGAAATGTCTAATATTTCTTACCCAAAGTTTGAAAAGTAAAAAAAGAAGTGTTCAGACACTTATCTTGACTTATTTTGAAATTTAATTATAAGACAGTGTACAGTAAATTGAAAAGGAATGTCTGGGATTGTATTAAATTAATACAATCCCAGACAATCCTTTTCAAAATCCCAGACAATCCTTTTGCATTGTCTTAGTTGAGTAAAATCAAAAGTACAATAAAAATGTAATTAGATCACATCATGTTGCAAGATTAATAAAACCCATTTAAAAAAAACGAGTGTAATCAGCTGATTGTTTTCAGAGTTAGCTCCCCTGAAAAATAAGCATCCACGTGCAACGTAAACGCACGTAGAATTTTGTTTAAAGGCCATTGAAACGTGATTAACATATAGGTCTGTAAAAAACATTATATTCTGTCCATAATCTTACTTCTCTGATAGATCTGTACTATACTTTTCCTCAAGAATCAGTCGAACTTTCTTCGCCGACAGGCTGTCGAGATCGGCATCCTTCAGAATGTCTGCGAAAATAAAACAGAACTATGTGGGTTACGTATACATACAAAGTGTATTATGTATAAGATAATCAAACATTTTTACAATACATTTCATACCAACAAAGAGTAGAAACAGTAAATTAACCTTTTATTGCTTTGCGAAGCTCTTGTTGTGAGAGTGCCATTTGTAGTTTCCGGTCATACAAGGGAGGCTACTCTAAATAAAAAACGAAAATCGAAATCCCATGGTTGCGGAGGTGTGTTAGCTATAGGGTAGGGGATGATCGCCAGTTATCGCGTCTTTCTATATAAATATTTCATATGAAATTTATAAAATACCTTTTTCTTTATATCATTATATACATTAAAACAATCATTTACTTTTTAATGTATGCTAGTCAAGTTCAGGAACATATAAATCAAGTTATACTATAATCTGGGACTAGTATAACTCGATTTACAGGTTCCTGTTATAATGCCAAGTTAGTCTATAGACTCTATAGACTTAGTATACGGTCCTTGGTAAGTTAGATCTAATTCTATAGGTATAGATATATGTTTTTTAAAGTTTTAAAATAAAAGGGGTTCAATCTTTAATAAACAAGAGAAGATATGGTTGAACCATATCGGGGAAACTCAATTAAAGTAAATGGAGGATTAAAACAGGAACCCATTTTGTATTGTAATATGAGAGATTATTAAAATACAAATACAAATACAAATATAAATAATTTTATTGGCTCAAACTCATCTACAATAAATAGTGTAATGGAAAATAATATATAACATCACATGTAATGTAACGTAAATTACCGTTACATACATTAACATTACGTACATTATATGTTACGTACAATAAAGGCACTGCATTTTAAATTATTTTGCCTTTAGGTGCTAAATATAAGTAATATATTAATGATGTTCTGAAGTGCTTTTCAATGTATTTTAGGGGGGACTCGGTGGCCGAGTGGTCAAGGTAGTTCGTCTACTATTGATCACGTGGTCTGTCAACACTGAGATTGCGGGTTCGATTCTCACTGCAGGCAGGGTGTACTCGACTCCAATCTTAATTGACAAGGATTGCCAGTTTTCCTACCGCAGGTCGGGGGTTTTCTTCGGGTACTCCGGCTTCCTCCCCCAATAAAAACTGGACGCCATGATATAGCTGAAAAATTGCTGAAAGTGGCGTTAAACACCATCAAACAAACAATGTATTTTAGCATTTTTGACACATTATTTAAATGTCTTTAAGTGTTTTAGCGCTCACAAACGGTGTTACGGACCTTAATTTCTTAAACGTGACGCAATAAATTTCGCTGTTTTATTCGTTGCTGACAACAATTTAAATGAAACATAGATAAGCATTTGTTATGATGATAATTGGATTCAACTTGATCTAAAACCAATAAAAGAACGTCAATAAACGTGTATTGGTCATGCTTTATAGAGAAAATAGATTGATTGTTTGATAAAGGTCATCAACAGTTTATATTGTTGAAAATAATTGTAAAGTTAATAATCTCATCAATTGTTTTGCAAAATAAGACTCTTCTTCTAATTGTTTTTTTTTATTTTAAATTCTGAAAATTTTATAAAGTTCTTAGCAATCGGTTTATGCACATGAATGCTAGTTTGACGTTTAAAATACATTTAATTGCAAATCTTTTGAAACAATTGTAATTACAGTAAAATTAAATCAATAAAAATTGTAACTTGTCGGTATGTTTTCTTTGATTTTCCGAGGACGCGATAACTGCCGATCTTACATTCACATTTTCCCCCACAGAACCACTTGACTATGGTCAATGTATTTTTATTGGTAAACAATATATATATGTTCTTCGAAAACTTTTTTTATTACAGTACTCTTCTCAAAGTTGAGATATTATAATCAAGATGATTATTTCTTGCCTTTCACAATCGTCTATATTTGCATCCCTTTTCAGGGGCGTAGCTGCCTATACGCGAGTACGCGGCTGAATCCACATTATTTTAAGAACAAAATTGCAATCTATCCCTGTAATCAATAAACTGTCCATTTCAGTTCTAAATAAACCACTTTAGAATTCTCCAAATTGCACCATTGTTTTCAAAAATATTCCGGGGTGCATACCCGGACCCCACTAGTTCTTTGTGAATCACATTGTAACTAGTCTAGCTACGCCCCTGCCTTTACAGCATATGATAAAATTTTAAATAAAACAAATTGAAAAAAAACCTATTAAACCAAATGGGATACACCTATAACATATGAATCGAACATCTCTGGATATGGGTTTAACGCATACCTTTTCTTGTTATATAATTCAATTCAGATGAGAGCAGATTTAATGTGCATTTATGATAATAGTACGAAATGTTTATTTGTTCAACACATTTACAACACGTGATTTACAATAAATGGTTATGACACATAATCACGTGCACATAATGTTATGAATACAACACTAGCCAGCTTGATCGCGTACGAATATATGAACAGAATTATATTTTTATTCAAATGCAAAGAACAAAATTATTACATTTTGCACTACAAAACATACTGTTTTTCACCTGAAAAATAGTCAAAACAATATTACAGATAGAAAGCACTTACTTCGGTAAATGCAAACATCGAATTAATTATCGCGCAAATAGCTCAGTAAACCGTACCTGAAATTAGTTATAACGCCACGTGTGATACAATGCAATGATTTGAGTTATGAAAATATAATGTCTTTGGATCGGAGAAATTTGTATCACTACGAATAGTTAAACTCTATTCAAAATTTCTCGAATACGTGTGTTTATATATATATAACAGTTCTAACAGTGTTTGATATTAACCCTGTATTTCTGATGATTCAGAAATCCGCTGGATAGATATATTATATGGTTGTCACAATACTTAGACGTTTGTATATAATAACTTACTGTGACTGTATGACAGGTAACTTTGTCATCCTATATAATATATACAAAATTGCTGAATTAGATTACTGTCAGATTAATACGTATTGGTTACGAAAATTCCATCGTCACACGCTAGTACACATGTACTATGTCTATGTCTACAATTCACCCCGGTTAATGAAGCTATATTTTTATATAGCGGATTTGGCCGAGGGGTCTAGACCGCTGGACATAGTGCAGGCGATTTGGTGCCACAGTGTCACAACGGTGTGAGTTCGAATCCCGCTGAGGGAAAGCAAAAATTTGACAGTGTAAAAATCTAATTCTAACAGTGTTGGGTTTAATTTGTAGACGCTGGATAGATATATTATATGGTTGTCACAATACTTAGACGCTTGTATATAAATTACTTACTGTGACTGAATGACAAGTAACTTTGTCATCCTATATAATATATACAAAAATGCTGAATTAGATTACTGTCAAATTAATATGTATTGGTTACGAAAATTCCATCGTCACACGCTAGTACACATGTACTATGTCTATGTCTACGATTTACCCCGGTTAATGAAGCTATATTTTTATATAGCGGATTTGGCCGAGGGGTCTAGACCGCTGGGCATAGTGCAGGCGATTTGGTGCCACAGTGTCACAACGGTGTGAGTTCGAATCCCGCTGAGGGTAAACAAAAATTTGACAGTGTTAAAAATCTAATTCAAACAGTGTTGGGCTTAATTTGTAGAAGTATATATAAAAATTTGATATTAACCCTGTATTTCTGATGATTCAGAAATCCGCTGGATAGATATATTATATGGTTGTCACAATACTTAGACGTTTGTATATAAATTACTTACTGTGACTGAATGACAAGTAACTTTGTCATCCTATATAATATATACAAAAATGCTGAATTAGATTACTGTCAAATTAATATGTATTGGTTACGAAAATTCCATCGTCACACGCTAGTACACATGTACTATGTCTATGTCTACGATTTACCCCGGTTAATGAAGCTATATTTTTATATAGCGGATTTGGCCGAGGGGTCTAGACCGCTGGGCATAGTGCAGGCGATTTGGTGCCACAGTGTCACAACGGTGTGAGTTCGAATCCCGCTGAGGGTAAACAAAAATTTGACAGTGTTAAAAATCTAATTCAAACAGTGTTGGGCTTAATTTGTAGAAGTATATATAAAAATTTGATATTAACCCTGTATTTCTGATGATTCAGAAATCCGCTGGATAGATATATTATATGGTTGTCACAATACTTAGACGTTTGTATATATATATATATATATATATATATATATATTTGGAATAAACGATATGTAACTCGTAATTTCGCAAAGAACGTGGAAACTAAACACATGTTTTGTTCATCGAAACATTCTAATTACAAGGCGTGTGAATAAATGTGTGAATAACAAATATCATAATACTCTACCTCTGGATTTATTATACAAATCAATCTCTTACATACGATCGGAAATTTTCGCTGAGTCATAGGTAGTGTTTTTTATTCCTGACTCATTCCTGGATTTGACTTTTTCTTTGACAACACAATGAGTAACTCGACCGGGGTCTAATTAGAAACAGACACTGCTTACTCGTCCTGAGCACCTGAGTCCACCCATTTTATTGGGTTCGGGTTTATCTCTTC
This sequence comes from Limnoperna fortunei, assembly GCA_944474755.1. Taxonomy (NCBI): domain Eukaryota; kingdom Metazoa; phylum Mollusca; class Bivalvia; order Mytilida; family Modiolidae; genus Limnoperna; species Limnoperna fortunei. The sequence goes on from OX104116.1 coordinate 21,928,959, forward strand.
CTGGTTTTGTGTTTTTGATTTTTGTGTTGCGATATTTGTCTATATCCTGATTTGTAACTGTCCCGGCTTGACGTTTGGCTCTCGTTGTTTGGTCGGGTTTCTTTGATATTTTTTTGAAAATAATTAAGCAAATATCAAATTTTAAAGTCTAAGCAAAATAATTCGGGCTTATAGCATAAAGCCATTTCTCACCGTTAGAATTTATTTATTCGTATACATTTTGGCATTTTACAAAATTTACTTTCTATTAAATACCTAGGCCAAATTTTACTGCCGTTATAATACGAAGTTAGTTTTGTGATTTGTCGGATTAACCTCGCCAAAAAAGCGAGGGTACGATTATTCGTTCTATTAAATACCGAGTTCAAAATGATAATGATGTTGTTAGCATTAAAATTATAAGATGCATGACATCTTAATATTGTAATAGATATTTGATGATTATAACTGATGGGCCTCAGGGCGATTGGTTAAGGTAGTTGGTCATCTTCTGATGATCACGCGCCTGTCAACACCGGGGTTGCGGGTCGAGTTTTTCTGCGGTCAGGGTCTATTCGACTAGAATCTTAATTGTCAAAGATTGTCAGTTTTCTAATCGAATGTCGGGTACTCCACGATAACGATATAGCTAAAAATTGCTGAAAGTGTTGTTAAAAACCATTCAAACAAACCAAATGTACATTAAACACACTATGGCAATATTTTTACATTATTTAAAAACAAAAATTCCAAATTTAATAAAGATTGCAATTCAGCACTTCTTCGTGATTTTTACTTCAGTGTTTACAAACAATAACTTGTGTATTATGCTATTAATATTTATCATACAAGTTTTGGTGCTCACAATGATGCATGTTTCTTTCATGTTATATGTCGTCAGTTTCAGGGGAGACTAAATGGCATAAGCTTGTATGAAAGGAATATTCATTCTTCCGGTTTTACCTAAGATATTAAATCATATAAATCAGTATCTGAATGAAAGTTGATTATCTCGGGAAACAATAACTTTCTAAAAGAAGAACAAATTAGCCTTTTGTATTACAGATTTTTATTTATGGCAATATATTTTCCCTTTGTATTTTATTGCAAAACAGAAGCCTGCAGAACACGTATTTATGTTTCGTTAATTGCAGCAAAGCGCTCAGTAATCTGGTGTAGGTGTAAAGTGAAGGATTGCCTCTTCTTAGAACTAAATAATGGAGTTCAGTTGTCGACTACGATGTTTACTAAATGATTTTCAATGGATTCATGTATTCGTCAAGGCGACAAACTTGCGCATACACCTTATGTATTGTTTATTGATATATTGGTTACACATATCATCGAAATAAATTTCGTGTAGATTACGCTGTTTGCTGATGATGTAGTTATTAGTTGATGAATCACAAACTTTGCTTAGTGGTCTGGACGACTAGGCAAAGAGGTAATTTTTAAATTTTAATACGGAAATAACAGAGATAATTTATATTTGAAAGACTACAATGGACAGATCACACATTCAAGACAATTGAAATATCGCTACTTGGGACTCCGTTGGTGGACTCGTTAGTGCAGCTATCAGAACAATGGATCATTTATTAACGATTTACAACATTAGAAATATGGACTTCAAAACGTAAACGAAAATTAAAAGAACTAAATTATTCCTGTACTTAACTATTGATTCCGGTTTAGCAATATGACATTAAAGAACGCTTATATTATAGATCATTCACAACATGTTTAGCGTAGGCAAATATAGCAACGCCGAATCCAAAAGCAAACCTAGGAAATAATTTAGTTTTTCCTAATTGTAACGTTGCCCGCTTATGGCGTTGTCGTACAAAATATGATTCAATCTAATTAAAATTATATCTTCACTTGGCAATCTGATTAAAATCAGCTGTTATGTTCGCTAGTGGCGTAGTAACGTAGTATACGGAGCGAACATAACAGCTGATTTTAATCAGATTGTTCACTTGGCTCCCTCTTTTTGCTATTGTCGCCGTGTTACGGCGACAATAGCAAAAAGGGGGAAGCCAAGTGAAGATATAAGTTTAATTAGGTTTAACATGATTGTTCACAATAATTATTAGCAAATATGTTAGTTTGGGATGGACGTTACTAAAACGTTACTAAAACACATGGTTGAATAGTGTTCAAACGATACTGGACGCTTATATTATTGTCAATGATTCTGAACGCCTATTGTCAATGATTCTGGACGCTTATCTTATTGTCAATGATTCTGGACGCTTATCTTATTGTTAATGATTCTGGGCTCTTATCTTATTGTCAATGATTCTGGGCACTTATCTTATTGTCAATGATTCTGGACGCTTATCTGACTGTCAATGATTCTGAAAGCTTATCTTATTGTCATTGATTCTGGACGCTATCTTATTGTCAGTGATTCTGGGCGCTTATCTTATTGTCAATGATTCTAGACGCTTATTTTATTGTCAATGAATCTGAACGATTCTCGTTTTGTCAATGATTCTGGGCGCCATCTTATTGTCAATGATTCTGGACGCCATCTTATTGTCAATGATTCTGGGCGCGTATCTTATTGTCAATGATTCTGGGCGCGTATCTTATTGTTAATGATTCTGGGCGCGTATCTTAGTGTCAAAGATTCTAGACGCTTATCTTATTGTCAATGATTCTGGATGCTTATTGTCAATGATTCTGGACGTATTATATATAACTCAAAACATATTTGAGATTGGCACATAGCAACGCCGAATCAGGAAGCAAACATGAGAAATAATTTAGTTTTTTCCTAACCGTTACGTTGCCCGCTTATGGCGTTGTCTTACAAAACATGATTGTTCACAATAACAGCAAATATGTTAGTTTAGGTTGGGCGTTACTAAAACGTTACTAAAACACATGGTTGAATAGTGTTCAAACAAAACTGGATCTTATTGTCAATGATTCTGAACACTTATTGTCAATGATTCTTCAAGCTTATCTTATTGTCAATGATTCTGGACGCTTATTTTACTGTCAATGGTTCTGGACGATTATCTTATTGTCAATGATTCTGGACGATTATCTTATTTTCAATGATTCTGAACGTTTATCTTATTGTCAATGATTCTGGATGCTTATTGTCAATGATTCTGGACGTTTATTGTCAATGATTCTGGACGCCATGTTATTGTAAGTGATTTTGGGCGCGTATCGTATTGTCAATGATTATGGACGCTTATCTTATTGTCAATGATTCTGGACGCCATCTTATTGTAAGTGATTTTGGGCGCGTTTCTCACTGTCATTGATTCTGGACGCTTATCTTATTGTCAATGATTCTGGACGCTTATCTTATTTTCAATGATTCTGAACGCTTATCTTATTGTCAATGATTCTGGAGGCTTATCTTATTGTTAATGACTCTAGAGGCTTATCTTATTGTCAATGATTCTCGGCGCTTATCTTATTGTCAATGATTCTGGACGCTTATCTTATTTTCAATGATTCTGGACGCCATCTTATTGTCAATGATTCTGGGCTCTTATCTAATTGTCAATGATTTCTAGACGCCATTTTATTGTCAATGATTCTGGGCGCGTATCTAATTGTAAATGATTCTGTACGCTTATCTTACTGTCCATGATTCTGAAAGCTTATCTTATTGTCAATGATTCTGGACGTTATCTTATTTTCAGTGATTCTGAACGCTTTTCTTATTGTCAAAGATTATGGACGCTTATCTTATTGTCAATGCTTCTGGGCGCGAATCTTATTGTCAATGATTCTGGACGCTTATCTTATTATCAATGATTCTGGACGCCATCTTATTGTCAATGATTCTGGGCTCTTATCTTATTGTCAATGATTTCTAGAAGCCATCTTATTGTCAATGATGCTGTGCGCGTATCTTATTATAAATGATTCTCTACGCTTATCTTACTGTCAATGATTCTGAAAGCTTATCTTATTTTCAATGATTCTGGACGCTATCTTATTGTCAGTGATTCTGGACGCTTATCTTACTGTCAAAGATTCTGGACGCTTATCTTACTGTCAATAATTCCGGACGCTTATCTTATTGTCAATGATTCTGGATGCTTATTGTCAATGATTCTGGATGCTTATTGTCAATGATTCTGGACGCCATGTTATTGTAAGTGATTTTGGGCGAGTATCTTATAGTCAATGATTCTGGACGCTTATCTTATTGTCAATGATTCTGGACGCCATCTTATTGTAAGTGATTTTGGGCGCGTTTCTTACTGTCATTGATTCTGGGTGCGTATCTTATTGTCAATGATTCTGGGCGCATATCTTTTGTCAGTGATTCTGGAGGCTTATCTTATTGTTAATGACTCTAGAGGCTTATCTTATTGTCAATGATTCTGGACGCTTATCTTATTGTCAATGATTCTGGAGGCTTATCTTATTGTTAATGACTCTAGAGGCTTATCTTATTGTCAATGATTCTGGACGCTTATCTTATTATCAATGATTCTGGAGGCCTATCTTATTGTCAATGATTCTGGGCGCTTATCTTATTTTCAATGATTCTGGACGCCATCTTATTGTCAATGATTCTGGGCTCTTAGCTAATTGTCAATGGTTTCTACACGCCATCTTATTGTCAATGATTCTGGGCGCGTATCTTATTGAAATGATTTTGTACGCTTATCTTACTGTCCATGATTCTGAAAGCTTATCTTATTGTCAATTCTGGACGCTATCTTATTGTCCGTGATTCTGGACGCTTATCTTATTGTCAAAGATTCTGGGCGCTTATCTTATTGTCAATGATTTTGGGGCACCATCTTATTGTAACTGATTCTGGGCGCGTTTCTAAACTGTCATTGATTCTGGGCGCGAATCTTTTTGTCAATGATTCTGGACGCTTATCTTATTGTCAATGATTCTGGACGCCATCTTATTGTCAATGATTCTGTGCGCGTATCTTATTGTAAATGATTCTCTACGCTTATCTTACTGTTAATGATTCTGAAAGCTTATCTTATTTTCAATGATTCTGGACGGTATCTTATTGTCAGTGATTCTGGACGCTTATCTTACTGTCAAAGATTCTGGACGCTTATCTTATTGTCAATGATTCTGGACGCAATCTTATTGTAACTGATTCTGGGCGCGTTTCTAATTGTCATTGATTCTGGGCGCGAATCTTATTATCAATGATTCTGGACGCTTATCTTATTGTCAATGTTTTCTGGAGGCTTATCTTATTGTAAATTATTATGGACGCTTATCTTATTGTCTATGATTCTTGACGCTTTCTTATTGTCAATGATTCTGGACGCTTATAATATTGTCTATGATTCTGAAAGCTTATCTTATTGTCTATGATTCTGAAAGCTTACCTTATTGTCAATGATTCTGGACGCTATCTAATTGTCAGTGATTCCGGACGCTTATCTTATTGTCAATGAATCTGGCCACGTTTCTTACTGTCAGTGATTCTGTACGCATGTCTTACTGTCAGTAATTCTGGAAGCGTATCTTAATGTCAATGACATCTCTGTTAAATTGGTCATAAACTCTGTGTCAATGATTCTGGACGCCATGTTATTGTAAGTGATTTTGGGCGCGTATCTTATTGTCAATGATTCTGGACGCTTATCTTATTGTCAATGATTCTGGACGCCATCTTATTGTAAGTGATTTTGGGCGCGTTTCTTACTGTCATTGATTCTGGCTGCGTATCTTATTGTCAATGATTCTGGGCGCATATCTTTTGTCAGTGATTCTGAACGCTTATCTTATTGTCAATGATTCTGGAGGCTCATCTTATTGTTAATGATTCTTGAGGGCCTATCTTATTGTCAATGATTCTGGGCGCTTATCTTATTTTCAATGATTCTGGACGCCATCTTATTGTCAATGATTCTGGGCTCTTATCTAATTGTCAATGGTTTCTACACGCCATCTTATTGTCAATGATTCTGGGCGCGTATCTTATTGAAATGATTCTGTACGCTTATCTTACTGTCCATGATTCTGAAAATTTATCTTATTGTCAATTCTGGACGCTATCTTATTGTCCGTGATTCTGGACGCTTATCTTATTGTCAAAGATTCTGGGCGCTTATCTTATTGTCAATGATTTTGGGGCACCATCTTATTGTAACTGATTCTGGGCGCGTTTCTAAACTGTCATTGATTCTGGGCGCGAATCTTTTTGTCAATGATTCTGGACGCTTATCTTATTGTCAATGATTCTGGACGCCATCTTATTGTCAATGATTCTGTGCGCGTATCTTATTGTAAATGATTCTCTACGCTTATCTTACTGTTAATGATTCTGAAAGCTTATCTTATTTTCAATGATTCTGGACGGTATCTTATTGTCAGTGATTCTGGACGCTTATCTTACTGTCAAAGATTCTGGACGCTTATCTTATTGTCAATGATTCTGGACGCAATCTTATTGTAACTGATTCTGGGCGCGTTTCTAATTGTCATTGATTCTGGGCGCGAATCTTATTATCAATGATTCTGGACGCTTATCTTATTGTCAATGTTTTCTGGAGGCTTATCTTATTGTAAATTATTATGGACGCTTATCTTATTGTCTATGATTCTTGACGCTTTCTTATTGTCAATGATTCTGGACGCTTATAATATTGTCTATGATTCTGAAAGCTTATCTTATTGTCTATGATTCTGAAAGCTTACCTTATTGTCAATGATTCTGGACGCTATCTTATTGTCAGTGATTCCGGACGCTTATCTTATTGTCAATGAATCTGGCCACGTTTCTTACTGTCAGTGATTCTGTACGCATGTCTTACTGTCAGTAATTCTGGAAGCGTATCTTAATGTCAATGACATCTCTGTTAAATTGGTCATAAACTCTGTGTCAATGATTCTGGACGCCATGTTATTGTAAGTGATTTTGGGCGCGTTTCTTACTGTCATTGATTCTGGCTGCGTATCTTATTGTCAATGATTCTGGGCGCATATCTTTTGTCAGTGATTCTGAACGCTTATCTTATTGTCAATGATTCTGGAGGCTTATCTTATTGTTAATGATTCTTGAGGGCCTATCTTATTGTCAATGATTCTGGGCGCTTATCTTATTTTCAATGATTCTGGACGCCATCTTATTGTCAATGATTCTGGGCTCTTATCTAATTGTCAATGGTTTCTACACGCCATCTTATTGTCAATGATTCTGGGCGCGTATCTTATTGAAATGATTCTGTACGCTTATCTTACTGTCCATGATTCTGAAAGCTTATCTTATTGTCAATGATTCTGGACGCTATCTTATTGTCAGTGATTCTGGATGCTTATCTTATTGTCAAAGATTCTGGATGCTTATCTTATTGTCAAAGATTCTGGGCGCTTATCTTCTTGTCAATGATTTTGGGCGCCATCTTATTGTAACTGATTCTGGGCGCGTTTCTAACTGTCATTGATTCTGGGCGCGAATCTTTTTGTCAATGATTCTGGACGCTTATCTTATTGTCAACGATTCTGGACGCCATCTTTTTGTCAATGATTCTGTGCTCTTATCTTATTGTCAATGATTTCTAGACGCCATCTTATTGTCAATAATTCTGTGCGCGTATCTTATTGTAAATGATTCTCTACGCTTATCTTACTGTCAATGATTCTGAAAGCTTATCTTATTTTCAATGATTCTGGACGCTATCTTATTGTCAGTGATTCTGGACGCTTATCTTACTGTCAAAGATTCTGGACGCTTATCTTATTGTCAATGATTCTGGACGCAAACTTATTGTAACTGATTCTGGGCGCGTTTCTAATTGTCATTGATTCTGGGCGCGAATCTTATTATCAATGATTCTGGACGCTTATCTTATTGTCAATGTTTCTGGAGGCTTATCATATTGTAAATTATTATGGACGCTTATCTTATTGTCTATGATTCTGGACGCTTTCTTATTGTCAATGATTCTGGACGCTTATAATATTGTCTATGATTCTGAAAGCTTATCTTATTGTCTATGATTCTGAAAGCTTACCTTATTGTCAATGATTCTGGACGCTATCTTATTGTCAGTGATTCTGGACGCTTATCTTATTGTCAATGATTCTGGCCACGTATCTTACTGTCAGTGATTCTGTACGCATGTCATACTGTCAGTAATTCTGGAAGCGTATCTTAATGTCAATGACATCTCTGTTAAATTGGTCATAAACTCTGTGAAAAGTTGAAAATTTGGAGACAAATAAATAAAATGATATTTACGATGTGCCAAAGTTGAGGAAATACAAACAGCTGAAAACTGAATTTGTGTCATGTAAAATGGCATTAACAAAGACACGATGAATCTTTCTAATCTTGCAAACTTAAATGAAAAAACCTACCAATATAACAGACCTTGGTTGTACCTTATTAATCAAATTATCTTAAGCAATACTTTAATCTCAATGCACTCGGATGTATTGAAATTGACAAAATATTAGTGACCATGATGCGGTTGTAGCCATTTTACAACATCTCCCAAAAGCTAAGGCTATGTCTTTTCTAGAGAAGTCTGACTGTATGATCATGCAGATATGACAAACATCTCCGCAAAGATGCAAGAAATAAATTGGGACTGTTTACTTAATGATAAAGTGTATTCTAACAAAAAATGCAACAATACGCGCTTATGATAAACCATGGTTCAACAATCAATTGATGAAGGAGCTACGTATACGCTAAAGGTTAAGAAATACAGTTTTAAAAAAATTGTCGAGAGAATACGATGTAGTAAAATACAAAATAACAAAATAAAGTTTATAACTTGAAAAAGGTGGCCAAATAAAATTTTGAGAACAGATTAGGCAATGAAAATGCTCATCAAATCATATTCACCACTTCAAAATATTTTTAAGGATAGAAATGTAAGTGAGATTGTATACGAGGAGGATGGGAATGCCATCTGATGAACAGACAACTTTCTCAAAGTTCACAAAAAAGAAATTAGTCGTTATGCATTCTGCGACTTTTCGAAGGCTTTTGATATTAAACGCATATGAAAATAGATGAGTAGTCTAAAATGCCTTACGATTTCCAGATTTCAAGATTTTGTTGAGTAAACTCAGTCGGAGCAAGCTGCGGAACAAGACATACTGATAATCAGTTAAGTTTCACGAACATTATAATCAAACAGCATACAAGCATTTTCTAATTACCTATATCTGTATTGTTTAATTATTCTTCATCGTTGTTATATTAAATTAAATACTAGTATATCGAAAAGCACGTGCGCTTATTCTATAATCTAACGTGTTTTAATCATATATATTAAAACTGAAAATTATCATGTTTACATCCGTTTTACCTTAAATGGGGATAATATTGCTCAAAACACATAAAAATTTAGGTAACATGTTAGGTTAGGACGCAAAAACTGGAATAAGCACATCGAAAATATGGTATAAAGATTTTCCAGACACTTGAATATATTGCGTAAGCTGAAATTATCAAGACAAAATGTATATGTATAGCCTATATTAGATATATGCTTTAGAACTATGAGACACGTGTAGTATTACAAATGCTACAAAACTTGAACACCTGCATTTAAAAGCTGCTCGTATTATAACAGGACTATCGTCGTTTACTAAAATTGATGTTATTTACAAAGAAATTGAATGAGAAACCATAGAAGCCCGACGAAAACCCAACAAGTTACAAAGGTTCCGTTCCATTGATTGAAAACAGACACCTGAATATTTAAATGTGCTAATGCCCCCACATCTATCCAAAACAATCTCTGTATATCCCTAAGAAATGGTGAGGATTTGATTGTTCCCTATTGTAGATTTTCACTCAGTAGACCGAGACTCTTTTTTGTTTTAACTACTCGACATGCGGAACGATTTAGAAACATTATAAGCTCTTCTAAATTTAAAATCAGTAACAAAAATCTTCTGAAAGATTACCAGTTCCAAATAAAAGTAATAACAAAATACCGAACACCGAGGAAATGTCATTAAGACACGATCCAGATATTAAAGTCAAAAAGACCGGCAAACTGCAGAACCAAGAACCAAAAATATAGTAACTACAGCAATTGTCCTGATTTGGTACAAGCATTTCAAAACATATGGTGGATTAAACCAGGTTTTATGGCATGCCAAACCTCCCGCTTCAATCACTGTAGTATGTTAGTTTATGAAGGAAGTGATATCCATGATAAAACTTATTATAGGGGCGGACTAGTCGTTTTATCTTGGAACCTTATTTTAAAAATTTATCCCGACGAAATTGGTGACGTTTGCAAAATTCAGTATACTCGCCCCAAGCTTTTGCATACCCGATCAAATAATACGGAAAACCTGACCGCAAACCATATTAGTGCACCGTGTTGGGAAAAATGCCACGTTCCTCGCACGTTAAAGAACGCTGCTGTAGTATTCGCTATGAGTAGGGATTTCGATCCCGCTACAGGAGGCTAAATTGCCCGACCCTATCCATCCTCCCATTTGCCAGTGGCAATCTAAAATCCGTTACCCCTATTTTTCCTTGTGTCCCATCCCATTTTCATTCATCATCATTTCATGTTCATCGCCTGAATATAGCTGAAATATTGCTGCTCGGGCGTTAAACACCATTAATCAATCAATCGATAAGAAAATCTAGCGTAATATGAACCTGTTCCTCGCTGTAGCATAGTTTGCCCTTCGGCTCTTTAGCATAAAAAGCGTATTATTGTGAACTAAATCTACATATTTGTAGGCATATCTGGAATCGAAGGCTTTATGTATGATTTCTTTAAAGTGGAATTTTATTTTCTCGTGAGGCAAGGTGGTATAAAGAGTTAAAAAATCTCAGGTTCTAATGGATGAATTTTTAGATATCGAGCATACGTCTGATTATATAAAGAAAAACAAATCGATTCTACATTGCATAGTTCGTAACACAAACACCCACCACCCCAAATCAACACAGAATTCTCTGTCGTCCAACGCCTTTGTAAACTTTGATAAGAGCTTGGGACGGCAAAGGATTTACGGAGAAATGTATCAGGCACATATTGCATTATCTCATTCAACCATGTTTTGGGTCGTACTATTTATATTGTGGTATGTTTTAATTGAGCAGCAGCAGATTCTGACAATTTCTTTTCAGAATGTATTCGAACTCATCAAAATACAGATGTAGAGTATTGGTTAATTATACCGTTTTAATTTTGAGTTTTACGTTCTTAGTATTCGGACAAGAAAAACTAATAAGTTACGATTTTTCAAACCCGATTTTAGTTTAAATATATTTTGACAATAAAATTGGAACAAAAAAAAATACAAAACAAAAATAAGCAAATTTGGCTAATAATAAACTTTTTAATTTTGAGTGTAATTTTCTTCTTATATTTGGACGAAAAATAACTCTAATATTTTAAAGATTTGTTATATGACTGAATCGGATCATGCACACACACACACACCCCCTTGTGTAAATATGTTGCAGATGAATAATGCAAGATCTGCTTGTAATAAATATGATAGGCTAAAACATTTTAATATTACGGAAGCGTATTAGTGCCACATTTATTTATTTTTATTTTTTAATTTGTCGACTTTAATCTTGGAAATTCCAACTTTATTCTTGGAAATATCAACTTTATTCTTGGAATTATCAACTTTATTCTTGGAATTATCGACTTTTATCTTGGAAATTCCAACTTTAATCTTGGAATTATCGACTTTTATCTTGGAAATTCCAACTTTAATCTTGGAATTATCGACTTTTATCTTGGAAATTCCAACTTTATTCTTGGAATTATCGACTTTTATCTTGGAAATTCCAACTTTATTCTTGGAATTATCGACTTAAATCTTGGAAATTCCAACTTTATTCTTGGAATTATCGACTTAAATCTTGGAAATTCCAACTTTATTCTTGGAATTATCGACTTAAATCATGGAAATTCCAACTTTATTCTTAGAATTATCAACTTTAATCTTGGAAATTCCAACTTTATTTTTGGAATTATCAACTTTAATCTGGGAAATTCCAACTTTAATCTTTATATTATCAAGTCAATAAAACTTATCAATCAACTTACAAAATATTGGTATTTCAGGACATTTTATGTGACATTTGTATAAGGTTTTTTAAATTATTAATCGATTAAAGTTTCTACGTTTCTCCTTAACCCTATCAAAAAGAAAAAAACAGTTATAAAAATATTATTGAATCTCATTAATATTGCATGACTTTTGGTTTTTTAAGATAAACAAAAAATTATAATATGAGCGAAGAACAGTTTTCTTTTACTTTATTTAAGAAAGAAATGAATAGTTGGTATGGTAACACCATAGACAAAGGTGACACCACAGACTAAACAAGTAACACCAACAAATAACAGAAAGAAATTATTATTTTTTTATTCCAGAAATAAAGTTGGAATTTCCAAGATTAAAGTTTATTATTCCAAGATTAAAGTTTATTATTCCAAGAATAAAGTTGGAATTTCCAAGAATAAAGTTGGAATTTCCAAGATTAAAGTTGGAATTTCCAAGATTAAAGTTGGAATTTCCAAGATTAAAGTTGATAATTCCAAGAATAAAGTTGGAATTTCCAAGAATAAAGTTGGAATTTCCAAGATTAAAGTTGGAATTTCCAAGATTAAAGTTGATAATTCCAAGTTTAAAGTTGGAATTTCCATGATTAAAGTTGATAATTCCAAGAATAAAGTTGATAATTCCAAGAATAAAGTTGATAATTTCAAGAATAAAGTTGGAATTTCCAAGATTAAAGTTGGAATTTCCAAGATTAAAGTCGACAAATTAAAAAATAAAAAAATTAATGTGGCCCTTATACGCTTCCGTATAATATCGATAGTCAGAGTATATGCATAAAACCCAATACATTGATGGGATGTACACAAACAGCTGATTATTTATCTTGGTGATTTAACAATACCTTTCTCATTAAGAGATCGTATTTCTGTTCTTTATATTTTTCTAATTTTGAAAAGATCACAAAATTAATTTTAGTTTTATTTCCATTTAATAAGCTCACAGAGTGCTTCTCACTGGTGGTCAATTTTAAGGTGCTAAAACCAATACTCAAACTTTGACTTTTATTACAAAAAGTGTAAAAGATCAATATGTAGTTGTTCAATCTCGGACAATTCTCCGGCAATTCCCGGTCTGGCGATAATTCGGTTTTATTCCCCTAATTTAATCTCCCAATACAAAAGAAACAACAAATTGAGCAAGAATAAAGTTCTGTTTTGTCCATTATCTTCCAATCTCCAGTTGTCGGTTTCTTTAATGATATCAATATGTAAGCGATAACAAATAAATAAAGGTGTTAACAGGTAAATGAAATTTATATAGGTGTAAATATAGGTAAAAGATGAGCTATAATGATGCGCCTCTGGTGTTAGTTATTATTGTCTCGTGTTATTATGATACCTAACCGTGTTGACAACTTACTATAGACATACAAAAATATTCGTGGGAAAAAAGGAAAAGAAATTGAGTAAATAACATTTAGAGTACACTGTACATTAATAATGTCAACAAAAAAATGTAATATTTAAATTTGTATTAGCTGCATGGTGTAAACTGGAATCAGATTTTGCAGATTTATATGTTTCCTCCAAACTGGGACTAGTATAACTATTTTATATTTATATTTATAGGTTCCTGCTCCAAAGTTTTAAAATTCGTACAAATTTGTATAACTACTAAGATTTTGTATTGCAGATATATAAGTAGATTTACGTAATGAATTCATGTCCCAGGTGTAATCAATTTGCTTGTGTAAATTCTATCAATTTGTGATAACATTTTTTTATTTTTAATGAATGTGTGGAGATATTTTTGGTGTGTGCAATGTTTTTTAAAAATTAAACAAAAGATATTATTCTCTCAATCCGTCCATCATCTGTGTAGTTGTTAACTGAAAACTGTATACCAAATTGAAAATATGGACGGATAAAGGAAAGACGTAAACCACATTGTTAATTGTTTCTAATCCCAATCTTATTTTCCATCTAACAAAATAAAATTACAATTCATAAGATTGTTATTCAGACCTAATTTAATGAATTAAAAATAAATGATTAAGTCGTTTGAAACTTCACCTGCTTTTGTAAACCCATATTTTCTGTATAGTGAAATATAACAGCTAAGGCCAAAATTAATTTCATTTTATTTAGTGTCCGTATATTTTTGTAATGTTTATACTGTAAACACGTTATATTTTCTTAAATAATACTAAAAGCTCATGGTACGTAATTTAACAAAAGATTAAATGAGTTTCATGAATGAAATTAGATTTAATGATTTGGTTAACTCAAGTGTAGGTACAGCGCGCACCTGTTTCATGGGGCCGTGAATTTGTTTCTGTACCTATATAATATGTTTCGATGCATCATTTCATGTTGTTCTAATAGACTGGTATCGATATAAATGTCTGTTTATTCCATTTTGAATAAACACTTACAGAAGAATTGTAGTATATAAATATTTAATATCACACCGTTCTGTATAACTTTGTCAACATTTTCATAAAGATTTTACTTTTTGTTGTAGGAATGTTGTTTAACACCATTTTTAGCAATTTTTCAGCTATGGGATCGGGGGAGGAAGCCTGAGTACCCAGAAAATAACGGGAGAAAATCCCCGACATGATGTAGGAAACCTGGCAATCCTTGTCAATTAAGATTGGAGTCGAGTATATTCAACTGGAGTCCCTGCCAGCAATGAGACTCGAACCCGCAACCTCAGTGTTGACGGAGCACATGATCAACAGTAGACGAACTACCTTAACCACTCGGCCACCTAGTCCGAGAATATACTGCCGTCCAACGTTGTTTTGCGTGGGACCGGCCGCGCAAAAAAACAATTAGGCGGCAGACGATTCTTGGACCATCGGCCACCAGGGCCCTTATGACAGTATAAATGCAAATTTTATTAAACAAGCACGAAAACATAAAAATTACATGATGTTAAACATTCTTAAGAAGTTATAAAGAAATAAATCCGGAAATGTACAAAACGTCTTCAAAGTATACTTTTATTTTTTACGTTGACATGTTCATCCGTTAGACCAATTTCTCGAGCGTTGAATGTCGTGTACCCTTAAAATGATTTCAACATGTCTCTTTCTGGGGTCACGTTATGTATAAGGTGTTTGTTCACCAAGAAATGTTGTATTATACTGCGGTGTACTGTACTGATATCGTGTCATATATCTTTTCAGCAGAAGGTAATTACCCGATCTGTTTGTTTGTTAAAATCTATACAACCAATTAGTCCACAAATTGATATTTTTTAAAACTATTATCCTACAGTTTAACTCGTCAGTCAATCATCTATAAATTTTAGTAAAATTACAATTTAAAAATGTTTTTTTTTAAAGATACATGGTGTTTTTGTCTCATATATAATTAACCCTTATTAGAACCTAAACAAGTAGCGATATCTCCTTTTCGGAGTTTAGATGTGCCTCGATCCGTACACAGACAAAGCTTAAAATATGGTCATTTTCTGGTCCGGTCATATTTCCATGAATAGGCCATATATCCATTATAAGACAAATTTTATTCATCAAATTTAAAGAAAAACACATGCGTAACTAGAAAAACAAGAATTAAACTGATTTTCCTTAAATCAATATTTGATTTTCTTATTTATATTGTTAAAGAATTAGGGACTATAGGGTGATAGGCCATTTAATTTATTTACGGCGTGATCTGATAAACTTTATTTACTTGTTGAAATTAACAATTAATGAGACCTCAGCTGTTGATAATATCTATACTATTAAAGAACTCTTGTGCAATATATGTGAATGTACATTTCATTTAAATATTTAATTATTTTCATCACAAAGTAGTAGTAAAAGTGTCAGTGGTTTTAGCCAACATGATATACCTAATTTATTCTTCCATGTCGTATTTTTATTTGTATTATCTTTGATTTATGAATAAATACTTTTGCAAGTAGCAAAATAAAAATACGTGATGTCATGCACGCAAATCTAATTAAAACAAGTTGGCGCAAAGTTAGTTCCAACAATATTGGAATTTCGTTTAAAATCAACCTGTCCGCAGTGAATGAACTCATCTACCGTTTGGACTTTAATGATTTAACTTGAGATTTATAATGGCCATTACTTGGAAATGGTTACTCACCCAGGCCTTCTAAACCATTACTTGGAAATGGTTACTCACCCAGGCTCCCTAAACCATTACTTGGAAATGGTTACTCACCCAGGCCCCCTAAACCATTACTTGGAAATGGTTACTCACCCAGGCTCCCTAAACCATTACTTGGAAATGGTTACTCACCCAGGCCTTCTAAACCATAACTTGTAAATGGTTACTCACCCAGGCTCCCTAAACCATTACTTGTAAATGGTTACTCACCCAGGCCCCCTAAACCATTACTTGGAAATGGTTGCTGGCCCAGGCCTTCTAAACCACTACTTGGAAATGGTTACTCACCCAGGCCTCCTAAACCATTACTTGGAAATGGTTACTCACCCAGGCTCCCTAAATCATTACTTGGAAATGGTTACTCGCCCAGGCCTTCTAAACCATTACTTGGAAATGGTTACTCACCCAGGCCTCCTAAACCATTACTTGGAAATGGTTACTCACACTGGCCTTCTAAACCATTACATGGAAATGGTTACTCACCCAGGCCTTCTAAACCATTACTTGGAAATGGTTACTCATCCAGGTTCCCTAAACCATTACTTGGAAATGGTTACTCACCCAGGCCTTCTAAACCATTACTTGGAAATGGTTACTCACCCAGGCTCCCTAAACCATTACTTGGAAATGGTTACTCACCCAGGCCCCCTAAACCATTACTTGGAAATGGTTACTCACCCAGGCTCCCCAAACCATTACTTGGAAATGGTTACTCACCCAGGCCTTCTAAACCATAACTTGTAAATAGTTACTCACCCAGGCTCCCTAAACCATTACTTGTAAATGGTTACTCACTCAGGCTCCCTAAACCATTACTTGGAAATGGTTACTCGCCCAGGCCTTCTAAACCACTACTTGGAAATGGTTACTCACCCAGGCCTCCTAAACCATTACTTGGAAATGGTTACTCACCCAGGCCTCCTAAACCATTACTTGGAAATGGTTACTCACCCAGGTCTTCTAAACCATTACTTGGAAATGGTTACTCACCTAGGCTCCCTAAACCATTACTTGGAAATATTTATTCACACAGGCCTTCTAAACCATTACTTGGAAATGGTTACTCACCCAGGCCTCCTAAACCATTACTTGGAAATGGTTACTCACCCAGGCCTTCTAAACCATTACTTGGAAATGGCTACTCACCCAGGCCTCCTAAACAATTACTTGGAAATGGTTACTCACCCAGGCCTTCTAAACCACTACATGGAAATGGTTACTCACCCAGGCCTCCTAAACCATTATTTGGAAATGGTTACTCACCCAGGCCTTCTAAACCATTACTTGGAAATGGTTACTCACCCAGGCCTTCTAAACCATTACTTGTAAATGGTTACTCACCCAGGCTCCCTAAACCATTACTTGTAAATGGTTACTCACCCAGGCTCCTTAAACCATTACTTGTAAATGGTTACTCACCCAGGCTCCTTAAACCTTACTTGGAAATGGTTACTCACCCAGGCTCCTTAAACCATTACTTGTAAATGGTTACTCACCCAGGCTCCCTAAACCATTACTTGTAAATGGTTACTCACCCAGGCTCCTTAAACCATTACTTGGAAATGGTTACACACCCAGGCCTCCTAGGTACTTATACGTGTTATTCCTACCGTCTAGTTGTCGCGACAGAATACTATGGTAATAACTAAATACTGTAGATTTGCAAGATTTGAACTTTTTGTTTTGTTTGTAAAAAGATATTTTTCCAAAATTTTTATCATAGTAAAAAACATGTCTTAAAAATCTGGTGGTCCCTTTTAAGACCAAGTCTTGCAAAATCCGCAGTGAGGATAAAAGTGACAGGAAAAAGAGGAATTTGTTTAGAAAATTGTTAATGTTTAATGTGAAGAAGCATAGAGCGTCGGTAAAATTTAGTTATGGTCCCATGTAATATTTCAAGTATTATAGAAATGGAAGTAGTTTTTTTGATACTTGGTTATTTGATTACAATTGAGTGGAATTAGCATTTTTATTAAAATCCTTGATTTTTCAAGTCGTTGCGTTAATGTAAATACATATTTCCACCAATATGTAAATACATGTATAGTGTAACTGTATTTATTGTACAATAGGTGGAACTTAAATAAAATAAAGATTCTGAATCTGTGATTTTAAATCAAAGTTCGCCATCAAATTAGACAATACAAA
Source organism: Limnoperna fortunei (assembly GCA_944474755.1). Classification (NCBI taxonomy): domain Eukaryota; kingdom Metazoa; phylum Mollusca; class Bivalvia; order Mytilida; family Modiolidae; genus Limnoperna; species Limnoperna fortunei. Next base: position 21,947,210 of record OX104116.1, read on the forward strand.
CATACTCTCAATTATCGAATCGTGTAATGCATTCTTCTAGAAACAGTGAGCGAAGCCCTCTGACAGGAAGATACCATCCAATAACAGAAGTGTTATAAAATTCTTAAAATTACTGTTAATCTGTGTAATTTACAGCTAAAATTAAACCATTTAACTCAGTAATAAAAAAAGTGTATAATTGTGCACACACAAAATGTAAATATTGTCCTAGAGGTTCTCCTGTACTGGCTTCAAATGTGAAACTTGTTGATCTACATTTCGCTTCGTTTGTATCAAGCAAGCTTTTATTTCCAGTTGCTAAATATTCCCATTTAAGTAAAACTATATATTCCCAGGATTTTAATTAAATTCATTTTTGTCTTCAAATTAATATTTTATGTGTATTTGGTGCAGCACTAAAATACTTCAATAAAGTCATCCATGTTACAACCAATTTAAATGACCGAATATATATTACAAATGTCTCCAAGTCGTTTTCTTTAATCAACAAACATTGCATGTGTGTGTGTGTGTAATATTCAAGTTACATTATATTTGTTTGTTTGTTTCTCTTTACGGATCTTCTATAAATTTTATTGCAGTGGGAATCAGAGCTTACTTGTACCTCATTTTATTTGTCTCGTATAACTCAAAGAACAATTCAAAAGTACCACTAAACATAATCAAGTTTGTCCCACTCATTTTTGTTTTTCATTGTTTACCCGGGACCAGTTGATTGATACTTACCTACTTCACACTGCAGTTGTGCGTCAAACATTTTGCAAACCGTTTCTTACTTCAAGCATGTTTCAGTTTTAGAGTAAGTAATAAAGACTAATAATAAATCTAAATTCACCACTTAATTTAAACGAAAAAATTTATAATTATTACCTTGTATAAAAAATTTAAAATGCAAATAGAATTGGTTAAAAAGGGCTGTACACAAATTTGTGAATGCTTAAGTAAATTTTATTTATTACAATAAGATTGCTTTATTGAGTGAGAGCCAAAGACATATAATCTGATATGTATTATATTTATTCGATTAAGCCTTGATGAAGATTTCGCCTTCAGCTTATTTTCATAATCCAATATTGATAGGCGGGGCTTATTCCGACTGGCCAATCAAAATAGACCCGCATGATGGCACAATAATTAAAATTACCACAATAAACCATCCGTATAAAAGATAACATAAATACCGATGATCCTAAAATTAAAACAGTTGAAAATATTATTTCTTCATTGCTGTAACTTATTCGATCATTTATAAGGACCTTGTGATTTTCTGAAATGATGAATATTGGAGCGCATCATCCTTTGGCGTTTCATCAAGGATTTTGGACATTTCCTGGATGTTCTGTTCATCCCGCTTTTCTCCATACACAGTATTCGAACCTTCATTCTCCACATCATGGGAGTTTTAGTAACAAGTCTAGTTCTTTCACAATTGATGCCATTCTAAACAGAGACAATGTAGAAGAAGCACAGTGTCCGAGTCCCAAGACACAGATCTTTACATCGTTTACTGCTAGTCATGGAAAGGATACAGACACTACCTCAAGAAGACATCAACGACTTTATGAGGGATCCCACCCTTACTTGTCACCGAAAGATAAAGCTACACCTATCAAGAAAGTTACAGAGTTATATGGTAAGACTCCGCGATTTTTTTTAACATTATAATTTCAAATTCAATTTTTTTCCCTGGTTTAAACAGATTTTATATACATTCAGAAAAAACAACTGATTAAACAAGTATATTTTTATGCTTTATGTCCGTATTTTAATAAGAATAGAAAATCTGTCTTGCATGGCACACATTTTTTTATGCATTTTAAGCAAACAATTTTATTGTTTAGAAACAAAATATTTAATTATAATTAATAAAGGTATATTGCGGGTGTATATACATGGTTTGCTCTTTTTCTCTTTGAAAAAAAAACTAAACAGATAATTAATTCTTCTTGTTTAATTTAGTAATGTCTATATATATCTTTATTTCTGATAAACCTTTGTTTTTACAATGGTATACAGGCATAAATACATAACAACAAAAAGACAAACGTTTTAAATGAGAATAAATCACATATATGCAACGAGATAATAGAAAACAATACGAACAATGTTAGGCCGAATTTTACTGCCGTTATAATTCAAAGTTAGTTTTGTGATTTTTCGGATTAACCTCGCAAAAAAGCGAGGGTACGATTATTCGTTCTAGAACAATGTTAGAAGTCACGAACCTATGGAAAATAAATATACATTAATTTCCCAATCGCAACCGTACCCTCGGGCGTCGCCTCTGTCTGCGAAAAAGTACAGAATTAAATATCATTTACCGAGTTAATATAAACCCCGCTGATTTGAATTTGTCAAAATTTGTTCATTTTTAGAAGTGTGAGAAAATTACGTAGCCAACAACGTGTTTTAAAAATTAAACGAAACTTTATCTCATTAACATTGCCTTATTGTGTTATTGTGGTATAATATAAAGGTTGAAAATACTGTTTTGATTTCAAACTAAATTTCTGTTAAAGCAACCTAATATTGAAATAATTCAATATTTGTTTTTTGTTTTTTGTTTTTAATTATTGAATTTTTATGGAGAAAGAATTTTTGAAACTATTTTAATCTGTCTTTCGCAAACCTTTTCGACGTCTGATAAAATTATCGAATAATTGACGTTTGTTTTCATTTTTCAATCAATCAGAGCAAAGAATGTAATTCGTGGTCCAGATAATTTTTTTTTCGCTTTTGAAAGCGACAAAGAACCACATATTAATGTTATATAATTTTTCTCGTGGGAAATACAAAATGAAGTAAAACGGAACTTGATAAATGTAAAACGAATCTTTAGTTTGCGATTAATACACTGTATGCAGTAAATAAATGGTTTTTAATATTACATAGATAATTATATACTTTTACAAAGTTGCTGAATACCTGCAGAGCTTAATAGTCATTTAGGGTTTGTCAACTATTTCAGTAACGTCCCTTTTTCATTCATTTCTGTCGAGAATCTTTTTTTATCACAATTAATATTGACAGCCTTAAAAGGTTTGCAAACACATTTAAAATATGTTTTCAAAAGAATGAGTAAATATCAGATGTTCTGGAGCATTATACATTTCGTTCGTCCTTTCATTGACATTAGCCTATTTGATAAGTTAATTACAGTTCTCTTGCTTTCCAAACATTACAGCTATGTACTTTTTACCCAAAAATGAATGGATTGTATAGAGAAAAAAGAAAGAGTATGTTTGACCTGAAATTGTTTATCAATAAACTGTTCTCTTGTAGCTCGCATGAGATGAATAAATATTGCCCAGGTATTTACCAATGGGCTTGCAGGTGATGTGTGATAATTACAGTGACCACGCCCCTTTTACTATTAACACAATGTATTGCCTTTTTGTCAATTTCATTGATCAATGAGATGAATTATTAAGCATTTAAATATACCCCAATGATAACACAAATGATTATTAAAATTGAATATTGCTCTAATTAGCGCGTTGAAATCTGAATTATTTCAATACTGGTATAGAAATATTGCAGATGTCGATGTTGATTTATCCTAATTTTTTTGCTTTCTAGAAACTTTATTTTAATTTCAATCAGGATTTGAATAAAAAACCCAAGAAGTATATGAAGTCGATATATTTAGAGTTATATTATTTCCGTTCCTTTCAGAAATTTTTAATACCAAAAATATACTAACGGTTTACCCCTTTTTTCAAACAGACAGACAAGAAAAAGAATTAAAGAGCGAATGGAAGCAAGGAAAAGGCAAGCGTGTGCGTACCATTTTTACTCCAGAACAGCTGGAGAAATTAGAGGAAGAATTCGAAAAGCAACAGTATATGGTCGGCACAGAAAGGTGAATTTTTTTTTTGCAGATAAAACGTGTTTAAACGAATATTTGGTTTGTGTGTTACCGCGTTAATTTAAAATCAATTATTTAAAGAAAACAAGTTTTAAATTATACAAATTTATTCCCTAAAATACGCAATCGTAAAATGGAAAAAGAGTCAAAACACATACCAAATTACGGAATCTACTTTCAAGAAGCGAATTTAAAGTACAACGGTGATAATACACAACACGTGTAAAAGAAATACACATGAAATAGGCAAATAATGACTAGCCCGTTAGAAGGACAAGACATAAAGCTGACACTGCGCATTAAAAAAGAAGTTTTTGCCTTACTTATTCGCTATTTTTAGAGGCTATAATATGACATGTTTCTGTATAAGCGTCACAATTGAAAATGTTTAAATGGTCTTTATTTTTTTAAACCTATATCAATATGATACACAGCAGATTATCACAGATGAAGAACAACGTTAAACAACGTAGACAATAATAGATGTCTTGTTTTTTAGACTAATATAAAATAAAACTCATTGTTATTGCTTTGTTACAGATATTATTTGGCTTGCTCGCTGAACTTGACAGAGGCCCAGGTCAAAGTCTGGTTCCAAAACCGTCGGATCAAATGGAGAAAACAGAACTACGAACAACAACAGGCAAAACTAGCACAATTAACTATATTTAAAGACGAGGACGCTGATTCTGAATCCGGACACAGTGAAACAGGACAAACATTCCATAATGCGACATCAGCCGTGACACCGCGATCCGTGTCCCCATATTGACATGAAAGGGAGTGATTTGGTGTTCTCTGATTAACCGACTTGTAGATGAGGGCATAAAAGGAGCAAACTGTGATAGAGAATACAGTTCTTGTAATTGTTATAGTGCTAATGTATTTGTAACAGTAATTGTGATTAAAAGCGATTGAATTTCCTTGTTATATTCGATTAAAAGTTTGAAATTAATTAAGATTGTTGTCATGAAAACCTTTTTACTGACGTTTTTAAGATGATAATGCCTTTGTTCTGTTTGCTGTAGCAGCAACTCAAAAAACAAACACGAAGTTATTTGAGTTTTAGAGCTTTATTGCACTCCAAAACGCCATCTCTGTTAACTAATGCTTAATGATTTAGTAATCCCGCCTTTTCTAATTTTAGCGTCTGCGATTTTGTAAAACAAAATACTCCATAAAAAGATAAAAAAGATATAGTTTTCTTCTTCGTGAACGAATGAAAATGATCGAATGGTCGTTAAAAAGTTGAATCAACATTTAGCGTTTTTCCAGTATTTACATGAGGACTATTTTCAAAATAAAGGAAAATATCAACTGCCAATTTTTTTCCACAACACTCATTAGCAGTGCACAGTTGACAAGCTTTGAAACACCTCTCTCAGAAATCTGGGTAATACTTGCGATGTCCGTCGTGTTTCTAAAATTGTTACTTAATTTCTACTAAGTATAGATAAACACTGAATTTAAACTAATTTAGTATCACCCCTTCTTAAACCAAATACAGCATTTTTATGGTCATCTGACATCGGTGATGCTTTGCACACTATTGAAGGGTTGAGGCTTACTAGTTGATGCTATACTCATTAAAATGCGAGAGCAAATAAAAACAAAAAACAAAACAAAAACAAACAAATAAAACTGAGTAATCGAGCTTAACGGATATCTGCCCGAACTGCTCTAGGTAATAAAATCGGTTATTACAAATACAGTGCTACCCGCATCCATAGTGGGTAACAAGTTTTGAGAGCGCTATAGACCACTTATATTAATTTCGACAACAAAAAGATTAAGCGCATTGTAGCTGCTACAAAAGGGAACATCCATTCCCAACTCGCCGTACTTTTCAATGGAAGATAAATTTTATTCGTTTATTGTTGGTTTACTAGTCCTCGTCGGGAATAATAGTCGACAATAATAGAGATGTAAGTCATAGTGATGTATGACATATAAATCTTCAATGGTCAAAACTGGCACCACGCAGGGAGGGTTCCTAGTGCTTAACTCACAGATCATCCTAGCGCGTCCCACTGTGGCGAATATGGGAGACCCTTTCGTTGGGGGTTGTCAGATGATAATAGGAAAGCCTCGCCACGGACCGTAGTGGGTGAGTGTCATGCTCCTTGCACGATAAAGACCCCTTTCGTAGATTTCGAAAAAGAGAAGGCTTATTGTAGCCACTGCAAAAGACTAAATTCTCCGCCCCTACCAAATACTCGATACTTTTCTAGTGGCAGTCAAAACTTTGTTCCCAATGTCCCATCCTTTTTTCCGTTGATTAATTGTTTATTAACTTGCTCTCGTCCTGAATATAGCTGAAATACGGACGTAAAACAAACATTCAATCAATCAATCAATCAATCAATTATAATACTTTATAAATCGTTAACCTGGGTAAGTGTCGTCTGACAGTTAAACGAACGATATATTAATGTAGGGCACACATCCCACAAATCTGGATGTCAGATAATAATAATTGACATTACAAATGATAAAAGGTAAGATAATGCATAATCTGACAACGCCCCCACCGAAACAACACACACACGTGCACCCTCCCCCCCCCCACACACACACACAACAAAAACACAAAACACAATAACGAAACAAAAACCTAACACACGAAAACAAAACACAAAACACGAAAACCATTTCCAAAAAAAAATAAATACACATACAAACAATAGAGAGGACAACCCATGGGACGCGTTAGGAAGCGGTGTGGAAACAATCACAAAGTACAGGCATAGACAATTATTCGTACGGAAAGCTTATTTTTATGCGAGTACTCAAGGTCTTCTGTCTCTCGTAAATCTGTGCCTAGAAACAAGAACCGACAGTCCTTGATCGACTGTTATACTAAATACTGGGTGTGAAATGGATAAGCAGCGACTTTACGTCAGTGGTTTGTATCCGAGTGGAGATGGAATTCACACACTCCAGAGGTACACTCTACCAACCAAGCACCGTACACAGAATACAGTCTAATAACAGACTTCAGCGACAACAAGATCAATCAGACAGTGTCAAACTCCGAGACTAGAATTAGTGCCCTGCGAATTGCATTGAATCAATTACCGGGTATTAATTGTGAGATATTATAACAATGTACACGAAGTAAACTTACGTCAAGATAAATTGGCAATACCATTGGTGTTTACTTTTTTACAAGAAGGAACCGTATAGTTGGGAATAATATACAATTTAGTATAGTTCTTCAAACTTCACAATGTATTTGTGGCGTGAACCACTTGGGCTAAGATAACAAATAGCTTAAAATCGATGTTCGCTTTTAAATCACAGAAAGTCAATAATTAAAGTGTAATAATTAAAAAGCGAGTAACAATTATTTTTTGCATATTTGATAAAAAAATAAATAAATAAAACTGAACAAGACTTAAGTGGGTTTTAAAAGTATCTCAGCAAAATGAAAATATCCCTCGCTTAAATCGGTTAACTGCATTGCATGCACGCTCGTTTGAATATAAATTTATCCAGATAATGCTGGCTTCTTTAAATGTACGCTTAGCTGAATTGTTTTAAATATGCAAAACACTAATTCAAATAAAAGTTAAATGTTATAGTCAGTAATTTGTCGAATGGTTGTTTCATTAGATAATTACATGACAACGACATTAACTGTTCACATTATTGAATGATTGCGCATTCACGAAAGCTTCTAATGTGGCACCGAGGCAACAAAAACAATAATGTCTTCATTTAGCGAGAAATAATGAAAATGAAGTGTCTGGCTCTAGGAACATAATTAAAACATCACTCAATAATACGGGACTAATGATAGGGGTGTTTGACGGATCAGCTAATTTCTCGCGTTAAATATGGCTACCGTGCCTCATACTGTCAGCCATTTTATTTGATGTTTTTAATAAAGACGATAAATGACGATAAAGACGCGCACGACTGTTAATTCATTTGCATCCCAGACAACTTAACTTTCCATTATTTTGTTGGTTGAAGATATTATAGAGACAGCCACTGTATCTGATCAAATAATACTATAGAAATAGGTATATCAATAGCCTGTACTAATATTAATTTGACTATTGTATAAAGGAATTAATATTCCAGTGTCCATAGAAACAAAGAGATAACCATCCTTTCACAATCTCATGCATACTTCAAATGCAACAAAATTACCCTGTTAAACGGAAGAGCGTCACATGCACACATCCCCCAAGTCAAGGGTTCAGAGTCCGCGTTCGCTCCATCACATAAAATTAACTTTATCCAGTTTGTGTGAAATAAAATGCTTTGCAGACAATTTTATCGTCTGCATATGTTGTACATGTACATATATGTTCAAATCAATTTTTAAAATAGTTATACTATTTCACGAGCATGAGTGGGATTTTATGAGTTACAAATGTCTTTGAATTGCTTCATTTGATGGAAATAAATAATTTACAATTTAACTCTGGGAAAAAAATAAAAATTAAAGAGCATTTCTCCGATGAGGAGGCATCAGACACTTGCGATTTACAGTTTTATTCCAGCGGCTTAGCATTATTTCAGTTACAGTGCAAACAACTACAATTTTTCATTAAAATTGTTATTAAAAGGAAATACCTCCTATAAGTATTTATTTAAAAAAAAAATTATGTGTAGGCCCTGTCCTTTGGATTGTTTTTGCTATTTAAAGTTATACTCTAGGTTTAACAGTTTTCATTCAGGAAAAAACCGTTGTAATTTTGTCTACAATTGTGATTAAAACACTGCAGTAGTATAAGTGTGAGGTTTGGCATGCCATAAAACACATTTTTTATCCAAAAATTTCTTTGAAATGCCTGTACCAAGTCAGGACCATTGCTGTAGTGGCTATATTTTTGGTGGTTGGTTCGTAATTTGCCAGTTTCTTGGACTTTGATTTGTGGATTGTCTTTTTGACAGTTTCCTCAGTACTTTGTTATAACCCTATAAATCAGTAAAGTAAATTTCATAATTTGCAATTTACTGTGTTACACCAGCTTTTTTATAGCTTTTAGGTTACTAGACAAAACACTGAAAATGACATTTGGAAAGTAGCAAAGAAAACCGACCGAACAACAAGAGCCAAAAACCAAGGGTCAGTTACAAATCTGGATATAGACAAACACAACACAAAAATAAAAAACAAAACACAAAAAGAGAGTAACCCGAAGCCAATAAAATCCATGGGTGCACTCAGGTGCTCCGGACGAGTAAGCACTGCCTGCCTCTAATTAGACACCCGTCAAGTTACTCATTGTCATGTCTAGGGAAAAGTCAAATCCAGGAATAGGAAACAATACCTATGACTCGGCGAAAATGTCAGATCGTATTTGAGACACTGATTTCCCGTAACGATCAATTAAGTCGTTGTGCCGACCATAGAACTTCTGGAGAGATAACATCAACCTAGGTACAACAAACCCTTGTTTGAGTAGTTTAGCAGTCAACAGCAGTGATCGGTCTAGAAAATCTGAATAACGATCGCAGGATCTAGAATAACGTATAAGTTGTGAAATGTACACACCATACTCTGGAGCTGGTGGAATGTTGCTGTCGATGAACGGGAAGTTGACAATTGGAAAGTTGAAGTCATCACGCTTGTCTTAGAGCCTAGTTTGTAGTTTTCCTGAGTCTATTTCTAGAAGTAGGTCAAAGTAAGAGCCTGATCTTAGTGTATTGGTGGTGTCTTTAATTTCAAGCTCGATAGGGTATATTGAATGTAAATAGTCACCAAATTTAGCATTGTTGAGGGTCAAAATATCATCAATATAGCGGAATGGGAAATTAAAGGTCTGGGCCAGAGTCTTTTCTTTCTTTTTCTGTAGGCCTTCTAGGAATTCAGCCTCATAGGAGTTCAAAAACAGGTCGGCAAGGAGAGGAGCACAATTAGTACCCATTGGAATACCAACAGTCTGTTGAAAAACATGTCCTCCAAACATGACGAATATGTTGTCAATTAGAAAATCTAACATGTGACAGATTTGGTCTTCAGTATATTTAGTATTAGCTTTGAGGTCATTGATGATAAAGTAAGATCTGTCATGACTAATTACTGGTATTTATATCGTCTCTTTCCGTTTTTCTTGAAAAAGCAGCGTTTTATAAGATCTTTTAGTCTGGTTTTAAGCTGCGTATGAGGGATGGCCGTATAGAGTGTCGAAAAATCAAATGTTTTAATGCTGTTACAATGGGAAAGAGATCCAAACCTCAAAATGTCTATCAGGTCTTTTGAATTTTTTAATATCCACATTTCATTTATTCCACTTCTGGGTAGCAAATGTCACTGTATTTTTGAAGTCCCGTTTTTACTGTTGTTAAAATAGTGGTCAGGAGTTCCGATAGTGGTTTGGTAGTACACTTAGACGATCCTGCTATGAAACGCTGTTTGTATGGATTTTTGTGAAGTTTAGGAATCCAATACAATAAAGGGAGATCACGATCTTCGACTCTGATTTTGAGATCAAAGGATGCCAATACCGACTTGTGATTTTCAATAATCTCCTCTTTTGAAAGCGCAGTGAATGTGTAAGTAGGATTGCCTAGTGAACTATCAATGCCTAACTCATTAATTAAACACTCTATGTAATGTGTTTTGCAGATAAAAATAATATTGTTAGGGGCCTTATCTGCTGGCACAACAACATATTTGTCATCGAATGTCGGACAATGACCTCAAGGCCTTTACCCACTCGGACAAATTATCAACCTCCTTGTCCTCTTGCTTTGCCCATTTTCTGGCATAGTCTTCTATTGAATCCATCAATAATTTGAAGTTATAATTCCAGTTGATGGATTAAGGTTCACGGTACTTAGCTCCTTTGGACAAAATATTGCGGAGTCTTTCATTTTCAACAATATTAAGATCACCAGTTATCACGTGACCTGAAGGACTATATATGAATGGGGAATTGTGGCAAGAGCAGTCGGTGGGTTTGGCTTTGAAGTCTTTGATCAAAAGATCCTGCAATACACGTTTATAGTTGAAAATTCTGGGTGCAATGGGGGTAGTATAGGTATAATATATAATAGGAATGGATTGTTTTTGAAGAATGGTGGAATTTTGGAAGTAACAGACTTGTGGTGCAAGATATTACCAAGATTGATAGCATCTATGCCTTCGTTAGCAAAAAGTAAAGAAAGAAAGGAACGAGGCTCTTCTTCATCCGTGTGTGTGTTAACCGGTTTGAACAATCCGTGTTTTCCAATGTCTAAAATAATAGCTACTAATCTATACAGAGTGGACGAAGGGTCTGTTACAGATGACCGGAGACATTCTTTGTGTAAAGATAATGTAGTGTTTTGAGTGGAACAGAGTACAATTTAGTGCGAATATGATGAAGTCCTAGTGGTTTTTTAAGAAACGGTAGTAAACCATTAATAGATACATCATGTTACAAAGGTGATGTATAGTGACGATGACCATGACTACGTTGTCGCCTGTGATTGTGATTTAAAAGGCCCATTACATTCCCATTGCCGCAGCCAGGACTGGAAAGGTTACCTATACTATCGATTTTGTCATTGCACCCATACGGTATTGCAGTGCCTTATTTTCTGATCCAGCATTCTTCTTTTTGTCTACGTAGAGGTGTACTTAATTCAGGATTGTTAGAATGATGGTAGATTTTTTCAAGGATGCAGACCTTCATAGACAGAATAGAGTGGTCTGGCTGATTGAAATGTTGATATACCGTAGGAAATTTGTTGGTATTAATTCCTGAACGGTGTCCACATATACGTTTGTTGAGTTGCCCTTTCGTTTCTCCAATATAAATAAGTCCGCATATGTTGCATTCTAACGCGTAGACAATATTTTCTGATTTACAATTCAGATCATCAAAACTTCTGGTGTGATATGTTTTGTTTGTTAAATTACTTGTAAAGTTAGTTTCTGTTATTAAAATATTACAAGTTTTACAATTCTTCGATTTACATTTAGTTATGGTGCAATGTTGTTCATCGTCCTTATAGTTAAAGATATCATGTAACTGGACGGAACATGGGCGAATATTGTTAATTAGATGCGAATTTTTAAACTGGAACCGATTATCAACTGATTGAACATAAGTCAAATTCGATTTAGTTTGGAAAATTATTAAAGGGCAATAACTCCTACCATCGTGGTGCGACAATTTCGAACCATAATCTGATTTGTTACCATTGTCTTGCTGATCATTTCAACAATTTACGTCAATCTAGCTCTTATAGTTTTTAAATCATACTGCATAAACTTATTTTTTTGGTCAAAAATATGTAATTTAAGGGCAATTACTCTTACAGGAAGCCATTACACAACTTGGACTAACACTAAAATATGTGGAGCCTAACATGCTAATCATTGTTCAACACCATGTATACAAATTTGAAACTAAGTACTATAAGGATGATTGTGGCAAAATAGTTTCATACAAGATATTTTTAAAAGTTTACGACGGACGAACTATTGACGACGGACGCCAAGTGATGGCAAAAGATCACTTCCGTCTAGGTGAGCTTATAAAAAGGAGAAGTAGAGGAAAATAAAACAGAAAGGACAAATTTTGAGGCATCAAAGAAAAAATAAGTAAAATAATATACAGCAAACACGTAATGGAAATTTAACAATTTTCTTTAAATATTAAAGTGGGTTAAAGCAAGATTTAACAACTCCACTACTTCCCATTTTTACAGTCTCAAGTTTCTTTTTTCTAATGTTTTATCCCTCGACTTTTGCACATAATAAGACAACATAAGAATACGAAATAAAAACACGACGACGAAACTCATATCAATAGACTACGGATAGTTTATTTACGAGGATTATTTGGTTGATGAGTTAGGCCTTCGATCCGTTTACATTCTATTAATCCCGAGCTGGAAACTGCCGAGTTCCGACATTCGGGTCATCAGTTTTAAATTTATTGTAATAGACCGTATAAATTCATGAATTCTTCAATAAACGCTTAATTAGATGTAATGATTGGATTTGATTCTCAATTCTAGTATCACAGGACAGTAACACTGTTCTGTTGTACATAATCATAAGCTAACAATGTATTTCTAGGCTTTTTGACCTTCCACAATTGTTGTAATTATAGCAAATCAAGGCTCTTCTCTCAAATACTAGCACTGAAAATGTCCATATACGATGATTAAAATTTATGGCGTAAACTAGTCCTTTCGTATGACGGAACTGTACCTATTTAATTACCAGTAACTTTAAGTGGGCCTGAACAATTACCCCCTCTCACAAAATTACTGCTGCCCCCCCCCCCCCCCAACGGTATAACTGCATCCGACTATTTATCATGTGTTTTTTAAGTATATTCAATGCAATATTAAGACTAAAAGAATCAAATAAGATGAACAGATGACAAGCTGTAAAACAGATATACAAAAATACAATGATATTATATTGTCTTTCAATGGCAGACACTATATTAAAATATGTAAATATTTGTTCAGTACGCGGTGTCTATTGCTCTGTGTTAAGTGGCTGTCTTGATTTGTATTAAATCTTTGTGAGCAAGGTTTAGTTTGGTGTTGGAACGCCACTTTCAGCAATTTTTCAGCTATATCATGGCGTCCAGTTTTTATTGGGAGAGGAAGTCGGAGTACCCGGAGAAAACCCCGGACCTGCGGTACGATATTTGGCAATTCATGTCAATTAAGATTGGAGTCAAGTACACCCTATCAGGAGTGAGACTCGAACCTACAACCTCAGTGTTGACAGACCACGTGTTCCTAGTAGACGAACTACCTTAACCACTCGTATTAAATTTAATAATTGCCATCTATTTAAGTAATACATTACCAAAGAAAAAAAGTACTTAAAATATTTATATTTATTAAAAAATTATCCAAGAAAATGACTCCTTGGGTGGGAGGGGGAAGTTGTCCGGAAAGGGGGTGGGGAATTGTACTGCTTCCACTTTACATAAGTAACAGTTTGCAGTTTTTTACGGCTGTCTTCCAAAAAATACATCGAGATGTTTGTAACAAAGAATTTGATTGGTTTTTAAAATATTTAATTATAACTTCTTATCTAATCCTTTATATATCTTTAAACCTAAGTGTATGGAACGCCACAGCTGCCTTATGATACACAAACATATATCATTAAGGCAACAAGCATACTATTTAGCTATTATTCTACACCATTAAGACATTTAGTTATACTATATTGACGCTAATTCACATCAAATAGCAACATTTTTAAACTATAAAGACGTTGAAATACACCATAACGATAATCTTTTACACTATTTAACAATTATGCTATAACATAAAGATACTTCATTATATCATGATGATCATTTATTCTAATATGAACCCTGCTTTAGCTGTGTAAACAAAGCCGTGTCAAAATTCCAATAAGTTTACTTCGCACATGCGTAAACTGCGTGTTAAGTGTAAATGTAAAAACTGACTTACAAATGCCGTTTGTTATGTGTTATCCATAATTATCGTTATTGTTAATAATTTAGTTATTTTTAGTCTGAATTCTGAGATTTATATGATTTAAACTACTCCCGATACATTATTTTTTTTTAACAATTCTACATTCGAATTAATATGACGTCACAATTAGAATTCCGACGTCATATTACGCTGAACTGAAAATTTCAACATGGAACGATGCAATTTCGTTAAGATTTCTCAATATTTTTGTTTAAAAGGTACGTACATTCAATAAAATGACGAGAAAATATGTTTATGTAAATTTTATTTGCTTTAACATACCGTTTTGGGATATATCGTATTAGTTTCAAAAAAAACAATATTACCACTGAAAGCGTCCTCTTAGAACCGCTTCGAAATTTTAAAACATTTGTTAGACATATTAGAATCGAAATAGATTATTGCGAGCGGGCTTTATGTGAATTAGAACATGGTCAGACCTTATATTTGTCTTCATTTTATACCTCGCTATCGCTCGGTATAAAATATTGACAAATATAAGGTCTGACCATGTTCTAATTCCCATAAAGCCCGCTCGCAATAATCTATTTCTTAACTATACCACGAAGACGCTTAACTATACTATGACGTCATCTTATTATACCATAAAGACACTTTACTATATATCATTAAGACATCTTAATATACCATGACGATGCTTGAGTATATCATGAAGACATCTTAGTATATCATGACGGTACTTTATTATTTCATGAAGGCATCTAACCGTACCATAATGATTTTTTAATATATTACAAAGACATCTTACTACATTAAGGAGATCACATGTTGTTCTAGAAAGACATTTTAATATATCACTAAGCCATGTATAAGTACCATTATAGCATTTTACTTTTCTATGATGTCACACTTCTCTGTCAGAAAGACACGCTTCAATAATAAATTCACATGTCAATATAATAGTGAGCAGTTTCTGTGTACTAACAAACAAACAAATATTACAACAGTATTTTGTAGTGCTGCGATGTCGGTTTTTAGTAGTACTGACTAAAGTTCTAAAAACAGCGTTTTAAAAGTCTATTCAAAACTCATCAGAGGCGCTCTACCGAAAGATTGAAGATGCCAAACACTATATGAATATGAAGAGCAGACAAAAATAAAACCAAATATGCCGAACTGGAAACCAAATTATGACCAAGATCAACCTATGTCTGTGTAGGTAGAACTTTAGGGTTTTGACAATTTTGAAATTTAAATGGAAAAAATGTATAGCTTTGATATGTTTTTCAACACAAAAGTAACCTATGTGTCGATCCGCTTCGCAGGCGAGACAAAAACTATAATACGGACAAAGCAAGAAAGGGCCTACTTAAGTGTTTTAAAAATATTTAACGGAATTACATAAAATTTTAAATAAGCACACCATCAAAATTTTAGAACTGTATTGTCAAAAGTTAATGAGATTAGTGTTCACAAAGTCCAATTCTCAAAATTTAATTTCTATACAAATTTTAAGTTGTTCCCCTAAAACAAAAAAAAAAATCACCAATTTGCATGAAATTTTAATATTCACATGACAAGCTGCATAGCAACTGTACAAAATCTCAGAACTGTATTGTTAATAGTTTTTAAGTTTTACTGTTCACAAGAAATTGTTGATGGATGGACAGACAGATGGACTGACAAAGTGAAAACTATAGGGTGTCCGTATCTTCGATACAGGGCCCAATAATATTTAGATGTACAACAGCCCTTGCATTGACGAAATTGATTATAATTGTACTAAAAATGAAATCAAGTCAACAAATGTTTAACAAGTGTGAACACTAAAAATGTGACATACATGTATTTGCCTCCGCCAACAATGAACTCATAAAAGGACCAGAAATCATAGTTGATGGAGCCTTACTTCAGGCCAAACATGCTGTTGTGAGAAAAACACGTCTTGCCTTTAACAAATTTTGAATGACTAAGTCAGTTAACAGGAATTAGTCATCTGATGAAACCTAAAATTGGTACTTTTGGACCTAAAAATGTGTCACATATAAAGGGTTTAGTCCTGGTTTGCCCACATTTTTATCATTTTAATGTTATACAGGTAAAAAAATCAGACTATAATTTTCTAGAAATGAACTATAATTGTTAAAACAACAAAACACCTTATGTTTATATATACTCCTAATTAAAAGTGGGCAAACCAGGATGACACCCATATAAAGTTTCAAAAGTCTACAAGAAGTAGTTGCTTAGAAAACTGTTACAAAAACTTTTAACAATAAAACACAAAAGTTCAATAAAAAGCTAAGCCATAACATAACACAATATTCGTATGAAAAAGGGGGATCTGTTAAAGATTCTTCCATGATTTTTCACTAAACTTGAAAAAATTGAAATCAGACAAGAAATAAAAAAGATCATTTTACCCCCTTTGGCCATTAGTTTCCTAACAGAAAAAAATTCTTTATCTGTTTAGTAACCAATATGTGTCACAAATTACCTTGCAAAAAATATTAAAAACATGACAAGGAATATATTGACCAAAAACCAATCCCATCATCCTTTTATAGTAAGGAAAATCACTATAAAGTTTTATAGCAATCAGTCAGCACATATCAAAAGTAATTGTTGGCGGAAAAACAAGAGGCTCCCAGGAGCCTGAATCGCTCACCTGGTCCATAAGGGTCTATATTATCAGGCGTAACACCTAAAACAGATTAGTCAAACAGCTTTTAAGCCGAACATTCCAGCGCAAGCAACACCTTTTCTTTATATGCAATAGTTTACATTCTGAAAGCCAAAACAAGATTTTCAATTTTTAAAAGGGCATAAACTTTTGGAGACTTTTGTAGAGCTTAATGAGCTGAACATAAAAGCAGGCAACAGCTTTTCTCTATCTGCAATAGTTTTCATTCTAATAGGCAAAACAAGAAAAAATATGATTTTTTTACATTAACACGGACAAACCCTTTTACCATATGTTTTATTTTTAGTAACAGCAGCCATGTTTTTTGAGGAATCAAAAAGTGATACATATGTTGTGCGGTATTCGCTAAGAATCAATCCTATCAAGTTTCATTAAATTCTGTTCAGTAGTTTCAGAGGAGAAGATTTTTTTAATAAAAAGCTACTCCGAGCGCATCATGATACAAACGCAACATGTTGAACCCTGTATGTTGGAGGCCCAAAATGGATTGTCAAATGCTGTGGACACATGCAGCCCATTGGGGACTCACAAAGCTTTTTGACATATGCATTCTGTGGTAGACTTTCAATGCATATTTGATTTTTTTTAATATTTATACCAACATTTAAGGAACACACTTATAATTGGCGTTTGTGGCCCCTTTGACCCATAATATCACAAAAACAGTAAGAGATATTGCAAATCTGATTGAAAAATGCTGACAAGAATTTTCAAAAAGGATTCCAATAAAAAAAAGATTTAGAAAATCAGACGACAAATAAAAAAGTTGATGTTTTGGGGCGTGGCCGGATTTTGACCCCCTGTAGCATAGTAACAGTGTAAGATACATAAAAACCATTTAGTTGACAGAATTGATTAAAGAATACAATGAAAAAAAAGGATCAAAATCAGATGAAAAATAAACGTTCTACAAGTTTTGTTTAAACATCCATTTTTCCCGTTTTGGTCCCTTTTCTCTGAAACGGTAGTGGCCACAATCCCCAAATGCAAGAGGAAGCTTCCTTTAGTGGTTAATAACATTATATTAAAACTATATAACAATTGGCCGGCCCGCGACAACTAAAGTTCTTGCATACAACCATTTGTCCAGACAAACTCTTATAATTTGCGTTTTTGGCCCTTTTGACCCCTAATTTCTTGAAAACGATAAGAGATATTGCAAACCTGATTGTAATATGCAAGCAGGGATTTTCACAAGGATTCCAATGAAAAAAGATTTTGAAAATAGGATCAAAAATAAAAAAATTGATTTTTTGGGCAAGGTTTAATTTTGACCCCCCCTCCTTTAGCAATGTAACGGTGAAAGATACATAAAACAGTTGCACATTTAGATGACAGAATTTACCGAGGAATACAATAAAAAACGAATGATCAAAATCGGATGAAAAATAAACATTCTACAGAAGCTTTGTCAATACACCCATTTGAGCCCTTTTTCTGGAAGGGTAGGGGCCAGAAAACCCAAATGCAATACCAACCTTCCTTTAGTGGATAGAAACATCATATCAAAATGATATATAGCATTTAATTTTGATTTTTTATTTGGGTTATTACCATTTATTGTAAATGTGTTAAATGTCATGATATACTCATGCATCATGTCATGGTATATTAAGATGTCTTAATGATCTAGTAAAGTGTCTTTATGGTATAATAAGATGACGTCAATGTATACTAAGATGTCTTCATGATATAGTAAATGTATTGTCATAGTATATTAAGATGTCTTAATGATATAGTAAAGTGTCTTTATGGTATAATAAGATGACGTCATAGTATAGTACCGTCATGGTATACTAAGATGTCTTCATGATATACTCAAGCATCGTCATGGTATATTAAGATGTCTTAATGATATAGTAAAGTGTCTTTATGGTATAATAAGATGACATCATAGTATAGTTAAGTGTCTTCGTGGTATAGTAAATGATCATCATGATATAATGAAGTATCTTTATGTTATAGCATAATAGTTACATAGTGTAAAAGATTATCGTTATGGTGTATTTCAACGTCTTTATAGTTTAAAAATGTTGCTTATTGGTGTGAATTAGCGTCAATATAGTATAACTAAATGTCTTAATTGTGTAGAATAATAGCTAAATAGTATGCTTGTTGCCTTTATGATATATGTTTGTGTATCATAAGGCTGCTTTGGCGTTCCATATAAGTGAAAGAATTGTCTAAGATGGGTATAAAAAATCGTATTTTATTCCTGTCTCCCTATTATATTCTGAGTGAGTTGTATCTCCCATACCAAAAGAATTGAACACTCTTTATTTTTTACGAGTTAAATCTAGTGGAACGACTACTATGCAAAATTTGGTTTAGTGCAACTTGCACTCTCGCGTTGGCCTCGATTTAAATTCTAGTGTGATTATGTGAGTAATGCAAACTTGTGCAAAACTGGCGTTGGATTGGGTTTTTGTTTGTGAATGGTGTATAACGCCACTTTAAATAATTTTTCCACTATATATCATGACGTCAAGTAAGCCGAAGTAAGAAAACCAACACTTTCTGTAGGCAAACTTGGTCAATCTAGAGGCTCCCAGAAGCCTGTATTGCTCACCTGATCCTGACAATTCCTCCTTTTTATGTAGCTTTTCTTTCCTATTAGGAATTGCCCCAACACTTCTTCAAAAAGCTTTAATTTCGGCATTTTACGGGAATAACTCCTATAAAGAGTTGTCCAACACATATGCAACAGTGATAATTTTTGCAGATCTTTAAGATATACATAATTTTGAATGAAAAAGACTTTCTAACTCTTATTTATAGTGTTCAAGATATTGAGAAAAAATGACAAAAATCTACAATTTTGCCAAATGAGGGGAAATAACTCCTCTAAAGCATTTTCATCTCATTTGAGAATCTTGTAAAGTTGATGCTGAGGAAGGAGGAACTCTTCAGATTTCTTGTATCTGTTATACTTTTTGAACTATAAGTTAAAAACTATTTTGACCCCCCCCCCCCGCCCTATTTTTATACGCCTGTACTATTTTCAGCTAGTAGCCATGTCGGTGGTCTGCCGACATGATTTGTGCTATTTTGGTAGAGGACATCTTAAAGATGATGTGTGCACATTTTCATAGCAGTCCTGTTATTTGTTTTACTAGTAGAATTTTTTTTTAAAAATCAATTTAAATTTATTAAAACAAAGTTCTAGGGGAATAACTCCTAAACGGTTCTTCAGACAATCTTGACCTTGTAGTCATTTTTGTAGCTCTCATAGAGGTGAACAATTAAGCAATGCTAACTTTTTATCTAGTTTTAATCATTTGCAACATTTTTTGGAAAATGGAAAAAATAATCAATTTTTAGACGATTAAGGGACAATAACTCCTACAAGGTGTCGTCTTACAACTTAAACTCAATGAAGAGTTTGATAGAGCTTTTGATGCTAAAGAAGAAATGTCTCATTTTCCTGTATCTGTTATACGTTTTGAACTACAAGCCAAAAACTGTATTTTGACTCCTTGTTCTATCTTTAGCCAAGGTGGCCATGTTGGTTAATCTGCGGCAATGGTTTTTGCTAACTTGGTAGAGGACATTTGGCTGATGATGTCTTCAAAGTTGCAAAGCAATCCTTTCAGTGGTTTCAGAAAAGATTTAAAAAAAACAAATTTAAACTGATTTAAGGGGACCTAAACGGTTCATCAGATAATCTTGACCTTGAAGTCATTTTTGTAGCTCTAATAGAGCTGAACAACTTACCACTGCTAACTTTTTCTCTAGTATAAACATTTTCAAGATTTTGAGGACAAAGTGGAAAAATTATTAATTTTGACAATTAAAGGGCAATAACTCCTACAATGAGTTCTCACACAACTTGCACTCAATGGAGAGTTTTGATGCTGAACAAGTCTCTTTGGTGTTCGCATATCTGTTATGACATGTGCAAAGATTGAAAGCTATCCTTTCAGTGGTTTTGGAGAAGAAGATTTTTAAAGAAAAATTTATAATATGCCAAAGTTTATGTGAAGATAGTTTCTATGAATGTTGCCAGGTTGAATTACCAATCAGCAGCAATTTGTAGGACAGTTTCTCAGAAGAAGCCGTTTTATGTTTTTTTCATAGGTTACTATGTTAAGTGATATTCCATGGTGGCAGCAATCTTGTAATTTGGATGGAAACAAAAACTCAAAATTAGTAGAGGACCATTTGAGGTACATTTCTACAATATAACAATTCCTTCTGCCAAGCGGTTTGTGATGAAAACCAATTTTAAAATTTCAGCCAACAAGAACACATTCGCAGCCATGTTGAATTTTCAATTTGCTAAAAAAACTCAAAATAATAAGATAGTTATCCAAGCTTCATTTTCGCATAATTTACCATAATTGTGTGTCAGAATGCAATTATTGGCACTGTACATGTTAAAAATTTTAAGGTAGTTCAAAATATTAAAGATAAAACTTGTTCCATAAAGATCTCTACAATTAAGCAGAACTAATGATCTGCAATAGATGGATTAGATTTTAATAACATTTTCATTTAACAAGTCATTCATATGCTCAATAACTAAGAAATGAAACATAAAATAGTTTATTTGGAATAAAACACAACTACAGTACAGGAAACTCCTGAATGATGTTTGAAACTTTTATCCTGCAACCATTATAATTAATTTACAAAAAGTTATATTATTTGCCATTAAGTGAACAGTAATAGATAAATCATGAGTATGCGACCCCATATCACATGGGTGAAATATGACAAGAAAACAAAAAAAAATGTCGCTCACATCGTTTGTGACAAAGTTTTTTTTCTGACCATATTTTGCCACAAATGATATGGGTTAAAATTCTTGTGGATAAATATATTATAAGTTTCAGTTTTTGTTTGTTTTAGTAAGAAATTGAACCATTTAAGTATTTAAATGACATTGCCAGATAAAAGATACAATTTATAATTTTACATTGTCTAAAACATCTTTTTTTTTAAATTTGTAATAGCTATTAAACCCGATAGGAAATCCCAGAAAACTTTAGTTTCTGTTTCTAAGCTGGTAGAAAATAATGTGATGTTTTCAAACAATGTTCATAGATATGTTCTTATGCAAATCAATAAGATTGCCGTGGAGATGCCAGTAGTAAAAAATATTGTTCTTCTCCAGGCTTCATTCATTTTGCCACAAATACATGGAATAGTATTACAACATAATAAATATACCAGTCATTCCTTTAAAGATCCTTTATACAAGACGACAAATAACTCTTTGAAAAATTACATATACAGACAATTTTATATTGACTGTCCTGTATACAAGATGACAAATAACTCCTGAAAAAACTAACATAATATACCGATAATTTTATATTTACTGACTTGTTAACAGTGCATATTGGTAACCACACAGTAAAATTTTCCAAAGACAGCATTCATTAACCAACTCGATCTTACCATCCCCTAAACAGCCCAACTCTGTCACACTTACCACCCCAGTAAGTGAACCTACTCAATCATACCAACACTTCATGGAACAAACTCATATTTAATACCCCTACACAAACCAAATCAATAACAATTACCACCCCCTTGACAAATCAACTCAATTAAACTAACAACTCCCTCAAGTGAACCTTCTCAGTCAGACTTGCCAACCCTCCAAGGAACAAACTAGAGTCGGTTACTACCCCTTAACAAACCAACTCAGTCACCCTAACCACCCCCCTAAACAAACCAACTCAGTCACACTTACCACCCTCCTGAACTAACCAACTCAGTCACACTTACCAACCCCCCTGAACAAACCAACTCACTCACACTTACCCCCTTCCTAAACAAACCAACTTGGTCACACTTACCCATCCCCCCTGCTAAATAAACCAACTAAGTCACAGTTACCATCCCCTCCTACACAAACCAACTCAGTCACACTTACCACCCTCGTAAACAAACCAAATCTGTTACACTTACCCACCCCCTCCTAAACAAACAAACTCAGTCACACTTTCCACCCTCCTAAACAAACCAACTCTGTCACACTTACCATCCCCTCCTAAACAAACCAATTCTGTCACACTTACCATCCCCTCCTAAACAAACCAACTCAGTCACACTTACCACCCTCCTAAACAAACCAAATCTGTTACACTTACCCACCCCTCCTAAACAAACAAACTCAGTCACACTTTCCACCCTCCTAAACAAACAAACTCAGTCACACTTTCCACCCTCCTAAACAAACCAACTCTGTCACACTTACCATCCCCTCCTAAACAAACCAACTCTGTCACACTTACCATCCCCTCCTAAACAAACCAACTCAGTCACACTTACCACCCTCCTAAACAAACCAAATCTGTTACACTTACCCACCCCCTCCTAAACAAACAAACTCAGTCACACTTTCCACCCTCCTAAACAAACTCAGTCACATTTTCCACCCTCCTAAACAAACCAACTCTGTCACACTTACCATCCTCTCCTAAACAAACCAACTGTCACACTTACCATCCCCTCCTAAACAAACCAACTCAGTCACACTTACCACCCTCCTAAACAAACCAAATCTGTTACACTTACCCACCCCCTCCTAAACAAAGAAACTCAGTCGCACTTTCCACCCTCCTAAACAAACCAACTCTGTCACACTTACCATCCTCTCCTAAACAAACGAACTCAGTCAAACTTACCATCCCCTCCTAAACAAACCAACTCAGTCAAACTTACCATCCCCTCCTAAACAAACCAACTCAATTAAGCTTACCACCCTCCTAAATAAACTAAATCGGTCACACTTACCCACCCCCTCCTAAACAAACCAACTCAGTCGCACACTTACTATCCCCATATACAAAATGACTCGATCACACTTACCACCACATAATCAAACCAACAGGGTCACAATTATTATCCATCTAAATAAACAAAGAAACGACCCCCCCCCCCCCACCCCAAACAAAACAGGAATGAATTCAATTTCCCCACCCCCATAAATAAAATAAACGTGAACACACTAGGGATTTTCCTACCTATTTGAAATGTATCTTGGGCCCCATTTATTGGGAAAATTATGACAAAATCTGAAATATAAATAAACAATTGTATAATTGGGTAAAAATATAGTTTTTGCTGTTAGAAATGGCACAGAATATCGACTACAAAATTAAGGCAAGAAAATCCATGTACACTAAGGATCCTCCCCCATAAAAGCATACTTTTACTTTATTAAGTCCTTCAAAGTTTTCATGACAATTTAGAAAAATTACATCTACTGACCAAAAATTATAGCCCGTGTTGTGTTTATAGTTAGTAGCCCCTACCCCCACCCTTTTTGACAGATAAATGTATACAGCATAATTACATACAATTATATACCTGATAACCAAATAGACTGATTTATAGTTATTATATATTGTTGAAACTGATAACATTATGATTTATACAAAAATAAACTGTTCTCTAAATACCTTGAGATTCATTTATCAATACATATTATAAAACAATTTCTATTATCAGACAATGACAGTCCATCCCTTGAAAAGCAATGACTACATGTTCCTCCAAAAGAAAGCAACATTTCACATAAATGATCTGTAATGATAACATTATGCAATACAAATTAGTCTTCCAAGGGACGATGGCCAATCAACACCTGTCATCAAAATACAATTCTTACATGTATATATTAATTTTATTTAAGTTCAGTGGAAACCAGTAAATAAATGTCAATTTTGGTGGTTTTTAAAATCACTTTTCTTCATGTTACATTACCTATATGGATACAATAAAAACATGAAATAGAGAGATATTCGTGTGTAAATGTATTATATTTCAATTTGTGTATTGGTAATAAGAACCACTTTCAACTTTAACAATTGAAAAGTGAACCTAACAACTTTTAGAAAAGCACCTCTCAATCTTGATACTTTTAGCAGTTAAATGGTGATAACTATGAGCCAGAGCAGTTCAATTAATGTAAAAAAACAAGTGGTTTTTTTTATTCAAATTTAAAACACATATAAAATTAACAAACTTTCAGCAGCATTTTAACTCTTCATAAAACAATCATTTGCCATATATTTTACATGCTGTTTGTCTTCAGTACCAATTTCCATTTTTTGCTTAACATTCAGTATAATAAAATAAATAACAAACAGCTGACAGTTGATACAGCAGACTGTTACCCCTTATAAAACATTGTTTTCATCTTAGGTTTGTGTTGGTTGACATGATTTTGGGGGGGGTAACAATCAGCTCTATTACCCTTTCAGCTCTGTGTGATTTATTGTATATATATTTATTAGATGTTGATGTTAATTATTATGAAATGGGTATCTTAGTGATCTATATAGTATCTTGTCAGACTGCCGCAATGTGCACCGGTGAGTGTTAAAAAACCACAATGAATGTCACAAGCAAACTAAACAATGTTTCAACTGGATGTTAATTTTGCTTAAAATTTCTCTAAACACTAAGCAATTATATCAACAGATTTCATCATCATACACATCTATTTAATAATAATTACTACATTTACTGAAAATAAATCTCACATAGGAGACACATGAGACCACCCCTTTTGTAATAGCACACTTTCAGTGCAGAAGGAGTGGGCTAACAAGACAGTGACCACTATAACTGCATACCTTCATACAGTTTATTTCGAACTGTGGAACATAAAACAAATAACAAATGCGAGGGTTTGCAACTAACTTGTAAATGCACCACCCCTTAGGGTTAATGTCTTATAAAAATCACTAGCCCTCAGGAGCTTAACTAGACTTGTTAATAATGACTTTGTTTTAAATACAATTTTAATAAAATGACATTTAATAGGCTGTTAATTGAAAACAATACGTATATTACATAAGATTCTTTTTTTTTTTTAAACTCTAACTTTATAAATAATCTGACTTTGATTTTATCATATCAAAAGACCAACAAATTTCCTTTTAAAAAAGCACTTATGTGATGCGACAAAAATATACTTGTTAATGGTCAGTAACGTGCTGTTATCGCTATTTTGCAGTATTTTCCTTTCATCTTTGTCTGCAATATTATTCCATCTCACTCTACTAGCCCGAGATAGGTCCATCTCAGCTCGCTGTCAAGACGTCGTTAAGTAAACAATGTGACGTCACAATGTTACAAAACAGCGATAAACAGATTATTTACGTTTTATGAAACTCGATGCATTTTCTCGTCATCTCATCTCAGGGCTGTCGCCCTTCGATGAGATATGGACGCGAAAACGCATCTCGTTTCAAAAAACGTAAATAATCTATAATTATCTGACAAATGAGCCAGGTTATTGAAAAAGTGATTGCACACAAATAAAACGATGCAAATAAAATGGAAACATAATTTATCAGTCCAATTAAAATAAGCCTATGTGTGTACACTAATTTACATTGAGTCACAAGGTCTAACAAAATCTGATTGCATGTCACGTCAGACTAACCTTTGTGAACTTTCACTGACCCTTTTTATCAAAAAAAAAATTTCCCGCAACAATCATTCAACAGATTTTAAATGTTACAACTAATTAAATGCTGCTTGTAACAGTATTACGAAAACCAATGAAGTGATGAAGGAGAAAGCGTTAGAAGATGTTAGTGTAAGTGAAAACTGAAAAACTTCTTTAATCAACAGTTTAAGATTGTAAAGTTTGGTAATTTGTTATCACCGATCTGAGAATGTTTTCTCTTGTAAAAACAAAAATCCACAAACTAGCATACTTCATTGATTAAAGAATAATGTATCCTTGGTGTATAGCACATTTTGAATAAAAACTTACCAACCAGGTTTTGACACATTTGTTACCATAGGCGTTGACATGTTTGTTGTTGTTATTTATATTCTGAACTATTATAATATACATTATAATATACATGTTAAACCTGAGACCAATAATGATGTAAATATTCACGTCATGGACCGATAACAGACTTGGTCCGTTTGATCCCAATATTGGGTTACTGTGATGTGACCTGCAACAAGGTTATTTTAGACCTTGCAACACAATGTAAATGATAACCCCTAATGGGCTAATTTGAATCAGACTGCATCATTTTTTTGGTTATATTTCTTCAACAAAAGAAGAAATTTTGCACCATTGGTAGCTTAAACATGTACATAAAAAAGATTTATTTCAATAAGGCCAGTTTTTCAATAAATAAGCATAACACCCCCCCCCCCTCTTCCAAAAAAGAAACCCAGTAAAAAAAGAAATAATTTCTCTAATATCCCATATTCCAAAGCTTCTTAGCCTTTTTTATCCTGAGGAACTCTAAATTAATCAATTTTGTTTTGTAAAATGAATTTTAAACAACGAGAAAGAGTTAAACAGTCAATGCGCTCTTGGATGACAGAATATTTATATATTAAGCATGAAAGGAAGAATTGTAAAATTTATGACATGATAAATTTTACTTTAGCGTGGTAACTTGCTATTACTTTGATTGGCTAAAGAGAAATGTCAAAAACCCATTTTCTAAAAGTTAAAAAAGCAAAATCTACAAACTAATTCATTAAAAAACTGGCCAAGTAGTAGAAATAATATATACCTTCAAACAGTTTGATTCAAACTAATATGAACACTACAGCACTACATACATGTAATTGCTACTACATAATAAACAGTTAATTTCAGAAACAAGTTAACCTATACAATGTCAATTTAATTAAAATTAAATCTTCCACTTGCTCCCCCCTTTTTGCTATGGTTTCTGCTTATAACACACCGACCATAGCAAAAGGGGGGAGCAAGTGAAAGATTTAATTTTAATCAGATTGCTAAAATGTAGGATGTATTTTGATATAACTGGGAGTAAGAAAGACTCAACATAAATATTTTCACAAATACGCATACTCATATTGCACATATGATAAACCCCTACTTCTCCATGCCAGAAAGATACTAGTAGCTAGTATTATGTATTAAGCCTTGTACATATAATGATCAATCTATCTTACAGATGTATAAACCAGTCTAATTGTAAATGTTACATTCATGAATCATCAATTTTAATTTGATAATTTTACAATTAAGGACATAAAATCCAAAGTTTACCTCTCTGAAATTATCCCTGGCTTCAGACATAAGTTTCGGAATAATAAAAGCTTAATTTATTGCCATTTGAAATGTTGCCAATAGTTGTAAATATCGTATAATATTTTTGTGACAATCTAACAAAGACATCTGCAACTTGTCAAGTAATTTGTTTATTCATGTACATCCTCATAAAACTGTTTATATATTTGCATAAACAATCAAGGAAAAAAAATGCCAAAATCGTCACCTTGGTTTTATGAATTGTCAGGTTAATACATGTTAATTTTGAACACTACAGCAGTAAGTCAGCAGAGCAAACAAACAGAGCAAGCATGCTACCAGAATACAAATCTAACACAGCATGTGGTCTATTACAAAACAGATATATGAAGTATACAGGCAAACAGACATGTATGTCCTGAATAGCTAGCACTGAATAACTTAAATCCTATGTTTGAAATCCATAAAACACTGCAGCTGGTATCTTTTTTAAATTAAACAGAACTACACAAAATAACTGGTGTAGTATGAAATAAATATGAACAAAATTACTGGTGTAGTACAAAATAAACCTGAACAAATTGCAATGTCACCACACATGTCATACAAAAAGAATTTACAAAAACAGACGTGCAAACTGTCAAAAAAGACAATCATAATATTTTAATAATGAAAAGACTTATAAAACAAGAAGAAACCAAAAAATTACACAAAAAAGTGCAGTTTAAGGAATCATTCATATGTAAATCATTAACTTACATGTAGACAGTAACACGATACATGTACATGTAGCACATCATACCTATAACACCCCAAAAAAGACAGGGTATACAAAACAATATACAGGCCAGTTACACTTCTGTACTAATTAGCTCGTAAATTAGACATTCATTTCAAAAGTTACAATGAACATGCTGGCTCCCTGCATGTCTCCCCACAGGAGCACAAGATACAGTTTAATTGTTTCCTAGGGTCACAAAATGTTAATATTTTGCAATTTAAACATTGACCTAGTTTAAAATCTAATATGCAGAAAGGTCTTCAAAAATGATAAAGAGATGATAAAGAGTTTTCCATTTATACCATTTATACTCCAAATCTATAAGTTTAACTGTATTTTAAAAAACAGTGCAGGCACTACAAGTCTAATTTTAATAAGCCCAAAATCAATGAATGACATTTTACATGGTCATTATGAGCATTAATGGATGCTGTTTATAATAAGAAAACAAAACCCAAATACACTGTATGTAATTTAACATTGTCTGATATGCAGCTGTCGTGGTTAATGAACAAGACTCATTAACAAACATGAAACTTGTTATTGTAAGTATTCTTTAAAAGAAAAACCACTATCATTATCATAATATATTGTACAGAAAATCATAAAACAACTATCTGATAACTTAATATAAAACAAAGAAAATTCAATATGTACATTATTTACAGTCTAACAGAGGAATATGAGGCCCCTACTGAGAACTCAGCTTTACAACTGCACATAGCATGCACACTGTACAATGATCACCACCCCATTTTTCAGGAGCCTCTTTATTTGAAAACATATTATGTATTTGTTATATATAATATAATTTTCATTAATTTCTCCACATACAGACATGTATGTAACTAATCACTTCTGACTTGGCCACAATAGGGCATACACAATCTGTTAAAATTCCCCATGATGGTTGGACCAGATAAACAACAACTGTAGATCCAGCTGGTTGTATGAAGGTAATTCATCTTGCAAAGTAAAAAACAAATAAATACTTCACAAATAGTCATAACCTTTTCTGTATCAGAAAGGTTTTTAAAATAAAATAATGTTAAAAACAAATTAATTTAAAAAAATTCTTCAACTACAAATAACTAACAGTCCTATAAATATACATGTCATCAAAAAGATGTTGGGGAAATCATTTGACGTTCCCGTCTTTTCTGATGAACCTTCTTCGTAGTTGCCCATTCTACAGATTGTTTTCCAAATGACCTCAGCTGTCCACTTGCATTGTGAATCCATTCCCCTCCTAGATCTTTCATGCTATTATGCAGTTTACCAGGATTGTCTGATGAACTATCTTTACTTTTTGCGCCCTTTCCCCCCATACCATATAAATCAGAAGTGTGTGCAGCATTTTCATGACTGTCAAGGTGTTCAGTCTGAAGTCTTTGTAGACAACCTGTGGAACTTGTTCTCCTCATGCTTAAAGTTTTACTAGACGGCTGTGAAACATTCAGGTCCGATTCTTCGGAGGACAATTTATCTTGCAATCTAACAATTTCATCAGGGGGTTTTACATCACTTTGTAGTTTCTGCAGGCAACCTGCTGAACTAGAGCGTTTCATTCCTGAATTGACTCTGAATACCTCACCAATTCTACCTTGATTAAACTCTGCAGATGACATGTTATGCTCTTCATATTTTCTAAAAATGTTTCCAAGTCTCTGAATTGCTGTATCGGTACTTCCTAAAGCAGAACCGGTTACATTTTTTCCTGGAACAAATTTCACTGCACTAAAATCCACCATTCCTTTATTCAAAGCATCCTTTGACATTTTCATTTGATGTTCTTTTTCTTGATGGATCAAATCATTAGCCAATTTTTCATTCCAATGAGAAGGATGAATGGGTACCATGTCATCTACAGATGAACTTTTCAATTTTACTTCCATATCTTTGTTTATATCTGTCTTGTCTAATCCTGATGAATGGCGACGAACATGTCCTTTTACTTTTGGTTCTTTTGGTGTCCAGTATGGTTCAAATCTTTCAGCATGGGTCTCTTCTGCTGGAGTTTGGCCTGTTATTCCTAATTTTTTCACTTCTTCAGACAGAGAACTTTGTCTACTTCTACGTCCGCTACGCTGGACTGCATCTGAATTATATATATATAAATACATGTACATATATGTTCAGTGTATATATGGTGGACATGACAAGCGAGACATTTGTGAATCATAATTATTGTATATGAATAAATTTTCCTTAGAGATGCCTAGACACCTAGAGGAAATCTGCAAATCACATGACATGTCATCTGCGCTCACAAATATTTAAAAGTAGATCAGAAACGGGTCAAATTCTAAACATTAGAACCATAAACAAATGTTTGTGGATGGAAAACAGGAATGATACAAAGTACCAATCTTAAATTAGCATAGAATTTTATATATCCCCACTACAGTTAATGTGATCAGGACCAAACTGTTGTTGGCGCCTTGAAACTATGATATAGTTCAAAACTGGGAGCAAGTAATTTCCAACGATCAGTCACAAATTGCCATTGGAAAAAATTACTGTGTGGATGTAAAGTGGTCTTCCAAGGAAGCACAAGACCAGAGTATGCGTGTCCATTACATCAAAGGTACCTAGTATGATATGGGGTTGCTTAACCTGGTATTGTGTAGGAACTGTAAAGTTGACCTTAACATCTGTTCAGAGCAATACCAATGCAGTCCTGATAATCATCTTTAGTTTCTTGAAGCTGTCATTTTAATGGAAAAATTCTACCAATAATGCCGAACAGCATCAACTAAAATAAGTGAAGAATTTAAACATAACAACAATATAAATATTTTAGACGTCTAAGTATTGTGACACCCATATAACATCTCTGGAAAGATATATGGTTCCCACAATACTCAGACATCTGTATTTAATTTATTTACTGTGCCTGTATGACAAGTAACTATATACACAAATGCTTTAGATTACAGTCCGATTAAGGATTAAAATGTATTGTTTACGAAAATGCCATTGTCACATGCTGTACAAATGTACTATCTAACTCTAAGATTCGCCTTGGATTTGGCCAAACGGTCTAGAGCGATAGAAATAATACAATCAAATGGGTGCCTCAGTGTCACTTTGGTGCGAGTTCAAATCCCACTGAAGGTAAGTATACAATTTGAAGTATAAAAATTGAATTGTAACAGTGTTGGTCTTAATTTGTAGAACCCCTTCCTGCAGCTCTTCATGCAACAACAATGTTTATAAATATTGTTGACATAAAACTCAAGATACAAAGATGATGTGATAATTGTGTTTAAAAGTTAGGAAACATTCATAACATCACATAAAATAACATTCAGTTTATATAAATATATTCTAAAATAAATGAATTGTTGTATTCAGCAATAAAAATCTAGCTATTAAGTGGCTTTAAAAATCTTTATACATAATTAGGGAAATTTGATATTTTCCATTTGATCACTCGTGTAAATGCTTGTTGATTGTATAACTTTCATAGAGCATTTGTCTCCTGCTGACCTCTATCAATGATGTAGTCTTTCTTTTTGTTAATTCATTTTTAGATTTTCCAATGTAGAATTTCTTACATTTTGCACAATAACTGAATATATAACAGATTTAGTTTTACAAGACATATTATGGTTTAAGGTCCTTCCAATAAACTGTCAAATGTTTATAAGTTTTTACTCAGCATTTGAAAACATGACAAGTATTTTCAATATATTTTCATCTAAGCAAGTTTTTAGTTTTATCCTTCTATATATAATTTTATGGTCTTACTTTGCTTCAAAATAGGTTCACATCCTTTCATTAATGAAAAAATATTCAGATTTCTAGAATTATGTGTACACACAGACGTATTAATAAATGCGCCATTTTTAACTTTTTTGTCTGTGCAACTTCTCGAACCTTTCAATATGGCTTGTAATAAACTACACTCACACAACTATTCTGGATGCAAGGTTATAGGGAATATTAGATTTTACATACTTGGGAAGACATGAATGAAATCAAGATACATATGAGTGTCAGTCGGTTTACAATACAGATCTGTTGAAATCTGATTTCCATTTAGTAAAACAAGAATATCTAGAAATGTATGTTGTTTGTTGTTTTGCTTGGATGTAGATTATTTAAAATTTCCAAAAAGTAAGAAAAAAAAATTGGGAGATCAATGCAAAATATCTTAAAGGAAATTTACACCTCAATCCAGGAGATATGGCTGTTGACTATAAGCAAGAGTTTATGCAATTCTATTCCATGTCAGGTCTTACAAGTTATCAGTTATCGGTTCATAGGTTCAGCAGACAAATAGTCTGTTAAGTCGACATTTATTTAATTGTAATATGTGTTAAGCCAGACAACTTGAGTTTATCCAATATCTTGTTTACACGATTACTTTGAGGCAGCATTCTTTGTTACACAGTAAGACACGAAATTGTTCAGTTGAACAAATTTCGTATGTATAAAAAAAGTCCTTAAATGTAGTTTTAGCCATAATTAATAGCTAATCATGTCAGAAGACAAAAAGGGAGAGGGTGTAGGTAGGTTCCTGGATTGATATAAACAATCACTACTCCATGTTCAGTAACATTCATGTAAGATAATTTAACTGTACAAATGTTCAGGTATCTACACACACAAATTTTGAAAAAAAGTTTTGATAAAAACAATGTACCTTCTGTTTCTTCAGGTATGACACTTGTATAAGTACCAAAATTACTAAACCCAAAAAGTGAAAAATTTGGGAAGTTTCTTGGTATAAAACCAAATATATTGTATCCTGATGATTTCTGATCTGTTGATTTCTTAACTTCTTCACTAATAAAATTGTTTCCTCCATAGGATGGCATGCCACCACATGGTAATGCATCGTCTTTGTCCATTTTCACATCTGTTTTTATCGCTGAAATAAAAAAGAGAGAAAGATAAAGTAGAAATAAATGAAAAAAAAATACAAGTGTCCTATCAGGGTTAACAATCTGGTCATTTGTTTTTTTTATGTAATGTTATATATTGTGTTTGTATTCTATTGATTACAATCCATTAATCAGTAAAGAATTTCCGATTTCGTGTGCTGTCTCTCATGAGTCTTCAAAAGTAAAAAATAACTTTTATAATGTGTAAAATATATGAAGATACAACGCTGTTTGCCCATATCAAACTAGTTGATAGTAAAAATTAGTCACTGGTGAGAATAACATACAATCAGGGTTTAAAATAAGCACTCGCCCATGGGCCAATAGCCTCTAAATTTTGCTGTGGGCTACTAGAATGTTTACTGTTTTTGTAAAGAACCATATGGATGGACTACTTTAAATTTAGTTGTGGGCTACCAAGCCAAAATTCTTAAGTTAAAACCCTGACAATATAATATTATTCTGGCAAACCCATGTAAATATTTAGCAACACGTGTTACAAGTTTTAAAGCCTGCTTGCAATGATCACTTTCTTAAATAAAAACATAGCCTAGGCCACATATGCCTAAAATAAAATTTTGTTTGTTTGCTTTTTTCCGAAGCAACATATAAAAATCTATATTTCTGTTAATAGTTCGATCATTATCTGAAACATAAGTGTCGTTCCGTTTCTGATTTGCTTGTACATCAATATCAATAACAGGCTGTAATTTCCCCATTTCACTTTAACGTTAAAAAAATGTAATGTTACAGAGAATGTGAACTAAAATTTTTTTTATTATTCAAAGTTGTAGATTGTTGTCCACAGCCTGTCATTTATTGAATATCATACTCATAAAAATCAGTTTAGAAAGTTTCAGAAATGTCCATATTGGTTACACTTTTCAAAACTTTCTGACGTCTGTCCCCACATATCCCTCGTTGCCCAGAACTGCAGACATCAATGTTCAAGTCACCTAACCAGATCTAAATCATTCTGTGTTTTTCTTCTTTTCTGACATTCTCAGTGTTCATGTTTGTTAATAAAAGTTGATAAAATAAATTATCATATTTTTAGTTAAATACAGAAAAATCTGTCTATGTAAAAAAAACGCAGGAAGTCAGTGTCAGTTATTAGTTCCAATATCAATATTAGCTCTAGAGAAAGGGGCACATACTAGTATTGTTATTAAATGGTCATTTCCATATTGCACTGGTGTCACTGTCCAACCCATATCAGCACTCATCACTCATGTCTGATATATAAGTCTTGGGGCTGATACCCAAGCCAATATGGAAAGGTATTTGGACGTTTTGGTCATACTTTTTTTCGTCCATAGTAAATGTCGTCCTCAGTAGACATCGGCCCCGAACATTTCGGCCATACTATTTATGTTGGTATATTGTTGATTTATTCAGTATGTACAGGGATTAAAATGAACTAATTTAGTTATCTTTCAATAGAAACACTATAGTATCAAAACAGCTGTGAGCAAAGTCTCTCCTATGCTCCACTTTTATGCATTTTAGTCGTTTCTACAAAGATTACTCAATGTGCTTGAATATTCCTTTATATTTTCTCCAAACTCGTATCTCTATTGAAGTTTGCTTATTCTTTAGCTTGGTTCATCCTTTGATATTTAACCAATGTTGTTTTGTTTAATCAAAGAAGTTTTTTCTTTGTTTAATTGGTGTTTAATTTCTTATCATTATTTTGAATCATTCATTTTATTTATTAATTAATCAATCAAAGATTGACAATGATTTAAAATTAACATAGTAACATATTATTAATTTAATGATTTTATTTAAGGATTAATATCGAATTTTTCATTTGTAATATCATTTATTCACTCAATCTTTGGTTTTTTAAATAGCTTTATTAAAATATATATATATATATATATATATTCAATCCATGGCCGATCTGTACTAGGGCCGATGCGTCTATGGACGAAGTGTCCATGGCCGAAGTCATACTATTGCCTAGGTGTCCCTAAAGCTATGGAAATGTCCATGTTATGATCTACATGTATAAATATTTTTCCTACCTACTGACCCATTGCTATAAAAGTACAGTACTGTCGGAAAACAGCAAACAAACATAGTGAATGTGAGTCAAGTTGCCCCCGCTATATCAAAACAAGTCACCCTCCATGTCAAGACAAGTAGCCCACCCTATAAGATAAGTCACGCTCAGTGTCAAGAAAAGTCGCCCACTAGAATTATTCTTTTAACATGAAATACTAGTACTTAATTGTTTAGAACAACTTCAGTGCTTTAAATTTCTAAATTATAGTTTATGACCTAACAACCGTTAATGAGTATAATAATGATAACACATTAACCCCAAATTAGTTCTAATTAGCTTGTCTCGAATAGTGGGCGACTTGATCCTATACCAACATAGTTCATGAAAATTCAGATGTCCACCTCCACCTTTCATAAAATCAGTAAATTAGGAAATAGAATGAATTGATAAGAAGAAAAAGAATGAATGAAAATAATGTTTAAACGAGTTTTCAAACCGTATTGTCCATTATCTGGTTCAATACCATTGTTCTTCATTTCCATATTTCCTTTAAGACAAGAATATTTTCGACTGTCAGGAAATATAGAACTGGACAAGTCTGGTTTAAGTCATTTAAATTAGAATAAATATTTCAAATACTTACAGGTCATACAATGGGAATTATCAAAATCTTATTTTGTACCTGTTAATTGATCTTTAAGTTAGTTAAATAGTTGGATTATGGAATATTCCTATGTTGTCCTGTTGTATGCTTACGTCATAAACTGTTGTTTATTGGATGATCACGACACACCACTACTCGTAGGTCAAGGCAATATCAAAGCTCTGAAAAAACTAATAGACGTATTTTGTCAAAATCATGCGTGTTTTTTCTATTTAAAATTGTCAGTTTTCCGCTATAAATTATTTTTATAAACTGTGAACATTATTGGCTACGAATAAAGTTTCAGACTAAATATTATATGACACGGTAATTCTGACTTGTATGAACGCGGACGTCGAAGAAGTCACATTTCTCAGGCAATGGCGGGCATGTGGAAGAATAAAATACATCGTCATGGAGACCAGCCCCTTTGACGTAACTACGAGAAACACATACATTTTGTCTAAATATGTAAAAGCACACAAATTAAATTCTCATAATGTTAAAATTACTTTTTAAGTATTAGCAGGTACCTGTAAATTAAAGTTAGTTATTTTATTAAGTACGTATTGTTACTAAATTTCCGCAGGGACAGTCTACAAGAAAATAAAAAGATGTAAGCAAAGCCAAAGCATAAAAACATGCAGCACTGAAAGGAGCACTAGGGATTTCAGACACTGGTGATGTCGGGGGTGCCAAACTATATCTAACACCAAAAAGAACAATTACAAGCCACCCCTTCCCACCTACTAATTAAACCCTTAAATTGATTTAAACTTATATATCCTCTCAGATCATTTGGGAGTTCATTCCATAGTTTGGCAGCCCCATAATACATAAAACATAGTTCTATAACATAAAACCTCCCATTCAGCCTCACAAGTCAGGGTTTCTGTGTCCACGTCGACACACGAAACCCTGACTTGTGAGGATGCCTCCCATTTCACGATTAAATATTTATCATTTTCATCATTCTTTTACATTTTTTATTATTATTTGTATTGCATTTGACTAAAAACATCAATATCCGAAAAAAAATGTTGAAAATAAACATGAAATGAGAGGCTTTAGTAATGGAACCATAGACATTTAATTACATGTAATTATGTCTCCAGTGGAACTGCTGTACATGCACATAGATAAAATATCAAATTCATGTTAAATTTAATGATACAGAAGGCAAATTTTGGACAGATACATGAATTGGGCGGAAACATTTTTATATGGATGGACCTTAAATTATAGAGACCCGTACACAAATTGTTAATTTTACGTATCCTACAGGATATTAATGGGACAAAAAATTGGTAGAGAACCTTAAAAATTAGGAACATATAACTAGTCCCAGTTAAAAATGGAATTTATTTCTTTGCAACAGGAATGTGTTGGAAGATATAAATATATTTGGAAACAATATTTGACGATGCATGCCGCGACTTTGGGGTTATACATAGTAATCGGGAAAAATAAATACCTCCCTTGGGTAAATCTGGGACTAGTATAACTACCGGTAAATGTATGTTTATTTGGTAAATGTTATACATGCAACTAGTTAACACATTTAATAAATGTGCGATGACTGATTTTCAAAAAATCAAAGGTTTTATTTTGTTTTACGATGTTTTCAAATTGGGACCTGAAAATGATTGGAGAAGTTAATTATAAACAATGATACGCGGCAATTGGGGTCAATGCTTTTGGTACTTCATATCTTGTTATCTATGCTATCAAACAAATGTAAGTCCAGATTCTTCTTAAATAAGCAAATATATGCTTAAGCATATTCATATAACATAATAATACCTGATCACACAGCTCATAAAAGGCAACTCCAATTGAATTAACCAGGAACCTATGCTACTAGTCCCAGGGTTAACAAATCAGGAACCTAATTTACAGTCCGACATTTTTAGCAGGGAGCAATGTCTCTTCTTTTCAATAAATGTATAAACTATATGTGAATTTGGATTCAATATCTCTGTTAAAGTATATTTTACTGCCTAAATGTATAAATATATGCAACCAAACAAAAAAAAAAAAATAAAAAAAATAAAAAAAAAATTAAAAAAAAAAAAAGAATGCATAATATGTTTATCGTCTTACTTTTTTAAAAAGTTTATTTTATTTTAAAGAAAAAAACTATAAGAGTTACTTAAAAAATCAAAGGGACAAAGAGACACTTTTAAAATCAAAGGTCGACATTAAGATAAGTAAAATTAAACAAGTACTATCTTTAAAAAAGATAACCGACGCAGTAAAGATATAAATTTAGTTATGCATTGAACTACGAATCGCCTTTATAGTCATACAAATTCCCCGTTTCAATAGACCAGAAATGTTTGATGGAAATTTTTTGGGGGAAGTACTGACGGACAATTCACAGGCACTTGGGGTCAGGATAATTTTTTTTTTATGGAATAAAAAGCAAATAAATGAGTTTACAGTTTGTATTCACTCGTTTGGTAACTAGTCTGACATGTCTCATTGTGAATATTGATCTCAGAAAAATAATATTTTTTTCTTTATTATATAAGAACAAAATATTATATTTTCTTAGATCAATATTTCACAATGAGACATGTCAGACTAGTTACCAAACGAGTGAATACAAACTGTAAACTCATTTATTTGCTTTTTATTCCATAAAAAAAAATTATCCTGACCCCAAGTGCCTGTGCATACAACTACATGTACTTTGCTGTACATGTACATGTATTCCAGAAATTTTATTGCTATTATGTATTGAAATCCAATGCCTAAGATATAGAAATGAAGTTTTTCTGCGAGCACCAAAGCAGTTATACAATAATGTAAACAAATTGAATATTAGAAATTTTTTAATAAAATGTTTATAGTTTAAAATTTACTGAATAAGCAAAGTATACTTTACAATTAGAGCCACAACTCTCTATCTATGTGTGTACTACGACGGACGCCCAAGAACAATAATACATTTAATTTAATATCAACATGAATATAAAATGATTGTTAATTTGTATTTAGAAATTAATTAAAGTTTCGTCTCTTCGTCTTTAACTCTCTATCTATGTGTGTACTACGACGGACGCCCAAGAACAATAATACATTTAATTTAATATCAACATGAATATAAAATGATTGTTAATTTGTATTTAGAAATTAATTAAAATTTCGTCTCTTCGTCTTTTTTATCATCCATAAAAGCCCGCTAAAATCCAGCGTGTTAATATGCAATTAATTTGCGCTGTACTTCAAATAAAAAATGTTTAACATTTTTGTACAAGTTGTTTGATATAAAATTTTACAAACTGCAGCCCATCTCTATCGTTCTTTATACTTAAATTGCACTATGAAATAATTTTATAAACAAACAGACGGTAAAATCTAATAATAATAGTACACAATTTGAAAGGTGAATTACCACCCTGTTCCGAGCCCCTGTCCAATTTACCACCCTGTTCCGAACCCCCGTCCAATTGGTTTTTAACCAATCAAGAAACAGAATTACGAGAGGTGAAGTGTCATGAGGTCAAAGGGTAAAAAGTGAATATAATACCGACTGCGTCTGAAAAATGCAGAAGACAGTTTGTTACGCTGAAAAATTCCCTGAGGGAATATTTAAAACCGGAAGTGTTTTTTCACAAAATATCTACGCACACATTAGAACTATTTTTTTTGCTAGGTTCCCTTAGGGAATCAAAGCACGTGCTTTAAGCTTTAATTTCGCGCCGTTTTCTGCAAGCTGAATCAGAATCTGAAGAACATTATCGGAGTAATTAAACAATTATTACTTAGAAAAATACAAATCTACAATATGATCTCAATTAAATAATGTATTTTATTCTAAGACTGCAGCGAAAATGTAAGAAATTGCTATTTCCATGTTCCCCAAAGGAACCGATTGATAAATTTTAACACGGATAGAAGGTAGAAATATAGTTAAGTGACATTAAGATGATTTTATGATAAAGGATCATTAGTATTTTATTGCAGGTATTATCCTATAACCTTGTCATGTTACATATGGAATGACATTCACATTCCCGCATGCAGGAAACACTTACTATAGTAATGTCTATGTCTTATTATATAGTGATTTACCTTTACATTTATTGAGGGAACATTACATTTTGTTTAGTTTCTATGTCGTGTTATGTTGTGATGTACGTTCATATTCCAAGAATTAATAACTATATCGATGTCTTTGACATGTGTAACATTCAATTTCATTTCCTGAGTGCACACTTACCCGATTTCTGTGTCATAAATATACAGGAACACTGGCTTTAGTGCTGTCATGTTATATATTATGTAAATTTGTATTCCCGAAATTAGATATCTCAACACTGATTTCTTTATTGCCGACTTCCAGTTTCAACTTTTTAAAATGTTCTGAAAAAATAACAACGTTCCTGTTTGTAAATGTACGTTCTATGCCATTGAATTCACAACAAAAAATATATATATTAAAGAATATAATACTATATGCAGTTTAATATCTTTGCAGTTTTGCGGCGTTATGTATTGCTTTATATATAAAAATGACTTTCTCGTGGTTATAGGATAGTACATGCAATAAAATACTAATGATCCTTTATCATAAAATCATCGTAATGTCATTAAACTATATTTCTACCTTCTCTTCGTGTTAAAATTTATGAGTCGGTTCCTTTAGGGAACACGGAAATAACAATTTCTTACATTTTCGCTTCAGTCTTAGAATAAAATACATTATTTAATTGAGATCATATTGTAGATTTGTATTTTTCTAAGTTATTATTGTTTAATTACTCCGATAATGTTCTTCAGATTCAGATTCAGCTGGCAGAAAACGGCGCGAAATTAAATATTAAAGCACGTGCTTTGATTCCCTAAGGGAACCTAGCAAAAAAATAGTTCTCATGTGTGCGTAGATATTTTGTGACAAAAACACTTCCGGTTTGAAATATTCCCTCAGGGAATTTTTCAGCGTAACAAACTGTCTTCTCCTGAAAAATCGTTAACACTCAAAGGGAGCTCACAAATATTAAAATTACCGGGTACATCGAAAGTGTAAAAACAACCCGAAAAGTGTAAAAACAACGTGGAATAGTGTAAAAACAACCATATCTGTGGTGAAAACAACTCAGAAATGATAGATATTACCATATATTATGATAATAATCCAATATTTGTGAAAAAATAATTACGATTTATCCCACAGAATCGATTTTTGTAACCGCTCGATACGTCCTATATTAGGTCAAATAGCAAGGGGAGAGCACTCCAATTCATTGCAATAAAAGTACTAAAAGTGCTGTCAGTAGGAATTATATTGAAAATGGTAATAGAGACAAATGATTTAATGTGTGAAATAAAAATAATGTCTATAGTTTTATAATGATATTTTTTAAATATATATATATCTTTAAATATATATTTTTTCATTCAAAGCTTTGCATTCTTGGTATTACATGTAATTATATGTCTCTGTTGTTATTAAAATATTTTAAATATGTCATCCTTTTTAGTAGCTCATATAAAATTAGTTACAATTACAATGAATTGTTAATTGACCTTTCCGTCAAGACAATTGAAATTATAATTGTAAATAATTAAGAGCCCCCACACCATGGCAAGGCTATGAGCATGTGGGTGAGGGTCACGGATGTTGATATATTTATTCATTTAAGTCTGTTTGTTTTATAACTATATGAGTTATAATTTATTTCTAGAAAAGTACAAATTATTATTATTATTATTATTATTATTATTATTATTATTATTATTATTATTATTATTATTATTATTATTATTATTATTATTATTATTATTATTATTATTATTATTAGCTTGGTATTGGTTATAATATTGCAAAGAAGTAGATCAAGGTATATTTTTTGTGTTTTTTTAAGTTAAACTACTAAGAAATCCTGCATAATTAAGGCTCGGGACATCCGTCTTAGTCCGCGTAACAATTAGTTAAGTTTTGTTGTTCAAATTTAAAACTACTAAGACATCCTGCACAAGGCTCGGGACATCCGTCGTAGTCCGCGTAACAATTAGTTAAATTTTTATGTTCAAATTTAATACTAAGACATCCTGCACAAGGCTCGGGACATCCGTCTTAGTCCGCGTAACAATTAGTTAAGTTTTGTTGTTCAAATTTAAAACTACTAAGACATCCTGCACAAGGCTCGGGACATCCGTCGTAGTCCGCGTAACAATTAGTTAAGTTTTAATGTTCAAATTTAAAACTACTAAGACATCCTGCACAAGGCTCGGGACATCCGTCGTAGTTCGCGTAACAATTAGTTAAAT
This sequence comes from Limnoperna fortunei, assembly GCA_944474755.1. NCBI lineage: Eukaryota > Metazoa > Mollusca > Bivalvia > Mytilida > Modiolidae > Limnoperna > Limnoperna fortunei. The sequence goes on from OX104116.1 coordinate 21,989,779, forward strand.
GTTTATTTTTCAATTTTAAAACTACTAAGATACCTGCATACGTCTCGGGTCAATTTTCGTTGTCCGCTAACGTACTACGTAAACATTGAACAAAACATTGAAATATCACTCAAAATCTAAATCGCAATTCTTTGTCGTCCGTTCGTTGATTTTCCTCTTCAGTTGACCTTTCTTCCTTCCACGGGTTCTCGGTTTAATGACAGTCACGAGTCCGTCTTTCGAAGTAACGGTCTTTTGGTCTGGCGGCAAATGGTTGCGGAATCTTCTAAAGAAACGTTCTCTTTCGTCAACTGTTTTGTCATCCATAGCGATTTCGACACCTGGAACTGTTTATGGCTGTCCGCTAGTCGGTACTGTCCAATTGAAACCAATGATCTGTGTAAATCCTTATATTGGGTGTCCACAATATCTCTTATAATCTGTACTAAATCCAATAACGGTTGTGATTTCCAGTCGATGGCTCGCTTCAAAACATGATTTAGGGATTCACTGTTATTATTTGTCCAACTTTTGTCAAAGAAACCGATGTGATCAACTGTTTTCCGATGTTGGTTTTATTTTGTTAATAATAACCTGTGAAATTTCGTAGATAATGTTTGTGTCCTTTGTTCCATAGTGTCGCACTTTTCTTTTCATTGTTGATAATAAGAAAAAAAAAACACCGGTTATGCTACAACATTTTTAATTTGAGGAATTACTTATAACTTATTAGAAAACAAGTTGCCATTTGACAGGGACACTATATAGGAAATAGTCAATTTGAGTTGCATTTATCGTTTTTTGATATTTTTAAACATAAATTGCATACTTTTGTGTAACTAAAAGCACAATCTTTTCATGGGTTTCGCAACACCAGCTGCTGTTCTGAATTCCAAGAGTAAATGGAGTAAAATGCAAGCCGAATCACATAGATCTAAGAATTCAATTATTAACCACATTCGCACTTGAAATCTTCAACATTACGATTATCTTTTCTCATAACATTTCTCTGTTCATAACTACAATTAATCGTTGTTTTTATGGTCTCTTGTTAACTGTCTCTGTGTAGTTTGAATAAGAAACACAATAGAAATTCTTTAACAATAGGACAATCTTGTATTTTTAAACTTTTAGAAAACTGTGTTCACTATCATGTAAGATTAACATTATTCTACACTTTATTTTACAGGCGGCATTTAATAGTTTTACATTTAGAGTAAAATTTTAATTAGTTTAAAATTAATTAATGATTTTTTATTTAAAAGGAGAAAACTGATATTTCATAAATTGTCATTCAATTTAGACCAACATGGTGATTTGCATTGTCTTGCTGATCATTTTTGCAATTTACTATATCAATCTGCTGTTTTATTTTTCAAGTTATATTATTATACCTCAATTTCATTTACAATGTTAATCTTCCATAGGCCACCGTGACATATAAGTACTGTCAAAAAAAATTTACTGTCGGAAAAATACTGTCACCTCTAAAAATATAAGGATATATCTGTGGTCCTTGGTTTTTTAATTGAAATTGTAGTTGTCTTCGGCTTACGTTTCCTCTGACATTGTTTTTTACCTTTGGTTTATCATAGATCAACACAATTGTCTAGTTCTTTCTCGTCTTTTATTATTTGACAGAACGAGACTGTGGAGATATATGTTATAAGACTTTGATAAAATCCAGCTTATATTACTTTCTTTAACGGTATTTAAAACAATCTTGATTTGAGAAAATTGTATGGTTTCTTGTTGTAACTTTCTTCAAAAGATGCCGTTTTTACTGACAATAACGGTCTAACCATTTATTGTTTTGCAAAAACAATTTTTTTTTGTCGGTCGTGGGTTAATACAAACTATTGTCTGGTAATTATAAAACATAAATTACTAAGTGTTCAACAATTAATACATCAATAATTGTAATCAAAATCTTTATTACAACTTATTACAGCTCAATCATTGTGTTAATTCAAGAATTAACTCTCGCTGCATTAATCGTAATTGTTTATTTTGATAACACTTGTTATTGGTGGCCTTACGGGGTGTCAATTAACAACTGGTAGCCAAACTTCTGGCACGTGCCGACAAATTAATCGATAGCGTCTTTATTTTTCATTTTTAGAATATAATATTATATACGCTAGTAAATATTAATATCTCCTTCATTTATGTATGTCCTCATACGACCATTTATGTCATAGTCACATAAAATAAATGTATTTAAATAGATTATCTCCGTTCTCTTCGTATAGAACAGGGACAGTCTATACTAATAGACTGTCCCTGTATAGAGCGACTTTCTTCGATTTAATTTCTCAATTTGAACGTATGTCTCTTTAATTTTTATGACAAACAGTGATAACCATGAATAATAACAAATTGAAGTGATTAAACACTTAAATATCATATGAATAACAATTTTTGAAGTGGATTTCCGGCAAATCAAAGTGTATTCCGGTGGAGTCCGGTAAAAACGGTGGATTCCGGTAATTCGTTTCACCGCTTGCTGTCTTATTCACCACTAAAGTAAAAGTTTCATTATCATGATTAAAGAAAAAAATATTACACCAAAATGTTTAGAGAATTTGTAATAACCGAAAAGTAAAATTTTGAATTACTCTTTACACTGCCGGCCAATCTTATGAATGCAGTGCTTTGAAATTATCCCATGTAAACCTGAAATAAAAAAAGAAAAAATAATACATAATTTGTGTGAAATACACTCTTTAAATAACCGAAAAGTAAAATGTTCAATTATTCTTTACACTGCCGGCCAATTATTGCGTCCTTATGAATGCGTTGCTATGAAATTAGCTCTTAATTGGTTTTTTTAAATTTTATTAATAAACCAACTAAGTGCCTTTCTCAAGGCAACGAGAAAAGCAAGATATCCAGTTTCATTGAAATGGACACCGTCTGCCGCTTCATGGTCCGGCCTGTATACATTAATAGGTTTGAAAAAGTAAACAAAATTGAGAGCTTTTTCTCTTATACATTTCATTTACTTCGTCCCGCCGTTTACTGTATACATCGGCCGTACAATGACGCGGCTTTGAACGTTTGAGAACTGACATGAATATCAGTGCAACATTCCATTTGTGGCATATTGCAATGAAGCGATCCAGTTCATTCCCAAACGTTTTACTGTCAAATAATTTGCTTGCAGTCGTTGCCGCCTATCTGACATATTACCACATCAGTCAAATAATGCAGAAAAAGTCCTGCTTCCACTGCAGTAGTCAACTTACTGACAGCACCACCAGGGTAGCCATTAATGTTAACCGAGACCTTTCCACGACAGTTGTTGGGATCCTGCCATTTGTGGGGTTTCCCATTGCTGTCTCACAACATTCTCATGTTCTCTACAAAGCTATGCCCTAGAATCAAAACGTTCAATATCTTACCTGACACTCTACCACAAGCAAACAGTCCTTGCAGCTGAAATAATACAGGCGAAGGATGCCAAGACGGCGAAAGCATTAGGCAAGATGATTCGGCCAAGTCAGTCTTGGGAAGACGTAAAGCCAACAATTATGGCAGAAATCTTAAAGATAAAATATGTCCAGTGTCAACAGTTTAGAGACCCTCTCTACTGTGTCTTGTGTTTTTGTTCTAGTATGTATTATCTCCAGATTTTTCAATTGCTCCTTATTTAGATGTAACATCCCAGAACATTTTTATTTCATAACACAGTATACAAAGAGATCCCAACAAAGACAACAGGTCATTAAATTTTATTGCTCTTTGTTTGCATATATTCATAAACAAAAAATTGCAACTCTTTCAATGTACATAGACTGAAAATTCATTACAGTTGTTTGATAATAAGAAATATGTCTCTGCAGTCTTCTATTTTGTCTTTTTGTGATTATAACCAGTTTTTCTTTTTTTAAATTGATGAAACTTTGTTGAAATGTCCATTCTGAAATTAAAAATTAAATAAATACAAAAATAAATCATTTGTCTGTATTACCATTTTCAATATACTGTAATTTCTACTGACAGCACTTTTAGTACTTTTATTGCAATGAATTGGAGTGCTCTCCCCTAGCTATTTGAGCTAATATAGGACGTATCGGGAGGTTACAAAAATCGATTCTGTGGGATAAAGCGTAATTATTTTTTCACAAATATTGGATTATTATCATAATATATGGTAATATCTATCATTTCTGAGTTGTTTTCACCACAGATATGGTTGTTTTTACACTATTCCACGTTGTTTTTACACTTTCGATGTACCGTATAATTAGAACATGACAATTAATAGCTAATATATTAACCACAGGCACTTGGGGTCAGGAAAATTTTTTTATGGAATAAAATGCCAATAAATGAGTTTATAGTGTGTATTCACTCGTTTGGTAACTAGTCTGACATGTCTCATTGTGAAATATTGCCCACAGAAAAATAATACATTTCTCTTTATTATATAACGACATACATGTAATAAAGAGAAATGTATTATTTTTCTGGGGCCCTTAATTGGAAATAAAGAATTTGAATTTGAATTTGAATTTATTTAACTATAAAAATCTAGTAACGTTCGTTCTACCTAACAATTTTTTAAAAATTTGAATATATGCTATATGGTTTCGGATAGTTTATATGTAAGTACGGTTGTTCATGTCAGTAAATGGAAATTGTGGAAATATATAGGTGATTAATTAAAAAATATTATTTTCACTATTACATTTTAATTAATTAAATGTTTTGTTACATCTGGGTTATTCATGTAAACAGGAACAACTAAAACCACCTGAATGTAGATGTATATTTGTTTGGCAAGGACTATGGAACTAGTTCATTAAATAAATGTGCGAACAAGCCAGTGATTTATTTTAACTTAATTGGATTTAACCTGTAGATGTCGAAAATGCATGGGCTAAAATGAATTAGAACCCTCTGTAGAAAAATTAGGCAGTGGTTCCCTACATCTGTTTATCCCACCGGTCGGGGGAATTAATAAATTAGTATTTGCAAAAAATAAACTTATTATGACAAAAGTCTTTCTGGATTGCTTACATTATGTGAGCACTTTAAGAATATTTAATATTTACACCTATATATTACTGACGACTTTGGGGCAACGGAACTGGCAAACGACTGTCGTGACTGTATTAAAGATCGATTCATTATTAGCCGTAACTTGCATTTTATAACAAATATGGGAATACCTCTTATTCTGAAATTAACACCACTGTAAATTTCATTTTCTGCGAATATAGCTGAAATATACTGAAGTCTCAGGACCTTCAAAGATATTTTTAATTCGCAATAACACAAATTTTTGAATTCGAGATCACGTATTTTTGCATAATAACGACTTTCTTTTGGTGGGGTTTAGCACAGCTAGAATGTTAGTTGATCCAGACAGTTCTGTCGAAAAGGGGGGGGTATTTTCTGTTAATGTGTTTTTGACATATTTACAGGTGTGTTAACTGTTTTTTTTAAATAAAGCAACTGATAACTGTTTTCAACCATTAGCTGTTATCTGTTTGGTAAAAAAAATGACGTTGTTAACTGTTTTAATGAAAATAAAACCCTGTTTGCTGTTAATCGTTACACTTCGATGAGATTGTGCTGTTATCCATTTTTGAACTCACTGTTTTCTGTTTTCAGATGCAAATTGCTGTTATCCGTTTTCATTATTTTAAATCTACTGTGAAAAAAAGTTTACCTGTTAAATATACATACAATTTAAATAAAATTAAATCTTTTACTCGCTCCCCCCTTTTTGCTATGGTCGCTGCGTGTAGCTAGCAAAAAGGGGGAGCAAATGAAAGGTTTAATTTTAATTAGATTGATATACATACCAATAACGTATATCATCTTGCCACGTCACGTGGACTAACATATAATTAAATAATGTTTTGAAATATTTTGAATGCCACCAAAATATTCTTTATTGGTATGTTCTACTTTTAAAACGAAGTTTATATCAAAGAGTTATTTCAACCAACGTTCATAAAATCGAAGAGAGCTTCCACTCAGCACATTCGTGGTTTCCACGGTATATTACTGAAGCTACAAAGGCATGTTGTTGCTTAACGTCACTGACAATCCGACGCTTGAACACGAATTCATACTAAGCCAGGTTACTACCTAATGTTCGTTTGTATTTAAAATCTGATTATTATTATTATAATTATTCATATACTCCTAGAATCCTCTGCTGTCTAAAGGTTTTTTTTTAATTTTGATGGGAACATGGGGCTCCCAGCGTTGGACGGCAGAGGATTCTCGGACTATTCATATACGTGACTTATAGTTAATCATTTATAGTAAGGTACGGCTTATTATGAATTATCTTACTGGATGCCTGCTCATGCACGTTTCATATCCGGGCCATTGACAGCAACAATTATATTACAGGAACAGTCTTATATTATGCATCATTATCATAAATTGTGGATAAAAACGACATTTCCTTTCTGTTAATACACGTGCATGTATTTAGTAAAAATTCATAGCACTTAAATTTAGTTTCTTCTTACAACTTCAGTAGGGTACTGCTTTCTGCGTGCACGTGTCCTTTTTAGAATCGAACAGCTAACAGTGGTAACATTTTGTGTTGATTCATTTAAGAGCATGTCGAGATCCTTTAATTATACATATATCAAATCTACAATATTGATGACTAATGGTCGCATGTATCTCTGCCGTCTTTTTAAAAAAGAAAACATGTCATAAATGATTAACAATATAAAACTCGACAAAATGATACCCCCACCCACTTACTAATTTTACACCTGTATCATAACTAAAATAGAATTACATTATTATAGAAGTGGAATTGTGGAAGACACCTATGATGCCCTAAATCCGCTTTGAAAAATGTGTATTTTACTTGACAGTGAAGACGTAGAACCATGGAAATGTTTTGTCTACGATACACCAATGATTTCCCCAGCATGTGCGTGGAGGAATATCAAATGGTAAAGACTGAAAATGTGTGTGCTAGAAAGAAATGTCTACCTTAGTAGATTCTTGGTTAATGAAAGTATACAGTTTTTGCTTTAATGTACATTATAACAACTATTGTGTTGATGAAATTTCCTAAGTCCAAGGCTCTGATATCTGTAAAAATCCTCGGCCGTCCAACGCTTTTTTTGTGTCCCACGCAAAAAAGCGTTGACGGCAGATAATTTTCGGACTGGAATTTCATTCAACAAATAAGATAATGACCTCTTGATCTTTAACTTATCACACTCACATATCAAATGTCAGCAAGATATATGTAAGCGTTTACTAAAATTCCCGGAAATTTATTATTCTGATGACATTTCCAAAGCCAATTTCCGTAAAAATCAGCGGAGCGGATTTAAACTTAATCTTATCACTTTGGAGCAGGACTTGCACCAAAAATCAGCTAAATATCTACCAGCGTTTACAAAAAGTTCGGTTAACATATGGATTATAAAAATCTACGCTAGAACGGTTTTACTATTGAGGAGTTTTCATGTGTTTACGCTATCGAATAGGTAAAGGTTGCAGTGTCAGTCTTCATACAAGTGGGGAAAAATAAAAATGTCTCTCCTGCATCCGCATCAGTGAAAAAACCTACTACTTCATGACAAACGTGCACGTAAATGGCATTAAATTGTTGTCAGGCGACACCTACCAGACTGTTATATGTACTATTCATAAGCAACCTATATATACTAAATATTGTCATGCATGGTTACAGAGGAACTGAACTAATCCAAAAACTTAAACGTATAGTCACAGGACCGTGAAGTTTAGGTCAAGGTCACGTCTGGCAAGTACTCATTGTAAAATTATACCACTGGACCAAATTTTATGACCCTAGGGCTTAAGCTTAAACATATATAAAGCAAAATGTTGTGTTAACGCTGCTGTCGGAAACCCATAAATCTCGCCTTTAGACTTTCATTACAGGCGAGACAAAAAACTGTTTAGCATTCAGAATCATAAATTAAAATTGATCTTTTACTCCAGTAGAGTAACATTTAATATAGTAACTCCGTCACCATATGTGACATGAATTTCTTAATTTCTACAACATTAGTAAATATTTACAGTATATTGATTACACAGATGTCAAAATAGAAAACATCCATATATAACGTTCAGAGGTAGGACTAATTCCCCTTATAACACAAATTGAAAACTTAAGTAAGAAAGCCCTTATATATCACATTCTACTGTAGATGTCTTCACAAAGTTTGCAATATATTGCAATTACCAGGAAACATGAATTGCAATTAAAATCCTAAAATAGCTCAATTTCGTGAAAACAGTAGTTACTCATCTGTCACTCTTTTTCTAGATTCATATTTTATAGTTTTTTTTTAATTTAATTATTCTGCAGTTTATCCATTCTGTCGCAGATTTAAAATCGTACAATCGTGGAAAGTACCAGAAACATACCAACATTATTCAACAATGTGACACTCAAAAAGAGGTGGGTGAAAACATATTGCGTTCTCGTTTGCTTGAACGGACTTTCTTTGTTGTAGCCCATTCTACGGATTTTTTTCCGAGCGAACTAAATCGTTCTCTCACCGTATGATCATGTTCATTATCTGGGAATTCGTGATTTTCATTTGAACTTGATTCTATCCATTTATATGAATCATCTTTATTTTCCCGAATTTGACGACCTCTTTTTAAGGTTTTAATGTCCTCCGAATTTGTTGTCTTTACAAGGGAATTGTCTTCCTCAGAACTTTTCGTCTGAATCGAGCTTGATGATTGGGTTCGTCTTAAGCCCTTTTTTTCGTTTGATTGAATCCGAACAGATTTTTCTTCAACTTTATCCTGAGAATCAAATTCGTTTGTAAATATTTTTTGAATTTTTTTTAGACAACCCGCAGAGCTCGAATGTTTTAACCCTTCAGTAGCCCTAAAAATACCACCACTAACACGTGGAATGTTTTGGAACAAATCACTTTCAGAAAGCTCGTACATATCTGGTGAATCCCAGTTATCATTCAAGTTTTTTAGATGTGAAACAGTTGTATCAAGTGTGTTTAAATCTTTTTTAGTTGTTTTACCCCGAATACTCAGCGTCGACTGCATATCGCCTATACTTATCGGTTTAAACACCCCAGACGATTGACGACGATACATGTATGTTGATCGTTTTTCACCTAAATAGTTTTCATATTTATTGTTCAATTCCAGAAACGATTCATTAAGGTCAGCATTATACCCCTTTGGTAACCTGGGGTCAGCTTCACCATTTGTCAGTTCCGTCAAACCTGTTGAGTGACAACGACCGCCTTTAATTGACGTGGTTTCAATCCAGTATGGGTCAAATGTGTTAAGATCTGAAATAACATTCGCAGTCAATCCTAACTTTTTAACTTCTTCAGATATACCACGTGCAGACTTAGGCTCGTCTTTGCTTGTTAATTTATCTGTCAGACTACTCGTGCTCGAGAACGAACCTGCTCCAGATATGACGGGATCTTCAGATATATCACGTGCAGACTTACGCTCGTCGTTACTTGTACATTTATCTGTCAGACTACTCGTGCTTGAGAAAGAACCTGCTCCAGATAAGACGGGATCTTCAGATATACCACGTACAGACTTATGCTCATCGTTGCTTGTATATTTATCTGTCAGACTACTCGTGCTTGAGTACGAACCTGCTCCAGATATGATGGGATCTACAAAATACATTTAACACCTTGTCACTCATGCAAAACGGATCAAAGATATAGTGTAAGGGCGGGCCGAAAGGTCTTGAGGAACGCATAGTCATGGTGGGGCGTCATGGTAACTCCGCCCGCTGAAGTTCAGGAGATTATAGGGTATTTTAACTAAGTTTGATAATTAAAAGTTATCATAAACAATTTCTTTTATTCAAATTCTGCATATCTATATAGTTAGACAATTTTTGATACTAGTAGTAGTTTAGGGCCCCTAAGTTTCGACCCAAAATTGTAAAACGATATTCCTATATAATACTCAAGAAACTTGATACAAAGTGTCATTTAAAAATGACACCTTTGATCAAGTTTCTCACTATTACGTGTTATGCCAATGCTCTCCTTAGTGTACTAGTTAACTATAGTTTTTTTTACTATTTCACACAAAATCTCACTGGAGTTTTAAAACATTGCATGCATCTTCGTTTCTCACTCTTCATTGTTCCTGCTTTAGATGCCATACCTTATAAACCCCTTACTCGATAATTAAATGAACAAATAATAATAAAAGTATTTAATCAACACAAGTGTTGCTCTTCACCGATGGCAACAGTTCTTGATCTCTTTAGCTAGTTTTCGATGTACGTTCTGTAATGAAACTGGCAGACAAATTTAAGAGCGAGACGATATTTTATGGTCACATTAATATCACGTATATAACAACATCACTTAACATAGCGTAACCTTGTTCTCATTTAAATACAATTTGGTAAACAATATCAAGTTCACAACCCTTTAATACAAGCTTATAACAATCATTTTATATTAATTTTATTTATTTGTCAATATGTGACGATATAGATACAAAAGATGTTTAGGAGGAATTCACAGTGTATAAACTACACCAACACACTCACAAACTCGAGTGTCGTGTAAAGCTTGTGAGTGAATTAGCAAGTTCATGTACCGATATCCATAAAACAGCTTTTATTCCTTATAATTCCACCTATTCAAGGATCTATTTAAATGACGTCAATGAACACAACATGAGTTCAATTCACTGAAAAAGAAACAATCGATATGGTGTAATTACTGTTTCTGGGCCACCGTCTGCAGCACAGTGGCGTTGCTGACGTTGCTGTCACATGGTGCGGTAAACTCCCAAATTTCCACCATAGATTTTTTTCATAGAAAAAGTCAACAATATACAAATTATCTTTTTTTGTTTTGGTTCCATCCCTCTAAGATGGTGTCACCCGTTGCAATTCGCACCCTCCAACCCCGACCCGCCTAGTTACGCCAATGCATTATCAGTGGCATTTGTTTCACTCAACCGCGGAATCTGTTCAACTTATACCTTCATTTTCTTCAGGAATAACACTTGTTAATCTCCCATGCAGAGAAAATAATGCAGAAGGCCTTGAAAGCTGGTCCCAACCAATTAATCCATTGCTGTTCGAGAAGTTCTGACCTTCTAGAAAGTTGTCATCGTCGCCTAAGGAAAATGTAGTTGGTCCTTTATGTTGCAGGGCTTTGGTAGGTATAATTTCCATTGTTGCAGTGCTGAAAGTTCAATGTTGATGTTAAAGTACAAATTTCTAACTATAATAGTACTTTCTAGTTGGAAAGGTAAACGGTATGACTCGAAGTAATAGGTTATATGAACTATAAAATGTTTGTGGACACATTTGTTACATAAAGATAAAAAAAAAGATAAAAAAAACAAAAACTATCAACAGTAAATAGTTGTTTCGGTTAAAGTAAACTTGAAAAGTATGTATATACTAAGTGTCAGAATTAAAATTAAAAGGTTATTCTAGTTTCTTAGACTCCTAATTAGCAGCCTACAATCTTATTTGCAGTGAATTCGAGCTGAGAGAGGGAGCAAGTTTCCTATAGCTTCTACATAATCTATAAAATGCAAAGACCATGCAGAGATCATTTATTTAACTGAAATTAAAAAAACAATATCCTAAGTTCCTGAACGAATGTTTCTCTAGTAAGTATTTGCCCTAACCTCTTTCCGATGAAATCTTGACAATATAATAAATGGGTCTAATTTTACATTAAAATGTATTTTTCTAAGCTTGTTAGTCTAACGCCATTTTTAGCAATTTCTTCGGCTATATCATGGCGTCCAATTCATTGGGAAAGTAGCCGGAGTACCAGAAGAAACCCCCGACCTTCTGTGTATTATTCAAGCTACAAGTCTAGAAGATTCACTTTAGCCAAGTGAAAGATCATCCCCGGGTAGAGGATGGTTTGTACAATGTATAGAAGTTTTAAGTTCAGTTAAAGTGAGAAGGTTCAAGATCAATATTTTATTACTTGTTTATGTCATTTATTGATGTTGACACTCAATGATCAAGGCCATTCGTTGGTCAGTCTGTGTCTATAGTCTTAACAAAAACACCGTCTTTTGTATCGTTGCATAATCTTCTAGACTTGTATATTATTTTTTGTTTATGGTGTATCGTCATGTTTAGACCTTCATATACATAATATACAAGTCTTGAAGATTGTATATCGTATTTTAGAAAAAATATACTAAATTCCAGCACAGTAAAATTGCAAATATATCTAGCTTTGTTTGCAGTACACATAAAGTCCACAACACCCGTGTTTTTACACGTATATTGACCAATATGTCTCATTACCTATGCGACCATTCTGTACAAATGATGTTGTTTACACAAATTTAGAAGTAAATTTCTAAAATTATTCTTGGGTTTGTGTAGATTATTCCTACCAAAGGTATCTTCTAATCTAATAAGCAAGGTACAGACTTATCATATACAAAATCAAAATTATTTGTGGTTTCATTATCGTCTAGAGTAAAAATTCTTGCAAACTTCCGGTTCTGATATTGATGTGGTATGTCAGAACAATATATTTTGAAAAAGCATGAAAAATTTCTTCTGTTCTTCTAGGCCAAGTCACAATTTAAATGTCAGATCCAAACAGCTGTTCAGATCTATATTTAGAACTGAATTAACAACAGGTATATAAATATTGTGTTAGCTATAAAATGACTTATAATAATCTTGCGGTTTTGATTTTAACAGATGCAACCTCTTTGTGACGTACCAACGGTCTCTCCAGTCTTATAAACAATTATTAGTTTTATGAGTACTTTTAATTTGAATTTTCACATTATGAAACATGAACGGTTGTTTACATGCGAACGGGCTTTAACATTGAACTTGACCTGCATACGAAGATCACTGACCTTGAGTTGAACTGTAAGGCTAACAACATGTGTTACAAAGGCAACAAAGAAAGAGATATTTTATGATGTGTTTCGCAGGGTTAACTCACTATCACCATATTGAATATAAAGGCAAACATTAAACCCCTCAACCTGGAACTAGTATAACTAACTTATTTATTTATTTATTCCTTTATCAACCTATTTGTTATTAAATTCGCCCAATCTAATTAAAATTCAATCTTTCACTTGCTCCCCCTTTTTGTTATACGCAGCGACCATAGCAAAATAGGGGGGGGGGGGGGCAAGTGAAAGATTTAATTTTAATTAGATTGTAAATTCGTCGATACTCTTCGAGACACATTAAGTTTGAAAATTATATATAACAATTTTCCACATACATACTGAACCTTTTTGCTGTTAGAGTAAATTTGTAATTATTAACCTTTTCCAAACTATAAGTGGATAGTGTAGAAAGTATTTATAATAAAAACCTAACTCCCTTATAGTTAAAAAAAAATAACAATTACCAGCGGCTAGTCTACGAGGGGGGAAGGTAGCCAAGTAAAAAAATGAACCGTTAATTGCAAAAATTCAGCACTTAAATATTAGAGGTTGGATATTTGATTGACATCATTTTCCACCAATATAAAAAAATACTAAAATATATAACAATATACGAAATTAGGACCAATACTAAAACAATTGAATCACAAAGTAAATATTGCTTACCTGACTTCCAAAAATAAAAATTTCTATCATTTACATCGTGTAGCCCCGTATTATGTTGACTGCAATCGATACGAAAGGCAATGTAGTTCAAGGAAAGGTCAAGCCAGTTACGACCAATTGCGTAAATAGATTTTTAGTAACCACGTATAAATATTTTAAAAGTATATCATTAAGGCTTTCCACTTTCCGAGTGGAAAGACTTACTGTTATTAGTCTGTTTCTTATTATTAAGGCTTTCCACTTTCCAGTGGAAAGCCTTCTTGTTATTCTTCTGTTTCTTATTATTAAGGCTTTCCACTTTCCGAGTGGAAAGCCTTCCTGTTATTTGTCTGTTTATTAAGGCTTTCCACTTTCCAGTGGAAAGACTTACTGTTATTAGTCTGTTTCTTATTATTATTATTATTCTTATTTTTTTTCCGCCAACTTTTTTTCCTTATTATAAATTTTGTTTCGCGACATGTCGTAAAGACATTTTGTACTATGAATGTATGAGACATTACGCTTTCGCAGTTAACCCTGTCACACCGAACACTTTTTCTTTACGGAGTTATTTCCCTTGTCACAAAAAAGCTTATGTACAGATAAACTTTGAAACCGTAAAAGATTTTGTAATAAAAGTTGTTGCAAAATGGTCAGCTATTGATTGCGACAATTTGTTACATATCGCGCAAAGTATTTTGACGACTCCTTGTTGGAGTTATTTCCCTTTATTTATTGGAAGTACGATTTGTACCATAGTAACTCATGAACCAGAGGTGATAGAGACTAGATATTTCACAGTTGGTCATCATTGAACTTGACTTTGAAAAAGGTCACAAGGTCAAAGGTCAAGGTCACGTTCTAATTTTTGACATTGTGTTGTGTACAGATCTCCTCCTTTACTATAATAGATAGAGAATTGAAACCTTTACCAAAATGTGTATCATATTAAGATCTTGAATCGTCACTTTTTTTATTTGACATTTTTATTAGAGTTATCTCCCCTAGACCACTAAAATATATTGCGAGTTGCATTATATCACTTTATCTCAGTAACTATAATAGATATTAATATGAAACCTTATATCATTAGTCATCATTTACCTTGACCTTGAAAATGGACTCAAGGTCAAAGGTCAAGGTCACTTTTGAAATTTTGGCATTGTCTTGTCATCGCTATTCCTTTGAAACGGTAAAAGATAGGCTATAAGTTGTAATGGATAAAATGTTGGTCTCATGAAGGCGCAACTTTTTTCTATTTGGAGGGTAAGGATCCGGCTTCATCTTATAGGAGTTATGCCCCATTACAACCATTGATAATTAGTTTTTCATTAATTGCTTATCAACTATTGATAGTAGAGGCATGGAGTCTTTACTATAGATCATTAGGACCCTTGACCTTGAAAACAAATACAAGGTCAAAGGTCAAGGTCATTTCTTTTTTTTTGAATATATTATAAGTAGTCATATCTCAATGACTACAAGAGATATTGGCATGAAATCTTCAATGTTGATCACTGTTGACCTTCAGCATGGTCAAGGTCATGCTGTAAGAGTCAAGGTCAAAGTCCTTTTTAAATGTTTTTCATGGTACTATGTATTTTGAATGCCTTATTCTTTTTTAGTTACGTATATTTCTTAGCTTTTTAGTTTCTAGGTCATTTATTTAAGGTCTTCTTTTAGAGTGGAAAGCCTATTAATCGTTCGGTAGAACGATTGAACCTATATTTATTATTATTATTCTTTTTTTTCCGCCAAGTTTTCTTTTCCCATTATAAATTTTGTTTCGCGACATGTCGTAAAGACATTTTGTACTATGGATGTATGAGACATTACGCTTTCGCAGTTAACCCTGGCTCACCGAACACTTGTTCTTTACGGAGTTATCTCCCCTGTTACAGAAAAGCTTGTGTGCAGATAAACTATGAAACCGTAAAAGATTTCGCAATAAAAGTTGTTGCAAAATGGTCAGCTATGGATTGCGACAATTTGTTACATATCGCGCAAAGTATTTTGACGACTCCTTGTAGGAGTTATTTCCCCTTATTTATTGGAAGTACAATTTGTACCATTGTAACTCATGAACCAGAGGTGATATAGACTAGATATTTCACAGTTGGTCATCATTGACCTTGACCTTGAAAAAGGTCACAAGGTCAAAGGTCAAGGTCATGTTCTAATTTTTGACACTTGGTTGTGTGCAGATCTCCTCCTTTACTATAATAGATAGAGAACTGAAACCTTTACCAAAATGTGTATCATATTGAGATCTTGAATCGTCACTTTTTTTATTTGACATTTTTATAAGAGTTATCTCCCCTAGACCAATAAAATGTATTGTGAATTGCATTATATCACTATATCTCAGTAACTATAACAGATATATATATGAAACCTTATATCATTGGTCATCATTGACCTTGACCTTGAAAATGGACACAAGGTCAAAGGTCAAGGTCACGTTTGAAATTTTGGCATTGTCTTGTCATCGCTATTACTTTGAAACGGTAAAAGATAGGCTATAAGTTATAATGGATAAAATATTGGTCTCATAAAGGCGCAACTTTTTTCTATTTAAAGGGAAAGGATCCGGCTTCATCTTATAGGAGTTATCCCCCATTACAACCATTGATAATTAGTTTTTCATTAATTACTTATCAACTATTGATAGTAGAGGCATGGGGTCTTCACTATGGATCATTAGGACCCTTGACCTTGAAAACAAATACAAGGTCAAAGGTCAAGGTCATTTTCTAATTTTTTGTATATATTATAAGTAGTCATATCTTAATGACTTTAAGAGATATTGGCATAAAATCTTCAATGTTGATCACTGTTGACCTTCAGCATGGTCAAGGTCATGCTGTAAAAGTCAAGGTCAAAGTCCTTTATAAATGTTTTTCATGGTACTATGTATTTTGAATGGCTTATTCTTTTAATGCTATTGCCTATAAGTAATATTTACGTAGATTAAAAGATGAGTTGTCAAGGTCATTCAAGTTTTCTTACGTCCTATTTTTATTATTATTCTTATTTTTTTTCCGCCAACTTATTTTCCTTATTATAAATTTTGTTTCGCAACATGTCGTAAAGACATTTTGTACTATGAATGTATGAAACATTACGCTTTCGCAGTTGACCCTGTCACACCGAACACTTTTTCTTTACGGAGTCATTTCTCTTGTCACAAAAAAGCTTGTGTACAGATAAACTTTGAAACCGTAAAAGATTTTGTAATAAATTTTGTTGCAAAATGGTCAGCTATGGATTGCGACAATTTGTTACATATCGCGCAAAGTATTTTGACGACTCCTTGTTGGAGTTATTTCCCCTTATTTATTGGAAGTACATTTTGTACCATAGTAACTCATGAACCAGAGATGATAGAGACTAGATATTTCACAGTTGGTCATCATTGACCTTGACCTTGAAAAAGGTCACAAGGTCAAAGGTCAAGGTCATGTTCTAATTTTTGACCCTTTGTTGTGTGCAGATCTCCTCCTTTACTATTATAGATAGAGAACTGAAACCTTTACCAAAATGTGTATCATATTAAGATCTTGAATCGTCACTTTTTTTATTTGACATTTTATAAGAGTTGTCTCCCCTTAGACCAATAATATGCATTGTGAGTTACATTAGATCACTATATCTCAGTAACTATAACAGATATATACATGAAACCTTATATCATTTGTCATCATTGACCTTGACCTTGAAAATGGACACAAGGTCAAAGGTCAAGGTCACGTTTGAAATTTTGACATTGTCTCGCCATCGCTATTCCCTTGAAACGGTAAAAGATAGGCAATAACTTGTAATAGGTAAAATGTCAACTTTCACCTTGACCTTGCCCAAGGTCACAAGGTCAAAGGTCAAGGTCACCTGGGTTTCAGTACAGCGACATGTGAATTTTTGTACCTTTGGATTCGCTTTGTTTTTTTAGCTTGCTACATGTCGCAATACAATTTGGTGCCAGGCATGGGCAAAAACATGGGGAATTTTAGGGTATTCCGCCAGCCTGCAACAATAAAAGGGGGGGGGGGTGTTTCTAAGGTACCCCATCAGAATGTAGTGTGCAGATTTCATCCTAGACCACAGAGAATGGTGAAACAAAATGGACGCCAAATAGTTCGGGGATCGATGTCCTTGAATTGTCGCTACAGTAGAAATCATTCTGACGAACGATAAAAAAATTTCCAGGTCATGAAAGTTAAAGATAGGTTTTTTATGCAAAAATCGCGATTTTCAGAAAAACCATAAATCCTAGCCTTTCGAAAATGGCGCCAATCGATTTAGAATGTCGATTTTACCCCAACCAAGTATCTCGGATGTGCATAAATGTCAACAAAATCGAAAATCGGCAAAAAAAATCAAATGTCGAGACCCAATTGGTACCCCCTAGATTTCAGCGGTTGAATGTTTGTGCATTGATAAATCCTTAAAATATACATCTGAATTATGTCTTCATGAGTTGTTCTAGCTGAAACAAACATTTTTTCTACTTGAGCATTTATTTTGAAATGACATCGAGTGTCGTCCGGTATGCACGACTGCTGTATTTTACCGAACAAAGAAACGGTTTCCCTATTACAATGAATTGAAAGTAACATTCCTTTGAATTAAACTGTCAAAATAGCATCACTGTTGACGTCGCGAAACGTAATTTTGATGATACTTATATGTATATCGCGATCATATGTAATATATCCATGTTAACTGTCCAATGTCAACCCCCCAAGTGACTTGATTAAAACTAAGTCCACGATAATATAATAGCCTGGTCACGTGACATCAGACGCTGCCCACTCAGATCAAAGCGTTATATATGTATTTCATAAATAAAAATCAAAGAATTTTCTGTCTTTCTTATTTATTTCATTTGTAAATACACGAAAACAATATAAAATGTCTTTGTATTTTAAATGTAGAAAACACATAGAAGGTATATATACGTCAAAATTTGATATGTCATCAACAAGCTTCCGTGGCGCAGTGGATAGAGCGCTGAGCTGGCAATACTGACATCCTGAGTTCGATACTAGGATGTGACATGTCATTTTTGCATGGTTTTCTGCTACGTTTCACGTATATTTTGTGCAGTTATGTACTTTTATATAGAAAAAAAACATTTTTTTTTACGCTGCGGTGTAAAAAATGTCGCTTGATGTGGAAAACATGATTTTTTCTTCCGAAGGAAGAAAGGAACTTTAATTATTAAGGCTTTCCACTTTCCAGTGGAAAGACTTACTGTTATTAGTCTGTTTCTTATTATTATTAAGGCTTTCCACTTTCCGAGTGGAAAGCCTTCCTGTTATTTGTCTGTTTATTAAGGCTTTCCACTTTCCGAGTGGAAAGCCTTCTTGTTATTCTTCTGTTTCTTATTATTATTCTTATTTTTTTCCGCCAAGTTTTCTTTTCCCATTATAAATTTTGTTTCGCGACATGTCGTAAAGACATTTTGTGCTATGGATGTATGAGACATTACGCTTTCGCAGTTGACCCTGTCACACCGAACACTTGTTCTTTATGGAGTTATCTCCCCTGTTACAGAAAAGCTTGTGTGCAGATAAACTATGAAACCGTAAAAGATTTCGCTATAAAAGTTGTTGCAAAATGGTCAGCTATGGATTGCGACAATTTGTTACATATCGCGCAAAGTATTTTGACGACTCCTTGTAGGAGTTATTTCCCCTTATTTATTGGAAGTAAAATTTGTACCATTGTAACTCATGAACCAGAGGTGATATAGTCTAGATATTTCACAGTTGGTCATCATTGACCTTGACCTTGAAAAAGGTCACAAGGTCAAAGGTCAAGGTCATGTTCTAATTTTTGACCCTTGGTTGTGTGCAGATCTCCTCCTTTACTTTAATAGATAGAGAACTGACACCTTTACCAAAATGTGTATCATATTGAGATCTTGAATCGTCACTTTTTTTATTTGACATTTTTATAAGAGTTATCTCCCCTAGACCAATAAAATGTATTGTGAATTGCATTATATCACTGTATCTCAGTAACTATAACAGATATATATATGAAACCTTATATCATTGGTCATCATTGACCTTGACCTTGAAAATGGACACAAGGTCAAAGGTCAAGGTCACGTTTGAAATTTTGGCATTGTCTTGTCATCGCTAATACTTTGAAACGGTAAAAGATAGGCTATAAGTTATAATGGATAAAATGTTGGTCTCATAAAGGCGCAACTTTTTTCTATTTAAAGGGAAAGGATCCGGCTTCATCTTATAGGAGTTATCCCCCATTACAACCATTGATAATTAGTTTTTCATTAATTACTTATCAACTATTGATAGTAGAGGCATGGGGTCTTCACTATGGATCATTAGGACCCTTGACCTTGAAAACAATACAAGGTCAAAGGTCAAGGTCATTTTCTATTTTTTTGTATATATTATAAGTAGTCATATCTTAATGACTTTAAGAGATATTGGCATAAAATCTTCAATGTTGATCACTGTTGACCTTCAGCATGGTCAAGGTCATGCTGTAAAAGTCAAGGTCAAAGTCCTTTATAAATGTTTTTCATGGTACTATGTATTTTGAATGGCTTCTTCTTTTAATGCTATTGCCTATATGTAATATTTACGTAGATTTAAAGATCAGTTGTCAAGGTCATTCAAGTTTTCTTACGTCCTATTTAATGACCTTTCTTATTTTTAAAGATATCTAAATAGTTTTTTAATAATTTTTGTTTTTATTAATTGCTATAGACAAATTACGTATGTTTCTTAGCTTTTTGGTTTCAAGGTCATTTATTTAAGGTCTTCTTTTGAAGTGGAAAGCCTATTAATCGTTCTTTAGAACGATTGAACCTATATTTATTATTAAGGTTTTCCACTTTCCAGTGGAAAACCTTCTTGTAATTCGTCTGTTTATTATTATTCTTTTTTTTCCGCCAAGTTTTCTTTTTCCATTATAAATTTTGTTTCGCGACATGTCGTAAAGATATTTTGTACTATGGATGTATGAAACATTACGCTTTCGCAGTTGACCCTGGCAGACCGAACACTTATTCTTTACGGAGTTATTTCCCCTGTCATAAAAAAGCTTGTGTGCAGATTAACTTTGAAACTGTAAAAGATATCGCAATAAAAGTTGTTCCAAAATGTTCAGCGAAGGATTGCGACACTTTATAAGATATCGCATTAAAGAAATTTTCACCTTCTTATAGGAGTTATTTCCCCTTATATATTGCAAGTACATTTTTTACCATAGTAACTCATGAACCAGAGATGATAGAGACTAGATATTTCACAGTTGGTCATCATTGACCTTGACCTTGAAAAAGGTCACAAGGTCAAAGGTCAAGGTTACATTCTAATTTTTGATATTGCGTTGTGTACAGATCTCCTCCTTTACTATAATAGATAGAGAACTGAAACCTGTACCAAAATGTGTATCATATTAAGATCTTGAATCGTTACTTTTTTTATTTGACATTTTTATAAGAGTTATCTCCCCTAGACCACTGAAATGTATTGTGAATTGCATTATATCACTTTATCTCAGTAACTATAACAGATATTTATATGAAACCTTATATCATTAGTCATCATTTACCTTGACCTTGAAAATGGACTCAAGGTCAAAGGTCAAGGTCACGTTTGAAATTTTTGCATTGTCTTGTCATCGCTATTCCTTTAAAACGGTAAAATATAGGCAATAAGTTCAAATGGAAAAAATGTTGGCCTCATAAAGGCGCAACTTTTTTCTATTTAGAAGGAAAGGATCCGGCTTCATCTTATAGGAGTTATCCCCCATTACAACCATTGATAAATAGTTTTCCATTAATTGCTTATCAACTGTTGATAGTAGAGGCATGGGGTCTTCACTATAGACCATTGGGACACTTGACCTTGAAAAATACAAGGTCAAAGGTCAAGGTCATTTTCTAATTTTTTTGTATATATTATAAGTAGTCATATCTCAATGACTTTAAGAGATATTGGCATAAAATCTTCAATGTTGATCACTATTGACCTTCAGCATGGTCAAGGTCATGCTGTAAAAGTCAAGGTCAAAGTCCTTTATAAATGTTTTTCATGGTACTATGTATTTTGAATGGCTTATTCTTTTAATGCTATTGCCTATAAGGAATATTTACGTAGATTAAAAGATCAGTTATCAAGGTCATTCAAGTTTTCTTACGTCCTATTTAATGACCTTTCTTATTTTTAAAGATATCTAAATAGTTCTTTAATAATTTTTGTTCTTATTAATTGCTATAGACAAATTACGTATGTTTCTTAGCTTTTTGGTTTCAAGGTAATTTATTTAAGGTCTTCTTTTGAAGTGGAAAACCTATTAATCGTTCTTTAGAACGATTGAACCTATATTTATTATTCTTTTTTTTCCGCCAAGTTTTCTTTTCCCATTATAAATTTTGTTTCGCGACATGTCGTAAAGACATTTTGTACTATGGATGTATGAGACATTACGCTTTCGCAGTTAACCCTGGCTCACCGAACACTTGTTCTTTACGGAGTTATCTCCCCTGTTACAGAAAAGCTTGTGTGCAGATAAACTATGAAACCGTAAAAGATTTCGCAATAAAAGTTGTTGCAAAATGGTCAGCTATGGATTGCGACAATTTGTTACATATCGCGCAAAGTATTTTGACGACTCCTTGTAGGAGTTATTTCCCCTTATTTATTGGAAGTACAATTTGTACCATTGTAACTCATGAACCAGAGGTGATATAGACTAGATATTTCACAGTTGGTCATCATTGACCTTGACCTTGAAAAAGATCACAAGGTCAAAGGTCAAGGTCATGTTCTAATTTTTGACCCTTGGTTGTGTGCAGATCTCCTCCTTTACTATAATAGATAGAGAACTGAAACCTTTACCAAAATGTGTATCATATTGAGATCTTGAATCGTCACTTTTTTTATTTGACATTTTTATAAGAGTTATCTCCCCTAGACCAATAAAATGTATTGTGAATTGCATTATATCACTATATCTCAGTAACTATAACAGATATATATATGAAACCTTATATCATTGGTCATCATTGACCTTGACCTTGAAAATGGACACAAGGTCAAAGGTCAAGGTCACGTTTGAAATTTTGGCATTGTCTTGTCATCGCTATTACTTTGAAACGGTAAAAGATAGGCTATAAGTTATAATGGATAAAATGTTGGTCTCATAAAGGCGCAACTTTTTTCTATTTAAAGGGAAAGGATCCGGCTTCATCTTATAGGAGTTATCCCCCATTACAACCATTGATAATTAGTTTTTCATTAATTACTTATCAACTATTGATAGTAGAGGCATGGGGTCTTCACTATGGATCATTAGGACCCTTGACCTTGAAAACAAATACAAGGTCAAAGGTCAAGGTCATTTTCTAATTTTTTGTATATATTATAAGTAGTCATATCTTAATGACTTTAAGAGATATTGGCATAAAATCTTCAATGTTGATCACTGTTGACCTTCAGCATGGTCAAGGTCATGCTGTAAAAGTCAAGGTCAAAGTCCTTCATAAATGTTTTTCATGGTACTATGCATTTTGAATGGCTTCTTCTTTTAATGCTATTGCCTATAAGTAATATTTACGTAGATTAAAAGATCAGTTGTCAAGGTCATTCAAGTTTTCTTACGTCCTATTTAATGACCTTTCTTATTTTTAAAGATATCTAAATAGTTTTTTAATAATTTTTGTTCTTATTAATTGCTATAGACAAATTACGTATGTTTCTTAGCTGTTTGGTTTCAAGGTCATTTATTTAAGGTCTTCTTTTGAAGTGGAAAGCCTATTAATCGTTCTTTAGAACGATTGAACCTATATTTATTCTTATTTTTTTCCGCCAAGTTTTCTTTTCCCATTATAAATTTTGTTTCGCGACATGTCGTAAAGACATTTTCTACTATGGATGTATAAGACATTACGCTTTCGCAGTTGACCCTGTCACACCGAACACTTGTTCTTTACGGAGTTATCTCCCCTGTTACAAAAAAGCTTGTGTGCAGATAAACTATGAAACCGTAAAAGATTTCGCAATAAAAGTTGTTGCAAAATGGTTAGCTATGGATTGCGACAATTTGTTACATATCGCGCAAAGTATTTTGACGACTCCTTGTAGGAGTTATTTCCCCTTATTTATTGGAAGTAAAATTTGTACCATTGTAACTCATGAACCAGAGGTGATATAGACTAGATATTTCACAATTGGTCATCATTGACCTTGACCTTGAAAAAGGTCACAAGGTCAAAGGTCAAGGTCATGTTCTAATTTTTGACCCTTGGTTGTGTGCAGATCTCCTCCTTTACTATAATAGATAGAGAACTGAAACCTTTACCAAAATGTGTATCATATTGAGATCTTGAATCGTCACTTTTTTTATTTGACATTTTTATAAGAGTTATCTCCCCTAGACCAATAAAATGTATTGTGAATTGCATTATATCACTATATCTCAGTAACTATAACAGATATATATATGAAACCTTATATCATTGGTCATCATTGACCTTGACCTTGAAAATGGACACAAGGTCAAAGGTCAAGGTCACGTTTGAAATTTTGGCACTGTCTTGTCATCGCTATTACTTTGAAACGGTAAAAGATAGGCTATAAGTTATAATAGATAAAATGTTGGTCTCATAAAGGCGCAACTTTTTTCTATTTAGAGGGAAAGGATCCGGCTTCATCTTATAGGAGTTATCCCCTATTACAACCATTGATAATTAGTTTTTCATTAATTACTTATCAACTATTGATAGTAGATGCATGGGGTCTTCACTATGGATCATTAGGACCATTGACCTTGAAAACAAATACAAGGTCAAAGGTCAAGGTCATTTTCTAATTTTTTGTATATATTATAAGTAGTCATATCTTAATGACTTTAAGAGATATTGGCATAAAATCTTCAATGTTGATCACTGTTGACCTTCAGCATGGTCAAGGTCATGCTGTAAAAGTCAAGGTCAAAGTCCTTTATAAATGTTTTTCATGATACTATGTATTTTGAATGGCTTATTCTTTTAATGCTATTGCCTATAAGTAATATTTACGTAGATTAAAAGATCAATTGTCAAGGTCATTCAAGTTTTCTTACGTCCTATTTAATGACCTTTCTTATTTTTAAAGATATCTAAATAGTTTTTTAATAATTTTTGTTCTTATTAATTGCTATAGACAAATTACGTATGTTTCTTAGCTTTTTGGTTTCAAGGTCATTTATTTAAGGTCTTCTTTTGAAGTGGAAAGCCTATTAATCGTTCTTTAGAACGATTGAACCTATATTTATTATTAAGGCTTTCCACTTTCCAGTGGAAAGACTTACTGTTATTAGTCTGTTTCTTATTATTATTATTATTCTTATTTTTTTTCCGCCAACTTTTTTTTCCTTATTATAAATTTTGTTTCGCGACATGTCGTAAAGACATTTTGTACTATGAATGTATGAGACATTACGCTTTCGCAGTTAACCCTGTCACACCGAACACTTTTTCTTTACGGAGTTATTTCCCTTGTCACAAAAAAGCTTGTGTACAGATAAACTTTGAAACCGTAAAAGATTTTGTAATAAAAGTTGTTGCAAAATGGTCAGCTATTGATTGCGACAATTTGTTACATATCGCGCAAAGTATTTTGACGACTCCTTGTTGGAGTTATTTCCCTTTATTTATTGGAAGTACAATTTGTACCATAGTAACTCATGAACCAGAGGTGATAGAGAATAGATATTTCACAGTTGGTCATCATTGACCTTGACCTTGAAAAAGGTCACAAGGTCAAAGGTCAAGGTCACATTCTAATTTTTGACATTGTGTTGTGTACAGATCTCCTCCTTTACTATAATAGATAGTGAATTGAAACCTTTACCAAAATGTGTATCATATTAAGATCTTGAATCGTCACTTTTTTTATTTGACATTTTTATAAGAGTTATCTCCCCTAGACCACTAAAATATATTGTGAGTTGCATTATATCACATTATCTCAGTAACTATAATAGATATTTATATGAAACCTTATATCATTAGTCATCATTTACCTTGACCTTGAAAATGGACTCAAGGTCAAAGGTCAAGGTCACGTTTGAAATTTTTGCATTGTCTTGTCATCGCTATTCCTTTGAAACGGTAAAAGATAAGCAATAAGTTGTAATGGATAAAATGTTGGCCTCATAAAGGCGCAACTTTTTCCTATTTGGAGGGTAAGGATCCGGCTTCATCTTATAGGAGTTATGCCCCATTACAACTATTGATAATTAGTTTTTCATTAATTGCTTATCAACTATTGATAGTAGAGGCATGGAGTCTTTACTATAGATCATTAGGAACCTTGACCTTGAAAACAAATACAAGGTCAAAGGTCAAGGTCATTTTCTATTTTTTTGTATATATTATAAGTAGTCATATCTCAATGACTACAAGAGATATTGGCATGAAATCTTCAATGTTGATCACTGTTGACCTTCAGCATGGTCAATGTCATGCTGTAAGAGTCAAGGTCAAAGTCCTTTTTAAATGTTTTTCATGGTACTATGTATTTTGAATGCCTTATTCTTTTTGAGTTACGTATGTTTCTTAGCTTTTTAGTTTCAAGGTCATTTATTTAAGGTCTTCTTTTAAAGTGGAAAGCCTATTAATCGTTCGGTAGAACGATTGAACCTATATTTAAGGCTTTCCACTTTCCGAGTGGAAAGCCTTCCTGTTATTTGTCTGTTTATTATTATTATTCTTTTTTTTCCGCCAAGTTTTCTTTTCCCATTATAAATTTTGTTTCGCGACATGTCGTAAAGACATTTTGTACTATGGATGTATGAGACATTACGCTTTCGCAGTTAACCCTGGCTCACCGAACACTTGTTCTTTACGGAGTTATCTCCCCTGTTACAGAAAAGCTTGTGTGCAGATAAACTATGAAACCGTAAAAGATTTCGCAATAAAACTTTTTGCAAAATGGTCAGCTATTGATCGCGACAATTTGTTACATATCGCGCAAAGTATTTTGACGACTCCTTGCAGGAGTTATTTCCCCTTATTTATTGGAAGTACATTTTGTAGCATTGTAACTCATGAACCAGTGGTGATATAGACTAGATATTTCACAGTTGGTCATCATTGACCTTGACCTTGAAAAATGTCACAAGGTCAAAGGTCAAGGTCATGTTCTAATTTTTGACCCTTTGTTGTGTGCAGATCTCCTCCTTTACTATAATAGATAGAGAACTGAAACCTTTACCAAAATGTGTATCATATTAAGATCTTGAATCGTCACTTTTTTTATTTGACATTTTTATAAGAGTTATCTCCCCTAGACCAATAAAATATATTGTGAATTACATTATATCACCATATCTCAGTTACTATAACAGATATTTATATGAAACCTTATATCATTGGTCATCATTGACTTTGACCTTGAAAATGGACACAAGGTCAAAGGTCAAGGTCACGTTTGAAATTTTGACATTGTCTTGTCATCGCTATTGCATTGAAACGGTACAAGATAAGCTACAAGTTATAATGGATAAAATGTTCGTCTCATTAAGGCGCAACTTTTTTACATTTGGAGGGAAAGGATCCGACTTCATCTTATAGGAGTTATCCCCCATTACTACCACTGATAATTAGGTTTTCATTAATTACTTATCAACTATTGATAGTAGAGGCATTGGGTCTTCACTATAGACCAGTATGACCCTTGACCTTGAAAATAGAAACAAGGTCAAAGGTCAAGGTCATCTTATAAATTTTGGTATTTATGATAAATAGTCATTTCTTCATAATTATACGACATATTGACATAGGATCTGCACTGTTTGTCCTTTATTGACCCTCAGCATGGTCAAGGTCATATTGACAGAAGTCAAGGTCAAAACATATTTTTCGGAAATTCTGCTTTTTCGTGTAAATTAAATGGTAAATCTTAATATATGCTTTGTTTTTAAAGCATTAAGTATGCAAATATCAAAAACTTGCTGGTCAAGGGCATTTATGTCAATTAACGTCCTATTTTTTAACCTTTTTTATTTCGAAAGATAGCCGAATGGTTTTTTCTTTCGTTTGTTTTTTTTGAAAAGAAAAGCCAATTTCCATAAACCAGAGTCAATGTCAAGGTCATTTTTGCGATAAGTGGAAAGCCTATCATTTGTTCGGTAGAACCAATGAACTTATATTTATTATTCTTATTTTTTTCCGCCAAGTTTTCTTTTCCCATTATAAATTTTGTTTCGCGACATGTCGTAAAGACATTTTGTACTATGGATGTATAAGACATTACGCTTTCGCAGTTGACCCTGTCACACCGAACACTTGTTCTTTACGGAGTTATCTCCCCTGTTACAGAAAAGCTTGTGTGCAGATAAACTATGAAACCGTAAAAGATTTCGCAATAAAAGTTGTTGCAAAATGGTCAGCTATGGATTGCGACAATTTGTTACATATCGCGCAAAGTATTTTGATGACTCCTTGTAGGAGTTATTTCCCCTGATTTATTGGAAGTACAATTTGTACCATTGTAACTCATGAACCAGAGGTGATATAGACTAGATATTTCACAGTTGGTCATCATTGACCTTGACCTTGAAAAAGGTCACAAGGTCAAAGGTCAAGGTCATGTTCTAATTTTTGACACTTGGTTGTGTGCAGATCTCCTCCTTTACTATAATAGATAGAGAGCTGAAACCTTTACCAAAATGTGTATCATATTGAGATCTTGAATCGTCACTTTTTTTATTTGACATTTTTATAAGAGTTATCTCCCCTAGACCAATAAAATGTATTGTGAATTGCATTATATCACTATATCTCAGTAACTATAACAGATATATATATGAAACCTTATATCATTGGTCATCATTGACCTTGACCTTGAAAATGGACACAAGGTCAAAGGTCAAGGTCACGTTTGAAAATTTGGCATTGTCTTGTCATCGCTATTACTTTGAAACGGTAAAAGATAGGCTATAAGTTATAATGGATAAAATGTTGGTCTCATAAAGGCGCAACTTTTTTCTATTTAAAGGGGAAGGATCCGGCTTCATCTTATAGGAGTTATCCCCCATTACAACCATTGATAATTAGTTTTTCATTAATTACTTATCAACTATTGATAGTAGAGGCATGGGGTCTTCACTATGGATCATTAGGACCCTTGACCTTGAAAACAAATACAAGGTCAAAGGTCAAGGTCATTTTCTAATTTTTTGTATATATTATAAGTAGTCATATCTTAATGACTTTAAGAGATATTGGCATAAAATCTTCAATGTTGATCACTGTTGACCTTCAGCATGGTCAAGGTCATGCTGTGAAAGTCAAGGTCAAAGTCCTTTATAAATGTTTTTCATGGTACTATGTATTTTGAATGGCTTATTCTTTTAATGCTATTGCCTATAAGTAATATTTACGTAGATTAAAAGATCAGTTGTCAAGGTCATTCAAGTTTTCTTACGTCCTATTTAATGACCTTTCTTATTTTTAAAGATATCTAAATAGTTTTTTTAATAATTTTTGTTCTTATTAATTGGTATAGACAAATTACGTATGTTTCTTAGCTTTTTGGTTTCAAGGTCATTTATTTAAGGTCTTCTTTTGAAGTGGAAAGCCTATTAATCGTTCTTTAGAACGATTGAACCTATATTTAAGGCTTTCCACTTTCCGAGTGGAAAGACTTACTGTTATTAGTCTGTTTCTTATTATTAAGGCTTTCCACTTCCGAGTGGAATGCCTTACTGTTATTAGTCTGTTTCTTATTATTCTTATTTTTTTTCCGCCAAGTTTTGTTATCCCATTATAAATTTTGTTTCGCGACATGTCGTAAAGACATTTTGTACTATGAATGTATGAGACATTACGCATTCGCAGTTAACCCTGGCAGACCGAACACTTTTTCTTTACGGAGTTATTTCCCCTGTCATAAAAAAGCTTGTGTGCAGATAAACTTTGAAACCGCAAAAGATGTCGCAATGAAAGTTGTTCCAAAATGTTCAGCGAAGGATTGCGACACTTTATAACATATCGCAGTGAAGAATTTTTCACCTTCTTATAGGAGTTATTTCCCCTTATTTATTGGAAGTAAAATTTGTACCATTGTAACCCATGAACCAGAGGTGATATAGACTAGATATTTCACAGTTGGTCATCATTGACCTTGACCTTGAAAAAGGTCACAAGGTCAAAGGTCAAGGTCATGTTCTAATTTTTGACCCTTGGTTGTGTGCAGATCTTCTCCTTTACTATAATAGATAGAGAACTGAAACCTTTACCAAAATGTGTATCATATTAAGATCTTGAATCGTCACTTTTTTTATTTGACATTTTATAAGAGTTGTCTCCCCTTAGACCAATAATATGCATTGTGAGTTACATTAGATCACTATATCTCAGTAACTATAACAGACATATACATGAAACCTTATATCATTGGTCATCATTGACCTTGACCTTGAAAATGGACACAAGGTCAAAGGTCAAGGTCACGTTTGAAATTTTGACATTGTCTCGCCATCGCTATTCCCTTGAAACGGTAAAAGATAGGCAATAACTTGTAATAGGTAAAATGTCAACTTTCACCTTGACCTTGCCCAAGGTCATAAGGTCAAAGGTCAAGGTCACCTGTGTTTCAGCACAGCGACATGTGAATTTTTGTACCTTTCGATTCGCTTTGTATTTTTTAGCTTGCTACATGTCGCAATGAAATTTTGTGCCAGGCATGGGAAAAAACATGGGGAATTTTAGGGTATTCCGCCAGCCTGCAAAAATAAAGGGGGGGGGTGTTTCTAAGGGGACCCCATAAGAATGTAGTGTGCAGATTTCATCCTAGACCACAGAGAATGGTGAAACAAAATGGACGCCAAATCGTTCGGGGATTGATGTCCCTAAATTGCCGCTACCGTAGAAATCGTTCTGACGAACGATAAAAAAATGTCCAGGTCATGAAAGTTGAAGATAGGTTTTTTATGCAAAAATCGCAATTTTCAGAAAAACCATAAGTCCTAGCTTTTCGAAAATGGTGCCAATCGATTTAGAATGTCGATTTTACCCCAACCATGTATCTCGGATGTGCATAAATGTCAACAAACTCGAAAATCGGCAGAAAAAATCAAATGTCGAGACCCCATCGGGACCCCTTAGATTTCATCGCTTGAATTTTTGTGCATTGATTAATCCTTGAAATATACATCTGAATTGTGTCTTCGTGAGTTGTTCTAGCTGAAACAAACATTTTTTCTACTTGCATTTATTTTGAAATGACAATAAAATGCGCGCGATCGAGTGTCGTTTGGTACGTACGATTGCTGTATTTCACCGAAGAAAAATCCGTTTTTCCTTTTACAATGAATTGAAAGTAACATTAAACTGTCAAAATTGCATCATTGTTGACGGCGATCATATGTATACAGTACGTATGACGCCTGTTTTCTATTTTTTTTTTTTTTTTTTATAAGTCCACGATAATATATAGCATTGTCACGTGACATCAGACGTCTCGACCAGTCAAATCAATGTGTTCTATTTGTATTTCATAAATAAAAATCATAGAATTTTCTGTCTTTCTTATTTATTTCATTTGTAAATACACGAAAACATTACAAAATATCTTTGTATTTTAAATGTAGAAAACACATAGAAGGTATATATACGTCAAAATTTGACTTTCTGCATATCGTCTTCCGTGGTCCAGTGGTATCAACGAGGGCTGGCAAGACTGATATCGTCGGTTCGAGCCTAGGATGTGACATATGATTTTTGCATGGTTTTCTGCTACGTTTCACGTATATTTTATGCAGTTATGGTTTTTTATATAGAAAAAACCAAAAAAAACTGAAATTTTTTTACGCCGCGGTGTAAAAAATGTCGATGGAAGTGGTAAGCCATGATTATTTGTGGCGAAGTCACAAATGAACCTATATTATTAAGGCTTTCCACTTCCGAGTGGAATGCCTTACTGTTATTAGTCTGTTTCTTATTAAGGCTTTCCACTTTCCAGTGGAAAGACTTATTGTTATTAGTCTGTTTCTTATTATTATTAAGGCTTTCCACTTTCCAGTGGAAAGACTTATTGTTATTAGTCTGTTTCTTATTATTAAGGCTTTCCACTTTCCGAGTGGAAAGCCTTCCTGTTATTTGTCTGTTTATTATTATTATTCTTTTTTTTCCGCCAAGTTTTCTTTTCCCATTATAAATTTTGTTTCGCGACATGTCGTAAAGACATTTTGTACTATGGATGTATGAGACATTACGCTTTCGCAGTTAACCCTGGCTCACCGAACACTTGTTCTTTACGGAGTTATCTCCCCTGTTACAGAAAAGCTTGTGTGCAGATAAACTATGAAACCGTAAAAGATTTCGCAATAAAACTTTTTGCAAAATGGTCAGCTATTGATCGCGACAATTTGTTACATATCGCGCAAAGTATTTTGACGACTCCTTCCAGGAGTTATTTCCCCTTATTTATTGGAAGTACATTTTGTAGCATTGTAACTCATGAACCAGAGGTGATAGAGACTAGATATTTCACAGTTGGTCATCATTGACCTTGACCTTGAAAAAGGTCACAAGGTCAAAGGTCAAGGTCATGTTCTAATTTTTGACCCTTTGTTGTGTGCAGATCTCCTCCTTTACTATAATAGATAGAGAACTGAAACCTTTACCA
The DNA here is from genome assembly GCA_944474755.1 of Limnoperna fortunei. Classification (NCBI taxonomy): domain Eukaryota; kingdom Metazoa; phylum Mollusca; class Bivalvia; order Mytilida; family Modiolidae; genus Limnoperna; species Limnoperna fortunei. The sequence continues at coordinate 22,021,956 of OX104116.1, forward strand.
AAATGTGTATCATATTAAGATCTTGAATCGTCACTTTTTTTATTTGACATTTTTATAAGATTTATCTCCCCTAGACCAATAAAATATATTGTGAATTACATTATATCACCATATCTCAGTTACTATAACAGATATTTATATGAAACCTTATATCATTGGTCATCATTGACCTTGACCTTGAAAATGGACACAAGGTCAAAGGTCAAGGTCACGTTTGAAATTTTGACATTGTCTTGTCATCGCTATTGCATTGAAACGGTAAAAGATAAGCTATAAGTTATAATGGATAAAATGTTGGTCTCATTAAGGCGCAACTTTTTTACATTTGGAGGGAAAGGATCCGACTTCATCTTATAGGAGTTATCCCCCATTACTACCACTGATAATTAGGTTTTCATTAATTACTTATCAACTATTGATAGTAGATGCATTGGGTCTTCACTATAGACCAGTATGACCCTTGACCTTCAAAATAGAAACAAGGTCAAAGGTCAAGGTCATCTTATAAATTTTGGTATTTATGATAAATAGTCATTTCTTCATAATTATACGACATATTGACATAGGATCTGCACTGTTTGTCCTTTATTGACCCTCAGCATGGTCAAGGTCATATTGACAGAAGTCAAGGTCAAAACATATTTTTCGGAAATTCTGCTTTTTCGTGTAAATTAAATGGTAAATCTTAATAAATGGTTTGTTTTTAAAGCATTAAGTATGCAAATATCAAAAACTTGCTGATCAAGAACATTTATGTCAATTAACGTCCTATTTTTTTACCTTTTTTATTTCGAAAGATAGCCGAATGGTTTTTCTTTCGTGTGTTTATTTTGAAAAGAAAAGTCAATTTCCATAAACCAAAGTCAATGTCAAGGTCATTTTTTCGATAAGTGGAAAGCCTCTCATTTGTTCGGTAGAACCAATGAACTTATATTTATTATTATTATTATTCTTATTGTTTTTCCGCCAACTTTTTTTTCCCATTATAAATTTTGTTTCGCGACATGTCGTAAAGACATTTTGTACTATGAATGTATTAGACATTACGCTTTCGCAGTTAACCCTGGCACACCGAACACTTGTTCTTTACGGAGTTATCTCCCCTGTTACAGAAAAGCTTGTGTGCAGATAAACTATGAAACCGTAAAAGATTTCGCAATAAAAGTTGTTGCAAAATGGTCAGCTATGGATTGCGACAATTTGTTACATATCGCGCAAAATATTTTGACGACTCCTTGTAGGAGTTATTTCCCCTTATTTATTGGAAGCACAATTTGTACCATTGTAACTCATGAACCAGAGGTGATATAGACTAGATATTTCACAGTTGGTCATCATTGACCTTGACCTTGAAAAAGGTCACAAGGTCAAAGGTCAAGGTCATGTTCTATTTTTTGACACTTGGTTGTGTGCAGATCTCCTCCTTTACTATAATAGATAGAGAACTGAAACCTTTACCAAAATGTGTATCATATTGAGATCTTGAATCGTCACTTTTTTTATTTGACATTTTTATAAGAGTTATCTCCCTTAGACCAATAAAATGTATTGTGAATTGCATTATATCACTATATCTCAGTAACTATAACAGATATATATATGAAACCTTATATCATTGGTCATCATTGACCTTGACCTTGAAAATGGACACAAGGTCAAAGGTCAAGGTCACGTTTGAAATTTTGGCATTGTCTTGTCATCGCTATTACTTTGAAACGGTAAAAGATAGGCTATAAGTTATAATGAATAAAATGTTGGTCTCATAAAGGCGCAACTTTTTTCTATTTAAAGGGAAAGGATCCGGCTTCATCTTATAGGAGTTATCCCCCATTACAACCATTGATAATTAGTTTTTCATTAATTACTTATCAACTATTGATAGTAGAGGCATGGGGTCTTCACTATGGATCATTAGGACCCTTGACCTTGAAAACAAATACAAGGTCAAAGGTCAAGGTCATTTTCTAATTTTTTGTATATATTATAAGTAGTCATATCTTAATGACTTTAAGAGATATTGGCATAAAATCTTCAATGTTGATCACTGTTGACCTTCAGCATGGTCAAGGTCATGCTGTAAAAGTCAAGGTCAAAGTCCTTTATAATGTTTTTCATGGTACTATGTATTTTGAATGGCTTATTCTTTAAATGCTATTGCCTATAAGTAATATTTACGTAGATTAAAAGATCAGTTGTCAAGGTCATTCAAGTTTTCTTACGTCCTATTTAATGACCTTTCTTATTTTTAAAGATATCTTAATAGTTTTTTAATAATTTTTATTCTTATTAATTGCTATAGACAAATTACGTATGTTTCTTAGCTTTTTGGTTTCAAGGTCATTTATTTAAGGTCTTCTTTTGAAGTGGAAAGCCTATTAATCGTTCTTTAGAACGATTGAACCTATATTTAAGGTTTTCCACTTTCCAGTGGAAAACCTTCTTGTAATTCGTCTGTTTATTATTATTCTTTTTTTTCCGCCAAGTTTTATTTTCCCATTATAAATTTTGTTTCGCGACATGTCGTAAAGATATTTTGTACTATGGATGTATGAAACATTACGCTTTCGCAGTTGACCCTGGCAGACCGAACACTTATTCTTTACGGAGTTATTTCCCCTGTCATAAAAAAGCTTGTGTGCAGATTAACTTTGAAACTGTAAAAGATATCGCAATAAAAGTTGTTCCAAAATGTTCAGCGAAGGATTGCGACACTTTATAACATATCGCATTAAAGAAATTTTCACCTTCTTATAGGAGTTATTTCCCCTTATTTATTGCAAGTACATTTTTTACCATAGTAACTCATGAACCAGAGATGATAGAGACTAGATATTTCACAGTTGGTCATCATTGACCTTGACCTTGAAAAAGGTCACAAGGTCAAAGGTCAAGGTTACATTCTAATTTTTGATATTGCGTTGTGTACAGATCTCCTCCTTTACTATAATAGATAGAGAACTGAAACCTGTACCAAAATGTGTATCATATTAAGATCTTGAATCGTCACTTTTTTTATTTGACATTTTTATAAGAGTTATCTCCCCTAGACCACTGAAATATATTGTGAATTGCATTATATCACTTTATCTCAGTAACTATAACAGATATTTATATGAAACCTTATATCATTAGTCATCATTTACCTTGACCTTGAAAATGGACTCAAGGTCAAAGGTCAAGGTCACGTTTGAAATTTTTGCATTGTCTTGTCATCGCTATTCCTTTAAAACGGTAAAATATAGACAATAAGTTCAAATGGAAAAAATGTTGGCCTCATAAAGGCGCAACTTTTTTCTATTTAGAAGGAAAGGATCCGGCTTCATCTTATAGGAGTTATCCCCCATTACAACCATTGATAAATAGTTTTTCATTAATTGCTTATCAACTATTGATAGTAGAGGCATGGGGTCTTCAATATAGACCATTGGGACACTTGACCTTGAACACAAATACAAGGTCAAAGGTCAAGGTCATTTTGTAACTTTTTTGTATATATTATAAGTAGTCATATCTCAATGACTTTAAGAGATATTGGCGTAAAATCTTCAATGTTGATCACTGTTGACCTTCAGCATGGTCAAGGTCATGCTGTAAAAGTCAAGGTCAAAGTCCTTTATAAATGTTTTTCATGGTACTATGTATTTTGAAAGGCTTATTCTTTTAATGCTATTGCCTATAAGTAATATTTACGTAGATTAAATGATCAGTTGTCAAGGTCATTCAAGTTTTCTTACGTCCTATTTAATGACCTTTCTTATTTTTAAAGATATCTAAATAGTTCTTTAATAATTTTTGTTCTTATTAATTGCTTTAGACAAATTACGTATGTTTCTTAGCTTTTTGGTTTCAAGGTCATTTATTTAATGTCTTCTTTTGAAGTGGAAAACCTATTAATCGTTCTTTAGAACGATTGAACCTATATTTATTCTTATTTTTTTTCCGCCAAGTTTTGTTATCCCATTATAAATTTTGTTTCGCGACATGTCGTAAAGACATTTTGTACTATGGATGTATGAGACATTACGCTTTCGCAGTTAACCCTGGCAGACTGAACACTTTTTCTTTACGGAGTTATCTCCCCTGTTACAGAAAAGCTTGTGTGCAGATAAACTATGAAACCGTAAAAGATTTCACAATAAAAGTTGTTGCAAAATGGTCAGCTATGGATTGCGACAATTTGTTACATATCGCGCAAAGTATTTTGACGACTCCTTGTAGGAGTTATTTCCCCTTATTTATTGGAAGTAAAATTTGTACCATTGTAACTCATGAACCAGAGGTGATATAGACTAGATATTTCACAGTTGGTCATCATTGACCTTGACCTTGAAAAAGGTCACAAGGTCAAAGGTCAAGGTCATGTTCTAATTTTTGACCCTTGGTTGTGTGCAGATCTCCTCCTTTACTATAATAGATAGAGAACTGAAACCTTTACCAAAATGTGTATCATAATGAGATCTTGAATCGTCACTTTTTTTATTTGACATTTTTATAAGAGTTATCTCCCCTAGACCAATAAAATGTATTGTGAATTGCATTATGTCACTATATCTCAGTAACTATAACATATATATATATGAAACCTTATATCATTGGTCATCATTGACCTTGACCTTGAAAATGGACACAAGGTCAAAGGTCAAGGTCACGTTTGAAATTTTGGCATTGTCTTGTCATCGCTTTTACTTTGAAACGGTAAAAGATAGGCTATAAGTTATAATGGATAAAATGTTGGTCTCATAAAGGCGCAACTTTTTTCTATTTAGAAAGAAAGGATCCGGCTTCATCTTATAGGAGTTATCCCCCATTACAACCATTGATAATTAGTTTTTCATTAATTACTTATCAACTATTGATAGTAGAGGCATTGGGTCTTCACTATGGATCATTAGGACCCTTGACCTTGAAAACAAATACAAGGTCAAAGGTCAAGGTCATTTTCTAATTTTTTGTATATATTATAAGTAGTCATATCTTATTGACTTTAAGAGATATTGGCATAAAATCTTCAATGTTGATCACTGTTGACCGTCAGCATGGTCAAGGTCATGCTGTAAAAGTCAAGGTCAAAGTCCTTTATAAATGTTTTTCATGGTACTATGTATTTTGAATGGCTTCTTCTTTTAATGCTATTGCCTATAAGTAATATTTACGTAGATTAAAAGATCAGTGGTCAAGGTCATTCAAGTTTTCTTACGTCCTATTTAATGACCTTTCTTATTTTTAAAGATATCTAAATAGTTTTTTAATAATTTTTGTTCTTATTAATTGCTATAGACAAATTACGTATGTTTCTTAGCTTTTTGGTTTCAAGGTCATTTATTTAAGGTCTTCTTTTGAAGTGGAAAGCCTATTAATCGTTCTTTAGAACGATTGAACCTATATTTATTCTTATTTTTTTTCCGCCAAGTTTTGTTATCCCATTATAAATTTTGTTTCGCGACATGTCGTAAAGACATTTTGTCCAATGGATGTATGAGACATTACGCTTTCGCAGTTAACCCTGGCAGACCGAACACTTTTTCTTTACGGAGTTATTTCCCCTGTCATAAAAAAGCTTGTGTGCAGATAAACTTTGAAACCGTAAAAGATTTCGCAATAAAAGTTGTTGCAAAATGGTCAGCTATGGATTGCGACAATTTGTTACATATCGCGCAAAGTATTTTGACGACTCCATGTAGGAGTTATTTCCCCTTATTTATTGGAAGTAAAATTTGTACCATTGTAACTCATGAACCAGAGGTGATATAGACTAGATATTTCACAGTTGGTCATCATTGACCTTGACCTTGAAAAAGGTCACAAGGTCAAAGGTCAAGGTCATGTTCTAATTTTTGACCCTTGGTTGTGTGCAGATCTCCTCCTTTACTATAATAGATAGAGAACTGAAACCTTTACCAAAATGTGTATCATATTGAGATCTTGAATCGTCACTTTTTTTATTTGACATTTTTATAAGAGTTATCTCCCCTAGACCAATAAAATGTATTGTGAATTGCATTATATCACTATATCTCAGTAACTATAACAGATATATATATGAAACCTTATATCATTGGTCATCATTGACCTTGACGTTGAAAATGGACACAAGGTCAAAGGTCAAGGTCACGTTTGAAATTTTGGCATTGTCTTGTCATCGCTATTACTTTGAAACGGTAAAAGATAGGCTATAAGTTATAATGGATAAAATGTTGGTCTCATAAAGGCGCAACTTTTTTCTATTTAGTGGGAAAGGATCCGGCTTCATCTTATAGGAGTTATCCCCCATTACAACCATTGATAATTAGTTTTTTCATTAATTACTTATCAACTATTGATAATAGAGGCATGGGGTCTTCACTATGGATCATTATGACCCTTGACCTTGAAAACAAATTCAAGGTCATTTTCTAATTTTTTGTATATATTATAAGTAGTCATATCTTAATGACTTTAAGAGATATTGGCATAAAATCTTCAATGTTGATCACTGTTGACCTTCAGCATGGTCAAGGTCATGCTGTAAAAGTCAAGGTCAAAGTCCTTCATAAATGTTTTTCATGGTACTATGTATTTTGAATGGCTTCTTCTTTTAATGCTATTGCCTATAAGTAATATTTACGTAGATTAAAAGATCAGTTGTCAAGGTCATTCAAGTTTTCTTACGTCCTATTTAATGACCTTTCTTATTTTTAAAGATATCTAAATAGTTTTTTAATAATTTTTGTTCTTATTAATTGCTATAGACAAATTACGTATGTTTCTTAGCTTTTTGGTTTCAAGGTCATTTATTTAAGGTCTTCTTTTGAAGTGGAAAGCCTATTAATCGTTCTTTAGAACGATTGAACCTATATTTCTATTAATATTTTTTTTTAAATTGCAAAGAAATAAGACAAAATAAGTGACCTACTGTTTCTATTTACATCAACTTTCACGGACAGTCCGTTGCTTAACCCGAATAGTCCGGTACTGCAGAAAAAAACGCGATAAGTCCGTTACCATTCTACACCGTGTATATAGCACAACTTCATTAATTGTTTGTGAGCAATAAAGTGCTCCAAGGTCATGCACACATCACTTTTCGTTAGCCAATCTTGCATTTTAAACAAGACAAAGAAGTATCGATGTAAATGTTTAATTTAGTTATTAATCTTTTTCCGAAAACGCTATATCGTGTTTTTTTTACTAACGGTAGGGGGGGGGGGGGGGCACGGCGGTTTTTTTTAGGGGGGGGGTGTTTAAGATCAGTAAATGTTGCGTCTTCCCGTCGAGCATCATTACGATAAATGTCACATTTGTAATAAATTTGTTTTTTCCTCTGGAATTACTTTTTTTCTTTTTTAAATGTGTGTTTTAAGAATGTTAAATTAACACTCACCTTGAGTTATCATATGAACTTCCGGATTATAGTTGACATTACACAACTTCAATATTGTGGAATAAGTATTCAAAAACTTGTGGGACGCCCCCCCCCCCCCCCCCCCCCGCCTTCCCCAACACAAAAATGGTCAATTTAGTGCATTCTTGATGGTTCAAAGGTGCTTTATTTAGTACTGAAAATGGACAGTTTATTAATTGCAGGGATAGATGACAAATTTTCTGTTATCAAAATTGTGTGGATTCAGCCGCGTACTCGCGTATAGGCAACTAGTCCGAGAATCCTCTAACGTCCAACGAAAAAAAAGCGTTGGACGGCTGAGGATTCTCGGACTAATAGGCAACTAGATACGCTCTTGGAATTTGAAATTGCTTAGTAGAAAGTTCGTCAGTTAAAAATTTCATCTAATCATGACTTTACTTTGTACTCTTGGTAAAGGGAAAGTCACAAGCAAAAACTATGGAAGTCACAGTTTGATTACATGTTTCAGGAAAATGTACATATCTTCGAGTAAAAAGAGAAATAAATTAATAAGATTTGAAGATATTGAACAACTTAAAATACATTTTGAGTAATACTTCTACACAATTTATGATATAAATCAATTAAAACAACTATAAATACATAAAATCTTTGACAATTGAGTAAAAATTTCTTGCAACTTAATTTTAATTAGATTGGGAAAGAGACATCATGTAAATATCGAAACATGTGTTAGAAACATGGACACACAATTATGCTAATTTATCATATTCTCACTTCTGACCTAGTTGTATTGTTTTGTTTTTTTTAAACATTCTATCATAATGTGACAAAAAGGGAATATTGCGTAGATCGTTTGCATTTAAAAGGACTGTACAGAAAATTGCGCTAACTTTTCAAAACCGGCCAATATTTCATGCTACCTCATCCAAAAGTATCAGAGAGATTCTTAAGTAAAACAATATCTGATGAAATGCGAAAAAATAAGTGTTGGTTGGTCAATAACTTTAAAATGTTTAATTTTGAATTGCGAGAATAAATAACAAAAATATGAAATTCGTCAAAAGGTAAAAAAAAAATCGCAAAAGTCTCGAAATGGCTGGGTTGCAAACAAGTGCTTTAATCAGAAACCTATAAATCAAGTTATTAAGTTATTAGTTACTAGTCCCAGCTTTAATAAATAGAGAATGGTTTACAATTTGTTGGAAGAATATTTTGGGTTTGTGTAAAAAATGTAGGAGTTGATTACACAAAATAGGCACCATATTCTGCAAATGTTTTGAACATTAGTAAAAAAAATCCTGCAGCAATTCCTTATAGCAGGTGCACAACTTCAATACATGTGCAATCGTTCTGTGAAGTTTCAGAGATCTGGGTTGAATTGTAGGAGTTGATTACACAACATAGATACTGTCTTCTGCAAATGTCATGAAAAGTTCCGAAGTCTGGAAAAGTAGGAAAAAAATCCTGGAACATTCCATAATAGCAGGTGCACAACTTCAATACATGTACAATCGTTCTGTGAAGTTTCAGAGATCTGGGTTGAATTGTAGGAGTTGATTACACAACATAGATACTGTCTTCTGCAAATGTCATGAAAAGTTCCGAAGTCTGGAAAAGTAGGAAAAAAATCCTGGAACATTCCATAATAGCAGGTGCACAACTTCAATACATGTGCAATCGTTCTGTGAAGTTTCAGAGATCTGGGTTGAATTGTAGGAGGAGTTGATTACACAACATAGATACTGTCTTCTGCAAATGTCATGTAAAGTTCCGAAGCCTGGAAAAGTAGGAAAAAAATCCTGGAACATTCCATAATAGCAGATGCACAACTTCAATACATGTGCAATCGTTCTGTGAAGTTTCAGAGATCTGGGTTGAATTGTAGGAGTTGATTACACAACATAGATACTGTCTTCTGCAAATGTCATGAAAAGTTCCGAAGTCTGGAAAAGTAGGAAAAAAATCCTGGAACATTCCATAATAGCAGGTGCACAACTTCAATACATGTGCAATCGTTCTGTGAAGTTTCAGAGATCTGGGTTGAATTGTAGGAGGAGTTGATTACACAACATAGATACTGTCTTCTGCAAATGTCATGAAAAGTTCCGAAGTCTGGAAAAGTAGGAAAAAAATCCTGGAACATTCCATAATAGCAGATGCACAACTTCAATACATGTGCAATCTTTCTGTGAAGTTTCAGAGAGCTGGGCTGAAAACTGTAGGAGTTGATTACACAAAATAGATACCATATTTCTCCTCCCTCCCGACTTCACCATACTACAAACTGGGATTTAATAGTACTACACTAAAACTTCGCTAGTGTCTTATCGGGTTAGCTGTACTAGTCCCAGATTAAAAGTTGTTTAGTACAAATATGACATTTAATGGGACATAAAATGATACTCTGCCACGTTGCATTGTTTTTAATATTCATGAACACATTGTACTGAATTACAAAAATGAACAGATTAGCATGATAACAGTCCATCTCAGAAAACAATTTTTACCTTGACCCTGGACATATAAACATTATTTCAAATTGGCACACTCAAAAACCAGAGGCTCTTAAGAGCCTGTATCGCTCACCTGATTTTATAGGAAATGAAGATGGCATTTCCCTGATGTTAAAGTTAGTCCTGTAATTTTCAATTAATTAGGACCATCCAAACAATATTACTAGAAAGCTTTGTTTCATTGGTTAACCGGTTGTATAAAGAAGATTTTTTTAATTTGCCCATAGGGTCCAATATTAAACTAAGTCCTGCGGCGGTGGTGGCCATTTTGAATTTCCAATTGCCATAAAAAACATAAACTTTATAAAGGACCATCCAAACAATATTGCTAGTAAGTTTTTGTTTCAATTGATTAACCGGTTTCAGAGAAGAAGCCTTTAAAAACTTTTTCCCATAGGGTCCTATGTTAAACTAAGTCCTGGGTAGCGGCCATTTTGAATTTCCAATTGCCATAAAAAACATAAACTTTATAGAGGACCATCCAAACAATATTGCTAGTAAGTTTTTGTTTCCATTGATTAACCGGTTTCAGAAAAGAAGCCTTTTAAAACTTTTTCCCATAGGGTCCTATGTTAAACTAAGTCCTGCGGTAGCGGCCATTTTGAATTTCCAATTGCCATAAAAAACATAAACTTTATAGAGGACCATCCAAACAATATTGCTAGTAAGTTTTGTTTTGATTGGTTAAACAGTTTCAGAGAAGAAGCCCTTTTAAACTTTTTTCTCATAGGGTTGAATGTTAAACCAAGTCCTGCGGTGGCGGCCATTTTGAATTTCCGATTGGGATAAAAAAACATTAACTTTATAGAGGACCATCCAAACAATATTGCTAGTAAGTTTTGTTTCCATTGGTTGACCGGTTTCAGAAAAGAAGCCTTTCAAACTTTTTCCCATAGGGTCCTATGTTAAATTAAGTCCTGCGGTGGCAGCCATTTTGAATTTCCAATTGCCATAAAAAACACAAACTTTATAGAGGACCATCTAAACAATATTGCTGGTAAGTTTTTGTTTCCATTGATTAACCGGTTTCAGAGAAGAAGCCTTTTAAAACTTTTTCCCATAGAGTTCTATGTTTAACTAAGTCCTGCGGTGGCGGCCATTTTGAATTTCCAATTCCCATCAAAAACACAAATTTTATAGAGGACCATCCAAACAATATTTCTAGTAAGTTTTGTTTTGATTGGTTAAACGGTTTCAGAGAAGAAGCCCTTTTAAACTTTTTTCCCATAGGGTCCAATGTTAAACTAAGTCTTGAGGTGGCGGCCATATTGGTTTACCAATCAAAATAAAAAACACAAACTTTGTAAAGGTCCATCCAATGAACATTATGGCCATGTTTGGTTTCAATTGGCCAAGTGGTTTCAGAGAAGAAGATTAAAATGTAAAAAGTTTACAGACGCCGACGACGACGCCGACGGACGCAAAGTGATAACAATAGCTCACGTGACCCTTTGGGTCAGGTGAGCTAACAACAAATGGGATTGTGCTGAAAATTCACCCTGATCTTCATTTTACAGTAAGGGGCCTCGGTGGCCGAGTGGTCAAGGTAGTTCGTCTACTATTGATCACGTGGTCTGTCAACACTGAGATTGCGGGTTCGATTCACACTGCAGGCAGTGTGTACTCGACTCCAATCTTAATTAGCAAGGATTGCCAGTTTTTCTACCGCAGGTCGGGGGTTTTCTCCGGGTACTCCGGCTCCCCCCCCCCCCCCCCCCAAATAGAAACTGGACGCCGTGATATAGCTGAAAAATTGCTGAAAAAGGCGTTAAAGACCATCAAACAAACAAACAAACATTTTACAGTACTTCACAGCTGTGCAAAGTTTAAAAAAATCTGTTGAAGCGTTTTCAAGTTATCATCTGGAAACAACAAATTTTTGACAAAAAACCTTAAATCCTTAAATTGGCCCAAGTAGAAAACTACACATTGGATTGTGCTGAAAAATGAACTTGATCTTCAATTTATAGTATTTAATAGCTGTGCAAAGATTAAATAAAATCTGTTGAAGCGTTTTTAAGTTTTCATCTGGAAACCACAGAGGCACAGACAGACGGACGGATGGACACTCATATCCATATGGAGGGTATCTCATAATACTGACTTTCTTATAAAGTAGCAATGTAGTATGCATGATATAATTAGCAAATTTATACTTAAACTTTTTATCAGGGACATTATATACTTAGTATATAATGTCTGTTTTTTATCTGCGACTTTCTTGCCTACAATCTATTTGTATGGAAGGTTTTTGTCTCATTAACTTTTGTCTGATGTCCGTTCTTTAGGAACCTTGAGAAACTAGACAAAGTCGATCTAGCGATCACTAATACCCCCGCATTTTGTAAAAATTTCTAACGTTTTTTGTGGACTGCGACCTTGAAATTTGATAGATTTCCACCAAAATCAATAGGCTTCTTACCAACAAAATATATAACAATATTTTACAGTTTCATTAAAATCGGATGCAAACTTTTTGAGTTATTGTCCGGAAACAACTTTTTTGTAAAAATTTCTAACGTTTTTCGTGGACTGTGACCTTGAAATTTGACGTATTTACCCCAAAATCAATAGGCTTCTTACCAACCTGATATATAACAATATCCCAAAGTTTCATTCAAATCACATGCAAACTTTTTGAGTTATTGTCCGGAAACAACTTTCTTGTAAAAATTTCTAACGTTTTTCGTGGACTGTGACCTTGAATAACCCATTTCCCCCAAAATCAAAAGGCTTTTTACCAACCTGATATATGACAATATCCCAAAGTTTCATTCAAATCAGATGTAAACTTTTTGAGTTATTGTCCGGAAACAACTTTCTTGTAAAAATTTCCAACGTTTTTCGTGGACTGTGACCTTGAAATTTGACGTATTTCCCCCAAAATCAATAGGCTTCTTACCAACCTGATATATGACAATATCCCAAAGTTTCATTCAAATCAGATGTAAACTTTTTGAGTTATTGTCCGGAAACAACTATTTTGTTAAAATTTCCAACGTTTTTCGTGGACTGTGACCTTGAAATTTGATGGATTTCCCCCAAAATCAAAAGGCTTCTTACTAACCTGATATATAACAATATCCCAAAGTTTCATTCAAATTGGATGTAAACTTTTTGAATTATCATTCGGAAACCAAATATGGACGGACGAACGGAAGGAAGGACGGACGGACATGAGGACCACTATATACCCCCGACTCTGTCGAGCGGGGGTATACTAAAAATAGATTGGCTTTTTAGAAATCCCATAATCACAAGGCCTGATGGGTAGGATGATCTGCAGCTATCATATGATGTTCTTTCCGTTGAGTGTCATTGAAATATTAAAGAAAATTATACAGGCAAATTAAATTTCCATTGAATAATTATGAACCTAATTAAAATTGCTTAGATTTGCATTAACACGTAAATTTCAAAGGTCAAACAGTGACTTTTACCTTGACCTGACTGGCTTCAAATCCAATCCCAAGTTAGGACTTCATGCAAGCTGGATATATATAAAGTTTCAGTTAGATTGGTTAATCCAATCTAAAGTTATTGACCAGAAACTGTTTTTTCTATTTTTAGTTACAGTGACCTTTACCTTGACCAGACTGGCACCAAATCCAATCCAAAGCTAGATCTTCATGCAAGCTTGCTATATATATATCCAAAGTTTCAGCAAGATTGGCTTATCCAAACTGAAGTTATTGACTGGAAACCCTCTGTCTGATGTTGCCCTTATGTCTGAATGCCCGCCTGTCATCTGGTTGAAAATAGACTTAAAACCACAATACTTGTTAAAGTTTTGTGCTTTATCTAATGATAACTGATGACACCCAATCCTCACCACAGACTTTTTAATGGTTAATAAAATAGAAAAATACTATTTAAGGATTAACTATAAAAAAATAGTTTCTCCATTTATGAAATAACGAAATTTCCTTCCGTTTTGCACATTGTATAATCCGTGTAGCATATTCATTTAAATGTGCGCAACAGAATTTTTGATAAATAACTAAATGCAAACATTGGAATAAACTTAACAATTTACTGATTGTAATTTTACATTTTTGAAAAAAAAATATCAAACACAAATTGTAAATGTTCCAGGGAGTAACATGATTTCATAGGGGGCGTGTCTCCTTGACAAGAAATTTGTTTCCTCTGAAAATATTTTCTAGCCAATCAATAGTTAGTATTCTCGTACAATTTATTTATCAATAATTAAAAGAATAACTAGTTTCTAAGAAAAGTTTTAGTGATTATATAGAAACACTATAAAAACATCTTAAATTAAATGTAAAAGATAAAAATAAAAACTAACTACAATAAAGATTCTATACATATCAGAATAAAAAATGAATGAACCATAACAATATAAATATAACAATACATTGTTCAACAAAACCAAGTAATTAAGTATATATGAGAAACTGCACAGTAATAGTAGAAATATGTCAAAACATTATAAATAATGGAACTTCATACCAACATCTGGTATATATTTGTCTCTGTAACGAATAAAAATTCCTAGCTGATGTAAATTTCTCCTTGTTCTCTGGTAACATTGATTCACCGGTAACATGTATTTGTCTTTTTAAAATCACAGTATGAGACTGCTTATTCATTTAAACTTTATTAGGCAACAAAACAGTAGTCATTTTTCTTAATGTTGTATTTGGACTAATGGTGCTTTCATGTTCCTGTTTTTCTGAGATTACATCAACATCCTGTAGCTTTTCTATGATAATATCTTTCACAGTTTTTCCTAATTTTTCAGGTGTTGCTTGAGAATCTGTTAAAACGGACAAAATATTATCCTGAATATCTAGTGGTTTCTGAAACGAAAGTTTAAAAAAAACTTAACAATTGAAGCCTTTCATATTTATCATCAATATAATTGTTCTTACATGCAGACAAATATAAAATCTACTGGTATTTCTATTTGCATCATTTAATTAATTTTTTTTTATTCAATATAATATAATGTTGCTGCTGTAGCTTATAAGTGTTTTATTGTTTGTCATTTAGCTGCCTGTGGCAATATGAAACTAAATACATGTTCTTGTCAAATCTGAATTTGGGGCCTTGGTGGCCAACTGGTTAAGGTAGTTCATCTACTATTGATCACATGACAGGTCTGTCAACACAGAGATTGAGGGTTCGAGTCTAACTGTGGGTAGGGTGCACTCCACTCCAATCATAATTTACAAGGATTGCCAACTTTCCTACCAAAGACTGGTGGTTTTCTTCACATACTCCAGCTTCCTCCCCCACCAAAAAAAAACAAGTGTGGACACAGAAAAACGTCTCGCCTGCATTCCGCATCAGTAACGAAAATAAATTTCGTCATAAGCATTACGTAAATAGCATTAAATATCAGCAGCGGCCTGTATACAAAATATTGTCACCATACCCTGCATAGTTACAGGGGAACAGCAGTAACCCAAAAACTTTAACGTAGTCGCTGGACCGTGAAATTGAGGTCAAGGTCAGGTGACACCTACCAGACAGTCATGTACTAGTCATTAGCAACCTATACACCAAATATTGTCATCCTACCATGCGTAGTTACAGAGGAACTGTCGTAACCCAAAAACTTTAACGTAGTCGCTGGACCGTGAAATTGAGGTCAAGGTCAGGTGACACCTACCAGACAGTCATGTACTAGTCATCAGCAACCTATACACCAAATATTGTCATCCTACCATGCGTAGTTACAGAGGAACTGTCGTAACCCAAAAACTTTAAAGTAGTCGCTGGACCGTGAAATTAAGGTCAAGGTCAGGTGACACCTACCGGACAGTCATGTACTAGTCATCAGCAACCTATACACCAAATATTGTCGTCCTACCATGCGTAGTTACAGAGGAACTGTCGTAACCCAAAAACTTTAACGTAGTCGCTGGACCGTGAAATTGAGGTCAAGGTCAGGTGACACCTACCAGACAGTCATGTACTAGTCATCAGCAACCTATACACCAAATATTGTCATCCTTCCATGCGTAGTTACAGAGGAACTGTCGTAACCCAAAAACTTTAACGTAGTCGCTGGACCGTGAAATTGAGGTCAAGGTCAGGTGACACCTACCAGACAGTCATGTACTAGTCATCAGCAACCTATACACCAAATATTGTCATCCTACCATGCGTAGTTACAGAGGAACTGTCGTAACCCAAAAACTTTAACGTAGTCGCTGGACCGTGAAATTGAGGTCAAGGTCAGGTGACAGGTGACTGACTGGCAAGTACTCATCATAAGCTACCTCTGGACCAAATTTGATGGACCTAGGGCTTGGGCTTACAAAGATATGAAGCAAGATGTCAAGTGTTTACGCCGCCGCCGCCACCGCCGGATTCCCATACATATGTCTCGCCTCCAGCGACTTTCGTCGCAGGCGAGACAAAAACTGGATGACATGATATAGCTGAAAGTGGCATTAAACATCTAACAAATCATCTATGAATTGCATGACCTCACTATGAATATTTGGTTAATGGTGAAAATTTAACACCTAAAATTAAACAACCTATTAAATAATATTTCTTTTAGAAAAAAAACAGCTGATAACTGTTTCCATAGACATACAATAAGTACCTGTATCAGAGCTGAGCACTCCTCATTATCACACAATACAGGAATTACTGTTTTCTCATTCCAAATAAAGTTCTCTATCAATTTGGTCTGTTCTGATACACCTAAATGTTAAATAAACACATTAAAAGGTAGAAAACATGAATGTCCAGAAAGCTTCAATCAATTTCTTTTTAATCGCTGTCTTCAAATAAACACATTTAACAGATATGAAACTCAAATTCTTGTTTAATTTGCTGTAGGATGACAGTTACTGCAGTCCAACTAAAACAGGCCTTTGTATGTCTACTATTTACAATTTGTCACTAGGGTAAATTGTAAGATGCAAGAGGTCCTTTTAATTAGATTGACAATGAATGGTACAAAGGCAAACAACTTTATAATCAGTGCTTTGAGAGAACCTTATTAGTCAACACTAGTCACAATACAGTATCATATATTTCACTATTATACCATATACTATGGCTTTAAATTAGAATTGATTTAATAAAACACAGTACATATGTCAGGCTATGGGCCCAGATGCTAGACAGATTTAAGTGCTCTATCCTACCATTTTGGCATTTATGGGCTTTTAATGAAGGTACAGTGAAACTTCTCTAAACCGGACCCTCCGAAAACCGGTTTCTCCTTCAAATCGGCCGTTTTTAAAAGTCGTGGCCATTACTCATTAAAGTTAATGTAAATTATATTCACAAAACTGGTCACCTCTATAAACCGGACACCGGGCACTTTTCTAAAGTTTTGCTTTAATTAACCAAGTAAATTTCACCCCTCTTTACCTACCAGTTATAAAACTTGCCTGTCATAAATCACAGAAGAAACAGGAAATCATTACATAATAGTTCACCTTTGAAGGCCTTAATTGACGACTTTCCAATTTAAAAAACGTCACCTAGTGTCAATTTCCAGTACTAAAAACTGCGGCTATAGCGGTAGTTTGTCCTGTTGAAACCTTTTGAAATGGACAATTGTCTTTGATAAATTTTCACGCTTCAGTTGAATGACAGGTGTAAATATCTGAGTGAGGAAGGTTATTAAAACCGCCTGCTGTGTAAACATGATCGTTAATTTATTAATCTATGTTTATTATGCTATTTACCTGATGTTAATTGGAGGTAGAACCCCAGCTGTTTTATAGCTTAAATAAACAAGGTTACCAGTGACATCGGTGTTGTATTCAAACGCACCTGTTGCCTATGGCTATAGTAACATCTACTTATAAGGTTAATTAGATGAAAAATTTAATTGGCAAAGACAAACAATATTAAAACAATTCAAAATCTTTATTTCAATATCATAGTCTTTTAGTAATGATAGCCGTAGTTTTTTTTAACAGGAAGTAAAAGGGGAGATAAATCATGTAAAACTGGAAATGGGTCAATTAGTGTTACGTGTTATGTACACAAGCAAACAATAATCCATGAGTTATTTTAATGACCATTTAAGATTAATTGATGACATTTTAGATCTTTGTCTAAGCTAATAAATTATAGATTGAAAAAAAATTGATTAACATAGAAAGTTGTTTAATAAATATACGATGCCACCTGGTAAATCCTACACATAAGCATACATTTTGAGATTCATGGTAACATCAACATAATTTCTTCAATATTTGTCAATTAATCTTTAAAACAGATATAATTTGAACTGTATGCCTTTCAACTAATTTAACGAAAAACAACGCTAAACACCACGAAAATAAATGAAGCATGTGCCTAACGTGTGTTTACATCCAGTAAATCAGCTCATGAATAAATAATGAGATGATTGTAAACATCAAGACATGTGCTTGCTTTCATTTGAAATATTTCTTGCAACAGGACATACTTTTTATACAACACTAGATTGTATGATCATTATTTTTTTTATTTAGCTAAAATTTGCAATGAAATCCGATGATGTTAACTGAAGATCACATGTAACAGTTGGAAGATCCAGAAAAAATGTTACTGAAAGTGGGCTGGTTTACAGTACAAACGGAATAAACAAACTCAAATGATCTATCATTTTTTTGGTTAAATGTTAACATTTCTCAGCAGCATTGCAATTGAATTTTTTTAACTTCTCTCAAATAAAATTTAATGATAAAGTAAAATTGATTAAGGACCTCGACTCTTTACCCAAATAGGCCGTAACTGAAAATCACAGTAGCTTTCACTAAACCAGCCACCTCTGTAAACTGGCCATTTATCTCTGTGATGGCGGGTTTAGAGAAGTTTCACTGTAATAACAAAATACAGAACACAAAAGAAACTGTCAAAAAAGACAATCCACAAATAAAAGTCAGAGAAACTGGCAAACTCCAGAACCAACAACCAACATAACGCAACTACACCAATGGCCTTGACTTGGTACAGGGATTTGAAAAGAAATGGTAGGTTAAACCAGGTTTTATGGAATGCCAAACCCCCTGCTTCCATTACTGTAGAATGTGAGTTTTTAGTTCATTAAGTTATATTTCATAGTGATATTAGGATATGGTAAAGATTGGCTATACATGGTTAAAATGGTATTATGTATCTATTGTACTCAAATGTGTTTTATTATTTGCATGTCATTTTTGATGTGAGAAAATTTAAATACATGTATAAAGAATTATAACTGTCTTATGATATTCTCACGATTCCCCTGCCAAAAAAACTTGATTGCAAATTAGCGTATAAAGTATGAATGAATGATTAAAAAGGTGATAAACTAATTAATAAAATATAAAAACAACTGTTCAACTTGATCAAAAAGCTCTGATATGAAACTGTATAAAAATAGAAAATTCTGCAGACACAATCATTTTAGAAGTCATATAAAAAGAAGACCTTATATGCTATAGTATGTTAACTATACCTCTGATGACAACAAGTACATCAAAAATCTGTGCCACGACTTCAATACATTCATCAATACTGTCACCAATACACATGTTCTGACCGTAATGTTTATTTCCTGTCTGCAAAAAATCAACATCAGTGTTCAATACTGATATACCATTCCAGAAACTCTCAACAACAGAATTGCACCCAAAATAATTTCAAAATCAAATGTTGGGGTCATGATGACCATCTGGGCTAAGAAAGCAAAAAAACAGATGTAAGGGTCTTTTTTATGATGCAATTTTAACGACAAAACTTTATAATCCAAGAAAGGTGCCAAAAGAGTTAACAATACTATTGATTGCCTTAAATTACATTACACTGGAGAGATTTTAACCCAATTTCTACATGACTATACAGTCAAACCTGTCTTAAACGACCTTTGAAGGGAAATTGTAAAAAAGGTCACATAAGACAGGGGGTCTTTATACACAGGTCATGATGTTTGCAGACTAATCAACAAAGTCATGTTGTCAGCTTGTGAAAGAGTTGAAGACCTGTATTGTTTGTTTTATTAAGTAAACAATACAATATGACATTTATTTTATGTAAATAACGCAAGTACAAAATATACAACAATAATGAGCGTTTTGATTTCCGATTGAATTAACGCAGGTCAACTTTATTCCCCTATTTAGTTGTTGTATTTTTCTTTGTACCGGTTTTACTGGTTTCGTTGTGTTTTAACAATACGCTCTATGTAGAAAGTGCATGTCGGTTTAGAACCAGTGTACACCGGTTTCGTATTGATTATTTCCCTTTGTAAAACAAAATGGTGTGATTATACAATAAACACGCCGTTATGAGAAACATCATCATTTCCAACCCGAATGGCAACAAAATCGAATGTCGACATTGACGACTATTCAAATTTTACAGGGCAATCTGAACTTCGCTTCTAAGATAATAAAAAAGTTTTTGATCGCTTCATACTTGAGTTTTCCGTTTCGAAGAACCTTGATAATTGACAACAATGCCAATGGTCTACGAATCTTCTTCTTGTCAGACAGGGTTTATTTATTGCTTAATGATTTTAACAGTCCCGAAAGTCGTTTTAGACAGGTTTTCTTGGTCAAAACGAACGGAAAACACGGTCGTTAGTCGCGTAGGACAGGTAGTCGTTATATAAAGGTAAAATGAATGGGAAAATGCTCGGGAGGAATAAATACGGTCGCATAACACAGGAAGTCGTTATATGGAGGGGGTCGCTAAGACAGGTTTGACTGTATAACTCAGACATAATGCATGCATATCTCATGAATGAAAACATGTTATGGTTTTCTTCGTTTTAGTATCCTAATACAGATGATTCCCATAATAGTTTATGAAATACAAGTTTGATAGTATCATACATGTGTATATTATTCTTTTAATTTAAATAAACAAGAATTAGGAAGAATGCATTTTTTGGTGTGACTACTCTGGAAATGAGTTATTTCTGGAAATATTGCTGACTTGAACCAACTTATTAAAATAAACTTAAGCAAATGATGTAGTAGTTTTTGTAGAGAAAAATGGTTAAAGGTCAAATAGTTGATAATCTGCTTTTAAGAAATCCTGCAATTCCTAACAGGCATATGTTTATATTTAGAAATTTACCTCTTGTTGTGGAAATATATGTATCACTTGACTTGTTTTCCATAGTCTTTGTGTTTCCTGGTAAAAACTTTGTGCTACAATGTCTTCAACTCCATATCCACCACCTGTTCCCATGATTAAATGGTCTACTGACGCCAACTGAGTTCCAATTGATCTGAAAATATATCCAGTCACACCATTGTACAAAGACTATTTTCCAATTCAAAGTTATCTTTACATATGACCGTTTTAAATCATAGCCTAATTTGCAAGTGACAGTATACTATAACTTTTTTCTTTGGCTATTTTAAGTGATCTTTATTTGTAAAACTTAAGAATCTCTGTATTGTCAACATCAGTACCTCCAAGGGAGAATTAATTGATTCAGTTCTTACCGACATATTTTCTCAGTATTGTCAACATCAGTACCTCCAATCGAGAATTAGTTGATTCAGTTCTTACCAACATATTTTCTCTGTATTGTCAACATCAGTACCTCCAAGGGAGAATTAGTTGATTCAGTTTTTACCGACATATTTTCTCTGTATTGTCAACATCAGTACCTCCAAGCGTGAGTTGATTCAGTTCTTACCGACATATTTTCTCTGTATTGTCAACATCAGTAACTCCAAGGGAGAATTAGTTGATTCAGTTCTTACCGACATATTTTCTCTGTATTGTCAACATCAGTACCTCCAAGGGAGAATTAATTGATTCAGTTCTTACCTACATATTTTCTCAGTATTGTCAACATCAGTACCTCCAATCAAGAATTAGTTGATTCAGTTCTTACCGACATATTTTCTCTGTATTGTCAACATCAGTACCTCCAAGGGAGAATTAGTTGATTCAGTTCTGACCGACATATTTTCTCTGTATTGTCAACATCAGTACCTCCAAGCGAGAATTAGTTGATTCAGTTCTTACCAACATATTTTCTCTGTATTGTCAACATCAGTACCTCCAAGCGAGAATTAGTTGATTCAGTTCTTACCGACATATTTTCTCTGTATTGTCAACATCAGTACCTCCAAGCGAGAATTAGTTGATTCAGTTCTTACCAACATATTTTCTCTGTATTGTCAACATCAGTACCTCCAAGGGAGAATTAATTGATTCAGTTCTTACCGACATATTTTCTCAGTATTGTCAACATCAGTACCTCCAATCGAGAATTAGTTGATTCAGTTCTTACCGACATATTTTCTCTGTATTGTCAACATCAGTACCTCCAAGGGAGAATTAGTTGATTCAGTTCTTACCGACATATTTTCTCTGTATTGTCAACATCAGTACCTCCAAGCGTGAGTTAATTCAGTTTTTACCGACATATTTTCTCAGTATTGTCAACATCAGTACCTCCAAGGGAGAATTAGTTGATTCAGTTCTTACCGACATATTTTCTCTGTATTGTCAACATCAGTACCTCCAAGGGAGAATTAATTGATTTAGTTCTTACCTACATATTTTCTCAGTATTGTCAACATCAGTACCTCCAATCAAGAATTAGTTGATTCAGTTCTTACCGACATATTTTCTCTGTATTGTCAACATCAGTACCTCCAATCGAGAATTAGTTGATTCAGTTCTTACCGACATATTTTCTCTGTATTGTCAACATCAGTACCTCCAAGCGAGAATTAGTTGATTCAGTTCTTACCGACATATTTTCTCTGTATTGTCAACATCAGTACCTCCAAGCGAGAATTAGTTGATTCAGTTCTTACCGACATATTTTCTCTGTATTGTCAACATCAGTACCTCCAAGGGAGAATTAGTTGATTCAGTTCTTACCGACATATTTTCTCTGTATTGTCAACATCAGTACCTCCAAGGGAGAATTAATTGATTCAGTTCTTACCGACATATTTTCTCAGTATTGTCAACATCAGTACCTCCAATCGAGAATTAGTTGATTCAGTTCTTACTGACATATTTTCTCTGTATTGTCAACATCAGTACCTCCAAGGGAGAATTAGTTGATTCAGTTCTTACCGACATATTTTCTCTGTATTGTCAACATCAGTACCTCCAAGCGAGAATTAGTTGATTCAGTTCTTACCGACATATTTTCTCTGTATTGTCAACATCAGTACCTCCAAGCGAGAATTAGTTGATTCAGTTCTTACCGACATATTTTCTCTGTATTGTCAACATCAGTACCTCCAAGCGAGAATTAGTTGATTCAGTTCTTACCGACATATTTTCTCTGTATTGTCAACATCAGTACCTCCAAGGGAGAATTAGCTGATTCAGTTCTTACGGACATATTTTCTCTGTATTGTCAACATCAGTACCTCCAAGCGAGAATTAGTTGATTCAGTTCTTACCGACATATTTTCTCTGTATTGTCAACATCAGTACCTCCAAGGGAGAATTAGTTGATTCAGTTCTTACCGACATATTTTCTCTGTATTGTCAACATCAGTACCTCCAGCTACATATACAGATAACCCTTTTGATGTTGCTCTCCTAAGGTCCAATAACTGTAACACAAAAAAATAGTTATGAATTTATCTAATTTTTGTTGTGTAAACAACATAAATCACAAAAGCATTTTGTAGAAATTCTGTTTACAACAAACAAGTGTGGACACAGAAAAATGTCTCGCCTGCATTTCGCATCAGTAAAGAAAATAAATTTCATCATAAGCATTACGTAAAAAGCATTAAATTGTTATCAGCAGCAGCCTGTATACCAAAATTTGTCACCCTACACTACTATGTATAGTTAGAGGAACTGTACTAAAACAAAAACTTTAACATAGTACCTGGACCTTGAAATTGAGGTCAAGGTCAGGTGACACATACTGGACAATCATGTACCACTCATCAGAAACCTATATACCAAATATTGTCATCCTACCATGCATGGTTACAGAGGAACTGCCATATCGAAAAACTTTAATGTAGTCACTGGACCTTGAAATTGAGGTCAAGGTAAGGTGACACCTACCAGACAGCCATGTTCTACTCATCAGCAACCTACATACCAAATATTATCATCCTATCATGCATGGTTACAGAGGAACTGCTGTAATCCAAAAACTTTATTGTAGTGGCTGGACTGTGAAATTGAGGTCAAGGTCAGGTGACAGGTGACTGACTGGCAAGTACTCATCATAAGCTACCACTATACCAAATTTGATGGACGTAGGGCTTAGGCTTAAAAAGATATGAAGCAAGATGTCCAAGTGTTTACGCTGTTGCCACCAGATTCCCATACATATCTCACCTCAAGTGACTTTCGTCACAGGTGAGACAAAAAAAATGACATAATTGGTCCTGTAACATTTTCAAGATTTATGGGTTTTCTTTGTACCATATATTAAGAGTCCATTCCAGGCACTGTACTTTATCTCTAGAAAAATAGGTGTTTAAGTGGACCTGTAGGTAACTCTCCTAAAAAGTGGATTTCTGCTGGTATGCAGGGTCGTTGTAGTATAAGTGAAACTATGAAGAGATTGACAATAACACTTCATAGGAAGCAGCAGTCTATATTTATTTAGTTGTCTAGTTTTGACAGTTTTATCTCTAACACAGAAGATCTACACCAACACCAAATGTACACCTGAAAACTACGCTCCATTACTTCTGTTATTTAATTAAACTGACTACAATATACAAACTCTTACACATGTATCCAAGAAGGCTTCTCTGTCCTGGTGGGTCAATGTCAGTAATTTGTGCAATCTTGTCAATAGCCCGACTTTGTAATTTTCAGCATTCTGAAAAATAAATTAATGTTGATGTATGTTATTGAATGCCTTTAATTTCATTCTCATGAGATTTTTTTGTTTGAATAACATTCAGTCAATTTTGTTTTTTGACCAAGAAGTCAGCCATTGTCAGTTGCATTGCCTTGTCTGTTTTAGCTTTTTCCACTCCCCATTCAAATAGAAAAGTTTTTCCATATCAGCCTTGTTTGTTCCAGGTTCCATTTCAAAGAACTTAATTGTTGTATCAAGACATTCAATAACAGTTTTACATGATGGTTGGTTTTCCTCAGTGTCCGCATCTGTATCAGTTTCCTTATCATTAAAGATTTTGCGGTCAATCCCTGGTTGAACAGCCTGAAGAATCATTTCATCAGTCACGTCTTCCGCTATTTTGGTATTTTGATCAATCCTAAAACAAACTCTTGTTTTTTGTAGCTCAGGATCAATATCAAGGTCTTTGTACACTTTGTTTATTAATTCAATGTCCTGATTTGTAATGGAAATGCTTTTATTTCAGGTTTCAACAACTTCACCTATTTCACGGTCTACTTAACCTGTATGTTTCCAACAGTTGACAATAGTGCACTGTGAAACTTCGTCCCAAGCAATTTTAGTGAAACGGACAGCATCCCGTAATTAAATCATTGGTTGATCATTGCTGTCAATACACCTTACAAGTTCTCGTTATTGTAATCCCAGAAAGGTACCTTTAAAGCACTGAATAATACCTGCATCGAGTGGCTGTAAATGACTACTCGTTGAAGGTGGTAAGAAGTGGTGTTCAATATGCGACAATTCCGGAATGGAATGACTCGGTGCATTATCCAATATGAGTAAAATTTTTTCGATTTTGCCTTCTCATTTTCCTATTCAAAGATTTAAGATAATCCCAAAAAATTAATGAATTCATCCATGATTTTTTATTAGCCGTGTAGTATACATGTAAATTCAAATTAAAATTTGTAAAGCATCGAGGCTTTAAGGATTTCTCTATTACAAGAGGTTTTAACTTTTCTGACCTTTTTAGTCCCGTTTGTAAATTCCGCTGTTGTCAATGATCTATCCGGAAGCATTCTAAAAAAAAGCCCAGTTTCTTCTACATTAAATATGCCACGTTTTGAGAAATGTTCCATTTTTCTAAGAGCTTCCTGGCTGCCTGTATCAATTGGAGCTCTATCCACACCTGCACTTTCACCAGAAATAATGTGCGAAGATATTCCACGACGGGATTGAAATCTTTGCGACCATCCATTTGAATAAGAAAACTCCGTTACAACAGTTTCATTACCAAATTGTCGGGCATTTTCCTTTAATATTTCGTCTGTGACGCAGATGTTTTTAGCTCTAACATTCGTGAACCATAGGTATAGGCATTGTTCCATCTCGGAATGATGTACACTACAATGTCTTTTTCGTGCATGTGAACCTGTTTCCTCACTTTCATATTGCTCCTTTCTGGATAAAATATCGCTAACAGTTTGTCTTTTAATCGAAATTTCCCATATGGAGCTAAAATGATATAGTTGTTGTGTTGCAGCTGGTTTCCTTGACATATTTTATTATTTCACGCTTTTGCAAGTCGTCTAACAAAGTTCCCTTTCTCTTCAGTGTTGTCATTTTAATGACTAAAATTTGTTTAAATTAGCAGGATAAACATTACCGGTACTTATGATATTGAACTGTGACGACAGTCAATATAAATGAACACTTATCAGCTGTCTACACAACAATTTTGTTAATTGTTTTATTGATTTTCTAATCTGGGATTACGCTCAGAAAGTGTGACCAAATTTACACACCAATAATTCAAAATAATTACAAGTAATTTACGTGTTTGGCAGTAGAAACAGGGGAAATTTTATTGAATAAAAGACTTCTGCAATTGAAAACTTGTGGCAGATGGCAATATGCGAGGGTGGCATTACAACGGTGGAATAGAAATGGGTAAAAAACAGGACCATAGAAAATCGTGGCTATATGAGAGGTTGGCGGTTTAACGAGGGGCGATATACCAAGGGTACTCTGTATAATTACATTCACAATTGTTTTTTATTAGACCAATTTGAACTTATTTAGAATGAACTTTGTTTTCATAAAATTATAAATATATTGTACAAGAATAATAACTTTTCATTTGATGAAAAATATTTCAGAGAATGGAAAAAAATATCATGATAGATGGAAAAACACAGTGTAACGTTATATATTACTCTTTAGAATACTAAGGGCTGTTCCATTAAATACTATCTCTCCCCATCCCCCCACCCCCCTTGATGGCAATTTATATTTTTTTATGTAAGGGGTAGTATGTGAATGAATCTTATTTACGATTGTGGTCCACCAAACCTAGAATTGTGAATAATGTTGGTTGTCTGTATGATAAATAAAAAGGAAAATATGATGGACAGGGGTATTATCTTGGTTTTATTTCTATTAGGAATTCTATTACGATACGTTATATATTTTTATTGTGGTTGTTTTCCTTTAGCATTTACATATTATTAGTTTCCGGTTGAATAGTTTCTCTTCCCACAGTTTCGGAAAAACACATTAGAACGTGGATAATAAAATGAAACAAAACTATCAATTTATTCAATGATCCATTTTTCGGTATCCTACTTTACATTTTGAGCAAACTTTTATAAAAACAAACAATTTAAAACAAAAATAGGTAAGATTTTCATAAAACAAATATTTATTTTTTGCGTTTAATTTCATTAAATTGTTGGGGCCTTGGTGGCCGAGTGGTCAAGGTAGTTTGTCTACTATTGATCATGTGGTCTGTCAACACTAAGGTGTACTTGACTCCAATCTTAATTGACAAGGATTGCCAGTTTTCCTACCCCAGGTCAGGGGTTTTCTCCGGGTACTCCGGCTTCCTCCCCCAATAAAAACTGGACGCCATGCTATAGCTGAAAAATTTCTGAAAGTGGTGTTAAACACCATCAAACAAACAAACAACAAACATTAAATTGTTAAATTTGTTTCTCCTGAAAAATCTTAATGGAAAGGGAGACCACTCAACCAGAAACTAATAATATCTAAACACTAAAACGACCACATACCAACAACTACGTTTGGTGGACTACCAACGTAAATAAAATAAGATTCATTCTAAAGCTGGCTCACCCTGCAGCACATACCGGTACCTAAAAATAGTAAATATATTGTGTTTTTGTTGGTGGTGTTGTTTATTACTTGAACTTTACAATTCTATGGGTCGTTGTCATCAGCTTAATTGAGATTATAGGTGGGGGGGGGGGGGGAGCTAAATTAAGGAGGGGGGAAGATAGTATTTTCTGCAAGTTTTCCTGCTGAAGATCAAGATTTTCAATCAGTAATACAGCTCCACCCCTCATAAAAACTAGAAAACTAGCTAAAAAAATTGCAGATCAATTTTTTTTTGTTTTCATTTGTTTGTTTGTGGTTTAACATCACATTAACCCACAAAGAAACCAAAATAGGGCACCTAGTGGGACATCAACTGATACCCCACAATTTTGAATAGTTTTTAATATTCATAACACATTTTACTGATTACAAATCAACCTATAATAACAGCTGAGCATAATCACAATCAATCTCAGAAAACAATTTTTACCTTGACCGTGGACCTTTTACAATATTTTTAAATTGGCCTTACTCAACAACTGATGGGATTGTGCTGAAAATTGAACTTGATCTTAATTTTTTAGTACTTAACAGTTGTACAATCTTTTAATTTTAACAAATCTATTGACATTTTTTCAAGTTATCATTTTGAAACCGTCAACTGTTGACAAAAAACTATTGAATTGACCTAAGTCGAAAACAAGATTTTCAGTAGTAAGATAAGAGTAAATATTCCATGAAACTTGAACAATGCCTATCAAAAGAGGGCACAACTCAAAAATACACATCCAAAGAGGGCACAACTCAAAAATACATATCCAAAAAGGGCACACCTCAAAAATACATATCCAAAGAGGGCACAACTCAAAAATACACATCCAAAAAGGGCACAACTCAAAAATACATATCCAACCAGAGGCTCTTAAGAGCCTGTATCGCTCACCTGATTTTATAGGCAATGAAGATGGCATTTCCCTGATGTTAAAGTAAATCCTGTAATTTTCAATAAACTTTAAATAGGACTATCCAAACAATATTACTAGAAAGCTTTGTTTCATTGGTTAACCGGTTGTATAGAGAAGGTTTTTTTTATTTGCCCATAGGGTCCTATGTTAAACTAAGTCCTGCGGCGGTGGCGGCCATTTTGAATTTCCAATTGCCATAAAAAACATAAACTTTATAAAGGACCATCCAAACAATATTGCTAGTAAGTTTTTGTTTCCATTGATTAACCAGTTTCAGAGAAGAAGCCTTTATAAACATTTTCCCATAGGGTCCTATGTTAAACTAAGTACTGCGGTAGCGGCCATTTTGAATTTCCAATTGCCATAAAAAACATAAACTTTATAGAGGACCATCCAAACAATATTGCTAGTAAGTTTTTGTTTCCATTGATTAACCAGTTTCAGAGAAGAAGCCTTTAAAAACTTTTTCCCATAGGGTCCTATGTTAAACTAAGTCCTGCGGTAGCGGCCATTTTGAATTTCCAATTGCCATAAAAAACATAAACTTTATAGAGGACCATTCAAACAATATTGCTAGTAAGTTTTGTTTTGATTGGATAAACAGTTTCAGAGAAGAAGCCCTTTTAAACTTTTTTCTCATAGGGTCGAATGTTAAACTAAGTCCTGCTGTGGCGGCCATTTTGAATTTCCGATTGGGATAAAAAACATTAACTTTATAGAGGACCATCCAAACAATATTGCTAGTAAGTTTTGTTTCCATTGGTTGACCAGTTTCAGAAAAGAAGCCTTTCAAACTTTTTCCCATAGGGTCCTATGTTAAATTAAGTCCTGCGGTGGTGGCCATTTTGAATTTCCAATTCCCATCAAAAACACAAACTTTGTAAAGGTCCATCCAATGAACATTATGGCCAAGTTTGGTTTCAATTGGCCAAGTGGTTTCAGAGAAGAAGATTAGAATGTAAAAAGTTTACAGACGCCGCCGACGACGACGGACACAAAGTGATAACAATAGCTCACATGACCCTTTGGTTCAGGTGAGCTAAAAAGGGCACAACTCAAAAATACATATCCAAAGAGGGCACAACTCAAAAAAACATATCCAAAAAAGGGCACAACTCAAAAATACAAATCCAAATAGGGCACAACTCAAAAATACATATCCAAAGAGGGCACAACTCAAAAATACATATCCAAAAGAGGGCACAACTCAAAAATACACATCCAAAGAGGACACAACTCAAAAATACATATCCAAAGCGGGCACAACTCAAAAATACAAATTCAAAGAGGGCACAACTCAAAAATACATATCCAAAGAGGGCACAACTCAAAAATACATATCCAAAGAAGGCACAACTCAAAAATACATATCCCAAGAGGGCACAACTTAAAAATACAAATCCAAAGAGGGCACAACTCAAAAATACATATCCAAAGAGGGCACAACTCAAAAATACATATCCAAAGAGGGTACAACTCAAAAATACATATCCAAAGAGGGCACAACTCAAAAATACAAATCCAAAGAGGGCACAACTCAAAAATACATATCCAAAGAGGGCACACCTCAAAAATACATATCCAAAAAGGGTACAACTCAAAAATACATATCCAAAGAGGGCACAACTCAAAAATACATATCCAAAAAGGGCACAACTAAAAAATACATATCCAAAGAGGGCACAACTCAAAAATACATATCAAAAAAGGGCACAACTCAAAAATACATATCCAAAGAGGGCACAACTCAAAAATACATATCCAAAAAGGGCACAACTAAAAAATACATATCCAAAGAGGGCACAACTCAAAAATACATATCCAAAGAGGGCACAACTAAAAAATACATATCCAAAGAGGGCACAGCTAAAAAATACATATCCAAAGAGGGCACAACTCAAAAATACATATCCAAAAAGGACAGAACTCAAAAATACTTATCCAAAGTGGGCACAATTCAAAAATACATATCCAAAGAGGGCACAACTCAAAAATACATATCCAAAGAGGGCACACCTCAAAAATACATATCCAAAAAGGGTACAACTCAAAAATACATATCCAAAGAGGGCACAACTCAAAAATACATATCCAAAAAGGGCACAACTAAAAAATACATATCCAAAGAGGGCACAACTCAAAAATACATATCCAAAAGAGGGCACAACTCAAAAATACATATCCAAAGAGGGCACAACTCAAAAATACATATCCAAAAAGGGCACAACTAAAAAATACATATCCAAAGAGGGCACAACTCAAAAATACATATCCAAAGAGGGCACAACTAAAAAATACATATCCAAAGAGGGCACAGCTAAAAAAATACATATCCAAAGAGGGCACAACTCAAAAATACATATCCAAAAAGGACAGAACTCAAAAATACCTATCCAAAGTGGGCACAATTCAAAAATACATATCCAAAGAGGGCACAACTCAAAAATACATATCCAAAAAGGGCACAACTCAAAAATACATATCCAAAGAGGGCACAACTTAAAAATACATATCCAAAGAGGGTACAACTCAAAAATACACATCCAAAGAGGGCACAACTCAAAAATACATATCCAAAGAGGACGCAACTTAAAAAGACCTATCAGAAGTTGGCACAACTCAAAAATACCTATCCAAAGAGGGCACAATTTAGACACAACTTTAATTAAGAGGGACAAAGAGGAATTGATGTAGAGTTCAAGTATCAAAATAGTTTATACTGGTACCCACCATTAGCAAATGTCTACCTGTTAACACAGTTAACCATCCTGGTATAACAAAATCTTCATACACCAATGGCACCAGTTTCTTCCTATGTTCACAATAAAACACCTAAAACATAAACAGATAATAAATTACTTTAAAATTAAACTAATCTTATTTTTACTCTGCAATTCTTTGCATAAAAAAAAAGAAAATACTGACAAAATAAATTTAAAACAAGTGTAGATACCCCTGCTTCGCTTTCACCGAAAATTCTTCATGCACATCTACATATGATGTACTTCCTTCATGTAAAGTTTCATCAAAATCTGTCAAACAGTTTAGGAGGAATTGCGCTTACGAGGTCTTCCACTGATTACTATATTTAAAAAGTCTAAGTCCAATTATCTCCCCTGAAAATAATCCAACAGCAACGAAAATTCTTCATGCACATCTACATATGATGAACTTCCTTCATGTGAAGTTTCATCAAAATCTGTCACGCGGTTTAGAAGGAGAAGCGCTTACAAGTAATGTGGACAGACAGACAGGGTGATTCCTATATAACCCCAAACAGGTTTGCGGGGGGTATAACTAGACAGAGAAAGATCAGTTCATAAAAACTATAGACTAATTATGGTTCAACAATTAAAACTACCAAGGGATCTCTGAGATTGAATGGTTAAGAAAGTCAGTCATCAACTATCACCAGTGTACTAACACTTTTACTGCCTTGTGTAAATATTGTTAAATCAAGCAATTTACAACAAATATATTGTATCTGCTGGTTTATTCTTATATACATGATCATAACCTACACACAAGGAGATTAGAGATGCATTTTGGTGCCATATAGAACTTTACAATATGCATGTTTTATTAATGTCCAGTTAATCACTATAGGCAATTATATTTATTGTAATCCTCTTTATTCACTTTCCTAGTCAGTGATTTTGTTAGCTTGATTTTGACTCAGAATTTCGGCTGTTTCCCCTGGAGCAAATTTCCCAAATTTTGTCTAATTATTTCCTAATTTATGACCAAAATCATAACAGAAAACCATAGAACAGGCGATGTCTATATTATTCTTGGCCTCGGTTAGATGGTGACTTGACGTTCAATTTTGTTCCCATTTTAATAAGAAATCTTCATATTTTTGTAACTGCATCATTTTTATGTGTTTAGGCGCCATACAAAGCAGTGTATGCTGATTCCCCTCTGATTTTTATATTGTACAACTTTATTAAAACAAGTGTGGACACAGAAAAACGTCTCGCCTGCATTCCGCATCAGTAACGAAAAAATTTTGTCATAAGCATTACGTAAATAGCATTAAATATCAGCAGCGGCCTGTATACCAAATACTGTTACCATACCATGCATAGTTACAGAGGAACTGTCATAATACAAAAACTTTAACGTAGTCGCTAGACCCTGAAATTGAGGTCAAGGTCAGGTGACACCTACCAGACAGTCATGTATTATTCATCAGCAAAATATATACCAAATATTGTCATCCTACCATGCATAGTTACAGAGAAACTGCTGTAACCCAAAAACATAAACATAGTCACTGGACCATGAAATTTTGGTCAAGGTCAGGTGACACCTACCAGACAGTCATGTATTATTCATCAGCAAAATATATACCAAATATTGTCATCCTACCATGCATAGTTACAGAGAAACTGCTGTAACCCAAAAACATAAACATAGTCACTGGACCATGAAATTTTGGTCAAGGTCAGGTGACACCTACCAGACAGTCATGTACTAGTCATCAGCAATCTATATACCAAATATTGTCATCCTACCATGCATGGTTACAGAGGAACTGTCGTAAACCAAAAACTTTAACGTAGTCACTGGACTGTGAAATTTAGGTCAAGGTCAGGTGACACCTACCAGACAGTCATGCGCAAGTCATCAGCAACCTATATACCAAATATTGTCATCCTACCATGCATGGTTACAGAGGAACTGTCGTAACCCAAAAACTTTAACGTAGTCACTTAACCGTGAAATTGAGGTCAAGGTCAGGAGACACCTACCAGACAGTCATGTACTAGTTATCAGCAACCTATATACCAAATATTGTCATCCTACCATGGGTGGTAACAGAGGAACTACCGTAACCCAAAAACTTTAACGTAGTCGCTGGACCGTGAAATTGAGGTCAAGGTCAGGTGACAGGTGACTGACTGGCAAGTACTCATCATAAGCTACCTCTGTACCAAATTTGATGGACCTAGGGCTTGGGCTTAAAAATATATAAAGCAAGATGTCAAGTGTTTACGCCGCTGCCGGCGCCGGATTCCCATAGATATGTCTCGCCTCCAGCTACTTTTGTCGCAGGTGAGACAAATAAAATTTATGGAACAATTTTGCTGCAGTTGATTCTTCTATTGTTATGTATTTTTTCTGGTCTTTCATTGATAATTTGTCCTCAATAATTTAAACTGCTCAAAATAAATCCATATAATTCCAAACATCCTGATAATATAAAATGTAACAAAATGGAAGTTTCTGCAGTCATCTGATGTTTGAAAATCTCACATAAGTCATATAAATATAGGAAATAAAAGATCAATTTAGTTATTTTATTGACTGCTTACTGTTTTTTTTCCTTTTTTAAAAGTGTAAAACCATTACTTTTTTCCCAATTTCAAGAAAAACATTGATACACTTTCGCAATTGAAAAGGAGCTGTTTATCAAAATCACGGCTAGTTAAAAGAACTATGAAACAAAACATTAGTAATACCATTGTCCAGTAAAGATAGTTTTCTTGAAGTTTGAATGTTGTTTTAAGGCCACTTTCAGCAATTTTTCAGCTATATCATGGCTTCCCGTTTTTATTGGGGAGGAACCCAGAGTATCCCAAGAAAACCCATGACCATCAGTAGGAAAACTGGCAAGCCTTGTCAATTAAGATATGAGTCGACTACACCCTGCCCACATTGTGACTAGAACCACAATCTTAGTGTTGACAGACTAGTTTTCTAGATAACTGATGGAACATGTTAGCCCAGAACAGTTACAGATGTCCCTTTTCTTGTAATACTCAATTTACCTGTTGTTGACAAGTTCGAGACAGCACAAACTGTTGAGACAAAACAAGAACAATAACTCCAGCTTCATCAGCTTGTTCCTGGAAAATCTGTCTGTTCTTTATCTCCAGTGTACTTGGTTTGATGCCACAGTCTGAAATATTTGAACAGAAATTTGTTACTAAAACCTAATTGGTTAAAATAAACATACAGCTACCTGTAATACAGTGTTCTATGTAACATAATATTCTTAACATTTATTTCTATAAAAAAAAAAAGCTTAAATGCAAACACACACAAAACTGAGGTGGGAAGCATGGACAAATAAACTGACTAAAAACCTATATTTACACTAACTTTAGTTGGTGGAAAATAACTGATTTTTGTTTAAAAAATACAAGTGTGGACACAGAAAAACATCTCCCCTGCATTCCGCATCAGTAACGACAATAAATTTCGTCATAAGCATTACGTAAATAGCATTAAATATCAGCAGCAGCCTGTATACCAAATATTGTCATCCTACCATGCATGGTAACACAGAAACTGCCGTAACCCCAAAAACTTTAAAGTAGTCACTGGACCGTGAAATTGAGGTCAAGGTCAGGTGACACCTACCAGACAGTCATGTACTATTCATTAGCAACCTATATACCAAATATTGTCATCCTAACATGCGCGGTTACAGAGGAACTGTCGTAACACAAAAACTTTAACGCAGTCACTGGACCGTGAAATTTTGGTCAAGGTCAGGTGACAACTACCAGACAGTCATGTATTAGTCATTAGCAACCTATATACCAAATTTGTCATCCTACCATTCGTGGTTACAGAGGAACTGTCGTAACCCAAAAACTTTAACACAGTCGCTGGAACATGAAATTTAGGTCAAGGTCAGGTGACAACTACCAGACAGTCATGTTCTAGTCATCAGCAGCATATTCACCAAATATTGTCATCATACCATGCGGAGTTACAGAGGAACAGTCATAACCCAAAAACTTTAATGTAGTCGCTGAAATTGAGGTCAAGGTCAGGTGACAGGTGACTAACTGGCAAGTACTCATCATAAGCTACCTCTGGACCACATTTGATGGACCTAGGGCTTGGGCTTACAAATATATGAAGCAAGATGTCAAGTGTTTACGCCTCCGCCGCTGGATTCCCATACATATGTCTCTCCTCCAGCGACTTGCGTCGCAAGCGAGACTAAAACCATGAAGAATTTTGAAGCATCGCAATCCAAATTAAAATTTTAGATTTTTGCTATGCAGACAGATATAGCATATATATACAGAGGTCATCCTACCAAGATCCATCAAAGAATCAGAATAATCCATGGCGAGCTGAGTCGAGCACCACACTTCAAAATTTTCACCTTCCAGCCAAGTTTTCATTTCTTCACCCTATAAAGTCAAAGAAATATCAACAATCTACAATCAGATTTTAAAACAAATGTATACAATCATTTCCCCTCTGTTGATACAATAAAACACTATAATTGTTTAAACCATTATTATATTATATATGTGACTGTTTGAGATTTAATACGACTTTCAGCTGCATCTTGATATCTTATTTTTTTTATTAGGGCAGGAAGGTGGAGTAGCTCAGACTCAACCTTTGAAAACTAGAAATACTTGTCAGTCTAGGTTGAAGTCAAGCTCACCATGACCGCATTCAGATTCCCAACTTAAGAGGATACCATCTTTTTTGTAAAATTTATAATATGAATACAGAAGCAGCCTACATGCGAGCATCATGTATTATGATTTATGATGTGAGATGATGCACCCCAACAGTACCTCTGAATTCTCAGTGGTCATCTGATGTCTTTTTCTGATGTGTTGATGGCATTACATGAATGTCATATGATTGTCAATTTTCAAATAGAGGGCTTCAGAGATTTCACAAATAAAAACATTTTGTCTTACATTTTTGTTATTAAGTTTATAAAAAAACCTTTTATCCACGTCACTTGTCTAAGTCTACTTTTAAATGAACTTTAGTGCACATCCCCAATATTTTGTTTAGCTTAGCTACCATTTGAGATGAGTTTGTTCATATGAATCACATGACTTTTTACACATGCACATAACTATCTGCGATGCTCACTAATAAAATGAAACACCACATCTAATATAGTTATTACAATTCAAATTCTACAGTTGTCTTTCCCAATTTAGAGCAATAAATTAAACATTATATGGAGTACATTTATTATAAGATATGTTGATCACAGATAGATAGGACAGTACCTCAAGATGAACTTGTTAAAACATCACTGTGGCTTATCTCAATGACTATATGTGGAGGTCTTACCAACTTAGACTGTTGTGGATGTACACAAATGACAATAAGTGGATGACCATCCCTATTCTCTAATGTAGCTTGTGGATTTGAAACATCAACAAATGGACAACTTCTAACTATAGTTTTCTGCAATACAGTACTTACAGTTAACGAGGAGTTCATAAAACTAAATTTTAATTTATTTTTTCTAATTGTGAATGATTTATTTATTAACTACACAGATAAAAAAAGTAAAGAATTTGATGTCTTCTAAGACCTTTTTTTTAATAATTTTGGAGTAGGATAGTACAGATTTTTTTATAATTTTATGTATGACCATCTATTGCTATTTTGTTCAATATTACTTTGATAATTAATGCAATCTGAAAATAATCCCATCGCACTCTTTAGTTTAATATGATATGGATAATTATTATAAGTTATCATGTTGTTTTATAATTGATGTGATGTCACAATGGCTTTAGGATGTCTCAAACTTTACCATGAAAAGTTACATTTAGCACACTTGACTGTATTTTCATAAACGTATGATATAGCACGAGTAGTGTTCTAAAATATATTGTATCATATAGTGTTTCAAAAAATAATAGACACGGTAGCTATTATTTACACATGTCTCATTACTAAACGTTTTGTCAGCAGACATACATGTAGATATACTTAAAGACAATACCCTTCTGATGAGAGATGGAGTGTCTATGTTTGTTTCTATAAATGTCAGAACTTTCTCTGCTATTTGTTGTGCCACATACTTCAGATCTTTAGGATCCCAGTTACAAATGTCCTTAATTTCACCTAGAAGAGGAAAATTTAAAAAAAAGTAATATAAACCTGCTTCATGATTTCTTCAAAAATGCACGTGTTCTTACTTGTGAACTTGAAACTTAATCTAGTGTAGGAAGAGTTGCATATAAAACATGGGAAGAACAACTTACAGGGGACAAACATAATACAGGCTCTACCCAGAACAACAGAAAAATATCCTAAACATGGTTAAACAATAAAATAAAACAACAAAGAATAAATATGATAATAATAACACAAAATCAGGGTCAACTTAAAATATCACCCAAAATCAACAAAACTCACATAAAATTGAGTCTGGTCTCACACACTGGGCCATGAGAAATATAACATTTTTTTCAAAGCATAATACAAAGCATTGCAAAATTAATTATGCTCCTAAATATTTTTGTTCAGAAAAACCAAGAGGTCTTGGAGCAAAAATACAAAACTATCCTAAAGTACCAGAATTGATAGGATGTCTCCAAGAAATATACTGTGTCGTTGAGAACTGTATTGCCAGACAAGGTGGAGGCCATTCAGGTAGGAAGCTAACTGGTATTATATATTTCCCTAACACATCTGCTAATTTCACCTGAAATTAATTATTGGCAGAGTTCAATTATTTGTAACTATAGTTGTCATGAATCATTTAATGAAATGTAAGACAGCTTACTCTGTCTGAGATTATCAGTCTTCCATTTATCAAGGGCTTAAATCTGGTTTCTTACTTGTGTAAGGTATTGGTAATTATAGAAGGGAAACTACCAAAAAAATATTGTTGTTTACCTAAACCAGTTATCCTTAATTCCCTGTTAATATGTCATAATTAAGGCATTATTCATTTCAGCCTTATCCAACATGAAGTTGTGCTTGTTGATTCAACATATACATTAAGCTTTTATCCATTGTAGAAGCTGTCATGGCTGCCATAAATTATTATGATACTAATAGGACAAATAGAGTAATTTTAACCTGTGAAAGTGTGCATGCAGGTGTAGAAGTCTTCTAAAGTAGCAGTTAATGAATATTATATTGTTTGATATATAAAAGATGAAATATACATAAGAAATTTTTTATTGTTCTTTATTTTCTGTCTGTCAATTTAACAATTGTCACCTGTGTTACAGCATACCAACAAAGGGTAGAAAAACTTATGATAGACAATGATTACCGTACCTGTGAAAGTTCACATGATCATTTGTTTTAGCTTTTGAGACAGGGTAGTAATTATTCTTGGCATTTTTGATTGCCTTTGTCTCACCTGGTGCTATTTAGCATTTCAGCCTTGGATGAAACAAGGAAATTTTACAGAGCTAAATTACATACTGCCTGACATTAAAAGTTTTTTTAGAGAACAGAATAGTCCATAAACGAAAAGCATAAAAATATTTAAGAAAAAAAAATTGTAATGTGCAGATGTAATGACCTTCAAGTCTGCCAATGCAGCCATGTTTTCCACCAAACAAAAATAACATAAGTTGTACACAAACATCATTTCTGTGCCATGATTTACACAAAGTATTAATCAAATCAAATACAAACCATACAACTTATGACAGATGGCAAGTCTTTACTTTTTGTGAAACGAGAGCCATAAATGTTTTCCTCAGTTGATGATTTTAGAAAAGAGTGTGAAAGTTTTAGAGAGAAATTGACAAATGACAGATGAAAAGTAATGGTTCTCAGTGTTATCACTGCTAGACAGGCTATACCATTTACTGTACTAGAACAGGGTAGTTTATAGAACGAATAATCGTACCCTCGCTTTTTTTTTTGGTGAGGGTACGAATTTAGTACCATTACTTGTAATGTAGTAGAGCGGGAGTGAATAACTCCTGGCACTTTGATGTCCAAAAGAAGTTGCAGAATCAGACGTGGTCGATCTTGATATCTATCGACAGTGTCACCATTTGTTTATCGTTTTCGTGT
Source organism: Limnoperna fortunei (assembly GCA_944474755.1). Lineage (NCBI taxonomy): Eukaryota > Metazoa > Mollusca > Bivalvia > Mytilida > Modiolidae > Limnoperna > Limnoperna fortunei. The sequence continues at coordinate 22,061,418 of OX104116.1, forward strand.
TTAAAATCTATCATTATTGATACGTGATAATAGTTATTGCCGTTTTTTATAACCAGCTGTGCGTTGTGTATTAATTTACATTGGTGTCTCTTTTTAATTACGAGAAAAAACATTGAGAAACCCACAACTGAATGGCGTGTTGCATCTTGGGTAATACATATGTAAATTACTGGATTTTTACTACAGAATGGTTGTTATAGTATGCAAATTAGCACGTTTATAATAAAATTAGGTCACATTATCCCTATACGGAAAAATGATCAACATAGCATTATCCAGGAGCATCTAAAAAGATGAAAAAAAAAATTTCTTCAGTAAAGATCATTTCCCGTTAGTTTCGCAATGTCTAAAGCTTAAATAACGTAAAGAAGATGAATATTATGTTTGAATTTTGTATAAATAGACCAAAGTTTGAATTTTTTATTTGCTACATTACGAACAATAGGACTGAAATCTGTCGTTTATCCAACAAATCACAAAACTAACTTCGGATTATAACGGCAGTAAAATTCGACCTAGGTAGATTAAAGCCACATATTATCTTTACATCAAGTATTTAACACCAACCTCTCTGTTTGTCCATAAAGTCTCCCCATACCGTGAGGTAACCAGGGGTACAAATACTTGACAATTCCTGACAGCATCATTCAATGAATCCTGCCAATCTACCCCAGAAGATATTTCATGCACATCCTACAAAACACAAAATGTCTATACATGGAAAGTCAATACACATGTTACAGGTAAAATAAACAATCCTGTAACAAAATAGGTGGTCACACAGCATACTTTCTTACATTAATTTAGACTAACAAAATTTTAGAAAAAATGCATCCTCACAAATCAGGGTTTTTGTGTCCACATTTACACACAAAACCCCGACAAACTTAGCAATGAAATTCCCAGGCTAAAAGATTTTTGTATGACCTCAATCCTTCAAAGTATCAACTAATGAAATTGCTTGAAAGAAGCAAGTGTTTGGCAGTAGTCATACTTACTCATTCTTGAGTGGAATGAAAGCGTAACACAACTAATAAATAACACAGTAATAACAAACTATTAACACTACTGTATAAAATACACTGATTTCTATGCAGCACATCCGTTTGGTGTATTTACAATCGACATCGGGATATCCCCTAACCAAGTCGTGAATGAAAGCGAGCTTTTAATTGGATACATTAAGGTATGTTGTAGCCAATCAAAATAGTGACTTCTAGCCCAGGAATTTCCTAGCTAAGCTTGCCAAAGTTTCATGTACACATGTGGACACAGAAACCCTGACTTGTGAGGATGACAAAAATGTATACAATCAGTCATTTGTCAAAATATGCTGCTGGAGGTATATAAACCGAGTGACTTAGAAGAAATGTTTCGTCTTTTTAGTAAACTTGTTCAGATGTTGAGCAGGTACGTACATTTTCTCTGGCAGCTTAGATCTACAAAATTTATTATTTTTGAAAAACATGTCTTGAAGTTTTAAAATGGGATATTGAATGATACAACACCACATTGCATTGTTTTTAATATTCATGAACACATTTTATTTCATTACAAATCAGACTACACAAACAGCTGAGCATGATGACAGTCCCATCTCAGAAGACAATTTTTACATTCAACTTGGACATTTCTTTGAAAAATTATTTCAAATTGGCATAAATCAAATCTACAAATGGGACTGGGCTGAAAATTCAACCTGATCATCATCTGGAAACCATCAATTGTTGACCAAAACAAAAAAACCTAAGTCAAAAACTACAAATTGATTGTGCTGAAAATTGAACTTGATCTTCATTTTATAGTATATAATAGCTGTGCAAAGTTAAAATAAAATCTTTTGACACGTTTTAAAGTTATCATCTGGAAACCACCATTTGGTGACCAACACAAATTTGAATTGACCCAAGTCGAAAACTACATATTGGAATGTGCTGAAACTTGATCTTCATTGTATAGTACTAAACAGCTGTGCAAAGTTGAAACAAAATATGTTGATGCATTTTTAAGTTATCATCTGGAAACCAACAAGGAATGGATAGACAGACACTCATATTCATACAGAGAGTATAACATAATATAACAATTGGGACAGAACATATGGCATCATAAATTACAAGTTATCGCTATTTTGCAGTATTTTCCTTTGATCGTTGTGTGCGATATTATTCCATCTCAGTCTACTAGCGTGGGATGGGCCCATCTCAGCTCGCTGTCAAGACGTCGTTATGTAAACACTGTGACGTCACAATGTTACAAAACAGCGATAAACAGATTATTTACGTTTTTTGAAACTCGATGCACTTTCTCGTCATCTCATCTCAGGGCTGTCGCCCTTCGATGAGATACGACGAGAAAATGCATCTCGTTTCAAAAAACGTAAATAATCTATAATTATTTGCTCTTTAGAGGTATAACCGTAATTTCAAACAGAAATTTGCAGTCTAAACTCCTAATGAATATTAAATACTTACATATTTGCTAACAGCTTAAATTCTTAAGTATAGTGTTAAACAGGTTATAAAAAAGTTGTCAAAGAGTAGAAAATAGTTGTACTATAACATGGCATATATGTATTTTACAATTGCTGTGAATTTATATCTTATAGAAGGACGGGGGTTTTTCATGGGTGCCCTAGCTTTCTCCCCCAATAAAAACTGGACACTACAATATAGCTCTAAAATTGCATAAAGTGATGAAATACATCATTCAAAGAAACAAATATGGTAAACCATTACTGTGAAAATCATACTGAAAAAATCAATATGCACGAGGTGCAAAAGCAGAGTTGCCGTATTTTATTAACCAAAACTTTCCTTGTCTTCATTTTAAGATTTAACATAATTGGTTATTACAGGCATTACATGTAAACTGGAGACGAAGTAAGGAAGGGTTTATCAACAAATTTTCAAAGTTGCATAAAATATGAATATGTGAATCCTTTAACAGTATTGAACCATTGTGTAAAATTTCAGATATGAACTTGATGTAGTTTTTGAGTTATGGTCCGGAAACCACTAATTCAAGAAATTTTCTAAAGTTTTTCTGTCACTGTGACCTTGACCTTGAACGGATTTACCCCAAAATCAATAAGGTTCCTCCTCTTATGGTATGTAACAATATACCAAAGTTTCATTAAAATCGGTTGAGAACTTTTTGAGTAATGGTCCGGAAACCACTAATTCAAGAAATTTTCTAAAGTTTTCTGTCGCTGTGACCTTGACCTTGAACAGATTTACCCCAAAATTACAGGGTTCCTCCTCTTATGGTATGAAACAATATCCCAAAGTTTCAATTAAATTGGTTTAGAACTTTTTGAGTTATGGTCCGGAAACCACTAATTCAAGAAATTTTCTAACATTTTTATGTCGCTGTGACCTTGACCTTGAACGGATTTACCCCAAAATCAATAGGGTTCCTCCTCTTATGGTATGTAACAATATCCTAAAGTTTCATTAAAATCGGTTCACAACTTTTTGAGTTATGGTCCGGAAACCAATTGTTGACACCCGCCAGCACCCCCGACATCATCATAACAATAGCCGAGTTCAACTTCGTTGCAACTCAGTTAAAAAGCTGCAGTTATTGTGACAAGTAATCTTACCAAGTAAACACTGTAACCAAGAGCAGATAACTCCTGTTTTAAAGACAAGGCATGGTGAGCTGCATCTACCCTAACATAACTAATTAGGATTTGTTTTTCGTCTGTCATGCTAGAATCTGCTATCTGTTTTCTGTCTAGATCTTTACTGGTACGGAATGATAAATGTCTGGAGCTGATTATCAGTAATGAAAAAATATAACAAGAAATTATGCCATTTTGATTAATAAAACTTAATAAAACAGACCAGAAACATAAAAAATCAAATTAAAATAGTTTCATAATAAAAATTAAGTGTATACAATTTCTATGTATTGTTGATTTTAAAATCAATTACAAAATAATGTATAAGTATACATTGGAACCATAAAAGATTGCCACTTTCATCAGTAATCCAGCTCATTCAGAAAGAAGTTTCATTAAACAATCAATAATACGAATATATCTAATGTCCTCTACTCCAGAAGTCTGTCTGGTGTATGTTTTTTACTGTATTTTTGTTGATTCCCTAGCAGCAGACAAATGTCTTTCTATTGGGTGATGGTATGTTGAAGGTATTTTTACAATGAGCTCATAATAAAATATAAAGGTGGTGGGGACCCACAAACAGTGATTTTATTCTACAGAACCTTAGCAGGGAATTTTTTCAGGATTTTTAGAGCTTTAGTTACTTTTGCAGACATGCTGTAAAAAACTCCATTGTTCTGGTGACATATAATTGTATAATATAAACAAGTATATTCTTTCAATTGCAGCTCATATATTAAAGTGATTTTGAAAAATGGGCCCTTATCAGGATCTCCAAAACAGTATGTGTGCATATGTATCAATTAAACCAGCATGGATAACATGAGGTTGTAATTAGGAACAAGCTTAATTTTTTAATATTACAGACTAACCAAAACATTATCAAATGTAATAAAACATAATTTCTCTGATCATATTTGTATACCCTTTTATTTTCTTTCTAGGCTGAGGACTAGGCGACAGTGGTGAAGAAGATGGAGAGAGAAATGTCTGTATATCTACAGTTAGGCAGGAATTATCTAGGATGTCTATTACAGCCAGCTGACTTTCCTGCTTACTGCTGATTGGCCAACCATTGTGTGTTAGGAACCAATAATTATGTCTTGATAGTTTACTACAAGTCATCTAAATATATAAATGAATAACCAATAAATGTATGATTTTAAAAAATATTAAATAGTGCTTTAAATGGAAAATTAAACCACATATGACTGCAAGAGAAGATTTGACCATTATATGAAAAATTATTTATATATAGCATAATGCATTGGATGATATACAATTTGTCTGGGCTCAACTGAACATATTTACCACTGGGTCCTTTCTTAATCTGTTGTTGACTGGCATGTACAATAGTTGATTATATAGAGAGCATTGTCATGATATAAATTTTTCAAGTTGAAGGCAATACCACTGTCCAGAGTGCTGTCAAGTATCACGACATGCTGCTATATAAGCAACTATTATACTTATTTCATATAAGAAACCATGTGTTTAAGACTGTATTATTGTATTTGTAGCTGCTTGCTGTATGATTTAAATGTGGGCCTCATGATATATCATTGTTTGGCATTTTCATGTACTACACAGTTAGTTTACTAAACTTTATGACATATTTCCATCATTAAGGTTATACATGTACATATATTTATTTATATAAATTAAAAATAAACAGTTTTCTGTTGCTTGTGACTGGAGAGTGCATGACCATGATGTGACAATGTCCGCGGGGCATTATCAGGGAGTGATAATGCCATCATGTCAATTTACTGCAGATTAATTAATTCCAGCCGACCTTGTTTTATCCAATTGAAACAAACATAATTTTACTGATATGAAATAATACACATAGTTTAGGACAAGTCGATTAATATTTCTAATAGGTTTTGTTGCAGTTAGTTCAAAATTAAACAAAATAAGCCTTTTTTAACAGATTTCCAACAGGCTACTATGTAAATTAAATTATTTCATTTCTGAGGTAGCAACTATCTTTGATTGTGACTAAGTTTAGTTTGCATTGGCTCTATGATTTCACTGAAGAAGGTTTCACAAGGTCAAAGGTCAATGTCACTTGTGTTTCATTACAGCGACATGTGAATTTTTGCACCTTTCGATTTATAATAGCTATTTATTTTTTAGTTTGCGACATGAGGATACTTCAAGAATTTATTTTTCAACCTGCTATTCTGTCAACTTGCGAAAAAGGGAGTTTTTAAGGGGATCCCATGAAAATGTTGCGTGCGGATATCCTCCTAGACTCCAGAGTGAAACAAGATGGATGCCAAGTCATTCAAGGCTTAATGTTCTAAAATTGTTGCTACAGTAGAAATCGTTCAGACACAAGTAATAAGTGATTAGTATTGCCTAAGTATAACCAGAGTAATAACTTACCTGAGAGTTAATACATCGTCTAACTTCTGTAAGATTTAAGTGAAGGTCTATAAATATCAACCCCAACTTTTGACCAGACTTGTCACAGATTCCTACATATGGCTTTCCTATATTGGAAATAGAGTTGCAAATAAAAAAATTTCTTATAAAGTTATACCAGCCTAAACCAAATGAATGCTATGGACCTGTAATTTATTATGTATTCTAATATGACGTGCTTTAAAGGCTCCGAGACTTCAACTGTGGTAAAAAAATAATTTATCTATGAGCAACATGCGCTGAGGAGGGCGTGTTTTAAATAGCTGTTCCAATTACAAAACTGTAACTCCCACCGGAAAGCTATTGCGTATGACATATAAAATCTTATAAATAGCGACACGTGCTATCACGCGCTATCATTATTCGTTGCAATATATTGTGTGTTACATTGACGGAACAGCCAGTTTATGTCGGAAATTATGTTTTCTATAGGTACGAAAATATTATATTGTACCATAATTGTCTTATTAGAATAGAAATAATTCATGGAGGCTGTGATTTATCATTGTTTAACAACCGGATGACCATTTATGTCGTTATTTTATCTCTCGCTATCGCTCGGGATAAAATAATACAACATAAATGGTCACCCCGTTGTAAAACAAAGGTAAACCACAGCCTGCATGAATTATTTCTTAATTATACTATAAGGGCATACAGCTGTTCCTGTTATCAACATACATTGTACCCAGGAGAGGCATGTTTACAATAAGGTGATCACCCATCCAAGCAATTATTTTTTCACTTTTTCTTCAATATTTTCATTTGAAAACGACAGGTTATAGACATCCAACCATATAAGTGATTTATGTTGAAATGGTATAGCCTATCTTCAAATGACAACAATTGCAAATATATTGCGACTATAATTTTATGTGTTAATATTATTACAATGACACTTCTTTATATATTTTCATGTATGACATGAATAAAAATATAAGGAATCTGTTTAAAATAAACAGAATGTTGCTACCTGTGTGAGAATGTTTACATGTTTCAAGCTATTCTTGACTTCATTTGAATAGAAATCTTACCAAATTGTCTTTGTATATACAGAGACCCATCCTCACATAGAACTTGGTTTACCAGAACTGAACTTTCTAAATTCCTGTTGATTTTCCATCTGAAGAAGTTTGATAGATACATGGATAATATTTTAAAAACCTATTGGGCTCATACACAATACTATTGTTCTTACCATGTAAAACATTGCTGAAAGTGACATTAAACGCCATTCAAACAAACAAACAATCTTACAGTTTGTAGAAAACTAATTATTATTTGATTAACAGGTACATATATTTTGTAAAATTTAGACAGAAGATTATGATTTGAGTTTGAAATGTAGACCAAAACAGTCATAATCAAGTTTCATGGTATATGTATGACTTAAAATATTGTTCTTCTTACTTCATTTTTACTAAAGAATTTAAAATATAAGGTTTGTTTTCAATTGTTGGTTAGATTATTGGATATAAACGACTTTGGATAGATTTAAGCTGCAACATAAACCGCTTCGCGTTTTATTCAGCGTAAATTGACCCAAAGTCGTTTATATCCAATAATCTAACCAGCAATTGAAAACAATCCTTAAATAAATAAATAAATAAATATATATATATTGATAACAAGCTACAATAATGTAGCTCCTTTCTTATTTTTTTATGGACGGAGCTACAAAGAGGTCCCATTACTCGTAAAAAACAATCCTTAAATAAATAAATAAATAAATATATATATATTGATAACAAGCTACAATAATGTAGCTCCTTTCTTATTTTTTTATGGACAGAGCTAAAAAGAGGTCCCATTACTCGTAAAAAACACTCTTGGGATTTACACATATTTTCCGCTATTTAGCCCGGTGTCTCATTGTATTGTGCTAGTAAACTTTTCTGTAATAAAAAACATTAAACTCACTTACCTTTCGTGTTTTTCTTGTTATGACATTTACTTCAGCATTCAACCTTTTCACTTATATAGAAATTAATAAATATCTCTTTTGGAATCGTGCACAAAGTTCTGTTAAAGTTCGGCATGATTCATTCTAGTAGAAATTGGAGAGTTCCATTAAATCGTGCTACATCATCAAATCGAAGTATGGAGTGCAGTACGCATTAAAAATATACATGTTTGATACTGTTTTGTAAGAAATAACACTATAACAGCTGGAAACACAAACTAAGATAAAACGTCAATAAAACTCCAAGAAACAGTTCAACAAACATAAAGTTAACATATTTACAGGTAAATTCAGGTATGGATGCTTTATAGCGAGCACAGCTCGCAGCGCAGCGGGCAGCAAAGCTGCCCGCTAAGAGCTTTGAGCTCTACAGCAATTACGTGTCATGTGATCAAAATGAAATCATGTGATCAAAATCTGCCTAATGCTGATATTGTTTTTTTTTCTTCCAGAAGATGATATTGTCAAAAAACTGGAACAAAGTGAATGAAGAAAAGTACTAAAAATAATTTTAAGAAAGACTTGAAAATAAAGTTGACATCGATAAAAATTAAATGTTAAATTTAAAATTAACAACAAACATTTTCATACTATTTTTTGCAATCTCTCAATCGATCTTTAAAAACTGACAATCACACTTCATGTGACATCACAGTTACAAAGAAAGACGTCACGTGACTACTGGAATTTAGAGGCACTTTTAGGGTTATAGGAAGTAATGTCAATTATGAAATGCACATTTTATATTGATAATAAAGGACTATATTGTCTGTGCTCGCATTTTGGCAATGCCTACTCCATATTATTTTACTTTTCTGGACAGTGTGGACACCTAAACACACTGTTTCTCCTCAAAACAGTTACTTCAGTATAGTATCGTAAATGTGTCCAGTGCAGACAAAAATCACATTTTTCCCATTGAACAAATATGCATCCAGGTATTCCCTTCCTTTTAGATGGTTGCCACTGGTCACAGACACAACACAATTCCTCATCATCAGTAAATTTGTAATAAGGGGACATAATCATAATGCAATGAATACAGCTGAAATCATCCAGAATGATATTTTTTTACCAAATCGATTTCGATATTATCAAAATAATGCACTTCCAGAATTCATATTTTCTCAACAATGCCATGATTACGAATAAAGTGATAAAACTAATGAATATGGTGTTGTGGAAATATCAGTAGAACTGCAAATACATAAAAAGTATGTAGCAAACCAGGGAAACAGTTTAAATGCTTATAATATGCATAAAACCCCCGGGTGTGAATTACTCCTGGGCTGCTCCAATACTAGTAATGGGACCGCTTTGTAGCTCCGTTCATAACAAAAATAAAAAAAAATAGCTACATTATTGTAGCTAATTGATATCATGACTACAGATAAATCAGATTTAACATGAGTCTCTTTTATTCAAGAGGTTATGTCATTGCCTGTTCATAATATTAAGACAGGTATCCCCTTTGACTTTGACCATTACAAAACAATAGTAAAAAATTAAACTGCATAATTACACAAATTGTTAATACATAAACATTCCATTAGTATAATAAGTATACATCTTTAATTAACAATAAATATCATACCCTTGTTTTGTACAAAATGCAAAATCTTCTGGTAATGTTGTAAATTGACAATACAACACAGTTCTCAAACTGGTTAGTGTCATATCATCCTTGCATGGTACAATGACTACACCAAGGCAAGTTTGGGTTTCTGTTTTACCTCCTGTTATTAGCTGTACCCCTATTAACTGGTTTCCTTTTTCTGCTGAATCTAAAAAGTAATAAAATAAAACACTAATACATACCTACATTTCGCTATATGTACTAGTAAATGTTATCATGTGGAAACAATATATTTTGCTTTTGTCCACTTTACAAGGTTGGAACTCAATAAAACAATAAAAGCGAAATATGTAAAATTAAAACTTCAGTACTCAGTGGTTCCCAACAAAATTTCCAAAAACATTGTCAGCCAAAAACATGGACAAATTTCAATTGATTTGCTCAAGGCAAATTTTTTCTAAAAGATCTCTTGAAATTTTCAATTTTTACATCTGATTTACACAACTAGAGTAGCTATTCCCATTATGTCAAATTGGATTTTAAACAAATGCCTATATAAACAATCTTCGTGGTCACAGATATCTAGAAACAAATTACAGATGCTAATTCATTCTGTTAGAAATCACATGTAATCTTTTCTTGTTAACTTTATTCATTATGCAAAATAAATGTTGATTGACCCGACTTATTGGAGATAACCAGAGATGTGTGAAAAATGTATTCACTGATTAAGTTTTAATTGATCTTAGCCTTTTCTATGACGGATGGTAGATCAAACAATGATAGATGCCTTAGAATAAGTATACAACTATAAGCTGTTAAATGCCCATTAAATCTAGATAGAGACCACGCAGATAACTAGGTCTTGTGATTCAGGATGTCATGGTGGCTTATGTAACAACATAGCAAGATTGTCTCTGCAATAACAATTAAAGCTGAGCAAGGAAATATGCCTGTTTTTTGTGTGTCCATTTACCAATGTTCCAATCATATCACTGAAATAATACATGGACCTTTGAATATCCAGTGTTTGGTTTATATGGTTGCCTTTATTCACTGTGTAATAAATATCACCTAAATCCAGTAAGTCAGTTTACATTCACTTATAGTAAATGTAAACAATACTCTTTATTGTGCTATTTACTGTGATTGATAGTGCAACTTGTTTTGGGTGTGTTTGATTGGCAATAAATAACAAATCTAATTATTTTTTAAAAACTAATTTTGATAACTAACTTGTTAACTTACCAGAATTCATTTTTTAATAAATTCTTCATTTTGGATACTCATCAGTACCTGACCTATAATTAATTAAAACAAATTTTAATAAATTTACTGGTGTATTGCATTTTGCTGAAGTCACCTTCTGTTTAACAACATATCATTGCCTCTCCCAGAGTTCACGTTATCATTATTTTATGAGTTTTAAACTCAAGAAAAAATAAACACAAAAATATCTTTTTGCAGGCAAAAACTTTCATCCTTCTAACATATCTGATTCAGATCATTTCTACTCCTTATTAAAGTTATCAGATTTCTTTTACGTCACTTTAGGATATTCCAAAGCCAATATGGCAAATTCCAATTTTAAGTCACAAAGGTTGACGTTTTCTTTTATAAAATCTAAAAATAGTATAGAGTGCAACAAACCTTCAAATGTATCAGAGGGAACATTTCGAAACAAGTAAAACAAATGGAACAACTAATCTGACCCCGGCCTATGGTTAATAATTGCCTTTTACGAAAAATGGAAAACAGAATTTTTATGGTTAGGCTATACAAAATTATGTCTTTTTAAGATAACATGGTAGAAAAAAAGTAGGGCAGCCATAAGATAGGAGGCATTTTCATTTTATTTTAATTTTTCCTTTTTAGTATGTTTAATACTTATTTCTACAGAAATATGATGAATGAAATGATAGTTTTACTGAAGAAGTTATTTATTTGAATTAAATAAAGCAGTAATTTTAAATCAACAAAAATCTAAGTATCAATAAAGATCAAAGGATTCATGTTAAGATTCTGTCAGATAACATACATGTATAAAATAAATGGTTTTCTATTTAATAAGCTAAGAATTTAGTGTGAATGTTTTAATTCCTGTCAATTTCCACCTGCAAACAAGACTTCGATTTCATCAATGTTTTTTTTTTTGCTGCAGCAGTGACAACATCATGCATTCATTTTTATATGATTCCACACATTGCAAGGTTAAATGTTTATATCAAAGGTTTTGCATTAATTCCCCAAAGTTGTAAGGGTACAGTTTGTCGATTTTAAACGTTCTCTACATGGAACTGACAATTTTGAACTTTTTGGATAATACCAAAGTCATCCACTCTATCAAAGCTGGCAGCCCAAATCATCTTCACAGCAAGAAAATATGTTTGCCAAACTTTTATAAGATGCCAATACCAAAGAAGAAACAATAAAATCATCGTACGAAAATTTTAAAATACCCAAAACAAAAAGAATAGCCACAAACCCTAATCAGAGATGTCGACCAAAATATTGTAGGATAAAACCACGGTTTTAAATAATTTGTGTTTTATGCTGTATATTTCTTGAAACATTGTATCAGTATATTTTTGTATTTAAGACTGTACATTTCTTGGAACATTGTCTGAAAATATTTATATTTTAGATTTCTTTGTATGTTTTTCGATCTTAATGCTTGTATTATAATAAATATTATTTAGTTTAAATGATAAATAATTAGATTAACACGTTAATTTTGTGTTCACTACCTGCACTAATTACAGAAGTGTGATAATCTTTAAAGGTATAGTTTTATGATTAATGGCAAGTGCCCAATAAAAATTTTTACAATAACCATTTTATGAAAAGTCACCAAAATAGGACAGGTGCCTTGTCATCTTTAAATTATTATATCAGCATTTAAAAATTCACAAATAATTCATTATAGGATTAAACAGTGGGTTTTAGGAAATTATCAATGTGTACACTGTGAGTCGCCGGAATTTACACATTGATAGTTTCCAAAAAATAGTGTTTAATCCTTATAATTCTGTGAAATAATCGCTGCAATTTTTAAAACAGCAAAAACAGTTACAGAAACCCATCTAGACCTCAAAACGTACCTAGACCGGAAAACATGGATATGCAAAACATAGTACCAAAGGAATCACGGTTCTGTAGAATATTGATAGGAAAAAAAAAATGAAACGCTAAATTGTATTTATATTTTATTTTGTTTGAAATCTCAATCTATTTAATAGGAAATCATTGGGGCAGAGAAAGAAAACATTGCCCCCCTCTCCCTGACGATACACTAAGACGCAATCTTGTTTACATTGGATACTGAAAGTAGTCCGCTCAGAGGAAATATCGATATATAAATTATCTGAGAAGACGCCATTTAAGTGTTTTTATCCAATCAAAGCACTTAATATAAATAAATTACAGCATGAATAGAATTATTCCCCCATTGGCTAAGTGCATATCTAGGGCTCAGTGCACTTAGCCCTGGCTAAGCAGTATTTAGACCGACCCTTTCGCAAATTTAATGGCAAATAACGAGCTCACAGTTCGGCACATGCCTAATCTAAAAAAGTTGGTATATGCAGTTGGTATTTTACATTACTTTATTTTATGCAATTTAAATTAATGGAGATAAAGTATGAATTCTGAAAGACCAGAACAAAACGTTTAATTAACTTATCATGCTTCTTTAAATAACATAAATACAGTTATACCACATATTTCCTTTAATATTTAACACTATAATGAAAAAGAATCAACTGACAATAAATTGTACAATAAGATGAATGTTTCATTAGTATGCAAGTTGAATGAATTATAAATGAAGTAAATCTGAAAGTAGAAAATGACATCATTGTCAAACATATTATATGTACTTTTGTAAAATACACTTATAAATATTTGAAGATTGAAATGAATTTTTTTTAACAGTGGCTGTTACTGTTTAATAAAATTCATTTCAATCTTCAATTATTTCTGGAGTGGATGTGAATTTGGTGCCAGAGATTGCAAAAAAAAAATGATGCTAGTTTTGAAATGACTACTGCAGGATTTAAACATCATAAAAATTAGTATTTATGCATACTAGTTATTACCAAAAATCTGTATAATGACGTACAAATAATCACAATTTGTTTTGGTACAAAAATTTACAAGCATTTAATTTTTTTTACTAAAAAGTCATCTTGTCCTGAAAAAGACTAAAAAAGGGAGATAGTCAAAGTACAAAAATTAAAATTCATTACAAAAGCAAATTCAGTTCAACGTTTATGCTGGCAGGAAATAAACTATCATGGTTGTTGTAATGAGGGTGGACTGTAACTAACTTTATTCAAAACTACATTTTTTGTTAACATTTACTCCAAGAAACAGTAAATAAATTTGGTATCATTAATTTAGAAATCAGTTGATTTAATACAGCTGTATTTCTTACTATGAAAAATAAAATTAAACTGTTATAACTTCAATTTATATGACATAATCAAGCTATAAAACAGCTGGGGTTCTACCTCAGATTAGCATCAGGTAAATGGGGAAATAAACATTGGTTAATTAATTAACAATCATGTTTACACAGCAGGGGGTTTTAATAACATCCTCAATTAGATATTGACATTTGGCATTAACCTGAAGTGTAAACATTTATCAAAGACAATTGTCCACTTCAAAGTTTTCAACAGGATAAACTTGGAAAGTTGTCAATTCAGGGAAACAGTTTAATAGCTGATTATATGAATAAAAATCCCCAGCGTGAATCACTCCCGACTTGCTCAATTACGTGTAATGAGATCTCTTTGAAAATCCATCCATAAAAAAGGAGCTACATTATATTAGCTATAGTAAACTTTACCGTGTATTTTCAATAGGGGTTTGCCTGACAAAATGGAAAACTGCTACCATGTTTGGTCGAGTTTATGATCCTTTTGTAGATCTCCAATTACACTTTTTGAAATGAACAATTATTTTCAACAGTTAATCAGCGTTCTGAAATGCGGCTGAATTTTCATTTTGATACAGCGATTTTCCATACTAAATTTTGACCATGTTTTGAACGGAAATGTATGTTAGGAAAATTCACATTGTTGTCTATTCGAAATCCTTCGGGTAATGTCATTTGCAGTTGAGGCAGTTTAACTGTGGAAATTAATTGTTGATTTCAAAAAGTGTAATATGAGATTTACAAAAGGTTAAAAACTCGCCCAAACACGGTAGCAGTTTTCATTTTTGTCAGGCAAAAACCCGTTGGATAGACACGGTAACATTTACTATAGTTGAGAATAGATTGATTGATTGATTGATTAATGGTGTTTAACGCCAGAGCAGCAATATTTCAGCTATATTCAGGCGATGAATGAAATGGATGACACAATGAACATGAAATGATGATGCATGAAAATGGGATGGGACACAAGGAAAAATAGGGGTAACGGATTTTAGATTGCCACTGGCAAATGGGAGGATGGATAGGGTCGGGCAATTTAGCCTCCTGTAGCGGGATCGAAATCCCTACTCATAGCGAATACTACAGCAGCAATCTTTAATGTGCGAGGAACGTGGCATTTTTCCCAACACGGTGCACTAATATGGTTTGCGGTCAGGTTTTCCGTATTGGTAATATGGTAACTTCCCACTTGGTCTACTCCCATTTGGTCTACTATTTGCCCATTCCCATTTGGTCTACTCCCATTTTGTCTACTCTTAAAAATTTATAATTCCCATTTCGTCTACTCAATAAAATATAACTAGGTTTAAACTTGGTTGTTACATAAAATTATGGTGTTTTAGAGTTTGTGTGTTTTTTATATGTTTATTTTGCATTATTTCATGAATTTTTGTATTGCAATAACAATTCAATTGCTAAATAAACATTGATATTTATTGTTGTTGTACCAATAATAATGTAAGATGAGAAGTCAACTAAATAATGAAAAACTTTGAATGTAACAATTCCAATAACAATAATAATTAACAATAATAATTTATTCATATGCACACATTCCATTTAATAGAATGTTTAAATAAAACAAAACTTTTTAAAATTAAAAGTGTTTACTCATTATATGTTCATACTTACTTTAAGAACATTTGAATACTCTTACTTTTAACTTGATTTTTTTAATAACAATTTTATACTCCCTTCATATTTAAAACATTTAATAAATTTTAATGACAAAAAATTGCATTAAACTTAGTTTCTCATATAAAATTCACAGAGTAGACAAAATGGGACACTATCATTTTTTACAGTAGACAAAATGGGAATAGACCAAATGGGAGCAGACCAAATGGGAATAGACTAACTGGGAGTAGACCAAGTGGGAATGCTCCGTATTATGGCCTGACAACCCCAGCTTTCCAGGGGTACCCCATTCAACCACCTGGGGCACACATCCCAGTCGGTCTTTAGGCAAACCGACCTGACACGCCGGTCAGGGTACGGGGCGCTATTTAGTCGCCTTTTTCGACAAGCTAGTGCGACTGCGGTCTATTCTTTTAGCCACCCGGATCCCGCACGGGGCCTAGTCGAGAATAGACAAGACAAGACAAAGTCAAAAATCACAGCGACCCAGGTCGGTACAGTAAGGACACTTTTGTATTGTCAATAAAAACTGTACCAAGTCATGTCAAGTCAATGTAACAAATTAAAATCCTATAGAGAAGGATACGAGACACATTCAGTTGAACACAGATGTATACTTTTACTTTTTTCATTGTCCCGCCATTGCAGCGACCTAATTATTAAACAGGCTGTATTCGTAACACGAGCTTTGATTGGTTCGATAAATTTGGCATACGTTCACTTGCTCCCCCCCCCCCCCCCTTTTTAGTGCAGGTGGTGCATATACACAAAGTACGGTGCAATATGTATTTTTCATACAAACATATTTGTTTTCATGTCGATTTTGTAGTTTTATACCAATACCAATACCAATATATTTTATTTTCCAAATTAGGGCAGTTATGCTGAAGGGGTCATTGTCGACCTGGGTACTATATCAGCGTACCCAGGGTACTTAAAATTTGAGAAATGGTACCCAGGGTACTGTCGCTTAACATAAACGTACCCAGTGTGGTAAGTATCGGGAGATTAAGTTCATTTCCTTCCCGTATTTGGTCCACAATTATAAATAGAAGAATATAGCGGTTTGTTACAGTTTACAGTTACGTTTGTTTTGATTATGTGCATGTTTATGAACACTGTTGAAAATTAATGTATTTGATTCAACAATATTGGTCTGGGTACGTTTATGTTAAGCGACAGTACCCTGGGTACCATTTCTCAAATTTTAAGTACCCTGGGTACGCTGATATAGTACCCAGGTCGACAATGACCCCTTCAGCGGCAGTTATGATTGAAATATACATTATTACTTATACAATACATGTGTATCACGAAAACAATTAAAATGTACATGTAAAATTTAAGTATTGTTACTGTAGAAGACAGAACCAGCACTCGCAAACCCTATCAGCGAAGTTTAAGACTTTTACACAAAAAACTGTATGGTTTAGAAATATCTATATACTTGTCCAATTCATCAAATTGTCACTCTGCAACAGGCTCCAAGGGACGGTGCTCAAAATTTCATATGCAAAGCAAACATCACTTAAATTTATATTATTTAACAGAAGCAAGAACTAGGATTTATTCCCCATACCAGTTGTAATAAAATTTAAACAAAATAATAAACTAAAAAAGGAGGCATGACTGGTCATTAGTTATTACTATCTCATAGCCAGGATTGGCTGTTCAAAATGTCAATTCTTTTACAATTTAAAGCAAATATCATTCCTCGAGACATGGACTGAAACAATGTATTCATCAAAGTTTCAGATTGCAAAGTCATAGGTACTCTCGGGTTTGTGATATCCAGCAGAATTTGTTATTGTGATGCAAGACTGTATATACAGCAACGAGGCATCTATAATTTCAAATTTGGTCATACAAGATACAAGATACAAGATACAAGATATTTTATTAAACCAATTAATGGTGCCCAAATGCTGAGCGATTTACAATCAAAGAAAATAATAAACATATATGATTTGATTGATTTGAATGAACAAGATGCACAATACAGCTAAATACAAATTAAACAGGAATAAAACAGCATATAGTATACATACATACACATATATATACATATACATACACACACACATATATACACATACATACATACATACATACATACATACATACATACATACATACATACATACATACATACATACATACATACATACATACATGATACACACACACACAGACATATATATATATATTAGATTACTGTCAGATTAATACGTATTGGTTACGAAAATTCCATCGTCACACGCTAGTACACATGTACTATGTCTATGTCTAAGATTCACCCCGGTTAATGAAGCTATATTTTTATATAGCGGATTTGGCCGAGGGGTCTAGACCGCTGGACATAGTGCAGGCGAATTGGTGCCACAGTGTCACAACGGTGTGAGTTCGAATCCCGCTGAGGGAAAGCAAAAATTTGACAGTGTTAAAAATCTAATTCAAACAGTGTTGGGCTTAATTTGTAGACGTATATATATACAAGTCTAGAAGATTATGCAACGATACATATGACGGTGTTTCTTGTCATAAATTTAGACACAGACTGACCAACGAATGGCCTTAGTCATTGAGTGTCAATATAAATAAATAACGTGAACAATCACAACATATTCATCTTAAACTTTCTCATTTTAAATGAACCAAAAACTTTTTTAATAGTTGCTTCTCAGTCCGCTAACCGGGGACGTGCCGTGCTGTTACTTGGCTTTGCTCAAATATTCCAACAAGATGTAATCCAAATGATCAAGGTGACAAATTCATTACGCCAGACGCGCGTTTCGTCTACATAAGACTCATCAGTGGCGTTTAACTATAAATGTTTAAGATATTCTTCATTGGGAGATGGAATAATATTTTTTTCATTGGGAGATGGAATAATACAAGTCCACTGGGATCGTGTAAATACACAATACAGGCAGTTCAAAATATTATATAAAGGGTCTAAAAGAATGCTGCTGAACCAGTACACTTATTTAGTATCGGATCGACAAACATGACGATACAGCATAAACAAAAAATAATAATATACAAGTCTAGAAGATTATGCAACGATACATATGACGGTGTTTCTTGTCATAAATTTAGACACAGACTGACCAACGAATGGCCTTAGTCATTGAGTGTCAATATAAATAAATAACGTGAACAATCACAACATATTCATCTTAAACTTTCTCATTTTAAATGAACCAAAAACTTTTTTAATAGTTGCTTCTCAGTCCGCTAACCGGGGACGTGCCGTGCTGTTACTTGGCTTTGCTCAAATATTCCAACAAGATGTAATCCAAATGATCAAGGTGACAAATTCATTACGCCAGACGCGCGTTTCGTCTACATAAGACTCATCAGTGGCGTTTAACTATAAATGTTTAAGATATTCTTCATTGGGAGATGGAATAATATTTTTTTCATTGGGAGATGGAATAATACAAGTCCACTGGGATCGTGTAAATACACAATACAGGCAGTTCAAAATATTATATAAAGGGTCTAAAAGAATGCTGCTGAACCAGTACACTTATTTAGTATCGGATCGACAAACATGACGATACAGCATAAACAAAAAATAATAATATACAAGTCTAGAAGATTATGCAACGATACATATGACGGTGTTTCTTGTCATAAATTTAGACACAGACTGACCAACGAATGGCCTTAGTCATTGAGTGTCAATATAAATAAATAACGTGAACAATCACAACATATTCATCTTAAACTTTCTCATTTTAAATGAACCAAAAACTTTTTTAATAGTTGCTTCTCAGTCCGCTAACCGGGGACGTGCCGTGCTGTTACTTGGCTTTGCTCAAATATTCCAACAAGATGTAATCCAAATGATCAAGGTGACAAATTCATTACGCCAGACGCGCGTTTCGTCTACATAAGACTCATCAGTGGCGTTTAACTATAAATGTTTAAGATATTCTTCATTGGGAGATGGAATAATATTTTTTTCATTGGGAGATGGAATAATACAAGTCCATTGGGATCGTGTAAATACACAATACAGGCAGTTCAAAATATTATATAAAGGGTCTAAAAGAATGCTGCTGAACCAGTACACTTATTTAGTATCGGATCGACAAACATGACGATACAGCATAAACAAAAAATAATGATATACAAGTCTAGAAGATTATGCAACGATACATATGACGGTGTTTCTTGTCATAAATTTAGACACAGACTGACCAACGAATGGCCTTAGTCATTGAGTGTCAATATAAATAAATAACGTGAACAATCACAACATATTCATCTTAAACTTTCTCATTTTAAATGAACCAAAAACTTTTTTAATAGTTGCTTCTCAGTCCGCTAACCGGGGACGTGCCGTGCTGTTACTTGGCTTTGCTCAAATATTCCAACAAGATGTAATCCAAATGATCAAGGTGACAAATTCATTACGCCAGACGCGCGTATATATATATATATATATATATATATATATATATATATATATATATATATATATATATATATATATATATATATATATATATATATATATATATATATATATATATATATACATACATACACACATATACATAAGTTTACGTATTTATCGTAGGTCACTAGTTTTACTGCAGTGTAGGAGAAAATGTTCACGATCTTCAGACGACACAGGGGGCACATAGGATCAGTAGACGTATTGAGTTTATTGTAAACAAATTGCAAGGGGTATACACCAGTATAAGTACTCTAGCTTTTATGCCAATCTAATCTGATACAGAGTTCTTTCTCCATTCTGACTTATAATTTGTCCAAGTTTACATAGAAACTGACTATAAATGTAAGCTTCTAATGGCAGATTACAACTTAGGATATAGTATAGAGTAAACAGATAAGCAGCAGCATCGTCTGTTCAATCTGCTAGATTTAGCAACGTCTTAATATGTCTTTTGAAAAACAAATTTAAGTCAACCAGGTTCCTTCTACTTAAAGATACGGAGTAAAGGCCAAAACATAGTCTGGGACGGACATAGGAATTCCACCGTTTCATAGTCACCCCGGGATTGGGACCATTACAGGCATGCACCCATCAGTGAGTTGCAAGTCCTTTCCGCTAGCTTGATCCTCTCAAAAAGGTATATTACCGTCCATTGTTCTTTCAATTCCTATATGAGTACAGTTTTCAATATTCTATGATAAAGATAAAAGTCATAAATCCTCTCAAAATTTCTCTTAGTTTTCAAAATCATTACTTTAATTTTCGTCTCACTTATTAAATATCGCTAATTTTTTAAAACTTTTCAAAGCATAGTTTGTAATTCAGGACTTTCTCGAGAAGAACAATACCGCCGGCACAGGAAGAACTACCTAGATGAACGGAATCAATATGAAATCCTTTTCATACAGGTCTAATAATGGATTTATAAACATTTTATAGTAAGCAGGGGACATAAATCCTCCTTGACGATCTCCATGCTCTAACAAAAAATGTTGAAAGACTACCATAATGATTCCGTTTCACTTTATAGAAGTATGTATACCAGTCATGCAATCGAAGCCAATTAATTCCTTGTATCTCATATTGGTGAAGTCGCAAACGTAGTTATTCATGCCAGACAACATCAAATGCCTTGGTCGCATAAATGTAGAATAACAATTTACAATACAATACAGTTCTGATCCTTAGCATCATTAGCCTGCGTCAGAAGTATGGCTGCATACGTAGGTGAAACATTTGTCGTTAAACCTCTTTGGAGTATATTCTGGTACATTGAATTTATCTATAGTTCTAAAAGCAATATAGTTTCGAACACTTTTCCTATTATGCTACAAACTAATTCTGCGATACGAGTTGTGATCTTCAAGTGGTTTATTTTGTTGCTAATAAACAGCAGTTATGACACATCTTTTAAATACTCCTGTTATTTCTTCTTCAAGAACGATTCTATCATAAAATGAGTTTAAGAACTTGAGAGACAGCTGGACCGCTATTCTTCAGATGTTCCACCAAAATATTTAATTCATGCTGCTTTCCCGACTTTAATCTACCAAGGCTACGCATAAAAAAACCCGCGATGGTACGATTATTCGTTCTTCAAACTACATATCGATTTAATAATTGCATCAATTTAGGCGAACTCCACTTGGCCTGCTCCATCTGAAATGTTTTTGTGAATTTTTTCTGCACACATTATATTGTCTTGGACTACATCCATTATCTCCAGAAAACATATATAAATATGATTTAAGTTCTTTTACTTAGCTTTTCAAAATATGTCGCCTACCTAGATATTATGTCACTTTCATTTTCTATGTAGACATTATCCACAATTAATTTAGTCAGTTTTCTGCCATTGTAGATTTACAAGTTTACGTAAAAAAATTTTGATTAACGTCAGTCGAATCATTAATATCATATTAATACAGTTTGTACCTTTTCTAGCTCAGCATCTAATCTACGTTCATGATTTTCTTTGCTTGCTTGCATTTAACCCACAGTATGTTAAATTTACATTTTGGACCACTGGCAATCTTTCTTAAAGTTCCAGAACGCAAGCTTTTTATCTTTACATAAGTAACTAACTCTGGATGGTTCGCCTTCCTAATTTTAAAGGGCCTTTTACCAGGTATGATGGGTT
The DNA here is from genome assembly GCA_944474755.1 of Limnoperna fortunei. Taxonomy (NCBI): domain Eukaryota; kingdom Metazoa; phylum Mollusca; class Bivalvia; order Mytilida; family Modiolidae; genus Limnoperna; species Limnoperna fortunei. The sequence continues at coordinate 22,083,708 of OX104116.1, forward strand.
CTACAACTGAACCAAGTGCACTCTGAATAAGTATTTTAGAGTCTTTCAATAGTTTTTTTTTTATTCTAAGTTCACTGACTTGATGTGTTTGTCTACAAGTTTCTCTGCATTTCAGTAAGTTACATTTATTCCACTTTAGTTTATTTTGTATATGACCCGCTGTATCAATTCCTGAGAATTTAAGAGTATACAAGTGAGGACAGATTTAATGCACAATTTTGTTGAATAGACTACATTTGACACCACATGACTGCAGATCAAGAAATAAAACGGTTATGACCATTTACCTAAGTTTTCAGGAATTTACCGGAAATTTCAGGACATTAGTACTACCCATTAGAAATCGTTTTACGTTGACCAATCAAATTACATGACATATTACTTCTGGGTTAGAATATAGGACGGCCATAGTGCTCTGTTTTCCGTCTATATATACATAATTATTGTATCGTTTTTCTATATCGTTTAACGTTCAAAGAAAGTTTTATTTTAGAAAAAGATTATTGCGAGCGGCCTATAAAAAATATGCTCGTTATTTGATTGAATGTACTTTTTAGCAGACAAAAATATTAAGAAATGTTCACAAAACTGCATTGTTCCAGTTTGAAATTTTCAGAAAAATGTTAAAGCTGAATTGAATTAAAAATTTTAAGAGGTGACATAAGATGCATTTAAATGATACCTAGTTACATTATGAAGGCTCCTTAAAAAGCAACATTATTGTACTGGATAGTTTTATATACAAGAATAAACTTTTCCAATAATATACTGGTCAGAGAGTACTTTTCACCATTAGAATGACAGGAGAAATTCTCACCATTTTGGTGATTGTTTCGTTATCTTTCCATTAAGTCGATGGCTTAGGCTTCATTTGTAAGACTTCACCATCTTATATCCAAAACAAATTATGTTTATAACTTTTAAGATGCCATTCTTTCACAAAAACTGTCAAAAGATCAGGTGTGGAGAATAACTTGCCCGTGAGAACTATTCTGTAACCAATATGTATGCAAGATTAAACCTATCATAGAAAGAAACAACTAATATTACATGTCTTGTGGTTTATAGCTACAATAATGTACCTCTTATTTTTTAATCTCCAGTAAGATAAGAAAAATTGGCAGAGCACAGAAGCGACATTATTGTAGCTATGTGGTTAAATCAAAAATGACAAATCTGTTATTTCAGTTTTGTATGAAAATTTAAAAAATGTCTTTATTTCTTTATAGCCACCATACAATATTGGATTAAACTGCAAAAATGTCTTCATCGGCATGTTCAGAATTTGTTGAATCTACCATCAAGAACCAAAGAAGTTTTGATAGTAATTTAGTTGGTGGTACTCTTTCATTTGGTAATGATTTTGTAGCTGAACAAGTCCATGATAGTATCAAAGATTTAGACCTTCGCGGTACATGTAAAACTCTTCTTTGTGAAGAAAATTGTAAAGAAAATTCTTCGTCTAATGTGGATTGTAAAGAAACTATACAAAGGGGATTATCATATTCTTGCATCACTGACCCAGAGATTTCTGATGAACTGGTTAATGAACAAAATGAAGGTAACATTCATCTGTATTTTTAATATAATACTTTTTGTTTCAAGTGACCTACCATTGTTATTCATTGTGTCAAGGGACATTACCTTTTGAATTGATATTTAACATTACAAAAAGTATTGTATTTTATTTTTTTATTAAATATTAACATAAAATATTTATAAATGTAAAAAAAAATGGATAATCAATCTTGAATCGTGAATGTGGAAAATATTATCTCTTGCGTCAAAACAAATTCAGAATGTAAAGATCTGTATGTACATGATGTATGTATGTACATGTATTTGCCTTCAGATTTGGGTGGATTACAATATTTCTACACTCTCATTTTTAAAGAGTTTTTCATTATATAGCCTTGAATATTTTCTGTTCATTATTGGGACTATTGACTTGGACTGTCGCTTATAATTAATTGAAATTTTGTTCAGCCTTTAATAATAACATAATTTGCATACACTAGTATGTTAAATACATTGCACCAATCTGTCAGATAAACTTCATACAGATTGTATATTTATTTGTATAATACATGTATATTCTTTCATAATGTAGTATTTTCTCCAAAAAATGATGATCTATTTTAAATTTTTAGCTGATTTAATTTTTTGCAACAGTTTTTAGTTCATGCATTAGATTTTATTTCAAGCATTTATACCCTTGCTTACCATTGGATATAAGGGTACTTTTTTACAGGTACATTAGTTAGTGTTTCTGTGCGTTTTTTCATTATATTTTTCTTAACAATTATTAGTAATTCAATACTAAAATTGTCAAAAGCTTTGTATGGTCATGTTATGAGTTTTATTTTCAGACCTCTCTGAAGTTTTAGAGCAAGGGTACAGATCACAGTAACTTGTTTATACATGTATTACTATTTTCTGCATATGAGAAGTCAATAATGTAAAAAGCTTAGGTTATGTGGGAGACAAAAATTTTGAAAGCACATCTTATTGCCATCCTGTCCATCATTTGTTAGCTGTTTTCAAGACTTCTATGCCTCAACTGCAAAGGTTTAAAACAGTTGAATCTAGACAGCAGAATGCTCGTTTAATAAGCTATGCTGTATTTTCATGCCAAAATATATAATGACAAAATTGGTACAGAAGTAGATAATTAAAGCTGTTTCCAGCAATCATGTTTTTAGTAAAGATTTACCCCCAACTTAACATTACTTCTTTTTGGTATTGATGATTATTGTTTTTCATCAGGTGAAGGTTATGGTAGACTGATTGTTGTCATTCCAGCTGGGCCTAATCAATATTCTAATACTAGATATTTAGTGCAGTTAAATGCAGGACAAAACATTATCACAAAACCTACAACAAACACTGCCAGAGTAGAGGCTGATTTTTCAAAAAACATCACCTTCATTAAAATGCTTAAAGGCATGCAGGTAGGTAAGGTAAGTTATAAATACATGTATTTCATTTTTCATTTAGGGGCCTCGGTGGCCAAGTGGTCAAGGTAGTTCGTCTACTATTGATCACATGGTCTGTCAACACTGAGATTGTGGGTTCAATTCTCATTGCTGGCAGGGTGTACTAGACTCAAATCTTAATTGACAAGGATTGCCAGTTTTCCTACCGCAGGTCGGGGGTTTTCTCCGTGTACTCTGGCTTCCTCCCCCAATAAAAACTGGACGCCATGATATAGCTGAAAAATTGCTGAAATTGGCATTAAAACACCATCAAAAAAACAAACAAACAAACATTTTTCATTTTGTAAGAAGATTAATCATCATTTTCCATTCTTTGTTTGTTGGTAGACATTTCTAACTGCAGACAGTTTTTGCAGTGTGTTTATAATGCCATGATGTTGCAGACACATGCTAGTAAATTTTTGTTAAACAACATTTTTTAGTGAGTTCATCTTCCTTGCTCTTAAGGTTTTGTTTGATGTAAATGTAGCATGTGTATGTTTATTTGTCTGGGTTTAACCTTTTGCAGCAAGTTTTCAGATAAACATCAAGTTGTCCAGTTATAATTTAGGGTGGAAGCCAGAGTACCAGGTGCAGGACAATTGGCAATCCTGGTTATTAAGGTTCGAGTCGAGCACACCCTGCTCACAGTCTCGACACACAACGTCAGTGTTGACAGGCACATTATCAACAGTAGATAACTAACTACCTTATCCTCTTAGTCACCAAGGCCTTCAGCAGCATGTGTATGACAAAATTAGTGAGCTATAATATTGAATGTAGCAGATATGGCTTTGGTTCTAGTGATGTCATAACCTCTGTAGAGTAAGTAGTTCTTGTTTCTATAGACCAATCCATTAAAAATTAGACCTAGCCTAACAAAAAATAATAAACTCTGAAGAGTACCAGTAATCTATATAAACCTAGCTTGAGTGCTAATGTAAACGAACTCCATAATTATTAAACCAGCTTTCATAGTATTGTGATGATTACAGGCTACTTCAGGTACCAGTACATTACTGTCAACATTGTCATCGATGGACACAGTTCTAGCCCAAGCACAAGTATTATCTCCTGTCAACATGACAAAAGAATCAGGAATGTCTTCTTTGACCAATAATAAAACTGGTATTCAACTGGCACCGTTAGACTCTTCAGGACAAAATATTTATAGTTTGGACATCAATGCAAAGAAAAGTACAGCAGCTATGACTGCACATTGGTGTCAAACAGACATGTTGACTTCAAAGTCATATAATTTACAAAATCATAAGATCAAAAATGTCATTCCAGAGAAAACAGAAGTTAGAACATCAGATCTTAAAGGTGATGATACTAATAGCTTATACAATAATTCATTTTAACATTAAAATTATCCTTTTTCAATTATGTTCAGGATTTTTAATATTTGTATATTTCGTTTTCCTATATCTAACTGTGTTATAGTTAGATAAGTGTTTTCTGTATTAATTCAGTTATAGTTTTATTCTTATTAATATTTTATTACATACAAAAATTTCCAGCGTACCAAGTTTTAAGTTTCCTGACAGTAGACATAAATAGTAATAGCCATAAGCCTTTGTATTTTTACATGCAATACACAGTACTTAGCAATACTGTATAAAGATTATGACTGCACATGCTAAATGTTCAATCTAGACAAAGCTGGCATTCACATTACATGTATTTATAATAAACAAAAACATATTTTGTATAAAAAACATTTTTATTAACTTTGGTGGAACAGACTTTTGTTTGCTTTAAATAATAGAAACAATTAAACAAAGTGGCTAAAAATGATCAGCTTTGGTTGAATTGTAACTGTTACCTAGATAATATTTTTATTGTGTAAATGTGCATGTATTTTACACTTAACCCACTCACATTTTTTTTTGTTTTCAGATGTAAAACCTTATAAATGTAAATTATGTAATGAAGTATTCAGTCAGTTTTTGGAAGTTGGGGTACATATGTCCTTGGCCCATTTTACAGATAGACCATACCAATGTACAACATGTGGAAAAAGATTCACAAGTAATAGAAGTCTGGAGAAACATTTCAAACGACATTCAGAGGAGCCAATAAGCAGACCATTTGTCTGTACAACATGTCAGAAAGATTTTACTGACAAGGACTATTTGAAAAGACATATGATGATACATGTTGATGATAACACTGTACTTGCTTATATGTGTGATAAATGTGGGAAAAGATTTCTTACTTATCCAAGATTAAAAAAACATTTACAGACCCATTCTCACAAGAAGCTATTTATATGTCCAGTATGTAATAAAGAATATACTCTCCAAAGTACCCTTCGAAAGCATTTGAGATCACATACTGGTGAACGACCTTACACTTGTCCAACATGCAGCCGAGGATTTACAGACAAATTTCTTTTAACCAAGCATAAAAGAACCCACACAGGGGAACGTCCATATATCTGTAAAGTTTGTAATAAAGGATTATGTAGTAGTTTTGCATTACATGGACACATGAGGCTACATACAGGGGAAAGACCATACATTTGTTCCACTTGTGGTATTGGATTTAATCATAATGTAACATTACGAAAACACCAATCATCACACAAAGAGCTTATATTTGAAGCAGAGGATCTGAAAAGTATAAAACAAGAGAATTAAAATTGTCTATTATTTATTACAGGGACATTACTAACATGACTAAGTTAGTATAATTGCCCTGTTTAATATTAACTTACTTTTGAAAAAGAAATCAACACAGGAAATGTTGTAACCCTTATTTCGAAGTTTCATTAGTTGTTTTTTTGTTGATGTTTAATGAATTAAAACATTTTTCTATTTAATTGTGCCCTGTTGTTACATTTAATGACTGTATTCAAAAATGTTACACAATAAATATATCCAGCAATGGACATTCTAATAAACAGAAGACACATGAATGTTGGTTACCTGCTGAAATTTGCAGAAAATACAATTTAAACAAAACAAAACCAAAAAAAAACATTAAACATTTATTGATTATGATATATATATATACAACAAGATATGTTTTTAAATAAAGTAGTAATATTTACCTGGGTATCATGTCACTTGGGTTTTGGTCATAACAGTACTAAATGGACATTTTGGTACTTGGTACAAGTCAATGCAGTGCTTGATTCATGTCATATAAGTACCTGCAAGGTACTTAGAAATAAAAAAACCCCATTATTTTACTTGATTTGTTTTGATAGGAATATTCATTCCTATTTTTTCCTTAATCATTGATTCATGTATTATGTTGAATGAGTTGATTAATGTTTTAATGCCAGGTTTTGTAAGAACATCAGTTAAATCAGGGACAGTCTATACTAACTATATAGTATAGACTGTCTCTTCGAATGGTTTAATATATCATCAATTTCCTTTGTAATAAAGGGAACAAATACATGTATGGAGATTGGAGATAAAGGGGTGTCTAGTTAATATATCTTGTAATTGATAATTTCTTTCCGCAACAAAATATTATTAAACATGACAAAAGGAAAAAAAAGATGTACCTCCTATAGAAGATCTTACCAAAGAAATGCAAAATGGCAATCTCATTTATTTCATTTGTTTTTAATTTTAATATTTCCATAATACACTAAATTTAAACAGTGAAATTTACAAATATGACTAATTAATCTGGGTATCAAAGTGACCATCTTATAGTACCCAAATGACATGTTAAAGTATGACTGGATGATACCAATAGTATCATGAAAACTCCAAAAATTATCTGCTGATCTTGCATGTACAATTTAGAATGATTGATTAATTGATTGAAGTGATTTTATTACATGCAAATGTTCTACAGAGGTATTTGAAATTAATATTAATAGTGCCAGGAGTATTCATATTCAGTATAAACCAAGATAACTTCCATGAACCGCTTGACATTAATATTCAATCTCATTAAAATTATATCTTCGCTTGCCCCCCAAAACCCCCTTTTTGCTTTTTGTAAAACGACGGAGCGAAGTTAAAATTTAATATTTTAGGTCACATAATGATCATAAATTGTCTAAAGTTTGTGTTTCCCGGTGCAAGTCCGTTATAATATGGTCTAACTTGGGAAATTTTATACAGTTCTCCAAAATAGAAGTGTTGGTCCATTATAAAGATAACTGATCTTTAGTGAAAATATTTTATCATCGGTCATGTCGGTTCCTTTAAAAAAATCAAAATTCGGTTGATGGTTAGCTTTCTGAATTCATATCAGACCACTGATAACAAACACAATAAATTCTAAAAATTGTTATTTTCTAGAGATTGTACTGCCAGTTTCAACCAACTTCGGTAAAAATATTTCCTGTCCTCGTTTAGATCATCTACTTACATATATGACTGTGACGTATACTAGATAACCATACAACAAACACCACGATCCCTTTGTCACAAAGTATTCTGTCCGAAAAATGACCCACGTGACGATAAATATATACAATATTAATAGGCAAGCTAAGTCAAACTGGTAAATTATATCATTTTGTTGTATATGATAATGAGGCATGTGTCTAAATCACTAGTAGACCTATTCTTTTATATATGTTTGTATGTGTATATAATTGTAATTGTATTGGTAACAATCATGTATTGGGATTTTAGACCAAATAAAAAGTCGACATTTACGTCTAAATGAAGAACAAAAAGGGTTTTCTTTAAAATTGTCCGTCATTGAGAAGCTGAAATATTGTACACGACACCAATCAATTAGTGGTGTATCAACAATAAACAAACCTAAATCAAGGAACCCTTATACACGGGGGAGGGGGTACTTTATAGGTACAGGTCGCTGGGGACGGAGATTTGAAAACTCACCCTTCATATATTTTCGGACGTGATAAAATGGGACCTAATCATATATTGAATTTTTAAACCAAACCAAACCAGTTTGTGACATAAAATGTATTTGTTTTCTTGTCGGTGAGAAATTCGTCTTCTATTTGATTTCTTCCTGTTGCGCACAATAATAAAGTGATTTTTATGGAGCACTTTATAGGGGCATTGATATATTTACTACCAATTGATGTATTTTGCAATGAAAAGAGCTACCTTTTCATACATTTTGGACCATATCGGGTCGCACATCCGTATTACTCTTTATACTAAGTTACCCCCATTCCCCGTGCCCCAATAACTGTAATTATTCACTTGTTCGAAGTCCATTGCTTTTAAAGTGTTTTTTAATTCATATAATTAATTTGCTAGCATCATAAGTCCGGATTTTATACTTGATATTCTGAACAAATGCCAAACAACCTGGCGTAAATCAGATTAAATAACATGTAACTTGTCTATTCTGGAAAGTATTTAGATGTACATGATGTAGGCGTACAAAGGTTACGGGAAAGTAGCTATTTGATTGACGTGAAATAAATATGACAAAGGATGTTTAAAACCACAGATATTTGAAAGTAATCACTATGTGTTGTTAAAGTTTTTCTAGCAAGGAGAGTAAGGGTAGTCATTTAAAATAAAGGCATACATGGGCTCTATATCCCATACTGCTTATAATGGAAGTTTGTTGTTTATTAAACTGTTAAATACATGTAATCAAACAAGAACACATCTTGGCGACACTGATGTCCCGCTTAGCATATATTGGTAAATTTCCCCCTTTCCCAGTTTACTCAAGCATGAAGTATTGTGTGCAGCCTTATCGAATTTTGCGCGAGGAGATCTCATCAATGAAGTAACTGTGCAACAAGTTTCATGGGAAGTCAACTCAATATTAAAGCTGCTTCAATTTGACAGATGTCGAATATATACCAATGACTCTGCTGTAAAATTGACTCCACGATCAATCTTATCACATATGATCGGCATTTTAAATATTGTGAAGGTTTAGAGAATTTAGTTGTAAGTTGTTTTAAGAAAAAATATCCGACAAATAAAATTGGGTTTTAAATACCGGTAATAACGACCTGAATGAACAACCTATATATTGTAATATATACATTGTCCAGTATTTTATCTGTCTGCAACAAAATTTTAAATCGCAACTCGGGCTTATGCATATTTCTGTATTATTAAAAGGCAACTAATAAAACACCCCGTTGCCCTGAATTAGTGTACATATCTCAAACACACGCTCAAACATGAACGACCTTTATTTTACCTGCATAAAACTAGTTTTAAATATACCGAGTCACGTAAACGGACATCATGTGGAAACAATAAGTCTGACATCTGTATTTTATCTTTCAGGCTAGTTGAAAATTTCTATTAAATGGGAAACTTTAACCTAATATAATAAGAAAACTAAAATTAGACGCCATCCCTTAACCTTCCCGACCCCACCCAAACCAACAGTTCAACCCCAATGGTCGTAACTTGGCTACTAACAACAATTAAACATGTTCGGAAAAGATAATACGAACGGAAATAACGATTTAATAGCCCAACCTAACATTTATTTCCTGGACACATCTCCACAATGATGTTTAAGTACACGATGTACTTACGATTGTAACATTTACTATGAGTAAGTAAATGTATTTTTTGAAAATGTACGTCTATTAATAGAATAAACAAAATTCCTCGTTTATAAATTTAGAATTAAAACCCTAAACTTGCATTTGGATGTAATTTTTCAGACGAAAGGTAAGACATTTACAATATGTATAGCATTAAAAGGGATTACATAATTGAAAAGAAATTTAAGTAAATGAGGATGTTGACTCGTGGTAATAAAACAAAACTCGGACAGAGTATAAGAATGTGTGTGCTAAAATAAAGTTTTACATCAAATCACTACCATTTTTGGGTCAGTGAAGGGAGGCAACTCATTTATCTGCAAGAAAATTTATAGGTGTTTTTTGTAAGAATAAATTTCACAATTACACATGGCACCGTTTGTTGCTGGACAATCTGGCGTATGAATTGATAATTTTACATATCTTTGCCAAAGTCAGATCCTTTTTCGATTAAGGGGTAGTAACTCCTACAGGAGGTCGTCGCACAACTTCGACTCAATGGAGAGTTTTGTACAGCTTTTGATGCAAGAAGAAGGATGGTCGCTTCGGTTTTTCTCTACTTTTTGAACTATAAACCAAAAACTAGCTAAAAATAATACAGGGGTGACTAGACTACGCGGTCATGATTTGCGCAATCTTGGTATATGACATTTTAATGATGATGAGTGCAAAGTTTCACAGCAATTCATTTAGTAGTTTTGGGGAAAAAGATTTTTAAAGAAAAGTTGGATGCACGACGGACGGACGATGCACGCTAAGTGACAACAATTGCTCTCCTGACTTCGGGTTTGTCTGTTAATTAGAAAATACATTCATTAACTATACTATTCAATAAATTAAGGTAGCTCGAGATATACAGTTGAACAATACATATTCCATTGGTATTATAAAGGTTATTGTTAATATATTATGTTAAATGTAATGGACCACATATAAATTGCACGAATTAAAAAAAAAGCTGAAAGTGGCGTTAATTTCCATTTAATCAATTAAACTTAATAACTCCAAATTTGATACAACATTACTTCAAAATTTAAGAAAATGGATTTTGTCCTAAAATTAAAACTATAACTTGCCAAGTTCACTGTTCCTGGTACGTGTGATAAGTGTTTTTTTTTACTACAACACGCACACAATGTTAATTACAACATTCAAACCGGATATTGATAATTTGTTATATTTGACTATAACTTTATATATATTGTTTTCAGAAAAACAATCAAAACACGAGGAAGTTTAGGTGCAGTTTACATTATTATTTCACAGGTAAACGTTGCTCATTGTGTTGATAAAGGTTGTAGTGCATGTTCATACAAAATTTTTAAGCAAGAAAAAAAAATAATGTCGAAATTTTTAACATTCTTTCAAAACACGATATGGAATCTAACAGATTATCTAAATTTAATTTCAAATTTTGGCGCCCAACACATTTTCCTTCTGTTGAATTTTGAGATTCCTCTAGATTCCAAATCGTGTTTAGAAAGCAACCTGATAATATATGGAGTAACTTTCTTCCATTCGTTTGAACAAAAGAATCTGGCAATCCACCTGTTTCAACAAGTAAAGTTCAAAGATTAATTTAAACTACGAACACTGATGGTCTTCAACCTTAATTGACAGGTATTGTCAGTTTTCCTACCGAAGGTCCGGGATTTTCTCCGGGTACTCCGGCTTCCTCCCCCCAATAAAAACTGGTCGCCATGAAATAGCTGAAAAATTGAAAAGGGCGTTAAGCCAAACAAACGAACATGGATTTATCATACGAATGATAATTCATATATATCTTAACTATACAGAAAAAGTATCTACACATATAAAACAATTACACGATATGCAGTGACGGCGTTCCATAGTTTTAAATATCATCTACCTCGAATTCGTGCACGTTTTTTATCTTCCGCATCAGCCCACTAAAACTTTGGAAAAACATCGCAACGTTTATACTCTTATTTTTAGAGAAATCATGTCTTTTCCAAGAAGAATATTGGTCGTATTTCTAGGATTCTGTGGACTTCTCTTATCAATTGGATTTCGACCAGTATTTGCCATGGTGATGGTTCATGTGATCAAACAACAAAATCAAAGCAGACCGGAAGGTTTCAGTAGTGTATGTTACTATTTAGTGATGTTATAAAAAACAATCACTTATATTTCGTTTTGTTTTAAATACAGAATTGCCTATTTTACTCAGGACTCGGTACGCGGGTTATTAAGTTGATCATCTTACAGTGTTCAACGGCGAGTCAACACTGAGTTCGATGACTTCGCTCCACACCAACCTCAAGAAACAAGAATTACCATTTTTCAATGTCGAAGCGTTCACCGGATACTCCCTTTCCCAACAAAAACTGGACGCCATTTTATGACTGAAATTTAACTGAAAGTGGTGAAAAACCAATTAAAAAATATATTCTATGGTTTCTTATGCCTTCTCCAGTTGACGAGATTATCAAGACAAGTAGACTAAAGTTTTGCAAACAGTCGACGTATTGTGTCTTTGAGCTAACTTATCCAAATTCACGATATATCTGGTCTCGTGGAATGAAATTTTCTCAACTAGTCGAAGTCCCCAGTTATTGAATGTTTTGTGTTCATAGCAGCTGTATTCTAAAATACTCTTTCATGTGTATCATACAATCTCCAAACAAAGTCATAAACATCTTAGGAAGAAGTAATCAAAATAATGAACTATTAGTACAAATAATCAAATGCAAGTATAGTATATTTAATTAAGTTTACACTGGCAAACAAAACAAACATCAATGATTAAATTACAGAACTTCTTAGATATATTAAAAATTGTATTGCAGTGTTTAGGAAATGACAGTAGCTGTGTTTTATCATTAAACTGGACAGTACAGAGTTCGTTGTATTTCAACACAGCTTACTTCGTAGGAGGACTATTCACACAAGTTCCAGGTGGGATTCTGGCTACAAAATTTTCAGCTGTTAGGTATGCGATTGATGTCGGTAGTTAATCGTGGATGTGAATTATTATACATGTCACTGAAAGCGAAAAAAAATTTCATAGAAAACGGTTGTTTATTAAAAACGAGACTATATTCTTAGTCAAATTTGACAAGTCAGCTAAAAAATAGTCCTTGATATAAGATTTATACACGTATCATCTATACATTACAAACATTCAGGAAGTGTTATAATTTTATATACTTACGTAGTTTAATTGTGCAAAGTGTAACATGTATTATGAAAGTAAAAATGTAGCCCGACTGTCTGAGCCTCTGACCAAAATGTTTTCAAGTAATGAATGCCAATAAAAAAGTAATTGAAAGGAAAAACAAATACAAATGTACAAGTAAAGAGTCGGTTAATCTTTTGGCTTTCAGATCTATATTGAAGAGCCCTCCCCCAATTGAATGATATAATTTTTCTTAATTGGATGATCATTCAACACAAAATGATCATGCAGATTGTATATCAGGCACGTTAAGATCCAAAAAATGACAACAAGTGAGTGTTTCACAATTAACATGAAAACTCTTCCAGTTTAATGTGTAATGTTGTGTGCTGCGGTGTGTAGCTTGTTGTATATTGAGCATCTTTAGGTTGACTTATGTTTAGACAAATGTAAGCTACAATAAGGTATACGATATTATAAACAGTATATGTAAGGTTTGATTAAGAGTTTCGCGCGACATTATTGCCAGTATATTTATGGTTTTATTCAAGAAATTGTGTGTTGTCAATATCATTGCCAGTATATTTATGGTTTTATTAAAGAGTTTGTGGGATATTGATATAATTGCCAGTATTTATCTGCTTTTTTAGGAGTTTGTGTGTTATCCGTATTGTGTAATACAAAAGTATACATAGGTTTAGAACAATTATCAATTATGTACATGTATATACAAAATATTAGTATCGTAGTACAACATAGTGCAATTACAATTATTGTTGTGATTTTGCTAGCTATCGATGTTCTTTCAGAGTGTGTGCATTATCTGTCTTATTATCCAGTATATTTATGGTTGTACTCCCTGTATGTATACAGAACAGTCAGTATATTGTTGTTATGGTTATCAGAACATTACAAGGTTTGATAGAGGTGAGTGCCAATGAGTTTAAATAAAAACACAATCGTGGAAGATTGGGTTAGAATCCAACACAAAAGGCAACATGTTTTCAATATATGAATTGCTTTATGCTATTAGAATGAATTTGCTGATTGATTGATTAACTGATTGATTGAATGTTTGCTTTAGGTCCAGCAAGAGATATTTCAGCTCTATTTAAGACTGGATTTGAACGCCTGTGACTTCATTGCTAAAATGTGTGTGTTTACATAAAACCATTGATGTTGAATAAAAGCAAGAATACATAAAATAACTAGAAGTTAAAGTAAAAACAACATAGTGTTAGACTAATCAAAGGCAGATAAATAACAATCAAGGCAAAACAGGTCTATTGTTCAAAAGCTTATAGGCGAGCATCGCTTGTGTGTAAAAAAAGTAACGTAATCCACATGAACAAACCAATTTCAGATTGTAGCTAAGCTATTCGAAGAAAATATTGTAGAAGAGCACTAAAATTAATTTAAAAGTAAACAAAAATAATTTTGACATTGATAAAATTAAAATGTTTATTTGTAAATATCAACAAAAATGGCAAATTTTGTGCAATATTTAACATTTTGTGACGTCAACAACACATTAGAGTAAGAGGTCACCTCACCAGCGGAATGCAGGGGCACTGTTTGTATGCTTTTATTGAGAACCTCACGAACCATAAATATGCGACGCTCGCATTTAGGCTGCACCCATATTCATAATATATATATATTTATCTTCCATCAGTATAAGATGCAAATGTTGATAACTACCTATATATTTTTAATGCTAAAAAAATATAAATTTGCAGGGTCCATCAGTCCCTGCTGTAAATGGTGTGATATCAGCATGGGCCCCAAAGGCAGAGAAATCTAGAATGATTACGGTTGCTTATGCAGGTAAAAACTTGCGTCAAACAATTTTAATAAAGCCATTTCAAATATTATTTTTTTTATATTTGTACTTGAAACTCATCCTCACAAGTCAAGGTTTCTGTGTCCACATGTGTCTGTGGACACAGAAACCCTGACTTGTGAGGATGCTTGAAACTATGCTAAATTGGTTTCCAATATCTGAAAAAAGTTTTGTTGCTAGTTGTATTAAATGATAACTGATCTCGGTTAAACATGTCATAAAAAGTGTTAATAGCATTTAATGTAACATGTATATTATACAATTAATGACGTTGATGTTGGTCGCTATCAGGATTTATCAACCACAGAAAATGTAATATTCACGGAGCCGATATTTATTTCATGAATAAAATCACGATCTTCCTTGATAAAAAAGCAAGGGATGCTACCTTACATTTGTAATTTTCGATATATATTTTTATAGAAAAAACAGGCCGATATTGGATTCCGCTGCACAGTGGTAAAGCGGAATCAAATTTCCACCTGTTTTTATGCAATTTTAGTACTGTTACGATTTAACGTGACCCGAAAGTTGTTTTTAAAGAAACACGCAGAATTCTATTCATGTAATAACAGATAATAATTGTACCATCTATTGAAATTGTTTTATTTAACTTTAGGTGCTTACCTTAGTCCTGCTGTGGCTATGGTAGTATCTGGCGCCCTGGCTTGTCATGTGTGCTGGAATGCATCCTTATATCTTTACGGTAATGATCAAAATTATTGCTTTGCAAAAACATTTTTACTAGTGAAATAGACAATATTCTAAACATTCAACCACATGTCTGTTTCAAGTCAGTAGTTTATACCCTCGAATTTGTGATTTCTGCTAATATTTGGGAATAAGTTATGTAGTTTTGTGATCAATTGAATTGTAAGGTCTACTCTTCGTAAAGTTTGAGTTAGGTGAAATAAAGCAGGTTGAGAACTTGATAATTTTTATGTTACAATTGTCCGGTTTTCTGTAATAAAGTCTTTGTATAAAAGGATTTGTGCTTTGAAAAAAAGTGTGGTGCCGCTAAATTATAAATAATACAAACTACCATGTACCAATAACATTTAGAATAAGATACTAAAAGTATAATAGTGAGCATCGCAGATGCGAGCTATACGGTTGCATGCGTGTGTATAAAAAAAGTCACGTGATCCATATGAACAAATCCATTTCAGATGGTAGCTGAGCTATCCGAAGAAAATATTGTAGACGAACGAAAAAATATATAAAATAAAAGTAGACAAAAATAGTTTTGACATCGATAAAATTAAAGTGTTTATTTTTAAAATTACTACAAAAATGCCAGACAAATTTTTTTCAATCTGAAACGCTGTATTTGAAATTGAGTTTTATGACGTCACCAACACATTAAAAAAGACGTCACGTCATCAATGTTATGTAGAGGCACTGTAAGGGGGCTCTGAAGTAACGACATGAACAATGTGCGATGCTCGCATTTAGGCTGCGCCTACATTCATAATAGATCATGATCATTTTGTTTAAAGGTGGCTTAGGAATATTGTGGTCAGTTCTATTTATGTGTGTAGTATACGATTGCCCGGCAGAACATCCGAGTTTGTCTGTAAAAGAACGTGCACTCTATGACAGAGAAAAAGAAGCTGCACATGGATCGTCAACTCCAACGGTATATATTGACATTTCTTTTGTTTGCAAAAATACAACAAACGATATTATTTTGTCATACCATCATTCGAAAATTTCAGTAACGGACATTAAAGACTTCTGGTTTGAATAACACTGTATCGAACGTCTTAATAGTCAACCCTAACACAAATATATAGACAAGGAAGTAGCAAATATTATCTATGTTTGTTGTTCAAGTAAGTTAATTGTTCTTCTCATTTGTTATAGTCTAGAGTTATACCATGGAGGCATATATTCACATCACTGCCTGTGTATGCAGTATTTGTTGGAAGTTTTTGCAGAAACTGGATATTTTCTATGCTACTAACTGAGATTCCACAGTATATGGACGACTCATTCAGGCTAGGAATTTTTGAAGTAAGTGTAAATAATGATAAAATTACTATGTATGAAAACAAGTACTAGGATGAGACGTACAAAAACTAGGTCATCTTTCGAAACAAATAAGTACGATAAATTAAGATGTTCTAAAATACCAGTTTTATCAGCTTAAGTCAATCCTATTATGCATGTTCACCGGTTCAAACCTCTTATTTCAAACACATGATGTAAGAATTTTAAAAGATATTTATATGTGTTTTAAGAATTAAATAAATTGATGCATGCAAGTTTACAACGGTTGTATTGAAGTAAGCCTGATATGTTGATATCTTACGAGGTCATTATCCATTTGGATGTCCTGTGCAAAAGTTACCGAATGGGCGAGACATCAAAATTTTGTATAAAAAAAAATCTTTCTTTCACTTAAAATTTTATATTTGGGGCATTGCACATATAATGCTAAATTACATTAAAATGGAGAAAAGGTATAAGTGTCCACGGACTTTAAGAATGGTTTTCTACTTTCATTTAAATGTTGTGGTCACATTGTACCACATTAAACACTTTAGGTGCTTCCACTGTAAATACATTGATTGGAAAAAAATATATTCTTGTTCTACAATAATGCCATACTTTTCAAAATATCTAACTCTTAAGCAAAAGCAGAAACAAAAGAGAAAATTGGGACTATTTGTCATTTGTCACTCGCTTTCCTTGTCATTGTCCTATACGGTTGTGTTTTGCTTCCTCTATCTCGCCATGAAGAGGGTCTTTTGACCGAAGTACTCGGGCCCCTTTCTATTGTTGCTGAATTTTTCTTATTTTTTTGTTTTCTTTTTATGTGTTTTTGTTTTGATTTTACCTTTTAACTGTGGCCTACCTGACCTTTATTATTGTATTGTATTATCTATATCGCCACCACACAACTTTCATTATTTTTATACATTCCATGAATAGGATAATGACCCCTTACATTCTGCTGTTTTGCGTTAAAAACTTGAGGGTCATCCCTTTTTATGATTTTCGCAGGTCAGTTTCTAAATAAAAGATGTCTGGTTGTTAAAGTTTGTAGGAAGATAGATAAATAAAAAATGCAATCAGAAAGAAATTATAGGTCAATGGTCATATTTTATATGCACGCGTTCAACGTTCTTTAAACATATTGATCATTAATGTTTATTATACATGAATAGATTTAATTCAATTTCGAAAGCACTAGAGTCCCGGACTAGAGTGCTTTTTAGACTCCACAAGGTAATTTATTCATTCTAATGGACGCAATTACGATTAATTGTGTTATTGGCTAATGTTTTGTTTATGGTGACCATATAATACAGATATATTTAGGATCAAAACATACTATAGTAGTAGTTCAATCTGATAGGTATAAGAGTGAAAAATGTCAGCTGTCACTGCAGCAGACTCTAACCAATTGAATGATAAAGTTTCTACAATGATATCGAAGTTGTGGTACAATTTTTACACATTAAACGTTCGTTCCAGCTGCAACTAGGCATATGCATCAGCTTTGTAAATCTATTGATTACAGACACTTAATTTACAAGAAATTTGAATAACAAAACATATCACACCGGAAGTTGTGAAGATCTGAACAGAAAATCATAAAACATTGTCTTCGCGTTAGAACTTATTAATGTTGAAGAAAGTAAAGGGCGACTAAACAAACTTATTTGGACACCATTCAGGAATTAATACAAACAAATTTCCTGCGGTATATCAACATTTCAATCAGCCAGACCACTCTGAAAAATTAGGCACTGCAATACCGTATAGGTGCAATGAAAAAACCGATAGTATAGGTAAACCTTTACGGTCCTGCTTGCAGCAGTGTGAATGTGATGGGCCTCTTCAATCATAATCACAGGCTACAACGTAGTCATGGTGATAGTTACTATAGACCATCGTTGTTGCATGCTGTATCAATAATTGTCCTCTGCAAAATGCACTAGCACTTCATCATATTTGCACTAAATTGTAATCTATTCTACTCAAAACACTACATTCTCCTTATAAAGACTGTCTCCAGTCATCTGCAACAGATCCTTCGTCCACTCTGTAAGGATTAGTATCTATTATATCAGATATTCGAAGTCAATCACTGATTGTTCAAACCAGTGAACACACACACCATAATGAACAATAAACTCTTTTTTCCATCGTTTTCGCTAACAAAAGGAATTGATGCTATCAGTCTTGATAATATTTTGCAACACAAGTCTGTTTCTTTCAAAATTTCACCATATTTCAAAAACAAATCTGTTTCAATTATACCTTTACTACACAAATGCACCCAGAATATTCAATCACAAACATGTATTGCAGGACCCATTGATCATTAGCTTCAATGACATATCTAATAACCGTTCTTTCCACAATTTCCCCAATTATATACATGTATAGTCATTCAGGTAACTTAATAACTTAGGCTCTTAGAACCGATATACAGTGAACCTAAATCCATCAACATGAATTAAAACTTTATATTACCGATGAATTCAATAGAGGAATATAACGGAAAATTGGCAAATCAAGACGACAAGGAGGTTTTCTCAGTGGGCAAAGGGTCCTGAGGCCATTGATTCCAATGAGAAAGTCGTTAAAGAAGGTCTATGAGTACTAATGCTTCATCAGTCGTCAGGAATCTTGATGTTGAAATTCATGAAAAATATGTTGTGCCAGCAGATAAGGCACCTAACAACTTAATTTATATCTGCACGAAACATTACATAGAGTGTTTAATGAATTAATTCGGCATAGAGTTTACATGGCAATCCTACTTTCACATCCACTACTCTGCCAAAAGAGTAGATTCTTGAATATCACAAATCGGTGTTGGCATCCTTTTGGCCATCATATCAAAGTCGAAAAGTGTGATAACCCTTTCTTGTATTGCATACCAAAACTTCACAAAAAGCATACAATAAGTGTTTAATAGCATGATCGTCAAAGTGTACCACCATACATCGACAAAACTTCTGACCACTATTTTAACAACAATAAAAGCGGGGCTTCAAAAATACAGGCACACTTGCTATCCTAGAGTAGAATGAATGAAATGTTGATACTAAAAAATTCAAAAGACCTGATGGACATCGTAAGGTCTTGACCGCTTACCCAATGTAGCAGCATTAACATTTTTTTCGACACTCTACACTGCCATCCCTCATGTGCATCTTTAAACCTGGCTTAAAGATTTGATTAAACGCTCCTTTTTAAAAAAACGGAACCAGAAGATACAATACCAGGTAGTTAGACATGACAGAACTTACTTCGTCATCAACGACTCTAATTCAAATTGTATGGAGGAAATGTTTTTCAACAGACTGTTGGTATTACAATGGGTACCAATTGTGCTCCTCATTGTCGACCTGTTTTGTACTCTAATGAGGCTGAGTTTCTAGAAAGCCAGATGAAAAAGAAAGAGAAGACACCGGCCAATACATTTAATTTAATATTCCGCTATATTGATGACGGTTTTTCCTCAACAATGCTATATTTGGTGACTATTAGCAATCTACCCCATCGAGCTCGAAATTAAAGACACGACCAATACATTTAGGTCGGCCAGTTATGTAGATTTCTTCTACATTCTACAAAAACCAAACCAGACTCTAAGACTATATAATGACTCAACACAGCTACTTGTCACAATTTTATCTTAACGGTATATACAATCGTCACTTTTTGTCTTGCAGATAGGTTTATATTCCTCTATATCTGAGGTCTGTATGACGGTAGTTACAGTAACTGGAGGTGTTTTTATAGACAAACTCATTAAATCCGGATGGGTCAGTACTACTTTAGGACGGAAGATCGCACAATGTGCAGGTAAATCATGTATATAATGATAAGTAATAAAAATAAAAAAAAAATCTTTAAACTGCAATGTTTGCGTAAAGAAAATTTGAGTTTTGATTTACGATATGAAATGCCACACAAAGATTATGCATACCGAAATATGACGTGATTTTAATTATGATTCTTCATTCTGATAAATATCATACTGCAATATCTAGACCGGATGGTTGATTTTTCTGCACGACCAATACTTCACGGAAAGTCAAATGTCTTATTTCACTCATTGCAAAGTGATATTGCAAGATATTGCTTAACCAACCCGAGATAAACTTTTAACATAAAGAAAGAAAACATAAGCACAATTGAGTATAATTTAAATTTGACGTCATTTAATTTTATTATAGGATTTGGCATTGAAGCAGTATGTATACTTGCACTAGGATGGATAACTCAATTGGAGACTGCAATTGTAGTAATGTGCGTTGGAGTCGCGGTTAGCGGATTAGCGATTTCTGGTAAGTTTGTGTTTAAACTGTGAAAAAGTAGCTTAGTTAATTTGCAAATTATATTTTATTATCCGTATTTGCTTTAAAAGTTTATTCTGAATACGAATATGTGTTTCTGAGCATTCTTTTGAATTCTTCTGTCCGTAATTGTTGTTAACGTTTATAGACTTAAATATATTCGGAAATTTTGATTATTAATATTTGCAGGATATCAAGTTAACCCTTTAGATCTATCACCAAAGTATGCAAGCGTTTTAACTGGATTATCACGAATGGGTGTTCTAGGAGCGATTATAAGCACATCATCAACTTCTCTTCTTCGTGGCAGAGAAAGGGTAGGTTATAACATAAATATCACATCTAACAAAATTCAGATGTTTCCGAGTTATTCCAGAGTTATTCCAGAGACAAATTTATTTATGCGGCATAGTTAACAATACAATGTTTATTCATGCTAAAAAGTACTCCTTTATGTTAAAAACTTCCGCATATTATATCTACCTTATATTTCAAACTGATTTAAGATTGCATCATCAATAAGTAATCGAGATGTTGTATTTCTATTATATACTGCAGAGTATCTTTTGTCCTGTAAGTTTATTCTGGTTTCTTTACTGTTCCGCCTAACTAACGGGAGATATTTAAAACAATGCATACCATCACTGCCAGATTTATATACTATGAATTATTTAAACATTTGAGGATATTTAATGACTAGATTTATTGCAGACTTCACATATAGAAACGTGGCATGAAGTATTTTGGATTGCTGGAGGAGTACATTTGGCTGGCGTCCTATTCTATGGTATTTTTGCATCAGGTGAGAAACAACTATGGGCCGATGGGCCGCCAGGAGACACAATAACCGAACGTTTGATTAATCCATCTTCAGATCCTGTGTTAGCACAAATTCCAGATGAAGAAGACCGTATATTAACTAAATCAAAAAATTACAGTGCTACTCTCGATAAACATGATGAAAAAGATACTGAAGATGACACACCAGACTGGTTTCTTCAATCAATGGGATAAAAGTGAAACATAGCATTGCATTGGACAATTACTTTCATATGCACAGAAGAACAAAAATATATCAAATGTAGGAATCTTATTAACATATGTATAAGTTAGAAACAGTTCCACGGATTGTAAGCAGGTAAAACAAATATTAAGTATTATAATTCGTTTGAAGAAAAGTTGCTGGAAGTATTTCATGTAAACTGTTAACTCGTTGAACATTCCAAAAATTTTATTTTTTACATAACATGTATATTGGGCAAAAACTAGAGTAACATGCGCGAATAACCAAACCTGGACAAGTAAATGTTTAACATGTTTACATTTGGTTTGCATATTGTAAAGTAAGGAATAAGACAAAGCTGATGAAGTACATATTTTTAAAAAATTTTCTTTTTTCCATCTACTGAAATTGCTGTCTAAAATTTTTACTGCGCTTTGTATATATGTAAGTGTCATTATTGTGATTATTGGAAATATGTATTGTATGTTGTTCATTTACGCTACTTTATTTAGTTTATGGTTGTGTTTGACTAGAGTGTACGAGTAACTGCAACGTATTGTATCCTTATCATATCTTAAATAAAATACAATTGGACAATGGACAAGTGCTTTAAATGCTCTTTCTATTCATAATATGTGTAGAATGTGTTTATTGTATTTATTCTTTGTTTAAAAATGCAGAAAAACGTTGGCAATGATAGGACATCAAACAATTATTGTTATAAAATATTTTTTTCATTTTGTGTAGATTTTGTAACATTTGTCTTGTCTTTTTCTTAAACCTTCTTTCCACAAACACCAAAGCCAATTTACGTTGTCTGCTGTACACAGTTTGTCGATTATGCCCATGTCGAAAACACATGGGCACTATGGCTAAATAGAACATATGGGTCAAAGCAAGTT
This sequence comes from Limnoperna fortunei, assembly GCA_944474755.1. NCBI lineage: Eukaryota > Metazoa > Mollusca > Bivalvia > Mytilida > Modiolidae > Limnoperna > Limnoperna fortunei. The sequence continues at coordinate 22,106,377 of OX104116.1, forward strand.
TTTAGCTTAAATCTAAAAAAAATTTCAGGTACTGAAAAACTGATTACACAAAAAGATCTACAAATTTTCTGATAGGTCTCAGTTCGTGTGACAACTACTAAAGGGCTTTGCGCTCTTTTTATACCTACGCTTCGAAGAAGAGGACGGAATATTCTGTTTACAAATGTCCGTCCGCCAGTAACACAAATTTTCGTCGCAGCTTCTCGAAGCATGTAGAAGCCTGATATTCTGCATATTTTTTCATCCTACAGTGCCTATGGTGTATATCGATTTCATGCATCTTGGTCATCTACTTTTTGTTTACCGAAAACTTGTATGGCGGTATCACTAGTAAGCATTAGCTCACGGATACACTTGTTTGACACAATAATCGTTATCTAGCCCTATATAAATAATGTGTCAAATCTACCGTCGATGTTGCTTTTTCAGAATAGCATTAAGTATGGTTTTCTTGTTCAAAGTCTGCGTCCACGCAGGTGATTACGCTGAGCCAGCTTCAAAGGCTACTCGTACATGCCTTAACATTGAACCCTTTAGTCGGTTATACTCCTTTGAGAGATATTCTTCATTTCTTGTAGAAAGGCATGAGAGATTCAAAATATTTTGCTGGCGATTACTGATACTTTTGTTTAGCTCCTTACACGAACGTTCAACTAGAAGTAAATCTGGTCGGTAACGTCGCCTTTATAGGAGAGAGAAGTTATGTAGATTCAAAAAGTCGCAACATGACGTTAAAATGGATCTTTCTGCCTATTGTCAGCGAGAAAGAAAATTTGAAGTAAAAAATAATCATTGAACGCTAAAAGAAAAACATGGTATGTGAAAAAAAGAAGTATCTCTAATTTGATATGTAAATAAATTTGTTGTTTCATTTGTATGGATCTTTCGGATTTCAAAATTGATAACGATACTTAACTATACGATACTTAATTATGATATAAAATGTTTTGAAAGTGTTAACTTCTACCTCCTGATCCGCGAAATAAATTACTATTTATTGTCGTGTAAAGAAAAATATTATTGATTCACAGAATATCTAAAGCAAATTTACTATCCAGTTGTAATACAATTACTTTAAACTAAACTCTCCTATCTCATTTCCGGATTATAGTATTCTATATTTATTAAGTAAGACATTTTTATATTGCACATCACCAATAGTCATGACTTATCATAAACAGCTTGACTGCATAACCAGTAGCCTTGGAATTCGAAGGACATCTATTTTATGTGTTGCGAAAGATAAACAATAAAAACACACGCAACAGATATTTTAATTAATGCATTCAAACATGCAAAAACAAAACATTAGCTGCAATACATGTTCATCCAACAATATTGTCAAATTTAAAATAATTTTCACTATTTATATTATCTATACTCCGTTATTTTATTCTTTCTCAAAATGATACACGTATTCAAACTTATGATACGTTTCTACAACAAATTTACTAAAATCATTACCAAGCTCTGATAATAGTCGATGTACTGGCATTACAATAGCCAAGAGTCCCCTTATTATTCTCGTTATGCTACATCCAGTGTCGTCGGCTTAAAGCGATTAAACATAGTTTGAGCGTGTATTTCAACAGGATGTAGCCTGGATCCCAGAGTCGTATTATTCCCCCAGATGTATTATAATTTTTAGTTAAATGTTCATTGATTAAAGAAAACAATTAGCAAAACAAGCAATTATTATTTATGTATGGTTTGGGCAACTTGCAATTGATACATTTGTTGTATTATGCATGCACGATCTTATCTGTCTGTATTGCATTTCTATCAACATTATATAATTTACAGTTTTCATCTTTCTGTCTAAACAAAAAAAAATATATAGTTGCCTGTAGATTATTACAAAATTTTTACAAAGTTTACAAAATTACAAAATGCTGCTATCAAGTTATTGAAACACATTGAATGTCACAGAGACCAGAATCCAGTGGTATTGTTTTTGTGTAACATGAAAAAAACAGTATTATTATGAGGCTTCATTTTAAAGGTATTATTTTAATTAAAATAAAAAATCATAGATTCTAATTATACAAGGTCAAACTGTCTCAAGAATTACAAGTACTCTTTGTGTGGTATAATTTGAAAGATGAGAGGAATCCTTGTCTACTGTTGTAAAGTAAAGGTCATCCATTGTATCCCTTTACACTTTAATTGACATATGAAAAAGTGTCACATAACATATTGACTTTATTTCTGTCTAGATCCTTGCAAAGTCAATATCAAATATATTATATAAATTTTTATGTTTAATGAATCGTAATATATACTCTGTAATATTTATCCTAATTACACATGTTGACTACTGTAGTGTAATAAAACAAAACTCTAGATGCGAAAAAGGCGAGAAAAAATTAAGTTACATGTACTTTATCTATTATATGACATTAATTCTGTTACTTTATAAGACCAGCGTAAAAGCCGTATTTCAAATGTCTAACAACTAATACCAAGCAATACAAAATACGTAAACACGTTTAAAGCCATTTTGTGGAATACACAAGTTTTTTTTATTGATTCGTGTGTATATTATTTTTAAAACAAACCATGTTTCAACGAGATTTTAATATTAAAATAGTTTTGTCGTCAGGTAAAACTGTTAAAGAATGGGTCAAATAAAAATATGTCTAACGTACTGTTTGAAACTGTTGCCGTCCGTCCCATACTTTTTGTTGAACGTTTTATTGTTTAACTTTTAACTTTTAACTTTGACATTTAGCACTGAGAAAACACAACTCGACTTCGCAAATTTCTACATAGAGAGACATATTGAGATCACCCAACCTCCATGCTAGGTCGTGGAACATTAATCAATTTTACAAAAAAAATATAACATTTGGGTTATTCGGTAGGAAGCCAGAAGGTGATATGCGGTTAAATATATGCGGTCGTCAGCCTACAAAAGATTGATTTTTTTTGTTTGAATGGTGTTTTAACTCAACTTTCAGCATTTTTTCAGCTATATCATGGCGTCCAGTTTTTATTAGGGGAGGAAGCCGGAGTACCCGTAGAGAACCCCGGACCTGCGGTAGGAAAACTGTCAATCCTTGTAAATTAAGATTGAAGTCGAGTACACCCTGCCTGCAGTAAGAATCGAACCCGCAATCTCAGTGTTGACAAACCACGTGATCAATAGTAGACGAACTACCTTGACCACTCGGCCACCGAGGCCACAACTACAAAAAAAAATAATACTAGTTAGCATGCGTAGCAAGAGCCTTACCTAAAGGCATGAATCGATTTTATGGATACATTTGTATATTATTTTTAAACAAACCATGTTCCACCGAGATTTTAATATTACAATAGTTTTGTCGTCAGGTAAAACTATTAAAAAAATGTGTCAAATAAAAAATGTCTCTATATATATCTATTACAAAGTGTTAATTTTCGCATATCTTGGTTTGTTAACAGAACCACAATGGGTTCACTTATAGATCATTATTATTTTTACAAATGCAAAGATAATATCTCCAATGATTACTTTGAAAATGAATAAAAATATAATACATAGCGTATTGCCTGACACATAAAAAATCATACAAGCAAACAATATTGATACCATATTGTTTAAAAGAAAAAAGGTAACAATTCAAGTTAAATCAATGCAAAATCTTTAGCTTCTTCATTTGTAACATTTGTTGCTGCATCGGTTTTTCTTTTTAACCAGTACGTTCGTTGTAATCCCTTTCCCTTAAAAAAATAATAGAAAATTTCTAAGTGTTAAATGTAAAAGTCAAAATATATTTTCCATTCTAAAATATAAAGGAAGTTTTCAATTCATAAGTGACTTATTTTACCCCGGGTGATAAGTGGGGAATATATAGTGATAGGGTTTCCGTGACGTTCGTTCGATACGTTTGGGAGTATTCATACATATAGTGTCATAGTGCACCGGACATTTCAAACGTTGATCGGAGTGATATTTGGATGATTCCCATAGCAAAACATGCACTCTATGGGTACCCATCTCTTATTCGCAACGCCTAAACTACCACTGTATCGAAGTTTACAGAATATGTGTCATATAAGAGCCATTGGTCATCTGATATATTTCATTTTGATTGGAAATATATTTGGGGTTTCCTATTGACAAACACAGACTTTGCCATTGAGGAACTTTTGAACATTGTACTTGAAATCATCGTTGACAATATAATCATCTACGCTGGTATCGCCTTTATGATCTTTAGAAAATTTATCAATGCAATTATTTAATTAGTATTATAATTAAATACAGTGAATTAGTATTTAAATAGACAGCTATTGCAAAATGATATCATATTTATGATCGTTTGTGTTCTGTTGAAAATTACAAAAAAGCTTAAGTTTTTGCAACGTAAGGCAACTGCTTACCTTCACCTCAATTTCGCCTCGTAGTGTTAGCTGGTACAAATCGGTTTTAACTAAAATATCATAGGTTCGTTGACTTATATGTATTTGCAGTGCTAAAAAAGAAGATAATATTATCTACAATATATTAATCCTCAACCTGGAAATGATTAGAAAGAAAAATAAAATGTTTACATATACTTCAATTAGTACAGGAAACTCACAGCATCCGGTCACAAAAAGTACAAAAAAAGAAACAAGAAATTGTTATTTGGACCGCCAATTTTGCGAAGCTTGGCAGAGATCGAAAAAGAACACCGATTTATACAATATTAAGCTTTTTTAATAGAAAAAAACCCACTCATGTATATAATTAACATGCTAAAAGTCATTTCAAAGAAGAAGCAAACGCGATCGTTAGAAGCTTATAGTATTTCGTCTGTTTAGAGTGTTAATATATACCTTCGCCAGTAGATTCCATCCTTGAAGCCGTGTTGACAGTGTCCCCAAAGAGGCAATATCTTGGCATTGTACTCCCAACAACACCTACAGAATCACAATACAATGCAATGGTACACGTTTATAAGAATAAAATATTAAATATAATTGCTGACTAATTATTCCACCTTTTAGCAATAGCATTATCAATTATATGGAAATAATCATTTACAACTTAATAATTAACCATTCAAATATAATTTGCAGCTGTTATTAATTTGCGAAAATGCCACATTATTGTGTAACCTATTACACGTGCGACCGTTAGTTCAAATTGGTAACATATATCGTTATTGAGCTTGGTTAAAAAAAATCTAATAACATTTTCAATAACAATTTGTTTTTTAAAGTAACATGCCTGCTGCACAAGAGCCTGAATGTATGCCAATCCGCAGTTGTAGTTTATATGTGGGTTTAAAGCGCACTTCAAAGTTGTGTACAAATTTCAGCAAATCCAATGACATGTCAGCTATCTCTTGAGCATGTTTGAAACCATTTCTAACAGGAAGGCCACTTACTACCATATAAGCATCACCAATGGTTTCAACCTAAATAGATAATAAGTTACATATTACAAACACAGAAACAAAGACTGTTTTATTTTATGTCCAGCAGCTTAAATATATTAATTATTGCCGAGCTGTCAAATATGTATTTTATTAGAGGATAATATAAAGGGTAGTATATTTTACATTAGTTGTAGCTAACTAAACTCATGCAGAGCTGATTACTTTCTATGGCCTGACAAATCACGTTAAATCATGTGCCTTTCAACATTTGACATGTTGGTGAGATTCAGTAATTACCAGAAAATTTCAAAATGTTTGATCATCCATGTTTTATACTGGCATGAGCAAGCAGACATAACTATTTAACGTTGTGTACTGATTGCTTAAGCAATTTACCATGTCCACAGACAGAAGCCTAGAAGAATTTACATTTCATTGAGAATTTATTAAAAATTGTATATAAGACCTAAATTCCACTTTAAATGACTTTAAGGTATATCTTACGCATCTTTCTTTCATTTCATTCTTACTGCACAAAAATGTACAATATTGCTAAAGTTCTAACACAAGAAATACGAAGTGTTTTGTAAATACCAGAAAATATAAAAATGTTTCGAGTAACAGTTCAGTGGATATGTAATGAACCATGTTATACCTAAGATTGCTTCCACAATCCCTAAGCAAAAATTATCTTATTGGATAATTCTTTATGAATTTAAAGCTAATTTCTATTTTACTTTGTAAACATCGTAGAAGGCAATAGTTGCATCAAAACCGGTGTACAAATCATTAAGTAAATCTATTATTTCCATGGGTGTGCATGAGGACGCCAGTTCGGTAAATCCGACTATATCTGAGAAATATATGGATACATTTTCAAAAACTTCAGGTCGAACACTGTTTCCAAATTTCAACTGATCTGCCACAACTCTGAAATAAAATAGAAAACTTATCCAATTCATGCATTCAGTTAATGTTAAAAATCTGTATTGAATGGCTCAACCCTTTTAATTGATTCGTAAATTAATCTATAATGCAACCATATTAATGCGACAAATACGGAAAGAAAATGTATTTGAAAGGGCTAAAGAGATCTGAAAATTTTTCGAAAGCTACGATTGAGTACTTAAGTGAATTTGTACAAGAAAATATAAATGTCGTAAAAAATCGCATTCCTAAGTTGTTCTAAAATCTTCACGCGGAATAATCTGTATATCTTTCAAAAATTGGTTCCTGATACTCTGGGCTGAAAGAGTTGAATTAAAATGTTTGGTAAAGCAGAAAATACATGGATGTTATAAAAAAACAAGAAGTATATTTACGAGAAACTCGCACAATAAGCAAGAAGCAAATTACAAAACTGCATCAGCCAAATAAACAACACATACCCCTTTAACACTCAAGGGCGATATCAGATGTTTAAGAATGGTCGGCGTATCTTGCTTATATAGTTACACTTGTTGAATTAAATGTTGTCAATTTCACCACGAGGTCATTTACACAAGAACAGCCTGGTAAGTTACTCAAAATATTTGTCACCACCAGTCTTACAGAAACCCCATAACCAATTAAAGATGACAACTATAAATTAACACAGGAACGACCTTAAATTATCTAGTAAACTACCATTTTAAATCTCCAAGCTGTAGTTTCTGTGAAGTAAGATGCAGTGTTATAATGCATTGAAAGACGTTACAGCAGAGAGATATATAAGCAGTAACATTAACAGTGACTATGTATCAACTTGCTGTGCTATATGGTGGGATATTTCTTTAATTTAATTGACGTTTTTGCATGTGTCAGGTTATAATACTCTAAGCTTAGTTGGACCATGGTGGGTAACTTTATTTAAAACTACGACGATTCCTATCAATATAAAAACTCCTGTTTTGATTTCGATAAGCATATGCAACAAAAGGCTTAGTTCCTCATGCTTACTCAACTCTACATGGAGAATCAGTGGCTGAGTGGTGTAGGCATTAAGTCGCATAATATTGATCACTGGCGGGTGAACATTGAGGTTGTAATTTTAAGTAATATTAAATCAGGTGAGCTTACCCCATTACTAAGTGACAAGGATTGCTTGTTTGCACGAAGGTCTGGGGTTTTCACCGGGGTTTTCAACATGCGTGACGTTCAACACTATTTAATCAAACAAAAATGAAGTAGCTGTCAAAACTTATTCTGAATACAGTTAACAAATTTTTGCTGGACGTCAACCCACACTACATTTAATAACTCAATATTCATTTTTAATAATGTCCTCATGTCATGCACTGAAGGAATGTCAATCACGACAAAAACATTGGTTGTAGAAGTAACTAACACATTAAAGGTGCCGAATTTTCAAACGAAATTTTCTGTATATACAGAGGCAGAATTGATTGGTTTTATGTTTGAGGAATTTTTTATGCTTCTTTCGGAAATTCTGAAAATTAAAGTTTTAGAAATAGGCTTATATACCGTGGAAGCATTTGATACAATAATTTGTCTGTTTTCTTTTTTTCCTCCATTAAGGCTGCTGTTCTAACTTCAACTAATTCTTCTAAATTATTGGCATATTTCTCTAAAATTTGCACCATGTGGTCAACGATGTTCGATTTCCTACAGGTAAGAAAATTAATGATAAAAATATTTCCGTCTCAGCAATGGTTTAAATTAGGTCTGAGATGAATAAGTTAAACAATAGTATCTTGGAAACCTGAAACGTCCATCCCGTAAAGAAACATTACTCCATTCTCTCTAAGTTATTGTCATTTTTGTTTCTAACAGCTTTACCCTATTCAAGACGAGTTTTATTTTCTATTGTTAAGTTTCTGGCAAAGTATTATTTTAGCATAAGAAACAATAATCCGTACTATATGTCAAATGGCCAAAATATTACTATTTCCTAACAGATCTAACAACAAATCCCTTTACAGGTAATCTCAAGTTGAACTTCTGTACTGACCAATCAAAAACTGTATATATCAAAAGTTCAATCTGAGATGACCTGTAAAGGGATTCGATAGATCTTCACAGCAACAGTAACAAAAAGGGGAAAGGGGTGAGCTTGTGAAAGATTTAATTTTAATTTGTTTCAGAACTTGTTCCGGGAATAGCGAAACAACTTCAATATCCTGATGAATTGTACAGAGAAGAAAGTTTATTTAATTTCGTTCAATAATTTTTTTTAACTAACTTACTGTATGAAAGAAATTTTTAATAACTTTGCATTAATTTGATATCAATTTTTGAACGTGGTTCTGACACAATTTTTGTTCACAAACTTTTCCCAAATGTGTGTTTTATTGCGCTTATTAAACGATTTATTTATTTTGAATACACATAAAAATATTACCTGCCATGACCTACTAACTTCTTTACTTTCTGATAAACAAAAGATGAAGGTGGTCGACGATCCGGTGATTCTGTCCAGCACTGTTTCATTAAAGTTATCAACTTACGAGCTTTGTCATCCGATTGTATTTTCTCATCCATAAACTGTTCTACACTAGGGCGAAAGGTTCTGGTTTTTGAATTTCGAACATTTCTAATAATTTCTAAAAAGTTGAAAACAAACCAGCAGTTAATAAATCTAGCTGCCACAGTCGATAATGAAAATGTGTATAAAACATAAGTTTGAAAATATATTATTATAATAAATATTTGAAGTATAACTTGTTTTAAGTCTTGGAAAATGGTGTGTGTCATAAAATATTTACAGAATAAATAATTACACGGATGACGTAGTGTAATATTAACTAGACAATGTCGATCTAGCGATCACTAAGACACCCGCATTTTGTAAAAATTTCTAAGGTTTTTCGTGGACTTTGACCTTAAAATTTGATAGATTTCCACCAAAATCAATAGGCTTCTCACCAACAAAATATATAGCAATATTGTACAGTTTCATTAAAATCGGATTCAAACTTTTTGAGTTATTGTCTGGAAACAACTTTTTTGTAAAAATTTCTAACGTTTTTCGTGGACTGTGACCTTGAAATTTGACGTATTTCCCCCAAAAATCAAAAGGCTTCTTACCAACCTGATATATAACAATATCCCAAAGTTTCATTCAAATCACATGCAAACTTTTTGAGTTATCGTCCGGAAACAACTTTTTTGTAAAAATTTCTAACGTTTTTCGTGGACTGTGACCTTGAAATTTGACGTATTTCCCCCAAAATCAAAAGTCTTTTTACAAACCTGATATATAACAATATCCCAAAGTTTCATTAAAATTGAATGCAAACTTATTGAGTTATTGTCCGGAAACAACTTTTTTGTAAAAATTTCTAACGTTTTTCGTGGACTGTGACCTTGAAATTTTGACGTATTTCCCCCAAGATCAATAGGCTTCTTACCAACCTGATATATGACAATATCCTAAAGTTTCATTCAAATCAGATGTAAACTTTTTGAGTTATTGTCCGGAAACAACCTTTTTGTTAAAATTTCCAACGTTTTTCGTGCACTGTGACCGTGAAATTTGACGGATTTTCCCCAAAATCAATAGGCTTCTTACCAACCTGATATATAACAATATCTTAAAGTTTCATTTAAATCGAATGTAAACTTTTTGAATTATCATCCGGAAACCAAATGTGGACGGACGAACGGACGGACGGAAGGACGGACGGACGGACAGACGGACGGACGGACATGAGGACCACTATATACACCCGACTCTGTCGAGCGGGGGTATAAAAATTACCTTCTGGTGAAAAGCGATTTGTATCATAAGGTTCTGTCCTAAATAGGATTTCAAAAAGAATTATTCCAATGCTATAAATGTCTCCTTTCTGTGAGCCAGATATTATTACGTCTTCTGTGGGTATATGTTCAGGGGCTGTCCAAAACATACCTTAAAAAGAACCATATAAATGTAAATAAGCATGCAAAGCAACAGTATATACAATTATATCATTGTCAACATTGTAATTACAGTAACTAATTACTATTTTGTACTATAGGTCAAAATACAGTGTTTCTATATCTTGTCGGCTATGTTTTCAAAGTTAGTGTGTTTGTCCTAAACACACACTATGTTAGTTTATATAGTAATAATACACGACAGTGTCGGAAAAACCACAATGTACTAACAACAGCAATAATGATAACAAGGCACAACAACAAACATACTGCTGTATCTTTGATGACTGGATGGAACAGGTCTGAAATTGTGGTTGATCTTTTTGAGTCCAAAGTCAGTTACTTTTAATACCCATCGATTGTCCACCACACAGTTACTGCTTTTTAGATTTCCATGATATTTTAATTGTGAGTTGTGTATATAAAGAATGCCCTGAAAATCGACACAGTTTTTCTGTTTAAGGTAATAATATATATGTAACTAAGATTTTATATTCTTAAATGCACCAAAAAGATGTATAAACATTGAAAGGGAAAAAAGAAAAATGTGTTAATTTACAAAAGGTGTCTTTTTGGTAAACTTGTCGTCCATTAGACAAACATATGTTGCCTTTATTTTCCTGACTAATGAGCTTATTAAGAATGTAAGCTATACTGCTACTACCATTATGCCGGTATTGCACACTAAAGTATCCGTATATAATTAAAATGTGTTTGTATAATTGGGAATCAAAACTGTTATTAGAAGAACTTAAGCTATATTAGAAGAGCTTTAGTTAAAAAAAGGGGAAAAAGCTAAATACGCATAACATACAACATAATAATATATAAAGTATCGTGAAAGCCTTTTAAAATGAAAGTATTCTGTATTTTTTTTTTTACTTGTTGTTGGAGAAGATACAAGGTCGTCATTGAATCATAAATGGCCAGTATTTGTTTTTTAAGTTATAAAAATACTAATAATGAATTTTTTAAAATCACCTAACAAACCGAAATGCTTTTTACTTTTAATACTTTCATGTTCAAATTGATAATATTTTCAAAGTGTGTGCTAAATAATTGTATTCTCTACGTTATTTATTATAACGTTTCCCAAACGAAGTTTGCAGATTTATTGTTTCAGTAAACGTATTTTTGTAATCCCAAATTCAAACTTATATGATTTGGTACGATATTAAATGTTCATAGTATTAAATAAATATATTGTTGTTAAAGTAAATGTACATTTTCATGAATTCCAAAGAACGGTTTACTATAAGAAAAAGATAATTCAAGCAGGGTTTTCTCAATAAATAAATAATCAACGAAAACTCACAAATAAGTTAATGTGGAAAACATTACAATGACAAGTTAGATTTTGTACATAAACGGCATTGCTTGGGTAATTTATTAGTCAGAATATCAAAAGGAGAAATTGATCCAATTTTTATCACGCTTTTAAGAAAGTTGTATTGCAAATTGTCTAAATAATTCGTTGGGAGACCTTTGTCACTAACACTGAAATTTTAATTATACTTACGTTTGCCAAATCTCTGATAAGAGACATTTTAAACAAGTCATGTAACTTAATATCTTCATTTGCAATAATGTCCTGTAACAATAGAGCATAAAATATAACCTGATAATTAAATATTTTAACTAAATATTAATTTCAAAAAGAAAATTAAATGTCATTATTTCATTTTAATTAAAAGCTAAAAATATTTTTAAAATGAAGTTGAAATTCATATTATTTTCTCAATACAAAGAACGATTAAATCTTGGAAGCAAACTCTTTACTGCGTTTTCCGTAAAATGTTAAGAAAATTTATTCTTGCAAATGACACACCGAAAATCAAGTGTACACATTTCAATGAAGATAATGTAACTGGCGTTAATGTTACTCATAATTAAAGTGTCCAGACAACTGATAAACATAATATTCCAAGCTTAATGCCCGGCGACGAATCAATTGTCAGCTAATTTGACAAAAACGTATTGCTATTGTTTGGTTCTCAAGATAATGATCAGCGACACGAATTCCAATCCGTTTATAAATGTTATATATTTGCAATCTATATTCTATGTATATTTTTTTGAGAATATAGAAACGACGTCGTCGATACCTCAATAAGATATTATTGCGCTAACAAATGACAAACAACTTAAAACGCGCACATGTCTTTTGCTTTAATTTATAAGAAATCTATAATAAAATATGATGCCAAACATTTGTTTCGTCTATATTTACCTGAAGACTTCCTTTAGTGCAATAAACTGTTAGTATAGATGGACCTCTCTCATCGATACACAACCCAACAAATCGATTTACGTTTTCATGAGATAACTCTCTCATCTTAAAAAACACAATTGCATGTTCAGTTAGGGGTCTTCAGCGTTTACAACTATTTGGTTTACATGATAGTTGACAATAATATAAATGATATTTATTTTATGCAATTTTATTAGTTGCTTGCTTTTTTAGTATATTAGTCTAAATAGTTATAGCAATTGCAAAAAGCTTTATATGGCATTAGAACGTCTCCGTAATAGGTAAATATTGCTGAAGATCTACAGTACTCTCGTCCCTCCCTCCACAAAAAACACACACAAAATGTACGCTTTAATATAGATAGGCAATTTCTTAATGGAAAACTTTAAACCAATAAAAATTTCTTTCTCGTAATTTGTGATTTGTTGTTAATAATATCATTCATTGTATTTCACAAATTTGTCATTATGATAAGCAACTGACCGCTTTCAGTTCCAACTGGGTTTCCCTATCGATTGGAATGTCGCTATTGGTTAAATTCTTTATGGCAACAACCTCTCCTTTGATATAACCAACGGATGAAAAGATCTGAGTACCACATGACGTACTACTATTATCCGTCATATTTGTACTGTTTCCTGTTGTTCCCGTAGTTAAGCTTAACTAAAAATACGTTAAGAATCATTTATATAACTTTCTAGTGTGATGTAAAAATTTATATATATTTCTGACTTTTGCTTAAACAATCATGTGACTATAAAACAATTGAAAATTTCTCTAGAAAAATTAACTGCCTAGGAAAATAGCCCTTTTGTATCGCGCCTAATAACCCCATATTTACCATTAGATAAAAACAAACCTATGGTTACTCGGTAAATATATCTTATTGCGTTAAACCAAGGAGTGACAACCAAAAAGTAGTCTGCACACAACAATAGAAAGTCAGTGGTGTGAATCAAAACACAATACATATAACAAATTGTTGAAACAGAAAACGTCCACAAGGGATTGGTTGAAATTAAAACACAAATTTCAATATTTTATTTATTTAAACAAAAATACAAAAGTCAAAAGACGGTGTTTACATAAAAAACAACACAAATTCCATTAAGTATAGTGGAATATGTGATAATTATGGATATTATCTGGAATGGATTAAAGGCCATAGCCGTATTATTATACTGTATTGTACACAAACAAAACGCGTAAATATGTTGACACGGATTGTGCAGCAAAAGACATACTAGTTATTTGTTCGACGTGCAAAAGCCCACAAAATTGGAAAGATGCTTGAAATTCTTAGTTATTTTATAAGCATGCAATTTTGAGGAAGAAAATAAGTCATCACACCTATTTTAGTATTGGTTCTATAATAAGGAATAATAATAGTAATTATGACTAAAGTAAGTTAATAAAAAGTACCAATTACATAAAAACAAAGTAGATACCGATACTTTCACCGAACGAAAGGACATCAATATTTACCTGACTGATACTTCCTGATACTTTCATTTTTGTTCTCTTAATGTCATTGTAGTCGATCTTCCATCGCTGCAGTTCCAACTCCTTTTCAAATTTAGTTCGTCTGTTAAAAAAATTTAATAACATGAAATTTAAACATTTTACACAATAATCATCTGCATACTTTTTGTAATATCTTAAAATTGTTCAACATACTAGGTATGACATAAATTAAAAGTCAACGGTTACTAATATCAGATTTAATTCAAAACCAAATAAGCAATGTAATATTTTAATATGATAGCAATATAAGGATGACGGATTATGCATGTGCTCTATTGTGTATGTCGGAAACTATTTTGAAAACAAAAAGAAGACGATTACCTTTATAAATTCCTCTAGAGTTCTGAACAAATACATCGTGACCTATTGAAATTATTTTGTTTTTAGATATCCAATGTATGTATTGAATATGTGTTAAAATTAATACTAATGCATGTAACACCCATTACAAAGGAAATTTGAAATGTGTTATTATTTTTTGTAATTATACTACGGATACTTTTATACTGTAATATATAAATAAAAATAACATTCCAGATTGAAAATGCAGAACGAATCTTAAATCATCAATTGTACATAAATATTGCTTACTTACTTATAATAACTGAAGACAGCCAATACACAAATAATAAACACAAACGCCAACACTAAACAGATTATAATTGTCGTCTTATCTTAAAAAAAGAACTAAACAGATTATAATTGTGGTCTTATCTTAAAAAAGAACTAAACATATTATAATTGTGGTCTTATCTGAAAATAAAACATTTGAAACTGTTGTTGTACATTTTGAATTAAGAACAAATCTCTAAGTAAAGCGACGATACCAAGACGTGGTAAAACACAATGCAATATTTAACACGTGCCTCTGACAAACGTTAAAATTCAAATGATGTTGTCAAAGTAATGATTTATCATACATATCGCAAGAGCAAAGGCTTCATTTGTTAAAACTTAAGCATCATGTAGTTAAAATGGAATTACGATCTCCTTGCGCAATAATCGATAGATTAAAATATCAGGTTGTCACAGGAGCTCGTGGGTTTTTTGGATAAAAAAAGTAGTTCCTTGTTGGAGAAATGTATTCCGTGAAATAAATAGTTGGTAATGCTTTTGATCTAGTATTTTATAATACCATTAAAATGTTAAAAAACATCAATCTGCAACCTGACATCAACAGAATGACTTCATTATTAGTATTCTAAATTAAGGTGTTTTTCAAATTATTTGGTAGTATTGAAGTACAAAGTAAAGTTTGCCCTTGCTTATAACACGTCATCATTAAGCTTGGCTCAATTCTCATTTTAGACACGACATGTAAGCTTTTTCAACACATTTTATTCTGAAAAACAACCTTTCATGGTTCCTTCTAGATGGTAAATATACAACACAACCACATTATATTTTAGCATTAAAATTTAACTTTATTGTTTCGTAATTTGTTTATGATGTCATTTGACGTCAAAATTCAATTTTCATTTCACTAAAGGTAGGCCTCATAGACCGAGGCAATGTTCAGATATTAAGTAAAAAAAAACAACAAAGACTTATAGCATTAAGAAAAACGAAAGAATGATTGTACTTTTTTATTATATATCCTGCACCACAAATTTAGAAAAAAGAGATTGTAGTTTAACAAAGATATTTTTTTTACTCAGAAAAAGAAGTATTTTATTGAGCGTTCATATGTTAATGTTGTTAATTTAATCACTATTGATTTGTAACAGTCTGTACTAGATGTCCTGGAATTTGTGTTGTTTGTGCCTTACGGTAACGGCCTTGCTCCACAAGTTCGTATGCCATTATGTACAAGTTTTTGTTAAAAATGCTATATTTTTATTAAGCTAAACTTTATGTTTTAAAAGTATATTCTATGTATATAATGTATTAAGATTAAATTGCTCTATTGCATTTAGTTTATACTTACTAAAGTGTGACAGAACAGAAACGTGTTTGAACACAATAGTTTACAATATTTTAACCTACAATTGTTATTATTTTTTAGACTTTATGTTATAGTATATATGTGAAATATGTGATATTTTATATATACACAACTGTGTAATAAACCCCTAAACCTAAGCTTTTTTGTCGCTCTATTCTAAAAATTTCGGGTTTTTACTCATTTTTACAAGTAATCGTTCCTTGATTTGGTGACAAAATGTTTCATCTCTGTGATTTTGAAAATAGTTTTATTTTTATAGGTAACATTTTTGCAATCAATCGATTATTTGTATTCTAAGTCCCCACAAAATGACAGAAATGTAACAATTCCAATATATTAACATTTTTTTACCATAAATTATGGCATTGTTTGTCTTTCGATGCAATAAAGTTTTTTTAAAATGTAAGTTAAATAAGGTCGGTGACCTAAGAATTTTTAGAGCTTATTTAAGAGATGTTTTATAAAGAAAATAAAGATAAATTATCAAGAAAATATCATACGGGGATTGAATAGTAGGACATGTCCTTTAGTAGATAGAGTCAGTGTATGATTGCTGAATATATATAGAAATAACTTTTATCTGACTGAAATTTATTGCTGAACGGATACAACAATAAACAAAATGTATGACACGTGGAACAGCTGCAAGTGGTAAGTAGCCCATGCCTTACAAAACGAGTAATCCTGGTAAACCTCCTATCATTATTATTTTGTGAATGATAATAATACCGAGATTGACTGAAATTAATAATAATTAGTTATACATTATAGATGCACTGTAATTCGTAACAGGCATATACACACGAACAAATTTGAGGCTGTGTTACATTGTAAAATCTTTCTGTAAAAATATAAACTGAAGTATTTATACTTAATAAATCATTCGCTTGATTCGATAGATAAGTGTGTGTATAACCGAATTTCCGTCATCTCAAATTCGTTATTAATTTGGTATGCCTACGAATTATGTTGCATCTTAAGAAATTAGAAAAGATGTATATCAATGCATTCTTAAACATTCAG
Source organism: Limnoperna fortunei (assembly GCA_944474755.1). Taxonomy (NCBI): domain Eukaryota; kingdom Metazoa; phylum Mollusca; class Bivalvia; order Mytilida; family Modiolidae; genus Limnoperna; species Limnoperna fortunei. Next base: position 22,123,328 of record OX104116.1, read on the forward strand.
CTTGTACAGGGCTTCAAATAAGCATCATGTTGACATCGCTATCGTAGCAAACAAATTGCAAGATAAAACAAAATATTTTAATGTTAGAATCTTCAGTGAGCGGAGAGTGTACTACTCCAACCTTTAGTGAAATGTTTCCCTCCCGAAGTTTGGAGATACTTCGGCTCCCCAATAAAAACGACACCATGAAATGACTTAAGATGCCGTTCAACTCGATTTAAGCAAACAAAACTATAATACTACTATACTTGTGTCTGAACTTGGGCAATTTTCTCCACTAAATCCACAAATAGGTTCATCTGGTGGAGGATTTCCATCTGGGGTGTTCCATGATATCGGTAATAATTCATATATTTTCTGCAAAAATCAAAAATGTTTCACTTCCATATCAGCTTTAATATTATTGTTATTGTTAAGTGTACGTTATGTGAATATTATTAATCCAATAAACATATGCTTTATTTTGTTTTGAACCCATTATTATCGACGACTAATGCTAGTAATGGTATGTTTTATCTAATTTTTAACCTACGGCAAATTATAGAAGTAGCCTAAATTTAATATGATTAAATAAGTTTCAGGGGTAAAATATCCTTCATTCTAATGGATTTGTCAATAATAGTGGTCTGCTAATGGCTTTGGAATAAATTGGACCAATATCTCCTTAAATTGAAATATTTCTTGCTCAAGTACAAATTGTATACATATTGATCAGATAAGAAAAAAACGCAGATTAAACTTGCTATAGGAAAGTTGCATTCCAGCCATGAGGTAAACACCGTGACATCCATAGTGTTTCAATATTGTAATCAATTATGAGATAATAATGCTTCTATATAACAATATACAGTATAAATACACTCTAAAACACTAGAGACCGTCGCCTCTTGATACCTACATTCAAAACCATACAACTTTTAAAATATTTGTTGTGTTGTTTTTCCAGATCTCTTTAATAAATTTGAGAACTATATGCATATATAAAGTGCAAAAAACACAAAGCTTGACTCGATCACATGGTAACAGGACATATGTGTGATAATTTTTAAATAGTTTATTCCCGGGTATTCCTCACAGCCAACTCATTTAAAGAAATTGACTAACCATTATCTATATACAAAAAGTGGAATGTACATATATATTCGTATCCAGCTGGAGGTAAAAATAGATCAACCTTCTTTAGATCCCACTCTTATTATGACAACAAAGTTTGTTTAATATGAGGCACACCTAAGACAAATTGATAAGAAAACATACCACAGTCATGTTCTTCAATATTCGCTGTACAGACAAACAAATTAAAAAATTTTAGTCTTTGTTTTGTGGCTTCATGAATTGATTTTATCCAAATGTTTAATCGTATAAAGTATACTTATATCACAGCTTTTAATGTCTTCCAACGGTGAAAGATTCTATGGTGTCTTCATTGACATGGAATTGTTACCAATTGTAATTCTGATAAAACAAAAATGTCTGAGTCGCCCATACGTAAACTGTAAACTGAATTGGTTGATTCCGATAAAATTTATTGTAATCATCTTTCAGACGAGAATGAATTCCCAAACTGAAGAAAATATTGAATTTAGTAAGGAAATCTTGTATGTTAACGTGATCATCATTGCCCTAAACACTCGTAAAATAATCCATTCTTGACTTTTTTATCGATGATTTATGTTAATGACATAAAAATAGAAAATACAAATTTTGAGTATAACTAGAGGAAGGTACACGTATGTTACAATTCTTTTGGTTGTAAAAAATACAGATAAAACCATATAAGTATGATACAATAAGACTCGTTTTCTATGAAGTAATTTTATAATTGTAAAAACCATTTAACGTATGCCATTATCTTAAAGTTTCGTTATTTCATACAGAAAGTAATCAATGAGGGTAGGGGAGGAGAAACTTTTTTTTTACTTTCGATACGGAACGTTTAGTTCATAAGTAAAATTTTCTGTTTTTTATTCACATATAAACATCAAAAATGGGATTTAATTTAAATGGGGCGAGGATGATCTTGTTATACCTGTAATGATTAAGTAATTTGAGTAAGAATAAAAAAAACTACTTATAAAAACCATTAATTTTAATCGGTATTTCCATTTGTGTGTTTGCTTTTGGTTACAAGCATCATTGCAATATACCATTAAGTTAAAAGTTTTGTTTTGTTTGTCTGGAAGCATTGGCAAAGTTAAAGCAACGTAAATATAAATCTATTGATATTTATTACCCTTTACAACACTTATAACAACGCAAATAAAATATGCGTTCATCATCACTGACAGTCTTATAAAAATTGATGCAGAAAAACAAAAAAAAAGTTTTCCCATGAAATCATTATTTCACCATGCCTTGCACAATAACATATCATCTAACTTAAGTACATTTAATAACGGTATTTGAATTAGGTATCCATAACCACAAAGTTTTATTCATTTTGCATTTCATTGCTTGCACAATAATTAAATGAAAATTAGTTTTCATCCCAAGTGAGAAAATATTTTTATCGCTATTTTGCAGTATTTTCATTTGATCTTTATGTGCGATATTATTTCATCTCAGCGTGAGATGGACCCATCTCGGCTCGCTCTCAAGACGTCGTTAAGTAAACACTGTGACGTCACAATGTAACAAAACAGTGATCAACAGATTATTTACGTTTTTTTTAAACTCGATGCACTTTCTCGCCATCTCATCTCAGGGCTGTTGCCTTTCGATGAGATACGACGAGAAAATGCATCTCGTTATAAAAAAACGTAAATAATCTATGAATCATTTAAAGTTATTGTAATAATTATGAACGGTAAAAGCCACTTTACCTGCATATCTTGACTGGTCATTCTTGCTTCCAAAACAACTTCAAACATATCACCATCAGGCTGAAGGTCCCAGATCCAGTAATCTGGATCCCGGTCTCCATTGCTATCTACTTTAACAGTTCCAGTAATTCCTTAAAAATATTTAAAAAAATGAGAATGGTTGCTAAAATTCCAGCTAACAGCATAAAAAGGGGCTACAAAATACAGTGACACTTGCTACTACAGTAGTGGCATAGTTGAAATGTAGATACTAAAACATTAAAAAGACTTGGAAGACATCTTAAAGTATAGTTTCTCCCCAAATGTAACAGCATTATTAACTTTAATTTTTCCACACTCTACACGACAATTCCTCATATGCAGCTAAAAGTCAGGCTTAAAGATCTCATTAAACGTTCCTTTAGAACAAAAAAACGGAATGAGACGATATGATACACATATCTGGAAATTAGCAATTACAGAACGATTCTCAATCAAAAAATAAATATACTGAAGAAAAAATCTGTCAAATGATATATTTTTTTATAAAGAACATATTTGTGATTGTTTAATATTCCACATCCATTTAGCACACCCGAAACAAAAAACGTTGTTTTATTACCGTAACAAACTTCTTCTTTAAGGCATTTTAATTGGATGACGCAACGAGTACAAATAACTGCGCGTGTACTTAACCATTTACAGAAAGACAATGTCATATGTTGAATCGGTCATGATACAGCTACCAATTTTTGACTACTACAATAGGGTTTTTAACTTAAAAGAAGAGCGACAAGACTTTACCCACTTTTTTTAAAACCCCTAAAACGAGTGCATTCTCTATACGCCACGCAAGTCGCGCTGATTAGCTTTGTGGGTTGATTCTCGAGGGCCGTGTTAGTAAAATTAGATTTCAATCGTTATTAAAATGATTTTTATTACTGATATTTAATATTGTTGCTTTGCTAAGATATCTAACAAAGTAGATATGGTATTGTGCCCACGGATGTAATTAATCGTCTTAAGTTTCTATACATTTAATTTGAAATCATTATTTGTAAGCAGATCTAAATATCTGTTTATTTATAAACTCAGAGTATATACTTTCTTTAAATTGACTTCCTTTTGATTGATTGTTTACTTAAGGTTAAGTGAGCAATCACATTCAGAGCGAGAACAAGTTTACTAAACAATATATTAATATGGGGTAAGAGGAAGGATCAACGGAAACGAAACTTTGACTACCACTGAAAAAGTATAGAGTAATGTGTTTGGGTCGGAGAATTTAGTCTTTTGTGGCAGAAGCAATAAGCCTATTCTATTTCGAAATATAGTGCAAACACGTTACCATCTGTGGTTCGCGGCTAGGCTTTCATAGTATGACTTGACAACAGCTCGATGAGTGGACCTACTGTATCTGCCATCTGGTAGATTTGTTGGGTTAGCACTGGGAACCCTTCCAGTATGGTTCGTTTTTAATGCTTTACCGGTCCAAGAACACGTATGTTTTGTCTGCAGCTTGCATATTGCTTAATTTATTTCCAGATAAATTCTTTTCATAATAACTGTTTTCAGACGATCGATTGAATGCTTATTTAAAAACTTACCCTTAAATACTTTTCCTCTAGCCTTTTCAAACAACAAAGTTCCATTCTTGTAATTAAGTCCCTCCTCCAATGTTTCATTCACAGTCATTAGATATAAATAAACAACATCATGAAGGAATGCTGAATATTCTGATCCCTAGAACAATAAAGTATAGATTGTTTTGGCGCGCCCTAAAACAACTATTCTATTTTTTGCAGATCATATTCTTTGAACGGAGTTTAGAATTTTTAATTTAAGATCTCATCCAAACAAGTCCTTTTGTCATGATGTAACGTCACTTTAAAATACAAAAAATCGATATGCACAGGGGTGCAAAAGCCGTATTTTATAAACCAAAACTTTCATTAAAATCGGTTGAGAACTTTTTGAGTTATAGTTTGGAACCCACTAATTCAAGAAATTTTCTAACGTTTTTCTGTCACTGTGACCTTGACCATGAGCGGATTTACCCCAAAATAAATAAGGTTCCTCATCTATAGTATGTAACAATATACCAAAGTTTTATTAAAATCTATTGAGAACTGTTTTAGTTATGGTTGTCGCTGTGACCTTGACCTTGAACGGATTTACCCCAAAATCAATAGGGTTCCTCTTCTTATGGTATGTAACAATATACCAAATTTCAATAAAATTGGTTAAGAACTTTTCGAGTTATGGTCCGGAAACCACTAATTCAAGAAATTTTCTAACGTTTTTCTGTCGCTGTGACATTGACCTTGAACGGATTTACCCCAAAATCAATAGGGTTCCTCCTCTTATGGTATGTAACAATATCCTTAAGTTTCATTAAAATCGATTCACAACTTTGTGAGTTATGGTACGGAAACCAATTGCTGATGCTCGCCCGCCCAGCCGCCCGCCATCATTATGACAATAGCCGAGTTCAACTTCGTTGCAACTCGGCTAATGAAATGAAGCAAGAAAATAAAAAAATCCTCCATTGATAGATCACATTAACAGTAAAATTATTTAAATGTTTTTATTTTTTTATTTTATTTTTTACACGTATTATACTTACAATTGAATTTAACTATACATAACATATTCAATTCAATTAATAACGAGTTAAATACAAAGTCATGAAAAGTAATAACAAGTAACCTGTAAAAATTGTATTGTAATTTTAGAAAGACACATAATTCTGTCTGAAAAGACAAATATAGACGTTTTGCTATAGTAAAAAATCACCCTCTGACCTCTTTTTTACTGTTTTATTACTACAGAAAATGCTTATCACAAGGTTACCATTATAGAAAAATTTCAGTACATTTACACGAAACAAAATTTTATTGATAATTATAAAAATAATAATAATAGACATATTATTTAGATGTGTTTGCCTGCCCCTTCCTTACAATTTGTTTTAAACGACTTGATAGTAATACTTTTCACATTCTACATGTTTAAATGTAAGACAATGTGAGCATTTTATAGCATATAAATAAGGATTGATGCCAGAAGAATATTAACAAATACACTGGACAATAATTGAATATTATTTTAATTATTGAATCTTTTTTCTCATAACGCCAACAGCACATTGGTACAGAGATTTTTTTTAATAAAATGCCTCTTTTATACCTGCACGTGACTTGTATCATCTGACAACAGATTTCGTAAAACTTTGTCCCTATATTATTAAAATAGAGTCATTTTGCAGATTTTCATGTAGAAATAAATCAAGAAACAAAAATCAAACAGGATTTTACAGCATATAATCAGTAATTAAAGTTGCAGTAATATGACCTTAATTAAAGTTGCAGTAATATGACCTTGAAAGCATAGAATAATCTTACAGCAACAAAAACATAAATGTTTGACATAATCAATACCCTTTAAAGTTGCTTTTTGTACTAAAAGTATATTCTGGGTCGTAACGTTAACAGTTGTGAACATGATGTAAACAAGATCCCCTCACTCACTGACTTTAATCATCTAAAAAGTAGTAGACTAGAGTAACTACATGATAGTCGCAAAATCTTGTACATTTTTCTGATTATAAGCACCCAGTCCTTGTTTTCAAACCCATGAATACGTATACAGTTACAGTTTTGCTTGAAATTAAATCCCTCTCGAATAAGCGGATATACAGAGAACATAGCTTAGTAAAACAAAACATTTTCATGAAAATAACAACTTTTCCAAATTTTTTCGGACTTCAACTACTATTTGCATTGTCAATATGTTTTATGTCAACTACAGCAGTTAAAGTCTGAAAGATTAGTTTTTGAAATAAATTGTAATGAATTTTCCCGACCATATTCTTAACTTTAATTAACTTGTCTAAATTAGTCTGCATCCAGTCTGACTTTGTACTCAACCATGTCACGACTAGAATAAAAGTTTGAAGTAGTGTTCCCCTTGTCTGAATAAGCCTCGACCCAATCTTGACCAGGTTGAAAAATCTGAATTATTCAGATATATTTAGTTTTTATTTTAATAATTTACTGAAAACAGAGTTTACCCTCATTCCGGATAAATATGTATAGTTGTAGTTCCATGGTGGTAATGCCATCTTCTCTGAGACCAGATCACGAAAGTTTTCAAATCGTTTACCTCCAATCTCCGCTACAGTTATCTGAAATTTTTATTATATATCTGCTAAATATGAAAATTAAAAACACCCACATGTATTGAAGGACAAACAAATCATTATATCTTTCTTTACAGATTGAGGAAACATATGTCATCGATAACATAGGACTACAATGGAGTCATTTGCGAGTCGTCAAATGAAATAATACGGCATTGGAGCTAAAGTAAGTGCAGACCTTACTATATTCTTGTCACTATATTATGGGCAGAAAAATATTTATTCTTTTGGGATAAAATATAAAATATATAGCCTGAACAGAAAGCCTATTTGTTCTTTATATTGAGATAGAAAAAAAAATAAGGCGACAGACTAATGAAGCCCACACAGGATAAATATTGAAAAACTGAAGGATGTACATTAAACACATTAACATTTAGGTTTTACTTTTGCAAAAACGACTTAATCCCAATCAAAATTGAATAAAAAAATCAGTTTTTGGATATGGCCTTTTTCCCCTCTTAAATAACAAATAAAGAAATTCTAATATTATTTTTGCTTCCAACAAATACAAAACTGTCTTGCGGAGCACATTTGGTATAATAAAGGTTAACAAGAACGCTCTAGTAATGTCATGCCACTTAAGAACTTTTTATTAATAATTTGCAAAGAAACCAGTCTCAACATTTCGTAACTAGCGCTCGGTCGGCAGGTTTACTTTCATAACGTATGTAGTTAGAAACATTATAAAAACTACAAATGAATTGACTGAAACATTTTGAAACTATAAAACCATTCGTTTTTGTCTCAATATAGATAATATATAAAAGCACTTTAGATCATCCAGATAAAATGTTTAATATAAAAACTGAAATGTCTACTGATAAGATAAAAAATAAAAAGATACGTTTATTGGGACTTCTAAAAATACAATTATTTAGTTAAAAAATTTACAATTGTATCTTTGTCATCGTCATTGCATCAATACATGAATCATTTCTACTGTTACTAAAACAAACAAATCAACGTCAAAATACTTGCGTTATATATTATTATGAGGTTTTTTTTAAGTCTTTTCATTCGAAAACGGTTCATATGTGTTTAAAGGGAAACTTCTATAAAAATTAAAATTTGAATACTGTAAACCAATGAAATTTCTCGGCTTTCGCGAGGAGGTAAAAATCGCGTAAGTTTATATCCGCGAAAAGGTCGGTGGACAATATGACACTTGCCAATGTCGTGTAAAATACCGAATCTGTGTGCAAACCTCATTTGGGGATACTAAATTGTGCTTCACAATGACCAGTTCCAGTGTATTAAACATTGTTATTTTAACTGATTATTTGTCTTTTATCGTCTTGTCAGGTTATTGCCTCCTGTTTGTACATATACAACACATACAGGCATAACAGGGCCAGAAAGGTAAAATGGCTCATTAAATTGTCGACTTTCAAAATTGTTCTATTCAATGCAAACACACGTTTTCATAATTTGTTTGTGTTTCCACCTTTTATATATTGAATATATTTAGTAAGCGCAACCAAACTACAAGTACTTGAGTTTGCATTCACGTGAATCAGTCAGCTTTAAACAAATAGATCGACTAAAAGCAACAGAACGATCAGTAATTTTTCTATAAAACAATCAATAGATCCGCGAATATTTACTTATAATAATATAATATTTATTTTCAATGATGTATACTTCACGAAAGTTTGTATTAGCGAACCCGACCATTGAATGAAAACCGCGAAAGTTTGCTTAAGCGAATATTAATTGGGTTACAGTAGTTATTTTTAAACTAAAAAGAAACATATTTGCGTTTTAATGTATAATATCTTAGTGCATAAAAGTGGTAATATAAGTGGTAATATTTTAATAGGGGACGCCATATTGTTAATATTTAGCACGAGATGTAAACTCTGTGACGTAATAAGGTACAGTATCCAGTACAAAGTGACATATAATGAGTGTTAATAAACAGATGTATTTTGATAATTAAAAACAAATACCGTTGTCAGTTTTGTACAGCGTGAAACCGCAGATTTTCCTGAACGTGAAACTTTCACAGATAAATATTTTCTCTTTCATAGAGGGTAATTAGCAGCATTAGCAAGGTAAACACACAGTATATTTATTGCAATTCCACGATAACGGGACGCCGACTTTTAAATGTAAACATTCCGAAATCTACAAAGGCGAACCAGATTAATGTTTATGCAGTTTAACATCGCTTATGGTATTATGACGGGATTATTTTGTTAATTAAAAAGTGTTTTAAACTTTTTGGAAACAGAAATGTCACTGATGTGTTATAATAATTCATTTAAATGGTATATATATATATATATATATATATATATATATATATATATATATATATATATATATATATATATATATATATATATATATATATATATATATATATATATATATATATATATAGAAACAAATTAAGTTTTCAAATACAAACGATTACAAAGCTTAGATTCTGAAAAAGTGACGAAAATTCAGCTATTAATAAAAGATACTTTCATGATATCATGTAAAACTGTGATTTTATGAATTTAGGACGTGCACCTGTAAACCTTGGTTTTAAAAACACGATGTTAAGAAATAAACGTCATGCCGATCTCTATCCGAGGACATGTATGATTGCCAGATCACAGGATTTGTATAGTAGATTTCGAATACCTTTAGAAGTCAGATCACAGGAATGTAAACAATAAAATGACAAACCCAATACGTACGTTCATTTTAAAAACAGTGTTATATGTTTTTAGTGCGCACACATTTTTAGTAGTAATAATAGAAATATTAATACCTAAAATTATAATACTAATAACATGATACACGTTTAGCATAATACTATTAATATTTTAAAATTTAATTCCCATTTTTTTTCTAATTAAAACTAATATGCGGACTATATAATAAAGTACGTATAAATCATCCTACAATAAACAAACAAATCAACGTTGTTTATAATGATCTTCCCATACAACGTTTTTTGCTTGAATCAGGAATATGAAATGTACTTGCAAGAGCCTAGTATTACAATGCACCCTTCTGCTGATTGACCGTTTCAAGTTATTAGCACGCAACGACATTTAGGTACTTAGTATTACTTGATATTTAGTACCGCCATCTATTAATGAGATATTCAGAAAATTGCGGATTTCCTTTAGTGATTGATTGATTGATTAATGGTGTTTAACGCCCGAGCAGCATTATTTAGGCTATATTCAGGCGATGAACATGAAATGGATGATAAAATGAACATGAAATGATGATGAATGAAAATGGGATGGGACACAAGGAAAAATAGGGGTAACGGATTTTAGATTGCCACTGGCTGATGGGAGGATGGATAGGGTCGGCAATTCAGCCTCCTGTAGCACTGTAATACTACAGCAGCGTTCTTTAACGTGCGAGGAACGTGACATTTTTTCCAACACGGTGCACTAATATGGTTTGCGGCCTGACAACCCCAGCTTGCCAGGGGTACCCCATTCAACCACCTGGGGCACACATCCCAGTCGGTCTTTAGCCAAACCGACCTGACACACCGGTCAGGGTACTGGGCGCTATTTAGTCGCCTTTTACGACAAGCTAGCGCGACTGCGGTCTATTCTTTTGGCCACCCGGATCCCGCACGGGGCTTTCCTTTAGTGTACTTTTATACTGAAAATTTAGTGTTTAAACCTTTCTGTTAATAATAAAATACTAACTGCAAATGTGTTTCATTTTTATTTTAAGAACAGCATTTAATTTGTTTTGTCAGGGTAACACAGCCCTAATGAAAAATGTACAGTTACCTGAAAAGCACATGAAAAAGCCAGTTTTACTTTAGCATCATCTTGATCTCCTTTTATCCAAGGCTTTTCAACATCAAGGGGTGGTAGGTGATGTTGAATAAAAACAACGTAGGAGCCATCGGTCATTCCCTTATCGACCATTTTTATAAGGAATCTTCTTTCGTCCGTAGAATTCTCGGTACAAAAAATTAAAACTGAAATTAAAAAAAATGTTTGCATGATTATGATACATTAATTTTGTTATTATTTTTCGTGCCAAATATAGACCCATACAGCAGTACACTTTTTAAAGTTTCTGTTGTTTTGCCAATCAATATTAATCAACAGTAACGAAATAACGGATTTTCATTTCTAAAATCAGACACGAGACCAACAAATCAAGACTCCATACAATAAGAAACTTATTTAGAAAAAAAATGTTAATTAAAAATAGTTCTTACGCTTACTTAATTGTTAACATGTAATTGTTTTAACAGGTAGGAAAGACAAAATATTTTTTGGCACACGATACTGGAAGATTTATCATACACATGATGTTAAAAAAGCGATTTAAAGTGGATATTAATTTTTTTTCCTCATCAGTTATTTATTTTTTATGTTGTTTTTTTTTAACATGGAATTAATATCTTCTTCAAAGAAGCCATAGTTTATGTATGTTTTCAAAATAGGCAATTGTATCATAATTTAAAATATTTTCAACACTGTCACATACTAAAACTCGTTGTAAGGAGACGTGATTTAATATAGATCGTATTTAACACGAGGGAACGAAAACCATTCTATTATAATTTGTTGGTAGGAATAATATTAAACATAAATATCCAAAAATAGAAATCAAGTATTTTGTGACTTCTGCGTGAACTACACGTGATCACGCAGTGTTAAAATCGTTAAGTCACTTAACATGATCAAAAGATTCAGTGCAATTTCATAACTGATTTACTATCAAAGCCGACTGGTCAGTAAAAAGAATGTGCGTTGAAGTATAATTGCACGTCATGTTTTTTTCAGAATATTTGAAATCCTATGGTTTTTTGTATTTCAAATCGTTAACTTTCCTTTTAAATGTTTATTTTTTCTAGTTTTTACGTCAATTATGTTATTATATCGAACTATTTGATATTCTTCGCGGTTTTTTGAGCTATACTGGTCAACACAAAACCTATCAAAATTTAAGAGAGAGATAGAGAAGGAGATACATTTTCTGCTAAATTTTCACTAGGTTATTTTAACAAATACGGCAATTTATATAGGATCACATTAAACGTCGTTTCTGTGTGTGTGCTTGTTTGATACTGTTGTGGAGGACAAAACCATACTAGCTTGTTTATTAAAAGGTATTGCGCTGTGTTTGCGCGTATAATATAAAAACTACAACTAGTGATATCTGTAGTATAAAAAGATATTGAAACTTAAAAAAAACAAGTCTATTTGATGCCGTGATATTACTACAAAAGGGTTGTCATAATACAAATATTGAATTTTGAAATTTTTTTTACTTAGCTCTAAACAACTCAAAATCGTCGGAAATAAAAAAACTAATGAGAACGTCATAAAAACCATAGAGAAAGAAATACAGACTAATACAAGCAATAAACTTGATGTAAAACATAAAAAACTATTCCGCATTTCCCATCCTTATAACGTATGAAAGAGGAGTGATATGGTTTATATCGTTGTTTTTGTAGAATTAAAAAGACAAGGTGCAGTTACGATTCTTTACAGCGGCCTAAGATCGTCTATAATACAGTTATTCGTTGTTCCCGAAGAAAACATTTTATAGCAATTTCAACGAAAAATTTCCTTTTGACATTTTGCCTTAAAAGTGGTTTTTCTTTTGTGATTATCACTTAATATACAATATTTTTCAAGTTGTATAGGTATTGCAAATTTGATTTGATTTCATCTACAATGGAGTCTACAAGTATTCAGCATAACACTATGCATATATTGGAGTTTATTATGCTACTTAAAGTTTATTTTTGAGCATGAGACAATGGTGTATTTGGGGACTGCAGTGTATATGCTTGTCGATGTTTGTAGTGCTAACACCCACAAAGATGTGATTTAATTCTTTTGTTATTGTACTATTTTAAAAACTATAGTGCGTTTAAAGTGTTTGATCCACTTACTTCGACCTCGTCGTTTGGTTCTTTCTAAGACATCGTCAATGCCATCATCAGATATGCCATCGTCAATAACAATCCATTCTGCTAAAGTGATGTTATTTTCCCGGAAATTTTTTTCGATACTTCTTGAAGAATAGTCACAAAACACATTTATCTGGTCTACTTTTCGTCTAAAAATCATAACAACTCGATCCCACTTGAAATATTTAAAAACTTCTAAAAATGCTCTTCCAAGTTTATTAAAAGGAGGACCAAGCCTAACTACTGTGTTGTAAACACTCTTGTCTTGGAGAATCGGATCAGTGGATCCTTGAGATAGCATTGGAATGTTCCAAGCTGCTGCAAGTAGACCTGTTGTAGTGGCAGCTGAAATTACGAAATTTTCAAATGATCATATAACTGCGTAGACTAATTGGCCATCGAGCTTCCTCTTAAATATTTAGATTATTAAAATAGATCAAATATTACAATAGATATAATAGATGGAGTTTAACATCAATGCTGTATACACAAAAAGGGATTTAAAACTCATTACATTGGCAGAGAAACAGCCATCGTGTATCAAGAAGGTTTTACATATAAAATCAAATATCTAGCTATTATAAACACCAACATAACTTTCCCAAACACATTTATAGTTAGATCTGTTAAAACAGTTATTAGGGTTACTTTTACAGTCAACGGGTTTACAATTTGTGTCAAATATAATGCGACAGATAGTTACCGGGTATAAGCCCAATACACGATTTATATATAAGACAGGTCATTGTACTACATTCGGCTGTAAGCAACACCAGACAAACAGTTGCTTACATATATTTTGGGAAAACCCGGTTGATCTTCCATGGGTGATAGAAATTTATTGTCTTTCGCTGGTGGAGCGCATTTTTTAATATCCAACATCCATTCAGAACGCCAGAAAAAAAGAACGTTTAACACGAACTTTGTCAAGTTACATACACAAAGTTCTTGTTTTAGGCGTTGGAATCGCTATCTACGAGTACAGACGATTGTGCCTAAGCTCATCTGTACTTGGTCATCTCAACCTAAGATCTGCCATTTTCAGTTGAAATGTAAGTATCAGAGGACAGATCTAGACAAATAATTAAACCATTGTGTCAAGGTGTTTTGCCGAAAATAAATAATTCTATTTTACTAAAGTAATGCTATTTGTGGCAATGCCTTTTGCAAAAGTTAACACGAACATTTATCAACATTTATTAATAATCAGATCCCAGTTCAGATATTAAATTAAAAAAACTTATTCAATAATTTAATGTAAACACTATTTATGCCTTTTCCTGTAAAGCCAATCCACTTTCTATATGTGGTAAATACAATGCAATAGGTGGATAACCTTTGATAAAAGCCAAATGAACGTTGTATATAACACCAGATGTACTGGATAAAAAGGTAAACTGTGTTTACTGCCATAGCAACAAGTATCAAATATGTATTATTGGAGGGCTTACTACTTATGATACACCGTACCGCAAGTATTAACAAAAAGTTATTCTAAGAAGTACATTAATTAATTATATCATGTGTGATCATTCGGTAATCTATCTATGTGTTGTCTGTCCGTGTGTGTGTTTGCTATTTATTGTTTCTTATTAAAGTTGCTTCGTTTCTCTGTAAACGTTTTGGCCAATAGTAATCCTTCATTGTTAAGACAATATTTGATATATTGCTAATTGCCTTCTTATCAAGTGTTAATAAATAGTCATAGATCATACACAGACGTACCATGTATACTTCAATCAAGTAAATTACATAATGATTGCACCAGAAACGGCCACCAAGAATACTACTATCATAATAAATTGAAATTAAATTGCATCTTTTTTAATGAAAAATTGAAATTAAATTGCATCTTTTTAATGAAACCGGGGAACAAAATAAATATATAAAAACGAATTTTATGAAGCAAGAGTATAACTATTAAATTGGTTGTTTGCAAAACGCTATATTTATTCTAATTTAACTGTCTATTTAATATCAAAGGCAATCTGTCAACTTAGATGTGATCATGTAGTTATCTTTGAAAAAAATTTGAATTCTCAAAATTATTTAAATATTTAAAAAAAACATCATACACATGTTAGGTATGCCAAACTGAATACTTAGTGAATGGTGTTATCTCCATTTGCTGCTTTAAAATTACTTTTACCGAAGGTAAGTTTATAGCTAACAGAATTAGACATATTCAGACTGTTTAATAGGTATTTTCTGACAAACATACGCGTTATTAAACTTTATATTTGTTATGTGACAATAGTGTCAAGAAGTCGGGAATATATGATTTCTGCTCATTTATACAAAAAGTCCTACACGTAAAAACGTTTATTTTTATTATTGATAAAAAATTTAACTGTTTGTTTAAATCTGGATCCTGCGAAGAGCATTATAATAACAATAAAGGGAAGTTTCAAAACATGCACAAGGAATACTGAAAACAAAACTGAATTGCGAACTTTGAGCAGATTTTCAAGTCTCAATTTGAAAATGATCTTAATCCAGTCATTCAACATTTATTAAATATAAGACGTAGTAAATATAAAACCACAAACCACTATCGTTATCATTTTGAACCACAATTAGTACACATGTGTAGTTTGGTATAAATAATTAAGTCACAATAACAATACTGCCTTAATTGTGTCAACCAAAGGAAGAAACCTTATTAATTGACTTCCAATTCACTATGTAAGGGTAATAATTATTACCCTTTACAGTAGTAAACAGTTAAAATCATTAGAAATGTGAGCCAATTAAACTTATTACTAGTGTAAGTGAGCATGTGTTGAAAATAGTTTAGAGAATTTTTGAGCTCAAGAAAAAATTCAAATGCAATACGATAAAATAATAAAAGAATTCACAAATAATATGTAGTAAAATAATGTAAACGAGTCCAAAGAAGAAAGGAAAGTCAAACAGAAAAAGGAAGACAGTAATCAAAATAGCAGCAGTGAGATTATTGAAAAATACTCATCATTCAAATGCAACACAAGAAAAAAACTATCCAATTTTAAACAGTAAGAAAATTACAAATACCTTAAATATGGCAAAGCAAAACTTTCCGGTAACGTCTCTTAAATTTTACAACAAAATAGACAATTTCAGCAATACAACTACAATAGATTCAAAACCAAAACTTTATACATGTGTCCCCACCATCGTGGGTGTTCGGTATTCAACCGAGTATCCATCAAAACCCATGACAACCTATTATGAACTCACATATGAATAAAGATTACAATTATAATCAGATGTACTAGACAGAGGGTAGACATGATGTTTGAAAAACTCTCACGGCTCGACTATTTAACAGAAAACCTTGCAGAACTTGATAAAACATTGATATATATTAATTGGAAAGTAGAGTCTTTGAACAAAAGAGAAGACAGAGTATAAAAAGGTCTTCATGAACACTGAATTTGAAAAAAAACCAAAACAATGATTGAAGACAAATATGCGACGTGGAAATGAAGAAAAGTAGATGAATTTAGAAAATATTGCTAATTGGATCATTTTAATATAATAACTGCTATGAATGACTTGGAAAAAATAGACAGAGAAAAGGTAAACAATACTCTCATGGATGTATGCTGAATCTGCAAACATTTGGTACATACAAGAAAAGGGAGAAGACAAGAAAATATTATGTTATAAATTAAACTATGGTATGACAATAAATGTAAAACAAAACTAGAATTTAGAAAATCAAGAAGATTAACCACGACTTAATTGATCGTTACGGGAAATCAGTGTCTCAAATACGATCTGACATTTTCGCTGAGTCATAGGTAGTGTTTCCTATTCCTGGGTTTGACTTTTCCCTAGACAAGACAATGAGTAACTCGACGGGTGTCTAATTATAGGCAGGCACTGCTTACTCGTCCGGAGCACCTGAGTGCACCCATGGTTTTTATTGGGTTCGGGTTAATCTCTTTCTGTGTTTTATGTTTTTGATTTTTGTGTTGTGTTTGTCTATATCCGGATTTGTAACTGCCCCTCGTTTTTGGCTCTTGTTGTTCGGTCGGTTTTCTTTACTACTTTTTGATATAAACATTATGGATCTAATATTTTAAAACAAAGACCTCAGTGAGAAACCTTAAAAGGATTTGTAGAAAATGTAGTGAAAATATGAGTGCGTTTAAACAGTAACGCGATGCTTTTAACAAGTATCACGATTTGCTTATTTTTGAAAAGTAAACCGAGGTTTTAAATAAGTATCCCGATGTTTTTAACAGTATCGCGACACTTCTGAAAGTAATACGATAGAAAAGAGTAAGTCAATATAACTATCCTTATTGTAACATGAACGACCACTGCTAAAAGTGTTAGTTTGAATTGTATTTGTTGGATTTTCATTTACTGTAAAATATTGTTTAGTAAAGTTTTCGCAGAAACATTTGAAATTTTGTTTGCATTTGTTCTATTTGCAACTTACATGCAGTACAAGGAGGACCAATAAAAACGTCAACTTGGTCTACTTCTTTTAGTTGTAAGGCACTACTCACGCCACCATATGCTGAACACGTATCGTCTCGCCATTGAACTCTACAACATTAAACACTAAGCTTAATTAAACGTGAAAAGTTTATACAATTCATATAGTTTAAAATGTATGCAGAAAAAAAGAATTTCGAAGGTCCATTCGACCTGCAAACATGATATAGTTACTTACCCAGAGTATATATATATAACATTGAAATAAAATCCTGTCATAAAAATAATACAGTAAGACATGTGTGATTAATATAAAAATTGCAGAATCCTAATAATGGAATATAAAATATTCATCTAACATTTTCATTGAATCTACAAAGATAAATCATAACAGGTATTAGCTTTCAAACAACATTGACAGGCTTCTTAAAGTTGCAAATAATAGCTTTGTAAGGCTTTGAAATGTGTAATTAGTAAATAGTAGTAAAGTTTATGATCTTTCACATTTTGTCATTCATTATTTTAATGTATTTTAAGAATAGTTACACTATTTCATCTCAAAGACATAACCTCAAACTTATAAACTTATAAATTTACTGAAATCATTTACATCTGCTCTTTAAAACGTCTCAGTTCACCTTAGCACGCCATGCAACTTTGATTTGGAATACATTTATCACACAAATAATGTGTGCTACTACATTTCATGCACTCAAGGCGTATATGTTGTTCTTTTACGATTATAATATGAATTATGATATTATTATGTTATGATTTCTGTGATAGCCTAGTTATTGGTCTGAGTCTTTCTGTATTTTCATGAGGCGCACCCGAAGGACAATATAGCTGGCCAAGGACCAATAACTAGGCCAATGCAAACGATATCACATAATGATATGTTTATTAATAAACAAGTCCAAATCAATCAGGCCAATACAGGCCGAATAGGGCTAATATCAATATTGGGCTAGTTATTTTCGTATTGATTCATTTGTTCTGAAAAAATCCGACTTTGCTTAACATCGATCCTAATCCGGTTACAATAGAGAGAAAGTGCAATATACCCCTACACTACCCTCTGTACAGCCTACTAAAATCATTAGATTTTTATTTTAGCAGTAAACTTTCTATATAGCCATCTTTATGTGTTCTAGCTAATTTGTTTTACCGGAAATCTGTGTACTTCCTACCGATTATAAACATAGGAATACAAAATATGAAGGATGACAAACTTCATTTGTTTCAGCAATACATAGAATTTTCTGATACTGAACATGACTTTCTCTCCAAACATGACGATCAGTGACTCGAAGGTGTCAAATACAAGTGCACGTATATCTTGGATCGGTTCGAGTTACTCAATTTTTGCCTTTGTTGTTTCTTATTTTCTATGTATCATGTGGCTTTGTTTTAATTTTTTCCACTGTAAATTGTTTTTCTATTTTTGTTGACAGATTTGGTTTTTACCTTTTCCTTAAACATAAATAACGTCACTACATGGATTTAAGGCTTCAAATGTGTAACCTCTTAAGTGCTAAACTAGATAAACACATCCTAATTGTTTATGGTTATCACGGTAATAGTTCCAGTACACAGGAAGATTCAGCAATAAAACATGGAAACACGTAGTCAGGATTATGTTCAACTAATATGGATTGATAAATGGGAATAGCAGAAATAAAACCGTTACTACACGTGGAAGGTATGCATATTGTTTTCTGATTCATGTCTTCATATAAAAACAGATGTCTTCAACTTTTACGACAATGTTCAATACAAAACAAAATCGATTTGTCGACATTATAATTTAGGACGTCTTATTATTTCAGAAGTCTAATTATATTTATATTTCTATATTCTTTGAACAAATATCTGCACACATTTTTTTCTATCTCGTTACTTTAAAACTATGAAGTCAATAGTAAATGAAGTCACGAAACACAAAATCACAAAACACGTACTCCATATAAAACTGACTTCAATCATTCAAAATTATCTGATATGTTCTAAAAAAGGCTAACCATTTACTTCCAAAACGATACTTTGCATAACAATTTGTATTATTTGAGTGGATAGTAACTCACGAAATTTTGTGTTCATTGCTACCGTTTCCAGGTAGTGTTATAGAATCTTAGTTTTACACTTATAAAAATCTCTATTGTTGGAAACCCACGGCACCTGATACGGACAACAGCGTTAAATCTAAACTACATTTAATTTACAATTTTTCAAATACTTTTTATCAATAAACCAAAACAGTACAGTTTTCGATTCGGATTCTGTTTCTTTTAAAGACTAATTCATTTTGTAACTCGAATGGTATTGAGAAAAGAGTATGGCTGTTGCTGGTATCGGTGGGACGCTATGGATTGTCAACATAAATATCATATTTGAACAGGCGCTATGATATTAACGGTAAAAAATTATATTCACACCACCTTTACAGTGATCATTTCTATGTTCATGTTAGAAATGAATAATTTAAGCCCGTTTTGAAGGATGATTGTATGTTTTGCAAACTTTAGGAAATTATGTTTTATCTGAGCTTAAACCCAAAGAAACTTTAAACCACATTTTCTGAATTACACAGCATGATTTATAACGTAAAATTTAATCCGAACCCAATCACAAAGTGGTGCACTAATGTTCTTCGAACGAGTAAGCAGTTCTAAAAAGTAAAATATTTTAGACGACAGTTTAAAATAAAATGTTATCAAAGATAGAAAAGCTATAATGCTTCGCTTCAAATATGCCTTCCAAACCTGAGCAGGACAAATGTGAAAACAAATGTGTAATAACGTACATAGAAAATCCATCTAAACTGGCCATTTAAGGCCATAAACACTCAACACCCGTTTCGCGTGCGTCACTTTTATTTATTCTTTACACAATCATAAAACTTGTCAATAATAAAAAAACCGACAATGAGTTGTAAAAATCTTAATTATATTATCTATTCTAAATAAGCTAACTGTCGGAAGCCAAATAATTAAGTTAGGTAAATTTCATATTTTAACAAAAAAATCATATTTTCATTTTCAACACAAATATAATAAAGTAAACAAAAAGACACCCCCAGATTAAAAAATATATAGAACACTGTTAGCACTTGTCTTAATGAACATCGAAATATATAAAAACTACATACTTTTTAAAATTGTGTACCTATAAAGATAGAACAAACTTGAGATCTTCACGGTCAGTGAACCCATTGTCTTTTTTGTTTATTTAACATAATTGATTATTAAACTTATTAAATGTGGGCAAACCAGGCCTAAACCAAAGCTCTATGCAATTATTTTAATAAATGTATGTATGTAATCCCACAAAAAAACTCCAAAAAAACCACAAAGACCCTTACTTTTACTGAAATAAGTTTACATCTACTCACGTTACATTGATTCCATGTATAATTCCGTCTTCAAAAGCTTTATCAATAGCAAGAGTAGCGGCAGCGGCGTTATTCTGGAAACCAAAGATGGGGTGGCTAAATGGACTGATCATTCCAAGTTTAATGTCCATGCAATATAAGTATTTCAAATCCACAAAGAAATAAAATAATGTAAACAATAAAAGCATGTTTGATTTACATAATATGATCTTCTAGTCAGTTACGAACGATTCAAACATTAATCAGACTATAATGGACTCTTTGTTATTTAATCACATTTGATGTCCCTGTAGCTCGATAGTGATTTCCGCCAATACCGCTAAAGGAGATTATATATGTTGATCAAAAATCCAATAATTATTTATCATAAGCGCGAATCATGGAAATAACCTTTTTGTAAATGCCGTACTTATGTGTTAATGTTACTTTTAATTATCTATATTGGATGATTTCTGTGATACTCATAAAAGGGTCTTTAGTATTTGAAAGAAATATTCCTAGCAATTACTGTACGACGAAAAATAAGTTGTAGAACCGTTAATTAAGCCCATCTTATGATCTTTCCGGATTAAATAAAGATTATTCTTTATTAGTTTTAATGGTATTTAGCCAAGACTGCCAGCAGGTTTTAGTCTATATCATGGCGTAAAATGTGTTTATTAAGAATAAAAGTCTTAGTACCCGATGGCAGTAAAAAAGACAAAAGTATTGAACAAGTTTTATACTAAGTGTAAGGAATTTATCCTGAAACTGGAATCGTGAAAATTTAATCATGTCCGGTTATATCTCATTATCTCAACATCTTATCTGGTTTTATCACATTTATATAAGCATACTATATGTGTACTAAAACAATTTACATGGCTGAACCGACAGAGTTGCCAAAAAAACCTCCAGAAAGACGATTCCCTCAATTAGCTGTTTTTTAAATATATAATACAACAAACATGTACGCGGACAATGGAAGGTAATGTTCCCTTCACTTTCAAAATCACATTTGTAGATTTCGAAAAAGAGTAGATACATTACATTTGATATAAAAGGCTACATTTTCAGCTTCCACCGAACTAATAATTTATTTGTGTTCTTATTCGTCGTAAAAAAACAGCTGAAAAAATGCTTGCTACATTTTTTTTTATTCTCGTCCTAAAATAGCTGTAAATCTGCTTGTTAAATGTTTAGCAACAATCCAATCAATGTCCTATTCCTGGATTTGACTTTTCCCTAGACAAGACAATGAGTAACTCGACGGGTGTCTAATTATAGGCAGGCACTGCTTACTCGTCCGGAGCACCTGAGTGCACCCATGGTTTTTATTGGGTTCGGGTTACTCTCTTTCTGTGTTTTATGTTTTTGATTTTTGTGTTGTGTTTGTCTATATCCGGATTTGTAACTGCCCCTCGTTTTTGGCTCTTGTTGTTCGGTCGGTTTTCTTTACTACTTTTTGATATAAACATTATGGATCTAATATTTTAAAACAAAGACCTCAGTGAGAAACCTTAAAAGGATTTGTAGAAAATGTAGTGAAAATATGAGTGCGTTTAAACAGTAACGCGATGCTTTTAACAAGTATCACGATTTGCTTATTTTTGAAAAGTAAACCGAGGTTTTAAACAAGTATCCCGATGTTTTTAACAGTATCGCGACACTTCTGAAAGTAATACGATAGAAAAGAGTAAGTCAATATAACTATCCTTATTGTAACATGAACGGCCACTGCTAAAAGTGTTAGATTGAATTGTATTTTTTTTTATTTTCATTTACTGTAAAA
Organism: Limnoperna fortunei; assembly: GCA_944474755.1. Lineage (NCBI taxonomy): Eukaryota > Metazoa > Mollusca > Bivalvia > Mytilida > Modiolidae > Limnoperna > Limnoperna fortunei. Next base: position 22,145,834 of record OX104116.1, read on the forward strand.
TATTTTTCAGTAAAGTTTTCGCAGAAACATTTGAAATTTTGTTTGCATTTGTTCTATTTGCAACTTACATGCAGTACAAGGAGGACCAATAAAAACGTCAACTTGGTCTACTTCTTTTAGTTGTAAGGCACTAGAACCGTTAATGAAGCTCATCTTATGATCTTTCCGGATTAAATAAAGATTATTCTTTATTAGTTTTAATGGTATTTAGCCAAGACTGCCAGCAGGTTTTAGTCTATATCATGGCGTAAAATGTGTTTATTAAGAATAAAAGTCTTAGTACCCGATGGCAGTAAAAAAGACAAAAGTATTGAACAAGTTTTATACTAAGTGTAAGGAATTTATCCTGAAACTGGCATCGAGAAAATTGAATCATGTCCGGTTATATCTCATGATCTCAACATCTTATCTGGTTTTATCACATTTATATAAGCATACTATATGTGTACTAAAACAATTTACATGGCTGAACCGACAGAGTTGCCAAAAAAACCTCCAGAAAGACGATTCCCTCAATTAGCTGTTTTTTTTAAATATATAATACAACAAACATGTACGCGGACAATGGAAGGTAATGTTCACTTTCAAAATCACATTTGTAGATTTCGAAAAAGAGTAGATACATTACATTTGATATAAAAGGCTACATTTTCAGCTTCCACCGAACTAATAATTTATTTGTGTTCTTATTCGTCGTAAAAAAACAGCTGAAAAAATGCTTGCTACATTTTTTTTTATTCTCGTCCTAAAATAGCTGTAAATCTGCTTGTTAAATGTTTAGCAACAATCCAATCAATGTCAAATATCGCGGGTTTTATCGTACCACGTATAACTTTGACGTTAAACAGTATATAGGAAAAGAATAAACATACTAATGCAAACATTAGAAAACTTGAACAATGTCTCCTTGGTTCAAATCAGTTTGAAGAAATCGCAGCGCATTACCAGAATCATTGTCAAATAAATTGCATCATAAGCCCTCCTTGCTAAGTTCACTACTATATAATGCAATAAGGTAGGAAATACAAAATAGCACCTGTCAATTCAAAACTACATTTTAAACTAAACTACATTTATATTTACAATCAACATGCTGCAAAAATGTATTCCAATTAATCCAATTTTAATTTATGCTGTAAGTCCCTGAGGGTATAATTAGCCCAGTAGTCACTCCTCGGTGCTGACAGGAGTTATAATTTTTTTTCAATGATATAGACTGCGTCTAAATTTACTGACTAAAATTTCGATAATTATGTTAATACTAAGGGTTTTCTGTTGTTAAGGTAAAGATAGCCTATGCCGGATTTGCAGAACGATATCAAATAAAAGCTCTATCACACCACAATCATTTGTCTGGGTTTGAGTGCCACTGGTGAGTCTTTATTAGATTAGACGAAACGCGCGTTTGGGTAGTAGATCCTATTAACCTTGGTGTCTTTGACGACATTTTATTTGCCACAACTGGGTCAATGCCTCTGCTGGTGGAAGGTTATTCCCTGACGGTATTACCAGCTTAGTAGTGCTTACAGGAATTTGTCTAAATTTACTGACTGAAAATTATTTTAATGCTAAGGTTTTTCTATTACAAGGTGTTGATAGCCTTGGTAGGATTTAGTATAACATTAATATTTTTCTTATATTTTTAAACACAAAGAGGATATACAGAAAATTTCGATCAATATCAGGTATATATCAAAAAGCCACATTACTTAAATAAAAAATGATAAAGACTAGTCACTGTAAGTTCAGAAACTTTGGCTATGATTGTATTATTGCGAATACAATGCGATTGACCTACGATCGCAATAGTCAAACTTCGTACTCTTTATTTCTTTACTCCATTACGTGTATGACATTTCCTGAGGCACTATATAAGAATTGTTCATACAGGTATTTCATGTCTAACGGGTCATTATTTGTATAATTTTAACAGAAATCTTATGTATGGCAGTTTTGTTTTCTAATTGACATTATGTTATATTATGTTTATTAACATTTCCGTTTTCTCAAAAAGCGTTAATAGCAACATCCTTAAAGCTTACCGTTATCATTTTAAATTTTTACAATATTTCATTTTAAACACGAAGTGTCAGGGACTTATTGTTTTTTGCCTAGTTTCTGTTTCTAACCATTAACTTTGTCTGGAATTTTTTGGGCACATTGATTTTCGACTTATAAGATAACTTCAACTTCGAATTTGGCCGCCTTCGATAAAATGGGGTATATTTGTTTACGTGGAATCGTCTAGAAAATGTAATATCTGGGTAAAGTACATATCCTGAACATGATGGCGCAGACCGAATTTTCTATGGCTTGCCATTTTTTGTCAACGAGGATTCAAATTTGCAAAAAATTTCAACATTGTTGTATTGTCTTGCAAATAGGTTTTTTGGGCAATATATTAAGTAACATGACCGTGAAAACCAAATTTTCCTACGACTTGTCAACTTTAAGCAACCGCCTTATTTGACAATACTTGTATGGGAGAGGGGACGTTTTGAGACTTACCTTCAATCACATTGATAACTTTTTTCTCGTCTGTTTGTCTTAACTGAAACAGAACTTGAGCTAACACCAGTCACTTCACGTATTTCAAATGCAATAGCAAGCGTTTAATTAAATAACAATATAGTTTTGATTATGTTTGGATCTCTAAACACGAGTAAGTGAAAGAAAATGAACATTCCATTTGATGTACAGAGATAAACAATATTTTTTAAACATGAAAATTGCCCAGTAGTTAGTCATAATAATGAATACATTACTTCGCTTTAAAATTGTTTTGTTTTACCACCACAGCCGATTTCAAAAATAAAATTTCTTTATTAGATGAAAACCAGAATAGCAATAGTAAAAATTTACAAAATTATGTTATCATCAACTTTTTTCTATTACCTGAGCAAGGAATGGCAACTAAAACAAGAATGATTATAAATTCAAATATGTCCATTTATTTGTAATCCACTCCAAAGAAAGACACTTTTTAGGGTGAAAAAATATCTTTTAACAATAAATCAAGTAAAATGAAGATTAGTTACATATTTCTGTAGAAAAATAACATTTAAGTCAACATAGAATATATGCTTTCCTATTGTATTGTCATCATATCACTTTATTTTATTTTACTATGCCCAATTAATGTAAAACTAGAAGTCATAGCTTCGTTTATTGGATCCAAGGCTCGATAACTGTAATATCAAGTAAAATGATTGACTATCGATTCCGTTTGTCATCAATATTTCATAGCAAATTTATGTATTCAAATTTTTACGATGACTGTTTGAGAATACTAACCGCCATGGGATATATATGTTAAATGATTACACATAAACATATCATAGTCCTACTTGTTCATCCCTGCTTCACTTTTAACTGAAGTTGCTTACATGTTTTCTACAGCCAAGATTGGCTTACTTGTAGTAAGGTTTATTTACAATTCATCTATTTTAAATACTATTTGGTGATTTCTTAATTGCTCTACAGTAATTGATTGATGTTCACACTATCTCTGACACTTCTTAAGCAATATCATTGCTTAGTGTCTTTGAAGAAATATATACAATGCATTTGTAAAAAAGGGACCAAAGGAATACAAATACAAGTGCTCACACAACAAAAGTATTAGATTGGCTGTACATAATGCATTATTACATGCTTGTTTAATTTACTTTACGTAAAAAAGGTTTTTAAAACAACTGAAGTTAAAACGTTTCACATCATTCAACATTGGCAAATATAACCAAAGGCTGCATGTATCACATTCTTCACTCATAGGCTCATTTATTACACTTTAGGCAACTTTTCAGTTTTATCATGGCGCCCAGTTTTTATTCAGGGAGGAAGCTGGATTACCCGGAGAAAACCCCGAACCTTCGGTCGGAAAACTGGCAATCCCTGTCAATTAAGATTGGAGTCGAGTAGACCCTGTCTGCAGTGAGAGTCGAATTCGCAATCTCAGTGTTGACAGACCACGTGATCAATAGTAGACGAACAACCTTAACCACTAGGCCATGAGTCACACCATTTTATTGTTTTCATGAATATTAAACAATCAATACAGTTTGGCATTTTGGTATTGTTAGAAGATACGAATTAAGAGCGGGCTGTGGTATTTTAAACCTGTTTAACAACACCACATTAATTTGAGTCAACGTTCCACAACAGTGGTTTATGTACGGAGTTTTTATTTATATGCATTGATTCGTTATTCTGCCTGCGATTGATTAATGAAGTTGTGATGTTTGTACTTTGTAATATCTTTATATAAATATATTTGAATGAACACATTTGTTGTATTAAAAATATATATTAGACCAATGGTTTCATTAGCCATTATATCTCGTAACATGGCCAACATGTCAAGAGGTCAAATACAAGTGAGCAGTTCATTGAGTAGCCTTTAACACTACTTTAAACAATACACGATAAAAATTCCTAAAAATGAAACAGGAAATTAACAGGTATACGAATATATAAAGCAATAGGTTAAACAAACTACCGAACACTGAGAACACTGTCAAAAAGACAGTCCAAAATCCGAGAAACTCCAGAACGAATAACCAAACATACAGCCATGGTCATGACTTGGTACAGGCATTTCAAAAGAAATGATGGGTTAAACCAGGTTTTATGAGATGCCAACCCTTCCGCTTCCATAACTGTTGCATGTGAGTCGGTTTGTTGAGTAAAATGGATGGGTATCATAAATCATTAGTCAATAATAGGTGTATCCAACAATCATCGTAGCATACTCACTGCACACTGAATTCAAAAATTGGGAAAAACTATCTGCAACCGTATATTTAAAGGAGAAATATTTTTCGACATGGAAGTGGTATCTATAGTAAAACTTTTTAAATGCGCGAACGAGTCGATTTTTTCTTGAAACCTTGGTTCAAAAGTTTATCCCGGATAAATTGGTGACGTTTGCAAAAACCAGTATAATCGCTGCAAGCTTATGCATACCTAATTAATTGAGAAATATAAACACGTATGGAGAGAAGCTGGACTTTGCTGCATAATTGAGGAAAATTTGTACTCGTAAATTTATGTGCTTAGAGACCGATGGTGTCATATTTGTGGAGTAGATCTAAAAATGATGAAGTTGAAGCTGTTTCTGTGGTTTCTTTAATTACCAGTTCTGGAGGAAATATTAACGGTAGCCACTCATCAAACTGAGGGTTGTTAATTGAAAAGACATTATCGATAGATCTATATGTAAAATTAAAGGACCTAGCTTCTGCTTTCTCCTTTTCTTTGATAAGAAATCGTAGAAATTCAGTTTCAAAAGAATATAGGACAAACTGGCAAGGACTGGGGAACAGTATGTACCCATTGAAATTCCTATTGTCTGTTGAAAGTAGCAAAGAAAACCGACCGAACAACAAGAGCCAAAAACCAAGGGACATTTACAAAGCCGGATATAGACAAACACAACACACAAATCAAAAACATAAAACACAGAAAGAGAGTAACCCGAACCCAATAAAAACCATGGGTGCACTCAGGTGCTCCGGACGAGTAAGCAGTGCCTGCCTCTAATTAGACACCCGTCGAGTTACTCATTGTCTTGTCTAGGGAAAAGTCAAATCCAGGAATAGGAAACACTACCTATGACTCAGCGAAAATGTCAGATCGTATTTGAAAACACCCATCCTCCAAAAGATACAAATATAATGTCGATCAGAAAATCTTGCATTCTATAAACCTGTCTTTCACTGTAGCATAATTTGTATTATAATTCTTTAGTAGGTAAAAAACCTATTGTTGTAACCTAAAACTAGGCATATGTTGAAGGCTCTATGTATGATTTCCTTAAGACGGAATTATAGTTTTTCTTGAGCAAGGTTGTATAAAAAGTTGAAAAAAAATGAAATTTTACAAATCGATCTTGATTTAAATTTTCCAAAATTTAATTTTTAAGAATCAAAATATGATTAATATTACTTCGCGAATAAACAACATCGCTTTGGTAGAGCACGTAGATTAGCAGGCTATGTATCTTTCCTTGCTATGATATCTATGTAATTTGGAAATCAAACACAAGTATGGAAAGTCTTCTGTCTCTTTGTCGTAATTAATGTTTAAAGAAGTCATGAACGACTAATGGTTAGCAAGGATTACATCTTTGTCAAATGTGGTACGTTTGAATGTGGTATTACCAAAGTTGTCCTTGATGCCTAGCTCTTTAATGAAGCATTTATAGTAATGTGACTTACACACAAACACAGTGCTTAGACCTTGTTTGTAGGGAGACACCATATCTGTCATGTAGGGAAGAGAATGCACCTGATAGCATAAGGTATAAAAGTAAAATTTGACAACAACATAATAATTACATCAAACTAAAGAAAAGCATCTTTAAGAATACCTTTTACCTAAAAGAGTTAAATTATACTTACGATACATTAAACCCATATATATATCCTTCTGAAGCAGCTTTATCAATAGCAATCGTAGCGGCCGCGGCGTTGTTCTCAAAACCAAATTTCGGATGGCTAAATGGACTCATCATTCCAATTTTTATGTCCGTGCACTGTAAATATTCCAAATTCACAATGAAATAAAACAACGTTACTGTTAACAATAAAGGCATGTTGATGTACAAAGCAATATAGATTTAAGCATTAATTAAACTGTAATGGACTCATTGTTATTTAAGCACATTTGATGTCAATGGATATTTCCACGAATACCGCAGATTATATATGATCGAAAATCCAATAATTATTCACTAAATGCGTGGAATGCGAAAATAGACATTTTGGAATATTTCGTACGAAGGTGTTAATTTAATTTACATTATTTATATAGTATGTTTTAAAAGTTTACTTTAGGTTTTGAATATTTAGAATTTTCCAAGCATTTTAGTTTGCAACATATATAAATAGTGAAAGAAAAATGCAATTAAACCGATTAGTTAACAAGAATCAAACAATAAACGATAATGACAATATCTTGATTCAGACAGAGACAAACGACAGAAAAGAGAAACCAAATATAGCAACAAAACGCAAAAGTAAGTAAAAAGGGTATTGCTTATTTTTTTCCGCCACTTTTTTCTGCAGTACATGGGTTTGGTATGGGTTTCAGTTTTTGTAAATGGCAAACGACTCATAAAAGATATCAAAATAGCAACAAAACCCCAAAGTAAGTAAACAGGGTATTGTTATATCTTTTCCGCCACTTTTTTCTGCAGTACATGAGTTTGGTATGGGTTTCAATTTTTGTAAATGGCAAACAACTCATAAAAGATATCAAAATAGCAACAAAAATCGAAAGTAAGTAATACAACCCAATAAAAACATAGTGCACCACTGAGGTATTCTGGAATAATAAGTAGTGCCTGTTTATAAGTAGGCACCCGTCAAATTACACATCGTCCTGTCCAGTAAATGTTATATTCAGTAATTCGAAGGCCTACCTATTGGTCAGAAAAATCCCTGATCGCATTTTAAACATTTTGAAGATAGATGACGGCCGTAGAACTTCTGGCGAGATGACATCAACCTTTGTGCAAACATTCAAATATCTTCGTTTATTGATCTTTTTAGCGTTTGAAAAAGATAATTTTTTGCTTCTCGCCACTTTTTCAGTGCTTTATTGCTATATTTATAGGTTTCAGTATTTGTAAATGAAAGGAAGCTGGAGTACTGAAATAGAACATCCAATGTTCAGCAGAAATCCTGGGAAAATCTATGAAAATAGTATGCTAATAAATGCACAAATGACGTATTTTCATATGGAACTGGAAAGGACCTCCTTTTAAAACCATGCCAAATATCCGTATCGGAAAATCAGGCTTCGATAATTATCTCTAACTTGTTTGTCATTTCAATATCAGCATAGTATATGGATACTAAGTTGAATCCATTGCTTAAGTGAAAGATAGCGGTAAGGAGTCTGGTTAAAATTTTCAGCCTCTAACAAAATTTCTGTACATTTCAAGTGGCAGTTACACTGAAAACCGCCGGGCGAAACCAAAGATTGTATTTCAATTGATCGTTTTTACTAACTTGTAAACTACTAACATCTCAACAACTCAAATGACTATGTTAGGAGCTATATAAACTGTTTCTCACCCTCAAGATAGTAATTCGTTTACTTGAGATAAAAGTTTAACTGTTTGTTAAAGTAACTGCATTACCTTCATTTATATGTCAAATGTCAAACACAAAATTATGTGACTCTTGCTGCGTCTCTTCCAGCTGAATCAGATTTAAATGTTTTCTTCCCCCAAATAATAGCATTGATTAACTAGTCAACGAGTTTATAGACAATTCACTCTATTTGTAATTAAAGACCCTATTCCTGCAAAAATAAGGGAATTAAAGTATTCAAAAGACGTAATTTATATAAGTTTAAAACCAGTTAAAAGGGAATGAACTATATATTATATATATATTTCATTATCTACTGGTTTGTCCACATTTCACTACTGCTTTGTCTCGGAGCAAAAATATATTTATAGAGGAACGAATGCAGAGAGATAAGCTGATTGTTTAAGCGTTCTATAGCTTATAGCAAATTAATGTTGCAAAACAAGCACATTTCTAATGACACCTGGATTTGATATATTTCACTTCCTTTAACAATGGTACATCAGGTTACTCATCACATCGTTGCTCAATATTTTATCAAAGTCTACGTTCTTGTGAATATTGAAGTCTAATTTTAGGATATATTCATCCGGACTACTATGCGACTTAAATATTTTGGTACTCTCTTCCAATTTTGCGGTCTAATTTATTTGAATGAACTGTTTACGTAATTATTTGAAATGTGAGCGTATTTTGAATAAATGACGGAATACATTCACTATAAAACCTCGTAAACAATCATAAATCAAGGTCATCATTATTAACCGTTGTCTCATAACAATGGCAAAGGAATATGAAGAAACAATTACCGGAGAATCCTCAAACACTGTCGGAAATGATACTGCATGACAACAAATGAGTCACGAAAGAACCAGCTGAAGAAATAATAAAAAATAATGACACAATTTACGTTAAAATAATTTTATATCTGACAAAAAATAAAATAATGTCACAAACTAAATAAAAATATTCTAAACTTTTTTTACATAATCAAGTGGAACAGCGAATCCATGTATAATTACTTTTTAAAAAGCTTGGGGGTGGGGGAGGCTTTATAGATTTATCATTTAAATTTTAATGTCGATGCAATTTAATTACCTCAAATTTACAATGTGTTATTGTTAACCAACGCATATTTTTTTTATCAATGTTTTATATTTGTATACTGGTCATTTACAAAAGATATAAGCATTATTAATATTTTACTGGTCCGTTTGTTAATTAAGCATGTTTGACTCCTAGCAGCTCCATAACACAAGTATTTGGCGAATACCGCCAAAGAAGATTATATATTTATTAAACATCAGGTGTTAATTAGTTTGAACATATTTTATTTGCTTAAATTTGAAAAAAGGATAAGACACAAGTTAGACAAACTTATGAAGTCTTCTCCAAATATACAATATGTTGCAAAAGAACATTTATGGAGCATGCATACAATTTAATACAATATATATCATATGTGTAAGATAAGATCTTTACAATACATGAGATAAATGGAATGAACCAGAAAAAAAAATTAGCAAAGATAAACGAATAAATAGAGAATAAGGGGGTGGTGATGAATTGTGTGCTTCAAAAGCCCTGTGTACAAGTTATTAATCAACGTGGAATCTTTCTGACCCTTTGATATACTCAAATACATGTTTAAAAAAACTTGTTTGTTCTGCTCAGTGGACAATAACGGGTTACCACATGTTAAAGTTCAAGATTTATTGGACAATAATTGGGCAGCCAGGAAAGGTTCTCAAATAATCTGTCCCTAATGATGGTATATTTAGAGCATGCAAAGAAATAATGATATGAATCTTCACGGTTAGATCCACGACGACAGGATGGATCAGAAATAATATTAATTCTGTAAAGATCAAAGTTTAAAAATGAAGCTAAGCATCTTAAGGACAATATTAAATTTACGCTGTCCATATTCATAATGCTTCGGAACTTTTATACATGGGTTCATGTTTTTAAGTTCGGATTTGAATTTAAATATAGAATCGACATTACGGATCGACATATCCAAACTGTTCCACTGTCGAATAGTTGATGGTATGAATGATTCGTTAGTTAAGGACAGTCTACAATAAGGGGCCATAATGTTATTACCGTTACGCAAGGGATACACTGAAGTGCTTTGTATAGTTGGTGGTATTAGATTACACAGATATGCTGGTGCAGAGCTATGTTGTATATTATAAAACATTTGAAGCTTTCTACGTTTCCTACGATCGGCTAAAGGCTCCTTTCCAGTTTCAGTATAAATATTAGTTGTATTAGTAAAACTTGGTAGGCCTGTGACAATTCGAGCAGCCTCTAGCTGCAGTAGCTCGAGCTTATTACAGTAACCCACACCAACGTTGTCCCAAACTTCACAGGCATACTCGAAAAGGGGTCTTTAAAAACGACTAAATAGAGTTTCTCTAGATTTTTTCGATTAAGTTTGTATTTAAGCTTCCTTAGTACATTTAGGTGCCTTGAAACACTACATAAAATAGTTTCAATATGTATGTTCCACTTAGCATCGCTGCTAAAAGTGACTAGATGTTTATGAAAAGTAGTAACTGGAATATCTATATTATTTAATGAAAACCTCATTTCTGGCTGTGATATATTTGAAAATAACATAATTTCTGTTTTTTTTCCGGATTAAACGACATTAACCATTTTCTTGACCAATCGTTCAGCTCTCTAAGATCGTGATTAATCACAGATTGTATCTGTGAAACGTCCCAACTAAAGTAGCTGAACGACGTGTCGTCAGCAAAAAGTCTGCAGAGAGAGACTAGATTTTCGGCTATATAATTCATATAAATAATAAATAATAATGGACCTAATACCGATCCCTGAGGAACACCAGCAGTCACATTACAAAGCACAGAAGATGATTGTTTTATAACTACTCTGTGCTGCCTATTATTAAATAGTTTTTAAACCATTCTAATAAATTTCCATTTACACCATACGATTTCAATTTATGTAATAACCATTTATGCCAAACTGTGTCGAATGCTTTAGAAAAATCACAAAAATACAAAGCAATTTAGTTCCTTTTTCTAGTGAAATTTAGAATACAATTGTATATTTCTAACAAATGATGGACTGTGGAACAGTAAGGGAGAAAACCTGACTGGTATTTATATATTAGATTATTTCTTTGCATGTGGTTAAAAAACATATTTATAAATAACACGTTCCATTATCTTCCCTACGCAGCTAATGAGTGATATTGGCCTATAATTAGATGGTATTGAACTGTCGCCCTTTTTGAATATTGCAATAACATTTGCAGTCTTCCAAATAGATGGATATTTGCATTGGTGCAGAGATTTGTTAAAAATCAATTGAAGTGGAATTGCTATTTTTTCTGGACACATTTTTAACATTTTGTGACTTATTATGTCTGGCCCTGATGCTTTATTAAGTTCTAAGATTTTTATTATGTCAACAATTTCTTCTTTACTGATAATAATATTGTTTAAATGTATATTTGTCTTAAGTTCAAAATCCGGGAGAAAAACATTTTCATCTTACACGGACGAAATTTTGCTAAAATACGTATTCAATAGCTTACATTTCTCGTCGTCTCCATAGACTACATCTCCCGAACTATGATCATGAGTTATATTCTGAAGTGGGGTATATTAGAACAGACTTTATTTGATTTTATTAACATTTTCATAATTTTCCAGTAGGTGTTAATTGGAAGACGTTTCGATACACTTCATATTATTCATTTTACTCTATGATTATCTGTATCGCATGAGTTGTATTATACTCTTAAAATTATCTCGTTCGTCTTTCAAACTTAAAATAGTGATCAAAAACCCAAGAGTATTCATTGTATTTTGGGATTCGGGAAATATGCTTGTATGGTTCTTATCGTACTAATGTGTTAACTTTATTTTAATTATTTTTAGCTATCTATATTTTATGAGTTGTGGCATATTCTTTATACTGTTTCCTTTTTATGGAGGTAAGAAACAGAAAAACCCTATGAAAACCTGCCATTTTGGCAGTAATGTGATGGGAGAAGTTACAGAAAGATTAAGCAAGTAAATGATACATGTTTGTAAAGTACCGGAATAAGGTATAGGAGGTGGTCTTTTTCAGATATTGATAGGGATTGTATCTAGTTTTTAAGACGCAGAATTAAAAAGGCAAAGTACGTAGTTAGAATTCGCCTTTAAACATTTAAGACTGTTCCGAAGTCAAGAGGGGACCTCAATGGCCGAGTGGTTAAGGTAGATCGTCTACTATCGATCACATGGTCTGTCAACACTGAGAATGCGGGTTCGATTCTCACTGCAGGAAGGGTGTACTCGACTCCAATCTTGACAAGGATTGCCAGTTTTCCTACCGCAGGTAGAAGGTTTTCTCCGGCTTCCTTCCCCAATAAAGACTGGACGCCATGATGTAGCTGAAAAATTGCTGAAAATGGCGTTAAACACCATTCAAACAAACAAACAAACTGAAGTCAAGATTGCAAAAGGCGGATTCAATCTAAGCTCGGATATATTGCTGTATTTAATTATAAGTTGAATCGACAACAAAAATACCAAGATTAAGTATATTTTGCTTTATATACATTCTCAGTAATATCCTTATTTTGTACTGTTTTTGAAAATATAAATAATGTTTGTCCATCAAACACCGGAAAGAGAACGTAAGAAGGTAATATGTAACACAAAGGTCTAGATAGAATAGATGTAGATATAAGAAATCGCAATTCGAAATTTGAAGTGTTTAAATGTTCAACTCATTGATGAATCGCTCAGAAAGGATGAAAATGTTTGATAACTTCGGTTTCAATGGGTGATAATTTTACGATTATCAAATAATATTATTTTGATAAATGATTTTCTAATGCTAGATATGGGTGGGATTGTAGAAAAGATTTCAAATTTTATTGATAATGTAATCAAATAACACAATCAATAAACAAACAAAAAACAACAGTAGAAATCCGTTTAAAATATGTTGAAGAATAAAATAAAAGGCGCTATGGACTGCCCAGTGATGATGCAAAGGGTTTGGCAATGCCCAATAGGGCATTTTGCGTTTCATCATTTTTACACGTTTAAAAAATATAGATTTTAATAGGCTTGTTCTCAGATCATGATAAATTCAACGGTTTCCTGAGCTGTTCGATATCAAAATTATATTAAGCTCGAACGTTCACTATTTCAATATGTTGGACGATAAGTGATTACGACTCTATGGTTTACAATATTTATATTTTGTCGTTTTCATCATGCAACGACAAATTGTCCATATATGTGACTAACGTTGCGTTATTAAAACTATTGTAGATATTGTTAAACGTCATGGTATCGTTTGCTCGTATTTATTATTGCGGAATCCCTGTACTACCGCTATTGTCTGTTCCTAAGTTATGGCACCGCACTGTACAAAATGTACTCGGAATTAAATGTATATTATTTCATAAAAGTATTGTTATTCGTGTGTATTTACTATGGCGTACATTGGATATGAAGTTTGAAAATAATAATGACTATTTCTATTTCTTTACAGGGTGCTGCTCCTGAGTATTTGTCCAGAACTGTCCTTATTTCCACGCCCTCTTCTTTTGAGTCCAGTTAATAGTCAACATTGATTTCTGGACGTTTCTAATGTTTTTAATTGAACAATAAAATCTTCAGGTGAAATAGGATATTCTATTAGTATCTACAATTAAATGCTAATTAGGTATGTGGCTCTAATTAACCATAGAATAACAATGTATCACTTTCACGGAAATGTGTTATCTGTTATGTACTTTTCATCCAAATGTACGCTAGTCTGTACTAATAAATGGTTTAATTAGGAGCGGATCGATTCCTGTTAGATAATGACACTTACCAACTATACGTTTTACTACACCATAATAGACCCATTAACATTGACCACTATTTTTATCGTACAAATATACTGTTCATTAAGATAGAGGGCTTTTGTTGTTTCCATGCTAAACACCCAGCATTTAAATTGCAAAGCAACTACTGGTGGACTCGGAGCCCAATAATATGTCTGACCGTAATAAAGTCTAAATTTATACCAGCATATAGAGCATGGATATCGTTGTCTCAACGAATAGCACAGAGGCGGATCCAGAAAATCGGGCTAGGGGGGACAAGATTCGGGCAAGGGGTGGGGACAGCAGCGCCCTGGTGGGGGGAGTAGGAGAGGGTGAGATTTAAGCTATTGAGAGGGTGTTTAGGACTACAAATTTTAACATTTTTTACACACTCTCACTCGCTCTTTTCTTTCTCTTTGTCTTTCCTCCTGTTTTCGCTCACTCTTTCTTTTCCCTTTTTAGGGGGAGGGGACGTCCCTCTGGATCCGCCACTGTAGCAGGCCATTGTTCTCTCCTCATTCTCTAACCTCATCTAAGAGAAATCCAGGCGTCTCTTGGAAACTGCACATGATTATTAGAAAATTAAGGAATTTTACGTTTTTTTATGAATAACTCGTTTTCTTGAAGAGGAGGGGATTTAAGTATACAAGTATAATCAGTAAAACAGAGAATTACCAAATATCAGCAATATCACAAACCAAAAACTTCAATATTTACACAATTTTTATCATTTTAAGAGGAGTCAAGTTACAAATTAAAATAGTTATACTATACATGTTTTATCTGCTTCTTTATAACACACTCTCGCTCGCTCTTTCTTTCCTCCTTTTTTCGCTCACTCTCTCTTTCTTTTCTCCGCTTTTTATGGCGGGGGCGAAAGTCCCACCCGCCCCTGCACGTTATCTCCTGGATACTTCTCCAAAGTAGATGCACTGTCTGTACATCAAGTATCAAGACATATATCGGATCTTACATTGGTACCAGAGGATTATCGGATTGAAGAAATCCGATAATCCAAGAGTTCTAATGTAAGATTCACTAGTGACGGGAACTATTTTTTACTCTCCGGTCAACTGGTTTGAATATAACGCAAACATTTGAGAAGTTAAAATACAATTGTGATTCAACCGGTGATTACGATAATTTTGTGATTACAATAAATTAAACAGCAAATAAAATATTCACTTGTACAATTCAAGTGCATTATTGTGTGTGTATTATTTTCTCCTGAAAGGGTAAATTTTTGAATGCCACTGGGAAAATATGGGGGTATGGGTAGGGTCGGACAATTTGGCCTTGCGTAGCGGATACAACGAGTTTAATATAATCGAAATCTACAAATCGGCCTGAATCGTAAAAGTAGACCGGCACTCTCCAAACACGTTACCCACTGCGGTCCGAGGTTAGGCTTTCTGTATTATGACCCAGGCTTAATCTGATCGCAACCTAGGTAGTACTCGGCAGCTCTTTAGGTAGAACACTGAGAACCTTCTCTATATGGTCCCAGTTAATTTTAGACAAAAAAATTAAATAAATGGATGTTTTTGTGCTAATCGATCGATTAAACTAATTTAATCAATTGAGTGAGATCGATCACATTGGTTGCCTATAAACCAGGGGCAGATTCAGAAAATCGGGTTAGGGGGGCGAAATTCGGGAAAGAGGTCTGGGGACCGTAGTGCCCTGGGTACCGTTTCATAAAGCGATCGTTAGGTTAACGTGCACGTTATCCTATCGAAATTGCATGGCATAACGAGCACGTTCATTAGCGATCGCTTTATGAAACGGCACCCTGGTTGGGGTTTAGTGGGGCGAAGCCCCCAGAAGCTGGTGAGAATTAAGCAATTGAGAGAGTGTTGATTACTACAAAATTTAACATTTTTAACACACTCTCGCTCGCTCTTACTTTTCTCTCTTTCTGTCTTTCCTCCTTTTTTCGCTAACTTTCTCTTTCTTTTCCCTTTTTAGGGAACGTTCCCTCCGCCTGCCTCTGTAAACGTAAACAAAACTTTCAAGAGATAACTAATAATAATTATTTCTTCAGAGTGGCACATGTTACAGAAGTAATTTTTAAAAAACGGCACTTAATTGTTGTCAAATTTGCTTTTAAACATTTTTTGTGTTTCTTTTTTGTGTCTGGTTTGTCACTTTCTAATGGTTTCGATTCTTTTTTTCCCGATCGGTTTTTCTTTTTACTTTACGTTATAATCTTAAAAAATTGTTCTTTGTTGTGCGGGATGGGGGAGGGGGTTCAGTATGATAATTTATGTTACCGGATTAAGATCGTCTTCGAAGATTATTGTTTTTAGGGCTTAAAATGTACATAGAAATTACTGAAAAGAGTACATGTGTGTATTTATGTTGTTCCGTCTATATTTGATTTCTGTATATTGTAAGAAGACCTTGTCGTTATCTCATTGATTGATTGATGTTTTACGTCCAGCAAGCAATATTTCAGGACGCATAATCATATTGAATGTGTGACCATCCCACACTGTTGTACTTATTTATGTTATCAATGTACCATCGATTGGCAGTCTACATTCCCTTGTTTTACGTTATCAATGTATCATCGATTTCCTGTACACATTTCTCTTTTTATGTTATCAATGTACCATCGATTCCGGTCTACATCCCTTGTTTTATGTTATCAATGTATCATCGATTCCGGTCTACATCCCTTGTTTTATGTTATCAATGTATCATCGATTTCCGTCTACATTCCTCTTTTATGTTATCAATGTACCATCGATTGGCGGTCTACATTCCTTTGTTTTATGTTATCAATGTTCCATCGATTGGTGGTCTACATTCCTTTGTTTTATGTTATCAATGTATCATCGATTTCCGTCTACATTCCTCTTTTATGTTATCAATGTACCATCGATTGGCGGTCTACATCCCTTTGTTTTATGTTATCAATGTACCATCGATTGGCGGTCTACATCCCTTTGTTTTATGTTATCAATGTACCATCGATTGGCGGTCTACATCCTTTTGTTTTATGTTATCAATGTACCATCGATTGGCAGTCTACATTCCCTTGTTTTACGTTATCAATGTATCATCGATTTCCGGTACACATTCCTCTTTTTATGTTATCAATGTACCATCGATTCCGGTCTACATCCCTTTGTTTTATGTTATCAATGTTCCATCGATTGGCGGTCTACATTCCTTTGTTTTATGTTATCAATGTACCATCCATCGATTGGCGGTCTACATCCCTTTGTTTTATGTTATCAATGTACCATCGATTGGCGGTCTACATCCCTTTGTTTTATGTTATCAATGTTCCATCGATTGGCGGTCTACATTCCTTTTTTTTATGTTATCAATGTACCATCCATCGATTGGCGGTCTACATTCCTTTGTTTTATGTTATCAATGTTCCATCGATTGGCGGTCTACATTCCTTTGTTTTATGTTATCAATGTACCATCCATCGATTGGCGGTCTACATTCCTCTTTTTATGTTATCAATGTACCATCGATTGGCGGTCTACATTCCTTTGTTTTATGTTATCAATGTACCATCGATTGGCGGTCTACATCCCTTGGTTTTATGTTATCAATGTATCATCGATTGGCGGTCTACATCCCTTTGTTTTATGTTATCAATGTACCATCGATTGGCGGTCTACATTCCTTTCTTTTATGTTATCAATGTACCATCCATCGATTGGCGGTCTACATTCCTCATTTTATGTTATCAATGTACCATCGGTTGGCGGTCTACATTGCTTTGTTTAATGTTATCAATGTACCATCCATCGATTGGCGGTCTACATTCCTTTGTTTTATGTTATCAATGTACCATCGATTGGCGGTCTACATCCCTTGGTTTTATGTTATCAATGTACCATCGATTGGTCTACATGGGACTCAACTCATCTCTCAAAAATGTATATTTACTACGCCTAACGGCTCGGTGAATATTACTTTTTCTCCGGTTGAGAAATCCCGTTCGCGACCTATATCAATATCAATAATTGTATATATGTACACATGTATCTTATTATACACTTTCCAAAGTGAAGGGTTCTATATTGGAACTAGGAATAGCAAACTCTGCATGGCTACCACACGGGTGTTAAATAACCATGTAACATATACCTACAGAAACTACTGACAACAGGTGAAATACTCAATATGTAATGTAAGCACCCTTTGGGTTGATTATTTTACTTTATTATTTTCTCTCATGTAGGTTACATGCGAATTATCAGTAACATAATAACATGTCAGTGATACTTTAATTTATTCTGCAACTACCGCTTCAACTATACAAATATGACTCTTCGAATAATGCAAAGCTTTATTTGTAAATAATGACGTCAGCTTCTGGTACCCTAGTCCATATTTCAAACGATGCATGTAGAGGTGAACTTGGTAGTTATCCAATTTTATACTTTGTATTTTTAAATTTGATTAAATATTGGTGTCATATAGTAAAAGACATAGATCAAAACGGTTCCTCTTTATTACTTGAGGCTTTTAATTTATCAAAACAGATGGCAATATCAAAAAAGGACTCTTGGTGTGGCTGTATTAGAGAAATCTTTAAATATCTTAAACTAGAAACACTTTTTTACAACTATGAAAATTATAAATCTAGTTTTATAATAAAACAAGTTAAAGCTAAACTTTCAAATAAATTTATAGAAATATGGAAACTTAACTTATTTAATGACGAAAGGACAAAGAACGGTGGAAATAAGTTAAGAACATACAGAAAATTTAAAATAAAATTTGAATTTGAAAATTACTTAAACTACGGAAATAAGGACCTTAAAAAACAACTTACAAAATTTAGAATAAGTGACCATACATTAGAAATTGAAAGAGGTCGATATATTGGGACTGAAGCAAATAAACGTTATTGTAAATTCTGTAAAGATAATGTAGAAGATGAAATACACTTTATGCTTAAATGTCCAAGTTATGAATGTATTCGTAAATTGCATTTAGATAAAATCAAAAGTAAATATAAAAACTATGAATTATTAAATAATGAAAATAAATTTATATGGCTAATGCTATCTGAAGATAAATATGTTATTGAGATCACTGAAAAGCTTGTTGCAAATTTATTTAATGAGAGAAAACAAATGTTAGAGTCTTTAGGTTGTCTGGATCCTGGTGTGTCTGTTGAAAGTCATTAATATCACATCATAAAATATTAAGTTAACATTTATTGTGTGTATTTTCTCTTCTTTTCCTTCTTAATTTGCTGTTCCTTTTTTTTTTTTTTTTTTTTATTCATATTTTTTTCCCTTTATATTTAATAAACCAATGACTACAATCAATATTATGCTTAGTTCAATTATATTTTGTTGATATTGTATCATTATTATTATTATTATTATTGTAATTTGATTATTCTGCTCAGAAATGGGCGCATTAATTTGCAAATAAAATATCTTGTATCTTGTATCTCAAACGATATTAAGTATTCTGTTCTGGTTTACGGCTTGTTGTCCTATACGATATTTTGTTTTTGACGTCAGTATCACTCGAATAATCGGCTACAAGTGCACCTTTTCATATTTTTCTTTAGTATTAAATGAATTTTCTGGTTGCAGAATAAAAACAATATTCGTACATTGTCAGAAAATATCAAGTTTATTTGTACTCGCCGCAAAACAGGTAAGAAATGCTCAGCAGAGCCTGACATTTCTAATTGTTTCTAAGGCTCGTACAAATAAACTGTATATTTTCTGACAATGTACTAATATTTGATATATCTTAACCTTGGGAAAAAGTTACTCGGTTGTAATTACATTTTTTTCTCTGTACATTTGGTATGAAGATATTTTTATTAATTAGCTGCAATTCAAGATTTGGTTATTTTTATCCATGGCAATCCATATCCATAAAACAGTTTTGAGATAAACTTATAAATGTTTGAACTTTGGCGACATCTGTTACTTTTATGCTGAACTCAGGTGGATAATAAGCAGCACCCATTGGTACACCTGACTTCTGGAACTGCATTAAAGACGGTTTAGTAGTTCTGGCAGAACAGTGATATTCTCTGGCCTTAGTTTCTTTCAGAATTCTTTCAATGTTGTTTTCGTTTATTCCCCCACCTATGATATATAAACAATCATTAAAATGCAGATAAAATTGCATTTCTTTTTCAGCATATAATGTTAGAACGAATTCATTGTTATTACAATAAATACTTGTATATGTGGATGTCAAATGTAGTTCAAATCTATTAAACCGAACACATTTCCGGTCATTCTATAACTGACGTATGCGCAAGCAAGCGTATTCCCTTTATAACAGTTATTGCTAACAATGTGTCTTAATCTATATATTAGAATGATTACAGTTATATTATAATAAACCCACTTATATGTGAATGTGTCTATTATGCCTAATATTTCGGTTGGAATTTAAGAATGATTAAACCATTTTATTGTTGGACGTTCAGTTTAACTATTGTTTTTGACTTGTATGAATTTAATATTCATTACAGTGGCACAAAAAGTTAAATTTTATCCATAAAAAAGGATTGTGCCCCATAATCTCAACTTATGACCAGCTAACCATTAGTATGATAGAGCAAATCTATTATTATTGGACTTCTCAATAACTGTTTTCCTATAATGTTGTCTGGTGAATAAAGTGCACCAGCCGCATGCGAAGGAACTATACCTCTCCAAACAATACTAAGGAATAAGTTTTCCGCGTTAGAAGGCCATAATATTTTCAGTACATAACACAATAATGTAGTCAAAGTAACTAGAATATCGGCGGTGTAGTTACCAAGTATAGATTTCCGTTGCTAAGATCAAGCCAATAATGTTTAACAAAAGCCAAGGCAAAGTATCCAATGAAAAGTGTTTTATTTGTGTTATGTAATAACAATCTGTAATCTTCTTGACACGTGTTATCATTTGTATGCCTCGTGGAAAAATAATTCAATAATTCATTGTAAGCCGGCTTACAATAAGTTCATACACACGAATTTATCTTTATGAACAATTATAATACCTAAGTATTGTTAACCTATATAAAGCCGACTTATAAATCATAGATATGGTCGGCTATAATTTGGTTAGTTGATCCTAATCTTAAATTATACCCCCAAAGGGCGAGGGTTTGCACTGGGTACTGTGTCTTCCCCTCCAATAAAATACGAAAGCCTTATATAGCTGAAAAAAATTGCTGAAAGTGGCGTTAAACAAACAAACAAACAAACAATTTTAAATTATGGGTCTTAACTAACAGTAGATTATGAATAAATTTGCTTGTAACCAGAATAGTCTTTTACTTACCTGGCATAACTGTTATTCTACCTTTTGCCTAGAAATAAAAGAAAAAAAATTATTATTGAAATTAGGTCAACAGATATCATATTGGTGTTGATGATAGTTTTAGGATAGTTTGTTGGTTGGTTTAACAGTTTGTTTTAGAACCTCTTTCCTCCTACGAAATATAGTGTCTACTAATATAATGGCTGATTACTAAAGTCCATAATCACGGATGAGAAAACATAGTGAAATCTTAGAATGAAAGAAAATTAACAATTTTAATAGAGGCGAAATATATCTGTACATGTTATGCTGATTCTGTAATTAGTGAAAATGAACTGTGAAACATTTGACAATTTAAGCAGCATTATTTGTATTCACTTGGCTGAACATGGAATTCACCCAAAGATATAGACTATTACATGTGATATCATTTCTGTTATTATTGGAAGACCTTCGAGTGCCGTTGAACAACCACCACTGGTAAGAACTCTGTCAAATCCTAGCTTTATAACTGTGTCCAGTCCACTCATTATGTCAACTGTCATATCAATAGCTAAAATATACAAGTATTTTTTTAAGTTATGATTTATAATAACAGTTATGGCGTTTAACGAAGGTAATATCCATAATTATTAAATCAAGAAAGAGTTATTTTTCCGAGGCCCACAGGAATATACAAATATTAGGAAAGAACATAGACCTGACACCAGAGTTATTTTGTCTGCGTGCAAATTCCCGGACAGTTATTTTACCCATCTGCATTTTTGATCGAAAAAAGGTTATTGATCATAATATCTAATTTATTTTAGTACTGGTTTCAAATCTCGTTTGTTTGTGACGTCACCAACACATTAAAGAAGACGTCACGACACCAATGGAATACAGAGGCACTGTTCCAAAGTAACGTCATGAACCATAAAATATGCGAAGCTCGCATTTAGGCCTGCGCTTATATTTATATTGGTATGTATTTATGATTGAAATCTTGCATTAAAACAACATTGTAATAGCTCCGTGTATATTTATTAATAGCAAATTAAAATTCACGTTTTCTTGTTTCCAAGCAGAGACAGATGAACAAAAAATCTATATCAATTAAATTATTTTCCATTCTCTACCTGAGGTTTGGTTGAACTACAAAACATTTAAGGACATATGTGACTTGCTATTAAAAGTATCACACTAAACATAAGTTTTTATGTTTAACGCCACTTTCAGCAATTTTTCAGCTATATCATGGCGTCCAGTTTTATTGGGGGAGGAAGCCGGAGTATCAGAAACCCCCTACCTGCGGAAGGAAAACTGGCAATCTTTGTCAATTAAGATTGTGTCGAGTACACCCTGCCGCAGTGAGACTCGAACACGCAATCGCAGTGTTGACAAATCACGTGATCAATAGAAGACGAACTACCTTAACCAATCGGCCACCGAAAGTAGAATTCTCATTCTAAAAAGATTACTAAATTCATGGTGTACTTACCACGGTGAAAAGTTGCCGGTAACGGACGAACAGCTTCTGTAAGATACAAAATGTGTGTTGTTTAAAAACAATTGCTGCTCATTACCAAAGTTATATACTAGGCATAACGAATGACCACTGGCCATCGAGGACATTTTGTAAATTTACATAATTGTTTTAATAATTGGTGTATTTTTTCTGGAATGGAATGAGCTGATGCTGACTTCTCCTTCATTTCTTTTTAATTTATTTTACAATATAATTTATCTTTATTATTACTGCAAATAAATAACTTTCAAGGACAGCTTTGTTCTTAAACGTTGTATAATTATGTATGTCACTCATTAAAAGTCCTAATGATTTGATTAACAACAATGCTGATCATGTTAATATTGCTTTTTCATTCATTTTAATGATTTCAAAATGTCAGATATTTGCTTAATTTATTTCTCTTGCAACTAGTAAAAGAGGAAACGATGTGACATATATTATTCCAATACCAACCTAAAACTTCTTTACATCGTTCTTTGTCCACAGTGCCATTTCTACAACACAATGTACCGTGTTATGTTTGATTGTTCTGATCTACAGGTAATTGGATTATAATTAATGTTTGATGCCAATCTCCGGCACAGGAGAACATAACTGGTTCCCAGATATAACATCTGCCAAACGTCTTCCCCCATTTACGGCGGGACTGATGTTGGTAAAAAAATACATTAGATCTTATTTATTTTTTATAGTCTATGTTACACTTCTGATACGGTTTTACTAAGTTTGTATGAGAGGCCAAACCGCCATGAGAAATATCTTTCATGGCGTCAGCAATGGTGCGGCAGGGGTGACCTCAGATGTGATTGTGGTTGCCGAAGGATACCCAGAATCCTTTGCATGGAGGTTTGGTGTGATGTATGGAAAACTAGTAGACATTAAATACTCCAGACCACACAAAAACGCCAAGTAGTTGATATGTTGCTAATGAATATACCAAAATCTGCAAGAACTCTTACATACGACGGCTTATTCGTGCCAAACAACAAATAGAAAAAAAAAACATTCTTATTTCGTTTGAACGGTTTATTAAATCGTTTGAACAGTTTATATAAACCGTTGAAACGATTTAATAAACCTTTCAAACGATTTGATAAACCGTTCAAACGGAGAATTTATTTTCTATTTGCCTTTTGGCACGAATAAGCCGTCGTACTTACAACATCATGTAATAACGCATCCTCACAAGTCAGGGTTTCTGTGTCCACGATACGATATTTATTATTTGATATGTTGTTAATCCATAAACCAAAATCTGCTAGAACTCTTACATACGACGGTTTGATCGTGCCAATCAAAAAATAGAAAAACATTCTTATTTCGTTTGAACGGTTGATTAAATCGTTTCTTGAGCGGTTTATTAAATCGTTTGAACAATTTATTTAATCGTTTCAAACGATTTAATAAACCGTTCAAACGATTTAATAACCGTTCAAACGAATTAATAAATCGTTGAAACAATTTAATAATCCGTTCAAACGATTTAATAACCCGTTGAAACGAAATAAGAATTTATTTTCTATTTGCTGTCTGGCACGAATAAGCCGTCGTATTTACAACATATTTGCAACATGATGTAATAACGCATTCTCACAAGTCAGGGTTTCTGTGTCCACATGTGTCCACGAAAACACATGTGGGCGCAGAAACCCTGACTTGTGAGGATGGTAATAACGGAAACATAATTTTCAATGAAATTTTCACTACTGAAAATGAAGGTAAATGATTTAAGTGAAGAACAAACAAGTACTATCTTTAAGAAAGATAACCGACGCAGTAAAGATATAATGAGTTATGCATTGAACTACGAATCGCCTTTATTGTCATACAAATTCCCCGTTTCAATAGACCAGAAATGTTTGATGGAAATTTTTTGGGGGAAGTACTGACGGACAATTATTACTACGTGAATGAAATCATGAACCTATAAATCACTAGTCCCAGATGAAACGAGTTTGAAATTATTCATTTATACATGTGTGCCCCCTTTTATTTACGTGTTTTCGATATTAACAGATTTACCAAGCATACAGTTAACCTAAAATTGATAATGTACATACAACTACATGTACTTTGCTGTACATGTACATGTATTCTAGAAAGTTTATTGCTATTATGTATTGAAACCCAATGCCTAAGATATAGAAATGAAGTTTTTCTGCGAGCACCAAAACAGTTATACAATAATGTAAACAAATTGAATATTAGAAATTTTTTAATAAAATGTTTATAGTTTAAAATTTACTGAATAAGCAAGTATACTTTACAATTAGAGCCACAACTCTCTATCTATGTGTGTACTACGACGGACGCCCAAGAACAATAATACATTTAATTTTTAATATCAACATGAATATAAAATGATTGTTAATTTGTATTTAGAAATTACATAAAATTTCGTCTCTTTGTCTTTTTTATCCTCCACAAAACCCCGCTAAAATCCAGCGTGTTAATATGCATTTAATTTGCGCTGTACTTCAAATAAAAAATATTTAACATTTTTATACAAGTTGTTTGATATAAAATTTTACAAACTGCAGCCCATCTCTATCGTTCTTTATACTTAAATTGCACTTTGAAATAATTTTATAAACAAACAGACGGTAAAATATAATAATAATAGTACACAATTTGAAAGGTGAATTACCACCCTGTTCCGAGCCCCTGTCCAATTTACCACCCAGTTCCGAACCCCCGTCCAATTGGTTTTTAACCAATCAAGAAACAGAATTACGAGAGGTGAAGTGTCATGAGGTCAAAGGGTAAAAAGTGAATATAATACCGACTGCGTCGGAAAAATCAAAACACTTTGCATTGTAAAACTGTTATAGTGAATTTTACCTACATTGAGTACAATTAAACTAATTCAAAAACATGTTCATCCTGACTGATGTGAAAACGTTTAATATATGCTCGAAGATAAACTCTTACGTACGAATTGAGGAATCCGAATACAAAACCATCAGCTCCCAAGGCTTTCAGAATTTGTAAATCTTCCATCACAACTTCAAATTCATCATCGCTGTAGAAAAAGTCTCCACCGCGTGGTCTTAACATTACATAAACTGGAATCTTTACGCGGGACTTTATGGACTTCAGAAGTCCTACAACAGATTGATACATTTACAAGCTACAGAACTGTTTCCGTTATTTAATTATTTGTATTTACATGCCTTGAAAACACGTGTTTATGTAGTTAATGATGAATGAACAAAATAACAAAATACCAAACACCAAGGAAACTGTCAAAGAAGACTATTCACAAATTAGTCCAAAAACTGACAAACTCCAGAACCAACAACCAAAAATTTAGTAACTATAGCAACTGTCCTGTCTTGGTACATGCATGCATTTCAAAAGAAATGGTGACTTAAACTATATTGTATGGCCTGTCAACCCTCCTGCTTCCATTATTGTAGAATATATATATGTTAGTTGGTTTGTTGATGAAAATAGATGGGTATAATATACCGCTATTCAGTAATAGGTGTCTCCAATAAACATCACAGCACAATCACTGTACTGAATTCAAAAATTGGGGAAACTGTCTGCAATCATAATTTTAAACGAGGAAATGGCATCTATAGTAAAACTTATTAAAGGTGCAGACGAGTCGTATAGTTTAATAACAATCAATTTTAAAAAGTTAATAGTTGCAACACAAGAAAAAATATACAAACGACCAGATC
Organism: Limnoperna fortunei; assembly: GCA_944474755.1. Lineage (NCBI taxonomy): Eukaryota > Metazoa > Mollusca > Bivalvia > Mytilida > Modiolidae > Limnoperna > Limnoperna fortunei. Next base: position 22,172,254 of record OX104116.1, read on the forward strand.
GGGACGACACGGCCAACATAGCCATCTACACAATGAAAAAGACAGCAGCAAATAAACTGAAACCAAGCCAACATCAAACGATAACCCCCCCCCCCCCCCACGCATCATTGGTAAAACAGGATCCGCTACAGTTTTTACTTTCTCTACGACAAAAATACACTATGTAATTATTGCTTCTTTCAGACACAGCTTATTTAGTTTTTAACTATCTAATACATCCACACAGCTTATATATTTATTAATTCTCTAATACATCCGTAGACAGCCTATATAGTTATTAATTCTCTAATGCATCCGTACACAGCCTATATAGCTATTAATTCTCTAATATATCCATTCACAGCCTATATATAGTTATTACTTCTCTAATACATCCGTACACAGCCTATATAGCTATTAATTCTCTAATATATCCATTCACAGCCTATATAGTAATTAATTCTCTAATACATCCGTACACAGCCTATATAGTATTAAATTCTCTAATACATCCGTACACAGCCTATATAGTATTAAATTCTCTAATACATCCGTACACAGCCTATATAGTTATTAATTCTCTAATACATCCGTACACAGCCTATATAGTTATTAATTCTCTAATACATCCGTACACAGCCTATATAGTTAGTAATTCTCTAATACATCCGTACACAGCCTATATAGCTATTAATTCTCTAATACATCCGTACACAGCCTATATAGTTATTAATTCTCTAATACATCCGTACACAGCCTATATAGTTATTAATTCTCTAATACATCCACACAGCCTATATAGTTATTAATTCTCTAATACATCCGTACACAGCCTATATATAGTCATTAATTCCCTAATACATCCGACATCCGTACACAGCCTATATAGTTATTTATTCTCTAATACATCCGTAGACAGCCTATTTAGTTATTAATTCTCTAATACATCCGTACACAGCCTATATAGCTATTAATTCTCTAAGACCCCGTTTACACTATGAAAAAAAATACATCGATCTTTTTTGAATCGATCTTAAAAAGACTGGTTTGCATTTACACACACTTGTGAAATAGCACGAAAGATCGATTGCAATCGATCTTTTTAAGTCCTATGCGTTTATACTGGCGTTAAATTTGACAACAAGAATCGGTTTAGCCGCCTATTTTTAATTAAATGTTCTATTAATAGAATGCACATGGGTACTTAATACATGCCACGAGTTTAATGTATGCAAACATTTTGCTAAAATGAAGGAGACAGATGTATCACCGGCCTTACTTGGTATCCAAATTATGAGTTTTTTTGTTGATATATATTTCAAGAATATATATTCACATGTATTTTTGCCGCCAAACATGCGCAGTACATACGCATTTCTATAAATATGTTATCAGACTATTAAAGTACGATTCGTGCGTTTACACTACAAGAAAGATCGATTAAAAAAATATCGATCTTTTTAAGTCTAGGTCTAAAGCAGGACTTTTAAGTCCGGTTCTTTTTTAATGGATTCAAATAAAGATCGATCTTTATCGTTTACACTGACAAAAAGATCGATCTTTTTTTGCATCTATTCAAAAAAGATCGATCTTTCCGTCTAGTGTAAACGGTGTCTAATACACCCATACACAGCCTATATAGCTATTAATTCTCTAATATATCCATTCACAGCCTATATATAGTTATTACTTCTCTAATACATCCGTACACAGCCTATATAGCTATTAATTCTCTAATATATCCATTCACAGCCTATATAGTAATTAATTCTCTAATACATCCGTACACAGCCTATATAGTATTAAATTCTCTAATACATCCGTAGACAGCCTATATAGTTATTAATTCTCTAATACATCCGTACACAGCCTATATAGTTAGTAATTCTCTAATACATCCGTACACAGCCTATATATAGTTATTTCTTCTCTAATACATCCGTACACAGCCTATATAGTTATTAATTCTCTAATATATCCATTCACAGCCTATATAGTAATTAATTCTCTAATACATCCGTACACAGCCTATATAGTATTAAATTCTCTGATACATCCGTAGACAGCCTATATAGTTATTAATTCTCTAATACATCCATTCACAGCCTATATAGTAATTAATTCTCTAATACATCCGTACACAGCCTATATAGTATTAAATTCTCTAATACATCCGTACACAGCCTATATAGTTATTAATTCTCTAATACATCCGTACACAGCCTATATAGTTATTAATTCTCTAATACATCCGTACACAGCCTATATAGTTAGTAATTCTCTAATACATCCGTACACAGCCTATATAGTTATTAATTCTCTAATACATCCGTACACAGCCTATATATAGTCATTAATTCCCTAATACATCCGACATCCGTACACAGCCTATATAGTTATTAATTCTCTAATACATCCGTAGACAGCCTATTTAGTTATTAATTCTCTAATACATCCGTACACAGCCTATATAGCTATTAATTCTCTAAGACCCCGTTTACACTATGAAAAAAAATACATCGATCTTTTTTGAATCGATCTTAAAAAGACTGGTTTGCATTTACACACACTTGTGAAATAGCACGAAAGATCGATTGCAATCGATCTTTTTAAGTCCTATGCGTTTATACTGGCGTTAAATTTGACAACAAGAATCGGTTTAGCCGCCTATTTTTAATTAAATGTTCTATTAATAGAATGCACATGGGTACTTAATACATGCCACGAGTTTAATTTATGCAAACATTTTGCTAAAATGAAGGAGACAGATGTATCACCGGCCTTACTTGGTATCCAAATTATGAGTTTTTTTGTTGATGTATATTTCAAGAATATATATTCACATGTATTTTTGCCGCCAAACATGCGCAGTACATACGCATTTCTATAAATATGTTATCAGACTATTAAAGTACGATTCGTGCGTTTACACTACAAGAAAGATCGATTAAAAAAATATCGATCTTTTTAAGTCTAGGTCTAAAGCAGGACTTTTAAGTCCGGTTCTTTTTTAATGGATTCAAATAAAGATCGATCTTTATCGTTTACACTGACAAAAAGATCGATCTTTTTTGCATCTATTCAAAAAAGATCGATCTTTCCGTCTTAGTGTAAACGGTGTCTAATACACCCATACACAGCCTATATAGTTATTAATTCTCTAATACATCCGTACACAGCCTATATAGTTATTAATTCTCTAAGACCCCGTTTACACTATGAAAAAAAATACATCGATCTTTCTTGAATTGATCTTAAAAAAGACTGGTTTGCATTTACACACACTTGTGAAATAGCACGAAAGATCGATTGCAATCGAAGTCCTATGCGTAAATACTGGCGTTAAATTTGACAACAAGAATCGGTTTAGCCGCCTATTTTTAATTAAATGTTCTATTAATAGAATGAATACATGCAACGAGTTTAATGCATGCAAACATTTTGCTAAAATGAAGGAGACAGATGCATCACCGGCCTTACTTGGTATCCAAATTATGAGTTTTTTGTTGATATATATTTCATATATATTCGTGTGACCACGATTCTCCTCTCTTTCCCTCCATTGTTTTGATGTTGTATATATTCACGTGGATTTTTGCCGCCAAACATGCGCAGTACATACGCATTTCTATAAATATGTTATCAGACTATTAAAGTACGATTCGTGCGTTTACACTACAAGAAAGATCGATTAAAAAAAGATCGATCTTTTTAAGTCTAGGTCTAAAGCAGGACTTTTTAAGTCCGGTTCTTTTTGAATCGATTCAAATAAAGATCGATCTTTATCGTTTACACTGACAAAAAGATCGATCTTTTTTGCATCGATTCAGAAAAGATCGATCTTTTCGTCTAGTGTAAACGGGGTCTTATACATCCGTAGACAGCCTATATATAGTTATTAATTCTCTAATACACCCATACACAGCCTATATAGTTATTAATTCTCTAATATATTCGTGCACAGCCTATATAGTTATTAATTCTCTAATACATCCGTACACAGCCTATATATAGTTATTAATTCTCTAATACATTCGTGCACAGCCTATAAAGTTATTATCGCCGCCCTCATGGGCTGGGCGGCGATAATGAGGGCGGCGATATTTGTATTCACTTTCGTTGCTAACAATGGATAAAAGGAGAAAATATTTTTAAGTACACTTAGTTACCATAAATGAACAGAAATTTGCTACATGAATGTGAATCATTTAACTTGAGTGAAGAAACAAGATGATAGCTCAGTTTCGACTGCAAAAATGCTTGGGTAATATCAAAGTTTCATGTAATAATAAATTTTGTTGGTATTCTATTTACGGAAGTTAATAATAGAGGGAGACACGTTTTTCTCCTGGTACTATATACTTCGGTGATAGTTCTATTGAAGAGCGTAGGTTTAAAAAATCGGAAACCAGAATAAAAAGCAATTTTGTTTATACAATTCCGGAGTATGCCGCATTTGTTAGATTCAATATATAAATGTTATGTCAATAATTTAATTGAACAACTTAAATATTAGTTTTAATTCAAGTATATTTGTGATTTAAAATATATGACAAAAGATTACATGTGCGCAAATTTAGAAATCGGCAATTCAAATTAGCCACAACAGCAGGACTTAGCTTTACATAGAACCTTATGGGGGAAAAGTAAAAATGCCTTCTGTTTAGAAATTGCAATTCTTTCTAAGCGAATGTTCATTGGATAGTCCTTAGAAATTGTGTGTTTTTAGTTCGATTGAAAATCTGAGATGTCTGCTACACAAGCTTGACTGTGATTATTTATTCTTCTGGTCCTCTACACGTACAAATTTTTAATCCAATCTAAAAATTGAGATTATTTTCTCTAATTGCCATATTGTCGAGATGATATGTATTTTGCATTTAAGCAAATGCAAACAGATAGAAAAACACATATTCAAGGTTCGAAACGTTTGATTATACATAATACAGCCTCTAAGAAAAACACACTATTGGGGTCTAAAGTATATGCTGTTAATGTATAATTTGAACAAAATATTAACTTAAAGCTTTGACACATTACAATATAATTGCTAAGAACATAAAAAAAACCTGTGTAACGTAGGCATAAACATGCTTTAAAATGCATCCCGTAATTTTAAAAAAAAATCATTTTGACAAACGCGTGCAGAATGCAGAACAAATCGGCGGCGAACTGATGCTTTGCATCAAAAGTTTTCTTGTTAATTCTCTAATACATCCGTACACAGCCTATATAGTTATTAATCATCTAATAGATCCGTAGACAGCCTGTATAGTTATGAATTCTCTAATACATCTGTACACAGCCTATATTGTATTAAATTCTCTAATACATCGTAAACAACCTATATAGTTATTAATTCTCTAATACATCCGTACAGAGCCTATATAGTTATTAATTCTCTAATACATCCGTAGACAGCCTATATAGTAATTAATTCTCTAATACATCCGTACACAGCCTATATAGTATTAAATTCTCTAATACATCCGTACACAGCCTATATAGTAATTAATTCTCTAATACATCCGTACACAGCCTATATAGTTATTAATTCTCTAATACATCCGTACACAGCCTATATAGTAATTAATTCTCTAATACATCCGTACACAGCCTATATAGTAATTAATTCTCTAATACATCCGTACACAGCCTATATAGTTATTAATTCTCTAATACATCCGTACAGAGCCTATATAGTTATTAATTCTCTAATACATCCGTAGACAGCCTATATAGTAATTAATTCTCTAATACATCCGTACACAGCCTATATAGTTATTAATTCTCTAATACATCCGTACACAGCCTATATAGTTATTAATTCTCTAATACATCCGTACACAGCCTATATAGTTATGAATTCTCTAATACATCCACACAGCCTATATAGTTATTAATTCTCTAATACATCCGTACACAGCCTATATAGTTATTAATTCTCTAATACATCCACACAGCCTATATAGTTATTAATTCTCTAATACATCCGTACACAGCCTATATAGTATTAAATTCTCTAATACATCCGTACACAGCCTATATAGTCATTAATTCTCTAATACATCCGTACACAGCCTATATAGTAATTAATTCTCTAATACATCCGTACACAGCCTATATAGTTATTAATTCTCTAATACATCCGTACACAGCCTATATAGTTATTAATTCTCTAATACATCCGTACACAGCCTATATAGCTATTAATTCTCTAATACATCCGTACACAGCCTATATAGTTATGAATTCTCTAATACATCCACACAGCCTATATAGTTATTAATTCTCTAATACATCCGTACACAGCCTATATAGTATTAAATTCTCTAATACATCCACACAGCCTATATAGTTATTAATTCTCTAATACATCCGTACACAGCCTATATAGTTATTAATTCTCTAATACATCCGTACACAGCCTATATAGTTATTAATTCTCTAATACATCCGTACACAGCCTATATAGTAATTAATTCTCTAATACATCCGTACACAGCCTATATAGTTATTAATTCTCTAATACATCCGTACACAGCCTATATAGTTATGAATTCTCTAATACATCTGTACATAGCCTATATAGTTATTAATTCTCTAATACATCTGTACACAGCCTATATAGTTATTAATTCTCTAATACATCCGTACACAGCCTATATAGTTATGAATTCTCTAATACATCCGTACACAGCCTATGTAGTAATTAATTCTCTAATACATCTGTACACAGCCTATATAGTTATGAATTCTCTAATACATCTGTACATAGCCTATATAGTTATTTCTTCGTCTACGACATCGACACAGCCTGCGTTGTTACTACTTTCTCTATACAATATTTGTACACAACCTAACACATAGTTACTCCTTTCTCTACGACTTCCGTATACAGCCTATGCTGTCTCCATGACATCCTTACAAAGCCGTAACTAGGCCTATTTTTTCATTGAGATTAACGCCGAAGAAAGGAGAAAAAATTTCGGCAGTAGGTCTGAGTGCCAATCAAAGCCGCTAGAAACTCAGGGGTTAATGTAGCTACAATAATGTAGCCATTTTTTTATGGACGGAGCTACAAAGAGGTCCCATTCCTCGAAATGGAGCAAGCCGATAGTGATTCACACCCGGGGGCTTTATGCATATAATAAGCTATTAAACTGTTTCCTTAAATTTCTACATACTTTTTAATGTCTTTGAAGTTTAACTGATTTTTCTACAACACCTAATTCGTTAGTTTTACACTTAATTCGTAATTTCAAGTCCTGAAGTGCACAATTTTTTAATCGATTTTGTAAAATGATTATACGGATCAAGTTTTTTTCAGGATTTATTGCATTAGCTGCGATCAAATTTGTAACGATACGATTCTACAATTCTACACTCCACAATTTCAATTTTGTCAACAATGTCGCGATGATTACGAAAAAGTGTTAAAATTATTTAATTAGACATTCTAGAAATGTCAGCTGAAGGGCGGAGAAAGGAAAAAATATAAATTAATCAAAAATAGTAGTTTAATAGCGGAAAATATGTATAAATGCCAAGAGTGTTTTTTGCGAGTAATTGGACCTCTTTGTAGCTCCGCCCATATAAAAATGGAGCTACATTATTGTAGCTAGCGTTAATGGTGCAAAATCCTGCATTTCCAGAGAGGCTGACAATGATGAAATTTGCTGTGTGGCGTTATGTTGTCCGAACTATACAAATCGATGAACGATCGAAATTACAACTGGGCTCGTATTAAGACAAGCAGCTGAACATGAAGAAATTTTAAGAAAGGCAACTGCCTCACTCGTCTCAATGGTAGTTACGGCCTTGCCATACTTAGATTACGTAGTTGCTTCCTCTACGACATCCATACACATCTATAGCATAAACTGCCTTCTCTATGACGTCCGTACACAACCTACATAGTTATTGCCTTCACTACGACTTACGCACATTCCTAAACACATAGGTAGTCTTTCTTTCTCAACGATATCCGTACACAGCCTAAGTAGTTATTACTTTCTCTACGACTTCCGTACACAGCCTGCTTGATCATACTTAGTTACTCTTTTTTATACGTTATCCGTCCACAGCCTATGTAGCTTTCCTAGCCTACGTAGTTACAACTTTCTCTACAAAATTCATACACATCCTTCGCAGTACCTGCCTTTTCTACGACATTCGTACACAGCCTACGTAGTACTGCCTTCTCTACGACATACATACATCCCTAAACAGGGTAGGTTATTTTTTCTTTCACTGCCAAATCCGCACACAGTCTAGTATGTAGTAACTGCTTTCTAATACGACATCCGTACGCATATGAAATGCATTGCAAACGCTGCCGGGTGATTGCTATTCGTCAAAACGCACGTTGATGATACGTACGCAAGTACCAATGATTGCCTTTGTTGTATAACACGAATCTTTTATTAAATACATAGTTGAAGCATGGGTTGATAGCAGTTTACTGTGAATACTACCTGCTGATGGTGTTGTTCCACCTTCTGTGAAATTACCACACAGTTCTAATCGTATGGCACCTAAAATATATTAAATAATAAATAAATAATAAATGTATATTATGCACGAACCATTTTTTTTAAATATTAAAGGATGTATATTTTCTTCTTTGGACAATATGTTTTCCAGGCGTTTCTCAGAAATGTGAGCAATTATTTACATACGAACAGAGGGAAAAATGAGTAGAATTTGTGTGGCTTTGTCCAGTTCTGGATAGCCTAAGCCGGCTAAGGTATAGAATATGGAATAAAACTTTTCTTATCAATCGATGGTATTTACTTTTTTCCCCTAACGAGCCCCGATTTTTTTTACATTATTTATGATATTCTCCGATTTCGTAATAAGTAAGTAAGTAAGTAAGTAAGTAAGTATTTATGTTGGAGCATTAGGCCAGTCTAGTTGAAGAAATTGTGTAACTACTGAAAGATAGCAAAATACAGTAGTGTGTAATACTATTTTAAATAATTTTACACATCTTTCGTAAAAAATGCTGATTTTTTCATTCCCGTAAAGCAATAAGTGGTGCGTTAAAGGAAAATTACAGACGAGCTGAAAACACGTGCTAATACGAGTTTTATGTCAAAATGGATTTGTGAGTGTCGCTATTGAGAAGGTAAATAAGGCACGATATCTTTAAATCCCATATCATTCCCACCAGACACATTAGGGGCCTTATTGATACATTTAATATATGCGGTTTCTGAAGAGGGTCGTTGCCTTTGACCGATCTCACAGCATCCGCTACTGGCGTGGTTAAATAAATTAGGAACTGGCGTACGAGTTTAAAATAAATTAGGAACTGGCGTACGAGTTTAAAATATAAGTGACGTACTCGGGGTCAAAGATAACCGCCATTGTAGTGCAGTACCAGTGTAGATTGTGGAGAATTTAATATTTGATCAGACTGCTTTTTATAGGAAATATATACCTCCCTTCTCTGCATTTACAGAGGAAGCAACAGAATCAACGCATACTTCCATTCTTCTTAATTTTGTATTTACGAGCTTGATTTATAATATACGGAGTACGCCATATTTATAGATTCAATTTTAAAGTAACTGAAACTGATTTTCTCTTAAGTATTAGTTTTAACTAAAATTAACCATTGCAATTTTATCAGAAAAAAATCATAATAATGTTTGATAAATTCAAATAGTTTCACTATTAGCAGTATATGACGAAACTGTTCCATTCCGACACAGTTTCAAGTTACAAGCTTTTATTTACATCCGGTTTTTGTTTCACTTTGTACATTTTGTAAATATTATTTATTTTTGTTTATAATGGCAGAGAAAAAGAGAAAGTTGCCAAAACTATTTGAAAGTGACACCAGTTATGATTTTTTAAAAGGAGTAAAGGCAGTCATACTTAAGGCAGGGATTGAAAACGCAAGAATGAAAATATTCAAATCGCAATTAGCTAAGTATGGGGGTTTGACGTTTGACAAGTTGTCGGACGATACAACACATTTGATAGTAGATGAAAAGTTTGACATAACAAAAATTTTAAATATTTTGAGCGTCGATACTATACCAGATCATATTCATATAGTAAAAAGTAATTGGTTGAGCAAATGTTTTCGAGAAAAATCTTGTATAGACGTTCACGAATTTATAGTTGAAAGAAATTTGATAAAGATTACTACTAATACATGTGATGAAAAGAAGATAAAAGCAGAAAATAATGACTTTCAAGAGCCAACAGGTAAAGGAAACAAATTGACTGATACACCACATGCAATAAGTACTAGTAATGCAAGTGAAATACACATGTCGAAACGTAGAAAATTATATGACAGTGACAGTGAAAATAGTAATGAATATGATCCAAGTGATGAGGAAAAATTGTTAGAAAATGAAAGTGTGCCATCAACAGAGAAAATGCTTAAGGTAACTATATATAAAAAGATGCATGGACTAGTAAATTAAATTAGTATACATGTAAGTATTGGAGTCATAATACTAGTATACTATTTCATTTAGATATATTAAGTGTTACATACATGCCAACGCTCCGAATTTCGGCAGGAGGCTCCAGAATTTTTACCCCTGTCCTGGATATCAGGAAGGTCGTTAGAATCTCCTGGTTTCTTCTTTTTTTATGAAAAAAATAGAAAGTCTAAATTTTTGTAAAATTGTGTTAAAATAGCTTTTTCTAATCAAGAATTTATTAAAGCGAATGTAAGCTAAAAAAAGCTTCATAAGTAAATATTTGCACTCTCTTGAGACCCTTAAAATAACAGAGATATTCTAAAATTGTTTTGGGAGCCCCCATGGGCCCCCCACTACATGTAGCAGAACTGATTTCACAAGGTTCTATTGTATTCATAATACAATTAACATTGCATGCGTATGGAAATATCCTTGCTCTGCAATAGATTTACAAAGAGCGTTTCTAATAGCTGAACTTTGGACTACAACTCCTGAAGAAAATAGGAAAACTTGTCTCATACTTGTATGTGGAAACGCATTTACAGATGAAATGGTTCATGTAACATGATATTGCTCTTGCACAAAACATTTATGCGATACATTATCAGATTTAATCATTGAAAACTTCAACCGCGATCTCTATTACAGTAGTGAAACAATGTTGTGTTAGTGTATACAACTTAGAAAAGTCCATAGCACAGGTAACTGTTTTAATGGTATTGGAACTTGACAGCCTCCGCTCACTCTGCTATGCACATACATTGTATAATAAAATCAACTGCCTTGTACAAACGATTAACTCAGTGACATCCAATGTCATCAGTGGATTTTGTAACCTAAAGGGTTAGAATAAGAACATTTAACTTCTGTTTAAACACTTTGTATTTTGTGTATGATTGATTTGTTAACTTTCTAAATAAATGGATTTTTGTTTTCTTTTGTTGTATATTTATAAACTCATGATATAACTGATTGTCTGTAAATATAACTACTTTTTATGTAATATACATGTACATGTATTGTCATGAAATCTCTTTAATGGAGGAAATAAAGACATGATTGATTGATTGATTGATTGATTATAGTATTTATTTCTTATAGAAAGGAAACTGGGTATGTGCACAATCATCCATGAATGCAATACCGAACCTCAACAAACACATCACAGATAAATTAGAGGTGTGTATTACAGTAACTATAACATGGTAAAGAATTGTTTGAGACATGTAGATATTTAGTTTGTTATACTAGTACATCTCAAATTTACACATTTGTTTTACATTTACATACTAGTATATGTACATGTACTAGTATGCTAGTACAGGTACTAGTAAGTAATTTGGACATAAGTACATGCAATCATTAATGTGTTTTATTCTCATATTTAATTTGTACAGTTATTTAAACCAATAAGTGTTTTTGTTAGGTGTGGGGGAGTGGTTGATGTATCTGCTTGAAATTTGACACAGGAAATGGTAAAAAAGTATGAAAGTACAAGTGACAAGTGGCGTGCTTTTGGCTACCAGAAAGCTATCCAAGCACTCAGAAAACATCCCAAACAAGTAACATCATGGGAGGTAGGGATTTTATATATGACAAACAGTTTAACTTTAGTGTACTATAAGATACTTTGTTTAAAAGACTGGGTTAAACGTACAGCATCTCCACTCTGCTCAGGACAGCTTAAAAGCATTTTAAAATTAACTCTTAAATTTGTTCAATAATACATGTAGCTGTACATTTACAGTAAATTACCAGTATTACATTTTTTATGTCATTTAGTTGATAAATGAATTGTAATGTTTGTGTTTTGTTTTTCTCCACTTAATATATAAAATGTATTAAAAACTTTTTTATATTTATATTATATTTTATTTATCTTTATATATAATAGTAATAAATGTATACATTTTATATATAGATCTCAATATGTAGAATTGTTTGTTTGGGTTTTATGGCACTGGCCTTTTTATATGGATGTTCCAGGAATAAATTCCAGTATTTGCAGTATACTAGTAACTGTATAAAGATATTAAACATTATTGTTACAGGAGGCAAAGTCATTACCAGCAGTAGGTGCTAGACTTGCTGATAAAATATGGGAAATAATAGAAAGCGGTGGGTTGAGAAAACTAGACGAGTTCAAATCCAGTGAAGAAATAAAGACACTGGAACTCTTCAGCAATGTGTGGGGTGCTGGGGCTGTAACAAGTAGACAGTGGTATCAGCAGGTAAAGTACCTTACAAAAAATGGATGTGTTATTGGTGTCATGTGTTTCATCGCTTTGCATTTGATGTTTCTTCATTGTGGTGGTCACAACCATTATCTGTGTCACATAGTGGCATATATTATTAAATATTTCATATTGTTTTCTAGCATCATGCCTATCTAAAATGACTCCATGTGTCTCATAAAATAAGGGAGTAAGTAGTACATTTGCTTTTGGAATTATTTTTTGGGTGTAAATACAACAATACAATTTTCATTTTGGAAGACATTTTTTTATTATTATATTGGTATACATGTATCATAGATGTACATGTAGTGTATAAGTAAAAATAATTCACAGCAGTTTTAAAAGAGCATCAGAGTGGATGCCTTAAAATACTGTTAAAAAAGGCATATATATCATATTGTAAAATACAGGGTTTCAGGACACTGGTCGACCTAAGGACTAAAGCTAAATTGACACACAATCAAAAGATTGGTTTAAAGTACTATAATGATATCTTAGATAGAATGCCCAGGGAAGAAGCTGCAGAAATAGAGGAAACAGTATGTATATTTAGAGTATCATATATGTATTTAGTCTTATTTTGTTTTTTTATGTGTCTAAGTACTCAAGCTGGATGATACTATTGATCACATGGTCTAGATCTGTCAACACTGAGATTGCGGGTTCGATTCTCACTGCAGGCAGGGTGTACTCGACTCCAATCTTAATTGACAAGGATTGCCAGTTTTCCTACCGCCGGTCGGGTTTTTTTTCCGGGTACTCCGGCTTCCTCCCCAATAAAAACTGGACGCCATGATATAGCTGAAAAAGTGCTGAAAGTGGCGTTAAACACCATCAAACAAACAAACAAAAACAATCAAGCTGGATGAATACTTGGTTCAAGTCACCTTAAATAAACACATTTCATCTTGATGATCTATTAGAAGTTGAAAATCTGACAAAACAGATAAGCAGAAACATATTACACCAACAAACAAAAAAAAAAACGGAATTATACAGAACCAACAGAAGTGTCCATATTTTGAAAAGCCTATGTAACAGGTAAAAACAAACGAACGACAGACAAATAATAAAAGCACAAAAAATTAACTTAAGGAAAAATAATACAAAAGACACACAGAAGGATTATGTGAAGGTTAGACCACGAAAAAGATTGCATGTAAATTTACTTTCAATACATATTGAAGGAGATTTACCTCGAAATGAACTTAAAAATGGATATTCTGACCACAAAGAGTCACTGTCTGGCTTGTCCAAAAAAGTAAACACCCAACAACTTGTACTTGTCTGAGCCACAAGATATAATTATAAACAGTGCAAAAAGTAGACAAGTGAGGGGTGTTAAAGCAAATACAGAGTTGTAAAATTTTGTCATAATTTTCCTGTTTTTTGTTTTGAGTTATCTCCCTTTACAAAATCTACATATATTTGGATTAGTGTGTGTGGTATATCATTTTGAAATTTTTAATGATAAAAGCTCAAAATTACCTTAAGCATTTTGATTTTGAATATTTTTGGTGTTTGAGTCCCATTGATGAGTCTTGTTTAGACTAAGACAAAAATGCTTAAGGAAAAGCAGACTTACAATTTTTAAGTGGTAACATTTGCCTGATATACAACAGTTGTCGGTTAAATATTGATGGTTTATTCGTTATCTTGATGAAAAAGTGGCAGTGAGTTAACAAAAATTTTCTCCTTAATATTTACTTATTTATTGTTCTAAAGCTATACAAATGTACTGAAAATTAACATTTCAAATATTTATACAATTGTTGCTTATATAGAAGACACTGTCATGATATCTTGTCTGCACAAGGGAGAGTGATAATGCTAAATGCCCAAGCCAGAGGCACGGGCATTATCAATGTTGATGTGAATACACTGTACCACTGTCTCAAGTGCTGTCAAGTATCATGACAATGCCAGCTATTTAAAGGGAAACTTCGAAAAAAAGATGAAATTGATATGTATATTCTTAAAATAAAATGAAATATATTTGTTTATGATGTTTATTATATTTATTTCATAAGCAATAAGAAACTATGTGTTTGAGACTGTATTATTGTATTTGTAGCTGCTTGCTGTGTGATTTGAATGTTTAGCATTTTCAGGCAATACACAGTTAATTAGTTTTCTAAACTTTATGACATATCTTCTTCATTTAGGTTGTACATGTACATATATTTTTTTTATAAATTAAAAATAAATTGCACAGTTTTCTGCTACTAGTTACAGAAGAGGGCATTTCCATGATGTGCAGGCGTTATCATAGTGTGATAATGCTCTCTTGTCAAATTACTGCAGATTAATGAATACCAGTTGACCTTGTTTTATTTAATTGAAACAAACATAATTTTACTGATATAAAAAAAAAATACTAATAATGTATCATTCTTTTAAAACTAATATTTTTCTTTATGAAGGTGCGGAAAGCTGCAGAATCCATACAGACAGGTATTATAGCTCAAGCCTGTGGATCGTACAGGCGAGGAAAGCCAACATGTGGAGATGTTGACGTACTGATAACTCATCCAGATGGAAAGTCCCACAAAGGAATTTTTCACAAACTTATTTTAGAGCTGAAAGAACAAGGTAAAAATTAACTCACTGTCTCATTTATCTGTATTGCTGTACAAATCAGAATTCATTTGATTTAAAGATGGTTTTCAGTTATCTAATGTATGTTACCTTTAGTAAGTTAATACTTTGGTTGATTACATCTTTAATAGGTTTTACTGGAAATTTATTGTTGATTATTTATTGAAGGGATATTCTTAATTACATTTTTAGTTCAGACCCTATTTCTGACAAGGTCTGATCAACTGCATTCTTTATTTAGAATAATAGACAGTTGCTGAGATCTCACTGGATCTCACCCCCCCCCCCTATAACACCTGGACACCAGGTTTTAGCTGAACAATGTCTGATTGTGCAGTATAGCCTAGATAGACAAACATCATATTGCTGTCTATTGCATGGTAGACTTGTTCTTTATAGTTCTTTCTGGGTCCTTTATTATTTTCAGTGTAAATTGATATAATTGACTTCACACATTGGAAAAGGAATGCTGATGAGTTACACAGTCATGATAGTTTGACAATTTGTATGTAAACACAAGCATACACAAGTTATTATTTAGTGTTCAATAAATCTGGCTATCTGCTGGCACATGCATATATATATTTACATGTAAACTTGTCTGTATAAAAGATTGCTTGATTTATTATGTCATAGGTTTTTAGATGAATGTAAAAAATGTATTTCTCTAATTTTTTCATTATATTCAAATCACTTGACCGGTGTGGAGAAAATTGTTCTCGTAACTAGTGAAAATGCTGTTCTCAGCAGTTGATTGGTTAAAAAAAAATAAGTTCATAATAAGAACTGATGACGTCATAAACAAAATACCTTCTTTTTACTGTGTATTCCACAGGCACTTGGGGTCAGGATAATTTTTTTATGGAATAAAAAGCCAATAAATGAGTTTACAGTGTGTATTCACTCGTTTGGTAACTAGTCTGACATGTCTCGCTGTGAAATATTGACCTCAGAAAAATAATAAATTTTTCTTTATTATATAAGAACAAGGCATGAATCTTATCCAAGTTCTAAAAATAGCTCAAGTTTTATTTACTGGAATCCCCACGTTTTATTTAAAAAACATACTGTTCCAAGTGTCCACTCAGGAATGAGCTATGTCCGTTTAATATTCTCTTGATAACTACCACTTAACTTCACTATGTTACATCGTATTTCATTAAAATTTTGTGTTTTCTTCTATCTGTACTCAGATTTGGATAGTATTTCAGATTTTGTTCTCATGATGATCAATTGTAGCTTGGGTACAGTCATAGAACTTCTGAAGGAATAACATCAACTTTAGAACAACAAGCCCGTTTGAGTAGCTAAATAATCAACACAGATAGAATACTTCTGTGTTTACTTGTCTCTTTTTTAGGGGAAGGGCCTATAAAAACAGCCAAATTAAGGCATGAACAGCATAATTCCGTGGGGTACATATAAATGAATAATAAAGGAATGTGACAGCCTGATATTTCAAAAGCATTCACATCTTGTTACAAATATAACTAAATGTTGTGTACTTTATTTAAGGTTGAATAATTTTAATAATGATATTTTGTATGCAAGCAGGCTATAAACCATTAGATTGATTAATGTAGGAAGTAGATATTGATATGTTACATGACAAACCTTCTTACTCACCCATTTAACTTTCCAAATACAAGATTCCTAGAAAAACCAATAATCGGTTTTGGCTTCATTTGGTATGGAAGACCTATTTGTCTGTACTTTACCAAACATATTAATAATACTTCTGACAACAATTTTAACAACTATTAAAACTAGGCCTTCAAAAATACATATCTGTTATTCCAGCAGTGGTATAAAACACATGTGAATACTAAAAATTTCTAGTCGACATCTTAAGGCCAGGTACACTTTCTCAATGTACCAGCATCAAAATATTCGTTTTTCCGAAAAGATACACTACCATCCTTCCCATTCAGCTTAAATTCAGACTTAAAGATCTTGTTATAGGCTGCTTTTTAAGGAACAAGGGAAAGCGACGATATATGACTATTAGTCATGACAGAACATCAGTAATAAAAAATCTTTAAACAAATTTTTTAATTGACAACATAAAGGTTTTTTTTGAAGAGAGATACTTCTGAAGTCAATCGATAGTCCAATTTGTATAGTTTGTACTTTTCAACGCGGGCTTGTGTTTGTTCTAGTTTGAAGCTGGGTTCTTCGCGTTCTTTTGAGAAAAAAGACTTTAGCCCAGACTTCCTGTTTAACGTTTGGTATAACTATTTTCATTAAACCTGTCCACGTGAGCCTGAGATTGGGGATAACCGATATAAGTGAGTCATCCTCTTGCCGAGATCCTTAGTTTTCTCGAGGTGTAGTCTGGAGGTAAGCTATACTCTACAACAAGAGTGATAATTTCAATTTACTAGCTTGTCATGAACGTAAAAATGTGGTTGGGAGAATTTGTACTTTATTTCGCAAATTTACTACTTTTTAAAATTAGTGAATTATAAGATTTCTCCAATCTTGATAGTAAAATTATGGAAAGTTGTCCTCACCAAGGCTTGAACTTAAAATTCCATAGTTTAACTATCTCGATTGGAGAAATCCAATAATCCACTGGTACCAATGCAAGATCCTCTATACAACTTCTTATTTCCTGTTAAGGTATCCAATCCATAATTGAAGTCACCGTTTAATTTTATTTTTCGACTAAGAAATACTGCTTTATTTAACCAATGAATTGCTAATTAATGATACAAATAAAATATATTGTTTTACTTTGAGTCAATGTTAACAATTTTGAGCAAAAAAAGTTAGTTACTCAAGTAGTACTTCCGATATTTTCCCGAACATTACCGAGGTCTGCTCCATTGAAAAACAATGGACATCCTTGACTCCAAATATGATCACGTGGTCAATTATGGTCCCGATATTTTAAGAAAAAGAGATAAATTCTAAATTTTTTCACATTGACCATGAAATGCCAGAGCCTTTATGGACAGACATTAACATTATATTTGTGGAAAACTTGTAATACATGTACAATGCCTCCCATTATTAAATTAAATCATTAAAAGGTATATATATAACTTTTTAACTGTACCAATTTAAGTTTATAAAAATCATTACCGGTAAAAAAAATTGCATTTTGAATTATTGTGACACTGACAAAACATTGCATATCTTAACCTGGTTTGTAACTTGTAACATCTGTTAACTAAAGGGAAATTTGAAATTGTGTTTCATGCATCACAATGGCATTTGTCGCATTCCATGCTTTTGGCCAACATGGTCATCATTAAAAGCAAATACCCCTATTATTTATCTGAAATCAAAATTCCACTGTTTTAGTTTCCTAAAATACTGAATTAAATGTGTCCTAAAATACTGAATTTAAGGTGTCCTAAATAGTGAATTGAATGTCGAAATTAAAGTCATTTTATGCAAATTCTGTAGTTTATTTTTTGATACTCACTATATTTATAGTAAGAATGTTCCATGTTTGACTTTCAATGCAGTTGTAGCAAGGAAATTAAAAAAATCAAAGGTACAAATCTGGCTTTAAAGAAACACATAATGAAAGTAAACAAAATCTAAAAAAACCTGGGTGTACTCAGATTTGGATAATATTTCAGATTTTGTTCTCATGATGATCAATTGAAGCTTGGGTACAGTCATAGAACTTCTGAAGGAATAACATCAACTTTAGAACAACAAGCCCGTTTGAGTAGCTAAATAATCAACACAGATAGAATACTTCTGTGTTTACTTGTCTCTTAAATATTTTTTAGGGGAAGGGCCTATAAAACAGCCAAATTAAGGCATGAACAGCATAATTCCGTGGGGTACATAAATGAATAATAAAGGAATGTGACAGCCTTATATTTCAAAAGCATTCACATCTTGTTACAAATATAACTAAATGTTGTGTACTTTATTTAAGGTTGAATAATTTTAATAATGATATTTTGTATGCAAGCAGGCTATAAACCATATTAGATTGATTAATGTAGGAAGTAGATATTGATATGTTACATGACAAACCTTCTTACTCACCCATTTAACTTTCCAAATACAAGATTCCTAGAAAAACCAATAATCGGTTTTGGCTTCATTTGGTCTACCCTATATTCCATTTTTTACTGAATACACTGATTATAAAAAATCCATAAACACAGCCTTATATAGCAGAATTTTTCTTCCGGAAATGGCAGATTCTTGGTACAGATGACCCAGTACAGATAAGCTCACGCACACACATCTGTACTTGCTGCGTCATCCAATCAAAACGCCAGAAACAACAACGTTGTTATGGAAGCATAACAACGTTCTTCTGTGACGTTCTTGTTTCCGGCGTTCTGATTGGATGTCAGAGGAAATGGAGTATAAAACAATAAAGAGTCTATAGGATATAGCAATGTGAAAGTTGTTGGTTTACGGAAAAAAAGGTACTTTCATTCGCTTTTGGGAAAGCCCGTGTGAACTTTCAATCGTGATAGAAATTTGTTATGTCTTTTAGCTCGTTCCGCTGCCCCCCACTTGCGAAAAGACATAAAATTTCTATCACTCATTAGAGATCAAACGGTCTTTCCCAAAAACGTATGGAAGAACCTATTTGTCTGTACTTTACCAAACATATTAATAATACTTCTGACAACAATTTTAACAACTATTAAAACTAGGCCTTCAAAAATACATATCTGTTATTCCAGCAGTGGTATAAAACACATGTGAATACTAAAAATTTCTAGTCGACATCTTAAGGCCAGGTACACTTTCTCAATGTACCAGCATCAAAATATTCGTTTTTCCGAAAAGATACACTACCATCCTTCCCATTCAGCTTAAATTCAGACTTAAAGATCTTGTTATAGGCTGCTTTTTAAGGAACAAGGGAAAGCGACGATATATGACTATTAGTCATGACAGAACATCAGTAATAAAAAATCTTTAAACAAATTTTTTAATTGACAACATAAAGGTTTTTTTTGAAGAGAGATACTTCTGAAGTCAATCGATAGTCCAATTTGTAAAGTCTGTACTTTTCAACGCGGGCTTGTGTTTGTTCTAGTTTGAAGCTGGGTTCTTCGCGTTCTTTTGAGAAAAAAGACTTTAGCCCAGACTTAGTGTTTAACGTTTGGTATAACTATTTTCATTAAACCTGTCCACGTGAGCCTGAGATTGGGGATAACCGATATAATTGAGTCATCCTCTTGCCGAGACCATTAGTTTTCTCGAGGTGTAGTCTGGAGGTAAGCTATACTCTACAACAAGAGTGATAATTTCAATTTACTAGCTTGTCAGTTTCATTGCATATTTGCTTTAGGTACAGCGAGCATTATTTCAGCTATATTCAGGAGGAGAACAAGTTAAAATAATTATCAATGGTAAAAAAGAGTAGCACGTCGGGGAAAAAATTTACACTGCCAATGAAAATGTATGGAGTATTGGGAAGGATGGAATTTTCGAAATCTACAAACGTCGCACATGGAGCGCGGCTTTCTCCTTATACATCACCCCATATAGTCCGTATTTGACGTGACAAGCCTCCAACGAGAGGGACTTCCATGTTCGCAATCTCTGAATATGGTGGACAGCTTTGTGGGTTCATCACTGGGAACTCTCCCAGTATAGTCCCGTTATTAATAGCAAGATTCCATCAGCTGCGTGGTATTGTGTTTAGATTTCGCAACTCATACATTTTGTTAGATTTTGTGATCGATATTGCAATTTTTTCAGACCGGATGCTACGCCAACAAGGATTTGTTGTATCTAGGTTGATGTCTTCCCTAAATATTTTTTACTGAGCCATGGATGAATTTCCTGAATATGGCTTTTCCTAGACGTGGCGGTTGTCAGATTAAAAACTACTAACTCTTTCGAAGCTCCTGCATGCACACGTGTTTTATTGGCTTCAAGGTGCTCACTTTTGGCGCTATTTCCTTTTTGTATTTACTAGAAGCCTTTAAAATATGTAAATATTGATTTACAGTACTCTGAGGATATGAATACTACAATATAATTCTATTCATGCTGTAATTTATTTATATTAAGGGCTTTGATTGGATAAAAACACTTAAATGGCGTCTTCTCAGATAATTTATATATCGATATTTCCTCTAAGCGGACTACTTTCAGTATCCAAGGTAAACAAGATGGCGTCCTCCTATCGTCAGGGAGAGGGGACAATGTTTTCTCTGCCCCAATGATTTCCAATTAAATCGATTGAAATTTCAAATAAATATATAATATAAATACAATTTAGTGTTTCATTTTGTTTTTTTCCTATCAATATCAAAAGAACCGCGATTCCTTTGGTACTGCGTTTTGCATATCCCTACGCTTTCCGGTCTAAGTACGTTTTGAGGTCTAGATGGGTTTCTGTAACTGTTTTTGCTGTTTTAAAAACCGCAACGATTATTTCACAGAATTATAAGGATTAAACACTGGGTTTTAGGAAATTATCAATGTGTAAACTCCGGCGACTCCCTCACAAACTTGACATAAAGTCCTTCGGACTTTATTTAGTTTGCGAGTGAGTTGCCGGAGTTTACACATTGATAATTTCCTAAAACCCAGTGTTTAATCCTATAATGTCCTCTATGACAGAATGTTGACATCATGAAACTAATTATTTGTCTGAAAATATTTATGATATTACTATTGAGCTTTACTACGAAGTTTAATGTTATTGATCTGAATATAAAATGGGATTTCTGTGGCAGGCATTTTCATTTGGTAAACATTTTCTTAAAATATAAATGTAATTTTATTTTATGTTTATATGGTTTTTTAGCTCACCTGGACGGAAGGTCCATGTGAGCTTTTGCTATCACTTGGCGTCCGTCGTCCGTCGTCTGTCGTCCGTCGTAAACTTTTTCAAAAATCTTCTTGTCTGAAACCATTTGGCCAATTTTTTTCAAACTTGGCCACAATCATCCTTAGGGTTCTTAGTTTCAAGTTTGTACCCAGGGTGTTGATCAACAGACAAATATGGCCACTGTTACTAAAAATAGAACATGGGGGTCAACACAGGTTTTTGATCATTGTCTAAAAAACTATAAAAGCTATAGAGAAAACCGTTACTTCAATTTGACCAGCACATGAAGGTCTACAATAGTTGCTATTAGTGCGAAGTTGTGTATTGGCGTCTTGTAGGAGTTATTGCCCTTTTTGACGATTTTTGACAAAATTTTGGTATTTACAATATAACCTGAAAACTATACGAAGTAGAGTGAAACTGTAAATGGCAAAAATGATCAGCAATAAAAGCCCTACAATTCACTTGATTGATCTGAAATTGTCAGATGACTCCTTATATGAGTTATTGCCCTTAAATTGTAATTTTTTATGAAATTTTCCGTTTTTGTCCTGTAACTTTAAAACTATAACAGCTAGAGTAAAACTGTAAATAGCAAAAACGATCAACAATACAAGCCCTACAATTCGCTGAATTAGTCTGAAATTGTCAGATGACTCCTTATAGGAGTTATTGCCCTTAAATGGCAATTTTTTATGAAATTTTTCGTTTTTGTCCTGCAACTTAAAAACCACAACAGCTAGAGTAAAATAATAAATTGCAAAAATGATCAGCAAAAAAGTCCTACAATTCATTTAATTGATCTGAAATTGTCAGATGACTCCTTATATTGGTTATTACCCTTAAATTACAATTTTTTAATGAAATTTTCCATTTTTGAAAACTATAGTAGCTAGATTGAAACTGTAAATTGCACAAATGATCAGCAATAGAAGCCCTACAAATGATTGCTTAGTCCAAAATTGCAAGATGACTCTTTATAGGAGTTATTGCCCTTTCATTATGAATTTGGACAAATGAACAGTTTTTTAATTATAAATTAGTCTATAACACACCTATTAGTAGAGTAAAACTAAAGTACCCTAAAGGACAATGCCTAAAAACCATTTAATTTTCAGGAATAGTCAATGGCACTTTATAGGAGTTATTGTATTTAACAAATGTTTTGAAGAAATGTTTAGTTTTTGCACAGTAAATTAAAAGCTATAACAACTAGACTGAAACTGTTAATTTCAAAAATTTTAGTATAGTTTTAGTCATTTGGATTCCAGGTGAGCGATTACAGGCTCCTGGGAGCCTCTAGTTTTATTAATTAGGTTCATACCATGATCATCTGTTGTTATGAAAGTAGAATAGCTGGGCCTAATGTTTAAATGCTTAAAACTGATTTCTCCATTGTACACACATAATAATATTTTCAAGCAAGATTTATTTTATATGACATCTTTCGCATTTGCTGATTAGCAGTTATGAAGTTTTATTATTTAAAACTTTAGTCTATGATTAAAAGTTCATTATTAGGTGTGACTGTCTACGTTATTTTCAGATTCTTCAGTTTTTAGCTTAAATGGCTCAAAAAATTGTGTTTGGTTAAATGACAATTACCAATCTCCCTTTTAACACAGCTCGTTGCATTTTGAGGACTTCATGAATTTACATAAATTGTCCTAAACGATTTCTCTATAAACCAAGGGGCATACAACACTTAAACTTCACATCGACTTTGCTCAGGTTTGAGCAAGTTTTAATTTCCAACAGAAAATAACAAGCCATTTACAAACTGCTCACAATTTCATCTATAAAACTGTTGGCCTTATTTAATTGAAAGTTTTCGTTTTTCGAACTTTCAATAAAAAAAACCAAATTGATGGACATTAAGGTCACATTTGGATTTGCTTCGCTGAAGCTGCTAGGAAAGCGTTAGACTGAAACATCACAGAAAATAGCAGAGTTCTCTCTTAAATATTATTGTTTATATGGCCAACTTTTGACCATAATGGAAGATATTCATTATACCCCCGCTTGAAAAGCGAGGGGTATATAGTGTTCATGGTGTCCGTCCGTCCGTCCTTCCGTCCGTCCGTCTGTCTGTCCGTTACACTTTCTTTTATTTGCAACTCCTCCTACACCACTGAAAGGAATTTGATGAAACTTACACAGAATCTTTGTCTCATAGTGCCATTGTGCAGGAGATATTTAACATTTTGATCGGAATGATATTTGGGGTTTCCCATAGAAAAACATGGACTTTGTTATTGACCTAAGGGGGTTCCTATCTCTTATGTGCAACTCCTCCTACACCACTGAATGGAATTTGTTGAAACTTACACAGAATCCTTGTCACATAGTGCCATTGTGCAGGAGATATTAAACATTTTGATCGGATCGATATTTGTGGTTTCCCATAGAAAAACATGGACACTGTCATTGACCTAAGGGGATACCCATTTCTTATGTGCGACTCCTCCTACACCACTAAATGGAATTCGATGAAACTTACACAGAATGTTGTCACATATTGCCATTGTGCACTAGATATATAACATTTCGATTGGATTGATATTTGGGGTTTCCCTTAGAAAAACATGGACTTTGCCATGGACATAAGGGATACCCATCTCTTATGTGCAACTCATTCCTACACCACTGAATGGAATTTGTTGAAACTTACACAGATCCATGTCACATAGTGCCATTGTGCAGGAGATATTTAACATTTTGATCGGAATGATATTTGGTGTTTCCCATAGAAAAACATGGACTGTCATTGACATAAGGGGATACCCATCTCTTATGTGCAACTCCTCCTACACCACTGAATGGAATTTGATGAAACTTACACAGAATCCATGTCACATAGTGCCATTGTGCAGGAGATATTTAACATTTTGATCGGAATGATATTTGGGGTTTCCCATAGAAAAACATGGAGTTTGTAATGGACATAATGGCATACTCATCTGTTATGTGCAACTCCTCCTACAATGGTAATTTGTTGAAACTTACATAGAATCTTGGTCACATATTGCCATTGTGCATTGGATATTAAACATTTTGATCAGAATATTATTTGAGGTTTGCCATAGAAAAACATGGACTTTGTCAGTATTTCTGCAAATTCGCCTTCACGTTTAATTAGATAAAGTTTCAATGTCACAGTTAAGAACACCTGAATTTTCAAAGTAATTGTCAAGCGGGGGGTATCAATGGTGAGCATTGCTCACAGGTTTTTTTACTCTAGTTTCAATTTAAGAAAATCTTTTTATTCACCTCAATTTCGTATGTAGATTATAAGCATTATTAGGCTTGAATCGACTATCTCATATAGAAATTCAGGTTTCATCTAATGTACGATTCTGTATATTATGTATCAATTTCCAACGAATACAAACGTATGACATCTCAAGATCATACTAATTTCAGCTCTATCATGCGGCGCTTATGTTATTAAATATCAGATCAAATATGAAATTGAAGAACACATATTTCAAAGTTAAACGTCGCAGTAATTCCAAAGATCGTGGTCCATGCACGGCCAGTACCGTTGCTAACGAAAGAGTTTTAGTTGGCAGGTACGCAACCTTCGAGGTCTTGGAGTGAAGGCGTAAAGCCTATTTATTAATACTAATTTTGTCAGAATTCGAAACTAAACTATATATATTTAGATATTTGGTATTCAAAGATTACAGTTATGTAAAATAATTGACGAAAAAGGGTTAATCTAGATAGCACAATGGAGCTAACCGACCGACTTTTCAGCGCAAAACATGATAACCCCTTCAAATTGTGGTAAAAGAGGAGTAACTCGAGCATGTGTAGATCAAGTATATAACAATTAATTGGCTATAAATAATACGGTGGAGTAACGAAATTTACATGTACTTACATGAAAAAGTGTAAACAATTTACAGTTTCTTGTTATTAAAATGCATTTTGTAAGAAGGCTAGGAACACTTAATTCTGCTGAAACAATCAGTTTAGATGCACTGCAAGTGCCCCCTAATAGGACATTGAGGAGTACCTCATGACTGTTTTCACAGCCGCGTAATTTTCAGATCTTAAAATTTCTGCCTGTTGCAACACATCCGTTATTTCTCTGGTCAGACGGGTCTTACAGACTCACTTAACTTTAAAAAAAAACTTTGCTCGTAAGATATCAACCTTTAATTCTCAGCATACTTTTAATCTATTATTTCATCTAGTTAGTAATTTATTCTTCTTAATATAAAAAGACAAATAATCGCGTTTCACCCAGTTCTTCCTACAGAATGGCAACTTTTCCTACCTAAACAGAGATCAGGGAAGTGAAAAGTTCCAGATAAGATTACTTAAAGATTTCTCTATTGATAATAAGTTTCTGTTCTGACCTAGCCCCTAGAGAATATAGTAAAATTAAAAAATAGATATAGAAGATTAACAGGTAATTTTAATGTTATTTTGTATTTTATTTTTAAATTTGTGTCCTTTATTTCAGTTTTCATATTTGAATCGAGTATTCTTAGAAGGTGCTTATAAGAATTTTTTTGTTTTAACAATATTAAAAGCTAAATATGTAATAGCCCTGTTAAAAAACATTTTAAGGTTTTAGTTTAAACATAATTTTTTTTCTCACTGCTAATGACTACTAAGCTACTCAAACATGGGTTTTGTTGTATCAGAGTTGATGTCATCCCTTTAGAAATTCCATGACCGTCATTTTGACTTATTTGATCGTTTTGGGAAATTCATCTCTCATTTCCACCGAGTCATAGGTAGTCTTTCCATTCACTGGATTTGACTTTTTCCTAGACATAACAATCGGGCTACTCGCATTGTTTTTTTTGTGTTGGTTTTTGTTTCGTGATGTATATGTTTGTCTAATAAATCCGGGTTTTTAATAGTTCAATTTGTCTTGAAGCTGTTGTTTTTCTGTCGGGCTCCTGTTTTTTTTTCGCCTGCGCGGACCACCCTTAACATTTAAACTTACATTTATGGGACACAACTTAATGGTTATTAAAAACCATAAACATGTAATTCGTTGAGCCGTATGTTTATTGTGTTGTAACCTTCGTCATGTAGTCATGAATTCATCTCTGACTACAATAGAACCTTTTATTTACCGCTGTGACCTAGATATATACTTGCTTAAGCTTTTAATAGTATTATTTTTTTTGTTACACATCTACTATAGGGGACAATATATTTCTATGTAATAGGTTTATTGAAGTATTTAACTAAGATTTAAATTGTTTTTCGTATATACTAATATAATTAAGATGTAATTGGAAATTATTTCCATGTAGAAATATATTTTAAACTTGGAAAGGTTATAATTTTATTTAACATATATAAAAATCGGTTAACGTGACATTCAGGTTATGTTTGTAAATAGTTTACCTAGCCTTTTCATGCAATGGTTAAATTTTTTTTTTGCTTTATCTTTTTTTCAATTTTGTGTTGAGTGATTTGTTGGACCATTCTAGATGTATTGGTATCTTTATAATCAACGCTTATAAGGTATAAAAAAAAATTTAAAAAGTGGATTAATTAACTACTATAAAAAAAAATAGAATAACACGCCGAGAATTTTCAAAGAATATTCTATTTGTACATATTAACATTTCTTGAAGATAAGCTTGTTCATTGCAATACTTTCCGTTTTGACAACATAATTACTCTCGAATGTGATTTCATTGAAGACTCTACAGTTTAATCCAATATCCTGTATAAACTATGGAGTTTCTCAGGCAGCTGGAAATGTACATGTATTATCAATTTCAGTTTGTAAAGGGAAACTTCTTAAAATAAAAAATGTGTCTCGGCGACACTGATGTCCCGCTTTGCACAAATTTGTCTAAGTTGACTCACATTTCCCGGAAGTAAAAACGGAATGGTAGTAAATGTACCATCCTCCCAAGTCAGGGGTTCTGAGTCCGCGTTCGCTCCATCGGGGCGAACGCGGACTCAGAACCCCTGACTTGGGAGGATGTAAATGTACAAGTTCACTTTTTTTCACAGTTAACTACAAGTACTTTTTTAAAAGTGAGAACATTCCCTATCTGCCAGCGGGGACATGTTAGGCAGCTCTATAGGTCGAACTATTGGAACGCTCAAAGTACTCAACATAGCCTTCTGATAACCTGAGTACAATTTCTGCTTAAAACTAAATGAAATATTGAGAAAAGAAGCAAGATCAATAATGGCGAAGAAAGTTAATTTTTACTTTTTACTCTGGTAGGAGTATCCTTGAAATGCACATTAGATCCAGATTTTATTCATAAATGTGTTCGTATAGTTATTCAGTGACGTCAAGACTGTAACCCGAGTTACACTTCAAAGATGTAGATATGTCATAGGTATAGTAATTACATTCAACAGATTATATTACAACCGGTATGAAAGAACAATGTTAAACCTTGCGTAAAATACGCCGAAATGCCAGGTGTGTTCTGGACAATTGAAAAGGATGTAAAATGTTACTCATGTTGTCATAAGGAAGAGGAAGTTCTTTGTTATTTAGTAAAAGGAAATTTTATATTAAAATTGAATCAATCAAACCTCCACAGAGAAATTGTCATGCTCTGAAAGTTCGTTTGGGCTATTGCCATCCTATTTCCTCCATCATCCGTAATCTTTAACACGTTTTAATCTTGTTCGGAAACCCCTTTTAGACAAGCTTTGCAGGAATTGTTTTCTTGAGATCATCTATACACATTGTTTTTCTTGATTGTTTAAAAAACTAGGCCATGGCCCACTCTTGTTTCTAAATGGATAAATATAAAAGGCACTGATCCTATGTTATATAATGTGTTTGACGTCATTTCTATTTACATGTGACCAAAGACATTACTTGTTTCTGATTAAAACTTCTCTAAACCTACATGTCTAAATGTTTTATAACTTGATGCAAATAATGGTGTGAGTTCCTCTTCAAAGATCGAGTATTTTGTTCGGACAAAAAATGGCCTTCAGGGGAACTTTTTAATAGACTAAATTTTAAAATCTTGTTCTCTAAAAGGAACAGACCAAATGTTTTTGTATCTTAGTGCAAATGATGGATATAAGTTGTTTTACATCTCGAACCCGCAACTCTCATTGTTGACAGACCACTTCCTAAACTGTAGACGAATTACCTTAACCACTCGAGATAACTCTGCAGTACCGAAGTACAGACCATTAACAAAGATTTCTCTATTATTTTATGCTTTTTGGTTGCAGATATGGCAATAATGAATAATAATCCTAATTTCTTTTTGGATAAAATTTAAATAATATTTCTACATATAAAAGGCCAAATTAATTGCAATTTTTTAATCCAAAATGCATAGAAAAACCACTTAACGCCCGTTCATATTTGTATCAAATTTAACTTTGAATATTGCTAGGTTGGCATGTTTTAATTCAGATGGCCAGAAGTGTTTGAAGAGAGCCACACTTCTTACACGATAAAGACCCCTTTTTGTAGATTTAGTAAAGTGTAGGCTCATTTTAGCTGCTACAATGGCTAAAGTCGGGCAGTGTTGGCCTTAATTTGTAAACGTATAAGGCCAACACTGTTAGAATTAGATTTTTAGCACTGTCAAATTTTTGCTAAACAGCGGAATTCGAACTCGCAACGTTGTGACACACTGTGTCACCAATTTGCCTGCAATATGTCCAGCGGTCTAGAACCCTTGGCCAAATCCGTTATAAAAATATAGCTTCATTAACCGGGTGAATCGTAGACATAGACATAGTACATGTGCATGTACTAGCGTGTGAACATTCATATTTTTCAGTGGCATTGAGTTTTCCCTTTCCCTGTTGATTGTTAACTTGTTCTCACGTTGAAATATTGCTTGCCTCAAGTTAATCAATCAATCAATCAATATTGCTAGTCTGTACATCTATTAACAATGTTAGCGCATAAGGTTCTCTATGTTCTCTAGTTTGTGTGTATTGTTATGTTCCCTGTTTTAGCTAGACTTTAATGCTCTGTCATGCGATAATTCTTATTGTAGTTGAATAATCCACAGTGCTTTAGACACCTCAGACGAAAACGTGTTGACGAATTAAAAAAATCCACTCTAAGTATTAGCTACAATAATGTAGCTCCTTTTTTTTTATT
The DNA here is from genome assembly GCA_944474755.1 of Limnoperna fortunei. Lineage (NCBI taxonomy): Eukaryota > Metazoa > Mollusca > Bivalvia > Mytilida > Modiolidae > Limnoperna > Limnoperna fortunei. Next base: position 22,202,380 of record OX104116.1, read on the forward strand.
ATGGACGGAGCTACAAAGAGGTCCCATTACTCGTAATGGAGCAAAAACACTTTTGGGATTTACACATATTTTCCGCTATTTAACCTTTGTCTTTATTAAATAAATATGTTTTCTTTCCTCCGCCGTTCATCTGATATGTCTACAATGTCTAATTAAATAATTTTAACACTTTTTCGTAATCGTGTCATTGTTGACATAATTAAAATTGTGGAGTGTAGAATTTCGGAATCGTATCGGTAAAATTTGTAATAAGGGGACATAATTCATAATGCAAATGAATGCAGCTGAAATCATCCGGAATTTCATTTTTTACCAAATTGATTCCGATATTATCGAAATTATGCACTTCCGGAATTCATATTTTTGTCAACAATGCCATGATTATGAATAAAGTGATAAAACTAACGAATACGGTGTTGTGGAAATATCAGTTAAACTGCAAATACATAAAAAAGTATGTAGCAAACCAGGGAAACAGTTAAATTGCTTATAAAATGCATAAAACCCCCGGGTGTGAATCACTCCCGGGCTGCTCCATTACGAGTAATGGGACCGCTTTGTAGCTCCGTCCATAAAAAATTTTTTAAAAAAAAGGAGCTACATTATTGTAGCTATCTAAGTATTTGTCGAGTATATGATACTTCTGAGATGACGTAGGTTAGAAGAACTCTGTTGATTTTATGCATACGGATTGTAAAAGTCATTCAAGTATCACCAGTCCCTTTGAAATTTTTTGGTAGATTTACATTTTTTCCAACATTTCCTAGCACAGCACAGACTGTAACTCTTATAGTAAAATCGTTCAAAGTTCAGTCCATTTATTGACAAGAATTTATGTCACTTTATTTTCTTGTTCATAATTTTAGTATCACTCTTTGAAAGTTATGATTTACAATAATTATGTAATTTAATCTTCATTTGTACTCGTCATGGTGAGTCACATGTAAATTTGTCGTATTATTACAGTGAATACTTGCATCATAAAATTTAGTAGTAAGATCCCGCTTATGTCTATACACGCGTGTCTATAACACCACGAAATAAAATTAATATGTAATACATGTATTTCCGTTACACAGTTATTATTAAAATATTTTATTATGTTGGTAATTTTATCATAACGAAGTTCTCATAAACAAAACAGTTATTGATTAGTTACGCGGATGTTTCTAATGTATACAGTAGATACTTATGTGTCAGATAGATACGTGTGTGTCAGATATGATAATATTACGGGGTCATATTTAAGTTCACACTTTGTATATCGGCGATTACTGATAAATGACATTCGAAGCGATTGTTATCTGTTTAGAAACATACGTAATGGGTGATTAATACCCAAGTACTTTTCTCAGGTAATCCCTGTGACGTAGTTCTTTGTAAAGGTGTAGGTATATATAGTTCTGAACCGGTTGTGAAACCACAAGTTGTTTTAAGTCGACTAAGACGGGTTTATTTATTGAAAGGAAATTCTAGATGTCTGTTTTGTCTATAACTATGTCGATGATGGAGACAGCAAAACCTAACACGTGTTTAGACAATGGATATGAACAATATAATAGGAACACGAGAAGAAATGCCATGGGAAATATTTTTCAAGATATCGACCACCAAGTATTATGTGAAAAATTAATGAAGGAACTAGGCATTTCTGGGTGTGACGCCGAGTCAATGTCCCACTCGTGCGATTCCAAAGACGGTGAAGACGAATCAAGTTCTAGATTTGGATGAAATGTATTGGATTAATATTCTTAATCAAACCATACCAGTATTGTGTTCAAACTCACCCGTTCAAACTCTTATCGGAAACGAGATACACACGGATTGAAGTTCTGAACTTATGGAAGATGGGAATTGAATTCGTGAAGAAGAATGGTCTTGCCTTCATTCATTTTGTCCAGGACTTTGTGTTTTGTATTTATAATGATCTTTTGATGACATTTTAAATGTAACGGAAAAATGCTCATTTTATGGTGTAATATAGATGTTTATTTATTGAAATTTATATACATGTTTTGTTAATTAAAATATTTTATTTATGATATAAGGAGTTTTGTTAATTTCATCACAGCAATCAGTGTCCCATTTTAAGATACTAATTAATTGTAAACAATGTTATGATATCTGGACAAAAAACCGTGCGCATATTTCCGTTATTATTGTAAAAGGCTTTTCTTGTTTTTATATCTTAAATCTAACCCTTATTAATTAACTACTGAATGCCAAAGAATTGTATTATCAATTGATTGATTGATTGACGGCCAAGCAGTATTTCAGCTATTTTCAGGGCGAGAACAAGTTAAAAAACAAAAAGCAACCCTGGACTTCGTGTAGATAAATGAGCAAAAAATTTTGACAGTGAATGGAAAAGTAAGAGTATTAGGTTTTGGTGGACATTTTAGCCCGTTGCAAAGGGCCCTTTGAAACTACTACAGTACGCCTACCCTTTCTCGAAAACTACAAATTGAGGTCTTTATAATGTAAAGAGTGACACTTAATTTACAACGAACCATCAATATGATCTGCAGTATGGCTTTCCGTATTGTAACATGAAAACCACCTAACGGGAGACCATTAATATTTCGCCACCGATTCATTGTGTTGTAACACCACACAGATAGTTTAAGATTATATATTTTGTTTATAAGAAGAGTATAAGAAAAGGATTTGCAAAGAGATAAGTGATTCTGTTGACACAAACCCTAAAAAATTTTGGAATCTGTGAAATAAATTTGACCAGTCATCAAACTGCATGACTAATGAGACTCTACCTCATGACATTTTTAAAGATCATTTTGAAAAACTAACACTAGCTAGATGTGATGCTAACTCTTTTCAACAAGAGCTTACTTGTAAATTTAATAGTTTCAAAACTGATTCTGCCCATAATTTGAAAACACATAAACTTAATAATTAAATCAGCCAGGAAGAAATTGTAAAAGCCATTAAATCTTTGAAAAATGGTAAGTGCTTCAATAGATTTCATTTCAAATGAGATGTTAAAAAATGGCACTTAATTAATTCTGAAACATTTACAAAAGCTGTTTAATTTTATTATACCACCGCTCGACAGAGTCGGGGGTATATAGTGGTCCTCATGTCCGTCGTCCGTCCTTCCGTCCGTCTTTCCGTCCATCCGTTCGTCCGTCCACAATTGGTTTCCGGGTGATAATTCAAAAAGTTGACATCCGAATTGAATGAAACTTTGGGACATTGTTATATATCAGGTAAGTAAGAAGCCTATCGATTTTGGGGGAAATCCGTCAAATTTCAAGGTCGCAGTCCACGAAAAACGTTAGGAATTTTAACAAAAACTTGGTTTCCGGATGATAATTCAAAAAGTTGACATCCGAATTGAATGAAACTTTGGGATATTGTTATATATCAGGTTGGTAAGAAGCCTATCGATTTTGGGTGAAATCCGTCAATTTTCAAGGTTCGCAGTCCATGAAGAACGTTAGGAATTTTAACACAAACGTTGTTTTCGGACAAAAACTCAAAAAGTTTGCATTCGATTTTAATGAAACTTTGGGATTTTGTTATATATCATGTTGGTAAAAAGCCTTTTAATTTGGTGAGAAATCGGTCAAATTTCAAGGTCGCAGTCCATGAAAAACGTTAGAAATTTTTACAAAAAAGTTGTTTCCAGACAATAACTCAAAAAGTTTGCATCTGATTTGAATGAAGCTTATGGATATTATTATATATAATGTTGGTAAGAAGCCTATCACTTTTGGGGGAAATCTGTCAAATTTCAAGGTCACAGTCCACGAAAAACGTTAGAACTTTATACAAAAGCGGGGTTATCGGTGATCGCTAGATCAACTTTGTCTAGTTTTTAACAAAGGGATATTTCCAAGTGACCCGTTTATATCTGAGAGAGGAGTAAAGCAAAGAGATTTATTAAGTCCCCTATTGTGGCCGAGTGGTCAAGGTAGTTCGTCTACTATTGATCACGTGGTCTGTCAACACTGAGATTGCGGGTTCGATTCTCACTGCAGGCAGAGTGTACTCGACTCCAATCTTAATTGACAAGGGTTGCCAGTTTTCCTACCGCAGGTCGGGGGTTCTCTCCGGGTACTCCGGCTTCCTCCCCCAATAAAAACTGGACGCCATGAAATAGCTGAAAGTGGCGTTAAAACACCATTCAAACAAACAAACAAGCATACTTGACAACCATAGCACAGATCCTATATCTATTGATAATTCTAAGATGCATTGTTTATTATATGGTGATGATCATGATCTGGTGCTTCTATCCAGTAGCCCCATCGGGTTACAAAATAGTCTTGACCTGCTTGCAAAGTTCTGTTCAGACTGGAAGTTAGAAATAAACTTAACTTAATCAAAAGCCACGATCTTTAACTCAAATGGAAAGACTTTTTTGGACTTTTTCAAGAATAATGGCTCATATATCGAAACTATTGATAAATATTGTTACCTTGGGATAGTCCTAAAGTATAATGGTAATTTCAATTTAGCTACCAATGTACTACAGGATAAAGCAAAAAAAGCTCTATTTAAGTTAAAAAAAACTTTAGGATTGAATATTTCCTGCAAAACCTTGGAAAAAGTGTTTGACTCTTTGGTCTTGTCGATTTTATTATATGGAAGTGAACTTTGGGGCATTGAATCTGCTACTAATTTCTCTAAGGCAAGCTCATTTATGTATGAAAAATTTCATATCAGGTTTATTAAAGAAATTTTAGGTGTTAACTGTAAAACTACTGACAGTGCTTGCCTCTCTGAGCTTAATAGGCTATCAATTGGCTCAAAAATAATGATGTATTCAATCAAATTTCTTAACCACATTATCGCATCTAGAAATTATCTGGTGAATGAATTTTTATCAATACACTGGAGTCCAATTCTTGGACTAAAAACATGAAGAAATGTTTGCAAAAGTTAGGATTTTCATATATATTTAATGTCCTTCAATACTGATTTCAAACCTTTATTTCCCCAATTGAAGCAACGCATCAATGATATCTTTCTGCAGGAACAAAATGCTAGTATTCATTCTTCTGAAAAACTCCTCTTTTTCAAATCATTTTGCTTATCACCAAAACGTGCATATTATGTTGATCATTAAGAAAATTTCATAAACAGATCTGTTGTTAGTAAATTTAGGCTAAGTGCACATAACCTTGAAATAGAAAGAGGCAGGCATTGCAATATTACCAGAGAAGACAGACTTTGTAAAATGTGCAATGACGCCACAAGTGAAGACGAAAAACATTTATTTTGGAAATGTTAAAAAAACTCAAATGAAAGAAAAGTATTTCTCAACAAATTGTCTTATTTCTGGAATATAAATTGTGATAACCTTCGTGAAGAGAATTTCTTTAAATCAATAATGAACACAAAAAACCAAACTGTGTTAAATTTACTGTCTTCATTTCTTCAAAAACTATTTGAAATAAGAAACTCAAGTGTATCTGGGGTATGATTTATTATACACTTATTTAACAAAGACTGTTTTCTGTGTACAAACTATTTGCCTTTTGATTATGTATAAACACTATAGTTCTACCATGCATGTAGTTTCCAAAATACAAAGTATTCTAGTATAATTACTATTTTACTCTAAACATTTCTATACTTGTAATTTGTAAACATAATTCATATGTATTATACTTATTGTACTACAGGTCTTAACCAATTATTGGAATTGTGTTTGAACCAATAAATAAATAAATAAATAAATAAATAGATAGATAGATAGATAGATAGATAGATAGATAGATAGATAGATAGATAGATAGATAGATAGATAGATAGATAGATAGATAGATAGATAGATAGATAGATAGATAGATAGATAGATAGATAGATAGAAATAGATAGATAGATAGAAATAGATAGATAGATAGATAGATAGATAGATAGATAGATAGATAGATAGATAGATAGATAGATAGATAGATAGATAGATAGATAGATAGATAGATAGATAGATAGATAGATAGATTAGTATGACGTCAGACACTAGTAAATGATAGAATACCTCTAATTTGTCATGGATTCAATTAATAAATAGTTAAAATCAAATTCAACAGTTTTGTGATTGCCATAAATGGTTACAAACAAGAATTTCTATACAATGGCATTTGCACCCACTCGGGTCAGTCAGTAACAATTTCAACACAAAAGATATAGATATCACTTTTACCGACTCGTAGTTCTAATGACTTGTGTATAATAATCCTAATATCGGGCAACAGTTCTTGTTTAGGGCTAAAAAATATTTTTTTTAGTAATGATGACAACTGAAAATGAATCATTAAAATATTTAATGAGTTTTTCAAGCAGATTATTTATAAAAGTTTCATTAAGTTAACAATTTAATTTTTTTTTAATTTCAGAAGGGATTGTATATATTCCACAATCTTTGATGACGGGGAGTGTTTATATCTTTTACTTCTTGTTCTACCCACTTGATTGATTGGATGTCTGTTATACGTCCAGCAAGCAGTATTTCAGCTATATTCAGGACGGTAACAAGTTAACAAACAATAAATCAACGGAAAATGGGAGGGTGGGATGGGTCACAGGGAATACAATTTTGACTGCCACTGGAAAAGTATGGAGTTTTGGGAAGGGGCGGAAAATTTAGCCTTTGTAGCGGCTACAATGAGCCTCTTCTTTTTCGAAATCTACAAAAGGGGTAATTATCGTGCAAGGAGCGTGGCACTCTCCAAACACGTTACCCACTACGGCCCGCGGTCAGGCTTTCCGTATTATGACCTGACAACACCCCCCCCAACGACAGGGTATCTCCTATCCGCCACCCGGGGACGCGCTGGGCTGCTCTGTGGGTCGAGCACTGGGAACCCTCCCAGTATGGTCCCAGTCTCAGCACTTGAAGCAACTTCCATAACTTTCACAAATTGTTCATTATCATAATAGAAAGGAGGAACAATAGTAGAGGCTATGATGTCAAATTTTAAATAGGGCACTGAAAACTTTTGGAAATACATTTTACATTTTTAATGATAATATTAGGTATATTCTGGTGTCGATATATTATATACCTGCTTAAACTGGAACTTTGAAGTAGAGAACTTTTGACCATTTGAAAAAGTTGAACCGTGCCAGTAAAATCTATGCCGACTTATCAGGCATTACAGACCCATATTGGCAGTTTGATCACACAATATTATATTATTATCATTTATTATTTCTTTATTGGCCTTGTTACTGGTCGAACAAAACAGGTCGAAAAAAGAACGCCAATACGGGATTAAATCGAAATTGGAGTAGCTATAGGACTTGCTCTGCAAAATACATCATAAAGACAGCTTTACTGTTATCAAAGTGAATATTATAGTAATCAATAATATATCTTTATTTCTCATACAGCCAACAGTACATTGGTACAGAGAAAAAACAAAACAACAAAACAACCAACAACAACATCACATATCACACACTGACTATGTACACTATATACATAAAAGGGTTCAAAGTTTTTAGCCAGGAGGCATAGTAAGGCTGTTATTTATACATTTTATAAATTTGCATAGTTTTCTTAGCAGCGTTTGTTTAGTTGATGACATTAGTTTTGAAAATTGAACTGTATTGTGATTACGAATAAACTGTTTTGGAATAAATTGTCGTCTTTTATCTAATAAGGCAGTACATTCAAAAATATAATGATATTCATCCCCTAATTTTGAGCAGTTACACAAATTACAGTAACGCATTTCTCTGCCTAAATTTTGCCATCTTCCAGTTTCTATTGGTAAATAGTGGTTCGTTGTTCTATACTTACATAATGCAATTGCATCTTTAGTACTAAGGATATTAAAATATTTTTCAAATAAGAATTCTGTTTTGAAAATTCTATAGTTTAGAGCTTTCGGAGAGTTGTTCAATAACGAAAACCAATGCTGCACAAATTGGTCCAATAATCGCTGCTTTACAAGTGATTTTAAAAATTCAACACTGTGAAAACTTTCAGAATCCCATATTTGTGTAAATCCACATTCATTAAAGGTATTTTGAATGAATTTTAGCCATTTAAAATTTCCATTCCCATCATTTTTCAAGTCAAGCTTTCTGGATAGGATATATAAAATATTTGACAGTTTTGATTGTTTTCCAGTAATTAACCTTCCCCAAAAAGTGATGCATCTAACTTTTATATCTATATTTATTGGATATCTGCCTAACTCTCCATATACCATATAATTCGGTGTAGTAGATTTTAAATTTAGCAACGTTTTGCAGAATTTCAAGTGTATTCTTTCTAAAATTTCAATGTTTCCAAAGCCCCACACCTCACAACCGTAGAGTAATATTGGTTTTATTAACTTGTCAAATAACTCCAGTTGCAGTTTAACAGATAGTTTATACATTCTTCCTAGTTTAAGCACCTCGAACATTGCTCTAATAGCTTTATCTGCTTGATTCTTCTTAGTGGGATCAAAATTAAATGTTTTAGTAAAAACAGTGCCAAGATAGATAAAACTATTAACTAATTCAATTTCATCGTTGTTATAGTAAAAGGTGATATCAGGAGGGACTTTTCCCAAACCAAATACCATAGCTTTTGTTTTATTCACGTTAACTTTTAATTTCCAGTGTTCACAGTACTCTTGAAATGCATTTAGTTGAAATTGCAAGTCTACAGCAGATTCAGCCAGTAGGACAGTGTCGTCGGCATATAACAATATAAATAGCTTTAAATAAATGTCCATGTCATGTTCAATATCATGTTCTACACTTGTTAAACCATTTACATTTTGTGATATTAAGAAGTCTTCTAAATCGTTTAAGAACAATGAGAATAGAAAAGGGGAGAGATTTTCCCCTTGACGAACTCCTATTTCACAATTAAAATAATCGGAAACATGGTTATTATGAGCAATACATGATTTAATATTAGAGTACATATTAAAAATTACATTATACATTTTACCATTTATATTGTGCAATAGAAGTTTGTAATAAAGACCTTCTCGCCACACCTTATCAAAAGCTTTTTCAAAATCTATAAAAACACAGTACATCTTTTTCTTTTTTTGTTTAAGTATTTGGAAAAGTGTAAATATTGAAAAAATATTATCAAGCGTGGAGTAGCCTTGTCTAAATCCGCTCTGGTTTTCTTTGATAATTTGAAAGTCTTCCGAAAAATCGTTTAGCCTGGCGTTTAGGACTGCTGTAAAAAGCTTTCCTAAACAACTAACAATAGTGATTGGTCTATAGTTTTGGGGATCAGTAATGTTGCCTTTATTCTTATAGATCGGTTTTATAATTCCTCTCAGCCAGCTTTCAGGTAGTTTTCCTGTGTCGAATATCAAGTTAAATAAATGTTCGTAAATTTCAATAAAGCGTTCAGATGTAGATTTTATATATTCATTTATGATATTATCGTCGCCTGCCGCTTTATTGTTTTTAAGATTTTGGATACATCTCAAAATTTCTTCTGCAGTGATATGTCCATTTATGTGTTCGTTTGAATCACTAGGATTAACATTCACATAAACAGATTGTTGCTCATTTGTATCTAAAGCGTTTAAATTTTTGAAAAATTCAAATAAAATATTAATATCTACAGTTGGTTGCGATTTTTTCTTGTTCCTATTCAAAATTTTCCAGAAATCTTTTGGATTATTTTTGGAAGAAAGTTCTATTTCATTTGAAAGTGTGGCGCAAAAGTTTCTATATTTATCATCCATAACCTTTTTGTAGTATTTTTCTGCTTTTTTCATTAAATCTCGATTTTGAACTGTGTTATTTGTTTTAAAAAGACGTTTTTTTGTTCGATACTGCTGTCTAGCACTTTTGCATTCTCTATCAAACCATGGTTTTTCATTTGCGTTCTTAATTTTTAAGTGATTACTAATATTTGGTTTATAAGTGCCAAATGTTTGGCTGGCAGATTTTAGGAAGACTGTTCCTATTTCATTTAAAAGTAGGTCTATATCATCGTTTTGTACATTTTCAATATTATCTATATAGTTTAACAGTTTGTGTTTAATGGCATTCAAATTATCGTCATTAATCGCATTTTGAAATTCTTGACTTTTTGCTGTATTCCACGGTCGAGGTTTTTCCTCCTTATCATTACAATTATCAACAGATTGTGTAATTTGTGTAAAGTCGACAGAAAATACTAAAAGGATTGGTGCGTGTACATCAGAAAAAAGCTTACTTGTCTCGAGTATGCTGAAGTCTAAAAGTAAGTACAAAAGGAACGGGCTACATATACAGTAATCAACCACACTTACATTTTTGCAAGTAAATTTACCAATATTTTTGTCATCACCGACTCGCCCGTTTACAATAAACATACTATTCCCTTTGCAAAAATTTAAAAGTAAATTGCCAAATCTGTTCTTAACTTTATCCATGTTTTTTCTTTCAATCGGTATATTAAGGCTTGTAAGTATAGCAGTATGATTATCAACATATTCAACAAAGTCGTTATTACCATGTTTATTATCTTCTAGTTCAACAAAATCATTCTCTTCTGATGTTCGAGAATTAAAATCTCCAATCAGACAAATATACTTTGATTTTTGTGAAAAGGTCAAAAATTCCTGTTCGATTTCACTAAATGCATCATCAGATGAATATCTAGTATGTTCAGGAGGTATGTACACGACACCAAAGAATACAACTTGATCAGTTTTGAAAAGCTGCTCGTTACATTTAAACCATAAAATATATTTACTATTTGTTTCTACAACCTCTATGTAATCTTTTAAACAATCTTTGTATCCAACTACAATGCCACCCGATCTCTTAGTCGAAATTCTTTTTCGATTTTTCATTTTAAAAGTGTACCCAGGTAGTTCAATTATATCTAGATCATCTGTCTTAGTTTCCATAAAACAGACTATCTCGTGACGGTTAACAAGTTCTTTAAATTCTGGATATTGCATTCTTGTTTTAAGACCACAACAATTAATACACAATAATTGTACTTTCTTTATCACAGATTGGTTTACAAAATGGAAATAATTCGAATTTTGAAACACTTCTGAATTAATTGATTGGAGGATGTCAGCGACATTGTAATTAGAAACATAAAAATTAACATAAAACTCAAAATAATTCTCTTCCCATTTTACGCACTCTTCATAGTCAGAAGATAAACCATTATACAATGACATATTAGTTTTACTAATTACAGACTCAGCTGAGTCGCTATTTGAGTAAACATTTATGTTACATATATTTGTGGCTTTATCAATGGTCAGTTTTACTTCGTTGTTGTCCGTCTGTTCGTTTGGGGCTATAATATTTAACAAAGTTTTTAATAACTCACAGTAAACCCTTAGAGGTTCTTCAGAGTAATAATTAATATGCTTGTAATTTGAAATTTGTTCTTCATACCACACATCAAATTCTATAGCTAAGAAGTGACTGCTGACAATACCACATATACATGAACATGACAAACAATCATTACAAACTTCAGACTCAAAATCAAACCCATCATTACATACTTCAAACTCATCACCAAACACAGTTTCAGGTTTTTGCGAATTAAAACAGTTATAACAAACATCATTTTTTATTTCTATACAATGCCCGCCATGGCAATTCTAGTAAGGACTCGATGCTTTCGGTGGAGAGGAGTCCGATTGTCTCGGTCTCTTGTAAGGCCTTTCGGTTTCTTTCGGAGTTTTTAGAATGCGATCTCTATAGCTCTATAAAATGTACTACCAAGTACATGGATTATAACTTATTACATGACATCGTACAATAATACATATGTATAATGATTGAATTGACTGACCGAAGTAAAGAATATTTTAGTTGAAAAGTGTAAATATAACAGTGTAGTTAAATTAAGTTGACATACTAATATTATTTAAGTTCTGTACAGGTTTTACGATATAATATAGTTTGGGTATGTTTACGCCTAATAAACAGCGAAGCGGATTATGAATGGTGTAAACAGACCCAAACCATATTATATCGTATAACCTGTTCAGAAATTTGAAATATTCCTTATAATTTAATTTTAACTTTTGAATTTTAGCAATTTGTATGGTAAAAGATGACTTCATGGAACTATTTGAATTTTAACGGCGTAAGAATAGGTCATAGGTCACGCAAGTTATATCTTATAATATGGGTTGCTCGATTTTAATTAACCAATCAGATTTCAGCTTAAATAGCAAATTTAATTATACATGTATGACAGTTAAGTGACTACTCAAGATAAATTATTAACAATAAAAATGTAAAAAACGTAAGGCCTTATCGCTCATATTCCATTATGAAGACTTGTCAAAAACCTGCTTTGGCGTCGAATTTTTCAGCTATCTGCCGTAGAATTAGCTCTTAAACTCTCATCTGCATTTGTAATCTATATCGGCTAGAAATCAAATGTGTATGTCGTTTTTGGTTTGAAACTTACATGATCTTATACATGTTTCGAATGTAAGAGTTTTTTTGGGGTTTTATGTAAAATAGTAGCTCCATTGTACGATAGTTTGGTTGTATAGGTTTAGAATAATGCCGCTAATCTTTATGGTTATGAATACTGTACAAACATGGTATGATATAAAAACATTCATTTTTAGTTGTTCCACCCACTAGATGTCAAACATCTACCTACTTATCAATTAAAATGAAATTGTGTGAAAAAATTCCAGGAGTAAGAATATAAAGTATTACTATTTTATTGTACTAGATAACGTCTTACTTTGATAAATGCTATGACCTCATGACAAGTATTAAAGACGAATGTTTTAACAGTTTGACGTATGTGACCACAGGATATTTTATAATATAAGTACTAGAAAGATATGCTCATGCATGCGTTGAATTGGTACAAGAAGGCGATTATATTATTATTTGATTACAGGATTGACATCCACGTGTTTTTTTATTTAGTAATAAAATATGATTGCAGTGATTATACGTACGTTTAGGTGAAGATGTCTGAATTATTATAATTATTTTCTTACACTAAAAGTGTATAGCTGTTAGTCTTTTTTATTTCACTGATTGTTTTATAGATGACAACTTGTTCAAAAAATAAACGACTTTTCTTCTAATTAACTCTATACAAAACTTTATTAATTGATTAATTAATTCATATATAAGAGTTATTATAAATATGTCTAAACAAGGGATCTTTATATACATAATGAATTTTCGTAAACATACATGCATAGTGATGTCATCCAAATATTATTAGTTAAAAAGACGTCACAAATCTTAAAATACATGACGAATCAGTAGAATCGATTCTTGTCACACACAATACTACTATGCGACAGATGTGATACACAATCATTCTAAGATAATATAGTCATGGAATGTCAATTACACGCTGTTATTTAGGGTAACTAGGAAAATGAACGATTTTTTTTTAAGTATTGTACATGCAATGAATAAATTGCATATTAAAAATACATAACCATCAAATCATGGGTGTGAAAAATATTTGTTGTGAGTATTTGTCCCCGGGCTAGTGAAACGGTTATTTGTAACGGTCGGGTATTCGTTACTAACATCCTATGAAAAATGCGATTATGATCAGAAGTCACATGAATATCTACATCGCATGACCTGTTTTGCATTGACGTCAATGATCGGGATTTTTGTATGTCGTCTTTTTGTACATGGTTATGAAATTAAGAATTAAAATGTATATTTGAGAACGAAAACTTCCTCTGCTAATTTTAAAAACTGGATGCCGCAATATTTCGTAGTAAAAATGTTATCTTATGTCACCGTTTACATGTCACTAAATGATGTATGATTTGATGTAATATCATATTTAAAACATAATTTTACGTGTGGCTCGGTAATGTTCTGTATTAAAATTGCTTAATTTTAAAATTTTCATTATACTTATTTTGGATAACAGATATACTACATGTAAATCATTCGTAATAATATTAATAAACCGGGATATCTTTATTATTGGACTGTTGGAAAGAACAAAAGTACAAAAAGGAAGTCTTTGATACCACACCTCAAATTTGAAAAAAAAAGTTAATCCTGTTTCTGTTTTGTCACTTAAGCGACTAGTATAATATACGTCTTTCTAAGTATTCGTTACATGTTAGCTAAAATAAAACTAGTCATCTAAACGTCAACTAGGAGATTTATAGACGTCCGATTCCATTATTATATATAGTGTATTGTGATCTCATTGACCAATCTATTTTATGACTAGTCTGTACTGCTTTCAAAGACCAATTGATTTTATTACTATTACTGAATGTAATTTTAGTAACCGATTAAGGCTTTCCACTTTCTGAGTTGAAAGCCCTACTGTTATTAGTCTCTCTCTTATTATTCCCTTCTTCAGCCAAGGGTTTTGTGTAGCCTTAATTTTGTTTTGCAACGAATCATCAAAGACATTTTGTAACATGGATGTATAATACATCACGCCTGCACACCGAGAAACCTTTTTTTACGAGTTAAGTTGTGTGCTGAAAAACTAATGAACATTGTTTTAACGAAGTCAATGATGAATCATGACACTCTTATATCCCCAAATCGAAAAAACTATTTGCTTATGAAGCACTTTAGGAAAAAAAATCAAATTAGCAAAAATGACCTGTTATGGAATATTATTAAAATTATAGGAGTATGTCCCCTTAACATATAAAAAAGTTAATAATGTACCTTAGTATAGGATTAAACACTGGGTTTTAGTAAATTATCAATGTGTAAACTCTGGCGACTCACTCACAAACTAAATAAAGTCCAAAGGACTTTATGTCAAGTTTGTGAGGGAGTCGTCGCAGTTTACACATTGATAATTTCCTAAAACCCAGTGTTTAGGACTTTATTTAGTTTGTGAGTGAGTCGCCAGAGTTTACACATTGATAATTTCCCTAAACCCAGTGTTTAAGCCTTATAATTCTGTGAAATAATCGTTGCGATTTTAAAAACAGCAGAAACAGTTACAGAAACCCATCTAGACCTCAAAACGTACCTAGGCCGGAAAGCGTAGGGGTATGCAAAACATAGTAACAAAGGAATCGCGGTTCTGTAGATATTTATAGAAAAAAACTAAAGGAAGCACTAAATTGTATTTATATTATATTTTATTTGAAATCTCAATCGATTTAATTGAAATCATTGGGGCAGAGAAAATATTGTCCTCTCTCCCTGACGATGCGCTAGGAGGACGCCATCTTGTTTACATTGGATATTGAAAGTAGTCCGCTCAGAGGAAATATCGATATATAAATTATCTGAGGAGACGCCATTTAATTGTTTTTATCCAATCAAAGCACTTAATATAAATAAATTACAGCTTGTATAGAATTATTAACTTATAAACCAAATCAGATATAGACTAGAGTTTTTTTAAACAATTTATCATCATAAACCTTAAAAAAGGCCATTAAGTAAAAGTCACACATTCATATTTTTGAGATTTTATTGCGGGCATATACCTCCCCCTTGACCATCAGAGATGCAAAACTAAAACTTGGGCTGATTTCTTGTATTTTATTGGACATTTGCAAAAGTTATCCTTCTGGGGTCAATATCTCATTAACTCCATGATGGCTAACAATGTAGGACCTCGTAGACTTAGTAGTATCGATATCTCAATAACTATGACAAATGCTGGTAGTGACATATGGTCTATTTTCTATATATGAAGTGGTTTATCATATGATAAATTCTTATGCTATTATCAGTAATATATTGATAGATCAATTAAAATATATTTTATTTAATTTATTTAATTATATAAAAAATGGTAAAATTGAAACTGACCTATTTTGTAAACCTTCGGACAAGCACCTTTATTTACATGTAAAATCTGATCACCCGAATTCGGTCAAACGAGCCATACCTTATGGCATTGGGATGAGAGTTAGGAGAATATGCTCAGAAAATAAAAATTATCATCAAAGAAAATACCAAATGAAAAAAATGTTTACAGAAGCGAGGTTTCCAGAAAAAAGATTTAGACCATGAATTTAGAAAAATTGACACTTTGGACAGAGAAAATCTATTAAAATATAAAACAGATAAAAACAAAAATTTAGACAGAGTACCGTTATCAATTACTTACAATGAAGAACTTCCGAACATCCACAACATATTACGTAACAGGCTTAAAACTTTATATAGATCTAAAGAGATGCAGAAAGTGTTTCCGGAACCACTAATAGTGGCATTTAGACGAGGGACAAATATTCAAGATAAACTGGTTCACGCTAAACACAATAATAAATTTTTTAAACGGGAAAATGAAACGGGACCATGTGATAAAAATTGTGCAATTTGTAATAGAATGCTAAATCTTACGAAATTTACAGCTAATAATGGTGTATCATACAATGTTGACGGTAAAATAAATTGTAGGACAGCAAATTAAATATATGGCATTTATTGTGAACAGTGTAGACAAATTGTGTATGTTGGTGAAACTGGGAATACAGTGTATGAGCGCATGCAAAATCACCTATCGTGTATTCGAAATAAAAAACAAGACGTTGTAGCAATACATTTCAATCAACAGGACCATAATATCAATGACTTTAAAATAATTGGAATTGAGAAAATTAACAAATCATGGATATATCGTAAAGAAAAAGAAAAATTTTGGATGAAGAAAATTGGAACTTTGAATGAACAAGGACTGAACAAAAAAGGATAACACTGTTTAAAAATATACTACATTATATGTAAAGCTATATTGACATTGTATTACCCATTAAGAAGCCATTGTATTGTAACGTTCGTTTTGTATCCCCCCCATTTCTACTCTTTATATTACTGCCAAATTTCACTGTTACTTTACTTTACCCGTTTATGATGTCATTGTATTATAACGTTGTTGTTGTTGTTATTGACTTCACATATACATATTCTTGTCATTTGTATATATGCCTTGAATAAAGACGGCAGTGGTCGTCGAAACGTCGGCAAAATATGGAGTTTTTAGCTCACCTGACCCGAAGGGTCATGTGAGCTATTGCCATCACTTGGCGTCCGTCGTCGTCCGTCGTCGTCGTCGTCGTCGTCGTCGTCGTCGTTAACTTTTCTTTAAAAAATCTTCTCCTCAAAAACCACTGAAGGGATTGCTTTGAAACTTTGCATACATCATCAGTAAAATGCCCTCTACCAAGTTTGCCCAAATCATGGCCTCAGACCAACCAACATGGCCGCCATGGCTAAAAATAGAACAGAGGGGTCAAAATACAGTTTTTTGCTTATAGTTCAAAAAGTATAACAGATACAGGAAAACCGAAGAGACCTTCCTTCTTCAGCATCTAAAGCTCTACAAAACACTCTATTGGGTCAAAGTTGTATGATGACTCCTTGTAGGAGTTATTGCCCTTTAAGTGTCAAAATTGATGATTTTTGCCATTTTTGCCTCAAAATCTTGAAAATTATTAGAACTAGAGAAAAAGTAAGCATTGCTTAATTGTTCTGCGCTATGAGGGCTACAAAAATGACTTAAGGGTCAAGATTGTCTGATTAACCGTTTAAGAGTTATTCCCCTTGAACTGTTTTTTTTAATCGGTTTTAATTGATTTTTTAAAATCTTCTCCTCTGAAACAACTGAAAGTACTGCTTTGAAACTTTGTACACATCATCTGTCAAATGTCCTCAACCAAGTTTGCACCAACCATGACTGCAGATTAGCCAACATGGCCACCATGGCTAAAAATAGGATGGGGGGGGGCGGTAAAATAAAGTTTTTGGCTTATATTTAAAAAAGTGTAACAGATACAGGAAAACCGAAGAGACATGCCTTCATCTGCATCAAAAGCTCTAAGAAACACTCCATTGGGTTGAAGTTGTATGATGACTCCTTATAGGAGTTATTGCCCTTTAATTGTCGAAATTGATGATTTTTGCCATTTTTGCCTCAAAATCTTGAAAATTATTAGAACTAGAGAAAAAGTTAGCATTGCTTAATTGTTCTGCTCTATGAGGGCTACAAAAATGACTTAGGGTCAAGATTGTCTGATGGACCGTTTAGGAATTATTCTCCTTGAACATTTTTTTAATCAATTTTACTTGATTTTAAAAAATCTTCTCCTCTTAAACCAATGAAAGGACTGCTTTGAAAAATTGCACACATCATCTTTAGGATGTCCTCTACCAAAATTGTGCAAATCATGACACCTGACTACCTACATAGCTACGTTGGATTAAAATAGAAAAAAATGAAAAAAGGGGGGGGGGGGGGGTCGAGAGAGTTTTCGACTGATAGTTAAAAAAGTATAACAGGTACAGCAAATTTGAAGTGAACCTCCCTTCTCCCTCTAATCATCAAAAGATCCTCCTTATAAGAGTTATTTCCCTTAAAAGGTCAAAATTAATGATTTTTGCAGAAGTGTTGGGCAATTCCTTATAGCAAAGAAAAGCTGGATAAAAAAGGGTTGTTTGGTTTCAGGTTCAGGTGAGCGATACAGGCTCCTGGGAGCCTCTAGTTTTTTATTTAATTTCTGTATATAAGATAGTTTGTTGCTGTTATAGACGGAATAATTGTTTGAAACTCCAAGTAAAGGTTAACTACACATTCCTTTTAATAGCTCACTTGACCCGAAGGGTCAGGTGAGCTATTGCCATCACTTTGCGTCCGTCGTCGTCCGTCGTTGTCGTCGTCGTTAACTTTTCTTCAAAAATCTTCTCCTCCAAAACCACTGAAGGGATTGCTTTGAAACTTTGCACACATCATTAGTAAAATGTCCTCTACCAAGTTTGCACAAATCATGGCCCCAGACCAACCAATATGGCCGCCATGGCTAAAAATAGAACAGGGGGGGGGGGGGTCAAAATACAGTTTTTGCTTATAGTTAAAAAAGTATAACAGATACAGGAAAACCGAAGAGACCTTCCTTCTTCAGCATCTAAAGCTCTACAAAACTGAAAACACCCCATTGGGTCAAAGTTGTATGATGACTCCTTGTAGGAGTTATTGCCCTTTAATTGTCAAAATTGATGAATTTTGCCATTTTTGCCTCAAAATCTTGAAAATGATTGAAACTAGAGAAACAGTTAGCATTGCTTAATTGTTCTGCTCTATGAGGGCTACAAAAATGACTTTGGTTAAAGATTGTCTGATTAACCGTTTAAGAGTTATTCCCTTGAACTGATTTTTTAATCGGTTTTAATTGATTTTTTAAAATCTTCTCCTCTGAAACCACTGAAAGTACTGCTTTGAAACTGTGTATACATCATCCGTCAAATGTCCTCAACCAAATTTGCACCAACCATGGCTGCAGATTAACCAACATGGCCACCATGGCTAAAAATAGGACGGAAAAAAAGGGGGGGTAAAATACAGTTTTTGGCTTATATTTAAAAAAGTGTAACAGATACAGGAAAACCGAAAAGACACGCCTTCATCTGCATCAAAAGCTCTACGAAACACTCCATTGGGTTGAAGTTGTATGATGACTCCTTATAGGAGTTATTGCCCTTTAGTTGTCGAAATTGATTATTTTTGACATTTTTGCCTCAAAATCTTGAAAATTAATAGAACTAGAGAAAAAGTTAGCATTGCTTAATTGTTCTGCTCTATGAGGGCTACAAAAATGACTTAAGAATCAATATTGTCTGATGAACTGTTTTGGATTGATTGATTGATTGATTAATGGTGTTTAACGCCCGAGCAGCAATATTTCAGCTATATTCAGGCGATGAACATGAAATGGATGATAAAATGAAAATGAAATGATGATGAATGAAAATGGGATGGGACACAAGGAAAAATAGGGATAACGGATTTTAGATTGCCACTGTCAAATGGGAGGATGGATAGGGTAGGGCAATTTAGCCTCCTGTAGCGGGATCGAAATCCCTACTCATAGCGAATACTACAGCAGCGTTCTTTAACGTGCAAGGAACGTGGCATTTTTCCCAACACGGTGCACTAATATGGTTTGCGGTAAGGTTTTCCGTATTATGGCCCGACAACCCCAGCTTGCCAGGGGTACCCCATTCAACCACCTGGGGCGCACATCCCAGTCGGTCTTTAGGCAAACCGACCTGACACGCCGGTCAGGGAACTGGGCGCTATTTAGTCGCCTTTTACGACAAGCTAGCGCGACTGCGGTCTATTCTTTTAGCCACCCGGATCCCGCACGGGGCTGAACTGTTTTGGAATTATTCACCTTGATCATTTTTTTAAATCAATTTTACTTGATTTTAAAAAATCTTCTCCTCTTTTACCAATGAAAGGACTGCTTTGAAACATTGCACACATCATCTTTAGGACGTCCTCTACCAAAATTGTGCAAATCATGACACCTGACTACCTACATTGCTACGTTGGCTTAAAATAGAAAAAATGAAAAGGGGGGGGGGGGGGTCGAGAGAGTTTTCGACTGATAGTTAAAAAAGTATAACAGGTACAGCACATTTGAAGTGAACCTCCCTTCTCCCCCTAAGCATCAAAAGCTCCCTTAAAAGGTCAAGATTAATGATTTTTGCAGAAGTGTTGGGCAATTCCTTATAGCAAAGAAAAGCTGGATAAAAAAGGGTTGTTTGGTTTCAGGTTCAGGTAAGCGATACAGGCCTCTAGTTTTCCGGTGGAATACGTGTCCACATACAATCGCAATCTGCATGTTTCTAATATGAATAGAACATTTAATAGTTTGGTCATAGACGGTTTAAGTGCTTATTATATTGCTACCAATTGACTTACAAAGAAGACGAGTTCACACGCGGAGACTGTTCGCGATAAAATTGCTCTATTTACGCCATGTCCAGTAACTAGATCATTGTAATTGTCAGTGATAGACTTGAAACATTACGTGTACTAATTATGCTTATGTAGTCACTTTCGAGCGTTATAGTGTTTAAGTGTAACTAATTATCTAGGATGAATTATTGTATTTATTACGTTGGACAGCTAGAAAAAAGACAAGTTTTAAAAGATCAACGTTGTTCCAACTCCAGTCACTCTTGTACGTTTCATATAATTGTGTATATGTTGAAAACATAACCTACTAATCTATAGAATTATGTTAATCTACGATTATATGAAAAAACCAACCTAATTAAAATTTAATCTTTCACTTGCTCCGTCTTTTTGCTATGGTCGCTGCGTGTAGATCGATCTAACAACGTAGCGACCATAGTAAAAAAGTTGGAGCAAGTGGAAGATTTAATTTTTAATTAGATTGAGGATAAAATACACGCTCAAGAGCAAATTTCTCATTTTTTTAATATACAAAATCCTCATTTAACGTCATAAAGAATTTAATCATTGGATAAACATATTACTGACTAGTGGTGTATAATACCCAACCATTTTCACCAACACACCAACTCGCGCAAGGTAGTAATGGAAGTAGGATGTTTGACATGCCTAAAACCTGGTTTAACCCACCATTTCTTTTTAAATGCATGTACCATGAGTATTTAGTTATTGTGTTATTATTTTTGTTATCGTCAAAATATAGAAGCTACGAACGAATTTCACGTTTTCGGAAAAGTGAAGCAGTTTCTATATACCAGACAGTTTCTATATACCAGACAGTTTCTATATACCAGACAGTTTTCTATATACCAGACAGTTTCTATATGCTATATACCAGACAGTTTCTATATACCAGACAGTTTCTATATACCAGACAGTTTTCTTGTGTTTATTTGTTTTCTCTTTCGTTTAAGAAAAGAATATAATTTTAAAGTCTGTTATCAAAAACCTCCTTATATCAATTTCATAAGAGAGTCAAAGTTTCCTGCGGGTCATCAAAATTGAAATCTTTATTAAACCTTTGCGGTTATATTTATATATTTTTTTGTTTGTTTCATCTAATAAAAAAACAATTTTTTTTCTATTTTAGTTATTACGAAATCAGTTATGCATACACTTACATTTCAATGACGATTAGGACAGATAGCGCTTATCATGCATGACATTACATTAATTATTTGACGTACTTGTCAAGTCCAGTTAGTGATCACTCCTAGCCTTACATTAAAGTCCAGTAAGTGACCACTACTATCCTTGGTTAAAGTCCACTATGTGACCTTCTCTTCCTAATATTAACTTGATTTTGTTTCAGGTTTTATAACAGACGATTTGGTTTCGACGGAAAGCGATGGAAATCAGCAAAAGTATCTAGGAATATGCCAACTTCCTGGGAAAAACAGACTTGTAATTTTGTTGTTCATGTTATATTCTGAGCAAATTATTTCTCGTCTAGGGACTGTTCAACATTAATTGGGGAATGGGAAAGGTGTATTTCAAATTACATGTATCATGTCCTAAAAAAGACCCATTTGTCCCATCTCCTAAAAGTACAAAAAAGTTGCTGACCTACATCTGATGTGGTATTAAAAAAGCACTTTGTTGCGTGATACATATACTAAATATATCCAACGTATATATGCTCTATTTTTTGCTTCATGTCTTGAAACTACCCACCTAAAGGCATGTTTTGCTCCTTTATTTACATATATACAAATGTCACGTTCTATGATTTTTGTCCTGTTTTAGTTTAAAAGATGAGGGTGTTCTTATTTGTCACCCACTTAGTGAAAATCAGCCAGAAATTCCAGCATAGTTAAATGCTCGAAACTTAAAGTGAGGGCACAAGAAGGATGAGAGACGTACATGTGATGACAGTAATTTGCATGACAATGTTCTGAAACATGTCAGTTTCCAATCCTAATCGACCAGTCATCCTAACAAATTTTGATGCCTATAGTTATTCTGATTACTGCACTCTCTCTAACATACTTCACCACAGTAGTCCTTGAAGTATATAATTTCAGACATAACCTAACAAGTGACAGAGACATTTTCATGTGTCGACACTGTTTTATAGGTATAAAACAATATAAAATACGGTCCTTTTTAAAAAACTTTGAAAAAATATTTCTTGAAGATATAATTTGGATGCTAAAAGCTCTTTTGGAGATTACTGACATCATGCTTTACTTTTTAGCACCGCCGACTAGACATCATAGTTGTGCCATATGATGAATACGCATGCGCCCTGGTTTATTTTACTGGATCAGCACATTTTAACAGGTCACTACGTCATCTTGCTAAGAAGTGTGGAATGTCACTGTCAAATCACGCCTTACGGAAAGGTGTGGTCCGAAAGGTAATAATCTACAATCGACGCAAACAAGTTACTCTCATGTTCCATGCAGTCATATGTCGATAGTCAAGGTCTATGGTCAACTTCCGTCATTTTAGCTCTATATCTAAAAAACAATAAAAGATAGATGCAGAAATAAATTCTAACCAAGACCCTCATTAAGTGTATGGTATGAAACTGTTAGATGAACCGTTTTCGAGTTATTACTATTGACTCGTTTGGCTTTTAACTTAAAAACGGTTAGGGATAACATTGTAAACATATAGGGTTAACTTGTTCACTAAGTCAAGAACTTGGTTAAATGAAAACTTCAAGATGGCCACCATAGCTAAATGTATTTATTGAAGTACTATTGTACGGTTAAGAGTTAAAATAGTAGACATGCATACTTAAATGGATCACACCATGACGTCATCTAGTCGTATTTTCTATATCTATTTCAAGGAACTGTCCATATAAACCAGCTATGTATGAGTTGAATTTGCACATTATGATTTTCTGACGGGAACATTGATTGAACAGCTGTTATTTATTATCTGTTCCGTGTATTTTTCAAATATTTCTTGTGAACAGAACTAGTCGTCTACGATTGAGAGCTAGCAAGTCCAAAATACTATAAAAATGCATATATATTTTTACTGTTACGAATTTTAGAGTGTTCATAATCTGAATATACAAGACTTGTTATTCATTGTAAAATACATTAACTATTCCAGTCCTTTTTCTACAAATGTAATTAAAATTTATAATTTTATTGGTCACTTAAAAATTACAAAGTTTCCAAATAGTTATTGTATATAAAAAGTTTTATATAAGATTAAAATGAATACCATACTACTGAGATGTAATCCATTTAGAATTTTGTAGGAACTGATCGCGCTTGACGTTGCATAGATTATGTGTGGACACATTTTTATTTATATAGCCATAAAAGCAAAATTAAGAATTTTATAATAATTTCTCAGGTGATGCTTTAATGATATGTTGTGAAAAGCCAAATGAAAAATAATGTTTTTGAACCCGGATGAGGTAAAAAATCTGACAAACGCCAGAACCAGATGTTTTACCAAATTGTGTTTTATATTGCAGTATAAGGCTGTTACAGCTGGAGCAGAAGTATTTACTACTGGTAGAACTTACTGACATACATATGTCCAGTACTGCTACTTTGTTTCATCTTTCGAATTTTCAGTCCAATACTTTTGATGTGTGTGATCCTTTATCTGGCCTGGGCGCCATAAAACCTTTCTGAGTAAAAAATTTTTGCTCAGCATGAGAATTTACTCAACTACCATGACAACAAGGGAAAAGGATAGATTTGATTGGATGAAATTGAGAATAAAAAAGTTCTCAGCAAAGAAAATGTTTATGGCGCTGGGCCCAGGAAGGAAAGCATCAGGTGCTTGCTAAGGGCTCTGTAGCTCCCTCCACAAACAAAGCCTTTACCATCATGTCATCATGGAACATCATTGTCGCTGACACACATTTTCTTGAATTTATTCTTTTTATGTAACACAATAGTATTTATTGGTAAAGCGTGTCCCCATTTTGACCGGAATGAATATACATGTACTGCTGTTTTATATTATTTAGGGAGCAGAGAAGATTTATGAAGGAACAGTAGTACATACACCAACGGAGGAATCGGTAATGTCCCTCTTGGGCGTGCCTTATAGACCACCTAACGAAAGGGATCACTAAACAACGATGAAATAGAATTCTGTAAAAAAAGATATTTAAATTATATTTTTGATAAGATTTTTACATGTTTTTATTGTTTTTGCTGTTGTTACTTAAGGTTTCATATCAATAAAATATTTTTAATTTGTTGAATGAAACTGGTAGAAAATTGAATATACCACAATTTGTACTCATAAACTTATAGAGAGCACTGTACGTTTTGGAATGGATACATATTTTTTTAATTAAAACTTCTTAAAACTCTAGCATGAATTAATAAAAATGAATTGTCTGAACAAAGGGAAGTAATTTATGTTGTAATAAATAAATTAGTGTGATTATACATTTACTTGATGTTATGTATTAGTATTTATTTACTTTTAATTTTCCAATAAAGTGTTCTATAAAAACCTTTGTCTTATCGGCAAGCTCGATGCGTCTTGTAGTTTTGTTTGATGCCAAATGAATTCTTTAATTTGCTTTAGTTGTGCCTGGCCTTTGTTATCGTGTTGCTTATTAATGGCTACATGAAATAAATATTCAAGTTTTTATTACTTATTGCAGTCTTTAAATAAACAATACCTATACTGCACAGTTATTTATAAAAAAAATTATTATTTATAGGTGTTCATATGCACTTTAAAATAAAATTATAATGTTTTATGGGTATATATGATGGAGATTCATAAATCTACTCATCCATCAAGTTCCGCGTTTGTCGAGAACAAAACGAGATTTATATATCCTTCCCCCCCCCCCCATTAAATTTTTCGGGTTTTAATATACATGTATTGATATATCAAAACTGTAATATGTTCAGTGAAGTATCGGGAGGCCTCTGTGGCCGAAAGGTTATGGTAGTTAATTAGTTAGGTACTATAGATCTCCTGTCTGTCGACAAAGTCAAGTTAAAATCACATTTAAACAAACAAATAAACAATCAGCACCGCTTTTTAATTTCTTACTAGTATTCGGGTCTAAAGACATGACAAATGAGTATATCATTCGCATCTAGCTTTTAAAAACGTGTATTCAGATTTTATGTTTCAAACCTTTGGTCGGTAGTGATATTAGTTGAACGTTAAATGTAACGTGCTAGTAATTTGCTTCGTGGTGTGTATTTCCTTTTTATAGTAAACTTGGCATATTTTGCATCTCACATTTGTTGTAATATTTTATCTTAAGGCTATTGACAGTTTAAAAATAGCTGCTAGGGTAGATGCTATAGTTCTGAATAGTCCTTTAATATCTTGTTTTGCTACATTGTTCGGACCAGAGGCCTTCCATGGATCAAGTGACAGTAGTAACTTGCTCGGTTGTTATCTTGATAGGTTTGATGTTTTGCTTTGCTGCCTTATAAGTTTTGAGGGAATTCTTCTGGTTTGTCTTGCGTGAAAAACTGATTGATACTGCTGAAACATTAAATTTGTCTTTCCTTTACCGTCCCTGATAGTTTTGCTTCCTGAATTATTCCATATGAGTCTTGTTTCTTAAAATTCATTTCTTCAAAGTGTTTGATGTTATTCTTGATAAGGCCTTTGTAATATGTTGATATTAATGTTGTCTCGTTTAACTCTTCTCCATTATCAATGGCATTCTCATTAAAACATTAGAAGTTCCCATTGCTTTACCATTTAGTTTTTTTAATTGTACATATATATACGCTTTATCCACGTATTTCATTTAAAGGCAGTTTTGTATTGTAAGATGTTGCTATGTTATGTCTAGGCACTTAACATCAGAGCCAATAAAGATGATTTTGTTCGTTTTTGTTTGCCTTATCCACAAATATTTTGTTTTTATATGTTATTTTTTACGGTTTACTTTATGTAAAAAAAACCAAACTCGATTTGAACTTTTGACTTTTATTTGACATATCAAAACCTTAAAATATAATTTTGAAAACGCAAGTCGATTTTTGGTTTTTGATTATTAAACGTTACGCAGACCATTACTATACAAGCAGTCACATCCCAAAAATATACATATTGTCATTACGTTTGTCGTAGAGTCCAGTATAAGTTGTAAAACGTACACATCATTCCCCGTAGTTGCTCTAATGCTGCTTTAGAAGAACGGGAAGTTGACAATTGGAAATTTGAAGTCATTACGTTTGTTGTATAGAGTCCAGTTTGTATTTGTCCCCGTGTCCATTTCTACAAGTAGTTTTTTAATTTCAAGCTTCCAGCAAATATTCACAGAATTTGGCATTGTCATGTGAATCATCAATAAAGCGGAATGTGAAATTTAAGGTATGGTTAAAATTATTCATAAAGTCTGGTTTTAGGCTGCATATTGGGGATTGTTGTTTAGAGAATCAACAAATAAAAGGCCTTAATGCTGTTACGTTGGGGCTTTTGAATATTTTAGTATCAAGATTTTATTTATACCACTCTTGGAATAGCCAGTGTCACTATTTATGGAGCCCGTTTTTATAGCTAATATAATAGTGGCCGCTCGTACTTTTAGTAGAGGTTGGTTGGTATACTTAGGCGATCCTGCCATAAAACGCTGTATGGAATTTTGGTATCCAATGTGTCATCAGGATTTTGAACTCGCTGCTAATTCATTTATTAAACGCTATATATATTTCGTGCAGATAAAAATAATGGAGCTTTGTCTGACGGAACAGAAACGTATTTGTCATAAGTATCGGACATTGTTGTAGCAGCATCCAGATTTCTGGCGACTAGTGATGCTTTTTGTTCTCATCTACCGTCTAAAGCGACTGGTTCTTAGGGACTGATCATTTAACTTGCAGGGGGGACTTTGGTTTTTTCCTTAAAAAATATTTTTGAAAATGATTTTTGATGAAAAAAATATTTTGGAAGCAGATGGTAAGAAAAAAAATATTTTGAAGAAGGATTTCTGCTATATAAAATAATGCTTGTAATGAAAAAAAATATTCTGTCACGACGCCTTCAAAAAATAAATATTTTTTCCGCACTCTGCACGGAAAAATTTTTTCTGACCAAAACAAAAAACCAAGGCCCCACCCCTTCAAGTTAAATGGTCTGTCCCTTATTTTAATCAATGACATGAACTCGGAAAGCCAGACAGCAGACGATAGTGGACAGTAGTTGTTTTAAATAGTTTTTTTTCTGATTAAGGCCACTTACAACACAGGGAACTAGGTAAGCGAAAAAAAAAGAATTATAATTGGGCAATTTGAGCCTCAATTGTTTGTTCAAGGAGAAAAATGTATTCCGAGTGGGGAAGGAAATCATTAATTATCAACTATTCGTCTGTTTTCGCGCCGCTTGGTGCATAGACAAAAATTGACGGAATCGGCGTATTGTGTTTTATGGTTTCCATGTCAAAATTTAGCTGTATGCAGTAATATAAAACACTCTGATCAAGAAATAGCTGTTATGTAATTGTTACTTTTTAACGCACAACAAACGATATTTGAGGGATAAAATTTCGCAACATATTAGGTGTGACCGAGTGGTCTGAGTAGTTAGCTTTCGATTTTTGATCTGTGGGTCTACTCTGAGATTGTGAAGTTGAGACTCACCAGCAACATAGGGGCGATAATAATACAGTTAAAAATTGCAAAATTGGTGTCAGCCTTTAAATAAACAAAGCAATTACGCCATGTTTTGAATGTCTTCTATAGTTCAGAACGCGAGAATATTCGCAAACGCCAAGTGATAACACGCTCATGATTTAAATAACTGCCGTGAATAGAAAAGTTGTATATTTTTAAACAAAATAATTTTATAACCGAATACATTAAGTAACAATAAAAACGAGAGCATAATCACCATGCCATAATAATATACATTGTGTAATTATAGACAACAGTTTTGTCATAAGGGATCCAGCAATAAGTCTGTATGTTGGGTTATAATTTAAGCTATCCTGAAAGCATAAAAGTAAATGTTATTGCATTTCAGTGGTTTACATTTGTGCACTAATTTCGTAGAATGGTTGTTTAAGAAATAATTCATGGCTGCCCCAATTTTATGGATTATTTAAATATGGGTAAGCATTATATTCATGAATATTTTGCCATGAGCGTTAGCGAATGGTAAAATATCATGAATATAATGCTTACCCATATTTAAATAATACATAAAATTGGGGCAGCCATGAATTATTTCGATTCTGATATGAAAATACAGAAATTTTACATTTCGCGACTACCTAGGTAAAGGTTTATTTTGGCTGTTCCAATTTCCGAGAACCTCCCTTGTTTCGAAATTATAATATTTCTCGTGTAAAATTTAGTAGAAAAAAACGAAGAAATATAAATTAAAAACAAGCAAACATATTTATTAACATTTACAACAAAATTTAACAATCAAAACAAAGAACCACAAAATTAAATGCTTCATTAATCAGTCGTCGTGTGGCGTGTCTGGGACTGTTCATGTGTTGCTTAACCTGGTCTCCTGGTGCAATATTTTTCATTGACGCAAGCTTCACTTCAAATATAACACCAGGTCAGGACCTCCGATATAAGCATTTTCATTGGTTGATAATATGACGCCATTTAATATCACATGCACATGTCAATTTTTGTTTAAGCCGGGAATACATTTTCTTTATCAAATTTAAATATAAATTACATTATAACTTTACGTTTAAATTTTGAAATCTCAATGTAAACTCAGCTAAGAAATGTAAACAATGAACGTCATAAAGAGAATGACGTCACAATACGTTCGGTCTACTTGAACTTATCTGTATTACAAAATGGTTAGTCTAGAGAATGCCCGAACGTCAAATTTCAACGCTCTCACCGTTGAAATCCAATGCTCCTGACCTGACGTTATATCCGAAGGCCGCTTAGGCTAAAGAGGATATCATCGTCAGGGTACCAGAATAATGTGTTGCTGTGTTTGCGTGAGATATAGAAACCGCTTACCGCATTTGGTCGATCTTATGCTCCTGTTTTAGATCCACAATGGTGCAAATTTAAATCGACAGTTATTTTCCACAATTAATCAACATTTTGAAATTCGGTTGCGTTTTCATTTTGATACGTAACGGTAAATTCGTTTGTGGTGGGGGCGGGAAAAGTCTCGCGGTTTGCATTGAACGTCATTGTAAACAACGCAACGTCCCTTGAAAACACAACGTAGCTAAAGTCAAGGAAGACTTGTAACATGTAAACAATAAAGGCATAGAATAGAAAATGGACTTGTTATCGTGAAAACATGTTATCTATTGGATTTTCTTACAAAGGTACAAAATAAAATAAATTTTTAAGCAAAAACATCGGGGGTTTTTGAAATGGCTGGAACAGCCGTATTTTGTTGAATATTTAAATAGAGGTGTGTTTCCAAAGCGTTTGAAGGACGTCATATTAGAATATATAATGAATTCCATGATATTAATATATTTCACTTTTGACGGATTTCTCTTGTAATACAATTTTTTAAACTGATACTTTCAAATGTTAAGTATTAAAATATTAAGTTATAAATATAACTGCTACAAGGATACAAAGCCCTGTGAACCATGTATCAAGCATGTTCGATCCGTCCTGACAAGTCTGGCCTTGTTACAGGCTCAAAACAACACATTTGTTATTTTTCGTTTTTTTTTATAACTTTTTTAAACTAATCAGTAAAGTAGTTGTACAAATACAAGTCATTTCAGAGTTTAAGGTGTTGTTATTATTTGAAAGAAGCAGACATATGATATGCATCAGTGTAGATTTTATGTAAACATACCTTTGGTCTCGGAAGAATCAATATTTTGAACCTGAAAAAAAAATACATACGTTTATTGTGCTGACTCATATTTGCCTTGTATGTTTAACTGCAGTTAGGAAATTGTTTTGTTAATTTCAGTCACAAAAATTTACATTGCAAAAGACACTACAGTTATTTTCTACTATTTCTGCCATTTAATTTTAAAAACCTGACTTAATTTATAAGCTCTTCAGTTAGAAAAAAAAATAAATTAGAAATTGTTAATATAACATGCTCTACTTAAGATCTTGGTTATAAATATATATTCACCGCTTTTGTATCCGGAATTGGTTCCATCATATGAGGTTTTTGGATTGTATCCTTCTGGTTTGGGTGGAATACTCCCAGGAGGGACGTAACCTTTACTTCCAGAATCATACGATGACTTAGAATAATCTGCTACCTTTTTGTAGTCATTACCAGTTGCTTTGTAGTCTGTAGGTGTTTGATAGTTTGTCTTTTTAGCATCATAATCATTTCCTTTGTATCCCGAAGGTGTTGGATAACTTGGAGCTTTATAGTCAGAAGTTGTTTTTTTAGCTTCATACACTGGTGGTTTGTAGCCTGAAGGTGTGGGGTAGCTCGTCTTCTTAGAATCATAATCATTTCCTTTGTATTCTGATTTTGAATAACTTGGAGGTTTATAGTCAGTTGATGGGTAAGAGGGCTTTTTGTATTCAGTTGATGGGTAAGTTGGTTTTTTGTATTCAGTTGAGGGGTATGTTGGCTTTTTGTAGTCAGTTGAGGGGTATGTTGCCTTTTTGTAGTCATTAGATGGGTAGGTTGGCTTTTTGTATTCGGTTGATGGGTAAGTTGGCTTTTTGTATTCAGTTGATGGGTAAGTTGGCTTTTTGTATTCAGTTGATGGGTAAGTTGGCTTTTTGTAGTCAGTGGATTGGTAAGTTTCCTTTTTGTAGTCATTTGATGGGTAAGTTGGCTTTTTGTATTCAGTTGATGGGTAAGTTGGCTTTTTGTAGTTAGTTGATTGGTAAGTTTCCTTTTTGTAGTCAGTGGATGGGTAAGAGGGCTTTTTGTATTCAGTTGAGGGGTATGTTGGTTTTTTGTATTCAGTTGAGGGGTATGTTGGTTTTTTGTATTCAGTTGAGGGGTATGTTGCCTTTTTGTAGTCATTAGATGGGTAGGTTGGCTTTTTGTATTCAGTTGATGGGTAAGTTGGCTTTTTGTATTCAGTTGATGGGTAAGTTGGCTTTTTGTAATCAGTAGATTGGTAAGTTTCTTTTTTGTAGCCAGTCGATGGGTAGGTTGGCTTTTTGTATTCAGTTGATGGGTAGGTTGGCTTTTTGTATTCAGTTGATGGGTAAGTTGGCTTTTTGTATTCAGTTGATGGGTAGGTTGATTTTTTGTAGTCAGTGGATTGGTAAGTTTCCTTTTTGTAGTCAGTTGATGGGTAAGTTGGCTTTTTGTATTCAGTTGATGGGTAAGTTGGCTTTTTGTATTCGTTTGAAGGGTAAGTTGGTTTTTTGTATTCAGTTGATGGGTAAGTTGGCTTTTTGTATTCAGTAGATGGGTAAGTTGGCTTTTTGTATTCAGTTGATGGGTAGGTTGGCTTTTTGTATTCGGTTGAAGGGTAAGTTGGCTTTTTGTATTCAGTTGATGGGTAGGTCGGCTTTTTGTATTCAGTTGAAGGGTAAGTTGCTTTTTTGTAGTCAGTGGATTTGTATGTTTCCTTTTTGTAGTCGGTTGATGGATAGGTTGGTTTTTTGTACTCGGTTGAAGGGTAAGTTGGTTTTTTGTACTCAGAGGATGGATAAGTTGGCTTTTTGTATTCGGTTGAAGGGTAAGTTGGTTTTTTGTATTCAGTTGATGGGTAAGTTGGCTTTTTGTATTCAGTAGATGGGTAGGTCGGCTTTTTGTAGTCAGTGGATTGGTAAGTTTCTTTTTTGTAATCAGTTGATGGGTAGGTTGGCTTTTTGTATTCAGTAGATGGGTAGGTTGGCTTTTTGTATTCAGTTGATGGGTAGGTCGGCTTTTTGTAGTCAGTGGATTGGTAAGTTTCTTTTTTGTAGTCGTTAGATGGATAAGTTGGCTTTTTGTAGTCTGAATCTTTTCCTCCTGAAATTTATTAAACACATTACATTTTTTTGTTGTACATTCAATATTATAAAAAGTGCTTACGGCAGTTTCTGGGTAGTCCACATTATGCATACGGCCTCCCCATAAGACCCTTTTGTTGCTGTGTAGTCAGATGCGATATAGAAAGCCTGGTCGTAAATATTTTGTCGGTATATTTTTAAGTTCTTTCAAAAATGATTCTCCTTTAATGTATCCTGTTTCCGATTCGATTTACTGTTTTAAAATCTCTTCTTATCTTGATTACGGCTGAAATACTCCTCGCTGGACGTTAATCAATCAATCAATCAATCAATCAATCAATCAATCAATCAATCAATCAATCAATCAATCAATCAATCAATCAATCAATCAATCAATCAATCAATCAATCAATCAATCAATCAATCAATCAATCAATCAATCAATCAATCAATTAATCAGTAAATCGACGACGTTTAACTGAACGTTAGGGTTTACCATACGACAGCTAAAAAAATAATATATCAGAATACGCCGGATTCTTATAGAGAGTTTTATGAAATACGTATATTCACTAAGAAATCTTATTAGATTTAACTTGCAGGAATTACACAAGATAATCATAAGTTTTCCATATTAAAAAAAGACTGTCCTTATGTCCAATAGTGTAATATTGAAAATAAAATCGTGTTAAACTACATTTTGTTAAGGGAAATAATAACAAAGACAAGAATTTGATACATACTGTTTAAGATTTAATTTAACATTAGTCTATAAAAATGTTTTGAGATATTAGGACTTTTTGAGTGTGCTTTGTAACATGATATGAATTCAACTGACAACAAACATTTCTCGTAGAATTATGAATACTGGACCAAGGGAAATATAACTGGCACAAACGTTCGATTGTCAGTTGGGTTTTCAGTAATGCAAAAGAAGAAAATTGTTTTCGAGAATTTAAACACTTGTATATACTTTTACTGCGTTAAAAAATATGCCTGTAATGATTAAATATAAATAATTTTTATTGTGTACATGTTCTTAAATGTATTCAACAATAAAAATAATATAGTTACCGCTATAGGTCGGCGTTCCATAACTTTGTGTACCTGTTCCAGTTGACTGTTTATAGCTTGGTGGTGCTACATAGCTTGGTGGTGCTACATAACTTGGTGGTGCCACATAGCTTGGTGGTGCTACATAACTTGGTGGCGCTACATAACTTGGTGGTGCTACATAGCCTTGCCCACCTGCAGCATTTCAAACAAAGAATATATTTATTCAGTTAAGTGGAATTTTGGTAGGATAGATAAAAGGAGTTTAGAATCACTTTCATCACTTAATTTGTCATCAAAAAAAGATATTGATTTATTCAATGCCAGGTAATGGACCGATTAATATTAACTTTGGGGGGGGGGGGGCGGTACATTTCAAATTATAACGTTTAAAAATACTATGTCCTATCTCGTAAAATACAAAAAGTTTATGTGTTATATAAAAAGCAGGTGTCCTATTTAATCAATAATTATATTGTTATAATTAAGTATTTATGTTTGTTTAACAAATTGTTCGATTACATTATGTTGGAATTAAAACGTCAGAATTTTTTTCTTTTTTTTATTGATCCTATTGTTATGAAAAAGACTTGTTGTCCTATCAGTGCTGAAAATAGCAAATTTTGTAAATGCAGGCATAAAAAATGTTTTTAGCTTGTGCAATCTTTTTCATGTTAAACAACTTCAAAAAGGTGTGCTAAGAAAACGTTAGTACTGTGGTCAAGTGCCTAAATTGAATTACATTTTATTGACAGCTCCGTAGAATCTGACGAGAAATAATATTATGGAGGTGATGGACTGCACATATTGGTTAAACTAACCTGTTTTAACTTCCTGGACCCTGTCCTGCACCTTTTTGGTTAGTTTACTTGGTACCTGTATTTTACTGATAACGCTAAAGCTAGAAGGGATTGCTGTGTTTACACTTGAATAACGTGTACTGTTGGTAATGGGATATTATGTTGACTATAATGAATTATGTATATTGTATGAACGATCGATTGTAATTCATTTCACAGTGGCCGCCAGGATTACCTGAGAGTCAAATAAAGCGGTTGGCGTAAATTATTACAAACTGTATATTTACTAACACATATAACAATTTATTCTTACGTGAGATGACTGTAACAGTATTTTTTTATTTATAAAGATGACGAAAATAATTATGAATAAAAATCATATTTACCGACATGAGTTTGGCTTCCAAAAGCATCTGCGACCTTCACACCTCCGTAAGTATTAGACGATCCATATCCATCTGCTCCAACTGAATTTTGGACTGCAAGAAAATAAAAAGTGGTACATGCATCGAATGAATTAGTTGTGTATGTTAAATTATCTATTAAATTATTTTGGTTAAGTATTATGTTTTTGCATGTTTCATTTAATTAAACTGATTAAACACATTTAATTGGAATCATTTTCATTTCACCGAAGAAAACACAATAATCATTTTTATAAGAAGTATACATAAACATGTTAGAAATAGTTGAAAGTGAGCGGACTGGAACTATTACTAGACCTAAAAAGGTAACATGCAAAATTGAACAATGAACTGGGTTGGGATACACTTTATGAGCACCGAATGATAATGTGGTAATAGTTACTTTGAATATCGTTTGGATGAAATATTACCATTTATAAATAAATCCAAAATTATAATTATATTGTAGTACTTATATAATAATTATCCTTTCGAATCTCCAATTTGTTGCGCATTATCGTACACATATATTTGTATTTCAGTTTGTTTTATTTACAGCGATGTTTAAAATGCAAATAATCCCTTCCATTCTCCTACTTTTACTTGTAAGTTAAGACGATATAAAATTCTTTTGTCAAATTTGCGTTATCTAGCCAGTAATCTAAACCGTACAAGTTTTCAATTCGTAAGACAGCTGACAATACATCTGTGGGGATGATATCGAGGACAACTTTCATTATTTTTATGTCTGTACTATATTTATTAGACAGAGACACCATTTATTTCTCAAACTAATATTCGCAATGTCCTTCTTCTCGCATATAAATTGATGATAATACTAGTATGTCAATCATTCTTGCAGTTTACACCCTTATACAAAAACTAAAATATTCGAAAAATTACTATTTAATACTATACTGTGAATGGACTATTTTTATTACATGTTTCTCCCTTCTTAAGTAGAATAAGAAGTAAAAATTAAGAAAAAAAACCCCTTTTTATGACATGTTTGAAATACTCTTTGTTGCGTCAGTATATAGTATACTAGTATTATATATATATTAACCTTGAAGTCTATTCTTTGTGTTATCCCTTTGTATGCTGCAACTTTAAATTCACGTGTCAATTAAATTTATTTGAATTGAAGAACAGAAACATCATGGTTATTGGACTTGTTTCTTTCAATACATGTATACCAATTGACAGAAAACTATATTTCAGCCATTGAACAATTATAAGCCTTTAATGTTTTGAGAAACAAAATTAAAATTTTCTTCTTTAGAACGAATTTAAATATCTTTTCATAACACTGGAAATAATTAATAGGCGTTGTAGTTTCAAACTCGAAACTTTCTACATACTGAATGAATTGATGTTTCAGATTATTATTATTATTATTATTATTATTATTATTATTATTATTAATGACTTACCAAATCCAACACAGAGCAGAAGATACACGGATAAGTAACAATTCCCCATGTCTATGATCGGGGTTATATAATTGCAATGGTTTCGAATCCAATCTACTTCAGTATTTATACTGCTGTGATGTAAAGTTAAGATATTTAAGAGATTTCGTCATGTTTTTGCTTTAACATGCAATATTCAAACGGTGTGAAAATTAACAACAATAGTACTTCCCAGCATTAGTTCAAGTGATAAATTTTGGTAACATTCTTCCTTTTAGTAAATCGGATGAAAAGTACAAAAATAAAATGACATACTTGAGGAATTGATGTAGAATATTCCTGTATTTCATTTCAAAAGAGTTTCCTTGTATTAAATACACATTAAGCTGTTGCTAATATGTAGAAAATGTTGTTCCAAATTATTCAGTGTTTGCGTTAACGCCTCAGATACGCAATGATTAACTTCGTAGATGAAGTTTCGAAGTTTAAATGTTCGAAAGGGGTTTAAAAAGAGTAATTTCGGTTATTATTAAAAAAAAACACCTACACAGTTCTTTCATAAAAAAATTAATCAATATACCATAGCCAAGCGGCTACAATGACAGGCAAAAAAGAAAATACAAGTATTTAAATGAGGCGATTAGAAAACATATCGAGTATATAAAATTAATTCTAATCGTATCAAACTCATCCAAACAGTATAATTCTTTCTGCTTGGCGTTATTTGTAATATAAACTTCTTCTAAACAACCTAGTTTTGACGCTTACAGTATTCTTTGATGTTTCATTCTATATTTTTATCATTCTTTTTAAACGAAATAATCTTTATAATACACACTTACTAAAGGAAAGGAACTAATGGTAATTTTAAAATGCACTACATAGTGGCAGTTATTCAGTTTGAGGATTTTCATCCAAAGATGGTAAGATAATAGTCACACAAAGCATCCGTAACTTAACTGCAGCAAATAAAACACATAATATGATACCGTTAAAAGTCTCGATGAAGTGTTTTTGATTTGCAGAATCATAGTCTTGATTGTACAATCCTCTTATTAATTTTGTAATTATTGATCTGAAATTCCAGATTGTTTATCTCCCCTCTCCACACCTTACACACACCTGTTTTTTTCTCGCTAGTCTAAAGTTTGATCAACTAAAACTTTCATATATAGATTTGTAAAATAAATAAATAAATAAATGAATTAATTAGTTAATTGTTAATAATAATAATAATAATAATAATAATAATAATAATAATAATAATAATAATAATAATAATAATAATAATAATAATGAAAATGTTATTTGAAAATAATGATGGGGTGGTTTCTAAATGTAGCTAAATCAATTGATCAATTAATTTTCCTAATTTAGCTAAAAGAATGCTTGCTAGCCGTTAATATCAATAAGTATATAATTCATTGCGTTGTAGGTATGTAAACACCATTGCTGGTACATGTTGCAGTTTACATTCAACGTTTGATAATTACATTCTGCTTAATTATGACGTCATTCACTCCAGCGGTTCAGTAATATTTTATTGATTCTTTGTTTGTCGAAGAGATAAAAAGTAGCGCTCTGAATGGGTAAAAATATGTGCAGAATTTTGTGTATAGATCAATGAAAAAAATTAATTGAATCTTGACTTTTTTGGCCCTACTTGCAATCCTTTTTATTTTGCAGAAGAATGAACCGGAAAAGTTTGCAAAACGACGAATTGTTAATGTGTTTGACCAAGAAGAGCGGTATTGTTACATTCATTGTTCTTTATTGCATAGTTTTTATGTTAAGATATCTGTATTGGATTGTGTATCCTAATATACCTTCTATCATATGTTAAATTTTACGTTTACTTGTGTATAGAACATACCTGCGTAATTATAATTTGTACAGAAAAAAATATGTTTACAAAACAATACGACAAGAGGAATAATTCAAACAAATTTGTCAGTTAAAAAGTATTTTATATCAGTCATGAAGAATCTAGATTCATGTGCGCTATCATGCTCACTAAGCTCACCAATTACGAAACTTTGCGATGCAAATGATGAAACAGCCGTTGTATAAATGTTGAAGTGTTATTTAATAGTTTTTGTTGACAGGTTAAGTGACAGTGTGTAGATAACACGAGCATATTATGCTTTATTAGAGGTATACGCAATAATGTTCTTAGTGTGCAACATTTGGCGCATATATACTGGAAATGTGTACTTCACATATCAAGAACTTTAACAATAATAAACAATATATTTTAAATAACTACAATACCAATCATTGCAAATTTGCGGTGCCGATGAGAATGTCAAAATATGTCATGTTATAGCCTTTTTGGGGAAAAGATTTTGTTAAACAAAACTTCACATTTTGCAATGTTTTAACTATTATTACCACAAAGGTTGCTGAAAGGATTGTGCCTGTTGGTGCTGGTCTTATACACAATAAAACTATTGAGGGACTTGACTTTGGACACGATTATTAATAACATTGATTTGGTATTTACTCTGTGGACACAACGGATCTTAATTGACAGATTAGACAGTATAAAGTGATGATGTATGGCTGATGTATTTAAGTTTGACTTTGTTTAACAATTCGACACATACACCGGCAAAAATTATGCCTCGGAGAATTAAAACAAGTAAAAAACAATTTCTAGTTTCACAAAAACGAATCAAGGCATGGTAAAGCGCGAATTATGGGAAAGCAGTCAGTTTCTCAAATTTAAATATTAATATTCAATTGACTTGACTAGTTGGATAATCTTTGTAAATCTTTTTTAGTTATTGTTCTCTGAAATGTGTTTGCTGCTTTGTCACATACAATTCTCAGTTTCAGACGTTGTTATTAGAGATATCTACGTCTGTATAAACATATAGCAGTAGTATCAGGGATACAACAAATCCATACGAATACAAATGTCTAAACACTGTAAAGCAATACACGACTACAACGACATGCAAATGCTACTTAAACAAAATGTATAGTTAGATGTTACTTGTCAACGATCCTAAACCCTGTTTGATTTCGTATTCAGCGTCTTTGCCTCTTCTTATGTTGTTCACGTTAGGTTGTGGTCACCTTGACTTTGTTAAATGATTCAGTCCTGTTTGTAAATATTTGTCGTGTCATTTTAATGGATATTCATGCGTTTACTTAAACCTTTGCACAGACTTGCCAATATAAGGTAGCATATACCACACTGTAACATCTAAATAGTGTTATCACTTTTGGATTTCAAATCGGCGTAAATGTGAATTGGTTGTAATTTGAGGTGACGGAAAACGTCTGTATACGCTGTATGTGATTCTTATATGAATTTAGATTTATAAATGGGGTAATGGAAGATCTTTCATTGTTGAAAAATTTGAATTGTTTTAATCGTAAATACTTCTGCATGTGGTGATACAAATAACAACTAATAAAGCATAAGACAACACATGTATTAAAATAACAATATAAGTTAACCCCTGGAAAAATAAAAACAAAACTTGCACTTTTAATCATGGCAGCTTGACGACTTTTCTCTGGACATGATCCCAGTGCTCGATCCACAGAGCAGCACAGCGTTTCCCAGGGTGGCGGATATGGAGATCCTTTCGTTTGGGGTTGTAAGGTTATAATTTAGCAGAACAGAGTGGGTAACGTGTTAAAAGAGTGCCGATCCCCTGTACAATAAAGACCCTTTTTGTAGAATTCGAAAAAGAGCAGGCCCATTGTAGCCGATACCAAAGGCAAAATTGTCCGCCCCTACTTAATATTCCATGCTTTTTCAGTGGCAACGAGGCATCGAATCCAATCGAAATCCTAAAAATGACAATTAATAACTCGTTGTGGGTTTTCAATAGGAAGCACCATTGGCTCGAGCGGATTAACTTAGTGCAACCATGATTTTGACTTATTTCAGGTTCCACACCTTCTGGGTCTTTTGCTTTTTATTATTGTTGCGTGTTCAATTTAAGAGCCAGACATCAAGGATAACTCTAATAATACACATACAAACGTACCACATTAGTCCGAGAATCCTCTGCCGTTAAATGTTTTTTTTCGTGGGACCCACGCAAAAAAAGCGTTGGACATCAGAGGATTCTCGGACTTGTACCACATTTGAAATTTTCTTTTAAAAAGAGTCTTAAGACTTGCCATAATAATATTGGGTTCCAAAATACATACAATTCGTACCAGGAGGCACGTAGACAGCTCATCTACTTGCTCTATAAACGAATTATCAATACCGTTGAGGAATATATTGTCTTCAGTTAAAGAAGGAAACAGTGAAAGTGTTTACTCACAAAGTAACATCAATCATTCGTGGATTATTAAAAATTCAACATAATTCAACTGTAACAACATGTTTGGACAAATAAAAATCAAGATCGATATCTAAAATTTCATCTGTTAGAATCTTTGATTTTTCAACTTTTTATATCAACTTGTCTGACGATACACTAAAATTATGTCCCGAAATCATACACGAATCCAATGTGTACGTACACAAACTGTGCTCCACTCCTTCCAGATTCCTGTATTCTCAAGAAACTGAATTTCTTCAACGTCTTATAAAAGACAAAAAGATAGCAGAAGCAAAGTCTTTTAATGTTCCGTATAGATATATTGATATGATTTTAACAACCCCTCCCCCCAAATTTGCTCAGAAAATCAAGTGCATTTCGTTAATGTATCCTTCAGAACTGGAAAATAAAGATACCACAGAAACAGCTTCATCTACATCATTTTTAAAACTTACACCACGAATATGACGTCAATAGTCATCTCAAAACAAGAATTTTCAAAATTATAAATTTTCTTCACTTTTGTAGCAATATTCAATCTTCTGCATGTAGTGTGTATAATACTCGATTGATCAGGTAGGCAAGAGCTTGCAGGGAGTATACTGATTGTTGCAAACGTCACCACTTTCTTCGGGATATACTTATAAAACAAGGTTACAGGATAAAGCGACTCATCCGCCTTAAAAAAGTTTTTACTATAGATACCATTTCTTTGTTTGAAAATATGATTGCAGATAGTTTTTTCCAATTTGTTTTAATTCAGTATATAGTGGTTGTGATGTGGTGATTATTGGATACACCTATTACTGACTGTAAGCGGCAGGAGATTTGACATGCCATAAATTTGGGTTAAACCCACAATTTCCTTTGAAATACCTGTACCTAGTCAGGACCATTGCTGTAGTTGCAATTTTTG
Organism: Limnoperna fortunei; assembly: GCA_944474755.1. NCBI lineage: Eukaryota > Metazoa > Mollusca > Bivalvia > Mytilida > Modiolidae > Limnoperna > Limnoperna fortunei. The sequence goes on from OX104116.1 coordinate 22,243,717, forward strand.
TTTGGTAGGTGGTTCTGCAGTTTGTAGGTTTCTTGGACTTTTGAGTTGTGTTTTTTTTTAACTATTTCCTTAGCGTTATGTATTTTTTATTACCTGCATTGTATATGTTTGTCTGAATCCAGATGTATTTTTGTCACGAAACCTTCGGCTATTGTTGTTTTGTCAGCTTCTTTGGTTTTTTCTTGTACGCAAGGGTAGAGAAAGGTCGAAATATCTGAGTACATTTTTCACGTACACGTGTCTTGATGAAAACAACATTATTTTGTTTGAAGATTCGTAGGTCGGAACTAACAACACATAGATGCATTGCGTTTTTAATGAAAATAAGATCAAAAATGGTATTGCATACATCACATTTGAACAAGGTTTGTTTAATCTTCAGAAGGAAGTAATATAAGAGTAGCATTTTAAAAACCTTAGTATTTTGTTCTGTTGTGTGTTTGCTTTACGTCCAGCAAACAGTATTTCAGCTATATTCAGAGAGAGAACAAGTTAACAATAAATAAATTCAGGAAATATTGTCTAAGCGGACACAATTTTGAATGCCACTGGAAAAATATGGGGTAAAGGTGAGGTCGAAGAATTTCGTCTTTTGCAGAGGCTACAGCGAGCCTACTCTTATCCACATCAGAAAAAGAGGTCTTTATATTGCAAGGAGCGTGGTACTCTCCAAACTCTCCAAACACGTAACCTACTTTGGTCAGCATGTAAGGCTTTCCGTATTTTGACATGACAACCCACAACGAAAAGGAATCCCCTATCCACTACCTGGGGACGCGTCTCTACTCATCAATACCTTTTGCTGCTTGTTGGACGTTAAGCAACAATACAATCAATCAGTCTACAACAACGTATAACCTGGATTGAAGCCAGAATAAATTATAGATTTTCTATTATGCTTTGCTCTCTGTAAATGGAAAGTTGTCGGTGAACCATGAAAATGTCCGCCCTTTTTAAATAAGTCACTAAATCAAAAAGTAATTAGTGAATGTAAATCAGTATAATTCACTACATATACTATAATGAAGCACGTACCTAAAACGTGATGGTTACAGTAACATCTGTTCAAATATAAGAAAACAACAAAAACTTTGAAAAAAAGTATTATGTTGTTTTCTGGGTAATAGAACGCGTTCGAAAAAGACTAACCCTTAAGTGTTACTACATTAAACCACAATGATGGAAGGTGCACCCGGATTGACCTCTAGTTTTTATAGTTGTTTTGTTTAATTTTTGATTTTAGTGTTCATAGTTTTTGTCACTCCTTCTGATTGTGGGTCCTTCTGTAATCCAAGGATTAACTGGTTATGTTTCTACCGAAGATTCAACTCGCACATCTTTCCAGAATGTCCCCGCGTAGCAAATAGTGGATGATTACAATAAGGAGTGGGTAAAGTGTTTTCATGTTCAACCTTTATTATAACTCTTATATTATAACTCTTATTGCTAAAAAGAGAAGGAGTAGTATTGTCACCTCTAGAAAAGACTAGCCGTCGCTACTCAACTTTTCATACTCCTTACTTTTCCTTTTGAAGCAGATATTTTCTGCAAATTAATTTTTTTTTCGTAACATGGTTCTCGTCCGGAACATATATAAAATACGGATTCCATGATGTTCAACAATCACCCTGTTGTCTTTTGATAGGTTTATAATTGAAAGTGTTGTTTAACGACTCCCAAGCTTTATACAGTCACAATTGTGTTTATACAAGAAGTACTCACTACAAAATAACTATATTTAGCTTTAGTTTTTATAGTTGTGTTGTCTTTATTTTTTCATTTTACTGTTAATAATTTATTGTCACACCTCCTGATTGTGGGTCCTTCTATAATCCACGGATTAACTGGTTATGTTTCTACCGAAGACTCAACTCGCACAGCTTTCCAGAATGTCCCTGCGTAGCAAATAGGGTATGGTTACAATAAGGAGTGGGTAAAGTGTTTTCACGTTAAAACTTTAACATACCTCTTATTTCGAAAAAGTGGAGGAGTAACATTGTCACCCCTAAAACGACTAACCGTCCCTACTCAACTTTTTATACCCTTACTTTTCATAATCCTTACTTTTCCTTAGGAAGCAGATATTTTCTGCAAAATAATTTTTTCATTAACTGGTTCTCGTCCGAAATATAGCTACAATACGAATTCCATGATGTTCAACAATCATCCTGTTGTCTTTTGATTGGTTGGTTATTGAAAGTATTGCTTAAAGACTCCCAAGCATTTTACAGTCACAATAAGAACGCATTACAAAATAACTATATTTTCAAAAGCTTACTATTGATTTTAATTCTGATATACTGTTCGACTGAAAATAAAGTATTTTATAAGTATAGTATCAGAAAGTCAGAAAATTTTGAGATATGTAAATCTAAACTTTATCAACTTTATTATACCCCGATGGGGGAGTCCGCCCGTTCGTCCGCCGTTATCAAAAAGTTCCTAATGCAGACAATAGTGGATATATATATGGTTTTCCTTCTATTCTTTCTATGCGATGTCTTTGTACTTAAAAGGGAAAGAATGATATAAGTAGATTTCATAGCTGTCGTCGATGATAGAGTTTGAATTAGGAAAACCTGTTTCCTTTGGTAATAACGTTTATTTTAACTTATCATAGGCGCAATTTCGCCCAGTTCTGTAAAAACTAATTTAAGACTGCAAAACATGTACAGAATCTATTAAATATAGTAGGCACAAACTATATAAGCATAATGTCGTGATTGGGCACAAATTTCCGTATCCCGCCACCCCATAGCTCGAACTTATCGTCATATGGCAAAATATACACAAATAATATGGCTACCGCCATGTTTGCTTCGGTTCGTAGGGTAAAATCGACGTTTTAAGGACAGGAGGATTATTAGTTATATGGTGTGTATGAAAAATTTCCTGTATACTGATACAAAAGTTGTTCATGCACTTCATTTTTTTCCAGTATCCCCCTGTAACTGACTATAACTTGTCTGCTCTATAATCCTTCCTGTAAGAAATCTGATTATTTTTCAGAATCATATATGCTCCAGAAAATTGGTGAATAATATAGAAGTTATATGCACCTAAGAAACAAAAAACATATTTATTACAATTTTATTAATGTAGTTTAACCAAAACGTATGGCAAAATTATGTTCTGACACATGACATTATGGACACAAGAATCAAAATCTAGAAAAAATACGAGAACATATAATTAAACACGTATTGTGTGGACCTTGGAGCTTTGCAGGTTAAAACTGACAGCAATATTGTCATTTGAGCTTTTTATGAAAATAAGATAATAAAATAATATTTAGTCATAGGCAGACATTATTTTATTTCATATCTAGATATTGAAAAGGATTAATTCTGTTAGATAAGAAAAATCAAATATGATTGGTTACTCGCTGTAATTTTCTAGATTGTATGTTCATGTGTGTATAGTCTAATTATTACTTGACTAGATGCCAGACAGGTTCCGTAGAACTGGGGGGGGGGGGGGTTTCTGGTCAAAATTGACCTCTCATATCCGGTTTTGATTTGTGAGTTGAGTAATGAATTTTGGTTGCATTAAACCATTTTTCTTAAATTGTTAGATTAATATATATTTAATACGTTTTAGACGAGAAATAATACATGTAGCAAATACAAAAATATCAATTAATAGCTCATTGGTTGAAGAAATTCCATTAACTATCAAATTAAATCGCCATGATCTACCATATCAAAGAAACAGCTTAACAGATTTTCTGCACGCGGAATAATATATTATGTAATGGACATGGCGACGACATTGAGACAAATCCGATAACTTCATGAACAAATTACTTTAATACACTTGTCGAGGATTCAACATAAATATGGAAATTATTTTGACCATCAAACACTGTTAATACAGGTGTTTTTTATCATACTTACCAAATTAGCACACTTTCAGAACGAAGTCTCCAAACAAACAGTTTTCGTCTCTTACCATCAGACCTAAAAATGCAGCCTTAATCAAGATCTTAAAGCCTGATTTTAAGTTGTTGAGGAATTAGTATAGACTGTGAAAAAAATCCAGTGTTGTGATGCTATTACTTTGCGAAAGAGACCCTGAACTTAAGATGCCTATATCCTTTGAATTTAAGTATCCACACATTTTGACTAATACTACTCGTGGAATAACAAGAAACGTGGGTTTTTACAGCCTGTTTATAGTTAAAACTATTGTTAATAGAGGTTTGCTAGAACATCTTGCAGATCCAGCAATGTATCGCTGTTTTAATGGATTTTGTGTAAATAAGGTATTAAGTGCAAGGATAGCTGATCACAGTCTTCGACATTGATAGTGAGACCAAATTAAACAAAAACTTGTTTGTGATTTTCAAAATCCTCTTCCTTGAGTAGCAAAGTGGGTCAAATGTTTTTATATGTAGACAGCACTATACTGATTTTTAGTTGGTAACATATAATTTACTCTTAATTACAATTCATACCTTGACAGAAAATCTAATAAAGCAAGGGTTCACATTAACAAGATTAAAGTCATCACTTACCAAATTTTACAATAGCCGTTTCCCAAACTACCATAAATTTGTTCCGTAAGTCCTTCTGTCTTTAACCGGAGTAAAACAACGGGTGACACGCATAGAGTATAAGCTACTTAGCATTTCGTAGCACCTGGACCCAATCCCAATTTTAAGAAGTGTTAATGCTACTCAGTTTTTGGTTTTTGTGTTGTTTGTCGGTTTCTTTTGTTGTTGGTCTCTCCTCTTTTGTTTAACAATGTTGTTGTCTGTCCTTGTCAAACCGTTTTTTAAATTCTCATCAGTTTCTTCGGTTCTTTTTATATGTACCCGTTTTCATGTGACATATTTAGTTCGTTCCCATATATCCAACATTTTAAAACTAAGGCACTACGCGTAGACATTTAAAAGCTAAATAATGTTGTTGAAACTACTAGCAAATTGTTTTATTAATATAATCAATGCTAAAGTAAATAATATCTATTAAAAATTACAAATGCAAAGATTGCTCACTTCTACATTTTCTTCTGACTTTGTACCATGATAAATGTTATTGCTATGAAATAAATAGCATAATTGGAAATCACTGTATGATAAAACATCAGCATTACTGTATATAATTTATTCAACAGTCAGTGAAATTCAACTTTAACTAAGTTGATTGACAACTGTAAAAAATCTCCTTAAAATTTTTAAACTTCTATTATATCCAACTTAAATCCTAATAAGATTTTTTATTCAAGTCAATTAGTTAATTTTTGGTTTAATAATATTGTCCATTTCAATTGAAAATGAATCTGGCATAGTAAATTCTATTACCCTTGCTATCTTTGATGCCATTTTATTTACATACATTTATATTCCAAAGTTAACTTATTGGGTGTTATTATCCCGGAACAAAGAATTTTGAATAAATGACACCTATTATTGTTGAAGGCTCTTTATGTCTCAGTTTTGGGAGACATATTGTTTTGTCCGGTTTCTTATTTTTCTTCATCTTCTTTCTTTTTTTCTTTCTTTCTTTTTTTTTCGTTTTCCGACTTATTTCTCTGAGCAATGTCTTATCAAGATGAAACTTTGGGAACATGTTAATGGTGACCTGAAGTTTTGCAATCCACTGTTTGGAATTTTTAAAATAGCCGCCGTTTAAAAAAATGGCGGCCGTTGTCAGATCTCAGTAATGGCCAGAGCAATTTCAATGAAAATTGGTATACTGATACAACTATCCTGAGCATTTTTGCCTAACAAATTGGACGTGAACGACATTTCAAAATGGCCGCCATCCAAACCACTCCCCTAAAAATGCAAAAATTTAAACATTATCCGATTTCGACGAAATTTGGTACAAAGGTAGATTATGGTACCCTAAGTGTGCCATTACTTTTAAAATATTTGTCTGACTTTTGGTTTTAAAATGGCGGCCGTTTTAAGTTTAAAAAAATGGCGGCCATTGTAAGATTTCAGTAATGGCCAGAGCAATTTCAATTAAAATATGGGGGTTCGTTTGGGACACATTCTGTGTTGGCATCCCAACACAATCGGCACTTGTTATTATTATCTTCATTCTGAAACACTCCAACAGGTTAGAAGCAATTTAAATAGTAATACATAATTTATTATAAAATTGGATAAATGTTTATTCACGATTTTCCATGTTTTATAATGTGTTACAAATTCTTTTACAGCAACCTTAGTTTTTTCCTTCGCAGATTAATTTAATAATTGCATAAGAATTAAAGTACGTGTACATCCTAAAGGATTTTGTTACTAATTTCAGGTGTTTAAATATGATATAATGCATAATGATTTCCGTTGATAAAAATCTTAATTATCAACATTTACCATTTCAAATAATTTTGCGGTATTTATTGGAATATTCTAAATATGCATCTACTAAGCATAATGAGTTTATTCTCAGTCGATTCAAGATAATAAGAAAGAGATTTTGCTTGTCATAGCAAAGAAAGATTTCGTGATAGTCGACCTACCCGTGTCGCACTGAACCACTTTTTGAGAACGCCTCGCATCCCTTATTGTAGTGAGGGCGGTCTCTAAAAATTTTTTACATTTTGTAAAAGAGCTTCAAAATAAGTAATAAATAACATCTAACTTGTTCATAATAAAAACGAAATATAGTGCAATTCCTTTTTTAAATATTTCAGATATGAATATGTGACTGATTTTATTGTAAGATACGCTGTATTACACATAACATCAATTTGAATTGAATTTTAGAGAGCTACTACATTAACTGGTGATTTGGATTAAGTTCAAATATTTTGTGCATTAATAATACGTAAATGTTTCAGATTTTGTGTGATGCCATATTATATCATAAAACAATTTTTCTTTCGAGAAAAAGGTAAAAAGTATCGCAAATTTGACAAAATAAATATGCAAAAAAAAGGTATTTCTAAAATTGTTAAATAACGTCATTTCTGTGTATAGGACTTTGATATATAAACATTTGCTTAAACATAACAGTGTTCATGTCAAATGCTTTGATGTTGCGACAATAATTTTATATTAAGAATGAAACTTGTACGGAACAATACTATAAACACCAGTTGCTTGTCTTTTTCAAGCTTGTTTTGTGCCTCAGATTTCAATCGTTGTTTTAGACATTCATCTGGTATTTATCTTGTTTGTAGCTTTTACTTTGAAACAATTAAACTATTAACGGTTTTATGTATTACATTACCCATTCTAAAAGTTGCTGATATATTCTTTTGGAGTTTCTACCAATGATGAGGAACAAGACCTCCATTACACTACTGGGTTCCTATGTAATACAAGTGTCTTCATAAACGACGCTTTATTGCTGAGTCTGCTTATTATTTCACTAATCCTCGTTCCATACCATAACATTTATTTTGTTGGAATTAAATCGGGCTTCAGAGATACGGTGAAATACGCAACTCCAACATATTTGTCTTGTTTGGTAGACGTCTTTTTAAATAGACTGGAGCATTCGTCATTCTGATGGGTATCAACTGTTCATCCCTTGTTGCTGACTTGGATTTATACAAAGGCTTCGTGAAAATAATGACAAAAGGTTAGCCCTCTCCTTTAATTTCACGTTTCGGTATATATATATATATATATATATATATATATATATATATATATATATATATATATATATATATATATATATGCTTTTGTGCTTTTGTTGAATAATTTACTATTAATTGCATCTACCCCATCTGAAGTCAAATTATGAACATCATAGAGACAGCTGTCCCCCTCATACCTTGACCTATATCTGAAAATTTTTGAGAAAAAAAGGTATGACCTTATTTTTTCTATTGTAGTATGTTTTTTATTGTATATACTAGCAGCACCAGCATATTGTTTATACATTTCCCTGTTAATCATGTAATAAAGAGCCAGTATTTCTTATCCTATCCAGATTTTCCTGATAGAGATAAAGATGACTGCAGACAGAAAAGCTCTAAAGGTTTGAGGTAAAATAAATGCAAGGGCATTAAAAATACAGCGGCAATGTTATAGCCCTGTTCTTCAATTCACGTTCCCTTACTCAGATAACGTGGTTTCATAAAATAATTCATAATTCGGTCGCTGTTGATCAAGTTTTCCCACAATGAGCATGCAAATTAGGGACACCACAGAAAAAGCTAGGTCCACCTTATACCTGGACCTACATGAACTTTACAATGAAGTCCTGTTTAGAACCAAAATTTACAAAAAAGATGATTTTAAATTTCCTATTGTAAATTTCACATTTTTCTGTGGCAACATTTCAGCAGCACCTAAATATTGAGTATTACTCTCCCCATTGATCATATACTCTTGAGCCTGTATTTCCTATCTATATTTCCTTCATAAATGGTTACTGCTGCCAGAAAAAGCTGTTTAACCAGTGGTTAAGGTTAAGATTGCAGTCATCTCGTAAAAATGTTTACTGTCGCCAATATGACTGAAGTGACAATAATATCTGAGTCATAAATGAACTTGATTTGTGGTAACCACTTCCCTTTCTTTCTGGATTATGACAACCTCGGAATATGCCTAATGAATGGATCTAACACTGGGTGATACGACGGCTGCCTGGACGTTTAGAGCAGAGTAACTACCCTTACTGAGCACCCTCGGTTTTAAGTGATTAGTGTTACCTAGTTGTTTGTGTTGTTTGTTTGATTGTCTTCTTTTTGTCTTTTTTATTCAACCGTGGTTTGTCTGTTTTTATCATTTTCTATATATCTTCATATATATTAATTAGTTTGATTGATTATTAAAATTTTATTTATACCGTACGAACACCAAAGTAATCAGCAAACTCTTTACCCCAAACACCAAAAGCAATATATTTTGATACCTAACACTAAAATGATGAACACACTCTTGATCTGAACACCAAAAACACTTAATACTAAAGACGAATTCTCTTCATTCCAAACACCAGTCATCACACTCCCGACTCGGACACCAAAGAAGAGAATCTTCATTTCGAACACCTGAACATGTACAAGTCTGTAAAGTTTTAATACCGAATACCGAATTGATTAGCAAAGGTTTACATCAGTAAAAATCTAATGTTATAATACTTGCATTCCATCATATTGCCTTTTTCTTATTATGTTTTTTCTCATGTTTTTCTCACAATTTCATAATATCCTACCATCTGTGTTCATGTAGTTTAATTTTCTTTTCTTGTAATAACTGCGTACATTATTCTACCGATAGACTTGAGGAAATTATAGTTATCCGTTGTATTTTTCAAAAGCATCTGCGTTTTGTTGTTAATAATATGTATTTCCACTATGTACTAAAAAGACTAGTTAACATCAGCCCTCGTTGCTTCTATCTGAATCCTTCTTGTATACTTGTATATGAAGAATGCTGTTATGCTATCATTTATAATTTCTGGTTGAATAAATATGTTTACACTTATGTAGGCAATTGAGAAAATAGAAAACCTGCAATAACTTGACATAGCAAATAAAATGTGAGATATATTTTATCCTCCTGCTGCACTATTGGCATTTGGGTTTAGCCCATCGGACTATGTAACACTTTATTATTGCCGCCATGCTAGACATAGGTAAGTTTGTTTGCCATACTTGTAAACGAGAACTATATAATGGTAAAAACATATATTGTTAATGAATAATTTATCAAATAAACCAAACTGAGATTGTGTAAATAAAAACAAGAACATGATATTTCCGTATTACCCGATGTAAGCCTTTTTTATTACCAACCATGCAAGCCTTTGTGGAATTTATTCAATGAATTCATTTATTATTATTAATAATTTATAAATATAATAAATAAAGTTTTGCTATTATGTGCAATAATTTATTGAATTATTTTTATTAATAACTCAATATCTTATGCTATGCTTGTATACATTTTATACACGTATATTATATGTTGGTAAAATAGACAATACTAAATTCCTTAACAGATTGCCCCACAAGACAACCTACAAAATATATTCTTGCCGTGCTCGTTACAAATTTGCGGTTTCAATACAGAACATTTTTTACCGTTTTAAATACTAGTAATGCAAATTAATAAATTTGAGACAGATACATTATAGTCGTCACCAATGTAAATGTGACATTAGATAATTATTAAATTGAAAATTGCGGATTCTTTCTGCATCTTGCATCTTTTCTAATCAAACAAAAAAAAGCGACAAGTAGTGCTAATAATGGTTCAGCGATTGGCTACTCTGATGATGAACTTTGAATTGGTATAAGTAATGATGTAATTTGAATTTACATTGCAGACGTCAAAAACATGTGTGCGTAAGTATATTATTCCAGTTGATATAAGGCAATCAAAAAGCAATATCTAATTTGGCATTGGCGGATAAGTTTCTTCCACCATCCAGGTGTAAAACAAGATAATAGTATAACTAATGTCTGTCTCTTTTTGTGAATAAAGTAATTATTGCCGGAGACACTGATTCTGATATCTTATATATTTACCAAAGTGGTTATTCTATGTATATGTTTTAAACGTCTTCAAAATAATACACTTCATGATTCAACCAATAGTGGACTTTATTGTACAAAATTTATACTTGAAATTTAAATCTGGCTGTACTGACAGACTGTGGTTGTGTTCGAGCAACAATTTTTAAGTACATGTGTTCTAAAGAATCAGCCGGGTAATATACTGTAGATATTGCAGACACACAAATGATAACAGCTGAACGTCATGGTCATGGGAGACCTATTCTTAAAATTATAGTAAATTATATTGCAGTTTAAGGAGACGTCTCCCAACACCTAACTCTTACAGTATTTTTGGTGCATGTTATTGAAATAAGCGGTATGTTTCTAGACCCCAGTAAATGACAAAAATAGCAGTAAACCTTTCATTTTAATATAAAATCTCTTTAAAGCTATATTTTTCATTTACTGTATGTAAATCACCCTCTGTCTGGTTGTAAGAAATCCATATCTTATACCTTATCATAGCTATGTCATTTTAGATACAGAAATGTCATTATTTTGATAGAAAAGGAGTTCAACACTCAAGGTATGTCGTTGTTGCTCAGAATAGGACTTGCGAACAAACAGCCTGGCCGATGAAATTTAGTTGCTCTGAACATTAATTCTAATAAGTCGCCAAACAACCATAAAGACCTGCTTTAGTGATGGCTTTTTAAAATATTCCACAACAAGTAATTGAGTCCGTTCAGTCAATATATTTTTAACATCTATAAGCTTCAGTACGTGTATTTGCCCAATATCTCCGTATAGCATATAACTTCATTTTGTTACACGTTTTATTTTCATACAATACCACTCATCAAAGAAAAAAACGATCAGGTGTTGGAAAGAAACTTACATAACGAGATAATCATTTATCAGAGGATGTAAACATTTAAAAGTAGTTACATAAAAGTATTTTCATAATAGCTAGACATGTATTTATTTAATGTATACTTTTTAAACAACGTGATTTTTTTTTAAAAGTTTATAGTCAGTAATAAAGTATATTCTACGATTTAGAAACTTATCCATTCTCGCATTTGTATTTTTCTTTAAATTTGATTAGTCATTGCAACGTCTTTACAAAACCCATACACCAGAGGGTTGCTAACTATACCCCCCAAAACGTCATAGTACTAATATGCGACCATATTGGAAGCGGTATGTTTCACATACCGGAAATAAAGTCTCGGGCAAAAGGACCCAATGTAATCCGGCAACAACAGATAGAACCAACAAAAGATTTACAAGTGTGACCTACATCGATGTCGAGCCTCATAACGTTTATGAATACTATCGACGTATGTAAACGTATGTAACTAATCATATACGTAGCAACAGCTTTTGAAATTTGCATCCAATCAGTTCATTTTGCAATATTTGTCGGGTAATATATTCATATACCAGTTAATAACATTATTTTAACTTGGATAGCAGATATAATAGACGTATCATAAATACCAAACCATTACAACAAGCACAACTTTTGTAATTAACTGTAAATTTCGCAGGGATTTTTAGACATACACATTTATACTGTGGTGTTTAGCAGTTATTCATCTAAATCGTGCAGTCCAGTTTTTATAGGGAAAGAAAGTCATAGTACACGATGAAACCTTTAAAACATTATTTCTGCATTATCGAACAAAAAAATTACTTGCGTGTAGAAAAGGGATATCAGTTTTATACGTTTTACGGAACTTGGGGAATTTGTTGCCAAATTGCTCTATTCGCCAGGTATATGTGGCCCAAGCCGGATTCGGTACACCATTTTGGAATTTCGATGATATAAGCTCTACAACATCTTAGTTATTTGGGTATTAAATTTTTTTGGTTTGAGTGCTACTGATGAGTCTTTATTAGACAAAACTCGCGTCTGGCGTAGCACTTTTACTTGGTATCTTAAATGACTTTTAATTTAGCTGCATTTGGTCACAGAAATGATCAACAGGGAAAACATTCACTATGTACTCAAATATGAGTTCTTTCTACCACGTAATTATCTATCGTGTTAGATATAATTGACTTATAATAATACAAATAACATACTAGTATTAATAAATCACATTATAATAATCGGTGTGGAATCGTATATAAGCAAGGTTTTTAATGTTTGGAGCAAGACAAAACTGGTATGAGTTAAAAACTGGTCGCATTCCGTTCCTAGGTCAATATCGTTTAATACTAAAATCTTATGCTAATGTTTCAACAGTTGAGCCTGTGTTAAATTTTCCATACTGTAAGCTGTCATCAATTTCCACACAATTCTAATTTACATGTAGCAAAATAATGTACAACAGGTAAAAATTTTGCGTCTTAAAATAATAAAAGATCTAGATGCTGAACCATGGTGAACAGACGTACATGTATACAGGATGATCTTTGAGCCAAATAGTTTATACATTAAATGCACGTGGGAGGTATTTACATGCATTGTTTGGTATATATAAACGTGTCCGATACGAAACGAGTTCGATTTCAAATTCCGATCGGACACGTTTCGGGTGATTGACTAGGAACTTGACAGTAATTAACATATTTTATTGTTGGTAAAGGTTTAATCCATTAGGTTCCACACTCCATCACCGAACACCCTCATAACCCATAGGTGATTATAGATTTTATCAGACAGAATCCACGTTCGTGCAAGTAAATTATATATTTCATTAGAATTGATTCAATTTTGAAGTTTCATTGACTTATGACAGTGTTGACCTAAGCAAATTTTCGCTGAAGCTCTTTAAGCCCTTCATGAAGAAAATGTGCGCTCTGTTTTTGTGGGCTCATTGTAGCCGCCACAAAAGGCTAAATTCTCCGACCCTACCCACTACTGCGTACTTTTACAGTGCCAGTCAATTACAGTGGCAGTCAAAATTGTGTTCCCTGTGTCCCAACCCACCCCTTTTTCAATTGATTTATTGTTTGTTAACTTGTTCCCGCCCTGAATATAGCTGAAATACTGCTCACTGGACGTAAAACAAACATCCAATCGATCAATCAATCAATAAATCATACGTCGATGAAATAGCAAAAGAATACATTAAATTCTTATAATTACATTTAAAATCAATAAATTGGGACATTCATGACAAAGTCAACTAAATGTCGTTTGGAATCGATATCTTACTACGCCAAAGTGTTATGTTAGGGGCCTAGGTGTATGAGTAGTTAAGGTAGTTCGTCTAGGCGTAATGTAGCAGAGCAGGAGTGAATCACTCCCGGCACTTTGATGTCAAAAAGAAGTTGCATATATAATCCGCCGTGGTCAATCTTGATATCTTTCAACAGTGTCACCATTTTTATCGGTTTTTAAGATCGACCACTATTTATACGTGATGATGGTTATTGATTTTTTTAAGAACCCGCTGTGCGTTGTGTATTAATTGACATTCGTTTCTCTGTTTATTTACGTTAACGTTTACATTGAGAAACCCGAAACTGATTAGTGTGTTGCATCTTGGGGAAAGTATATGTAAATTACTGGATTCTTTCTACGGAATGGTTGTTATAGTATGCAAATTACCACGATTATAAATAAAATAAGGTCACATCCATGTACGGAAAACGATCATCATAGCACTTTCCACGTGCATCTTCAAAGCGAAAAAAAAATTTCTTCAATAAAGATAGTTTCCCGTTAGTTTCGCAATGTCTAAAGCTTAAATAACGTAAACGAGATGAATATTATATTTAAATTTTGTATAAAAAGACCGAAGTTAGAATTTTTTATTTGCTACATTACGAGCAATCGGACTGAATTCTGCCGATAATCAGACAAATCATAAAACTATCTTCGGATTCGGCAGTAAAATTAGGCCTATACGGGTAGGGTAAGATTATTCGTTCTACACTGCGGGGAGGGTGTAATCGACTCGACTCCAATCTCAGTTGACAAGGATTGCCAGTTTTCCTTATGAAGGTCGTGGTTTTCTCCGGGCACTTCGGCTTCCTCCCCCACTAAAACTGAAACGCCATTATAAGGCTGAAAAATTGATGAAAGTGGCGTTAAACACCATTCCAACAAACAAACTACCATTTTAAATGCTTTTTTGACATATTATAGCCAGGTCTGTTCTGCAAATGCCTGTTACTAAATTTTCGATAAAACTCTGAATATACTCTTGTTCATCCCTTTAACCACTCGGCCACCAAGGCTCCTTAAATGGTAGTATTGGCAGATAGCGTCAGCACTTCATTTTAAGTTAATGGTATTACTGCAGTGTTAAAGTGAAAACAGCGATACTCCCTGGATTTCTTCTATCCTTGTTATTAAGATGTGCCTTATAGTAATGGTTAGTCAGTAAATGATTTCATGGATTTGTCTAGTTTTTATGAAAACTAATTGGGGCACAACTTAAGGCGAAAATATCTGTAGACATTGAATTTCGACCATTTTCCTATGTTGTTGAAGCATTTCCATCTCACTTTTTAATGTTTTATTATGTTTATTTAATTTAATTTAATTTAATTTCTTCTCAGTTCTTTGTTTTTTAATCCTTTTAAATAGCTTCTGATATTGATAAATGAAATTTATACCGTATAATTTAATGTGGCGACGTAAAACAATGAACCGTTTATGTATTCACATCATCAGCATCACAAAGAACGTAATAGTATTATCGCAAGAGACATTGGAAGATAAATTGACAAATCAAATCGGTCAATTTGAACGTATAGGAAGTTCTAACTGTAATTGCATTTGTAGCATGTCGTGTTATATTTACTATTGATTCATGGCGTGTTACTCGCTTAAATTAAATTGGATGTATTCGATGATACTGTAAAAAGCAATTGATTCCGCTGAGATCCACCAGACTAACGAATTAGTAGTTGTTGCTGCAGCACACGATGAATGCAGGGAACGAGACATCAAAATCATCTGTATGAAGTTTTGAAATCTACAATTGCATCTAAGCATACTTTAGTCTATCAAATACGGAAGCGTATTAGGGCCACATTATTTTTTTTATTTTTTAATTTGTCGACTTTAATCTTGGAAATTATCAAATTAGGCACTCTTGCTATACTAACTAAATATCGCACCGCTAAATATTCATCAGTGTTCAACATCCAGCTCTGGTACGGCACTTTTGGTGGCACAAACTATTTTTGTGACCTGAAATGACCTGCTGAAGTCTTTGTTTAAAGAGTATTCAGGGTCATAATGTTATTTTTTCTGTTAAATATTAACATATACAAATATAAATCGGACACAAGTACGAAATACGTATTTAATAATTTTATATTGTAAAATAATACTCTTACATGTATTATATTTTGTAAATAACGCACCACTTTGTCTTCTTTGTATGTTTGTGAAGATAAAATATTCTGTAAGATAAGCTTAAACTGATGTAAAAATTAAAATCGTCACAGCCACATACGAGTATTAGGGTTTTTAGCAATATACGAGTATTAACGTGAGATTAATCACACGAGTATTCAAGTGTTACTACTAACAAGCCAGGTGCCAGGCTGTTCCGTTTCTACTGTAACTGGAATCCTTATTGGCACTGACCCCCTGTATCACCGTGTCCCCTGTATCACCGGGTTCAGTGTGCAGCCTCTTCCCTGGACCGGGATTCACGTCTTCATCCTCTTGTTCCTCCTCCGGCCAATATTCATAATCACTGACATTGGGCGTTTTTCCGCCCGCTGGCGTGTAAACTGCAGTCACCTGGATCCTACAGACTTCCTCCGTCCGTGGCGGTTCCACAATTTCCTGTGAGAATGGCTGGTCACTCTCAGCGTCTGAAAACATACCATCCGCTACTGCCTCACTTGAAATGTCCAACTGGTTAGTTATTACTAGTAGATCTTGCTCCCAGGTGACCTCGGGAGTACTGATCTCCTGTGTTATGGCTTCCTCCGTAACAGACGATACTGTGTCCTCCACCGCTGTATCGGTGTGTACCTCATCTTGGTTGATTTCCATTTCCTCCCGTATTGTGTCTTCTGCCGGGAATTCTATTGTTCTCCTCAACCTTATTCGTCTTGTGAAACGTTCTCTTACACTTATTCTTGTCCTTTGCCACTGTACCCACAATAACCTGCCCTCCCAGGGCGATGAAAGTATGACACCTGCTAATAATGCTCCTCGTGGGAGTGGGGTAACGTCCCCAGCACCCAGCGGATCTACGCCGATATCTACTGTGACACCTCTACCCCTTGATACAACTTCCCTAATTTCCATATTCTCTGCGATATTCTCAGCGATAGCCCCTCTAAAGGGTGGGCACCCCTACCAATACCTGCGTAACGCAACATACTAGTCCTTTGTAAGACCTTGAAAGATAAAACAAACCTGTCAGACCTATGAAACAACACAGAGACCCGCCGTGACAACTGCAGTAGTGGTTACCCTTTCCACCTACCGAGTTCCTAGCCATGAAAGAACTACTTTTCTGCCTCCCCCTCCTGGGTCGAAGGAAGGTCTTCCTGCCTACTACCTGACAGTTGGGACACTTATACGTATCTAATTCCTCGGCCTCCAGTGCTTACAAATTTACACATGTTAGATGATACCACTCTTTACAAGTGTCGCACTGCACCATGGTGTCACCGGTGGCCGGACCTCTGTGAGCTTGTCCGCCACATTTCTCAGAGACGTCTTAATAGAATCTAATGAAACTTGGCACAGTTGTAGATCGGCATATGAAGGAGTGCAGTCAATAGTCACAATTTTGATAATGACCGCCATTTCAAAATGGCCACCACTTGACGACACCCACCTAAAAATAGCAAAAATTTTCTCGTGGACAGAATTCAACGAAATTTGGTATGGAGGTAGATGTTAGTATTTCGAGTGAAACGCTATCTTTAAATTTTTTCTCCGACGTCGGGTTTCAAAATGGCCGCAAAAAACGTGTATAATTTTCAACGTTATGCGATCTCGATGACATTTAGCGTGCTCCGATTGAAACAAAATTTGGTGTGGAGGTGGATTTAAATGTATTGAGTGGAAATCCAAGTTCAGAATTTTTTTTCCGCCTGGCGTTTCAAGATGGCTGCCAAAAACGTGTCAAATTTTAAACGTGGTCCGATTTGAAAGAAATTTGATATGTAGGTACATCTTAATGTCCTGAGTGGAACGCAATACTATCCATGGGGATTTTGGGCGACTTCTGTGTTGGCATCCCAACACATTATTTTTAATTCTTACTACAAATGTCACATGTCACTACAAAGTTTCTAATTTCCTTAGACATGCTGAACCAATGATATTTCTGTTTAATCCTAACCATTGTGCGTTCGGTCCCTTGGTGACCGGCTGACGGTAACTCATGACAAAGTTCAAGTACCTCTCCAATCTTCAAATCTGGATCCGCATATTGTGCTATTTTAATTTCATCATTACTGAATCCACTGATCAGTAATCCTCCTTCCTGTGACGCGGCTGTCACAGTGTAATGATTTTCACTTTCAGTTAATATCAATGGTCGGTTACCAGATCATATGTCCATGCTTGTGGTAAACAAGATATTATCTACACTTTCCGACGGTGTGTTTCATTGTTCATCTTCACTCATTAATGTTATCAGTGCGGTAGCAATATCCTGAACAGGTTTATCTCTGCACTTCCTGTTTCTAGTTAGAGATACTGCTTCGTCAACTTCGTACATAAATTTATTCCATGTACGGTGTGCCCTCTCACACTTAGTAAAACCTCTGCAAGGTAAGTCCGATAACTCTAGTTCAGCCTGGAAACCTGGGCATGGCACCTCACTTTCTCCTATCCGTGAAAGTCCATCCGCATTTCCGTGGAGTCTACCTGAACGGTGTTTAATGTTCATATCATACTGACTAAGTTCTTCCATCCACCTTGCAAGTTGACCTTGTGGTTCCTTAAAACCTAGAAACCAGGTTAAGCTACTGTGGTCTGTTCTGACCGTAAAGTTCCTGCCAAGCAGATAGTGTCTAAACTGCCTGGTAAACCTGATTACAGCTAGTTATGTGTTCCTTGTCGTACAGTAACGACGTTGCTCTTGGGTCAATGCAAAGCTACCATAAGCTATGACCCTTTCCATGCCGTTCTGCACCTGAATTAGTTCCGCTCCAATAGCTTTGTCGGACGCATCCGTGTCTAGGAATAAATGATCATGTTTCGTCTGTAATGCCAAAACTGGCGCTGAAGTCAATTTCAACTTGATCTGATCAAATGAATTCTGTTGACTCTCAGTCCATTTGAACTGATGTTTTCCTATAACTTCATACAATGGTCCTGCAATCTTAGAATAGTCCTCAATAAAACTGCGATGATAATTCTCAAGTCCAAGGAATTGTTCCACTTCCTTGGTACAAGTCGGTACAGGCCAACCAATAACAGGTTCAAGATGTTGTTGACCTATCTGTATACCATTGCTGGTAATTATCCTTCCTAAGAACTCAACGGAAGTTCTAAATAATTCACACTTTCTAGGTTTCAGTTTGAGTTTATATTCCCTTAAACGCTGAAAAACTTGTTTCAGATTTTCCAAATGGTTCTCGAAATCGGATCCCAATACTAAAATGTCGTCTAAAAATGCTAAGACAGTTTTCCATGTCAGTCCTCTCAGCACCAAGTTCATCACTCGGGCAAAAGTGCGTGGAGCGTTACAGAGTCCGCAACTCATCTTAACACATTCAAATAGTCCATACTTCGTTATAAATGCTGTCTTCTTGCGATCTGCAGGTTTTATACTTATTTGCCAGTACGCACTATTCGCATCAAGTTTAGAATACCACTTGTTTTCTGCAAGTGTATCTCAGCACTCCTCTATGAGCGGTAATGGATACACGTCTTTGACAGTGACTGAGTTCAGGGCCCTATAGTCAAGGCTCCACCTGACACCTCCATCCCGTTTCCGGATAAGCACTGGAGCAGACGCCCACTCCGACGTAGAGGGTTATATAACTCCTGCGTCCAACATTTTTCTAAGATGTTGTTCTTCTTCATCAACAAAACATGATGCAGTACGTCTCATTCGTTGATTTACAGGTTTTGCTGTACCTGTATCGATCTCATGTTCAATCTGTGTGAAATTTCCTAGATCGTAATCATCTTTCGCAAAAACATCCTTGTACTCGTATAACAGGTGTTTAATCTTGAACTTCTGTCCCTCGGTCAACTCTTCAGTTGATTTCTCAAAACAATTGTTGTACGTACTCTGGTAAAACAACATTAGATTTATCCTTATTTTGAATACTGTTCACCTGGCCCACCACTGGGGGTCCAGTAATATCTCCTCAGCATTTGCCATATGCTGTCTTTTCCTAAGGATGATATTGTCCTCAGTGACGTTAATGAGACATAATTCCGGTTGACAACCTGGATTACAAACTGTTCTAGCTGCTAACAGATGATCCTGTTCTTCGGTTTCAACGACATATTCTTTACTAATATGTTCAGATTTACCACTGAGTCTCACAGCTTAGTGTGGGGGTATGACAGTTCGCCTGTCCACTGTCACCCTACATATCCTAGGTTTTGACAATTCCATTGCTCCTTTCTTCCCATAGTGCAATTGGATTGTATCACCATGCATAAACAAGATGTCTTTCCTTATATCAACAATAGCATTGTGCTTCTTAAGAAAATCTAGTCCCAGTAGCATATCATCATCGATTGGTGCTACATGTAATGTTTCTTGCCAATTATGCAATCCTATAGCTACACTTACAGGAGCTGTCCTTTTCGCACGCATTTCAAATCCACGCCCTGCGTTGAACATAATTACGTCCTTAACCAGTTTAGGTTTCTCTCTAAACTTATTAAATAGTTCATCAGAAATAACTGTAACCTCAGCTGCGGTGTCTACTACAGCAATGACCGAATACCCATGTACGGTGACGGGAACTCTCAGCATAGCTGACGTCCCAAATTTTCCTATCCCTAGTGTACCATCACTAGACTGTGTATTCTGACTAAAGTCTTGTTTGTTCCCTTGCCTGCTAGGGTACTTTGGTCTTTCCCTTGGCATACCTCGGAGATCCGGGCAGTTTCTCTTGTAATGCCCTGGTTTATTGCAATAAAAACATCTATAGTCATTACTTTGCTGTTCTCGCCTACTCGGCTCGGTAGGTCTATACGTGTCCGGTTCATATTGCCTACTGTCCTGTTTTCTTTCTGTTCTATGAGGGTATCCCGACGGTGAACCAGTTTGCCTAAACTGTTGGTTAAAGGGTTCAGCCCTTTGTTGTCTGAGCTGGTTCAGCTCTTCCGACATTGCTGTCATGTTGTTCGTCATACCGGCAGCTGTCATGTGGCTAGACATAGCTGCCATGTTCTGAGCTAACGTGTCCGTTATTTTCATCAAATTCGATGCCAATGATTTCACTTCCTCCTTCAGTGAGCTAATTTGTTCCATATTGCTATCTGGATTCTTGCCATAGACATGTATTTTAACTGGTTCCTCGTCCGTTACAATAGGACTACCAAAGTTCACTGTTGTATCAGCGTGTGTAGCGATTGCTTTACCAGTCTCTTGAAAGTATTTTATAATGTCCAATGCTTCATCCAATGTCTTCGGACAAGCATGACAAGCGTTTTTCGCTGCTTGCTTATCCATACATCCTTGACAGAAACGGTCAATCACGGTCTGATTGATAAACTCTTCATGAAATCACGAGAAGGCTCTTACGGCTAACAGCTGTAATCGGTCGGCCTATTCGTCCAGACTTTCGTCTTTCCGCTGTGCACTATTGTTGAACTCAGCTCTCAGTGTTTGAGGTAACTCCTGGTACCCAAAACGTTTTTTCAATTTTACGGATTACCTTCTCATAGGTAATGTCTGGATCCTGATCAAGCAATAAAGTATAATAGTCATCTGCTTCATTTTCAAGGCACCAACAGAGCTGACTCCGTTTTTCCTGGTCTGTCAGTCTGTTGACTGTTGAATATTCCTGGAACTTCCGGAAGAATGATCGCCATGCTGCTTTATTCTTTCCTGTGAATTTCAAATTTTTCGGCGTTTGCAACGTTCTCGTCTGAGAACAAGCAAGGGTTCCTACCCCTGCGGTATCTACGCAGTGAATCTTCTGATGAGGAACTTCTCATCTGTCTATACTGTTGTGAGATACCGCGGGGTAAATAATGTCGACTAGGCCTTTCCAGTCTACTATCTGTATCCATTCTGACCATACTAGACGGTGCTCCTTGAACAGACATTTCCCCAAAAGGTATCGACGTCGGTGGAGTGTAATACTCTACTACTGAAGTACTATGTCATCTGGGCATGGCTTCACAACATGTCCCTGGTGTACTATTCCCTGTACGCATTGACTTAGTCTTCCTCCTTGTTGATAGATGTGTTCATGTTCCCTTTGCAATTCGGCAACCAACTGTAGATACTCATTCTCCAGGTTCTTATACTGGTCATGTAATTCCATGTTTTCTTTCATTATACAAATGTTCACGCTGAACCTCTTGTTCCAGCAACGATTGCAGCTCAGGTGCCCTTTGTTGACTTTTTCGATCAACAAATGATTCTAACTGTTCTACCCTTGCTGGTAGCTGTTGTTGATGTTGTTGACTTTTTCGGTCACACAACATGTCTTGTTGAACATGTATTACTGACTATTGGTAACTTGGTAGTTCGAGATACCTCTGTTGACGGTCTTCAACATCCTGTTGACGTGTTCTATCAACATGAAAATCTTGTTGCTCCTGTTGTTGATCAACGACTATCTGCTGTTGTTGCTGAAATCCAGCTTGTTGTTGTTTTGGCTGGACGTCAGGTGTTTGTTGAGGCGGTTGTTGACATTGTTGTCCTAGTTGATCACTAATGACATGTTGCATTTGTTGAAATGGTCGTTCAACAAATGTGTGAGGTTGTTGTTGACTTGGTCTATCCGTATTCGACTGTTGTTGATTTGGTCTATCTACAACATGTCTTGTTGTAATTGTTGACTTGGTCTATCAACAAATAAATGCTGTTGAAACGATTGTTGACTTGGTCTGCTAACCATAATCGGTTGTTGAATCTCAAGTTCACGACTTGGTCGGTCACCAAATGTCGGTTGAAACATATGTTGATGTTGTTGACTTGGTCGGTCCATCATCATTTATTGTTGTTGAACTTGTTGATGCATTGGCTGGTCACCAAACACGTATGGTTGTGGTTGTTGACATGGTCTATCAACGTTTGTATGTTGTTGAAACGGTTGTTGATGTGGTCGATCAACAAGTGTGTCCTGTAGCGGTTGTTGACTTATTCGGTCAACAAGTGAATGTTGTTGTTGAAGTTGTTGACATGGTCGGTCAACGGTTGATTGTTGTTGTTCAAATGATAGACTTGGTTGGTCCTCAAGCGTATCATCTTGTTGGCTGAGCATACCAACGAACGGTGTCGATGTGTACGGTTGATCAACTATATCCTGCTTAAACTCACGATACGATTTGCATACGAATTGCCACTATCAGTTTAAATTTCTTGTTTAATAATTCTATCAAGAAATTCTTGATCAATGTTCCCTATATTCGACTCCCTACATTTTTCCAATTTATGTTTATCCACATGATAGTGTTACGCAAATATAGCATCTGCACATTCTTGTTCAGTTTGCAAAATAGTTTTATACAACTCAGCACCTTCCTGAGTGAGATTCGATGTATCGAACGGTTCAGGCCAGCGCACTGACTCAAAAATGCTTCAGTCGGTCTGAGGTACGGTATACGACTTGCAATCTCCTTTGTAATTGTAATACTACTGTCCATTAGTACTAAAAATATTCTGCGCTGTAGCAGTTCCCTCTCCTGGTAACAACATAGTTGTTTATACTCACAACTATTAATATCAACTTTGGGAAACAAAACACTGAAAACTTCTAAAAAACTACTAGAATCACACGATATAACCTTCCGATAACTAAATCAATACAACACAACACAGCCTTACTCTAACGATCACGATTTTACTGTGATCTACTATAAAATCGTACAAAAACAAAATGTAAACAAACACTGACCTTGTTTCCGGTTTGCAATACACACTGGTGTATTCCCACACAATCCAATTTCCGGTACGTCGACCTTGGATTACACAATTAATCGTGTGCCAGACTGAACTAATTTGCGGGAAACAGCCACGAGAAAGTATCATGTGCAACCTCCGCTTCAAAACTGAAAAATTTTTCAAACCCCAAATCAACCTTCGAAAACTACTTAAAAGTATAAAACAGTTGTCACGACAGTCTTACACATACACAAAAATTGCAATAACACAAAAAGCACAAAAATGAAAACCCCTGTTTTTCTCAACAGGTTCCTACCAGGGCTACCCAGCCTCCCGCTTCGACTTTTAACATTCAAGTTAACCAAATATCCTCGTCGCCACTGTAGTGAAATATGGGTTGGGAGACCAAGTGGGGTTGCTAATCCCAGCTCCCATCAGGTGGGGGTAAAGGTTGGAGCCCTACGCGTATGTGCAATTACCTGATAATATGTGTCAGTAAGATGGCGTCTAGTCTCGGCTGTAGCAGAGAAGGTTCCACACTACCATTACTTCTACGTCACAGGACGCTGGATCCGGATCCCTCTAGGCTCTTCATCAGTCAAGCATCAGTGGTAATACATCCCCAAGTAACCCCGGGCGTAACTGGGTTTGACTAATCCCCAGAATAAGGAAGCGCCTAATTTCACCACAATAATCTAATATATTATTAACCTTTACGGCATGAACATTCATTATTATTTTTTCGGTAAAAAAACAGTGTGTCATTCAGGAAAGACAAAACTTACTTTGCAGATATTGACTTTGATATAAAGAGGCATCGGTGTTCGAGGGTTTAAGGTAGTCAGTCATCTACTATTTATCATGTGTATGTCAACACTGAGGGTGCCAGGACGAGTCTCAATGCCGGCACAGTGTGGTCTCCAGTAATCTGAACTGACAAGTATTGTCAGTTCTCTTTCTGAAGGTCGGGGGTTTTATCCGGCTTCTGCCCCACCTGAAAAAAAACAAACTAACTAAAAAAAAACGTTCAGATACAGTTAAAAACTTTCGTTAAGTGGCTCAAAAACACTATTCCAACAAAATTGACTCTGATATAGATGTCCTTGGGCTATTGGATATATTTTTCCGCAAATATTTCTGTACGCATTTAACAATCTGAGAAGAATTCCTTTAAGCATGAATGAAAAGATTTGAATTGTGTAGTATTAATAGAATAATTTAGAACCTTGCTGAGCTTTTCTTTATTATGTTTCTGACTGTCAAGATTCTAACATTTCGACTTTCAATGAATACCGTATCCAAACAAATAAACAGGGAAACCGGCGGCTACAGAGCATTTTATACTTGAGACTTTCATTTATATTATAAGAATAACAACATACAGTGCCGTATATAAAATATAAATGAAAGCCAAAATGTAGGAGTGGATTGAATAAGTAATGTATATATAGAAAGGTAGTGGGAGTGGATTGAATAATAGATATATATGTGTATATAAAGGTGGTAGGAGTAGATTTATACTTCGCATCAAAATTTCTATTTAAAACTAATAGGTTTTGACACGGGAGAATCTTCCTTTTGAACAATTTTCTTCTCAAGCTGTGTTAGTTTGCATTTTAATTGACAGTGGAGAAATTCTATTTGTACGGAAAATAATTGAATTTATTTCTTATTTCTTAGACAAATGTCATAAAACATTTAATCTGTTTATTGTTTATTTTTGTACAAAGCTGGTTAATTTTAAACATCTACTATTTAATGCATCTCTCTACTTATTTTATTTCGAATGTGTTTAGTTTAAAAAAAATGTTGTTTTAAATAATTCAAATCATAGTATACATATATTTCTTCAATTTTTGCTGCCAAATGTTGATATTTTTTTTAGATAATAAAACATAAAATAATACTTTTTAAATGTGATGATCAAATGTTAAAACAAATGGGGTTAAACCCTTTCTGCCGTAGTGCCCGTGTTCCACGCTAAACCTTATGTTTCGTCTTAAGAGAATTCATAAAACCACAATTCATACATAACATCACTCATAGGCTTCTCTGTATTACATCGTTAAACTTTATGTTTGTTATTTTTTATCTTGTACTAGATATTGCTAAGGATATTGCTCTTAAATACGATATAACAAGGTTTGGGTGTGTTTATGAATGATAAACCTCAACGACAGTTGCTTTTTTAACTGAATTCTCGTCTTCAAAGAAGGTATTCTTACGAGCAACATTGTAAAGATTTATAAACTGAATTAGAAATAAATCTATTTTCATTGTGATTTTCTCATTTGAGTTATTTCCCTTTGATTTGACAAATCAAATAACATTTTATTGCAAAAATATAATTTTAACAACGTGTGATATCCAACGTTTTATTGCTCTTAAAAACGCATAATGGTCTATTATACATGTCACAGCGCAGTAGTCACCTATATTGCTACAAATACCGCGCGAAGGTTATAAAACACTTATATTTGATGTATTTAGTCGAAGAAGAACAAGAACTAACGAAATGACTCAAGAAGTCAGCGGAGACTGCCTTTTTGTCAGTATGGGCAATTGGTGAGGACAGTGAAAAGAAATCAGGGTAGTGTGTTGTACAAATATAATTGGGGGGGGATACGAATTTGTGTCTTTTAAATCAAAACTTACCGTGTTTATAATCTGCACTATTGTACCTGTTTAATTAACAAAGGTCACTCGGTGTATAAGGCTTGTCACTGTAAGTACCACACTGTATTAAGTTGTTTACGTGGTTTTTGTTTATCCTAGGATTATTTATATTCTTTTGATTCTAACTTTCCGACACCATAATTAATATATTGGGTTAATTCATACAGTGTAGGAAATTTTAAAATGCATTAACAAATTATTTTCGTTGCGCAGAAACTCAATAAGTGGACACAAATTTACATAACATAAATTAATTTACGAGTCAAGTTTCTTAAATGTAAACTTATTTGCCTCATCCTTAGGACTTGTACATTTCATGTCTCAACTGTGTTTTTTTTTAATTAAAGGAGTAACGAATTCGTCATGTGTTTATAACATGGAAGTCTGGTAAACAATTTACGTATTCAATTTGACAAATATGACAATTTCCATTTAAAGAGAAATTTGGTTCAATTATTCCCTTAAGACATTTCAGTTGTAAATTACCAATTTCAAAAATATTTTGTCAAGTTATTAAATTTCCATTTAAGACAAAACATTATATTTCTGTGATGACAATTTTGCTGTAAATCAATAAAATGTCAGTTTAACTATGCTCTCGATGATTATTGCAATGTCAAACTAATTCTAAATAGAAGCGCCGTATGCTTGTATGCACGCAAATGAAGACGCCTCTTCCTTCACCACCAACCTAATTATTAAAACCCCCACAAGTTATTCCGAAGCTGAATGTCTTGCTTGTGGTTATATAAGATTTATTTTGTAGAATTCATTTTGGTTTTTGTACCAAATAGACCTGGGCCGGTTGGAAATAACCAATTTAAGGTCCAGACGATTCTGACCTATAGTTTTCTTTTTTTTTTTTGTTCGATCTGTTGAACCTGGCTTTCTCTCTGACTAAGTTTACATCAACTGCTCGATCTTCATATTGTATGGTGTGGCCTTTTGGGTACAAAATACTTAACGGGATAACTGACAGGTAGAAAATTATATCACTACAAGTAATTATTAGTATCAAAATTTGTTATCTTATACTGACTTCTTCAAGTATTGACATAGTACGATTGTTATTTTTTGAAGCGAAAAATATGCTACACACGGTATTCAATAACAGAAAGAAATGTATAAAGTCTTAGTCATAGAAAGACTTCATGACTTTCTTTAAAACAAAGAGATTACTTTGCGATCAAAGATTACCTAGCACGGTATTCGGAAATGTCAATTCGAGAAAAAGCGCATGACAATGATTAAGACGAGGATACGATACCCGCCCCGGTAACGTCAATGTCATGCTACATAGAAAATTTACCAAAAAGTTTAAGATAAATTTATCTTACGCTTCGATTTGATTTGAATTTTTTCCCACTTTTTCAGCGATCTCCGAATAAGATACGCTACAAAACAAAACGAAGGAACGTAAGGTAGTACAACATTATAATGTCAGACAAAATAATAGGTAAGTGCGTGTGTTTGTTTGTTTGTTTACATAGTGTTTAACGCCAGTTTTTATTACTGGGATGAGCCGGAGTAGCCGAAAAATTTTGGATATTCGAAAACTGGCAATTTGAGTAATTTACACTGTAGTCGAGAACACCTAGCTACAATAATGTAGCTCCTATTTTTTTTTATGGACGGAGCTACAAAGAGGTCCCATTACTTGTAACGGAGCAAGCCGGGAGTGATTCACACCCGGGGGTTTTATGCATATAATAAGCTATTAAACTGTTCCCCTAAATTGCTACATACTTTTTTTATGTATTTGCAGTTTAACTGATATTTCCACAACACCGTATTCGTTAGTTTTATCACTTTATTCGTAATCATTGCATTGTTAACAAAATATGAATTCTGGAAGTGCATAATTTCGATAATATCGGAATCGATTTGGTAAAAAATGTAATTCCGGATGATTTCAGCTGTATTCATTTGCATTATGATTATGTCCCCTTATTACAAATTTTACCGATACGATTCCGAAATTCTACACTCCACAATTTTAATTATGTCAACAATGTCACTATTACGAAAAAGTGTAAAAATTATTTAATTAGACCTTGTAGACATATCAGATGAACGGCGGAGGAAAGAAACCATATTTATGAAATAAAGACAAAGGTTAAATAGCGGAAAATATGTGTAAATACCAAAAGTGTTTTGCTCCATTACGAGTAATGGGACCTCTTTGTAGCTCCGTCCATAAAAAAAGGAGCTATATTATTGTAGCTATAGAACACCTTGTGCGTAGTTAGACTCAAACACGCAACCTAAGTGTCGACAGGCACGAAATAAAAATAAAAAGTAACGTGTTGAAAAATGCGCGTAAAGCATAATGCATTAAAAATCAAAGATATGGATATAAATGTTTCCTCGTATACAGGGTTACATGTACAACTAAATGTCGCCAAGCTGTAAATAGTATACATGTAGCTTTGTACAATTAAATGGAATTGTTAAATATTGACTAAGAAAGGTTCATTGTTTCTAAACACGAATTCATTCTTTTATTTGTTAAAATATCTATGTGAAATATGTGAAGTAAGGTTCAATGAAAAACTAGCAAGCATTGATTGATGAATAAAATGTACCATTCGGTTAAATGTCGCTACATTGCAACTAGTAATACAGAACTATTTTAGGAAGAGTCAAGCAATCAGCGTTAGCATCGTTTCAATGTGGGTCTATCAGAAAAGCCATCAATTATGATGGAGCCTCAACAGACAATTACTACGAAGCTTATCTTTGCTAATGCGTAATAATTGACATATACATACATAGATTATTTCGTAGGTAAAATATATTGTAGTCTGACTTCAAAATGTCAAGCTTGTTATATTCTTTAACGATCAATTTCATGATGCATAGTAAATCAATGTCCCTTAAAAGCGTTATTTTGCCAGCTAGATTCCATACTTAAACTGTAAAACGTGTGCTCTCTTTACAGGGTCCTATAAAATTATTTAATATTTAAGTTTTGTTAGTTTTTAATTGTCAACAAGCTGGGTACGAGAAGCATATCGGCCAGAAGTATATACATGCACCTTGAAAGATTGGTCTAATGGGAGGCGCTTCGTGTTGTATGTAACAGACAACAAGTATGGCAGCAACCAGACATTCCTCATGCCGAACTAAACATTGCTTAAATGGTACCGTTTGGTTGTTACTCAGTAACTGTTTGTGAATGTTTTCAGTGGATGTGTGTCATATGACTGTAAGCTTGACCTTATAACTGTTCACGATAATGTGCATGTACAAAGGTACCAACATGACAGTTTTGGATCGAGTGTAGTGTCTCATTTTGACAATCATCTGCTACGTGCGAAAACCATCTGTATGGACGACAACACCAGACCACATCGTGCTCGAGTTTAAACGGCTTGTTTGCGTGAATAGTCGGTGTTAGTTTAGTTTAGTTTCAACATATTTTATTTGTTAATAACAATAACAATTAATGTAAATCATACTTATAAAGTTCTCTCCAATATACAATATTTACATGTAATATATATACGAACGAGCATGCAAATAATAATAATAATAATAATAATAATAATAATAATAATAATAATAATAATAATAATAATAATAAGCTACATAAAATGGATAAGAACAAATATGGTTGAAGAAAAGGAGAAATAACAAATACACAAAGTATCAAAATATGAAATAAATATAGCTATATAGGTGTTGATGATTACGAAGCTACGATTAACGTTCTTCGATGGTGCTTAAACTATAAGAAATCTTTTAGACCGTTTTATAAATGCATAAACATGGTTAAATACAGTTTTATTTTGATCGATAGTTAACTCGGGTTTTTGTAAAAACTAGTAAGTAAATGTCCATTGCTATGTTATTAGGTAACCAAGTGAGATCATTGATTTGTAATTCCCTATTTTTTTAGTCATTATACAGTGGACATTAAAAAAAGTAGTGTTGTGCATTTTCAGTTGCAGAGCCACAACGACAGGAAGAGTCTGTGGTAATATTAGCTTTGCATTATTTAGGAATGACGCAGAGCATCTTAATTTGGTTAAAATTATATTAAGTTTTCTTGGTCCATATGAGAAATATTCTGGGATATTTCCATTTTGAATCGTCCGAGAGACTTTGAATGTCGAATTGACGGGTCAAGAGTGTTCCAATTTTTTATTTAGCAGGTATAAATGAGTCCTTAGTTAGAGACAATCTGCAGAAAGGCAAAATAATATCTTCGCCATTTCTTAAAGAATATGTTGTCATACTTTGTATATTTAGGGGTAAAAGATTGCAAAGATAATTTATAATATTGTAAAACATTTGTAGTTTCCTTCTTTGTCTTCTTACAGCTAATGTCTCCCACCCAATTTCCTGATATATTAATTCTTTTTTAGTTAATATTGGCAGTCCAGTTACTATTCTTGCACATTCCAACTGTATCTGTTCCAGTCTATTAGCATTGCTTATACCACAATTATCCCACACTTCAGTTGCATTATAAAAAATAGGACTAATAAAAACTAAATATAATTTTTCTAAGGTTTTTCTGCTTAACTGATATTTTAATTTATGTAAAACATTAAAATGTTTTGTTACACAAACTTTTATAGTTTCTATGTGCTTCTGCCATTTTCCATCATCGCTAAAAGTGACACCGAGATGCTTATGTAATTTTGTGACAAGAATATTGTTTCCATTTAACTGAAAGTTGAAATTTAATATTACCGTTTTGGAAAAAAAATCATTATTTCCGTTTTCTCTGGATTAAAAGACATTAACCATTTTTTGGACCATTCGGTGTTGCCATGGCCAGTAATAAGTCCGACTTGAATCCGATTGAGCACATCTGGAATATTATTGGTCGTCGTGGGGGAGACTTTTTGTCTTTTATATAGGCATTAGCAGAACTAGACTAGGCATTAATAAAGTTACCGGTTGAAAATATAAACATGTACATTGAGCTTGCTAGCATTTCTACTTTGCAACAAGACGATTTTAAATGTACAGTAGGAATGATATGCACACAATGAAGTAATGAGTTTAAGTTTTACTGCGGGCAGGGTGTGTTCGAATCCCACTTCAGTTGACAAAGGTGCCAGTTTTCCTTTTGAAGTCGGGTATCTTCACCGGATGATCCGGCTTCCTCTTACAACTAAACTAAACGCCATGATTATCTTAAAACTTGCTGAAAGTGGCATTGAACAAATGAAAAAACCATATACGATGAAATACTTTAACAATCTTCTCCCCATTTACGCTTTAATCGATCGTTTGAAGTGATCCTGCTATAAAGACTAACGTTAAATATACACCAGGGTCATTTTAAAAAGAGTTATGTACCGTTTTGACTTTTATACTACTATATTGTTATTTATACAGTCAGATTTCCGGTGAAATGAGAACAAAAGAATCGGAGCTCTTTCGTTTAAGAGGTACAAAGGTTACTGTGTCGCTGTTTATTCTGTTGCTATGTAAATTAAAAGTTATTTAGAACATTTATTGAAAAACGAAAGAATCAATCAAAATGTATTCGTTTTAATATTTAAGTCAACGTTGCAAAATTTCAAGCACAACAGATACGTAATATCTTTGTTTCAGTCAATAAACATTAAAAACAGGGGGTGTTTTCGTAAGTGCTGCAAAAAAATGCACCATTCTAAATTTTGTTGAAAAAAATTTCATGTATTTGTAAAAAATTCATCTTTCACTTGTTAATTTTTGGTTTGTGACGACTTTTTGTTTTCGAGTAAAAAAATTCCAAAGTCGATCATTTTTTCTATTGCGGTTCTTCATGTGTGATAAATATCGGCGTGTTCGTATATGTCACATTTATTTACATCGTAACTACGGCGTGTGTGATTTGTAATTATTTTATTTTGTAGTGTTCAGAAATTTTAACGAGTTCCAATTTGTTGAAAGTGTTCAAATAACTAAATTTATGGCCAAATAAAGTAGAAATTTAAAATAAAACTAAAAAATGTAAAATTGAACTACCCACTAAAAACACGGATTTCGTGCCTATACAATTCAGAAGTATACGTTGTCATAATAGGCATTGAAAAATCTTTGGGTACAATCCAATTGCATCCTCTACATTTGGTGGAGGAAATTTTATCGTATTAAAGCAACTGTTCCGTTTAAATATTCATTAGTACATATTATTTTATTTGAGGTTAGAACAGCGAGTTAGAATACATGAACGTTTGCATGTATACAGACACTGCGTGTATCGATTGTTTATTTGTATATTTTTCTTTGCATTGTATTTTCTCTTCTACTGTGTTTGAAATTCACCAAAATACATGTTTTGCTCACTCATTATTCACACCGTTTCTATAACACGACGTGTGTGCTGCAATATTATGGCCATCCAATTCTATAGCAGCCTTATAGTTGATGGACTTTTTATATATCATTTAGGTTGTCTTATACATCCGGTTTTGTTCTTTTAATCCACCTTAAAATGTTCTAGTTGGGATAAATTCTAGATTAAATCTTAATTACATATGTAATATGTATGTTTTATTTTATCTTTGTTCTGCTATCTGTAATATAAAAGAAATATAGTTTCACAAATGGAAGAGAACGTTGATCAAAGCACGAATAAAACTTATTCTTCTGCAAATTCTATTGATTTGCGTTCACGTAGAGGCAGTCAAGGACACATTCTTCCTGGAAGACCATGTACTAAATGTGCAAAATGTGGAACAGGCGTCACAATCAGATGGTATCACAAGACAAACAAGCCTTCCGAGTATCTACAGTTTATAAATTCGAAATTCAATTTACTGCCAGATGATTGTCTTTGCAGTGCTTGCCATACATTCTTAGATAAAACATTTAACGGTCCACCTCCACTTAAAAAACAAAAGACTGATTACTGTAAATTATGCAACAATACAAGTTCACACACAATTTATGTTTCAAATATCTCTGTTTCTTGAAATCATGGACGTCAACACTACTGCAAATTCAGAATTTAATGATTCAGTGAATATTAACGTTTGTAGCTCTCATTATGAGATATGGCAGAAAAACCGCTTCAAAAATAAGATAATTGCATGTTGTCAAATGGAAAATTGTAGAGAAAGACTTCGAGATAAGAGGACTTACTACATTCCCGAGTTCGGTTTACTTTCTCAGTATTTTAAGGAAAATGGGGAATCTTGGTTTTCAGAATTAAATGAAGGCGGTCCCATTTGTGGTAAATGCAGATGTACTTTGTTGTAAATTGTTCAAAATATTGATCCTCAGAAGCAAAATTGCTGTGAGGAATTTAACAGTTCTGCTTCTGAAATTCCAATACCATCTCTTAATTCTCTAGCTTCGCACTACCCTATATTGCTTTCTAACATGAAAAGCAGTCAAGAAAGTCCCATTGAATTAATAGCAATGACAGAAACGTTTTACTTAGTTTGTAAAGAATTATTACTGGACAATCCACTACTTTTACACAATTTACTCGATAATTTTAAGGAAAACGCCAAGAAACACTCTCCAACACATGGAACATTGAAATATGCTACCCTCTCCCTCCCACCCCTTATGCCTTATGCAGTGTTTTTGCTAACAAATTCCTCATATCTAAGACAAAAATACATATACGCATTAATTCCGCCGTTTCTATAATAGTGATTCCAATACAACTGGATACATTTTAATTTGTGCTATTTACTTCATGAAATCCAGTGTAAAGAAAATAAAATATGCACATGTTGTCTCGCCAATTCTTGTTACACAAAATGTATGTGATGTGTGTACATATCCAAATATAAAACACATTTTTTCTAACAAGGGAATAATCCTTTGAACTGGAAAAAATTAAATTTGTTCAAATAATTTACAGTATAAAAACATTTTTTAACGATATAAAAATATTTAATTTCGAAATTTAGAGTACAAATTTGCTTAAAGTGATGACAAATGTTCCTTCAAGCAGTTTATTGTAGTTATTTTAATCCGGGGTGTTTAAAAAATTAGGATCACACTACCGTTGACCGAAACGGCTTCCCATACCTGAATCATCACAGATTATCGGACGTGAATCGTCTTGCGTTTCATTACATTTACACTTGTCTCCCTTAATTACTTGACAACCGACACATTTTAGTGCTGCGAATTTTTGCACCATTTTTAATTTACTTCAAACAAATTTTAATCGAATCTATATATAATTACCCTTGTCCTACTGAAGATCTGACATGTGACTACATCGGGAACTATTATTTGTTTTAATATTTTTCAAAGATCTGGCAACATTTTCCAAAGTTGTTCCTTGACGATGAAAACATGCTTATTGCAACTTATTTCAGGTCATCTGTAACTTTATACTGCAATGACTCGATGGAGGAAGCATGCATGTCTTTGATCATCATGGTATTTGGCAAGCCCGGGTTGAATTGTATTACCTTTGTACATGTTTTTTCGTGGCGTCAAAAAGTACGCGTCCATCAGAAAATGGCGGTCGGTCATAGTGACTGCATCTCATGAATATTTTGAAGGGAGATAATTCGAAGACACCGCAAATCTGACTGTATAGATACAATTTCCACGTTCTTTTATATGTTGCGAAATACTGCTTATACGGAGTTTGTGGTCATGTATTATATAAGTTATATTCACTTAGTTTTCTTGAATGGTAACAGATGTTATTCAAACTTGTAATGATGTAATAAGAATTTCATTGTTATAAGGTTTGTCTGTTCTTTTAAACTGTAACGTCTCTTCTGGTAGATCTCTTGACCAATATGACTTATATTAAGTATTGCGTACCGTCATCGTATCAAGATTTCAGAAACTTTTAGATTTTGGAGATTTTTGGTATGAACATTGTCGAATTTGCTTTACAGTGCTAGGCATGTTTTGATTCGCGGAGGACGCAGAGGTTTGTCCATATCCAATATTAAAGCTCGCAGTAGGGAACCAATAAGTAAAACACCAAATATAAGTATAATCAATTATAACATTATAATTCTAATATTATTTGCATATTAAGAAATAAGTTTATTTGATTAGTCCAGAATACTTCCGGTAGAGGTTTTTAACGAAATTTATTTTTTGATAAATGAAGTTGAAACAATTTATTTTTTGATAAATGAAGTTGACCGAACTATTTTCAGTGTAACCAATGTAAACAAAGATGGCGTCATTCAATATCGGCAGCGATTACAAATTATTTGTATGATAAATTGACTTTAATGATTTGTGAAATTTAAAACTATTCTTGTGTTCGATAAAGAAAATAAAGTTTTAGACAAGACCAACTCACTCACAAACAAATAAAAGTCCGAAGGACATTTTTGATATGTTTGTACCAACGTTGTGAGTGAGTTGGTCTTGTTGATATACTGATAAATCCATTGATAACGGTGTTCAATCCTATATAATAACATATGTTATAATCGCGTCAATCTGGTACCTTAGCACTGGATTCTGTGGTATTTCTGTAAGTCACAATCTTATTGCAAAAATAACGATATTAACTAGACAAAGTCGATCTAGCGATCGCTGATACCCCCGCTTTTGTGAAAATTTCTAACGTTTTTCGTGGATTGTGACCTTGAAATCGGATGGATTTCCACCAAAATCAATAGGCTTCTTACCAACAAAATATATAAGAATATTTTACAGTTTCATTAAAATCGGATGAAAACTTTTTGAGTTATTTTCCGGAAACAACTTGTTGTAAACATTTCTAACATTTTTCGTGGACTGTGACCTTGAAATTTGACAGATTTCCCCCAAAATCAAAAGGCTTCTTACCAACCTGATATATAACAATATCCCAAAGTTTCATTCAAATCACTTGCAAACTTTTTGAGTTATCATCCGGAAACAACTTTTTTGTAAAATTTCTAACGTTTTTCGTTGAACTGCGACCTTGAAATTTGATGGATTTCCCCCAAAATCAAAAGGCTTTTTACCAACCTGATATATAACAATATCCCAAAGTTTCATTCAAATCGGATGTAAACTTTTTGAGTTATTGTCCGGAAACAATTTTTTTGTTAAAATTTCTAACATTTTTCGTGGACTGTGACCTTGAAATTTGACGGATTTCCCCCAAAATCGATAGGCTTCTTACCAACCTGATATATAACAATATCCTAGAGTTTCTTTCAAATCGGATGTAAACGTTTTGAATTATCATCCGGAAACCAAATGTGGACGGACGAACGGACGGACGGACGGACATGAGGACCACTATATACCCCCGACTCTGTCGAGCGGGGGTATAAAAAGTGAAAAAAGTCATTAGTTACACTTATGCTGTGGTTATGTTTGTAATTAGTAAGAGAAATGATGACAATATGATTTTAATTTTTGTTGGGACATATAATTATCAAACAGAAAAGTTACGTAATTTATTACAAAGTATTATGGACTATCTGGACAAATCTAAAACTGTCTATTTGTTAACTATTTACAAGACAGGTTAACATCTTACCGATAATAGTAATGTTGTTCTGTAGTTCATGGTTTTAGTGCAATTACACTAATAATTAGAGAAGTGGAGCAAATCGATACGCAATATACCAACTGTAGAATAGACACCATGTTATTTTCTGTTTGAATCTTTACTGAAGTGTACAAAGTAAACCCTCATTGACATAGAGGGTTATTGCTTAAGATGTATGTATTCTCTGGTAATGTTCGAAAATGGTTTGAGAGCTAGCTATTTAACGGGAGGAAACAGAGGATAGTTATTAAGGCAGCATTGTCTACGTCGTTGTGTAGTATATCGGCTGGGGTTCTTCAATGGTCTGTACTGGGACCCCTATTATTTATTACTTATATCAACGTGTAATTATTAAAGATTTAAAAATACTGAACCGATGGTCAAATACTTGGATGATGTGTTTCAATGCAAATAAATTGTTTGCTACATCGATACGCCTGATATCATGTTTCAGCTAGACGGGGAGAATATTTTTATATCTAACACGCACAAACACCTAGGTGTAACCTTTAGTGATGATGCTAAGTGGAATGCCCATAGAAAACATAGAAACTAGTGTCACTAAACATCCCCAGCATACTTAAATATAAGCTAATTAGAGGAAAACTTGAAAAACTTTATTTGGCATATATTCGACCCATATTTGCATATGAGTGTGAACTGTTGGACAACTGTGGTGTTTTCAATGTCAACAAGCTTGAATCTCTTCAGCTTTAGGCGGCTTGAATAATAACAGGATTACCAGTATTTGCTAAATCTAAACTTATTAATAGGGAAATTGGGTGGGAAAAGTTAGAAATCAGGAGAAAACGAAGAAAATTACATATGTTTCAGTCCATGTACTATAAAAAAAGCACCTGTGGTCTTTAGTCCTTTCAGCTTCTAACGACATTTTGCTTAAGAAACGGTGACGATTTAATTGTCCCTTATTGTAGATTGTCCCTAACCAAGGAATTGTTTTACCATCGTCTATCGTTCAGTAAAACTGTCTGGACGTGGCAGTCGGAACATAAATAGCGCTTCTGACAGTAAATTACGAGGATAAAGTTCCTAGGCATTTTTCGATTGGTTCTATAAAACAAAATATAGTATTGACGCAAATAAGATGCTGTGCATCTTTTCTAAATAATGATCTTTTTAAAGTCAATATAATTCAAAATATCGGTGTGGATACTTAAGAAAGCAGTTACCACTTATTCTTTGAATGTCTTATGTACAAGAATGCTAGAAATGCTCTATTAGCGAACATGAACTGGGTAAGAGAGTATAATAATATAGATCTACATCTATACCTAGGGCTGACCTCAAATATTACAAATCAACAATATGAGAATGTTTTACAAAATGTTTACACTTTTATAAAGAAAAAATTTTTCCTCCTGACGTTATATTGAATGATAGACATGCACATGCATAAATACATACATTCAAAGTGAAATCAATAGTAGTATATGTATCAATTTTTAATATTTTGTATTGCTTTATTATGTTAGATAACATTTACATGCCTTACTATTATTGTTAAAAATTGTAAATTGGAGAAGACTTCGAAAGTATGTATCTACTTGTGTCTTATTCCTTTTTGTTATCACAAATAAAATATGTATATTCGGGATTCCTGTGCTGTTTTATTATATACTTGCTTTACCTCATGACCTTTTTGTCGTCTACATGAACCATCTATACCCGCTAAGCTTCCATAACTAATTCTAGTTCCAAAATCTTTTGATGCCTAGTGTAATTATTGATAATATGGCAAAAAATTAGAAATAGTCTGTTAGCGATTAGTACTGTTAAAAGCTAGTGCTCATTATAAGAGATCTATTTCATATTAAGTAAGATCTGATATTCAAAAAGTTCATTTAAGTTCTACGGATAAGCTTTTATGAAATATAATTAGACATTTTCCGCTGAGAAATAGGAAATCAATCCATTTTAATCAAGGAGGTTTTAATCATACTAATTTTCTCCAGGACTTATAGCAAAAGTTTAATTTGTAGGCTTTTAACAACTTGCATGTTATAAAATGTATTGTTGATTACGGAATCTCCATAGACCTGTCAGTACAGTTCAAATTTAATCTGCAAAGATCTTTTATATAATAAAAAAAGGCTAAAATCAAATGAGTTCAATATTTCTATATCCAATAAAAAAGTTTTAGCATAAAACTATTAACACGTTCAATTCATGTCACAAAATAAATATAGAACATTAAATGAACCATTATACTTCTTATTTATACAAAATTATACAGTATTAAACTTAGATTAAGATATTGTTCAAATTCATTGGAACCAAATTATCCTCTGTTCACGTATACTTGTCCGAGTCAAACATATTTTCCACGTGTATAGATGTAAATGTTGGATTTAATGTTTTTAGATTTGTTGCTGAAGTAACAATACTGACAGTGTTGTCAATAGTCACTGCTATTATGACAATTCTCAGAAAGAATATTGTTGTTCGTCTATAGTCACTTTTTATGAATGACTAAATGTGACATTTTCCTTTTCTCCACAACACGACAAATTTCAATTATTTTCATTTCAAATGAAATATTCATTTGTGTTCATAAGTGTTCAACATTTATAAAAAAATTTGATTGCCAAGTACTGCCTTATGGGTTATTGGTTTTCAGATTGGCCATTTTGAGACTTTGATTTGTGGATTTTTCTTATTGACAGTTTCCTTAGTGTTAGGTATTTTGATATTACCTTTATTTATATACACCAGACCAGAATTGTGTTAATGTAAATTGTTCTACAATAAATTCGTGGTCTAAAACCGACTTCACTACGACGATTATCCGCGGTAAATCAAGGAATAGAAAGAATCATATGCTCATTACTGAACAGAATAGTAGCTTACTTGACAAGAATCTAATTAAGCAAGACTTTGTGAGAATGTTAACTCAACTGACAATCGTCATTTACCAGACCGTACACACATACATTACAGTACTGCGAACAGTTTTAGTACAATTTTCCAAATTGGACGAATTCCATATAGCAGGGCGGGGATTTCAAGTTACCAAGGTTCTGCCAGTTAGGTAAAGATGTACTTATCACGGTTTTTCATTTATCGATTTAATCCCTGTGTACCTTATATTTAAATATTATTCAAAAACAACACACTATATGATTGTAGTGTAAGAAAAAAATAAAACGGGCTAAATATTTATCATGTAACAATATTACAAAAAGATTACCGTATTGCCCTTTAATGTTTATTGTTAGCTTATAAGCATCTATCTGGGTTACTAACATAATCCTGGGATTACAAATTATTCCGCGTGTATTCTTTCTAATTGTTCCAATCAGACATAATTCTGTATAATTAGACAGCTAATCCCATCCATCCACATTGCATAGCAAAACAAAAAAGAAAATAAGTTTTAAAACATTAAGTACCTAATCAAGCTTTTCGCATTATAATCAATCATTTAAGGGATTAGTTTCAGATTTGTTCGTTGAAGAACGTTAAAAATTTCTCAGACTAGACAAATTAAAGTTTTTATCGGTATATATTGCGCAATGTAGAAATTGTTTAGAACATAACACATTTTTCATAATAAATATGAGTAATATAACTCAAAACTAAAACACTTTCTTCAATTTACTAACTATTAGCATACTGGGCTCAGCTCGTCTCAGATGGCGGATTGAACATACCCTCTCTTTGGGGATGAAAGGTCGAAATACAGGAAGCCTGACCGCGGACCATAAAGGGTGATGTGTGTTTAGCGACCACTTTTGTAGATATTTATAAAGAATAGGCTCATTGTGGTCGCTACAATAGGCTTAATTAACATCCCTACACAATAATCTATTATGTTCCAGTGGAAATCAATGAAAGACTGTGTCTCAATTTTATACCAATGGTTTACAAAACATTTAATTTGAAGAATTGTCTTACGTTTTACATAAGTACAAAAAATATTTTGACAATTAAAAAGAAGATAAAACAAAATTTCGTCCAAATTTTATAATATCACCGTTAAATGCTGCTTAAAACCAGGCTTAAAAATACAGTCATAATTTGTCATTAGTGATACAAAAAAAAAGAAAAAAATTGTCATTTAGAATTTTAATATTGACAGATATATGTCATTTAATGGAGACCGGATTCTCAGCAGACTATCGGTATTATCAGTAGATGAATAAGACTTTTTCCTGGACATGACGATGTGTCTAATTAGAGGCGGACACTCCTTACTAGTCAGGTGTACCTGTGTGCACCATTTTTCAGGTGGTTTGACTCACTGTCCTATAGTTTTCTATTCTTGTTGACCGATGGTTTTCTGACTGTTTTCTTTAGTTTGATTATAAATGCACGTTGTTTTCAATATTTTAACATTATCAACAAGAACACTCCAAAGTCCCTTTTGTTTTAATTTATAACTGTAAAAATAATTTGCTTGTAAAAGTTTTCTACATACGTCTGTCCATCTACAACGAAATAAACCTACAAATACAGATACCACTGACATTAATTATTTTTGCATTAATTGTATTTCTTTTTTTTTAAATAAAGTTTGTGGATTCTGTTGAGTGTACTGAGTTTGAGCAGTTCGGTTTCTTTAGTTATTTAAAAAACTTTATCAGCTCTGTTAATTTCACCGAGGTTTTGCAAACTAAACCAGTTCCAGTAATTTTTAAAATGAATAAGACCGTATTAATAATCAAGAAGCATGAACGGCAATGAATCTATTAGTACTATTGTGGATAGCATTGACAACAGACGTTCACATCCAAGGATAATGGATTATCTCTGAAGCCGCCCTAACCTTGTATGCCAGTAAGTTAGTTTTATCTTTAAATAAAGATAAAAAGACATTTTTAACGATTTAAAAATCGGATGCGACTCTTCGAACAAAAGAAATAAGTCGTCAGTGAGTGCACCAAGTTTAAGTTTGAAGATAATGGGAAGAAACACGCGTTTAATTCTACCGATTAAAAGATATGAAAAGGCTTATTTAAAACGCAGTTCTAATTGTTTAGCTCTGAATTATCTAGATAACGCCGAAAAAGCTAGGGAAAGAAAAGAGATCCACAATAATAGCTAACAAATAAGGATGGGAATACGTCGACCATCCGTTAAAGAAAATTCGGAAGATACTACCAGTGTCAACCAGGCAAAATTTATAGCTTTTTGAAGCAAAGAGATTAAGCGCAAGCTTGTCAGCACCAAACCCCGAACAAGTCTACAGATTTGCAGAAACAATTTTTATTGGACTGGCATGGCAAATAAAGATCAAGTAACAAACTGTTTAGTGTTGTTTTTATGTTAGATTGAACGAAGTGAGGGAGAACAGAACATCAATATATTACACCTATCGACATAATTACTATAGAATTATATGATTATGGCAAGTGCACAAGTTGCGACAAGTTGTGTCATAAATGAATCAACTACCGTTACATTGAGGACAAACTCAAGTTCATTACACTGTAACACTACTCCAATCAAGTCTTCTAATAAGTTGTAGCCTATCGTCAGCATCGCAGCGTGACTGACATTACTCTAATTAAACTTTGTAAAATTATATAAATGATGCAATTACACAGCATGGTACCTCAGTGTAACGATGAACTTAACATTGCACATAGGTGTTACATAAGAAAATTGGAACTTACAAGAGCCGCATACCATAATGCAGATAGCATTTTTTTGTAAATAGATGATGCATGGTCACAACAGATTATCCTTCAAAACACATTGC
This sequence comes from Limnoperna fortunei, assembly GCA_944474755.1. Lineage (NCBI taxonomy): Eukaryota > Metazoa > Mollusca > Bivalvia > Mytilida > Modiolidae > Limnoperna > Limnoperna fortunei. Next base: position 22,285,940 of record OX104116.1, read on the forward strand.
TAGAAAAACTGAAAAACATAAAAATATACCAAGGAAACCGACGAAGAACAAGGGCCAAAGGTCAAGGAACAATTACAAATCCGGATATAGACAAAAACATATCCAACGAAAAACAAATACCAAAACACAAACACTTAAAGTAAGTAAAGCGAACTCAATAGACATCACGGGTGCACTCAGGTGCTCTGGAAGAGTAAGAAGTACAACCCCGGATGCAGTCAGGTGCTCTAGACAAGTAAGCAGTGCTGGCTCTAATTAGATATACGTCGAGTTATTAATTGTCCTGTCTAGAAACAGTGAAATCCAGGAATAGTAAAGACTACCTATGACTCAGCAGTGTCCGATCGTATATGAGAGACGGATTTCCTCTAACAATCTATTAAGTCAATGTGACGCCATGAACTTCTGACACATAACATTAATCAAGATGCAACCAACTCTTGTTTGAGTAGCTTAGATCTCCACAGAAGTAATGGGTCTAGAGCATGGAAAACGTTTAGAATCTAGTTTGTAGTTTTCTGTAGTCTAGTTTTAGAAATAGGTCGACATAAGTGTATTTGTGGTTTCTTTAACTTCATACTAACTATGGTAGACAAACATACATACATTCACCGAATTTAGCATTGTTCAGGGACAAAACATTGTCAATATAGCGAAATGTGAAATTAAAAATCTAGGCCAGTGTCGTTTCTTTCCTCTTCAGCAGGACTTCTATGAATTCAACCTCATAATAGTATACAAACAGGCGAGAAGAGTCCTCAAAGTATGGCAAGTATGTTGTAAATCAGAAAATATAACTTTGAACAGATCTAGTTTTCAGTATATTTATTTTCTGATCAAGTCTTTGTTGACGACGTGAGTTCTAAAATATCACGTATTTATATCGTCTCATTTTGTTTGCTTGCAAAAATACAGCGATCTTTTAGCTTGCATATAGGGGAAGGCCGTGTATAGTGGCGATAAATCAAAGTTTTTGATGCTGTTACATTGGGAAAGAAATCTAGAACTTAAAATATATACAATTAAGTACCCACATTTCATTGGTTCCACTTTAGGAGTAGCAGTCATTGTATTTTTGATGCCGCATTTCTATTAATGTTAAAATAGTCGTACATGTAAGGAGTTTTGATATATCTTGGTTGTACACTTAGACGATCTTGCTATGAAACGCTGTTTGTATGGATTTTTGTTAATTTTTTGTATCATTACAAGAAAGGGAGGTCACAATCTTCCTTTAACATGTAGACCAAAGGATGCCAACCAATTTGTGATTTTAAAGAATCTCCTCTTTTGAAAGGGTAGTGGATATGTAAGTAGGAATGCAAAGGAAATTCTCTATGTCTAATTCATCAATAATACACTCTACACTTGGCTGAACGCTTTTATTTCTCTTGAACGCCTTTGGTGTGTTTTATCACTAACCCTAATGGTTGGATTTAAAGAAACTCCAGTTCAATTTAAATTTACACTAACGGTAACCAACCAAAAAGTTGTTTTTATTTAGGTTAAACTTCATATAAAGTACCGTGCACTTTTATAAGTAGTATTTATGAAGGCGAATATATGTGTTACAGCTGTTCTTTTACCGAAGTGGTAATCAATCAAAAATTTCTAAAAGGCCTACTTGTCTGATAAAAATACTACCAAATTACACTGTAAGTCAGAAAAAAGCACAGACATGATTAGAACATCTGCATAACAAGACAACATTAAACATTACTACAGATGCATAAAATATATCAGTTAGACAAATATTTGACGTGTTTGTAGTAATGAACAGGTATATATCATGCCTGGTGGTATTGTTCACAAATTCATCTCTTAGAATATTTATATGTTAATTACACCGAATATCATTTTGATGATGTTGATATTTTGCCACTTGTTTCCTCGGATCACAGCCACCAGCAAACATATTGTCCTTTCTTGTTTATTTTTTACTATCTGAGCGGTTTTCAAACTTGATTAATCAGTTTACGCTTACTTTAAGGTTAAAGTCAAAAACTTACGAATGAATGTTTGTGGGTTTATTATATATAAGAAAAATATTTTAGCTGTCTATTGACCACTCAAACGGCAGCATCTCAATATGAGGTGTAATTAATGTATGTATCTTCTTCTTCCACGATAAAAATCATGTATATTTTATCATGGCTGTAAGACACGAAATAACTCTGCAAAAAAGATGTTATATACAAATATAATACAAACCGAATATGGGGACAAAAACACACTGTCTATAAAACATCTAGATATTATTATAAGTATCTAGCTTCCTAACTGGTTTTTCTCGTACAACTATCTTACACTCTGTTAATAGGAAATATGATAAATATAACATTTGCATTAGAATGAACTGTTTTACAATGTCGATACATAATAATTAAGTTATTTAAAGGATTATCTAAATAAAACATCATGCAACAAGTAATTTTTTAACTATGAAACCAGTATTAGAAACGTATTTAGTTTACGTTTAAATATATGATTGCAATGTCACATAGTTTTTACAGTACTCCTATTGTAGATCCTAAATATTATATTTTAAAATCAACAATTACTTCTTCAAATATTCAGCGTTTGAAATGCAGTCATTTTTTTCATTTTGATTGGTCAATTTTCCTTAGTAAGTTACCTATCTTTGTTTATAATATGATATAATATAGTATGCAAACGTTCGCTTGCTTTCGTGACGTATAATGGCATTCGGACAACCAGTTAGACTTTCCCAGCGTCCATCCGGAACGACAAAGCCTGAAGTGTTTCGAATACACAAAATATTCTGCATATAAGAAGACTTCCGTTCTAATTTAGGTTAAGTTTACTATGGAAAGTCGCCCGATCAAAACGCTGAATATTTTGAGGAAATAACTGTTGATTTAAAAATATAATTTTTATGATGTTCAAAAGAGCAAACTCTCGACTATACGCGGTAAGCAGTTTTTGTTTTTCTGGCAAAAAACAATCCTTCAAAACACTTTCTGGTTGCCGAACATACAAATTTATTTGTATTCGCCACGAAATAGGTCAGAAATAAGCACGTACAATTAAACTGTATATTTCCTGAGAATGCACGAATATTGTATATGAATATATATTAAAATCTTATCCAATTCTGGTACCCGAATATCTTCACTCTTCCTGTGCTCCGAATTAGTTTGAAGCCACTTACATAATATATAGGTCTCTCGTGGTTTTCTTTGTTGTGTTTAAGTCTTTCATGTACTCAATGTATCTGAAGTATTGTGAAATATCCGATTCATAGTGATTCTGCATGTTAAATTTTCGCCGGTAATTTTCGACAGGTAAATCAACTTCTATTACTTTTGATACAAAAGGTACGGAAAGAAGGTAAATCACCAAGACAAACATTTGAATTGCTTATTATAGCCAAAACATATGTGAGTTACATAGCCGAAAAGTAAAAAACAACGGTGGTCTCACAATTAAACAATTCAGGTAATTTCCGATCGCTTACGGAAAGGCATGTGAGAACATTTACGGAAAACCGTGTAATAACTTTCGGAAGCAGTGAACATTTTTTAATGTCAACCCGCTTTGCCAATCATGATTCAAATATTAAAAGTATCAAATATAGGCCCTTTTTATCACACAGTAAAAAAACAACTTTTATATATTTTTTCGTATTTTGCCTTTAACACGTGAAAAGAAATTATTAAGAATCACATTTAAATATATGAAAAACCATATTGTGTGTCTTTTGTATATAAATAATCGGTATAAAGAGTCCAAAGACGCGAAACTATAGTTTATTGATTTGGGTAGAAATAGAAAAGTCAAAAATAAAACTGCCGTGTTTAAGTATACTTATTTTAATAACCCATTTTTGCTGGATAAATCTGAACATTTATATTTATCGGTGTGTAAAATTAAAAGAAGAATCACGCTGATTCAAACCTATGTCGGTTCTGACATATAATATAATGATACAGCTGTATACTAAAATAAATTGGTTAGCTGTCACATTTCACCCTGTACATATGCACTTTTATGGTCAGTTTCATGAAAGAAAAAAATTAAAAGGAGAAATTAACCATCGGCTAGTGTCACAGTGTAAAAAAATATCTCCAGTTGTAAACAAACAAGCGAGTTTAATTAGGAACCGCTATGGTCGGTGATAATTTCCTAAAATAACTGCGAGGTAAATAACTAATGATTTGAACACAACCAAATTTCATCTATATGGAGGACAATTACAGATCTGTGTTGGTTTCTTTGTCTTATTGTGTGCAATCCGAGTGTGCCTGTGACATTTGGACAGTTGTCTTTTGTTTCAGTTGCCGATGAAAGCAGTGTTACTGGCATTTATTGAACTATCGATAAATTTAGAAATATTCAGTATTGCCGTTATACGATGACTATATTCTTGCAAATATCATAAAAACATCCATTTGATACAGGAGTAGGTGCAATGAGGACCGAAAGTTTGAATGTTCATGAAATTTGGTCAGAAATGTCTCTGTGATATGGTCTTCGGCTTTTTTTAAATACATGCAGCGTGGATTGGTCGATTATGACGTTACACACGTGGAAATGCTGAAAACGTTTTATATTCTAGTACCACAAAAGCCAATCAAAATTTGTAGAAAAGACTTTACAACAAGTATTGCTTTCGAAATTTTCCAAAATTTTTGGCCATTATTTGACCTTAGTGAATATAGTCTTTTTCTATATCAAAAGTATTTAGAAATGGAAAAAACTATAGGCTCTGTCTACCTTGTATTTAATGTGTGGAGCGGTTACAAATTTAAGAAACAAGGGTATGATGTAGTACTCATATACACACGGGCTGGGCTTTTATATTTATAGGTGTTTAGCAACGTTAACATGTAGTTTCATGGTGCGATGTTCATTAAGTTGATATATATTGTGTGTATATATTTCAACATTAAGAGAAGCCAAACAAAATTGAAAAAAGAATACGTACTTTAAAAGTGGAGTGCGGAGAATACACAGAAAAAAGTGTATACTAGTATTTGTTTATCGAAATTTATTCATCATTATATAGTGTCGTGAGTTGTTGTTAAAGCAGCATTTATGTTTTTCGACGCCATTAATATCAGCCTAGAAACAGTTGTTTATTGTACCTTTGTGAAACTATATATGTATTTAAAGTATTTTAAATTTATATATCAGTTACTTGGTTTTCATCCTTGTGGGCCCTGCTGTAAGTAGGCTGTGATTAGAAATTGTAAGACTGGATTGATGTTAATATTATAATTTTTAAAATGCTGTAAATATATTTATGTTAATCAACTATCGGGCAAAACTTATAGTTTTAAGAAAACCTACTCAATTTGGTAGGCACTTCCCATATGCAAGATTGATATAGGTCTGTCAGATGGAACTTTGTCAGCATCGGGACTACTCGTATATGATCTTTTAAGTGCGGAAAGAGTGACACTTTCTCACACGGGACCCGTGACGCTGGTTGAGTATTTAAATCCGAACAACCGACTCCCAGTCTGCAGAAGCGGGTTTTATTGTTGTATATTCGAGAGTTCCTACAAAAAGAATATCTGATAAAGTGGTATAGTCAACATTAAATAAACTTAACAAACATACTTTGTTTAATTCTTACCTCACCTAAACCAAAGAAACGTGTTTTGACATTACTTAGCGTCCATGGTATACTTAATTTTAATCATCTCATTTAGAATACAAAGAAACTACTATTACACTTAAAATTAACTGTTTTCAAAGATGATTTAAAATTGTATCAAAAGCCCCTTTAAAAATCGCAGCCGTTACTTGTTAACTCTAAAAAGTTGAAAGTACTTTGAAGTTAAACTTTTTAAAAAAGCAAAAGATACCGACCGAACAACAAGAGCAGTAAGTCAAGGGACAAGGGAGTAACCCAAACCCAATAAACACATGTGTGTACTAAGCTGATCTGGACAAGTAAGCATTGCTTGCCTCTAATTAGACACCAGTAGAGTTACTCAAATTCAAATTTAAATTGATTTCAAGCTGCATATGAGGAATGGCCGTATAGAGCGTCGAAAAATCCAACATTATAATGCCGTTACATTTGGAAAGAGATCCAGACCTCTTGAATATTTTAATATCCACATTTCATTTAGAACATTCCTGAAGTACAAAATGTCACTGTATTTTTGAAGTCATGTTTTATTGTTGTTAAAATAGTGGTCAGGAGTTGCGATAGTGTTTGTTGGTACACTAAAACAATTCTTTGATTATATTTTAATTTTTTTGGTATCCAACACAAGAAGGGGAGATTCCAATAGGATGCCAACACCGATTTGTGATTTTCAAGAATGTCCTCTTTTGAAAGCATAGTGGATGTGCAAGTAGGATTTCTATGTGAACTCTCCATGCCTTATTCATTTATGAAAACCACTCTATATTATGTTTTTGAAGTTAAATATAATATTGTTTGGGGGTTTATCTGCTGGCAAAAGAACATATTTGTCATGAATGTCGAACAACGTTTTAACAGCATCAATCTTTATAAATCTTGATGCTGCTTTAGTACTCACAGACCTTCTTAAATGATTTATTTTTATTTGAATCAATGACCGAAATGCATTTACTCACTTGGACAATGTATCAACCTCCTGGTCTTCTTGCTGTGCCCTTTTTCTGGCATTGTCCTCTATTGAATCCATCAATAGTTTAAAGTTCTAATTCAAACATATTGCGCAGTCTTCATTGTCATCACTGTAAAGATCTACAGTTTTCACGTGACCTAAAGAACAATATATCAATATATCAATGGGGAATTTTTTGGCAGTTTTAAAATTTTGCGTCGTGTAGAAAAATTGTTGCAAATGCATTCTGAGTCGTACTGACATACATGTGTACTGTCCTAAATTTGAATATCATGTTGTTTTGCCAACTTTTTATTTTAATAATATTCTTCTCAGAAAATGTACTAGTAACATTTAAGATTTAACCAAACATAGAATAGCTTCTTATCGGTGACTTCACTCGTTGCCTCCTGAGTGTGCATAGTTATTATACTAGACTCAATGGGAAATACAAACACACATAATTTTAAGACGCCATTTGACTTATTGATATTATTATTTTCATAAATGAATTTGTGATTGTCCCAAATTAAATTAATAATTTTAGTGTTGATAGAAAATCGAACACCACAACAATCAAGGGACTGATTATGCAGGAAAAATACATATTATTAACTTTCAGTTAACCGTTCATAGGTCAAATGAAAAATATACAATTATACCAAGTCGTCTTACATTAACTGTAATGCTTGTGATGTGCGGATGTCCATTATGGTGACACAGTGTTAAGCAGTTTCAAGGTCCGATGGGAAAATGCATATAAATTGTTTCAGAAATTATTTTTTCCTATTGAATGTATAAGAAAACTATGAAACCTCATAAGATTACGTATCATTTTCCGTGTGAACAATTATAGGCTCTTGGGAGATTTCTTGTTTTCGGAAAGATGGCATTTTAACGGAATTTTGTAAACATCTAACTGATCATAATGGTAATGCCATGAAATAAGTAAAAAATCACACGACACGCTTATTAATATGTAACTTTAAACGTACAAAAATGGATTTATTTGAAACTTGCGGTTTTAAATATATGATAAAAATGTGATGATAAGGCAATACCCATATCACATTCCATATCAATCTGAGACCTCCATATCTGCCTGAGGGCCTTGATATGGGTATTGTATATAATAAAAATCTCTTAGTATTTACGTTAACACTAAGCAGGAAACATGTTGCCATTATGAATACTGAGGTTATTGCAAATGCCGAAACAAATATCAGCAGAGAAAAATCAACAACTGTGGGAATGCCATCTACTGATAAACAGAAGTCATGACGACTAATTTATTTCCACCAATATAAAACAATACAAAGAAACGCTGAAAGTGGCAAGCATAGATAGTTTTCTATTATCCTATGATGAGAGTGACGTTAAGCTAGATAGTCTGTGTGAGTCCCTTAGTAAATATTTAAAAATGTGACCATAATAATTTACCTGTTATCTGATAACACCTAGAATGTTTATTGACACACTACAAAAAACATGTATCAAGAAATTGGTTTTACTCAATTGCCAGTTTACCGGAATGACAGGTCATGATTGCATAAAAGGGACAGATAACCTAATCTAAATGCAAGTTTACACTTTTAACGGTTGGTTATCTTGAAGTTCCCATTTTATGTAATTCGGAGCGTTTGCGTAGTTTCAACTTATAGCATTTTTGTAGCAAAGAAATATAAATTTACAGTTTTTCCCATATTAGGTCCATATCATTCCGAGATTCCCATATTAGTTCGAGACGATATAGGACCGGATATGGAAAACCCTGTGTCATAATATCCTTATACATTTTGAACCAACATATTACTTTATATGGGACTTTACATGTATGCAAATTTTCTTTAATAAGGTTATAATCATTATATATTAAAAACAAACGAGATAAAGAAAGTTTGTTTAGTTAAAACATTGGAAACATCATTTCCTAGGGGAATAAACGAAAAACTATAGGCCTGAAGACCAGATATATCCAAGGTCTAAGAATATTTAGTAGAATTACGTGTCGTTGTATTTATTTTGAAAATGTTTGTTTTTATATATACTGAATATAACTTTATTAATGGTACTGCTTACTGTAAATATTTTTCGTCATTTGTAATGAATCGTATATATCATGTACGTATAATGACAACGTGAAATATTTTTCCAATTTTCAAAGTGTAAAACTTAGTTTTCGCTTTAATTATGTATCTAGATGTTGTTTTTTTAACTTTTCAAACGAGTATGTACGGTATCGTTATCTACCGTAACGACCCAACATCCCGTACGAGAAATTTAGTCCCATTACTCGTAATGTAGCATAGCGGGAGTGAATTACACCCGGCACTTTGATGTCGAAAAGAAGTTGCATATACAATCAGACGTGGTAGACCTTGATATCTTTCGTTGGTGTCACCATTTTTTTTATCGGTTTCGTGTTTAAAATCGATCATTAATGATACGTCATGATAGTTATAGCCGTTTTTAATAACCTGCTGTGCATTCTGTATTCATTGACATTCTTGTCCCTTTATAAATGCGTTTACTACATGAAAAACATTGAGAAACCCGAAACTGAATGGCGTGTTGAATCTTGGGTAATAAATATGTAAAGTACTGGATTCTTACAATGGAATGGTTGTTATAGTATGCAAATTAGCACGTTCATAATAACATTAGGTCACATTATCCATATATGGAAATATGATCATCATAGCATTTTCCACGTGTATCTTCTAAGACGAAAAAAGAAATTTCTTCACTAAAGATCGTTTCCCGTAAGTTTCCATCCTCACAAGTCAGGTTTTCTGTGTCCACATGTGTCCACGAACCCCTGACAAACTTAGCTAGGAAATTCCCGGGCTAGAAGTCACTATTTTGATTGGCTACATCATACCTTAATGTAGTCAATCAAAAGCTCGCTTTCATTCACGACTTGGTTAGGGGATATCCCGATGTCGATTGTAAATAAACCAAACGGATGTGTGGGTAGACCATGTGAAAATCAGTGTATTTTGTACAGTATTGTTAATAGTTTGTTATTAACGCGTTATTATTTAGTTGCGTTACGTTTTCTTCACACTCCAGAATAAGTAAGAAAGACTACTGCCAAACACTTGCTTCTTTCAAGCAATTTCATTAGTTGATATTTTAAAGGATTGACGTCATATGAAAATCTTCTAGCCCGGGAATTTCCTAGCTAAGTTTGTCAGGGGTTCGTGGACACATGTGGACACAGAAACCCTGACTTGTGAGGATGGTAAGTTTCGCAAGCTTTGATAACGTAAAGAAGATGAATTTTATGTTTGAATTTTTAATAAATTGACCGAAGTTAGAAATGTTTTATTTGCTACAATATAATCAATAGCACTGAATTCTGCCGTTAATCCGACAAATCACAAACTAACTTTGGATTACAACGGCAGAAAAATTTGGCCTACAACATCCCGTACGAGAAATTGTTGACTATTTCTATAGACGAATTATATATTTATGTCCACACTTGTGTTGTGGGTTTAAATGTCAATGCAGGCAGTGTTATACTTGACTCTACTCGACGTGTGATAATTATAGGATCATTAATTGCGCGGAGTGAATATCCAAAATATGATCACTAGTGCCGCATAACGCATCTGATTAAACGAGTGCGCGGAACTTGTACCGCTCACGAGTTTAATCTGATGCTTTATGCGGCACGGGTGATCATATTTGGGATATTCACGATGCCCAATTGATTATCCTATTTATTATATAGATCAAAATTGTTTTCATAAAATTTTAATGCTTAATCATATCTGGATCAGGACGCCAGCTAACTAATATTTCTTTCTGAAATAACAAATAAGGATATTGTCACGCTAAATGACATGTTATAGGATCTTGTTCTAGCAGGTTGCGGTCTATTAGTAAACAATTATTTTAGCTTTTGTGTTTTGACACTCACATGTGAAATTTGGCGGGAAAAACCCGAGATTGAAAATAAACGATAATAATAATTTTCACATGTGATTTACCGTGATTTCTGTCACTCGGAAAATTCTATATTTCATCTCTATATAATAATAAAGCTGAACAAATTGCTGAAAGTGGAGTTAGACACCATTCAAAAATAGAATCTTTTGACGAATCACTACTTTTATGTGTATTTACAAAGTTCATATTGTGTAACTTACTTATAATTTATTATACAAGTGTGATTAACCATAACGGTTGACTGCTCATAGGATAAATGACACGTGCCCTCTGAAAATATAAGTTTGCAATTTATTTTCATAACCGTTTATATATATAATTTATTAACGCATAATTGTTTCTTTCATGGACTATATTTGGTGGATATTTAATGGTTGATTGCACTGAACCCTAGATAAGCCGAGTTTAGACGAAACGAATGATATTTTCTGGTTTGAAAGTTTACTCTTCTGTATTTATTGCAATAAATTAATAAATAACATGTATCCGGTCATATAATTGCCCCTTAATGTTTGGTAAGTGATTCTTCAGTTGGAGTAATTACATATTTATGGCACTCTTAAGTATTTTGGTCAATTCACACCTCGTAAACCACAAATGTCTCTTCGACGAAAAAAAGAAAGTGTATAAATCAAAGGCATGCTATACGTAAATTTACTACCTCAACCTGGCTTGGGGTATCCGTATTATCTTATTTACCTCCATTTGTATGAATACAATATGACATAAAGTCTGGCTAACGAGTTATATCTTGAGGCTTGTTGTCTACTATTGATAAGTGTTTTGACAGCTTAGTTGTAATGGAGAGCTACATGCGTATGAATTGCGATGCTTAAAAAAGAAACCGGTTCATTGCTGTTTCCATTTAACGCTTCCTAGGCCATTGATGTAAATGTATTAGACCTTTAACCATAGAATTATGTAGAGATACCAACAGTGACGTGATACCCCAAAGACGCCGGTAAGCACTCATACGGAACGCAATTGACTTCAAGCTTTGCACACGAAATGGGGACGGCAGATAAAACATTGCTTGACTTACGTGTAGAGCTCGTTAAGATAATTATTTTGCCTGTTTAGTCTGCAGTTTCTCTGCGTAATTGGTCAAAAATCGTCTTTAACTAAATTTAGTGGATATGCATTTTCATAGCAAATACAGAATTTGTATAATTTAATGTGTTTATCCAATTGGTGCTAGGGTTGTTTCTCCTCTTAATTTAGAGTTTTTGCTTCTTTGTCTAAAACATGTATTGAATATTTTTTTCTTTTTGTAGTTCTGTCGATTTTTAAGTTTCCTACACAAGTTTGGTATGAATTGCCTAAAAGGGTTTCAGATGAGATTTTTAAAAAGTATACGACTGACGACGACGGGCGTTAAGTGGCTGCGCGAGTTCCATGATATGCTATAAAGGTAACTAAGATAGAAATGAAGAGTGCGTGATAACGAATTATATAATTGGCTTAAAAGTTTACCACATCGGTTGCGAAAACAATCCATGTTTAGCATTGAAATCCTAAAAAAGAAGTTTTAGTTTAGAAGCGTACTGCTGATTCACATGTAACATGAAAATATATCATTAATGCGAAAACAAACAAGAATAAAAATGTTTATGACTTACTACGCCTCGCTTACAACAAAAATAGTAAATATGAACCGACATTGATCATAAATCTTAATTACATACCACAACTTACTTCTAGTTTTTTTATATTCTTTCTTGACATACTACCTTGTTTTCTTCTTAAATCAACCTGTGTTTTATAGTACGTGTTCACTGTTTAAGGAATATTTTTAACACGTTTTTTGTTAAAAACGTTTATTTTGAACATAGTAATCTGCTAATTGCTTAAATAAAACTTTATTACGCAAATCCGTCTGAAGGCATAGACCTTTGAAAAGACTACGTACACAAGGCTAAATTTGCCGCCACTACCCAGCTTTCCATATATTCTGAGCATAGATTTCTGTCTATTTGACCTTCATATTTCCTCAATATATTTATTGTTTTTTTAAACTTCTTACGTACTTAATATAGCTGAAATACTGCTCTCTGGACGATAGGAAGCAACCAGTAAAGGAATAAAATAAACGTTTCTATACGGTAACCTTGACATGTGCATTGTTTTTTTATAATTATTTGTTAATTTTTAGTGATCTGTTAATACGCAGGACAGTTACAGAATTTCGTCAAAAAGTATGCTTCCGGTTTGTTCGTTGTTTTGAAAAAATGACTACTGAAATAAAATATCCAGTCCACTGTCAACAAAAAAAGATAAGCAATTTTGTATGTGTAAACTCTTAAAAATTACATACATAATACACATAATTCGTAGAATGGATAAAGATGACCAGAGACATATAATTGTATGTCTCTGAGATGACCAACATAGTCCGTAACAAAGATGACCAGAGACATATAATTGTATGTCTCTGAGATGACCAACATAGTCCGTAACAAAGATGACCAGATACATATTATTGTATGTCTCTGAGATGACCAACATAGTCCGTAACAAAGATGACCAGAGACATATAATTGTATGTCTCTGGGATGACCAACATAGTCCGTAACAAAGATGACCAGAGACATATAATTGTATGTCTCTGAGATGACCAACATAGTCCGTAACAGTGACAATACTGAAGAATCATACAACTGGCTGGAAAATATAACATTGGAATAAACATTATAGTTTGGATATATTGGTCTAGAATTAGTCCAGTCATTCAAATATTTTGTTGAAATATCATTCCTTTTAAGTTTTTACCCATGGGAGATTATTTACATGAATATCATTCAAAATTTTCAGAACCCATCGTAACAAAGTACGTGCAATTCAGATGAATGAAACGAAAATGTGACGACGGCAGCGCGGGCTGTGAGAATTCTGCTATGCCTGCGATACAGACGACGGCAGCGCGGGCTGTGAGAATTCTGCTATGCCTGCGATACAGACGACGGCAGGCGCGGGCTGTGAGAATTCTGATATGCCTGCGATACAGACGACGGCAGGCGCGGGCTGTGAGAATTCTGCTATGCCTGCGATACAGACGACGGCAGGCGCGGGCTGTGAGAATTCTGCTATGCCTGCGATACAGACGACGGCAGGCGCGGGCTGTGAGAATTCTGCTATGCCTGCGATACAGACGACGGCAGGCGCGGACTGTGAGAATTCTGCTATGCCTGCGATACACAAACATCTTCGTCTAGTTGTTGCTTCAACTGTACAGTTCATAGACCCAATTATCAACAGGAACTTTTGTTTTGTTCGAAGAAAGACATATGTAGAATATTATAATTAGACAATGCATTAACATTTTAAGAAAAAAAACCTGAACGGTCTACAGATGGGAGAGGATGGCGACCAACCCATACGATAAATACGTTCGTTATTAGTAAGAATAAATGACCAACGGGTAATTTTGTGGCTGTTCATGTACTAGTACTTGTTACAAAAAATAACTACAGAACAAATTCAATATTATATTTATTATGCTCAAGAAATATATGAACGTAAAACTTCATGTTGCAATGATTAACAATGCGCTAAATTCCTTTTTACAAAAATAAATTTGAACAGGCCATTAACAAACAGCGAATATTTCAGCCGTAAGCTGTAATGGAATATGATTTATTCTGTATTACCAGCCGAGACAAATTACTAAATAATCAAAATAATATATATCCTTATGAGAAACTGCTAATAGCACTGCTAAATAAAGATTAAAGTGATGGCGTATAAATTTACTGAATTAATAAGCGAAATTAAAACAGATATGTGTAGTGCTTGTTTATGATAAAGAAAATATTTAAAGAAGACCAGCTTCTTAATCTTAGAAAAGTCTACATGTACTTTATGTTCAGGATGGAAAGAGTCGCACACTTAATCAAATTATCCCAATCAAGAAACGAATAATTATTATACAGTTTTCTAAGTATGAATCAAGTCACAATATTAAAGCCCAGATTTCAAAGGCGTGAGGGTGGGATGAGTTCAAAGTAAACTTGTATTGCTTTCCATAATTCATTAAATTCACTGAAACATGCAGTTGATCTTGATTTAGCAGTGCAGGAAAATGTTTTTGTAATATATTTTTATTGATTTCAGCAAACAACGTGTATTATAGCAATGAGTACTCTCAGATCATTAATGTTAAATTGTTACAAGTCATGAGAATTTTATTGTTTGTTGTTCACACATAATCACGCAAGAAATAAAGTTTTTAACGACTTAAGCCCTGACTTGCAAAATAACTTCTATTGAAAGATTTTTATATTTATAGAATAAAATGCACGAAAACTTACTATAAAAGTTACATTCGGAAATGCTGTTAATTTGTTTTTTAATATTTGACCTGAATAACGTAAGTTGCTGTTATAAAAACTTTGTCAACGTGTGTTTACTTTAAGAAGTAACAAATTAATTTCAGTAGCATGCAAAATAAACTGATATACCTCGATATGACGTCTACACAATTCTTTCGTTAACTTGTATTCATCGACTAGACATGACGGTGAGCAAATATTGTACAATAACTATTACAAACTGGAAAGTACTAAGTTATTTATAACAAGTTTATAACAATTGTAGTTGATTACAACAACATTAATTGTATTAAATGTTATTATTATAATAATCACAATACATGTTTATTGCTAAAAACTTCTTAGAGTATATCGGTGAAGAAAAGTAACCGAGAAAAATTGTTATAAGCTTGTGGTATTATGTAATAATCTACGAAATGAACAATTCATTTTAAATTTTGAAGTATTTGACGAAGCGTAAATAATTATTTTTGAAGTGATCAGGAGTGTGACAATAAAACATCAGTTGACAAAAATGAAAAAAAAGAATGTCGCAGCATGTTTGAGTTAAGAAATATAACAGAAGACATAAACTAGCAAGATGTGTATTTCATCTACGATTACGATTTCACTATTTAGCAAAGAAGGATACGAAGGAAATTAGCACCTCTTTGATGTAACCGAATGTTGTAGAAGGAGTTGAAATGAACCTGCACAGAATGATGTATTTCATTTCATGTATGAAATGTGTCATACCTAATCGAGTGCAATGTACCAGGTCTTAAGATGCAGTTTTTTGGCCGTTACCTATATACATGTAGGTTGATTGATACGGTATAAAAATTGTTGTTTTTAGTACAGATTTCAACCGGGCCAATAAAACAAACCAAATCTAAAGCAAAATGGCAAGAACTTAGCAATTAATCTAACAAACCGAGGAAAATTCAGCTAATATTAATAGATCTTAGCGAGATGAGGGTTTGAATGAATTACGGTACATTATGCCAAACATAGAAGTTTAACGATACAATTTGATAAAACAGAATTTAATGTTTATTAAAACAAACCCGGAAAGCGTTCCAAGTTGTGAGCATTTTAAACATATCGTACGAAACTTTGTATTTAAGTAATTTCCAATTTAAATGGCATTAAATAAATTTACTTTGCTTATTTATGCATTAAAAATACATTATATCTATATCAGCAGTTCAACAAAACAAACAAGTGGCAAGATAAATAAAAACAACTTGTATAACAAAGAAAGACAAAATTTGCTTGTCATGTTAGGATGCAGCATTGACCACAGCTTTTAATTTAAACAAAATATTATTACATGTTGGATTTCCTTTTGTCGTCATGTTCAACAAAAAATACAAATTAATATGTAAAAAAACCCAGTGATGTATGATATAAAAATACTAGTAATTTACAAACTATATACTAGTCATTATAAGTGTAGATTTCATTTTACTTATACAGTTATGTAAATGCATTGTATTGAAGAAATGTGATTGATAAATTATGCTTTAAAAATTTACAAATGTAACTATTGCATTTAAAATATCAGCAGTAAAATGAATCAACAGCTTAGCTGCAACAACAAAAATAAATTAACGTCGTTCTCTGTGATTCCTATATTATTTCACGTTTTAAATTTTTAGGGACGGCATTATGAGACAGCCCAAACATGGACAAAAGTGTACATCATGAACTTGAAAGAAAAAAGGATCCACGATCATACGCTCCAACAATGTCGCAACATAAATTGGACCTATTTATAGATGTTCTTTACTTTGTTTTATTTTGATATACATTCTATACATTTTGTCGAGACAACCCTATAAATAAAAGTTATTGATATATCGTTTCTTAATTGGCGGTCTATGTATTTACAAACATAATACAAGGAAGTAATATTCAAATTGTATCATTTTATAATTAATATCTTCGTCTGCTCCTCGGAAGCCATTCAGCGGCTGAAAATCTTGCCATTTAGAGTAATTGTTCGAAAGTGATTTCTAATAAAAGGTTCATTTTCTGATTGGTTTCTAATGCGTAATAGGTGATTACATAAAACTAGACGTCCCTAAATCGATTCTTCTCCAATGTGATGTTACATCTAAGAGTAATTAATCAAAATTTTCGTATAGATTCTACTTAGTAATCATCTTCAGTTTATTTGAAATTTCTATATACAAATTAGTTGTTCGTAGATGTATTATGTTGACTTAGTCAATATACTATCCATGGTTTGCTCAAGTTTTAAGAACCAAATCAGTGTTATAGATTGCTGTAATATGCAGCTAGCAAAGTAGAAAATGATTCACTTCCTGCATGTGTGCTTGCTGCAATCAAATTATAACATTTATTTTTTGGTAGCTTATGATTAAATTTTGCGTTCTGGACGTTAACCAAAGATTCAATCAATCAATCAATCGATAACAAATGAACATTTAGCCTTTTTATTGACTATTGTCTAATTAAATTAAGTTCACGATATGTTTTAGTCGGTAAGAAAAATATTACCTTTCACTGAGACAAAACTAACAACAAATGTAAATATCACAAAAGTTTTTAGAAATCGGCTTAAGAAAACAATTGCATTAATGCTAAAATCGATCGATATAAATTTCTTAGAATGTATGTTTCTTAACATTAAAATATGTTTCTAATTTGACAGTCAACTGTTATGCTTATTCTAAATCATGTCTTTGTATAGTGTCAAATTACGTTGAAATAATATTTACACAGATTACATCTCGTTTATACAGCTGTGTGTAGTAGTGTGTTCATTTTAGTACCAGTCCCAGTTTGTGTTCTAAAAACCAGATTTCACTGATCACCGCCGTATAAACGTATCGACTGTATACACATAGTACAGCTTTATAAAAGAATGAATTTCTTAAAGCTATTTATGCAAAGCTTACATGAATTGGATAATAATGGCTGTAGGACAGATATAGGTTCAACTTTTAAGTTTAAATCGACATTCTATCAAAATATTTTATATCATTAAGAGTTGTTCAATTTACTACAATGAAATTACAGCTGTTACAAGATAAGTACATACAAATTGTTTGTACCGAAACGAGGAAAGTATATAGTTTGTCAATGAATAAAAAATGTTCTTTTTATTACAAAAAGGTATCATTTTCGAAAAGATCGCATTTACTTGAATTTTGCTTTTAACTAATTAAACTTCTATAACTAAAACTATAATGCAGAAACCACAGAGAACGACTTCATATAAATACGCGGATTTACAATCCAAAATGACGTCAGCAACTTTTCTTCAAACAGTAAATGCTAACATATAAGTTAAATTAGAAAGGTTCATATTTTTCTTTCATTCAAAAACTTTAACTAGTTTTGTCATTGAAATAAGTGAGTTATCACAGCATCGTAAAACATATTTAGAACCCAAACAGTGCTTTTGGGTAACAAAAAAGTCGTAAAACAATAATTTACAAATCTCTCTAAAAGTTTATATCACAGTCCAAACTGTCGATGACCTTTATTTAACACATCGACATTCTTAACGCATGCAGGCGTCCTCTTTGGAGACAGAAAAATTAAATTAGTACAGATTACACTTAGTCACACTTTGCTCTCGGAAGGTGTCGAACCATTTCCCAAGTGTACTTCCGTACGTCCTTGACTATCATACCGTACAACTGAAGAGGTAGGGGGTCGTAAACAGTCCCGCAGTCTAGGGTCTGGTCCATATTGTTCAACATAACTTTCCGAACGAATTCTTACGTTGATTCCTTTGCAACGTAAACACAAAATTTCCTTAAAAGGAGTCCTAAAATCTCTGTTAAAACGTGCGTAGATGACCGGGTTTAAAAATGAATTAAAATACCCAAGCCAATTAAAGACACTAGTTATTACGGCAGGAATGGTATCATTTCCAACAAACGGCCTTATTACGGCAAGAATAAAAAATGGCAACCAGCAAAGGGTAAATCCTCCCATGATTATTCCAAGCGTTTTAATAGCCTTTGAGTCTTTGTTCCCCGAGGATCTACGACCTTTAGGTAGTATATTTTTTATTGTAAATCGGCGCCTGTGAAGAACAGCACTATTTTTAGCTAACATTTCAACACTTTCCTCGTCGTCCTTTTCTTCATGACAACCGTTACCATTCCCTAAGTTGCCATTCGGTAACACAATGTTTTCGCTTCCAATTGAATTTTTTGCATTATTAGGATAATATACATTATTTTTATCTATGCTACCAAGTTGGTTTATACTTTCTTTCTTTGCTAATCGAGATGAAACTCTCCATATTTTGTAGTATACCGCTAACATTACAAATAATGGAACATAAAAGGCACCTAAAGTTGCATAGATTTGATAACCTATCTGCTGACTGATAAAACATTCATACATTACTGGCGGATCTTTCCATCCAAGTAATGGTGGAATAGATATCAACACGGAAGAAAGCCAAACACCTACTATCATAATCCCCATACGTTTCGGTGTCCTTTTCATTGCATATTGAAATGGCCTTGTAATGACAAAGTATCGATCAACACTAATCATGCACAAATTTAAAATGGAAGCCGTACACAAAATAACATCTAAGGACGTAAACAAGTCACACACTGTTGGACCTAGACTCCAATATCCCATCACCTGATACGTAGTCACAAATGGCATTACTAAAACGGCCACTAGTAGATCCGACACGGCAAGCGATAGAATGAGAAGATTTGAAGGTGTTTGAAGCTTTTTTACAATACCAACAGCTATGCATACTAAGCAGTTTCCGACTATGGTTCCTATTATTAGCACGAGAAGTACGAATGTTACCAATCCCTTTTGCCATGGAGTATACTGCGATTCGGGAATCGGAAACGGTGTAGTGCCGTTTTCGGATTGATTCCACAATCTACTTGTTGTATCATAGCCATCAAAGCTCGAATCACTAGTGTTGCTGTACACAAGATCATACGGTACACTGTCAGAAATATTTAATGCACTCATTTCTGAGCAAGCAGAAATACTGAAAAGCTCGCTTCTATGATGTACTGATCTGCATATGCATGGATGTTAACTTTGGATGTCATTTACACAAACTATTTTTTATTAATTGACTATGGACGGTTCTAGTAGATACTCATATACTTACAGTAATTGCTATATGTCAATCTGTGTTTATCGATTCCCGGGAGAAGACGGCTTTAATATTCGAGTCAACGTATTACAGAGTTTCAGTAACGACCATTATATCTTGAATCAAGGAAAAACGCATCGGACCTCCACAAATAAATAAAGAACTCCTAGTTTTAACTCGATAACATATTCTCATCTGTATCTTGTTAACTTTACAAATACGACCTTCAATTCAAGTGTATTATAATTTAAAGCGCTATTCCGAATGTTAAATTTTAAACGCCTGTTTATGAGTCTCACAGTCGTATGTTTTTCCATATAATCCTACATTTTTAATCCAACATTAAATTTACAAATGTTTGCAATGACGATAATCCTCTTGCAATAATCCTTATTAAAATACACAATTCATCCTATAATAGTTACACTCGACAACAACTTCTATTCAACTTTTTTTAAAAGTTTGGTCTACATGTTATAGTTGTGTCTACCTGTGTCTAGAAATATTCCCAAATAATATTAAAACATTAAATCACATAATCCAGTAGTTGTTTAAGGAGTTATTGGTTCTTTGAAAATACAGTTAGGGAACGAGGCGGTCGATGAACGTGGTGTGACTGTTCATGCATAACGAGATCTGGAAAAAGAAAAAGAAATACACATTAAAAAAATATATCACTTTTACTAAGATAATAATCTGTTTACAGAAATAAGTCGGAGTGTCCCAGGGAGAAAATAATGGTAATTTGAAGAAACTCGGTGGGATCTACTTTTACATACAAACCACGAATCTGCTTAGTAAATCTCATTGAAAATTCTATAAACCTTACAAGTGCATAAACTCAAGATCAATAACGACTTAGATAGACCTACCCTGTATATTTAAAAGCTAGCTGTCTTTAGAGAATACCTGTTGGTTCTCTTAAATATATTTTCACATTTCTTCGTTTTATACTCTGTTGGCCATAATGTCAATTAATTAGTTTGGAAGCAGTTTTGTAATTCATTTAACAACATTAATACATTCCATTTTATTAGTAATAATAACTTTTACATAATGATGTGAGATTTCTACATTACTGTTTAATTTATCACGTATACCACAGACGTCACAAGACATCTGTCAAGATATATGTTTCTCGTCATATATTCCATAATTGTTAAATTGAATAAACATAAAAATGTTGTCGTGATTCAAAAACTAAATCATTTATTATAAGAGATAATTCAGTTTGTCTGAGTTCAAATAAAGTTAAGTAGGTTTCGATATTTCCTCTAATTTATTTATAAGACATTCGGTAACATCGTATTCCGATTGATGGAATAACCCTACTCAAAAGCAGGTTAATAGTTAATTAGTGTGTGTGTGTGCCACTGAAAGCCAACAATGTATATGTACAGAGAAGAAGCACTGCTGTAGAAAGCATACATGGAAACAAATGTGTTAATAAAAAAATTTGAATTAAAAAATATGGCAGACATACATCGAATAGCATACATTTTTGGTTCGTTTTTAATGGTGTTTAACGTCACTTTCACAATTTTTTATCTATATTGTTGTGACAAAGAAAGTCGAAGAAATCTGCGATTATTTGGAAGGGAAAATGACATTCATGGTCAATTAGGATTGAAGTCGAGCACACCCTCCCTGCATTGAGACTCAAACCCCACAATCTCAGTATTGACAGACCGCATGATCTATAGTTGATGATATGCAATAGCTGTTATGATTTCATTTATTTTTGGGGCATGCAACTGTAACACTAATGATACCACAATGTAACTGTGGATACTAAATCTGTTTAAATATTAAATCTGCTGCCAATCGCAGTATTAAAGGTCTGCCGAATACAGGTTAGATTTAAAACGCATGTTCAAAAATGGAACTTATAAAAATTAAATACCCTGCGGAATTCTTCATTTTAATTCTTTATAATAATAAGTAATCTATTTAAAGATAAGACCATATGTATTAATTTATTCCGTGTTATAAACAAATTGAATTGGTAAGAAATTGAACCATAAATGATAATTGCAGTTTTAAATCGAATGGCGTCTTGCGTCCATATTTGACTTCTAATTTTAGAAATATTACAACAAATAATTTTTCCTTCAAAGGTGAACTTAAGGTAATCGCATCTAAATAAGAGGAGCTCATTAAAATTGTATAAAAATTTGGACGGGATATAAAGTTGGTGTTCTGGGTGCAGTATAAGTAGGATTGACAAATTCTTTAAGTATATTAAGATAACCAAATGATTATTTTTAGTTTCTGCCATGTCACGGGGAAACAAGTATAAGTGACGTACAGGTATTCCTAAAAATCATGCAGACTTGTTGTAATGTTGATTGATTATTTAGAAACGCATTGTTTTAAAAGCAGACAAAAAATGACTAAAGCAGAATTGTTTGTTTATAATTTCTGGTCATTGGGAAATATCTTTCGACCTTTAGTTAAATCCATTAAAATTTCCTAATGTTCTGTCATTTGGATTGTAAAGGCACGTTGCCAAGACCAAGTCGGAGGAAAACTTAGTTCATGTCGCCGGTTTATATGGTCAACTTATTTACCAACCATCTAAAAACAGTGTATGCACGATACTCACTCCAAATTGATTGATTGATTGATTGATTGATTGATTTTGACTAGTTAAGAACAAACAGCAAACACACTAGCAAACCATCTCTGGTAACACTCATTACCCAAAGTCGAACACGTCTATTATGAAACAATCACAATGTGTATACATCTGTCACGAACTACAAGAACAATATCCAAACACGACCTTAAAAAAACAAAGAGGCTAAAACTCTCCTGAACCACAATGGACAAATACCATGACCTAAATGGTTAAACATCTTTCATTACAAACATTTCTCACAATGACAAAGTCTACGAGGAGAAACAAAACGCACAACTGTCAAATATGTCATGATTAACAATACAAATCAATGAACAAAATATCTCCTAGGGGTATAACTATAAGGTTAGCCGATCATCTCATAGTGGTAACAACAGGAAGTGTGGCCAAAACATCTCTCATGACCCAGACATAGTGGTAACAACAGGAAGTGTGGCCAAAACGTCTCTCATGACCCATCATAGTGGTAACAACAGGAAGTGTGGCCAAAACATCTCTCATGACCCATCATAGTGGTAACAACAGGAAGTGTGGCCAAAACATCTCTCATGACCCAGACATAGTGGTAACAACAGGAAGTGTGGCCAAAACATCTCTCATGACCCATCATAGTGGTAACAACAGGAATTGCGGCCAAAACATCATGACCCAGACAAACACGATGTCTTAACATCTATCGTGACGTACAGCACGCATAATAGCCAACACTCAGAACTAACAATGTCCGTACATCTCTCATGACTAAAAACAAGTGCGTTGTCCGTACATCTCTCATGACTAACAACAGTGCTATGTACGAATATCTATCATGGCATAGAACAAGCGCAATATCTGTACATCTTCAATTACTTAGAACAAATGCTATGACCAAACATTTCTGATAACTTGGAACATGTGCAATGACCCAACATCTCTTATGACTAGGAACAAGTGAAGTGGCCAAACAATCAGGTACCAAACACACCAGTTCTCTATTGATGCATTAGTGTAAAGCACAGCCCGATTGGAAGATTGATAGAACGTGCTATTTGCAAATTAAGTGCATTAATACATATAAGTGTGAATAAAATAATAAATAATGAAAGGAATTGATTTTACTCGATGGAAATGGATGGTGTTCGATATTAATTGTTCAGTGTATTAATATATCACACTTGACACTGATCCAAACTATATTTCTGATCAAAATTAAATTTCATTTTTAATTCAAAATTAAAGCATATATTTCATAAAGTTTCAAACTACCAACTGTTCTGCAGAATTCATTGCAATTAATGTGAACAATTAATAACGTAATGTAGAGTATTGATGACGGTTTGAATTCAACAGTACCTTATTAAAATTGTTATGCATAAATTTACACAGGAATTTAAACGAAACGTGTCCGTCGTGAATGAAAAATCACTGCTTCTTCAAAGAGACAGCAAAATTCTTAAAATAAATTGTTTATAAGATTTCATGAGATCAGGGTACCAGTTAATATTAATCAATTTCTAAAATTTTTCAATTACAAATTACATGTGTAAATTTTTTATGTATATATATTTCGATGCTTAATATCTTCTTTTCTATGAAGTAAACGAAGTGGCATTGGCAATGTAAACTCATTACAATCTTTCTATATTAATTTAGTATTCTAAGTTCTATTTTTAGTTTGATGTATATTGAATCAGTAATAAACTGCTATAAACAGGTTTAATGTTGTTAGCCGTTAAGGTTCATTATACAACTATCACTGTCCCTACAATAAATACCACGAGGTTTACAACAGGGTTCGCCATTCTCCAGATCAAACCTTATTATGCTGATAATGTTACAATTTTTTGCGGGTAAAAGTGCAATAACTTGTCACTCTCAATACTGTTTCAGCGGGCGATTCAACAATCTTGTTAACCAATTAGAAGTACAATAAAAATAGAGCTATTTACATAAGTATAATATTTGAATATTGTTGTAGTTAGACAATAGAATTTGCATATTACTACCATCCCCGTTGACAGCAGAGCAAGAGCTCGTAGTAGCATCTACTGTCTGTCGTAAAATGTGTTACATTCTTAGTAGATTCACATAGAAAACTTGACATGTTATGACGAAATCGGAAATTATTCGAACAAATAATTAAACTTTCTGCTGTTTGTGACGCAATGGCTGCAGTCCGACGAGGAATGCGTAGGAGCTCGTGAATGATCGTAAATTATTTCATTCGAGGTGAAATAGTGCTAAGGTTTTACAAAATAATTTTTATAGCTTTTTATTATTATTGCCAATTATTAAACTTTGTCACGAAGAGTTAATATAAGAAATGACTATACATATAATAATGAATTTAATCTACACATGTATTTAATGTTATGGTCAAAATTTAAACCACTCATGGTCAACGTCATTAAAGTGTCAATTACAAAGTACATATAATTTAAATATATTTTATCATTTAACACACGACATATGAATATGTACACGAGTTGTCTCCTATTGATTGCAAAAGGGGAAAAAAACAATAAATACATACCGAATCCCGTCTACCTCAGATTCCTGTATCTACTTTCCTCTCGAATTCGATCATAATTTTGCACAGTAATTGTAAGGGATTATTGATTTGTAATATTGTGGGCATTCGGCCATGATTAGGTATATTGCCAAATAGAAAACAGCTTAAATGTTATGAAAAGGCTTGTGAACTCGTATTATGTAGATACACTCATATATTTCCATCAAGTTTAAACTAAAAGGAAATATTTTAATGTGAACGTTACAAAAATGTAAGTCTATAAAATCTGTTGCGATTGAATGATTAACAATCATCTTTACGGCGTAAACTTTTCTTTAAAATAAATTAAAGCTACCCTTCATTTAATATTAGTTCACGTATTTAACGGATTCGCATAAAAAATAAGGAATTATTATCAATACAAATATACAACGGATTTCATTCCAAATTTATTTTTATATGTTGTGTTTGTTTAATTAAACGAGAAGAAAAATTCAGAGGAAATTCAAATTGTATATGCTGTAGTACATTTCTCTCTATATACTTTTTGACATAGGCACACCCATGGCATGGCGCTGATTTTATTTCACCTATATCACTTGAAATAAATAGTCGCCAAGTGGTTGCGCGAAAATATATTAATCGCATTATTGTTAGTGTATTTCTATTTCTGTATGAGACATGGATGTTCTTACAACCGTCTCACTACCAACGCAAATATGCGCACATTTAAAAATGTCGGTCATCGCTTATTTGGATAATAAATGCAACTAACGGCAATGAACAGCATAAATTTTCTGTGTTATATTACTTTATTTCGCGCAAATTACAAGAAATCAGATACGATTTTTTCCCCTCTTCTGTACAAGCTAAGCTCGCTTCCTCCTCTTCTCTGGGAAAAGAGAGATAAAATATATAGAGGTTCTGTTTTTCAAGAGCGCTCTTTACAAATATCTGTTGCATAGAAACAAAGCTCAACA
The DNA here is from genome assembly GCA_944474755.1 of Limnoperna fortunei. Lineage (NCBI taxonomy): Eukaryota > Metazoa > Mollusca > Bivalvia > Mytilida > Modiolidae > Limnoperna > Limnoperna fortunei. The sequence goes on from OX104116.1 coordinate 22,312,010, forward strand.
CAAATGGTTGTAGTTTTTCCGTTGCAATTCTAAATTACTATCCTGTGTAGTCTCAAATGCACGCTTTTCTGTGTCAATTAAATCTACCCACTATTTGACGCATGATATTCCCCTTTTTGATATTTACGAATTGATTCTTCGCTAAACGTCAAACATCAACACCACTATAGTTTTATGTTTCTGTTTTTATTTATAGTGCTTTTTATGTAAAAAAAATGTTGTAGCTGTTGACCGAATGACTTTTATGTATTAGGAGTTTAATTTGGCAGTGGAGACAAACCTGGTCCTCATTCTAGTGGAACAGGAAAACGTTGTCATATTAGGTTACGAATCGAACGCATTTTTTGTAACTGCGCAAAGCCAGTAGCATTTGGAACTAATCCTACATCGTTAACATATTTGCCTGCCTTAAGGAACCAAGACAGACTTCAGGACGAGAACTGGAAAGAGAACGCATGATATCTGTTGTAGGTACTACAGAAATAATAATGGATATTGTCCGGGCATATGACCTGAAGACAAGTCACTATTGTCCCTCATATATAGGATATAAAAGTTTAAAGTAGGTGAATATACTGTTCCAAAGAACACATACGCACTATTATTCCGCTCAATAGCGAAGGCGAATAGTGTACAGGTATTACATGAAACTTGAACAGAATGTCCATTTGGTGTACCTTCTGCCACATCTTTTATAAAATAGAGAACGTAACGGAGGCAATAAGTAAAAATAGTGTTCCCGTCTTTTCCTACTGTTAAGGAAAACACCATGGTTAATTTTAAATATATATGTGACTTTAAAGGTTAACAAAATATGATGGGTGATTGTAATCATATCAGTAAGCATTTGTTTGATTGATTTTAATTACTTTTATTTAACGTCAAGTGAACACGTGTCCTTATGAGATATATATTTGATCAATTACATCAGATTTATGCAAGAACAATTGTTCTATAATTATTAACGTGCATGTCTACTAAGGTTATGTACATTGAAGCAGATAAAAATACAACGTTGCCTCATCATACAAACTACTGCCAGTCCAAATGAAACAGTGGAAACTCTTTATCCAAGTTTCATTTTATTTAACAAATAAATTTCCGTGCACATTTCTACTCTAAGTTTTGAAGAATTATTAAATAAAAAAGATTTTTTAAAAGACACTTCATACAAGTTGGGCAAACATTCGGTTTCAGATAAAAACAAATACTGGCTTAATTAATTTTACTGTTTATCATGCATCAACAGTTGTCAAAAACGTGTAAAATATGTTTAAATATATTTAAAGATAACACCAATATAATTGTAATCATATTTTGGTATCATATTAGGTGGTCAATAGAACACCTCACATAATGTCAATCTACTCACGTGGTTTTTGTAACTCCAGGTTAAGACAAGTCCAGCCTACACAATATCAGGAAGATAATAACCAGCTATGGTAACTTAATGAAACCCGTTCTATGTATAACAACCAGTTCATCATATATCTTACTTTCTTAATCGTTTTACCTGTAAAAATAATCATAATCTAAATATAAATATCATAATATCAAAGGTGTTTGAGATATGTAAAGTTCTTCATCAGTGTATCACAGTTGAATCATTAACAGTGTAATTAATGCTGAAGTTACTACCAGCCTAGTGAGCCAATTTTTTAAAATTATTTATATAACCAAAACAAATGATATTCTCAGTTATGGCGTATCCTATTTATATTAGTATCAGTGAAGTACAAATGGGTGTTTTCATATTTGACCTGTATTATGTCCATGGGAAGCTGTATTGGGTCTAGGATAGCTGTACTAGAGGCAACGCCCAGGGCTAATACATTTATTCGAGGCCAAATACCTCTTCCCGAGGACACAATACCGAATATGAAAACACCCATTTAATGACATTTTTATTAACCAGTTTAGTAAATTTTAGTATCATTTTATCATTGACCAATATATATTGGCTTATGGACATAATAAAAGATTAATATGAAAACCCCTCAGTATGAAAATGTATTTTTCTCCTTAAAAAGTTTGCTGTTATTTACGTATTGCAAAGGAATGTGTTTGTTTTAAAGATGATATTCATATATATTAATTACCGTAATGACATGTACAATATTCGTAAGGTGTCCGAAAATATAAAATTTATTTGTACGAGCCTTAGAAACAGGTAGAAATGCGAGGCTCTGCCGAGCATTTCTCACCTGTTTAGCGGCGAGTACAAATAAACTTTATATTTTCGGACACTGTACGAATATTGTTTTTATCCTGCAAATCTAAAATACATTTTACAGCGATGAAAAACATTAAAAATTTGCGCTTTTAGTCGATTTCTGATGTGAAATTTTCGCCGCGTTTTTAAGTGATAACCTGACGTCACAAACAAAATATTGTAGTCGACAAAACTTCGTAAACCAGAACATAATGCTAAATATCGTTAGAAGCGAGGACAAGGGTACCAGGAGACTTTATTCTGCACTGCCAAATAAAGCAAAAATTTATTCGGCTACCTTTATTGTACAGCAAATGTAACGGTTGAAGAATAAATTCCTGTATTGGCCCTGTTTTTCTGTATTGATCATGTTTTTTCTGTATTGGGCTTGTTTTTTCTGTTTTTGCCCCGTTTTTTCTGTACTGGGCTTATTCACTAGATCCATATTATACGGAGTTTTGTCCTATAAATCCAACATAGATTTCATAAAAAGGGCTATTACAACAACAATTTTTTTTTATTGTCATATAAACATCTAAACAGAGTTTGTGACAAAACTATATAATTAAACAATATAACCGTAGAAATACACAATTAACAAATAAAACATAGTATTTTACATAAACAATGTATGTATTGGCTTTGCAAGTATTTAATTAAGAGTCCCCCATCCTCAATACTAATGATGGTTTTATATAGGAACTTATAACATTAACTTGTTTATAACTATTTGGATTTAGAAGTATTTTTAATTTTTGAATGTGACTATGTTGTTCGTATTGATCAGTATCTTCAAAAAATTCTTCAAGTAAAGTATTTCGCAAAGACTCATTTGTCTTGCAATGCCGCAAAAAATGAGCCTCGTCCTCTACTTCGTTGCAAACAACACATATTCTTTGCTCTCTGGGAATTTTTAAGTATCTACCCTTTTCTATGGCTAGATTATGGTCACACATTCTGATTTTTGTAAGGACCCTTCTTTAAATAAAAGATAAAATTATCTGTTTAAATCTTTTTTTATGCTTTTATATAAGTATGTTTTATTACTTTCATTTAGTAAATCAAGTTTGTTCTGATATAATTTCTGATACCATTTATTAAAAAGGTGTTTGAATTTGATTTTAGAGTTTTCAGTTTAGTTTTATTATTACAATTTATAAGTTGTTGGAGAAGCTTATCATCAGATATAAAATCCTTAGCGAAGGTGTACCATGTATATACATTTTGATCGTTTAATTCTTTGGTGAGGTTGAAGGCTTCGTTTAGTAGTTTATTTATATTTTTCGAACAGAGTCTTGACATGTATGACACATGTACGAAGCATGATCATTTGTTCGAGCGGGTTTCGACCAAGTTCCAACCGAGTACACAAGTTGGAAGTTGTTTTACGTACTCCCAATATGTGTTTACAGAAACTTAAATGTACTTTTTCTGCTGGGGATTTGTAAATAAATTGTAAGGGATCAAGGACTTTATTGTTCAAGTTCCCCCTTAATTTAGCTCTATAAAAGTTTAAGTGGTAGTCCATATATGATATTTCTGAGTTATATAGTAGAATTGGACATACCAGTGTGTCAAACGAAACAGATTGTTTGACACTGGTATAGGTAGTGATCCCATGGATGAAGTTTTTGCTTTTAATAAAAATAATACTTTTCTACCCTTTTTCGCAGAAGAATTGGACCAATGTAGGATAAATATGACCAATACAGAAAAATGGTCAATACAGAAATGTAAGAGGTTGTATAAATTTATAAATATTTATTTCAAACCCAAATGCAATTTTTAGCGCTTTGTAAAATTTTGATAATTAAAATTGTACACCTCACCGGGGGCTAAAAACCTAAAAGGAAACTTGCCCCTGTATTATCAAATTTGAATGTACTTAGCACATTTATTGCCAGAACTGTAATTCATCTTATACGGAACAGGTTCAATATAAAAACACTAATTTAATAATACTTTTTTCACAGGTACCCACGTTGTTGTTCTAAATTGTTTTATTAAACATAAAAAGCTGAAGTGTTGGATACGATTCAGACACCCATTATTGTATTTAAACACTGAAGAAATACTTGAAGATTTAATGACGATTCAAGTGATGGATACCCCATTAATAAACCTGTTTTAAATGACGAAATTGTCTGATATGAATCTACAACGATGTGATATTTGTACATTAATGTAATTTGGAATAAATATTATTGAAATATTATAATAACATTTATAAATGTCGCTTCAAAACAGTTACATTCTTTTCTACGTATCAGTTTGTGCTATTTTTCCCTTTATATGTGTTTCAATCCCGACAACTCAAGTAACATTATACACCAGACTCATTATAATATATGTATGCACCGGTCTCGGGGATTTACGGGTAAGATTTTGGTTCTGGGAGCCGGGTACAAAGTGGGGGTCACAACTTACACAAGAATTCTGATTCCGTTATTGTAACTCATATTAAATATTTAATATTTCACAACAAACATCCAGCGGTCCAGTTTATACAAGGCAGTAAAACGTAGATGGGACTCCCTTTTCGATACACCAAGTACTGTAATTAAAGGATGTTGCTGCTTACCTTATCAGATCAAGGTTTTAAAATATATATTTAAGACAAAGTTCTTGTTTTCTTTTTCACAGACCACATAACTGCAATTAGCTTGCACATTTTCCCTTTCATCCAAACATTTGTGAAGTATTATAAAAAACTAAGCACCTTATGTTTATAAACAGTTCAGGGTCAGGCCACTGGTCATTGTTATCCTTGTAAACAAACTACTTAGTGTAATAACTTGTTTGATGTCCGAGCTAGCGTGAAAGAGGTCATACTTTTCAAGCATTCAATTTGTCAGATTTAGACTTGATTTTTGTCTTCCTAATATAAGACGTCTTTATGATCCGTTATATTCTCGTCGATCAGATAAAACCGGAAATCTAGAATAAAGGTTCAATATATTGTGTTTTTATCTGTTCATGTACAAGAAAATATTTCTGACTTGTAAATAAATGCAATGCTTGGATTATGTATGTTTATTATGTTCTTTTTGTATACCCAGATGCAAAGGAAAGCTAACACATGAAACGGCAATCATGACAGTTATGTGTATCACCAGGGTAATTAACAAAATGACAATAAGACCAAATCAAGACTATTTTGTTCTTTATTAAGCGAATCTTTATGATAAAGCAATTCAATAATTAGGTTTTCGTCCAAAAATTCGGTAAATCTCAATATACATGCTGTGTGTGACCTTGATTGTCACCCATTTTGATTGTCACCCATTCATACTTGTAAAATGAAAAATATTATCAGAAATCAGTGTTGGAATGTGTCAACAAAACTACAAATATGCATTATTATTTCTATCCTTATCACCTGTAGGGCCTGATGATGATATTGCCTTGTGTGTCAAATCAAAAACCGGAGCCCGAGGCTGACAAAACCAGAAATATATAAAATACAGCCAACAAATTTATCAACAATTTGTACATGTAAAACAGTACCAAATACAGGTAACATAACCCGACGTGCAAATAAGTTAAGTACACCGTCCAACAAGGTTTTTTGTGAAAAAACACTCTCAGTCTTCTTGTCATAATTTATTTCAACCCTTCAGATGTAAAACTAGAGTTAGAGATAATTACAATACCCATTATTATTAACAGAAGGATTGTTTACACTTCTGACCTCGTTACATTCCAAAGGCAACGGTAGAACCCTATCTAGGAAGGTGTTCGCGGTTAAGCGGAATATATTAAAGCACAACCGTCCGTGGGGAAGGCAGTTTAGTCTCAGAATTGTTAGAATATCACAAAGTGTTCATTATTCACGATAAATTTCAGACCTATATCTATTTGTTACTTAAAAACAGTTAAAATATCGCCCATATCTCGCTATGCACGTTTTCTAATTTGATATTGTGTTTATTATCAATGGCTGAAATTTTGAGGTAATCGAACCTACAATCAATCAATCATCACCCCGAGTCGCGATAAGGGTCACCACCGAGTCTGTGGTATAAATCCAATTTATCTAATACACATTTGCTGACATGTCAACAATACGCCCAGTAAACAGTTTAATGAACACTATTACCTCAAAGCCACATTAAACAAAAGTGTAAAAGCAGTGATCATGAGTGATTGACAGGTAACAAAAATTGCCAATTAGACGAAATAAATAAAAAATTTGGTTATCGGACAACAAAAAGTCATAAAACGAAATTCGGTTGCAAATGATTTGTTCTTACAATCTAAGATGTCAGTTACACTTTAACTGTGATATATTTCTTTTCCCAAGATACATTTATTGACACGGTAAACTAATATTTTTTATCTTGTTTTTTTGGCATTTTGAATCATTTATCACTTTGTTGTTGATTGTTTTATTCTTTTTCTGACCATTTGCACCTAGTTCTGTGTAAGATGTAACGTTTTACAGATTCCTATATCATGTTTATATCAATGGTAATACATTATTTTCACCATGGCAATGTATTACTTGTGTTATTTACTATCTTTTCAAGTAATCTGAATAGAACAGAAACTTAACAAATTGTTGACACTAGTTCTTATATTTTGTTAAATTTTGTTAAGTTCAATGACCTTGTAAAGATGTTAGTGTTATGTGTTGTTGACTTACAAATGCAAGTGTACACTCTCAGAATATGTACCAATAATGTAGTTTTCTCTTGATGCAATCACTTTCCTATTATATCAGAAGTAAAATATGAAAAACATCAGACAGTACACGTAAATATCGCGGAAGTAGTTACACTTATGACGTGTATCATGAATTCTCGTAAAAAATGTTCTTTGAATTGACGGGATGTAATCAATCATTAAGGGTTTCTTTCAAATTATGACCACCTAGTTGGAATCTTGGTTCTATACCTTAATTTAGGGTAATACTGTAGAATACTCTGAAATCGCAGACGATAAATTTATTATTGGCATGAATAGGAAACTCAATGTAAAAAAAATGATGACAAGAATCTTATAAGATATTATTAAAATTGACAACACCAAATCCCACGTTAAAATCTATAATGAACTCAGGAGTTCCACAATTACAACATTATAATTTGAACAACAGTTAGAAAGCAGCATGTGAAGAAAAATTAACTAAGATGAAGAGTCTAAAATATAAATGGAGGTAGAATAGACAGGGAAATTACGGATAAACCAAAACAAGGTGTGACAAAACGAATAAGATATAGACTTCAAACACAATTGCCCCGTGCGGGATCCGGGTGGCTAAAAGAATAGACCGCAGTCGCACTAGCTTGTCGTAAAAGGCGACTAAATAGCGCCCAGTACCGTGACCGGCGTGTCAGGTCGGTTTGCCTAAAGACCGACTGGGATGTGTGCCCCAGGTGGTTGAATGGGGTACCCCTTGCAAGCTGGGGTTGTCAGGCCATAATGCGGAAAACCTGACCGTAAACCATATTAGTGCACCGTGTTGGGAAAAATGCCACGTTCCTCGCACGTTAAAGAACGCTGCTGTAGTATCGCTATGAGTAGGGATTTCGATCCCGCTACAGGAGGCTAAATTGCCCGACCCTATCCATCCTCCCATTTGTCAGTGGCAATCTAAAATCCGTTACCCCTATTTTTCCTTGTGTCCCATCCCATTTTCATTCATCATCATTTCATGTTCATTTTATCATCCATTTCATGTTCACCGCCTGAATATAGCTGAAATATTGCTGCTCGGGCGTTTAACACCATTAATCAATCAATCAATCAATCAATCAATCAATCAATCAATCAATCAAACACAATTGATAACCAAAGACAGTAGTCAATTTGTCTTTTCACACATTTGATAGTTTCCTTTATCACATTCACTTATGTAATTCTATGGGCTGATTAAAAACAATGTCATCTCACTTTAATTGGACTTTAATTTTTTAGTAGGGTATAACGACACTCACCAATTTTACAGATATATCATTACGTTCAGTTTATATTTAGGGAGGCGGTGGAGCATTGGAGCAATGAGTGTTGCGTGCAGCTTACCATTATTCCGCTTTGTCTGAAAGACTAAAAGCGGGAGATAAACAAATAACGAACGTAAACATAAAATTATAGCAGAAAATTAACAAAAACAAGTAAGTTAACGTGATTATAAGCCATTGTGATCAAACATACTTCAACTATTACAATATATATAAAAGTCGAATGAAATAAATGAAAAAATTTTGATGACATTACAAGAGATCTAATTAAATTACATTAGCTAACAAACATTCTCTTTCATGGAAATAAAACATTAATTTACAGATATCAGTGATCATCTCATGATAGGAGTAAGCGGAATATTACATGATATCACTAGCGCAGCACGCATGGTCAACCGACATCTTGATATCTTATTAATTCCATATTTTTTAGCATAAAATAAATACAAATATCTTTCTAATGTATTTATAATGAACCAAAACAATTAAGATGTGTTGTTACAAGCGTAAAGTCATTTTGTTTCGATAATAAAAAAACAAAAAGCTAATTAAAAGTGACTTATCACAAATATTGTTAGTATTGTATAATTTAGTGCAATCAAAAATCAATATCGGTTTCACATTTCTAACTATCGTAATATTGGATAGTACTATATCAAACATTATAAATTAACTTTGTCAAATCATACAGATTGTTCATCTTTTAGTAAAAGCAACTTTGTAATATGATAAAATACACCATTAGTGGAAATAGAACTTAAGTAAGGAAAGCGTCTGACTTCCTGTCAGATGTAGGGCAACGCGATCTGATTGCTGCATTGGAATTAGCAGAATAACCTTGATTGTCGTATTAATTCCCACATATTTCTAAGAAATTATCGAGTGGTATATAAGTTTACTATTACTGAAGACTAGATTAAGGTATGGCATAAAAATCGCCTCATTATTTGAGGACGAAACAAATAAAAGAAAACATCGTGTTACATCGATTTTTGTACTTGTTGTTATTAAAATGAGCATTTGGTGGTTAACCATCCTATATTTTTTTTGTGTTTGAATGGAGTTTACCTCCACTTTGAACAATTATTCATTTATAACAAAGTCTAGCTTTTGTTGGCGAAAATAAATGAAAACTACCAAGGGAGACCCTCTCCTTGGGGGTTGTCAGGTCATAATACGGAAAGCTTGGCCGCGGACCATAGTGGGTAAAGTGTTGGAGAGTGCCGCGCTCCTTGCACGAGAAAGACCACTTTCGTAGATTTCGAAAAAGAGTAGGCTCATTGTAGCCGCTACAAAAGTCTAAATTCTCCGACCATACCCAATACTCCGTACTTTTCTATGACAGTCAAAATTTTGTTCCCTGTGTCCCATCCCACACCTTTTTCAATTGATGTATTGTTTGTTAACTTGTTCCCGTCCTGATTATAGCTGAAATATTGCTAGCTGGACGTAAAGCAAACATCCAATCAATCAATTAAGGTTGCAATCTACATCACCCTATACCTAGTGAGACTAACTAGCCGCAAACTCTATGTTTGACTCGCCGGTAATAAATAGTAGATGATTAACTACTTTAACCACATTGCCATAGAGGCCAGACCATCCTGACTCTTAACTAGCCGCAAACTCTATGTTTGACTCATCGTTAATAAATAGTAGATGATTAACTACTTTAACCACATTGCCATAGAGGCCAGACCATCCTGACTCTAACTAGCCGCAAACTCTATGTTTGATTCGCCGGTAATAAATAGTAGATGATTAACTACTTTAACCACATTGCCATAGAGGCCAGACCATCCTGACTCTAACTAGCCGCAAACTCTATGTTTGACTCGCCGGTAATAAATAGTAGATGATTAACTACTTTAACCACATTGCCATAGAGGCCAGACCATCCTGACTCTAACTAGCCGCAAACTCTATGTTTGACTCGCCGTTAATAAATAGTAGATGATTAACTACTTTAACCACATTGCCATAGAGGCCAGACCATCCTGACTCTAACTAGCCGCAAACTCTATGTTTGACTCGCCGTTAATAAATAGTAGATGATTAACTACTTTAACCACATTGCATTAGAGGCCAGACCATCCTGACTCTTAACTAGCCGCAAACTCTATGTTTGACTCGCCGGTAATAAATAGTAGATGATTAACTACTTTAACCACATTGCCATAGAGGCCAGACCATCCTGACTCTTAACTAGCCGCAAACTCTATGTTTGACTCATCGTTAATAAATAGTAGATGATTAACTACTTTAACCACATTGCCATAGAGGCCAGACCATCCTGACTCTAACTAGCCGCAAACTCTATGTTTGACTCGCCGGTAATAAATAGTAGATGATTAACTACTTTAACCACATTGCCATAGAGGCCAGACCATCCTGACTCTAACTAGCCGCAAACTCTATGTTTGACTCGCCGTTAATAAATAGTAGATGATTAACTACTTTAACCACATTGCCATAGAGGCCAGACCATCCTGACTAACTAGCCGCAAACTCTATGTTTGACTCGCCGTTAATAAATAGTAGATGATTAACTACTTTAACCACATTGCATTAGAGGCCAGACCATCCTGACTCTTAACTAGCCGCAAACTCTATGTTTGACTCGCCGGTAATAAATAGTAGATGATTAACTACTTTAACCACATTGCCATAGAGGCCAGACCATCCTGACTCTAACTAGCCGCAAACTCTATGTTTGACTCGCCGGTAATAAATAGTAGATGATTAACTACTTTAACCACATTGCATTAGAGGCCAGACCATCCTGACTCTTAACTAGCCGCAAACTCTATGTTTGACTCGCCGGTAATAAATAGTAGATGATTAACTACTTTAACCACATTGCCATAGAGGCCAGACCATCCTGACTCTTAACTAGCCGCAAACTCTATGTTTGACTCATCGTTAATAAATAGTAAATGATTAACTACTTTAACCACATTGCCATAGAGGCCAGACCATCCTGACTCTAACTAGCCGCAAACTCTATGTTTGACTCGCGGTTAATAAATAGTAGATGATTAACTACTTTAACCACATTGCATTAGAGGCCAGACCATCCCGACTCTTAACTAGCCGCAAACTCTATGTTTGACTCGCCGGTAATAAATAGTAGATGATTAACTACTTTAACCACATTGCCATAGAGGCCAGACCATCCTGACTCTTAACTAGCCGCAAACTCTATGTTTGACTCATCGTTAATAAATAGTAAATGATTAACTACTTTAACCACATTGCCATAGAGGCCAGACCATCCTGACTCTAACTAGCCGCAAACTCTATGTTTGACTCGCGGTTAATAAATAGTAGATGATTAACTACTTTAACCACATTGCATTAGAGGCCAGACCATCCTGACTCTAACTAGCCGCAAACTCTATGTTTGACTCGCCGGTAATAAATAGTAGATGATTAACTACTTTAACCACATTGCCATAGAGGCCAGACCATCCTGACTCTAACTAGCCGCAAACTCTATGTTTGACTCGCCGTTAATAAATAGTAGATGATTAACTACTTTAACCACATTGCCATAGAGGCCAGACCATCCTGACTCTAACTAGCCGCAAACTCTATGTTTGACTCGCCGTTAATAAATAGTAGATGATTAACTACTTTAACCACATTGCATTAGAGGCCAGACCATCCTGACTCTTAACTAGCCGCAAACTCTATGTTTGACTCGCCGGTAATAAATAGTAGATGATTAACTACTTTAACCACATTGCCATAGAGGCCAGACCATCCTGACTCTTAACTAGCCGCAAACTCTATGTTTGACTCATCGTTAATAAATAGTAGATGATTAACTACTTTAACCACATTGCCATAGAGGCCAGACCATCCTGACTCTAACTAGCCGCAAACTCTATGTTTGACTCGCCGGTAATAAATAGTAGATGATTAACTACTTTAACCACATTGCCATAGAGGCCAGACCATCCTGACTCTAACTAGCCGCAAACTCTATGTTTGACTCGCCGTTAATAAATAGTAGATGATTAACTACTTTAACCACATTGCCATAGAGGCCAGACCATCCTGACTAACTAGCCGCAAACTCTATGTTTGACTCGCCGTTAATAAATAGTAGATGATTAACTACTTTAACCACATTGCATTAGAGGCCAGACCATCCTGACTCTTAACTAGCCGCAAACTCTATGTTTGACTCGCCGGTAATAAATAGTAGATGATTAACTACTTTAACCACATTGCCATAGAGGCCAGACCATCCTGACTCTAACTAGCCGCAAACTCTATGTTTGACTCGCCGGTAATAAATAGTAGATGATTAACTACTTTAACCACATTGCATTAGAGGCCAGACCATCCTGACTCTTAACTAGCCGCAAACTCTATGTTTGACTCGCCGGTAATAAATAGTAGATGATTAACTACTTTAACCACATTGCCATAGAGGCCAGACCATCCTGACTCTTAACTAGCCGCAAACTCTATGTTTGACTCATCGTTAATAAATAGTAAATGATTAACTACTTTAACCACATTGCCATAGAGGCCAGACCATCCTGACTCTAACTAGCCGCAAACTCTATGTTTGACTCGCGGTTAATAAATAGTAGATGATTAACTACTTTAACCACATTGCATTAGAGGCCAGACCATCCCGACTCTTAACTAGCCGCAAACTCTATGTTTGACTCGCCGGTAATAAATAGTAGATGATTAACTACTTTAACCACATTGCCATAGAGGCCAGACCATCCTGACTCTTAACTAGCCGCAAACTCTATGTTTGACTCATCGTTAATAAATAGTAAATGATTAACTACTTTAACCACATTGCCATAGAGGCCAGACCATCCTGACTCTAACTAGCCGCAAACTCTATGTTTGACTCGCGGTTAATAAATAGTAGATGATTAACTACTTTAACCACATTGCATTAGAGGCCAGACCATCCTGACTCTTAACTAGCCGCAAACTCTATGTTTGACTCGCCGGTAATAAATAGTAGATGATTAACTACTTTAACCACATTGCCATAGAGGCCAGACCATCCTGACTCTAAACTAGCCGCAAACTCTATGTTTGACTCATCGTTAATAAATAGTAGATGATTAACTACTTTAACCACATTGCCATAGAGGCCAGACCATCCTGACTCTAACTAGCCGCAAACTCTATGTTTGACTCGCCGGTAATAAATAGTAGATGATTAACTACTTTATTCACACTGCTAAGAGGCCAGACCATCCTGACTCTAACTAGCAGCAAACTCTATGTTTGACTCGCCGTTAATAAATAGTAGATGATTAACTACTTTAACCACATTGCCATAGAGGCCAGACCATCCTGACTCTAACTAGCCGCAAACTCTTATGTTTGACTCGCCGTTAATAAATAGTAGATGATTAACTACTTTAACCACATTGCCATAGAGGCCAGACCATCCTGACTCTAACTAGCCGCAAACTCTATGTTTGACTCATCGTTAATAAATAGTAGATGATTAACTACTTTAACCACATTGCCATAGAGGCCGACCATCCTGACTCTAACTAGCCGCAAACTCTATGTTTGACTCGCCGTTAATAAATAGTAGATGATTAACTACTTTAACCACATTGCCATAGAGACCAGACCATCCTGACTCTAACTAGCCGCAAACTCTATGTTTGATTGGCCGTTAATAAATAGTAGATGATTAACTACTTTAACCACATTGCATTAGAGGCCAGACCATCCTGACTCTTAACTAGCCGCAAACTCTATGTTTGACTCGCCGGTAATAAATAGTAGATGATTAACTACACTAACCACATTGCCATAGAGGCCAGACCATCCTGACTCTTAACTAGCCGCAAACTCTATGTTTGACTCATCGTTAATAAATAGTAAATGATTAACTACTTTAACCACATTGCCATTGAGGCCAGACCATCCTGACTCTAACTAGCCGCAAACTCTATGTTTGATTCGCCGGTAATAAATAGTAGATGATTAACTACTTTAACCACATTGCCACAGAGGCCAGACCATCCTGACTCTAACTAGCCGCAAACTCTATGTTTGACTCGCCGTTAATAAATAGTAGATGATTAACTACTTTAACCACATTGCCATAGAGGCCAGACCATCCTGACTCTAACTAGCCGCAAACTCTATGTTTGACTCGCCGTTAATAAATAGTAGATGATTAACTACTTTAACCACATTGCCATAGAGGCCAGACCATCCTGACTCTAACTAGCCGCAAACTCTATGTTTGACTCGCCGGTAATAAATTGTAGATGATTAACTACTTTAACCACATTGCCACCGAGGCCAGACCATCCTGAGAATAGATAAGCTGTTGTACACTAGGATCTGTGTAAGAGTTAATGCAAAATATGTTTACAGATTACATTTAAACAGAATGGCAAACGTAAAATAATGTATATAATATACTAGTTACATGATACCAATGGCCATTAACAACCATAAAGTTATATTGAATATTAAAAGACAATTAAATTCATTTATTTAAATGTTTACATTAGTTTGCATGTAAATAATATAACTAAAAATGATCAATATATGCGCCCAATCAGTTGATGTCAGAAAGCAAATATTTTGATATCTTATGAACTCTGATAATTTCATTTTCTATAAAGCTTCCAGTCAATCCGGTGATTGCTTCTATTTCAGTAGTCTTTATATATGTATTCTTTCACAATATTAACTGAAGCGAGACTTTCTGAGTTAAATGAAACCTGTTTCAATGTATAATTCGTTTTTGACCTTTTCTGATATGTTCAAAAAGCTCATCAAAACTGTTAATTACATGTATTGGAAACTTTTTTTAGATAAAATGACAGAGATTTCCACCAGATAGCACAACTAGCACAAAATAATAATATTCCGCGATTTCTTGCAAGCTAATAATATAATAGTCAAAATAAAACTTTAAATTTAATTGAACCTTTTCAAATGTAATTATTCATAAGAGTGTTTTAATATAGAGGCTGATAACGTGGAATTACTTAGACCAAAATAAATTCTGAAGATTAATATTTCACGATATTCGCAAATGTAACTTGACACATAAGTCAAGGGTAGGGTTAAATTCAATTAAAAAGTTTCAGAGGTAAAATTAGGGAAGTTTGAAATGAAAAATGTGTAAGATGGTGTGTTTTACAAGTATTTCGAGGACTGAATGTTCTCAAGTTGAAGAGAGAACTAATCATTTGGTCTCGATGACAAAAATAGTTTTTCGGCAATGTAAATCAACTGGTACGTCCATCATTAAATACTTATTTCTTGTGAAATGATTCTTCAAATATCTGTTGCACTGCAAGCTGGGGCATTACATTATTTCCGTAAGATAATTCTTAACACATCAATTTAACACCCAATAAAAACGCTCACTGATTATTATTTAAACATAATCTTTTCAAAATACGACGATTTGTTAAATGTAATAAATACCGCATAATCTGAAGTGTGTACGGTCTCATCTTTAAATTACCCTCCATCAAAACTGACTTCATTATTGGTTGGCCTGACAACGAACATTTTTGGTTCATTCTAAAATTGGTCTGATTTAATTTGTGGCCTACAAATGTATTGTTTTATATTCCAGCCAAAGCCTACAAATGTATTGTTTTATATTCCAGCCAAAGCCTACAAATCTATTGTTTTATATTCCAGCCAAAGCCTACAAATCTATTGTTTTATATTCCAGCCAAAGCCTACAAATCTATTGTTTTATATTCCAGCCAAAGCCTACAAATCTATTGTTTTATATTCCAACCAAAGCCTACAAATCTATTGTTTTATATTCCAGCCAAAGCCTACAAATCTATTGTTTTATATTCCAGCCAAAGCCTACAAATCTATTGTTTTATATTCCAGCCAAAGCCTACAAATCTATTGTTTTATATTCCAGCCAAAGCCTACAAATCTATTGTTTTATATTCCAGCCAAAGCCTACAAATCTATTGTTTTATATTCCAGCCAAAGCCTACAAATCTATTGTTTTATATTCCAGCCAAAGCCTACAAATCTATTGTTTTATATTCCAGCCAAAGCCTACAAATCTATTGTTTTATATTCCAGCCAAAGCCTACAAATCTATTGTTTTATATTCCAGCCAAAGCCTACAAATCTATTGTTTTATATTCCAGCCAAAGCCTACAAATCTATTGTTTTATATTCCAGCCAAAGCCTACAAATCTATTGTTTTATATTCCAGCCAAAGCCTACAAATCTATTGTTTTATATTCCAGCCAAAGCCTACAAATCTATTGTTTTATATTCCAGCCAAAGCCTACAAATCTATTGTTTTATATTCCAGCCAAAGCCTACAAATCTATTGTTTTATATTCCAGCCAAAGCCTACAAATGTATTGTTTTATATTCGTACAATAGCCTACAAATGTATTATTTTTCTATTCTGGTTAAAGCCTACAAGTCTGTTGTTTAAGACAGGCATCATAATACCATGGTAACCCTGGCCAAATTCTATTACTTAGAATGAAGCCAAATGTACAAATAATGTATTGTCAAAACAGCCACCATTTAATCAAACAGTAAGGAAACTGTAATAAACTTGTAAATTAATATTTGATTTTTTTGTTTTATGGTGTTTAACGCCACTTTCAGCAAGTTTTCAGCTATATCATGGCGTCCAGTTTTTATTGGGGTAGGAAGCCGGAGTACCCGGAGAAAACCCCCGACCTGCGGTAGGAAAACTGGCAATCCTTGTCAATTAAGATTGGAGTCGAGTACACCCTGCCTGCAGTGAGAATCGAACCCGCAATCTCAGTGTTGACAGACCACATGATCAATAGTAGACAAACTACCTTCACCACTCGGCCACCGAGGCCCCTAAATTAATATTTGAGATCGTGTCTTTCTAAATTGTTTTTAGTACAGACTACTAACTTGAGACCATGCATGTCTAAATATTTTAGTACAAACTAATTTGATACAATGCCTGTCTAAGTAGTTTAGTACATACTAATTTGATACAATGACTGTCTAAGTAGTTTAGTACATACTAATTTGATACAATGCCTGTCTAAGTAGTTTAGTACATACTAATTTGATACAATGCCTGTCTAAGTAGTTTAGTACATACTAATCAGACTAATTTGAGACCATGTTGAAGCAAGGACAATTTTTTGAGGACGAGATAAATTTAAGGCCCGCGCCAGACTATAAATACCAGACAAGGTTTTATATAATGCTCCTTCAGACTAACTTTACACAACTATAGGATTTGTGAAAATAATCAGTTTTTTATTAATTGTTTTTTTTCCTAAAATTCTAACAATAGCTTACACATGTATTATTTTCTATTCCGGTTAAAGCCTACAAGTCTGTTGTTTAAGGCAGGCATCATAATACCATGGTAACCCTGGACAAATTCTATTACTTAGAATGAAGCCAAATGTACAAATAATGTAGTTGTCAAAAACAGCCACCATTTAAACCAACAGTAAGGAAACTGTAATAAACTTGTAAATTAATAATACTTTACCAAGCTAGTTTAAAAAGTTCAGAAATTCATACACATGTGTGCTCTGTTCTGGTCTAAATATTTGAGTGCAGACGTATTTCAGACCATGCCACTATAAATACTTTAGTACAGACTAATAATTTGAGACGATGCCTGTCTAAATATCTTAGTTGGCAAACTTATTTCAGACTGTGCCAGTCTAAATATTTTAGTACAGACTTATTTGAGATCGTGTCTTTCTAAATTGTTTTTAATACAGACTACTAATTTGAAACCATGCCTATCTGAATATTTTAGTACAGACTAATTTGATACAATGCCTGTCTAAGTAGTTTAGTACATGCTAATTAGACTAATTTGAGACCATGTTGAAGCAAGGACAATTTGTTGAGGACGAGATCAATTTAAGGCCAGCGCACCAGGCTATAAATACCAGACAAGGTTTTATATAATGCTCCTTCAGACTAACTTTACACAACTAATAAGATTTGTGGAAATAATTCAGTTTTTTATTAATTTTTTTTCTCTACTTTTGTCGATTTATTTAGTCTCCTGGCTTCATTTACATTTAAGCAGTTCATTACTTTCAAGTGCGTTGTTATTTGCAGTCAGGAGGGTTATATTTTACTGTGAAAATCTAATTATTTCTACTCAGCACAAGGAACATTAGTTGTAAATACTTTTCATCCAATATCAACTTCTCGTTTTGAACTGTAAGAATGTAAATGAAGAGAAACGTGGCACAACAATACGCCACAACTCTGAAGTTGAATAAGAAAATACTGGGTTTAAATTACTTTGATTTATAAATTAGAATAATTGACAGAAACCCTAAGCAATCAAACTACAGACAAGTTTATAATGAACTTGTCACTCTTAAATTTCACTTTCTGTCTTAAAGGAGGATCCACTCACAATAAAATGACCATCTTATAATAATGTCAGTTAATATTGTATGTATTTGCAATGGTGAGGCTTCTGTTTTCATCTGTTATTAATAAGTGAAGGAAGGTAATAATAAATACCGAACACCACGGAACCTGTCAAAAAGGGACAATCTGACAAATAAAAGTGCTAGAAAGTCAAACGGCAAACTTGAGAACAAACAACCAAACATATACTACAGCAATTTCCTGTCTTTAAGGAATTCCAAAAGAAATGGTGCAAACGGATGAATACCAATCACGCTTTCAATCAGTGGGCTCGTTTCGATATCTGAACGACGCAGAAGTTAGTAGAAAATTGGGAGTAAAACAGCAGAATAATGTACACATACATTTCCCCTCGTCTCCCATGAAACAATGTTGAGTTTCGACCGTATTTGTACATGAGATATCAAGATGATGGATGTTGCATACCCTTAGATTGCCCATGCCCGAAAACGCCATGAAAAATGGCAAGACATTTGAAGAGGATTGTCACTGATACAAAAATTAATTGAATTTGTGTAAGTGCCTAGTCTTTTTTATTTAGGGTTTGTTGTTTTTTGAATTTGTTTAAGACGATAACACAAAGAGGATTACAATCGTCTCTGCTTATGAGTATTCAGATGTTAATTAAAAAAATCATGGTCTTTGTTAGTTTTTGTGAATATAAGACCGTTTATCCTTACATCTTTTTCAAAGATGTATATTATAACACCCCCTCCTTTAAAAAGGAAAAAAACCTTTGCGACAGTGTTTGCAGATATTATTACAACACAAGACATAATGATCGATTACTGTTCCCACATCTGGTCAATCCAACATGCTTCAGCTGACGTTTCTTCATAAAAGTCTTCTACTGAGGTTGTATTAATTCACTGCGTGTGTATCAAAGTGAGGCCGTGAATTGATTACCGTTTACCGATATACATCTTATAAGATAACTGCACAGACTTTTCCCTTTCACACTATGGATTGCAGTTCATTAGGTAGCAGGGCTCTCACCGTTTGCAATACAGCGACTGTCTGGTCAAGGCATTGATTTACTATTGGTTAATAGCTGTAGCATTATATTTATGAAATACTATCATAATCGCTTAAAGGGTCTCAGACAAAGAAACAAAAACAAAATGAAGACCGATTGATAATGCAATAAATTTCAAATGGATGTTTTATTATATATTATTTAACACAGTAAAATTTCTTTGATTTTTTTTCACGATGGTACCTCATCTTTATTACATAAAAGTGCACTGAACTGCTATGCTATCAATGCTGCACTTTTTGGTTCACAAGCAATATTCGGGTAACACTTGCGTTATTATTACTCATTAATTATGTTTATTCTTAGTTGAATCGGTTAGAAATAAAAATGCATGAGTAAAGTAACACACTTTGGGGCGCTACTTGCGTTCGGAATGTGTTTTTATTTAACGGTATTTCTGCGTTTTCAATTATCTCTTTAGACTATTTTCAGTTTCAAGGAGGGTGTCAAGCATAAACCTGTCAGTTGAAAGATGATGTGAAAACGGTTAAAATTATTGAATAATCATAATTTTTTGTGTCTTAAGAATAAACGATTGAACAAAACACTAACGACAAATATTACACAATCGTTTTATATTCGTTTGTCTAGGGGGTCAAGTAGATGCGATCCTCACTGAAGCAGTATGTATTACACATCACAAACTTACAGTTATTACATAAAGAAACAAACTAAAGCAATAAATGATTATTACAGATCTTGTCCACCTGCTCAACGCATTAAATTGGTAATTGGGTATTATTCGTGCATTTCTTCTAAAGTGTGAAATGCATGTACCGTTAATTTATCAAAGAGCGGAAATTTATAAATTCATGCTAGCCTTTCCATCTTTATTGATTACTTATCCTGATCACATCATTCTTCACTAGGGCGTTCATGTAGTATCATTTACAAAAAAAAACTAATGCTGTACACAACCGCTAACCAAATATATCAAGACTCAAGGTAAAAAGCGTAATGTATGATTCCCAGCAATATTTCACCCTTGATATAATTAATCAAAAAAATCATTTATTGCTGATGACACATGAAAGTTTTTTTATATCATATTTGTCTTAGAGAAGTCCAGCTTTAACAAGCACACAGATTTCACTACTACCGGTGACTTACATATTACCGTATTAACTAGAAGAAATAAATTTTATGTGAATTTCAGCAATATCTTAATTAAACATAGCTAGCCTCACGTATAATGCCGAAAACCTAAGGGAATTAATTCTTTTTGGGATCTTTTTCTATTCAGTTTATTGTATATTGATCCATTCCAACAATTTCATAAATGAAATGGAATAAATGAATATTTAAGTATTTGATAATATAATACTTTTGAATTGAATTATTATTCGAAAGATAGGTCAGTATAATGTTTAATAAATTACAAATTCTAAATGCTGCAGGTGTGCAAAATGATTTGAACGTTCTTGGATGTTAAAAGTGAAGCATTCTGTATACAAATTGTTACATAAATATTAAAAATGTTATTTATTGTTTCATAAATAAGGAATGGTAAATAATTAAGGAGCATTAATTACATTAATTATGTCTCATTTATAATTTACCCACGTGAATTTACCGAAGATGAGAAATCCCTTAAATATATATTCCCCTGTTGCTCTTCCGATTTTGTTCTTTTGATTTAAAGATAGGTGTACGTGTATGAACTTCGTGTCCACATGAACTCAGTAATGGTACAGTGATACTACAATTTGTCAAATTACTATCTAAGTTAAAATTGATTACTGACTTGTCAAGGACATAAATGATATCTATAATTTATCTATTATTAGATTTATCAACTAACCTTGAAATATGAAATCGTACATTAACCTTTTGGTTACCTACATTAAGCCTAATAAATTAACCAGGTTTACTTGACGATGTGAACATGTTTTCGGTCATACGAGTTTATACATATTTCAAAATTGTTTACTTTTATTTTTTATATAAAAATAAAACGATACAAAAGATATAGAACTTACTACGCAATAAGCACATTTCATATAATCAAAAGTCATCAGTAGCTCTCAATCAGGCAAACTAACAAGGCTTGTAGCGCTTCTATCATTAACATTGTCCAAATATGATACCAAATCTGGCTAAGGTCATCTCAAACTAAGAAACTTATTTTGTTTTAGAATATTTTATAAATTTTAGGCCATTAACTTTATGTCAACTAGCGGATTAAAGATATTTAATGTCAGCACCGAAATGATTACTGTGAACAGTCCACCAGAGGCTTCCACCCAGTGGTAGTAAATAACGATAACATCGTTAGGTATTGATCTTTGTCTAGGAATCCTTTTTTACAAGATACATATATACATGCAAGACTGTCGTTTCAACAGATTTATAGAGATAGTGAAAGAAAAATAAGTCTTAATACCTTACATAACAGATATACGTGCTTTAGTATTTTGTGTTAAATTATTTCAGCCAATAGTAGGTCGGATGGTCCTACCTGACATAAAGAAATGATAAAAAACTAAATTCGATTTCAGTTATCGCAGTTAATTTTACAAACTCGCAAAAATTAGGACTTATGCAGTTTAAGTTGCACTTAAATTAAAAATGTCCTTTTTCTTTTTTATATATAAATAAGAACAAGGGTCCCATCGCAAATATTAAAAAAGTAATTCTACATTAACAACTTCAAAATCAAAGAAAGAAAAAATATGTAGGTTTAATGTTATTTATGTTATTTAATATATTTGATTTATGAATCAAATTTCACTTAGCATTTACTAATTTGCATAATCTACAGAGATAAAATCTGCAAGACCCTGTCTTCCAATATAAAATGCTTTGTGCAACTCCATCAGATATGGTTCGCTATTTCACGATAAAACATTTATAAATTGTTTATTAAAATATACTCCAAGGATGAATTATTGACACACCCGATTTATTATCTATAAAGCTACTGATCAGAAATGTAAACTCAAATCTTTTACTGAATATAAAGTAAATGAATTATATGAATTATATGACACCAGTCAATGGAAATACTATATCACAATCTAATAAAAAGGTTAAAAACAGTCTCTTGATTGAATCATATAAAAATAAAATTAATTGGAATTCTAGAACGACGCTTTTACCTAGCCATTATTTAATTACATATCCGTTTATTTTTGGTCAAACGCAATGTTTGTAGCAAGTTAATAGTATTGAGACGTGAAAAACAAGGGCCATCAAATGATTCAAAATTTCGACGTAGACTCTATGAAATATATCACGCTTTAAAGTAACTATTTATAGCAAGTGCATGGCAAAGTTGGTGTACAGGTGAGCTATTGTTATTGGTCTCAGTTTGCGTTTTTCTGCTTTCGCCATAATTTTACTTTTTGTGTTTCTATCTTCTATTTGATGACGAAGGATGTGTTTTGCATAATAATGAACATGGTTTATATTTAGAATCAATATGTAACTCAGCACACACGTGATACTTAACATTGTTAAGTTATTCAGTTTTAGTTTTAGCCGCCTTAAATTCTCATTTTGACAGAGGGCAGCAGAGGTTATCGCCGAAAATTCGTTGCTAATATAATCTAACTTTAAATTTAGGTATAAAAAATGAAATGTAAGAAACCGAAAGGTCAAAAAGAATAAAACAGCGGAAAAACCCGCGTTGTAACAAACACACTTGACACAAAGAAGAAACCAAAACGAGTAACAAAAAGAGGAAAAACAAGTGAAACGAACCCAATAAAACATAGGCGCATTAAATTGCTCCAAACGAGTAAGCTGAGCTTGCCTCTAATTAGACACATCTAGTTACTCAGCCATGTCCGTGAAAAAGCAAAATCTTAAAATATTCAAAACCAATTTATTCATTGGTCAGACAATATGTTTGAACGCATAAAAAACTGTTTAGCCTGGAAAGAGCAACTAAATGTGCATACCGCTTTGCAATAATTGTAATATTAGAAAGGCTTGTAAAAAAATAACGCCTTAAAGGTTGCTACTGTTTTAAACACCCAAGTCTACCCCTAAACGGATGTTATTATGCATCTGAAAGTTTACTCGATTAAGATGATCGATGAGTACAAAATATAAACAGTCTTCAGAAATCTTGATGTCTATGACAGATTTTTTTTTGTCCCAGCAGATAGCTTTTTATCTGTAAGAAACCTTATATAGAGTGATTAATAAATGAACAAGGCATGCAGTGTTCACTTGGGAACTTACTTACACATAACTACACTTTCAAAAAGAGGAGATTCTAGAATATCACATATCACTTCCGTGGTTTTTGGTCTGTATTTCAAAGTCTAAGATTGTGATCTCCCCTCTGTGTATCGGATACCACAACTACAGAAGAATGCATATAAGCACCATTTAATAGCAGGAAAGCAAAGTTTACTACCAAACCATACAGAAAACTACTGACCACATTTTAACAGCAATAAACATGTGACTCCAGAAAGATAGTGACAAATCCTTTTAAATGAAATGTGGATATTTAAATATTGAAAAGACATTGCTGACTTTTTAAGGTCTTGTTCGTTTTCCCAATATAACAACATTAAAACCTTTGCTTTTATTCCACCTTCTTCACCTTCTTCACGACAATCATCTATATGAATCTAAACCTTTTAGACGCTGCTTTTCAAGATAAAAAAGAAACGATATGAATACCTGATAATTAGAAAGAAAAGAACTTTTTCGTCATTAATGACTTTAAATCAGATTATAAATACACTGACGAGAAGAAATCTGTCAAATGTTAGATTTTCCAATTGACTGCATATTTCAATGGGTTCTAATTGTACTCCTCTCCTTGCCGACCTGTTCCTAAGTTTGACTTTTTGGTTAGTCAAGGCAAGACAATGATTGACCGACAAGTGTTATTAGAAGCAAGAACCGAGTACATCCGTCGTTTTTATTGGGATCGGGTTACTCACATTCTGTTTTAGTGTTTTTTGCTTTATTTTATGGCTTTTGTTGGTCGATCGACTTCCTTGCTATCTTTAATTAAACCAGGAAGACTTTTGAAAAATTAGGTACAACCATTGTTACCCACATCACACAAAGTGCATTCTTGTCAATTGTAAAATAGTACAGTACAAAATGCTTTTTAACAGTTCTACCTATTTGAACCTGACAATTACTGAATATGTGCACATAACTTTTGCTGATATTACAAAGAACTATTTGTGAAAGGAATAATGCGCTGACTTCGTTTTATGCCGGAGATAATAAATAATGCAAATACTACAAAGTATTGAGAATGCTGGAATAAAAGTAGTCTACGATATTTATTAGTTATTTTATGTGGTAACCAGGTATTTATTTCTGTCCAAAGGTCAAACTCATTATACAGGTAAAGGGACAATGAAAGTGGTAATCTGTATCTGTATTTCCACAATCAATTTCCTGGTTCTGTAAAAGGTTCAGACACTTGTACAATAACATCCAAACATAATTAAATCGATTAAATTTCAGGGCTTACAGAGGATTTAGGTTGTCCAGATGATATGGATGTAGATTAATGACTGAAAATTGAAAGGAAACAACAATTACTTCTTTCTTCAAAAGTGTTAAACAGAGGTGATGAAATTTGATTGTAAACAAATACACCATCTTAACGTGGATCAATAAATGACATCCCTAAAATCATCCCCTTTCTCCACATCCCTTAATATGAGTTATATCTGTCATAAAACAGTGATTGGATTATAATCAGTATGATAAACATTTAGTGGCCATTTGTGCTGAAGTTAGGTAGGTTTGACAGGTTTTCATCGGGGACCGTTTAATCAATATTTCTTTTGCTATTGACTCTTTAACATGTTATAAGGTTACATTCCCCACATGGCATCAATATATCTAATTGAAGCTCTATAAGATGTTCATAGAATAAATGTTTAATTATACGCGATAGGGTATCAGGCATCGATTTGAATCAAGGGATTAAGTGAATGTGAGAAACAACAGAACTTAAGACACTGTTTAAATTGAGATTTTAAGGGTTCTGAAACTCAACAATATGTAATTTATCTGTTTATACTTTTATAACTTTAAAGTGTAAATGGTTTAAGCGGGGTTCCGAAGAAAAGATTTTATATACCTCCATCGTGATTATTGGATTAAGAAACGTCACACCGCATGCCATAACATAAAAACTACATTAGGAAACTTGTTATTTGTAATTATCGTTAGATTTATGTCACAATTTCTTAGCTTCCAGTGGCGTAATTCGATATCAATTATTAGAAACAACTAAACTATTAAACTTTGAAGATTATTACCAATTTTGTCAAATCAAATACAATTGTTTCTACAGAACCAACATATAAGGATCGTTATGCCTTTATATCTTAACAACTTTGAACGCTCAAGGATGGACAAGTTTCTCAGGCTATATTTTATGTTGAAAATATTTATTTATTATTTAATAGTTTATTTTCAAAGCAGTTGCACACTCGTTGACGAATGATGGTTATTCATTGTAAGTGATAAAAACCTAGGTATATTTAAAACAGAAACACGTGTTATAAAATAATAAAGATAGGCAATACAATAACTAACGTGGTAAAAGTAGGAAAGTCAGAAAGAAAATGATAACTGCCAAATTATTAAGAACTGTTGTAACGGTTCTAAGTGCTATACATGATTTTTCTACAAATGATTTTTCCCCAAAAGAGAGGACAAATGCATCTGTGCGCTTAAAAATATCATTACACGTTTCTGCCCGAGTAACAAAAAAAAACGGTTGTAATAAGTAAGCAGGCTTTTTTGTTTTATGTCTTGACTTAAATTTCTCGATCGCTATAGGCTAAGATATAATAAACATTTCTATTATGCATTACATTAGTAGCATACATAAAATCCAACTTATTTGTTGATTTATCGCTAGAAAGAACACTAAAAACGTTTGATAAAAATGACTGACAACAGACACATTAATGACCGGTAGTTAATTCTCTATTATCTCCACATGGTTTTTTGTCTACAACTGAGCGGCGCTTTGCTTATAATTAATTTTTAAAATATATGAGACTGCAACGGATTGTTAACATCTTCACTTCATTAAGCAAATTTTCTCTAAAAAAGTTAGTTCTATACTTATTTGAAGAGGTCATGAATGTTTGGTCTTCAAACTAAAGTTTGACCTTGCCATACATATGTTATGTACAGTAGATGATCGTGGATTACTTAAAAATATCGTAGTATCATTCAGTGAAAACAATTAATTGGATTGAAATCAATTAATATTTTAGAGGACATAAATAACCTACTCATATAAGACACTTGTTTTTTTATACACATAATAGTCATTTGGTGACGTAATAAGAAGGGAATTATAAACTTTTTAGTCTAGTTGAGAACAAATTGGATTTTTTATAATTGCATATATACATACTTCTGGAGTCTGTATTCTTATTGTATGTCGTCTATAAATACTTACGTCAATCTTATCGTCGCAATCATGGTTACAATGATATAAATTGTGACAGGGAAAGTAGAATTTGTTTTTTTCTGTGCTTCTATTACAAGATCAAATCGTAATAGACCTATCCTTCTATTTTGGTGTAGTAGAAGACATAGTTATGCCTCAGATGCATTACATTTATTTGTTAATCTATTGTTTAACATGTGGTAAAAGCAAGACAAAACATACTGGCGAATATTTAGCATATTAACGATTATATTGAAACTATGTTACCAAAAGATGTCGTAGCGAATCTTACAAATTCGCAATGTTATCTTATTTTACAAGTTTGTTTGAGTGAACAGATTGTACAAATTATCTTAAATTGGTGTGATAATCAACATTACATCGTTCGCGATGACTTCTATATTCCGAAATGTATCAATAGAAAGTCAAATTGGGCACCATGTATGACATATCACTCTTTTTCCACGTTTATCTGAAAAAAAGCGTTGCGTTGTCAACGTACAGTGTTGATTTCGAAAAAAAACAACACATTAGTATAAATACAATTTCGGTTAACAGCGAATATTATAAACATAAATGGCGTTTAGCATGTCAATTTAACAGTAAATGGTGACTTTTATTTATGCTTTTGTTTGATCCTTCAATTGCTGGTTTTCTGGGATTATTATTATTCACTGTTTGTTTTCTTATGTCAAATTCTTGGCGTTTAATTTTCACATATAATATAACACTACCTCCCTTAACTTATGTGTTAATTTCTGCCATTAAAATCAGTTAAGATACACTTCAAAGTTTTTTTTCTAAACATCAATCAAAACAAGTATCAAAGGTCAGTTCTAAATGCAACAACCAATTATCTACGCGTAACTCTTTACGGAAAGATTTGAATTCTATATTACATGTTTTTATTTCATGAAAGGGGTAAGTTGATGGTGTTTGTTCAAGTCAATCTCATCATCTATCACTATTACAATATATTGTACAGTTAAACAACCATTTAACAACACCGTACTTCGAAACTCGTCTGTCCAAGCTTAATTTAAAATAATAAATAGAATGTTTAATACCTTAAGATTGACATGACCACACCTAATACAACTATGGCGTCCAGCCAACAATGTGCAACGTCAAACAAATTGAGATCTGTGAAAAGGTCATAACAGCAGGAAGATGAAGTAACTGCGAGAATGATGTTTACGCATTTTGGTTTCAATCAAAGCAATTTTTCGGACCCATTGTTTTAGCTTATTGCTTAGTCTGTTAGAAGATATTAATCTGCCAAACCTTGGTCAAATAACGTTAAATGCCAACATTTTTGCATGCTCTAAATCCTTGTTTTTTTAATTCAAAGCTGGTTTTAAAAATAACTAAAACACTATTTTTTTTCACTTAAATTTCTTAAACATAAGCGCACGACCAAATAATGATATTCTGTTCCATTTTTTTTCAAAGATTTTGATCAATCTTTAGGGGACGTTATTAGTTCTACAGTGGTTATAATTTTGGGTTGCACAATGTTGGGATTGTAGTATCAACGAGGAAAGATACGGTTAGGTTATAATGCCGACATGGCTAAATTTCTCCATTTTATAGTAAATGCAAAGCCAAATGAAAACTTACTCAATGTTTTCCATATTTTAGCATCATTTATTGGAATTTGTCTATGTGTTCTCATTAGCAATACCAATTCCAGTGATGTAAGATAATTGAAATTGCACGTTTAAAGTATCTGTCGCTTTTGTTTGGTGAATTATTCTTATTTACATTTAAATATTACAATAATACATTAATTTTTAAAATGAGTAATCGATGTTTTGCGAAACTGATTTAAGGGCTTATCACCACACCATACAGGATGCATCAAAATACCTTTAACAGTTAACCTTTTTACCAACTCCAAAACTATAACTCTATAACTACAAAAATAACCAAACCTCGCAATTAAAGCATTCTATGTCGACACATGAAAACAAACTTTACTCTGATCTTTTATGTCGTTTTTTGTTTCCGAATTTTAGCTGTAAAAATTCTACTAATGGATTGTCCAATCATGAATGCAAATATAATTGACCTAATTTTGTATACGGCGTTTAACTGGTACACTCGTTTATTTTGAATTTATTTATATTTATAGGAAAATTATATTAGGCAAATCCTTTCTACCAGAAAAACGTAGTATCCTTTACTTAATAAGAACAGTGAAATATCACATGTTTTTTCTAAATATTATTTTTTGTTTAACAATAGTCAAGATTACTGAGATATCGAGGTTGTTTTAATTATGGCTGCTCTCGTATCAACACAGGGGTTGTGAGTTTCAGTTCGACTTCGAGCAAGATGAGCTTGACTTCAACCTTAATTGACAAAGAGAGCCAGTTCTGTTAGCAAATGTCGGGGGGAGGGGGCTAGTCGCTGGATATTCGCCTTCTTACCCACATAAAAAACTGGTTGGCACGATTCAGCTGGAAAATTGCTTAACATGTCGAAAAAGTAACGCAAAAGGTTTTTTCAGACAAGCTTTTTCTTCGTTAATATGAACTTTAGAATTTCCGTTTTGTTATTTAATTTGTATTTTAATTCCATCATACTATACGTTCAAAGACGAAATTATGAGGTTAATAATATTTTGCGCAATACCGGTATGTCAATAAATTACATACATTTAAAGTCCGATTAGATGAGGTATTTTCTATCACAATGGAATAGCAGTGATTTAATAGTAGTCCTTTACTATGTTCTATAAAACCTAGTTAATTTTGCACTTTATATAGCGCCAAAATCAATTTAAATGCAAATGAAGTGACTTATTTTTATTGCATAATATCATCATAAAACCATATTATTCTACAAAAAGTATCTTTTCGGTATAAGCAAAATCTGAAAAGCAAAAAGCAATATCGTGTTCCTGTCTCCCAAATCAATACAACCAATACAATTTGTCAATCAAAATCGTATAGTGACAGACATCTAGTAGAATTTTGCATTCAAAATCGTGATTCTTTTGAACACCATGCAATTATAATCCGTCATTCTCATTTCTACCATATATAGTGGGGATATTGAATAAATTTAGAGAATTAATAAGGAAGCTTATAACGCTAACTTTCCAGAATCGAAGTGCAGACTGTGATAGGAAAAAGTCGGTGTTATGTTGTAATGCATACGATTATTAACATAAAATAAACCAACTAGTATATAAAAAAGCACACATTTATCTGATGAAATTAATTATTTAAACTGATATGTGACGACTAATTAATCTGCATGTTTCTAAAATGAAATTTGTCTGTTTGAAGATTGCTGAATTTACATCATGTAAGCAGAACACATATTTGGATAAACCTTAAGTCAAAGCACGGATTACCTTCCAACAAAAAGTTTATTAGGCGTAATAATGTAATAATATATAGTTTTAACGGTAGCATATTTGTTGACAGTTACTGTATGCAGTTGCTTGATTTTAATAAGACCAAATAGTGATCCTAATAGTATCAACACAACACTGTTGTAAGGCAATACATGTAATTATATTTATCTAAATCTTTAGCACCAAGCAATTACCTATTCTATGACCTCTCTAGTATACAAAAACTTAACAATGCACCATAAGCAGCAGTCAACAATTGTTCAATTAATTATCAATAATTTAATATGTTTTATACCACTCTTGTACTAACAACAATTAATCACCTTTGCTAGTTAGGTAGGATTAACAGTTTTTTTTATTGTAGTTTGCATTTTACGTAATTATAAATGCACTGAATAAAAAAACAGAGGCAGAAGTGTTGCATTTGATAAATTTACACGAACACATTGTACAACAGCAATAATATAAAATAATCGACCTTCTTCTAAAGGGTTTAAATAGAAGAAATAATTTTAGTAGAAATGAATAAATCATTTTCTTATTTTTTCATTAAAAACTAAGACATTGTGCTGAAAGCTGATTTAAAGTTTATTAAGTTCGATCAGTCACCTATGTATTTGTCTTAGCAATCTCATTTTCAAGTAATTCCCGACTTTGCGGGTAACAGTGCGTGGTGGTTTGCTTCGACGTTTTTCTATTATAGTTGTAAATTTGATTGGGTTAGTTATCTCTCTATTAATTTTAATCAGCGCAAGTAAAACTTTTATTATAAACTAAAAACCTTGATTAAAGAATTAAGACTGTTTGGAGGAGTTATCGATTTCTTTTTGTTCACAGCCATTAAATCAAAGTTGCATCATTTTGGTTCGTTGATTTTGTGTAACAGTGTTGTAAACTCCACAGTAAGGGGAAAGAAGAATGGAGAATAATATGTATAATTGATCGGCTTAATATCAGTAATGCGCTGCGAGACCACTGAACTAAAAGCCTTCTGTATCGAAATTACAAATAATTTGCACTCAGTAACAAGGCGCGAGGGAAAGAGATTTGACGCATTAAGAAATTATTTTGGCTCTTTGGTAATTTAGAAGTCACCACAAAGATAAGCTTACTGATGTTCTACGGCTCCGTCACATATCATATAAAACTACCATACATATTATCTAAGCATAATATATAACAGCTTTATCATTGTTATAATATACAGCATATAAAATATAAATGAAGAAATATCCATCAGATATTTTTTCCACGTTGGAAAGAGGGATGTGTATAAAGTTATATACTAGCTTAGTAATAAAAACCTGACTGTTTCTAGTTCTGTGAAACATCAATGCAAGTTATAATTAGTCGCAAAAGGATTGAATTGTTATGACAAAAAACTTTCAATTTTATTAACCACCCATCAACAGAAAGTAAATTTATTTCTGACACAATTTAACTTGCTCCTATGTAACTATTAGTTGTTTTCGACCATACCATCAAACAAGGCGTGCTTCAATCAACTGATAAACAAATGTCAAAAATAGGGGTTTCTAGCACGGTACTCCCACTACCTCCTTAATATAGTGATATACATTATTTTTATCTGCAAAAAACATTACATAAAGTGTTTAATTAATGAGTTAGGCATGGACAGTTCACTTGGCAATCCTACTTACACATTTACTGCGCTTTCAAAAGAGATTATTGAAAATCACAAATCGATATTGGCATCCTTTGGTCTCAAAATCAAAGTCGAAGATTGTGATCTCCCCTTATTGTATTGGATACCAAAACTTCACAAAAATCCATACAAACAGCGTTTTATAGCAGGATCGTCTTAGTGTACTACCAAAACACTATCGCAACTCCTGACCACTATTTTAACAACAGTAAAAAAACGGGGCTTCAAAAATTTAGCGACACTTTTTACTCCAGAAGTGGAATAAATGAAATGTGGATATTAAAAGATTCAAAAGACCTGATAGACATTTTGAGATCTGGATCTCTTTCCTATTGTAACAGCATTAAAACATTTGATTTTTCGACACTCTATTTGTCCATCCCTAATATCCAGCTTAAAACTAGGCTTAAAGATCTTATAAAACGCTGCTTTTTCAAGAAAAACGGAAAGAGACGATACAAATACCTAGTAATTAGTAATGACAGAACTTACTTCGTCATTAATGACTCTAAATCTACTATTAAATATACTGAAGACCAAATCTGTCATATGTAAGATTTTCTGATTGACAATATATTCGTCATGTTTGGAGGACATGTTTTTTAACAGACTGCTGGTATTCCAATGGGTACTAATTGTGCTCCTCTCCTCGCCGACCTGTTTTTGTATTCTTATGAGGCTGAGTTCCTAGAAGGCCTGCCGAAGAAGAAAGAAAAGACACTGGCCCATACCTTTAATTTAACATTCCGCTATGTTGATGATGTTTTGTCCCTCAACAATGCTAAATTTGGTGACTATTTACATTCAATTTACCCTAGCGAGCTTGAAATTAAAGACACCACCAATACACTAAGCTCAGCCTCTTACTTAGACCTACTTCTAGAAATAGACTCAGGAAAACTACAAACTAGACTCTACGACAAACGTGATGACTTCAACTTTCCAATTGTCAACTTCCCGTTCATCGACAGCACCATTCCAGCAGCTCCAGCGTATGGTGTGTACATTTCACAACTTATACGTTATTCTAGATCTTGCGATCGGTATTCCGATTTTCTAGACCGATCCCTGTTGTTGACTGCTAAACTACTCAAACAAGGGTTTTTTGCACCTAGGTTGATGTTATCTATCCAGAAGTTCTATGGTTGTCACCATGATTTAATTGATCGTTATGGGAAATCAGTGTCTCAAAAACGATCTGACATGTTTGCTGAGTCATAGGTAGTGATTCCTATTCCTGGATTTGACTTTTCCCTATACATGACAATGAGTAACTCGACGGGTGTCTAATTAGAGGCAGGCACTGCTTACTCGTCCGGAGCACCTGAGTGCACCCATGGTTTTTATTGGATTCGGGTTACTCTCTGTTTTTTGTGTTTTTGGTTTTTGTGTTGCGTTTTGTCTATATCCGGATTTGTAGCTGTCCCATGACTTTTTGCTCTTGTTGTTCGGTCGGTTTTCTTTGTTATTTTTCATATAGCTCTTTTACTAAACCTCATTCTTGCGTAAACCTCATTCACGCAAACAAATCTTACTCAATGCGAAACACCAGCAAAAGTGAAAATATGAAGGCTTTATAACTGAAACAAATTAGCCATCTGAAAATTATTATTTACTTCTCAATATTATTATGTAATTAGTAAGATTTTTTATATATTCCCAAACCTTTTGTGATCTAAATTTTAGAACGCAGAAAATACCAATGTTTAAAAGGGTCGCTACTCAAAATAGCTGCAAATTATTAAACAGCAATGAATGGGTTAGATAAAGGTACTTAATAACAAATAAACGATAAAACAATGATTAAAAATCAAGAAAGATAACTAAATATCTCAAAAACTTTGTAGTTTCAACAATTTGGTAGTGTTATCAGTTTATTTTTGACACTTTACTGGTTACTCATATTACGCAATGTTTTTCATATGTAATATGAGACAGGATAACAATATTCATGTTTAATACATTGATCAGATTAAGTGGTTTATGTCTCAATGCGCGGTAGGCTTAACTGATATCAAAGAATTCAAATGGATTAAAGCCACAATTTTAGTTCAAACATCTTCCAATTATTATTTTGTGTGCCTTTCAATTTTGTTGCCAGACTCAGTTGATTACAAGACCAGCTGTCTGGAAACGAAAAACATAAATGTAACGTATTTAAACATTTAAATATTACCTTCTATCTCAAGTTTATTATGTTAATCAATATCCATTAAACTCATTATTACTGATGACGACTTGGTACTTACAAAGTATAGGAAAGTCTAGCGCTTCAAGGTATTTTTTATGGTTTGTTCAACAGGAAACCAACGTCTAGTAATCATGTTTGTGCCTACATTTATATTATGTCGTACGCTTAGAAAGCATTTTTAAAATTCATAACAGAATATTGTCCTATTGTGTGATCTGCATGTCTAAAGATTTTATATCTTCTTAGTTTTTCACTGATTTTTATTTTGTGAACGAAACATTTTTTTTATTGTTAAATAAGCAATTACAAAAAACTGTTATTGTGTGCCAGGTTTCTCTGAACGTTCAATGTTTTTAATTTAACAATTGAGTAAAATCGAATAGATATGAATGTAGCACAAAGAATATCATCTAAATTATGGACATGAATTACATTTGTGAATATTTGTAACAACTCGTTGTTGTTACAAGATATTTAAGTATTGAATACATATAACTGTTTAACGAGTCTCTTAATTATTATAAACTACTAAATAACACCCTCATAAATCCCCACGTTTTCAAAAATCTTTTCAGCTTTTTAAAGTATTTCAATTCTTGAAATTTAAACATTTATTATTCTTACTATTAAATATCACATTCATAAAAATACACATGTTTTCAAAAATCTTTTCAGCTTTTTAAAGTATTTCAATTCTTGAAATTTAACAATTATTATTCTAATGTTTTGTTTTCACGAGATATATATGGCCTTAGTCGGATTTGGCAAAAAAAATCTGGAATTTCGATTATAAATGCTCTACAACATTTTTATCATTTGGATTTTATATTTTTGGGGTTAAATCTGGATTTGCCACAAGTCACATTGGATTTGTTATTAGAGAGATAATCTTTATTATTTACATTTCTAATATACATGTACACAAGTGGAGAGTATAATAAATGTTGACAATATAAATGTATCTCTCTAATAGCAAATTCAAAGGGACTTGTGGCAAGTCTAGGTTACAGCGCTTTATCTTGTCTAATAGGTCTTGATTAGAGGAAACGCGCCTCTGGAGTAGTTAATTTTATTCCTTGTATCTTTTAAATTTTTTTTTCAACAATGTCCCCCAGCTTATGCAATTATGTACACATACACACATTGTAAAGGTTATAAGACCGATGTACCTACTGGGTTACTGCATTTAGTTATATTTCACCGGAGCAGTAAATAATCGAGATTTTAATTGATGTATTTAGATTGATACTACAAGTCATTATTAAAACAGTCTTAATAAAAAAAGAACGCAGTGGAAGAAGTAAAATTTAATCAAAACTAACGCTATCCGTTAAATAAAACATTCTTAATGTTATGAATTCAGTTTTGTTGTATCACAGCCAAATGCAGATCAATAGACCCCACTGCTAAATGTGCATTTTGTTTTCTTGTGATGCTATCTAAAACCATCATTAACTGGATGAACGAAAAGCGTGAAGAACTTTTATTTAGCACAACATATTTTTAGTTTTTAGTAACGGTAATAACCTACAGCAAATGCTTCTAATGATTGTTTTTCACCAACCCACGTTGTACTGCACTTTCCTACACTATCCAGTATAGTAGTCATCAATATGTTTGAAGTGTGAACTCTCTAACTTTAAGGTATTTTGTTTAAGGACCTTTTACATTTCAATTTTAAGAATAGAAACAGAAGTACATAAAGTAGACAATATTTGAGATTGTTTTCACAATTGTGTCTTTAATATACATGCAACAAGGGAATATTGTGAAAAGAAATTCTAATATGACGTCCTGCGTTCGCCATGTAAACAAAGCCGTGTTAAAATTCCAACAAATTTAGTTCGCACATGTGCAAGATAATTGTGGTTGTAGTCGGTTAAATTTGTAAAACAAACTTAAATTTTCAAACCATAATTATCGTAGCTATTAATAAAGTTGTTATTTAGAGTCTTAATTCTGAGATTCAACATACTGCCTTTACATTATGTTTCTCCACAGACTACATTATGACATGCAGTAGGTACGAGGAACAGTCATACACTAGCACACATCTATAAGTCGCTTCACTGTTACCGTATTTGTCATAAGCATAATCAAAATAATTCGTTGATACCGTACTTTATTGTCGTTTTAACATGGGTAGGCATTACATGCATGATATTTAACACCTTTCAATGCCCACCCATGTTTAAACGACAATAAAGTATGGTATCCATGACTTATTTCTTAAATGTTCGCCAGAACATCATGAAAAAAAGTTAATTCAATTGCGTGGACATAGTAACCTTTTTATGTATTCTATGACTTCCACTTAGTTAACACGTTGTTCTTAGAAATCATAATAGTACAACCGTTATCTACAATATTTTGGACTATGTTGGCATGAAGAAGACCATAAAGTATTCTTACCTATATATAATGTCCACTGACACAAAGTTTAGCCAATTGAAAAATACTGAACAGGTAAATCTCAAATTTCTTTCGAAATGGCTTTATTTCGACTTAAACTATAAGGTGTAAACAACACGTCCCGAAACACACTAACCTACTCTAGTAAAACATAGAAACAAATAAGTTTTTCACAATTTTCATGAAGTTAGCAGGCAATGTTTATTCTAATTCCATAGAATTTTTTCTCGGGATACATTGTTACACAATTTTGATTTACTTTATTTAAACCTATGCAGTTTTCTTTGATATCTGAAAACATAAACATGTTGACGTAATTAATCGCTCGACAGTGTAAGGCATGTTACACGCGGTTCACTGCAGTATCTTCAACTTATAAGGAAAATTCCTTTTTATTTAGTATATGTACTTATAATTCATCGTTAAGTAAGATCACTTACAAAAATTAATATATGTTAATTAAATTCAAAACAAGTCATAAGAGTCAATAAAAAATTACAATAACCATGACTATACAACTTTAAATATCTAGTTGTGTCTCAAATATGGGTATATAATCGGATTACTATATGTTCAAAATCATATGAAAAACAAAAATCCGTAAACGTTATATCTGAAAATATAGCGAATGATAACGTAAATGCAAACATGGCAACTTGTGACGAAGATTATATTATATGATAAATGTAAAAGTTAGATATTCGGCAGAAAGCGTTTAAGGACATATCCTACTATTCGATCTTCATATGATATTTTCCTAATATTGTGTCTTAACTTTCCTTATGACAAAATCTTTAAATAAAGCTAACAAAAATTAGTGGTCACCGACCGTATTAAAAAGTTATGACGTCATCTGTTTTATGGTACTAGGATTATGTGTTATTTTAGTTATATTTTTTCCATAGTTTACTGTTAGAATCAACTTAAATTGTTTTGAAGGCTTCATTGCATGTAGAAAACAACTATGCCATAATCTATTTAAAAATAAGTAAGTTTCGAGCATAAATGTGGAATTAATACGTTCCCGCCATTTTTGTTATGCACTCGGAATACACAAAATCGCAGATCGCAAAAAACTGACCTATGATAATAAAACTATATTTTCACAGAAGACAGAGGATAACTTGCTCTCCAAATTGAATAAATAAAAAAATATGGTCACCGAATGAGGGGAAAAAATATTTGAGAAAAATAAGTATAGGCCAGAATTGGCGGGAAGGAAAGGGCGCGTTTTTCTTCGTATAAACTGCAATATCTTTTCTAGATTTGTAGCGCAGAATATAATCACGAAAGTAAAATAGTTCTTTTTGTGTAGGTTTGCTATTGCAAAGTGATTAATTTAGTTTTTTCCCAAATTCTAAAAGGCTGTATTACTTTTTTACTCATAAAAAAACCTCTAAGTTGATCCATAAAGAGTACGGTAATTGAAATGGAAATTTCGCGGAATTTTGACGACGACGACGTCATAAACGAATTTCGAAACAATAACGTTTAAAATCAAAATGCGCAGAAACAATAGTAGGATATGTCTTTAACAAAGGCTTTACCATATAGGGAAATAAAAATATTCATTAGATTGTTTATAATTAAACATAGATCAAATACTCTAAATGCAAGTCTGATTGCTTCTAAATACCCGCTCTTAGTGTATTCAAATATATAGCGGCTTTTTCATCGACAAATGAACTGAAAAGATAAACTATTGAGAAAGAAAAACCCAGAGAGCGGAATGCCGCCGTTTTTGCAAATAAGTTTTTGTTGTTGGTTACATCAATAGGATTACACTAATTTCCATAATAATGAAAGCGATATCCCAGTCTGACGTTTACTGTGTTGTATGGTAAAGCAATTATTCTAGTTTGATCAGTTAAATGGTGCCTTCCCGTATGTTTGGCATTGATAAAGGAACAGGCTAAATTAAGTGTACAGAAACCGAACTTCTGATGAATAAAAATAAGCTTTATAAGAAATTATGTTTTTGTCATTGGCTTTATTTTGTCATGTGTATACATAAAATTATACAAAATATTACTCTCCTTTTATATAAAACCACCTAGATTAAAGGAAACCTCACAATGTTGAAAATGTCTGGCGAAGAAATTATGTTTTTATTTAAGCGCTATCAGTTTTGAAATGGCATCATGAAGAAGAAAGTTAAACAAATACCAAAGTGATTTAGGTGCATAGAAAGTCTTACTACATGTTGTTGTGGTGTCTATAATAGAACAATAAACCTTTATAGTCAAATATAAGTATGTTTGTTGGATGTTGGTTTGATGGTGTTTTAACGCCACTTTCGGCAATTTTTCAGCTATATCATGGCGTTCACTTTTTATTGGGGGAGGAAGGCGGAGTACCCGGAGAAAACCCCCGACCAGCGGTAGGAAAACTGGCAATCCTTGTCAATTAAGAATGGAGTCGAGTACACCCTGCCTGGAGTGAGAATCGAACCCTCAGTGTTGACAGGCCACGTGATAAATAGTATACAAACTACCTTAACCACTCGAGCACCGAGGCCCCCCTAAAAGTATATCATTGATTGCAAGCAAACATAAAAAATAAGTTAAAACTAAAAAAATATGCATTGGAATGGTTTTAGACTACGATGCGCGTTGCAACGCATGCAATTCAAATACAGTTATAAATGTAGGCTTTATATGGGTTACGGATACAAAAATAAGTAATTTTGTTAAACCATATCGACTTTTATTTGATTGATTGTTGTATAAATTGTAACTGTAATTGAAACTGTATCATATTCTGGGCACGTTGTCTAGAAGACTGCTATGGCTTCTGATAAGACTATGTGCCTGAAAGCATCACTGACCAGAGAGGAGTAGAGTTTTTTAAATTAAAGTAATCTAAAATCCACCAAATTTTGTCGTCTGAGGAAGAAATTTTTCATTTATTTTGACAAAATGGAAGTTAACTGGAAATAAATAAACATACAGTAGTCGTGTCAAATGCATGATTAAATTGTGTTATCAAGTTGATTCTTTGTCATTATTGTTCAGTTATTACTATAGCATCAATACAACATTCCATCAGTAAGTCTGAAGCAAGGACCATTGCAAAATGCCTTACCAACCGTAATTTCTATAAATCCCGAAACAAGCCACTTGCTATTTCAAATACTTTTTTCAGAAAACCGATTTCAATTACATCTTACATTTTTAAAAAAATATCAAGTAAAATGCATTATGATGTATCAGGTGCTCTAGGCTGATAGATGATTGTAATTTCTAATTTTTGTTTACATGATATCATATATTCATTGATTGCCTCAATTAGACCAACAAGTGACATTGGTCATTGAAATTAGGTTCATATAAGAATCTGTATCAGTATATGTATTGATCGGAAAATGTATGTGATCTGGAAATTATTGCACGGTATTACTGCTTCCTAAACTAATAGGAATCAAGAAGCGGTCGAAATGGGAGTTAATAAGTGATCTAATAATAAAGTTAGAACGTTGAACTCAAGCTGTATGTTACAGATTATAAGAATAAGAACGTGTATTTAATGCATTTTTGAATACTTTCACATTCCCCGAATTAAATTGTTTAGTTAATTATAAGTGTGAATCGTTATACGGTTATACTTTGAAATTTATTTATAACATTTTTGCATAAATTGAATTGTCGCATACAATATCCACAATCCCCAACCTTTTTTTGAAACTAAATCCTGTATGCAATAATATAATACAGAGATTAAATAACTTTCCGAATAAGTTTAATTATTCTCAATAAGAAAACAAGACAACATACGAATTAAAAGTTTAAATTGAGTATCTAAAAAGGGGCACGTTAAATGGTGCGCCTATAGTTAAAAATCGTCCCAACAAAATTTCGATTCATAAAATAACCACCCCATGCTTCAGTAAACGAAATGACCGCTAAAATTTAAACAAATTTAAACAGATTAAGCAAGCAACTAAGCAACACATTTCAATGAAATTTGACAGTATTTGTAGAAAATATGAATAGTCACAATGTAGAGAAGTTAACAAAAAATGTCTTGTCCAAGCTTTGATTATATTCCTTGTTATTTACGAGTTAATCTTTATTTTTTTATTTATTAAAATTTAACATTAGGCGAGTCTTTGTATCTGAAATGATCTTGCGATACTATGTTCATTTAGATGTAAATCTGATATTTAAATCAAAATTTGCTTAACCTTAGTCATGACAAAAACAAAATATTGTCACTCTTAGTGTCACTGATATTTACCCTTCATGTATTACAAGAAGATGTGATGACATAGATGTATTAGTTTGAGTTATTGGTAAAATGTGGATGTCACGCTATAACGTATTTTCTATCAATGATTTGCGACAAATTTTACAAGCAGTAATCTCTAATGTGAAGGGAAATCTTGTAAAAACCATAATTCAATAAAAATAGAGAATATATTAAGAGACTCTTGGGAAATTATTGCAAAAGTTAGAATTCTATGTAAAAACATCGATTCACAATTATTTCTCAAACAGTACGAACATTGTATGCCTTATTATACGATATAACAACATTTTGGGATTAAAAGGCAATAATGCAGAGAATGGTGATTAGAGAGACGATTTGTGAAAGAATCTTGTCATAGAAGATTTCAAGGAAATCAATAGATGTCCATAAACACTTGTTTTCCTCATAATCTCGAATTAACCATCAACTTTTTCCATCTGCCGTGAGCTTCTACTTTAGCTACTGCTTTCGACTTAAAAAAGGAAGTAATTTGCATAAATATATAATTTTCTTATTTGCAAGGACTGCGGTAATTACTGGGAGGGTTTTCCAGAGACCAACATAGATGCCCAGTGCATTCGGAGGTGGTGGAGAAGGAAATGTCTTTTATTGGAGCTGTGTCAGGTTATAATACGGAAAGCCTGGTCGCGTGCCATAGTGAGACGTTTCGAAAGTGTCATGCTCCATGCAATACAAATACCCCGTATTATAGATTTTGTAAAAATTAGGTTCATTTTAGCCGCTAGTACCCCATACTTTCTAATGACAGTCACAAATGCATTCCTGTTGGGCTATATAAAAGTTAAGTGTATATGAACATGACTTCGTTGTTATGAAGAGGTACTGTTATTACCTTTATTTATATTATGACATATTCCCAAATGCCTTTACTACATTTTTTAATTAATTACTTAAATAATGCGAAAAACCCGCTTTTTGCTTTATTTTACGATAACAAATCTCGTATTTATTAAAATTTGATTAATAACTGTTTATATTTTGTTATTTGCCAAGACATTACTCCCCAAAACAATAAACAAAGCCAAAGATTTTTTCTCTTGAAACAAGGAAAGAGTTGAAATTGTAGTGTTCAATATTTTAAGAACGAAGTCATGTTCATATACACTTAACTACGCGCGTGAGATGTGATAGGTTGCTTGATTTCATGCTTACATTGTGTCCATTGAGCAATATTTCATCTATTTAACAAATGAAAAACATGTTTACAAGTTAAAAAATAAATCAAGGAAAGAGTTGAAATTGTAGTGTTCAACGACTTACGTTTACTTTTTTTTTAAGTAAAGTGATAAGCATAGTGTCTTTTATTCTATGTATTTTATATAAATGAGCTATGTATCATATGCCTAGTCAATAATGCTATTCTTCTGAATGTTTATCTCAAAACTAACTCACAACAAGCTTATTAACATTCATTTGACGAAAATACGCGTACATATCTATATTTACCACATAACATTTTAAGACATTGGTATACAACATATTTCATTTGATGAGTACTGTTTTGACACGAACTAAAACGATTACTGTGTGCAAAAACAATAAATACATATCTGATATAAGGTATCCAGAAAAAAATGTGTCAAAACAATGATTAAAATACAAATTATATACAACAGATCTGTAGTGAGGACTGACTTTGATTGAAAAGAGAGATACAGCTGCAGCACTTCAAACGATTTAACACAATACGCTGTCGTCGTAAGTTAGGTAAACGCTCCTATTTAAGATAAAATAGAAAGACAAGAAGATACAACCTGAACTATCCAACAAAACACTATATGTTATGGGCCTACACAGTAACATACCTGCTTTAAAAGTACAATTAAAATATTGTCACAACAGAATAATTTAAGCCATGAGTTCAAATCAGAAATATTATCGCAAAAACGCTCGTAGTCATTTAAAGAGCTAGAGTTAACGATTTCGAAAGTCATTCAAAGCGCAATGCCTGTATTACTGGATGCTAATGATTAAGTATAACATGTAGTTATGTGTCCGCCGCCTTGAGTCAGTAACGGTTAATTGTCCAATCAAATATGCTTGTTTTGAAGTCCTAGGAGAAGAAATAGTGTATTTCCGTTAACTGTTAAAAATCTTTCTTTTCCAATAATGGAATAATGACCATGGAGAACTGTTGTCGAGACTTTGTATGTGGAAGGACATTTAATGAGCTTGTTGCAGTGTTTTTGTTCTGTTATATGCCATTTACGTGCTGTCAAATGGATCATTCATAATTGTATATTTTTCTGAATCAGCAATATTTTTGGTTTCGGAGTGATTGTACCAAACTTTTTAAAAAGCCATAAAGAATTTCGTGCATTTATATTAATATTTGGTAATAATATTATCAATATACCAAACC
The DNA here is from genome assembly GCA_944474755.1 of Limnoperna fortunei. Classification (NCBI taxonomy): domain Eukaryota; kingdom Metazoa; phylum Mollusca; class Bivalvia; order Mytilida; family Modiolidae; genus Limnoperna; species Limnoperna fortunei. Next base: position 22,355,315 of record OX104116.1, read on the forward strand.
AATATTCCTGATATCGTACAGACGAATTAATGCTTTGAAATGCCTGTTGTCATAAGGATACAAATAATGATATAAAACCAATTCATAACTTTAAAGAAGATACATATAACATATATACATAGAGATAAAACGCCTGACAATATTTTAAAATATACACATGATAGAGAACCTCTCCAATGTAAAAAAAAATATTTCAACGTTTGACCTAACCATCATTAAATGGGAGTCAACCAAAATAACACATTGAACAGGTATATTAAGCTTTACTGTGATGAGGATGGGATTCATCCCATTATATTAGAATATAATCCCTGATTATCAATACAAACAAAATACTGTTGTTTAGATATCGTCACAAAAACCTAGTTGTCCGACTTTCGTAAACATATTGACGAGAAAAAGCACAAAAAAATAAATTCCTTTATTTAGAAAATTGTGGTAAACTTAAACAATATTAATCTTCATAAAAACTCAGTTTTAGTTCATATTTTAAAATGCTTCATTGAATAAACAAAATATAAAAGTTAAATATTTGAGATTCCTGTAGCCGTATCCTAGACGCTTCATTTCGTGATATATCTGTATTTTTCTTAAATCAACCTTGAAGAAGAACTATTAAACACAACCAACGCTGTAAAATATTTCGCACAAATTCATATTCACTACAATGTCACATCTTGAATGACAATGTATAGTTTTCATTGTAAGAGTCAAAAGCTAACCATATGTTGCCAGATTTATGTAGATGTACAAAAAACACTAATGTTAGTAAAATCTTAAGGATATTAGAAATGTTATTTCTAACCTTTAATATAAATTGGTTGCACATCAAAGGGCGATATAATCAGTTAAAGCTTTATAATGAAGTGAAACCAATAGTATTTCAATGTAATGATTTAAGTATGGGAAAAGCGTGTTGCGCATTTTTCGTTCGTTTGTCTGGCTTTAAATAAAGACCTACTGTGTACCGTTGTTGCATTTTGGAAATAAAAATGCAGAATAAATATTTAAAACGTGGTATAATTGAGATAAACATAATAATTTAATACAAAACTTATAATTTAGCAATGACAATCCTTTTAATAGAATTAGAATTTAAAAACAATAGTTCAAAAAGCATCTTAACAACATACTGATTAACTTTTGTGATTTATAATTACAACAACACGTATTCAAAGTACTTTTTATCGTCATTTCATTTTAATATTAAACCGTGATAAAAATACAGATCTATCTTAATTGTCTTATTGACTAAAATCAATATTTACACCTTATTGTCTCTAAAACAGATTAATGCTTTTGACGTAAAAAGCCCATCTTCATTGATCCTTTTACATCTTTATTGGTTTGCTTTCCTGTACGTCTACAAAACTATAATGTTAAAAGGTCGTAGTATTTTTCACCTGGTTGAAATGAACACAATCCAGAGATTATCATAAACATTTTGTCTCATGAAGACAGAAAAAAAGACAGAAGAAACAAAAGGAAGTTGATTCTTGTCGAAAATCATATCAGCTGTTGCAACATGCGCTAAAGTCGACAGTAAACATAGCTAAGGACAGCAAAGTAAACTTGACACTTATAGCCCTTTATAACACTCGTCTGCTATTCTCAACAGCTTCCTAGAATTAGACTATTCTTTATACGTTTTGAGCGGTTCGTAGTCTATGCTTGGCTCATAGATTTTATTACAAAATAGGCAGAACATAGCACAAACTTAATATTAATAGAGTTGGCAAGTGTTGGTAAAATATAGTTATGAAAGCACGTTTTTTTTATAAATTTCGGTTAATTAAAATGTTATCTTGTCATTAGTTTCAAAATTAAAAATGTATACATAATTTGAAAGTAAATAGGATGTCCCATACGAGAAAAATGTTATGTATATATGATTTCGCCGAAGGCGAGGGCATTATCAATTTTGAAGGCAATAACACTGTCATGAGTGCTGTCAATAATATCATGACAATGCCCTCTATATAGGCATCTATTATATTATTTCATTGAAGAATAAAAAACTGTTTGTGTTGCTTGTGTTTGGTTTTCAAATTCAGTTGTACTTCAGCGTTTTGCTATATTAGAGTAAATCGGAAACGACAATCAGTGCAAATTTTAGTATATTTTGAATGCAACACCGGGTATTTGATTTAAATATTGTTGTATCTATCATGTCCCACACAAAATCAGTTTCACATCATATGCTAACACATTTGAAACGATCAATAAGGTTAGATCTATGTTTTCTTCAACATTTGATAACCACTAACGCCTCACTCCCCCGTTGCAGCATCTATTTGTAAAAACATCCAAAAAAAAGAAAGTGGTACTACAAAATTGGAATGAAATGCTCACTGTTCTCTTAGCCTGCAGTAAACCATAAGTATGTGCATTTCATTGCACAAATAGGATAAACTATTCATAATCTTGATATGACTTCATCAAAATTTGTCTTCATGAAAACGTGATTTAAGTGAGGGTTATATTGATTATTTGCTTTCTGTTTATTTTGAATATTCGTTACTTTTTTTTCCTTTTTTCTGTCAGCCATGTCTTTTGTAAAACGTTTTCGTATGATTACTACTGTTTTCTTCTAATTTACTATGAGTAATCTGATATTTTTACATTTCGTTGTCGTGATATAGCCTCGCATTAAATTCACTTCTTAACTCTGTGATATTTAATAAACCATTCATAATAATATATCCTGACAATCGCAGTAAAAAAAGAAATGACTGTGTTCAAAGAATGCAATGAAAGATGACAAACTGTTAATATAGTTAAATGTCGATATTATGATTCGATTTCCAAGACATCAAAAGATAAAAACAATAAATTGTTAAAAGGTTATGTCAAACCTAATAACTATTAATAGCCGATATATGGATCTGATGCGGAATCATCACCTCTGTTGGGCATACAGTACACAGCACAGAATAAAGTGCAGTTGCAGTATTAGAACTGTTATTATTTGCTTAAGGCAATAAGAGAAAATGACTATCAAGAGAAACGGAAAGTGCGTCGATAAAATCATGGAATAGAACTATAAAACATATCTCGATTACAAATCTTTATTAACCAATACTATTATAACAGCAAACACAATAAAAGTTCGAAACACTAGCTACAGAGGCAGGAAAATCATTTGACAAATAAGAAATACAGTCCTCAAATAAGGATAAGGAAATAGCGCAAAGGTAGATCTGTTACAACATATTTTTTCCACAGATCACGTAAGATTTTTTTTTAAATCAAAAGCGTTAAACAAACCTGTTTATTAAAAAGGGATGACCACTACTTATATTATTTAATTGAAAATTGTTATAAAAAATTGTCATAAAAACCATCATGTGTATTTTTACTGCAATCTCTGCGCAAGTATTTATATAGAGCTGTGTATTAGTTCTTTTAAGATGACATAATATATACACGTATACTAGCAAATCCATAATAATTTCTCTTGATTAAACTTGTACTATATGTTAATAAAACTGCAACAGTGAAAAATTTTTTTTTCTATATGAATCAGTGGTCACCCTAGTCCTATATATAATATTCAAATAATTAAGCATAGCCATTTCTGCATCTTTAAAATCTTCTACTAATTTTTCAAAGTGTATTTATCACAATGATTTTACATTGTAGTAAAATGTTTGCGTCAAAAAAGTACATTTAAAAATGTATTTGTTATGAGATGTTACACAAATATTTTATCCCCTGTGTGAGCTAGCTTGCATACACACATGTTGAAGCAATACAATATTATAAAACAGAATAGACCATCAGCGATGACATAAACATATTCATTAGATTTTCTCATTTTAAACAACAAATAGTCATAGCACAATCGTAAACCACAATAAAACATATTCAGACAACATTAATGGTAATCTTCACCTCTAATCGATTTTGACACATGTGTCTAATAACAAACCAATCGCTGGTAAAATTCTAGTTAAGAATAATTTGATTTTAAATGTTTTGTTATTTTTAATTGTTGAATAATAACTTTGCGCTTATGTATGATTTAATTCACATTAACGACAGATAATAGTGTTATAGTATTGAGAACACAGTATCATACTGCATGTCAAAGATAAATAAGACCAATGCTAATTAACCACTAATGAAATTATCTGTCCGAGTTCTTTCACCATGGTATCAAGAGTATTGTGATTTAGACTAGCGATTGCCTTCGGACAAATACGTTTAAGCTTATTAGATGAAAGCCATATTGTATGATCATCTCGTAGATTGTCTTTGCAATACATCAATGTGTATTCCCTCGAAATCACCATAGTAAGAACAATTAGATGTAAATATGGAAAAGCGATTTCACGACTGAATAGTCTAACTGTGTGTATGTTTCTTAGAAATAGCAATATTCTTTGAATTATATCGTTTTAATACATGAGTGATGTGATATCAACGCTGTAAACAAAGTCGATGAACTATTCATATATATGAAATGAATTAAAGGTTTGCGTTAAATAAATAATTGGTAAATATTTGAAATTATGGAAGTGTGAAGATTTCATCACATAAAGAGCAAATTTGGAGATAATGATTTACTGAATGACTTAACTATACATGTAACATCTGTGTTTCTAAATATTTATTATAGTCGCGACATATACGCCCATATGGCATGAGCATGTTTTGTGTATATTTTGATTTGACATGTGATACATGACAGAATTCATGAATATTATGTATTGTGTACTTGTATTGGAGCATAGCGACTTATCTTGTATGTGCTAGCGCTTTTTATTCTTAGTAACGCAGCAAGAAACACATTGTTTCCATTATACAAAAACTGGATCTGAATAAATTATGATAGAAGTAAGCCTTAACACGCTAAAACATGTTGAATATTTTTGTCCATGACTATGTTTTTAACAAACAATTTTCGGTTGTGCACTGGGTATGACTTTAATGATTTCAATGCCATGTGTTATTGTCGTAAAAAATACATATGATGGCACTATATAAGACTCATTGTGAGTTATGTATAAATTATATTTAAACGTGGCAGTGTATTTCTCGTTCACTTTGACAAACGTGCTCTGCATTTTTAGTTTGAAGACAATATGACAATAACAGGCAACACATGTTATGTCAAATCAAACATTATTTCTAGTTTTATTATTCTCCAATATCATCCACTATCATTAAGTCATAAAATCATACGTATTGTTGACTTTGTTCTTACAAACATTCGTCTTTAACCATAATTTGTGTTGTTCTTGGACAGAAAGGAGTCATAAAGCCAAACTGACAATGGTGCTGTGTTCATATATATTATTTTTTAATATTTTTATAATTTAGGTACTTCAATATTTTTTATCATTCACTCGTAAACTTACAATACTTCTGTCATCAATCCAATTTTAACACTATATATTAAATAACTTTAATCTTAATTGACAAGCATTGGCAGTTTTCTTAAGGAAGGTTGGGGGTTTTCTCCAGGTACTCCGGCTTCCTCCCCCAATAAAAACTTGACGCCACGATATAGCTGAAACATTGCTGAAAATGATTTTAAACACCTTTCAACAAAAACAAAAAAAAACCAAATACTATTTACACTTTGTGAAACATTAACTTTTCAACACAAAATATCACTGGGTCAATCAGTCACATACAAATCATTCATCAGTATTTCTTTGATATCACTTTCAAATAATTAAAGCAGAACAAAGTTCATTCACCCTTACGGTGTAGAATATTAGCACTAACTGTAACAATTAATTACTCAAAGATCTTTCCACAAGAGCACAATTTCCATCAGTATTTAATTGAAGTACACAACTTAATTAACAACCAACTGTAAATATCATGTGATGTTATTATTGGAAAAAATTTGTACAATTTGATTTAAATTAAAATAAAATGCTACAGTTGCTAAATATTGGATTTCTTTTTTCTGGTTGGACATGAGCAATAACATATTTAAATTATAAATTTTAATAACTGAGAAGTTTACTTAATATGAATGCAGGTTTTGAAAATAAAATCATCTTATAACAGATAAGTCCTTGTAATAAATGTAATTACATGTGGTAAACATCTGGTTAAAATAAAGGTGGGGTTTTGGCTTCATAAACTTCAGAACGTAATTTTATGGAAACAAAAAAAAAGGCTACTTGTTATGTCGTCCACAACGATACATGTTCTACTCATAACATAGCTTCTGCATAAATACATTTCTGTGCATTTCTTCAATCCATCGACATCCATAATGTGTTTGCATATTCGAAGTTATTTGATTATGTGTTTTTACTTTGTCACGAAACCAGATTATTATATTCAGTTGAAAAGAGTGTCACGCAAAGTTCTACTTATTGAAATAAATATTAGAAAACTTCGAAGATAATTGTAGGATTTCCAAGAAATATGTTAAATCTCCATTTTATTTCAATCGCCATTTGTTCTATCCAAACCATTTGATTGACAGCAGTTTACATATTGCTATGTATTGTTTTTGAATATAATTCTAGCGTATGCAACACTTATTGATTTGTTAAGAAGAGAATATTCAATTAAAAGATAAACTTTTTTAAAGATTTGTTCACCCTTGACGCTAGGTGTTAGAAAAACCATATTAAATAGCATTTCCTAAATAAAAAATTATATTACACAAATAATCATACTTTTTTGAATAAATAACAATTGAGTTTTTAGATAATATATCATCGTTAGTTAGAATCACAGAAATATTGATATCTGCTTATAACCCGTTTATGACAGGTAATCCCAACAGTCTAATTACTACATTACATATGGAAATGACAAAGGGTAAAATGATGTCAAGTATATAAAATGTCATTAAGATAATATGCTGTTTTGTAGAAGAATAGTGCATATAGTGTTTTGTGTAATAAAAAAAATAACTTACCGTCTTCTGTTAACTTTCTTTCTTCCTGAAGTGAAAAAATGTAATTATATCACCAACATACAGCTGACTAAGGCGTCTGTTTTGTCACTTAACACACAATAATAATCATATAAGATTTTGTAAATATCCAAGATAAAAATAACATCGTTTGGCATCGAGTGCGGGTTTTTTTTATGAACGTTGCAACGCTAGATTTTGTTAATATTCAAACTCTACTCGTCAGTGAACGATCGATCAATGAATAGAAGAAATTGATCATCTTGAGATGAATTCAAATGACAAATAGAACAACATCAGGACCAGTAAACAATGTATCTGAAAACTCAAATTAATCTACGGTCTGCCTTAATATTGGTGTAAGTAACTTACACAATACTCCAGGATATTGATTTCATTTATAGAATGTTGATCAGTAAAGTTTTTATATATATCCTTTTCAATTGAAATGTGTGAAAAATATAATTCCCTCACGGGTCATTTGTTCAGTTTCTATCCAAGTCATCACGCCGAGTGCTTCCTAAATAGCCACATCTTCCTATAGAATGCTTCGCTACCTCTGAACAGTAAAGTTAAACGGCTTATGGCTTAACGAAAGGCGTATATTTCTGTTGCGAACAAGTTAGGTTTGACTGTCTTATGAAATAAACTTTTTCTTGTCATCTGTCGCATTATTGATTTGAAATATGCAATACTGACAATTTGAGGATAGAAAAGTATTTATCATAATACGTTTCTTCCGTCCTGATGAATGTTCATAAGAAATCTATGGAACATGGTGCAATATACAGCAATGTGTGTAATAACAGTACTTTCATTGGTAACTGGTTATTAATAATTGACCTTGTATATATCTGATAGGGGCATTTTTCCAACCCGAACCCTTCGATTTATCTTTATTTGTTACTTAACAGCCGATTATGAGAACCTTACATGTAATTCGAAATGCATGATTGAACTTGAATAAAAAAAATATGCCAATAACAACATTTTTGTTCAATACATATGCTTTGCACTGGTGTGGCAGGTGCGCAAATAATTACACGTAATAATGTCGCAGTTTAGATAGTATTGCATCTTACGAATTCTGAAGCAAATCAATCAGACATTTTGGTATCATTTACATACTATTTCTATTGCTGTTTGATTACTTTTTTATTACTCTATTAAATAACATAACGTTTAATGAATTACACATGTACACTTCATGTTCTTTGCATTTTAAACCTTTTATCAGGTTTTTAAGCGTTCTTAAAACGCTTTATGTGTAATTTCCAGAAAAGATTCATAGCGAAAAAAATCATTCTGAAAAGACCTGTTGGTATACGAATTATATGTTGTCTTTTGTTAATTGTGATTGCTAATTTATATTGTTGATTGGAACAATATACCCACTGTATTAAGTAAATCTTAGAGTTCTTGAATTGCCAAAGTTATCACTGAAAGACGTTTGTAATCATCGAGTGGTTTCTCAATGTACTTAAAATAAATAAAATATTTCAAACTGTTTTTCAAAACAAAACCACTACAGCCTTATTAGAAATAAGCAGCTACATGCATAATCATCATTATAATAAAACTGAAAATTAACTATCAATTTTTGTAATCATTAGACCTGTAAAACGTAATACAATTTATGGTCTTTTTTTCAAAACAAAATCAAACCATCATTTAACATGTATCCCCGATAACTATTGGTGCTGCACAACCTTCACCAACCTTTATAAATCAACCTATTTTAAACTAATATTTAAATTCGTAAAAATAATACAGAATCAACAATTTGTTACATTTTCTTCCTCTAGTCACTCAAATTATAAATAAAAAAGGGAAATAGTACTTGACACTTTTGTTCTCGGTAACGGACTATATAGCTTCATTTATAAAAAAAATTTTGAAACATAATTTTAAATGTTATTCAAAGAATGCTCTAATCATTAACTTTTAGTTATTTATTTAAACATTTTATTAAATCTAAGTGATATTCAAATTTATTTTGCATAATGCAAGCCACCAATTGTTTTTAATATTGCAACACATTCACTTGCTGGACATTCCGGAATCACTGGCAAGCACAAATAAAAAGCCAATAGAGCATGATACAAAATCAAAAGCATTTGAGAGTCTATACTAAATGCCGCACCCGCTAGGAAAAATTTGTTTGCTTGCATTTTTTAATTATTTTATATTTTAACTTTTTATTACAAAAATCCAGTAGAAAAAAAATATATACGCTAATGTGTCCATGTTTTATACTATGCCTCTGCCGTTACAAATCGTCCTTGACTTTCGCTACGGGAATTTTACATAATAAATGAGCCATTTTTGTTTCGAATGGGACCTTACGTTGTTGATTTTAAAAAGTGCCCTTCTTGATCTACAAGAGGAGCATAGGCTGAACCATACGCGGTAAGCAATTTTTATTTGTCATGCAAAAACCACTCTTCAGAATACCTCAACACTTACTAGCGATGTCAATGTTGGCATAAAACATCACATTGAAAGTTCCAGTGACACAGAGAAATATACTTACACACACGGAAGACCCGTAACACAAACTTGCATTAAGCAACTAACCGGTGGACGTCGATTTCGATTTTAAGACTTTAGCCAGTATCAACCATATACAGTATCGTCACCAGCATAATGAACGATAAAGACGTTATAAGTTAACAACGAAAAAAGACGTGTTAAAAAATTAAGATAAATGAAAGTAAATTCCCTTATGAAATATTAAACTCAAAAGAATTTAATTAAATGTACATGATTCACATCCAGTTATTACCGGAAGTGGTTTTAATAACATTCAACACATGCCACCAACTATACAAATAGGTTTTCTTGACTAGTTACTTGGTCTAACATAATACTTTCTCATTCCTTTTTAGTCTAGATTAAGATCCACTTCTTTTCAGAATGTCAACTGTTAAATACAAAGATAGAATACAGTGTATTTAACTTACTTCACCGCTTGAGTTTATACAATTTGCCATATCAGTAAAGTTTGGTATATGTTCTGAATGTAAATACCTTATTCAACAGATTTTCGTTACGAAAAAAGCTTTTAGTCCGTCTCGCATTTTTCTCTAAGACATCGGTATCTTTTAATATCTTGTAAATCTTCTTAACGGTAACTTGTTTACAAAGAAAAACAATTAAATTACAACATAACATATTGATTTTTAGTGTAATAATGAAATTGTCTGGATTTCAAATATGTTGTAAATTAGTTGCTCTTTGTAAAAACTCGAAGAAGCAGTTCATGTCAAATACAAATTATTGTCTAATGATTTCATTTGTCCTCTTTTTTCAATTGTCAATAACTTTAATAGATATGTGCAGCCAATCATGAAGATTTAATACAAAACATCTTTCTTCTTAAATCCTAATTTATACACAACCAGTCATTAACGTACTCAATTCAGATGCAATTTAAATCAAATGTAAAAAAAAGGAGACAAACACTTCTGACAGATATACTAACACATTTGAAATGTGGATCACGTAATGAAAGCACTGAAATTGTATTCTAAAACAGAGTATTAGAACAAAGCAGCCTTCATATGAAAACATTTTTTTTGCGAACACACAATGATTGAGCTCGTTCTTCGCAACTAAAATAAATTTCTACACTCTAAAAACCAGCTGAAACAATCCCAGTTCTTATAATCTGCGATATGAAATTCATTTTTAATTTTTTTTCGAATAACCAGTGACGATAACAGGATAGTAAAAACAGAAACTATATTTAATGCTATTGTATGTGCCTTTATAAAGTAGTGTGTTTTATCTCTATTGATCACGTGTCTGTTTACTATAGATGGCTTTCAAGCATTAATGTGTACATCTGTTTTGATTGCGTATTTTTTAAACAGGCTTTCGGCATTCCGTGAGTACAAAATGTGCTCCTCTCGTTTGACGCTAAGTGATTATAATCCAAGGAGCTTAAGATTAGTGACATTATCAATTCAATCACGTCGACTTCTTACCTAGACCTTCTCACAACAGACTTAAATGGAAAACAACAAACTAAACTCTATACGACATGCGTGATGACTTCAACTTTGCAAAGCCATTTTTCGTTCATAGATTACGACATGCGTGTTGACTTCAACTTTGCAAAGCCATTTTTCGTTCAAAGATATGGCTTTTACATTTCACAACTCATACTTTATGTATATTTATTATGTTATTCCGATTTCCTAGACCGGTCACTGCTTTTGACCAAAAATCTCGTGGCTTTGCTGCATCTAGGAATACTGCATCTCTTTAGAAGTTATATGGCCATGTTTATCGTTATGGAAAATCTCCCAAATGATATTTTCTTGTGACATATGTAGGTTTTCCTATTCGTGGATTTGACGTTTTGACGATATGACTAAAAGTTATTGGACGGACGGGTGTCTGATAAGATGCAGACACTGATTACTCGTCGAAGCCGCTGTACAGCCATGCTTTAATGGGTTAGGGTTACTGTTTGTACAGCTCTGTTATTCATTTTAGTTCCGTCTTTATGTATTTTGATACTGTCCCATAGTTTTCGATTTTTTATTCACCGTCAAATATTTCTTACATTTTATTTAATGACATTTTAATTTTATTGTAATTCGGGAACGTTAAACTTAAAAATAACCACCATAATAAGTTAATAAATAAACCAAAATATATCAATTTTCATTGTCTCATTAGTTTTCTATTAATGCCTCTACACCACGAATGGCATGACGTCAATAGAACGCGTACCATTTATGCACGTTGATAAACTGGTCAGTAGTTTTCAACAATGATAATAAACAATCTACAAAGTCAAAAATGTCAGTTATATGTCTATAATTTTTTTATGTTGAAATAAGAGTAAACTATTCCAAAATGAAAATCCTACAGGAATTGTACATACCTTCAGATAAGACATGTCAGTATTATTCGTTGGAGATACAGAAAAGTAATTACAGAAGGATTTAAGGCGCTTATTGAATAGTCTTTCGTTTTAAACAGGATATATAATTTCTCTAATAGGCTAGACATTCTGGGATGTCAACAATAATTGTATACAAATTTCCGTAAACATCATTCTGAAAGAGTGCTTAAAAGAAATTTTCAGTTGGATAACTAGGTTAATGAAATTTGCCTTATTTTCAAATATTTACGAACAATATATTTAGCAAAACAAGAATATTAGCGAGAAAAACCATACAAACATCACACTTTAAATTTTTTCTAGAAACCACTTGATTTTGAGGCAAAAACACTTGAAGGACACATCATGATTACGTCGTGAGAATCTACACTTATTTCTTCTTGAAAGGCATCCACAGATTGAATTGATAACACAGCAATCGGATGTCCTAAGATACAAAAATGTAACTATTTTTAATTTTTTTTTATCTCGGCGGAGCTAAAATGAGGTAGCACTGCCGAGATGAAAAACAAATCAAAGAAGCTACATTATTGTAGCCAAGATGACCTCTAACGACAGAAATAGCGCAAATATGAAGTATTTATTGTGAGGGTATGTATTATAAGGGATCATCGTGTGTAAACCAAATCATATCCCACCACAGTCTGTTCACTATATTTATAGACGTGTCAGAGAATACCAGATTGTAAATTATTCTTATGTCCTCTCTCAATGTCACTGGATCAAGGGTGCCCACTATACAAGCCTCCTTTTACCGCGTTTCAACTTTGCAATGTATGTTGTAATCGACTAATTTATTTGTTGGTGGCGTTCAAAACCAAGCGATCTGCTTTATGTGGATCACAAACAAGTAACCAAACAACAATAAATTAGTAGGACCCGAATTACTTCGAACTTCTGAACAAGTTATACGACATATTATGGTTTGGGTCTGTTTACGCCTAATAAATCGCGAAGAGGTTTATGAATGGTGTAAACAGACCCAATCCATATTATATCGTATAACCTGTTCAGAAATTTGAAATATTCCTTATAATTTAATTTAACTATAAATTGTAACAATTTTAATGGCAAAAACGTTGATGACGTCATGGAACTATTTGAATTTTAACGGCGTAAGAATAGGTCTTAGTCAAGTTATATCTTATAATATGGGTTGCTCGATTTGAATCAACCAATCAGATTTCGGCTTACAAAGCAAATTAAATTATAGAGGAATAAGATGAACCAGTGAGGATGGATGGATGAGGTGTTAACTTAGCTTCACAATTGTTAACTGACTGAATTTGAAACAATCCAATTTCTCTTTTGACTCTAACTTTAATGCACTTGAATTAATTTTTTAGAATATCTGTATATATACAATAAATTTATTAAATCATTTTTTGCTTTTTTTTTTCATCTTTGATGTCAAAGAATTCAGAAAACCGGTATACCACTTAAATTACAAATTTAGAGTTCACAGCACTTGAATGAAATAGTTTAAGATTTAGCAAAATGTAATTGTATAAAATATCAATTTATCCAACTTCATTACCGCTTTTCATTAAATATATTGCAGCGGTTTAATTTGTTTGACCTGTTAATTATTTCTTCTAGACATACAGTGTAATGATAAGCTTCGACCATGTAAATGTCTTTTAATTATAAGCGTTTCTTTAAGTTATCATTAATGACTTTCTTCCATCATTGTCAACGCTAACCAACTGAGAGAGAACTATGGAAGACTTGCTGTAATTAAAATTAAAGTTTTCATTGAGTCTACTGTGTTTAGACCTAAAATTAAACATATTCATGATTATAAACAGTTTCTGTAAAAAGTCAAAATGCTATAGATTGTGTTTAATTGTCTTAACTCTTGCATACATATCCTTACTCAGTCGTATTTTTGGTTTGACTTCTAGGATACTTAGTTCATAAATTAGTTGATGGTAGTTTAGTTTTCTGTACCTCTTATATTCACAACTAGGTCTCGTTCTTATAAGGTTATATTCAACTTATGTCTAAGTAATTATATTTGCAACCAGAGGTGATAAGGTCATTTGTATTGTGTTTCAGTGTTTGTCATTAACTTGGTTTTACTTTGCTAACTAGTAAGTTTTAAGTCTTTCTGCAAATTTTTCTTGTTTTTTTATTAGATGCCGATTTTATAAGGCACTTTAAGTGTAAAGATATTTTAAGTTGAATTTGGAAAACTTGTTAAAGCTCTTGATCTTTTTTATATATTTTTGGACTCGCAAAGCTTTTGACGTCGTGGTTATGCCCTCATGTCAAATTACTGCAGATTAATTAATACCAGCTGACCTTGTTTTAACCAATTGAAACAAACATAGTTTTACTGATATGAAATAAAGCAAGTTAAAAAACGGCAACAAAACTGTCCACAATCATTGATACTCAATGACTTTGTTAACCAACTACTTCAAAAATAAGTTAAAAATTCACATACAGAGTCATAAACCAGTCTAACAGGCGTGTTACGTCCGCTATTGCATGTAAATTCTGTGTGACAAGCCATCAGCTTTAGTTTAGATAATATTATGTCTGGGAGCTGAAATCGCATGAAGAAAATAATCGTATTATCGTTCCTATCATTCACCAAATCCGGAAGAGGATGGTTAAACTTTGACAAGCATTTCTGTGTTTTCTGCAAATTATTCCTTTGAAAGATATAAGCAGTTACTTGGCCACACACATGTGGAAAGCTCTTAAAGATTTTTTCTTCAATTTTATTAATCAAGTCAAGTATATTGCAAAAAAATAGATAAGACGCTCGCTTATCCTACAAACTAATATATAGCTAGACGAAAAGGAAAGGAACGGACATTAAACAGACTTAAAAGTACTAAACTTATACAACACAAGCCTCGTGTATCCTATTGCATTATGACCACGTATTTTGCTATGACGTGACATCTGCCGATCATGAAACTAACTAAATAAGCAATAAACCGTTTCACAAAACATTTTTCTAACCTAGTTTAGAGTTTAGGTAGGACGGTAGTAAACGTGTAACAGTAGAAAAATACCAGTGTACATTCAGCAACTACATGTAATTGATTGAGTTGCAACTTTGTAACCTTAAGTTCTGCTATGCATAATGAATTCTTCTAAAGTGGTAAAGTTGTATACATATGAACAGCATTTACTATATCGCTACCTGTATAAATTTAATAAATTTGCAGAGAACGAAAGTCACACACAATGAATAGGGATGTAGTACTGTGCCCACTCACATAAACTTTTCTATACAAAACAAATGAACATATAAAAATCTGTTCATTTATTTATATTTTGAATTGAAATGATTATTTGATAAAAGAATCTGAATAAACTGAAACAATAAATTGTAGGAACAATCTGGAACAAGATACGATAACTTTATTGAAAATAGTTTTCATTACATTAGTTTAATTAAGCCTAAACTAACGCGATCCTTGAAGGTCGTTTTTTATTTAATGATGTGCAATTTATTGTGTATCTTTTGACGAACTCGGTCAATGCTCAGTCAGAGTTTAAACCTTTAAACCTTTCCTTGTACAATCTATTAAATGTTTATTTGAACACGAAGTAAACAAGACAAGTGATTGCCTACATGATTCTTATTTGCAAATGAACAATTTCATAGTAAGAATGGATATAATATACAGACAAAACTGGGTAAAGAGGCATAAAGAACCCCCACCCCCCCCCAAAAAAAAAGTTAAAATTACTTTAAACATATGGCGATAAATGTATCTATTATATCGCAGTCTCTTTCCGTCAGCAAGTTCATCGACCTGGCATCCCCTTTAACAACCCATTGACGAGCTGAGTAGCTATTCAGACGTGGAATACGTCGCAGTTCGCACCATAGTAATTTGAAGGCGCTTAATATATCACTATTATCTCGAAAAAGCTCTTGTATTAAAAAGGATATTGAAAACCTGCACAGGCTTACATATAAAGCAAAATAAGCAGAACCTTGTTAGCAGTTTATATTGTTTATATTTACAGCCAAACCACTCTTTTTCATACGTATGTATTAAAAGTTGTCGATTGTAAAGTGAAAAATTCAAATTAAGATGGCAAAGTTGCTGAATATTTGACCTGAACAACATAGTCATCACGTACAAAACTAATCAACACTCGCCTAACTAAGTGTGAAGAACTGGTAGGTGTCCTTTTAATATACAACTTTATTTATCCGTTGTAATAGGGTTTAACTGTATTGGTGTGTGATTTTGAATATGTCTTCTTTGAAATTAGATCGTATAACTCATTCAAATAATCAAAACATATATATTAACTAACATTAATTTTTAAATTGAATTGATAGAATACGCATATTTAAATCATATATGATATGGTTGAAGAACGATAAAACGTACAGATAAGTTTAATATCCTAGTAATCTTAAAATCTCCATAATAGATAAATATAGGTATAGAAACATTAATAAAGAAAAATGAAATCAACATCTTATTCATTTTTACCTGTATTAAACAGTTATCTTTTTCTAGTACATGGTTAGATTTTGAGTTTTGTACATGTTCTAACAAATGCGATTGCACACGTTTTGTTCAATTTTATTTACAGTTCTTTCCTTGGATTGTTAGAATCATAAATAAGTATGCAATTACATACAATGTCAACATATTTAAGTCTTTTTTAAATGTATAAATAGCAATTATTCGTGCATTTATGACTAAATAGATGAGCTACTAAATAAATTAAACATTGTCTTCATATAACGGTTTAAGCATGTCATTATACTAGACTACTTTATACAAAGCATTCCTTTCAAATTCAAATTCCTGTAAATATTTTACGGTCAATCTTTGTAGTTCCTACACATATAAATCAATTAAACAAACTAGTTTAACTACATATAACAAGGGGGACGAGTCCACACCAGCTATCGTTTGGGGGTAAAATATTGTACTTAACGGGCCAACTTTTGGTTAAACCAGTATATATTCGTGCCCCAATTAAATATTTCTTAAATATATAAATTGCATAGATCGAATGAACATCGCTGTAATTGCGTGTAACAAAACGGGGCCAATTTAATGATCAATCGCATTTGTGATGTTGATTTTTTTTATATATGTCAGTATAAAACTAGAATATTGATCACTGTTTCGTATTAGAGACGGCCCCAATCGTTTGGTTCAACTTTTGTATCCTCATCCAATTTCATTCATCTTTAATAACTTCCGATCACATCAAATGCAATATAAGAGAGTCATTATTGCTGATATTTATGAAGTGTGTTTTAATGTTATGAGTCACTGCAAATTAATAGTCTTTTTACACTTTCATTTAGTTTCTAGCGGTATGAAGGTTCAGATATTTGCAATTGTTATAATCAGGTCTTTTAATGTAAATATTTTGACAATACATTAAATAAAAAAGACCAAAACACAAAATCCAAGAGTTACTGAACGCAAGATCAGAAAACGGAGATCCCCTTAAATCCCATCCTCACAAGTAAGGGTTTCTGTGTCGACATGTGTCTACGAAACCCTGACAAACTTAGCTAGGAAATTCCCGGTCTAGAAGTCACTGTTTTGATTGGCTATATCATACATGAATGTAGCCAATCAAAAGCTCGCTTTCATACACGACTTGTTTAGAAGATATCCCGATGTCGACTGTAAATAAACAAAACGGATGTGTTCCATAGACCATGTGAAAATCAGTGTATTTTGTAGAGTGATGTTAATAGTTTGTTATTACCGCGTTATTTATTAGTTGCGTTACGTTTTTTCCCACTCAAGAATGAGTAAGAATGACTACAGCCAAACACTTGCTTCTTTCAAGCAGTTTCATTAGTTGATATTTTGAAGGTTTGACGTCATATGGAAATCTTCAAGCCCGGGAATTTCCTAGCTAAGTTTGTCAGGGTTTCGTGGACACATGTGGACACAGAAACCCTGACTTGTGAGGATGCTTAAATCCAAGAGATACTGAAAGCAAGATCAGAAAAAGTAGATCTCCTAAAATCCAAGAGATACTGAAAGCAAGATCAGAAAACGTAGATCCCCTTAAATCCAAGAGATACTGAAAGCAAGATCAGAAAACGGAGATCCACTTTAATCCATGAGATACTGAAGGCAAGATCAGACAACGTAGATCACCTTAAATCCAAGAGATACTGAAAGCAAGATCAGAAAACGTAGATCCCCTTAAATCCAAGAGATACTGAAAGCAAGATCAGAAAACGGAGATCCACTTAAATCCATGAGATACTGAAGGCAAGATCAGACAACGTTGATATCCGTAAATCAAAGAGATACTGAAAGCAAGATCAGAAAACGTAGATCCCCTTAAATTCAAGAGATACTGAAAGCAAGATCAAAAAACGTAGATCCCCTAAAAATCCAAGAGATACTGAAAGCAAGATCAGAAAACGTAAATTCCCTAAAATCCAAGAGATACTGAAAGCATGATCAGAAAACGGAGATCCACTTAAATCCAAGAGATACTGAAAGCAAGATCAGAAAACGGAGATCCACTTAAATCCAAGAGATACTGAAAGCAAGATCAGAAAACGTACATCCCCTTAAATCCAAGAGATACTGAAAGCAAGATCAGAAAACGGAGATCCACTTAAATCCATGAGATACTGAAGGCAAGATCAGACAACGTAGATATCCGTAAAACAAAGAGATACTGAAAGCAAGATCAGAAAACGTAGATCCCCTTAAATTCAAGAGATACTGAAAGCAAGATCAGAAAACGTAGATCCCCTATAATTCAAGAGATACTGAAAGCAAGATCAGAAAACGTAGATTCCCTAAAATCCAAGAGATACTGAAAGCATGATCAGAAAATGGAGATCCTCTTAAATCCAAGAGATACTGAAAGCAAGATCAGAAAACATAGATCCCCTAAAATCCAAGAGATACTGAAAGCAAGATCAGAAAACGGAGATCCTCTTAAATCCAAGAGATACTGAAAGCAAGATCAGAAAAAGTAGATCCCCTTAAATCTAAGAAATATTGAAAGCAAGATCAGAAAACGGAGATCCACTTAAATCCATGAGATACTGAAAGCAAGATAAGAAAACTTAGATCCCCTAAAATCCAAGAGATACTGAAAGCAAGATCAGAAAACTTAGATCCCCTTAAATCCAAGAGATACTGAAAGCAAGATCAGAAAACGTAGATCCCCTTAACCCCAAGAGATACTGAAAGCAAGATCAGAAAACGTAGATCCCATTACATCTAAGAGATACTGAAAGCAAGATCAGAAAACTTAGATCCCCTTAAATCCAAGAGATACTGAAAGCAAGATCAGAAAACGTAGATCCCCTTAAATCCAAGAGATACCGAAAGCAAGATCAGAAAACGTAGATCCCCTTAAGCAGATATTGCTATCCGACTTAATGTTTTTATATACATACTAAAACAACGTATGGATTAAAATTTAGTGATATGAGTTGTTTAAAAATTGCTCTTTTTTGCACGTAACAAATTGCAACAAATAAATCGATTTTATAAGAATGTTATAATTTCAGATTTCAGCAGCGCCAACATATAATGATTAAAAGTTCGACGAACTATTGAGGTACAATTGAAACACATCCTTTTAATATCTAATTATACGATCATCATCTTGTTTATTTCCTGAACTTAACAATTCCCCATTACCATGCAAATAAGCATTTTTTTTTATTTTATGGAATCTTGTTTCGAAATGGGAATTATATTTCAGAAAATGACAAGCAAATCGATGGTTTGTGCTTAATTCTGATCCTTTGAATGATGTCATGATAAACTGCTAAATATCTAATTTGCTAAAAAAAAACGTAGCAGGGGCAGCGATATCTCCAGAAAAAATTGATCTACGATCTGTTTCAAATAAGCGAAATTTTCTATATTTTTGCAGAACAAAACAATAACAATAGTTAAAAGTTATATTAACTTTATATGACCTTAAGCAAAAACTATTTCATAATAATAATGTTTTCAGTAATAAATCAATGCAATACAATATATACAAAATACGTAAGACACCAATTTAGTCAAGACTCATTGGCGCTCACACCAATGGATGGTTAAATAGTTAAGAAGCTTGAAAGCTATATCAAAATAATACCAAGCTACGTCAAATCCTGCAAAGGCTATATACACTCTGTAAAAGACAAATAAAGGATCAAAGCAATTTCTATATTAATGAATTGATGTCGGACTCCATTTGTAACTCGTGTGCTAGTGTTAGCTTTATGGACTATAGACAGGTAGTTAGTAATTAGGATTTGTTAGGATACCAGAAATATAAGCTTACCGAAATTACAACCAGCTATTATTATGAAAAGAAAGTGCAAGTAAGTAAAAGTACTAAAAGTTTACAACCCTCCCCCACCCCGAGGTACCCACAGGGTATAGAAATAGGATATAACTACCACCGAAATGGAGATACTCACATGTGGAGTATTTATAATGGGTCTCCTTTAACGTCCTTTAAGAGAGTCCTATGTGCTTACTTCAAATTACGTTCTATAAAAACTCAAATCTCTCTATTACGTTATAAAGTAAACATAATGCCCAAAATTAAAAACTTAAACTGTTATTGGAATATGATTTTTACTGCCCTAATATTAACTAGAATAGTTGATGTTATCAACACTGTTGTTTTGAGAACGTTATTCCTGTACGCTGGTGATCACCTGTGTCTTGTATCATCTCCTATTGTTCACATTTAAGTTTTTCGCCTTTTTAAAGAGTCACCTTTATTTGATGACAGTTAATTGGTTTTTTTTCTTATTTTTGTAAAGTAATGAAATTAGTACATAAAGTAATCCTAGTTTTGCATGGTTGGTTGAACACATTAATATAATAGTGCGTAGTTAAATTTAAAAGAATTCTAATCACACCATTAACACATTTTACATTTTAATCAATACTTCTTTGAATTTTATTAATAGCATTTTTTTTAGTTTTAAGAATCCATTTACAGTCATGTACTACATCTAGTCTACACTGCGTCTATTTTTAGACCCAAGTTTGTTTAGTTCACTTGTTTTTCAATCTTCTAAATTTGTGTAAAGTAGTGATAACAATAAATGTTATATTTGAATCGCATCATTTTAAATACATTGAATTAGAATTAAATCCCAAAAATGATATCAGACAATGTTTGATTTTTATTTAGAATTAACATCTCATCATCGTGTTCAAACGTTGTCTTCCTTATGCAAATTCAAATTTTTCTCGATTTATAAGTTGTTATAACAACATTATAACTTTTTTACTCCTGTGATGTGTCACTGTAAATATATTCCTAATATGCCTGGGCGTACTCTGTTTTATTTGAAGATCCATTAAATAAACGTTTAATGACAGAAAATTACATTCAAATTTGAATTTACATTCACTTCTAATCTATAGCGTTGAACTTCAATAACCCGATGAAACGATTTTTAAATTGCACATTTATTCACACTTTTTGTCTTGATATGTTATTTGTCATATTTAGAGATTTTAGATGTTATCATTAAATTATAAATTGAAAAATTTAATTCATTACTATTTAAAGTTGTATCAGTTTGTTTGAAAACAGTATCGAGGGATCCTTTTGTACTTTACAAAGCAAATATCGGGTCAACTTTCTTATGATTGATATAAGCGGCCATCCATGGGATTCATTGATACATCTGATTATTTAAACATTATATCATTCACGTTAAATCTCCTAGGAAATCACCATTGTTCAATCTTGATATTACAGCTAGCAAAATATCATTTGAATCCGAAATAAAATAAAAACGAGATCTACAATGTGTTATTTGAAGTACCCGTCGATCATCTGTCTAGCTAGTAGTGCTTTGCTTCTATGCTTTGTACTAACAAAAGATTAAAGATTAAATACTTTCTGATGTTATTTAAACGCAGTAAATTTGCATGTGACCTTGTATCGTTGACCTTCCAGACAATAAAAAGAGCAACATAAGTAACAAGAAAATGTAACTAAAATGCTCAAATTGTGTATAAGGTCACGTTCAAATTTTAGCGTGCTTTCATAGCCAATATTTTCAACCAAAATGACTAAATAAAGCTTTAAACATGATGAAAAGTTAATGTAATGTAACATTATGAGGTTTCTAACTAGAGCACGGGATGAACATATAAAGAGTGTTACCTTACTTCTAGTCCTTCACAAATCAGTGTTTCTGTGGTCCTGGAGGTGTGGTGTGTTTACACTGACTTAAATATAGGTCCTTCTGCATTTTAAGAATGGAAGCTTACATTTAGAGATTTAGTACAAATAAATGTTTAAGATAATGAACATTTGTGAGAACTGTAGTAGCTTAAAGTAAGTAATGATTTATCCGTTAAATCCTTTATAGTTATAGACAATTCTGGATAAAGGTCGAAAAGAAAGGCAGAGCAGACAAAAGATTCTCTCAGCGAGCGATTCGTTCTTCAGAGATATTTAAGGAGGAATATCCTATGCAAACAATCAACAGAGGGCAGTTTGTAATTGAAGCCGAATGGAAAATTAGGTGTATTCGTTAAACTAAGTTTTTCTGTTGTGTGTCTGTTTGTTTTGTTATTGTCCCCTCTTTTGTTTAACCATGGTTTGTCTCTCCCTGACGTTGTCTATAGAATAATCCTCGGTATCTTCTATTTTTTTTCTTAATTATACAGTTCGGCTACTATTGATAACGTGATCTGTCAACAATGAGATTGGGTGTCCAAGTCTCACTGCGGGCAGGGCGCGCTCGACTCCAAACATAATTGAAAAGGATTGCCAGTTTTCCTCCCAAAGGTCGGCGGCTTTCTCCGGGTACTTCGGCTTCCTCCCAAAATAAAAACTGGACGCCATGATAAGGCGCAAAAGATGCTGAAAGTGGCGTTAAACAACATCAAATCAAACAATAAATAATACATTACAACAAACCACATCAAAAGCTGCAATTTTTAACGGAAGTTCTAAAAAAAATTGGGATTCACGCTGCCAGTAATGAATGATATCCACTGAAAAAATTTTCAAAAGTATGCTATGAAAACACCGTGATAAGTGAAATTAGGAATATTGCTACAAACATCATATTGAAAAGTGCTAAGAGTTTGGATTACATTTTGGTACAATTATCACAAAAAAATTTTGTCGTGAAATTTCCTTAATAAATACGTAGATTCTAGTGAAAATCGTGCACAAAACACTTTAAATATGTTAGAAAGAAATATTTTTATTAAAAATGTATAAATTGTTTTATCAATGTAAAACACCACCATAAACCTTTGGTCTACATGGTCAATATAACTAGAGGCTCCCAGGAGCCTGTATCGCTCACCTGAACCTGAAACCAAACAACCCTTTTTTATCCAGCTTTTCGTTGCTATAAGGAATTGCCCAACACTTCTGCAAAAATCATTAATTTTGACCTTTTAAAGGAAAAAAACTCATATAGGGAGGAGCTTTTGGTGCTTAAGGGAGAAGGGAGGTTCACTTCAAATTTGCTGTACCTGTTATATTTTTTAACTATCAGTCGAAAACTATCTCGACTACCACCTCCCCCTCCTTTTTTCATTTTTTCTATTTTAAGCCAACGTAGCTATGTAGGTAGTCAGGTGTCATGATTTGCACAATTTTATTAGAGGACGTCCTTAAGATGATGTGTGCAATGTTTCAAAGCAGTCCTTTCATTTGTTAAAGAGGAGAAGATTTTTTTAAATTGATTAAAAAAATGTTCAAGGAGAATAATTCCTAAACGGTTCATCAGACAATCTTGACCCTTAGTCATTTTTGTAGCCCTCATAGAGCAGAACAATTAAGCAATGCTAACTTTTTCTCTAGTTGTAATAATTTTTAAGATTTTGAGGCAAAAATGTCAAAAATAATCAATTTGGACAATTAAAGGGCAATAAGGAGTCATCATACAGCTTCAACCCAAGGGAGTGTTTCGTAGAGCTTTTGATGCAGCTGAAGGCATGTCTCTTCGGTTTTCCTGTATCTGTTACACTTTTTTAAATATAAGCCAAAAACTGTATTTTATCCCCCCCCCCTTTCGTCCTATTTTTAGCCATGGTGGTCATGTTGGTTAATCTGCAGCAATGGTTGGTACAAACTTGGTTGAGGACATTTGACATTTGACGGATGATGTGTACAAAGTTTCAAAGCAGTACTTTCAGTTGACATTGGCCTCTTAATTATTTTTGTATAGGGGAAACTATTGACATTTTTTGCTCTCACTTAGGCACTTGGAATAATTTCACGTATATCACATTAAATTTTCGGGGTGCCATGGCAGATAAAAATTTTTGCAAATTTAGAAAATCCGAAGGGTACTCATGGAAACTCCCTTACACCCATAAAATAGTCCAGAAATAGGCTTTGAACAATCAGATAAAAAAATACCCAAGACATTTAATAAATTATCTGAATAAATTTATTTATAAATTCTATATGAAACTGCTTTTTAAATACAGCTCCATAATAAAATTCCATTGAATAATAAATCCACTGTCTATGCTACAGTTTGGCGCAGTCAAATATCAAAATAAGAACTATTTTCCTCTCCCACAGTCAAAGTTCATTTACAGAGCCGTTGTCAGTTGTTTCAGAGGAAAAGATTTTAAAAAATCAATTAAAACCGATTAAAAAAAACAGTTCAAGGGGAATAACTCTTAAACGGTTAATCAGACAATCTTGACCCTCAAGTCATTTTTGTAGCCCTCATAGAGCAGAACAATTAAGCAATGCTAACTTTTTCTCTAGTTCTAATAATTTTCAAGATTTTGAGGCAAAAATGGCAAAAATCATCAATTTTGACAATTAAAGGGCAATAACTCATACAAGGAGTATAGAGTGTTTTGTAGAGCTTTAGATGCTGAAGAAGTAAGGTCCGTTCTGTTTTCCTGTATCTATTATACTTTTTGAACTATAAGCAAAAAACTGTATTTTGACCTCCCTGTTCTATTTTTAGTCATGGCGGCCATGTTGGTTGGTCTGAGGCCATGATTTGGGCAAACTTGGTAGAGGACATTTTACTGATGATGTGTGCAAAGTTTCAAAGCAATCCCTTCAGTGGTTTTGGAGGAGAAGATTTTTGAAGAAAAGTTAACGACGACGACGACGGACGCCAAGTGATGGCAATAGCTCACCTGACCCTTCGGGTCAGGTGAGCTAAAAAGGCATCTGATTGTCTACCTAATTACAATTTAATAATAATTGACTAAAATAAATTGCCAAAGTTAATAGAACATTTAGAACTATTGAATATCATTTTTTTAAATATCAAAGTTTTTTTATAATAGAAAATCAAAATAATCTGTATTCACATCAAATTATTTTGATTAAATGTGTATCGATTGATTTTGCGAAACAGCAGTTAAAAAGACATCAATTTCACATGGTAATATTGTAGAAGACAGGAGTGTCATTTGCGGTACTAATTGAATTAAGTGTTTTGATCATAATATCAGCGGGAAAGACTCATAATAAATGTCTTAAAAATGCAAATATTCACACTTAGAAACAAAAGCGACGTTCTCCTGGCATGGTAATACTTTAACAGACATAGTTAAATGCCAAGCAATCGTTAGACCTTACACAATTCAAGTTATTTTATGCAAGTTTTCGTTCATTAAGGTTGTGTTTTGCAAATTTGTGTTGACGTAAGGGCAATAGTGATAGATACAATTACTGCATAATTAGAATAATAAGTGGTTCACTGATGCGTCATTTGACAACTATTGTATTTTTTAACTTTTAAAATAATTGAAATCGGTCAACATATATTATTTTTAGTGTTTTCCTGTTAATACTGGGAAGTTATTTTAAAACTCAACAAGGTATATTTGTCACAAAATTCTCGTTCATGTAGAATACTACATACATTTCTAGTGGTAGTCATTTTTTCCGGGTTTGTTCAATTTTCGTCCTAATATCGCTCTCTGGACGTTTTTACGCAAACATTCAATCAATCAGTCACAAAATTTACCACACCCGTCAAATCAGAAACCTTAATAACCATCGAACATTACCGTTCAAATAAATTGGATTGTTGTAAACGATTTTACAGCATCTGTTTATATAAATAATAATTTTCTAAATTCGTCATTGAAATGTATGGGCAAAATTCTACTTGCAGGTATTTAAAATATTATGATATATTTAAACTTTGTTATTCAGGGCTGGTACCTTAACACGATGTGTCGATTTACACTCCAGCCCCCAGCACAGAGAACAAAACTGGTTCTCCACATACGGCATCCCCGTTTACTGCGGACTACATTTGTCGTCTGCTTGTGTTGTAAACAAAGACCGTTGTTTGTAAAAAAATAAATCACAAGGTCTTGTTTATTTTTGTAAAGTCTATTTATACACTTTTGACATCAACCAATTTAGAGTGTGGCATAGGTGATTGTGGTTGACAATAGAATACCCAGAATTATTTACTTAGAGATGGATCGATTTATCCAAACTTGCCTCTCAGACATAGTTTTTTCTAGTCAGCTTTAGTCAACAGCATCTTTTTCAATGTATTTACGTGCAAAAAAATTGTGTAATTTACAAAAGCTGAAATTCTAAAATTTCTTAAATTCAACACTTTATATGAAGTAAGAATAGAATAGAATCAAGAACCACTGAAAAAGCAGTACAATATAGAGCAATTTCGAGCATAACATTTAGATTTGTATAATAAGAAGATCTAAAAAAGGACCACGGTCAAGATCGTCTTCACTCTATATGTGTGTTAAATGCACATTTTATGCGGAAAATGTATGGGGAAACTTAAAACAGTTTTAATGTGTTGTGATCAGGTATCGGGGAAAACTTATTAATTTATACTATCTTGCTCAAGATTGAGCCGTCGTCCCGAATATGCCAATATGGTTTTCGAGCATTAGATTCATTATTTTGCTTTGAGAGTGTGTTTGTTAAATAATTTGACTATAAAAGAAGTCATTAGTTAAAGTTATATAACATTTATCAATAAAAGTGTACTTGGATGCCCTAAAGACTAATGCTTTTCTAGATAATAGCAATTACATTTTAGGCCATTGTCTACATAACGAATCCCTATGAGAAGCATGCATTATTTACTATATATTGTAGCCAATATAACTTTGACATACAAACTTGCGAGTATTAATTACCGACACAGTTTATCTATTGACATCTTTAACCGTCCAGATTTTAATAAAAATCACTTAATGTGGTCCGCTATTAATAATTAAAATAAGAAATTCTTCAACGCTAAGCTGCGTTTTCCTTACCTGAAAATGACTACTGAACACAATTTCGTAGATTTTATTAAATAATAAAAAATTACTTAAAAGGACGATTGACGTTTTATTGACATCGATATAGTGTATTTTCTTTTATGATTTGGTTGTTATGTCTAGCGCTGTAGAAAGTATTTATATGTGCATGATTTATTTCTCTAATGAATTACGTTTATTATGATATGTTTGTTTGCAGTTGCAAAGTATCTCACAAGCACGATGATGTGACCTTTTAACCTTTCAAGACAGAAAACAAACCTGATAATAAACAACATCTCAACATAAAATTTAGATAAAAATAAACAATTTAAGATATACATAAATGGATTCCGGATTGCACTGAACTGTGGTTTGGTGATACTTAGACGAAACTCTACGTTCTGGATTATTCGTATATTTACTTGAATATAGATCATACACATTGAATTAAATTATATACACAATAATTGTTTAAGTTCTCAATGAACAAAGACCTGACAAAATTTGTATGTTTGCTTTAGAACAAAAGCCCAGGACATTATTTTTCATGGTTCACATGCCAAATTTGCAATGCTTTGCGTGCACCATACTCCGCGAATTATTCGTTTAAAAAGACCTTAAAGTTAAATGTAAAGAACATTTCCGAATGACTAATTATTAACAATGGATACTGATAATTAGAATAATAAAACTAGATAAAAGAGTTATATAATTATCTTCTATATCAGCATACAATATGGTCTGAGCTATTGATACTGTCAGTATAATCAAATTTTGTTTAAAAATAGCTTAATTTTTCAAAAACATTTTAAGTGATTTAACGCCAATTAGATAAATATATATGTATTTGAAGTGTCATAATTATCGAAAAACGTTTGAAATCAAGTGGGCTACAAAGTTTATTTATGTCAAGTATGTCATATATTTTTATTTGGTCTAATTTTTAACCATGTATTAGTACTTGTGAAAATGTCTTCGGTTTACGCACAATTACACTAATGTTTTTGATCATATCTCTGTATAATATGTAAGTCCTTAGACCTCGCTATAATTAGACGGAATTCTAGTTGTTTTCAAAGGGAACAAAAGAAAACGCTTAGTAAATGTATTGAATTTCACACATGCGTCTAAATATAGAAATAGAGTTTCAGAGAATTTCACCCTATGACCCACGTGAGACATATTAAGGATTGATATCGGCCCCCCTTTTAGCAAATCACATTATTTGCATTTAAAAACGTCAGATAATGCGGTTTTGATTCTTTGTCATACACTTTATCACATGATAATTTCATATCATTGTACATCCTTATGTTGAACTAAACATTTGCCATTTGACTTTTTTTCTAACGTCAGTATCAATGCCACAACACATAAAATTTGTATGAAGATTATATAAATATATCATATCTTACCTTGATGTCGCCAGATGAAGTTTGTATCCAATACAGAACTTAAAACACACTCATCAAAATTTTATACACTGAAATTTTCACCGACACGGAAAAACTGTTTTATGTCATTATATCTAGAAAAACAATTTTACAATTCTGAATAAATTCCGCATTATGACTGGAATAAGTCCCTGGCACTTTTTACTATCCCGTTTGCCGGATATATGACATTAAAGTTGTTCACGCATGATATACTCGGTGGTGGTGTTATATACTTTACTATGTAACGTCTTAAATGATACTGTTCACTGAATATTGTATCAATTTATGACAATATATATCGGTTAATCCCAATAATTCAACAATCATTCTACCATATACAGTGAAATATGCACTTACTATGGAGAATGCTACTGAGCACCGACTGTGGTCTGTTAATACGAGCATACAGATGACTGATTTTGTTAATAACTGTATGGCCAAAAGTTAATGAAGGTCAGCCATTTAAATATGCATTGATTTAAATGTTCTTTTTCAATATATTGTATAGCCAATAAATTTCTTTAAACCCAACAATAAAAATATCCACTAAAATTGTTGATACTACTTGTGTTGAAAAGTTATCAGATATTTGATTATATATTTTTGTCAACAGTTTGAAAACAATTTTCTTAAATTCTACGTTTAATTAATAATAGTTATTTTATTTAATTTGTTTATTATTAAACCTGACCCTTCTTACACACGTATGTCCTGAATATAGCTGAAATATTGCTGCAGAACGTTAAACAACAACAATCAATCAATCTTACACACGCAAACTTGCTGTTTCTCTTAAATTAAGACAATAAAAAAACTCCTAAGCCAAAAACCCGAGAACTGTGTCATGATTATAAACTATCATCAAACCTCGTCCAATTTTATCTATTAGTATACTGTATACTTCTCATCAGCACATAGAAAAGAAAACTAATGATATTTTAATTACTCTATAATATGTGTCACATAAAGTGGATAGTTAAGTGGGGTCACAAAGAATGTATACTATGCATATTGCAAAACCGGAACCATGTGCTTTTTTATACTTAAAAAAAAAATTAGGAAAAGAAGGGGTAGAGAGAATGATACTTTTTATATTTGGATAAAACTTTTTTCACACGTTTTCCCGTAAAATCACATCCACCGTATATTTCTTACGAACTTTACAACCATAAAAATATTTATTCGTGTATTGGTAAAAAGCACAAAAATGTCGATACATTAAAATAACATTTAATGCACTGGACTTGATCAGAAAATTCCCAAAGTATTCATTAAACTGTGAACTTTATACTTTACGATGCATGTGAAAAACGTATATCAAAAGTCGTTTTTGAACATTTTGTTTAAGACAGGTCATGCCATCTATATCTTCATACACGTTAGATCGTTCAACGGATGTTTCTGTATGTCCAGTTGTTTGATGGAAAATACTGTGTGCTATAGCGATAGCTCCCAGTTATTCAAATGCATGACGTGTCTACACGTAAATAAAAGGTCATCGAATTATGTTTTAATGCATAAAATTATAATAATGTTTATTTAAAATATGCTATATGATGTACTAAAGCAAAACAAATTTATAAATTACTCTTCTGGAAAGAAGTAAGAAACTGACGTGTTTATTACATGTACGTCAAATTGTACAATTTTATGACATATATGAAAAATATTGTAAAACTGTTTCCATTATCTTGTCACTTTGATATTATCACACTATTGTGAGAGTTTGCATACTTTCCTAAAAAAAGTACTTTAATTATTGTAAAAATTAAACATAAATTTGAGGAAAGTTAAATTTAACAGGTCTTGAGTGTTTTAGCCCTTTTTACCCGAATTTTATACCCCAACACAGGTGAATTATGTGATACCGTCCGTCCGTTTGTACATGCCATGTGGTTTCCAGATGTTAACTTGAAAACGCGCGGTCAACTGATTTGTTTAAACTTTGCACAGCTGTTAAGTTCTATAAAATGAAAATCAAGTTCAATTTTCAGCACAGCCCAATTTGTAGTTTTCGACTTAAGCCAATTCAGATTGTATTTGGTCAACAGTTGGCGGTTTCCAAATGATAACTAGAAACACGTCAACTTATTCTGTAAGTACATTACAGAGCTGACAAATGCAATAAAATGAAAATAAAGTTGAATTTTCAGCACAATCTATTTGTAGTTTTTAGTAAGGCATTAAAAAATGTAACAAATTGGCAGTTTTCAAAAGATTTCTTGAAAAACGGATTTTTTTCAAAAAGTTTACATCTGTTAAGTACTATACAAACATCAAGATGAATTTTAAGCACAACCCCATTGGTAGCTTTTTTGAGAGAGGCCATTTTTATATCATGTTTATATGTCCAAGGTCAAGGTAAAAAAAGTCGTTATGAAGTTTTTCCTAAAGACTGATTTTGTAATTTAGTAAAATGTGTTTATGGATATTAAAAACAATGAAACATGGCGGGGTATCATTTAATGTCACATTTTGATGCCTATTTACTATTTTTGTGAGAAACCGAATAGTTTTAAACATGAAAATTTTCCGTAGTTTCTACCGGAAAGGACACTGACCTCTGCTTCAGGTAAAATTATTTCATCTATACAACAAGGAAAGGTTTTCCCGGGATACATCCTCAAACATAATGTATTTATATGCATACACATTGTTAATCTTTATTTGTAAGTTTTGTAAAAACGAAACATTTAAACGTTACTTTAAGGAAATTATAAGTTACAGTTGCACAATCAATAACATATTAAACAGTGACTATTGTAAAAACAAAGTATCCTGTTTGGTATTGTTTTATTGGTGTGATCCAGTATAATACCAACCCTTTCACCTTGTACGTAAAAACATTTATTGGTTATGAATAGCCGATAGTTTTTTATGCTTCATTTAATATTTGTGGTGTAAACAATTCTACACTGAAAGACGTAAGTTATACTCCGTAACAATGTTACTTTCCTACGTAAACTAAGGTAACACGTGTAGTAAACACTGCTGTGGCAACTGAATAACTTTGATCTTGGCGTGCTCGATTTGACAGTTGGTCGGGCGTTATTTCCTGCGTTATTTTGCTGATATAGCTAAGACAAACTACTGAAACTTTAGTATTACTTTACAAATCAAACATTTATGATAATAACAATCAATATCAAACTGTATGTCCATTTCGATACATGTTTTTTTCAGTTTTGACCCGTTATATTTAAACCTTCAGTAATATTTCAACGAATATACATGTAATTTGTCATTTTAGCTGGCCTTCAAGTGGTCGTGTTTTGTAGATTTCATTGTTATTAAAACACACAAACCAGAATTTCCATTTCTAGTCAAGCGGGTTATACCAAAAACATAATATTTTTCTTTTTTTTTTCTAAAAACATCATCGTATTTTAACGATGATTTATGAGTTAAACAATGGGATGGGTCTGTCAAACACAAACAAAAACAGCTTTATTTTGTACATTTAAATTTTCCTTGTTTTGAGTGTATTTATGAACTGAGTTCATGATTTTAGTGTAGATTTGTAAGTTTTCTTCCCCTTGTTGACAGTTTTGTTTGTTTCTTTGACAGTGTTTAACGCCAATTACAGCAAAATTTGAGCTATACCAGTTTTAACTGGGGGAGGAAGTCGGTTTTCTATTGTACTCTGTTCGATTCTAACTGCAGGCAGGGTGTACTCGACTCCAATCTTTATTGACAAGGATTGCCAGTTTTCCTACCGCGGGTCGGGGGTTTCCTACGTGTACTCCGGCTTCCTCCCCCAATAAAAACGGGATGCCTTGAAATAGCTGAAAAATTGCTGAAAGGGTGTTAAAACACCATTCAAACAAACAAACAAAAAACCACACAAACCAGAATATCCATTTCTAGTCAAGCGGGTTATACCAAAAACATAATATTTTTCGTTTTTTTCTAAAAACATGATTTATGAGTTAAACAATAGGATGGGTCTGAACTGCTGTCAAACACAAACAAAAACAGCTTTATTTTGTAAATTAAAATTTTCCTTGTTTTGAGTGTATTTATGAACTGAGTTTATGATTTTAGTGTAGATTTGTAAGTTTTCTCCCCCTTGTTGACAGTTTTGTTTGTTTCTTTGACAGTGTTTAACGCCAATTACAGCAATATTTGAGCTATACCAGTTTTTACTGGGGGAGGAAGTCGGTTTTCTATTGTACTCTGTTGAATTGATTTCTCTCAAATCGACTTTGAAATATAACACATGAATCGCTACTAAGACTAGTACATGTACTTGACGAAATAAATTATCTTTTCAGCTTTGCACGTATCTCAATACGAGAAGGCTCAGAATAATATAATGTGTGCGGAGGAAACTGCGAACTGTTGTTACTCCATGCTGATGTAACACTGATAATGATATTCAAACCAAAAAAAGTAAAATATAACAAACAATACATAACAATACTTCTACTAATAGCAACATACAGCTAATTAGATGAGGCTACATCAATGATTGTATCATAACCAGTGCGTACTTTTGTCTGTCAATCATCTATAACCATTTTGTGTTGTTATTTCTATATTGCCATAATTAGTACAGTTGTAGACTTGTTGCGGCATATATGCGGCTATCAAATATGCATACCTGCGTGGCACACATGTAACATATAATAAGACTTAGTGTTTCTAACTAATTTAAATCTGAGCTCTCAATCAACGTCTAACTCGAAGATTAACTCGGATGAACAAATCAAAGTATGACTCGAATTCCAACTAGAATTTAAAATTTAGCTTGAAATCCTACTCAAGCTCTAAAAGTTTAACTCGAACTCGAAGTTCAAATTGAACTCCTTTATCCACTACAACCCACTTTTGCAGTATAATCATTTAGAAAAAAACTTGGATGCATGGAGTTAGAATAAAAGTTATTTTTTCTTTGTGGTTACTTGAATCGGCGTTTTCAGAATGAATGTCCTCTATGCAGCTGCTGTAGATAGTTCTCCATTAGACATGATTTTAGTTTGGCACATAAGAGATGAAGCTGTTTATCAAAAAAGACATATTATATTCTTTTTCTGAAAAATTTAACAATTCTGAAAACTTGTTCCGACAAAATACCAAATCTGAAGAAGCCTTGCACGATACATTTTATCATCAATGTCCTTTAAACGTGTTTCTTACCCACGAAATTTCGAGATTGTTTTTGTAAGTATGTGAACCGTATGATTCACAACTGAAGTTAACATAACACAACTTCTATAATACATTCTGGTCTTATCCGCATTTTAAAATAATATAATAATAAATAATTTTGAACGTCATGCAAATACATGCATCCGCGTAATGGTCGATTTGATTGCTCCTTTTGGAGTTGTTGTATCATTTAAATTTAAATCCAGCAAAAAGAAGTTTTATTGCAAATTTAAAATATTTTATTCATTCGTTAAAAAAAATCTTGTAAAACTTGTAAGAGAAATCACACATCAGCTCTGCCGAACGAACAAAATTCGTAATCCCGTTTTGAGCACATGTGCAGGAAACATTTTTGTTTGCTCTTAAATTGTACTCTAAAAACCCAACATATAACAAAATTATTTAAATCATGTAAATATTATTTGAATAAACAAAATCATTTTATTACACTTAAATTTGGCACCTGGTTTTAAGTTTGTTAAAATTTCAAAATCAATAACATAAAATCCATACAGTTCAGACGTCCAGTATCTGTTGTTCCCATCATTAAGCTGTTACTAAGAATGGACCATCTCAGCATAGACTTGATCAATCGACGAATACGGTCTTGCGCAATTCTCTTATATTCATTTGTAAGTTCATGCTGTATTGTTCTCTAGTTCTCCGTACAGAAGAATACTGCTTGAGGCATGTGCGGTTTCAAACCTCATCCTATCTCCAGTTTTGCAGGTCTCAGTCTATTGCATCATAGGGTCCTTAAAAGTCGAAGCCGTTGTCTCAGTATTGCCCAAAGAAAGGACACTTCCGTAGACGGTTTTCAATATCTATGCCGATGTTACTCCGTGCCATGGACATTTGATGCTGTTTATGTTGCTTTCACGATCAGCAGTGGATTTCACAAAAAATCGTAAGAGTAAAATGTATCGTAAGTGTTGTAAGATCAAAGGGAAATACATTGTGACGTCAGCACTTACGATGTATTTTACACTTACATTTTGTGAAAACACTGCTGGTTTTTAGCTGCGATACCCTGACGTACCGGTCGTGGGCTGAGGTTTGCCAGAACTTTTGCGCCCCATTTGTTGTACCGGGTTGCTAGTGTCGTTGCAAGATTCCGGAAATCATGTTTCTGCGAACATTATAAATCTTGTAAGAGCATTATGTGATCCACGGTCCGGAGACCAATGAGGTTTTTTACTCTGTCAGTCTTAGCATATTGTAGCAGGATCGAAAAACAATTTTACAACTGAATTTGATTTAACTGTCTTTTATATCCATTTAACAACATTTTTCTCAATTGCAACTGATCTGCTTATTCCGACCGCGTTGAAAATGCTGCCTAAGGAGGTCGCGTGTTATCAGCAGCCATGTTTAAACCTATAATAATTTACACACTAAATTCATTTCTTAGGCAACATATTTTATATTTAATAGACCAATGGACAGCACAATCAGACTGCCAAAAGTGGAATTTTGTTGCACTTGAAGGCAATCGTCATCTACTATTTAGTGTACGTAGTCCCCGATTATTCAAGCTTACGGTATTAGGCTGGATAAGAAATTCATAGACTTAAACACACTGTTACCATTATAGATTCGGGGGCCTCGGTAGTTCTTCTACTATTGATCACGTGGTCTGTGAACACTGAGATTGCGGGTTCGATGCTCACTGCGGGCAGGGTGACTCCAATCTTAATTGACAAGGATTGCCAGTTTTCCTACCGCAGGTCTGGGGTTTTCTCCGGGTTCTCTGGCTTCCTCCCCCAATAAAAACCTTTACGCCATGATATAGCTGAAAAAATGCTGAAAGTGTCGTTAAACACAAACAAACAAACCATTATAGATTCGGTTTCGTAAACTAGTATCCAGAAGGTATTGTGTTTTTCCGAATGCCGCTTACGGTATCGAGACTTTTTGGGATAAGGTAATGAATCCTTTTAAAATCCATTGCCATATTAATTTGATCACCCTTATCTTTATGTAATATTCGTTCTTCTAATAGACATGTACGGGGGTTTAATAAAACCTAATAGTTTTCTCATTGCCTTGACTCGTGAATAAATCAATTCAAACTAATAATAGAAATCAGACGTGAAATCATGAGCTCCAGAATTTTTTCTGCAGCACGAACGACACAGATTGTTTCGGACGCCGTCGCGCAGAACACGAGGCAAGGTGGACATAGGACATATGATTTTCTTTTTACTTAAGAATTACTATGAAATGTATGTGTTCAGAAAAGAACTGTTTTACATAAGGTTTTTTTGTTCAAAGTCTATAGGGATTTTAATGATAAAAATATTCAATATTGCGCAAGCATTTTTATCAGTGTATTTCAAATCATCAATCCTATTAAACATTTCATATTTTATTTGACGATTATTCTTTGAATCATCCCCACAAATATATATTCTCTTTGAATATGGCTGTGAAATGTATCTTTATAGTGTATAATGCCTGTTCATGTATTGTATAAACTTACCAAAAATAGCTAATTCAATTAAGCCAATTGTCTCAAATTGTGCATCATCCATTTATACGCTTCAATATGATAACATCCATCAAAATGTCATTATATTCATCCCTTTTTTAACTAATGCAGATATAAATGAGAATAAAGATCAAAAATAATTGTGCAATGAAATGTACTTTATTACCTCGCTGAGTAAATTATCAGGCTATATACGAGTACCATATTTAGACATGTAATTCACAATACCAATTAATTCGACTTGAATTTTACAAAAAAGTATTTTCTTGAATTGTTTAAACAATTGACAGGAGGAGTTTGTAAATTTTAACCCACACAGCTGCTCTGCGCGTTCTTTTAGTCACCTCAAAAACGTATTAATCCATAGAGCTGATGTGCGTATCGAAGCTAAATTTTCCCTTGTCCTATACTCCGTTATCTTCAATGTAAGACCTTGATCCTTTTATTTCACCAAAATTGTTTTTTCTGTTAAGTTTTTCTCGTCCTAAATATAGCTCAAAGCATTCAATTAAGTAATCAAGTTTGATGTTGAAAGTACAAGTTTACTGATACTTTGTTTTGATAACGTGTAGTCGGTGAATACTTTTTAACAAATATAGATGTACACAAATAAAACATTAACGTGTTGCAGAACGAATCTGCATGTACTAGTAGTACACGAAGACATGTACTTCTTATATGTAGATGATCTTGAACTGTTTGCAGTCATTGTAATAAAGTTCTGTTATATCTTAATTATGCGTCCTTTCAATATTTATGATGAATTTTGATTTTACGCAGTAAATGCTAATAACTTTATTTTTACACCACTTATTTCATCATTGTGGGAATTGTATGCTTTTGAAAGATGTTGCCGAACTCGCTGCAGATTATTAAAAATGTGTTTATTTCTTTTTTAAAATATTTTGCATTGCTTTTAAATATTCTAGAGACATATATTGAGAAAATAATATCTTACAATGACGAGAACATGTTTGTCTGTCATGGTGTACATTCAAATTAATCAAGATTCGGGGGAATATGATGAAGATTTAACGCTTTTTAATACCGTTTGAAAGGCAATGTTTTAAACGCCTGTTAACTGTCACTGTGATTTATTGTTAGTTTTATATCAGATATTCTTTTCCACAGAATATTTGTTAGAAATGGCTTTAAACTTAACAGGTTCATTTTTATACAGATAGAAAATTGCGATTTTTTTTTTATTTTTAAAATTTTCTAGTATTGACCAGAAGGTATTTGTCGACTGTACTGGTAATATGAAAATGTTGTTGATAACAAACGATTTCGCACAATCCTATAATGTTTTGTTTAATGTAAAATATATCCCAAATGTCGATTTATTTCACTATTAAATAGTTCCAAAACAATTTTGGCGACAAAAAGGCTAAACAACTTATGTAAATGAAAAACACACATTGTTTAATTGGCACATGGTTATGACACTGACTATTACACATTCAATAATATTAAAACCAATAATGTGCTATTGTATTTTGAACCACCTCTGTGGAAAACTATATCCTATTACTGGAACACCTAATAGTTTTAAAAATAAAGTGTGTCGTGGTATTTTGAACTCCCTCCATAGTATGTTTACCCCCATTCATTTACTATAACGCTTAATAATCTTAAAATAAACATTTTACAACTACATGGAAACTGCATCCCATTACATTTACTATAACAAAGTGCCTAAGTAGTTTGCATCTCCTCTATAGATGTTGAACCTCACTTCCATTTACTGTAACTTAATAATTTTTAAAACAATGCCATGGTATTTCAAACCCCCTCCATTGGCTCCTATCCTCGCTTGGGCCTTTTTATAACACAGAGACCTATTTAAATATAAAATGAGACATGGATATTTTTTATACACTTTATAGAAAATTAAACAGCATTGTACACAATCATTTAGAAGCCTAAATGTGCCATGATATTTTAAACCCACTCCATTGGAAATTGAAGCCCCAACTATTTTCTAACTTTCACATATTGTTCGTTGTGTTGAAGAAACAATATCAGAAATTTTATCCCGGGTTCAAAGTACCATATGAAAACTGACTGAATCAATGATATGATAGGTAAAAATATTATATGACCCCTAATAAATAAGGACCGCAAAAAATCTACTTAATACTAAATAAGTCCTGCAATGGCAGCCAGTTTCAATTTCCGACTGGGATACACATCATAAACTTGGTAAAGGACCATTGAACTGGTTCAAGAGGTTTCAGGTAAGTCTTTTTGGACATTCTTTTAAAGGATTCTATCATAAATTATTTCCAAAAATGTCAGCCATATTCGATTTCTAATCAAATAAAAAAAATTTGCCGGAACCACCCATTAAACATTAACGTACAGAAATGGCTGCAAATGAGGACATATAATACTTCTTCTATAGGGTTCTAAGTAAAATTGAATCCGTTATTGCCAATTAGAATTTTTGATCGCGATAAAAAAAATTACACAAATATTTATCAATAAATATTGCTGATATGTTTTCAAGTTTCAGTTCAGTTGCGGTAGTGGTTTTATTGGATTTCTGATCAAAATAAAAAAAACATAAACCTTTTTTGATGTTCGTTCAATAAACATTAACAAAAAATAATTAGCTTTGTTTTTCTGAGAAGAAGGAACTTTTTCCCATAGCGTCATAAGTTAAACTAAGTCGTGCGTTTTCGGCCTTTTTGAATAAAGAACCACACAACCAATATTACTGATAGCTTTAATGTCAGTCAGTTTATCGGTTTTAAATAAGGCGCCTTCTTCTAATCAAATTCCTTATTAGGTTCTTGAATTGTCCTGTGGTGGTGGCCATTTTAGATTTTCAATCAAAATAAAAACATGGTTTGTAAAGGATCACTCGACATTATGACCAAGCTAAATTTGGTTTCGATTAATCCAGTGATTTCAGTGAAGATTGAAAGTTCACAGACGACGACACCGACGACTGACAATAGCTCACAATGACTGTCTGGTCAACGGAGCTTAAATGTGCTAAATCTGAAAACGAATTGTAAATTTCGCCAATAAACACATACAAATTCATTTGTAGTTTGATTATTGTTACTTTGACACAAGACAGCTGAACCTTATGTTTGCGTTGTACGTATCACGTGGTATCTATGTATCAATAATAAGATAAACTGACACTGGATTATTGTTCGAAAGTGCAAAAACAAAAAAAAACATTACTATATTACCAGAAGGAATGAATATCGTAACATTTCTTTTTTTTTTAGAAACACCACTCTTCGACATATTTTAGGACAATCTTTTGAGAACAGACTTCATAAGACTAGATGTACTAAAGTAATTGTTAATCAGTACCAACAGCGGTTTTAATAACCAAAAATAAGTCCCTTTTTCAAAATGTTTTTTTTTCTTAAACACTGACGATTTTGCTCACTGTATTTCTAGTTTTAGCAATTTGGTTTTGCAAAGCCATAGCTAAAACATCGGGTTGATTCCATCCTGAAGGCTGTTGATTTAATTATACGTCTTTTTCTAATAATAGATAATCATCATTATGGTATTACAGCAGTTTCTTGGTGTGTCGGAAACGATTTATGGCCACAAGAAACAAATGTTATTGATTTTTATTTTAAAACTAGAAAAGTTTAAGAGTAATTGATATTTTCATCTAAAAATGATGGAAAAAAGTAAATTAAATTAAATAAGATAGTAAATCCTCTGGTCAAGTCAGTTCAACTTTTCGCACACAAATTGGAAAATCAATAACGTGTTTGCATTTTTATCATGGTAAAAATAAATTTGAATTTGAAGATTTGAATGTTGTAATTTTGTTTTATTTACATTAAAATAAAATGTAAACACTGTACATAATATAGATTAATATGGAACATGACGAGTTAGCAGTGAATGTTTTCCCTCTGTGATTCAGTTCAATGGAATTGTAAAATTACACCAAATCCATATACCTAAGTACTACTTTTGCTCGGTACTGAACACCACGCTTGGAATTTTGTTGAGAGTAGATGTACTTTCTTTTTGGTTTTTAAATGCATTCAGAAAACCATTTCCTTCAAGTACTACATATATCTAAAGAAGAATCAATAGACACTATTTCTCCTGACTGTCAAGAAAGATAATATAGAGTCTGAAAACCATAGACCTTGTACAGTTTTGTTCAATCGAACTGCAGATATCATTATGAGGAGACAGTTACTACAACCATAAAATGTTATCTAAGTTTAAGGTTGTTGATTTTAGAATATATTCATCAAATAATTCGCTAAAACTATAAATAACACATTGAACTTTACGTATCTCCAAAGATATGTGTTCTCAAATATATAAACTTCAAATTTCAAAGGGGTCACTTCCTTTGAAGTTGTGGTTATCTCTTTAAAAACGTCAACAATAAACGTCTATAACATTCATGGTAATAAGAAACAGACACATTTTGCATTCAAGAAAATAAGTTTCATTCATCCCTTTAATTTTGATTTTCGCGACAATATAATTTAATCAGTGAAACAATAACCGTTGCTGTCTGATTTATCATGCGCGACGGTTCCATACTTGGACCACCAGATAATCTTTGGATTCTTAATTTTGCAGACGATACTGCTTTCAATGTCATAAAATATGAAAACAACAAAATTATTATCATTATAATTATCATTATTATTATTATTATTATTCAGATAAGTCAATCTTGTAGAAAAGTATAAAAGTACTAAAGATAAATAAAATCAATTTGTCGCGGTTCACACAATAGGCATTGATATCTGCAAAACAGCATATAGAGTGTTTAATAAATCTCAGTTATTAAAAGAGGAGATTCAAAGTTGATGATTGTCATCTCCAATGGATACCCAAATTACCACAAAAAACAGCGTTTTACAGCAGAATCGGCTAAGAGTTTCATCAAACCTCAATCAATATTTTAACAGCTATACAAATAAAAATAGTAAAATAGTGAACTTGTTATTCCAGAATTGACGTATATTAATTTAGATACTTGAATCTAAAGAAGGCCTGGTAGACACCGTACGGTTAAAGACTACAACATCAACTATGTTTAAACACTATTTCCCACAATCTTCCATATACAATGTATACAGTGAAACGATTTGGTTAATGGAATGAAGGTTTGATTAAAGGGTCAATATTTCAGCTATATTCAGGACAAGAACAAGTCAACAAACAATAAATCAACGACATTGACAACAAAATAAAGGCTGCTACAGGAAAAGAATTGAGTTATGGATGGGGTGGAGATTATAGCCTTTTTAGAGGCTTCAGTGAGTTACTACTTTTCAGAATCTCCAAAAGAGTAATGATCGTGTACTCTCTAAATGCGTTACCCAGTCTTAATGTATTAAAACCTAACAAATCCCAGAGGGAGATGACTTTCGCTATTCGCAACGTTTGATTGTTGACATTTCAAAATGTACAAACTGCACTTTTCCGCTTTAACTTGTTTAACTCTAAACACGCTTACTTTCTTGAATACATACTTGAAAAAGACACTGACGTAGACCTTTGTTTTATATTCCGATATTAGGATGTGTGTTCACTGACGTAGACCTTTGTTTTATATTCCGATATTAGGATGTGTGTTCACTGACGTAGACCTTTGTTTTATATTCCGATATTAGGATGTGTGTTCACTGACGTAGACCTTTGTTTTATATTCCGATATTAGGATGTGTGTTCCTGAACAATGCTTAGTTTGATGACATTCTAAATTTAATGCCTTAGTGCGATTGACATTTAAGACCCCACTGATACACACAATTCGGCCTCTTAACTGTATACCTTTTTCTGTAATACACAAACAAGATGATTTCTACTTTCCAATTGTAAACGTCACGTAAATCGATAGCATGGGTTTATTCTAGCAGCACTGGTGTATGGCAAACACATTCCAGAACTTATACGTTATGCAAGATCTTGCCATCGGTTTTTGATTCTGATACACTGCAGTTAACAATTAAGAAACCCAAAACAGACAGACTGCCTTCGACTTTTTTTATATATATTTGCTGATTCCGATGTAGTCCTTCCTATTCCTGAATTGACCTTTCTCTAGACAATATAATAACAGTAACCCAACTGATGTCAAATTAGTCACCTGATCTCTCATAGACTTCCTAGGATTTGTTCAGCTTCGTTTTCCTTTCATTGTAAGTTTTTGAGGATGAACTTTGGATGGGAAATACCTTTTTTGGTATTCCTCATATATTATTGAGGACTGTCTATACACTGGAGTTTCCTTCATTACGACATGATTTCACTCCTTGTGTTCTTACTACTGTAATTGAAATTGTTGTTTCTAGCACCCCACTTAGTGCCTGTTCTTCAATATAAAACGTTGTTGTAATTGACAAATAAATTACTTTCGGTAATCTTCTATTTCAAATATCTCTTTACCTGATTGTTGATTTTGTCTCATTATTTTAGTTTGTGATATAATTTGGTCGCAATAAGTGCCAAAGAACTTTAGTTATATCAAGGTTTGAACGAACGATCATTATCCTTCAAATGAACTTTTGATAGGCATTATTACATTTCCTCTTGTTCGACAACCTTTTCTTTGTTTTGTCCCCGTCGTTTAGAAATTAACTATGCACACATGCACATTCGATTGATAATTGTACTAAAGTTGTGTAAATTAATTATTTTTTATGGGATTTAATATCATGTTCCATAATATTATAGACAAATATGGTTGAGGTCTGATTTTAAGTATTCAGGCGACATTCCAAAATCATAGGTTGTGATTTCGCTGATAGTATTCGACTTGTATGGGTTTTATTATTTAAAATAAAACAGTTGCAAATTATCTTACTTCGCTTTTCTAAGTATGTTTACACTTTAAGTGATTTAAATAGAAAACATGACTTTATCTAATTTAGCAAAATAAAATTTAAAATAAATTGATAGAAACGCCACAAGTGCTGTAAAAACTTAGACTTGTCAGTTTCAGTTATATTTTGCGGTGAAATGTCAGTGTCCTTTTATCTGCAAATTTGTTACTAAAATCGATGGATTACCTGCTGTACCAGTAGCTGATTAATAAGAATCTTCTGTAACGCGCATGTCAAAGGCTAAACTAATGACTGCTTAAATTACAGAATGCGGCGTTTGATATTCTTTTAGGTCTTTAGGGTACATGACTTTCCTGAAAGCAGATATTTGTCAGTTTCAAAGAAAATGCAATTAAATTTGTGAATGATGTATGTTACTTAACTGCAAATGGTTTAAACTTTATTACTCTTTTAATATGTCTGCTTCCAACGATCAGTTTGAGGCTAAGCAGAATATATTTGAAGTCAAACAATTATATATTAATATAAATAATCTTAAACATAATTATGCAAGCTCTGCTAGTCCTCCAAATAACTGAACATTTTGTATTTTAACCATTGTATTTTCTGTTCTTGTAATAGGAACTGTTTTAAAGTCTTTTTTTCTAACAAATCATCGTTTATTTATGTTTACGTCGAAAATGACACAAAAATTAAGCCTTGCAATAACTACATGTATAAACAGGACTCCTATAATGGAACATATCAATGAAAAAATGCAGAAAGTGGAGTTAAACATTATTTAAACCA
Organism: Limnoperna fortunei; assembly: GCA_944474755.1. Taxonomy (NCBI): domain Eukaryota; kingdom Metazoa; phylum Mollusca; class Bivalvia; order Mytilida; family Modiolidae; genus Limnoperna; species Limnoperna fortunei. Next base: position 22,398,998 of record OX104116.1, read on the forward strand.
AAAACAATGTATTTTCATTATATCACCACATTTCACATTAGAATACAATTGGCAGATTTATTAAGATAATGTAATTGAAGCTGCTAAAATAAAACGCCGTGTTGTAAATCGTGAAATATATATATATATATATATATATATATATATATATATATATATATATATATATATATATATATATATCGTTTGTTTTTTGTGTCAATTGGGCTTTTTCAGCTATATCACGGCGTCCATTTTTATTGGGCGAGAAAGGCGTAGTTCTGGAATATGCGATATTTGCTGAATCCTAATGGTAAATGACTACCGGAAATCACTATGAAGATATAGAAGTACCGTGTGTGTACTTTTTTGTAATACATATCTTAGCGTAGTCCAGCATGAATTATCTAATCGTATTTCCACTTTATTGAAATATCGTTGATGGACAAAGGAAATTATATAAATTATGTCTGGGGTTTTCACGCAGTGTTGTATTATTTGATTTGAACATACAAATAAAAAATTCAGAAATAAAGAAATTGATGCAGTTAACATCAGCAACATTATTATTAGAATACAAGGCTTCTAACAACATTGTTTGTATATACAGTAAGTCACACTACTATGAATGCCTTATTAAAGGCATAAAGATAAATTTCACAGGCAAACGTACCATATTTTACAAAGATGAAATCCTTGCTAACTACAAGTCTATCATTGCTTTTTTGAGTATTCATTACGACAAAGATTTGAAGTTTTACCGTACTTGTATTGGATTCTAAAATAACATACAAATCCTTACAATGAATGGTACATAGCAGGTTCATATGCGAGCTCTTCCAAACAGTTGTCAAAACGGTTGACTAAGATATTGTCTGCAGTGAAAGAAGGACAGCAAAAATACCGTGAAACTGCTCAAACAAGGGTTTTACCTATACTAAGTGTTGACGTATTGTGGAGAGGGTTTTTTGCGTGAAAAATGAAAACTGCTTACCGCGTATGGTTCAGCTTATGCTCCTTCTGTAGATCAAGAAGGTTACTTTTTGAAATCTCTAATTATTTCCTAGAGATATGCAGCGTTTTGAAATACGGCAGTTTCTAAATTTTGAAAGGGCGATTTTCCATACTAAAATTTGACCTTAATTAGAACGGAAGTGTACTTTAAGAACAATCGATTGTTGTCTACTCGAAATCCTTCGGGTGATGTCGTCTGCAGTTAAGGTGGGAAAGTATCGCGGTTTGTCCGAATACCATTGAACGTCACGAAAGCAGACGAATATTTGTAGAATCGTAAGGTCTCTTTAGAAACAAAATTGGCTGTCTTATTATGTAAAATTACCGTAGCAAAAGTCAAGGACGATTTGTAACAACTTAACACCAGAGGCATATTATAAAACATGGACAGGTTATCGTATCTACATTTTTTCTACTGAATGTTCGTAACAAAAAGGTAAAATATAGAATAATGAAACAGCGCAAGCAAACAAATTTTTCCAAGGGGGGTTGGCATTTAGTATTGGTTGGTTTTATCCCTCCAGAAGTTATATGATCGTTAAGACTAAGTTGATCGTTATAAGAAATCGATCTCTCGGATACGATGGACCATTTTAGCGGCGTCATAGGTAGTTTTGATATTTCGCTTTATTAATATTACTGAACGCTTTGCTTTTGTATAGTGTAAAAAAAGTAAATTATATAATTATAGACACACTTTGGCTAGCTCCCCCCTTAGGATTTAGTATTTATTTGCTCGTAATACTTAGTTGAATAATAGGTTTTGTTTTATTGTTTCGCCCCGTTTTGTTTGTAAATGTTCTCCATCAGTTTGTGTTATCTAAGGCGAACATCATAGTTGTAGACTTTCCTTATCCTAAATATACAAGATTTTTATTGATAAACTTTAATTTAACACTTGTTGCATATTCACCACCAGTGTCGATGTTGATTACAAGTCCCAAATATATATTTCCTATTTTTGGAAATGTTATGTTCAATTAAGTAAATCTGTACATTTGACCATTTTTTTATATTTATATTTCTTACTTCGATTAACTGAATCTTCTCTTCCAGTTTTTTTTGCAATTAGTAATAGTTTATTCCTTGAGTTAAAGACTTTAGCAGGGCCATTAATAACAGAGAGTTCAACCAACTGCTTTCTACTTTCTAATTTTCTGCAATTAAGATAAAAACAATTCAACCAGATAATTTCTTATTTTATTTTAAAATATCTTTAGGTGCACTCAAAATGATATCAAAGAACTGTAGTTTAATTGGCATGCATACGCGCCCAAGTCAAAAGAAGTAACAGTAGACTAATTCCAAATTAAATAGAGAAAATATTTCATCAATTTAAAAACAAATTATGAAAACGAATATGATTTGTCAGTTCAAAACAAATAACAAAAGCAGCTATAAATCAACTTCGCCACACGTTTTATGTGACTGTTCAAAACAATGAATTCGTTCTCTCGTATTTGTTTTCCGTTAGTTGTTTGTTGTTCAGTCCGAATAATGAGGTTTTAGATATTGTACAAATTCTATCAAAACGATCTATATATAATCTTCTATGATGAATGCACCAAGTAATACTCAATATAATAGTGTCTATTAATAAAGTTTAAATATAGTTCCGTATAGCCACGGGATCACTAAAGTAATTCACAAATTGTATTATTTTTCTTTGATTTTATAGCTACATTTCATATTGCCTAATTATCCACACTAAATAGCAAGTATAGTCAGCTAATCCGATCTATATTAGTCAAGACATTTGTCACCAGTTATTTAGGTACATTTTGATAATAGTTTTTTAGCCAGATGTGGCTTTCCTGTAATCATTATTATATAATGTATTATCTTCTATTTAGTATGATGTGCAATTGTCTGACAAAAGTGCAAAGTTAATTTGTAAGCTGTTTCATTCTCACGTATCTACTACACACATACATATTAAACGAAAATGGATATATAAGGAATCACTGCACAAATATAAGACCATTTTATAGAAATACACAATCTGAGCTATTTATAACAACACCTGAAATTAATTATTTATTTACTTGACATTTAACTATATTGGAGCAGTTTCACAGCATTGTCAAAGAAGGCCGATTCTTGTTGGCAGCTAGAATTTAAGAACTCTGACGTCTCTTTGTTCCTTTGATTAATTGGTATTTAGTGATTGATTGGCTTGTGTTTTGATTGCCATAGAAAAATTCTGTATCTAGTGAGAAGAATTGGCATTCTACCAGCCACATTCGCAGCACTTTTGACAAGCTAGCGACCTAGCAAGCTATTATAATTAATGGCATTAAAACTTAAAAATATTAATTCGTTAACGGACTACGTCAGGAAATGTGCAAAACAAGATTAGGAAGATGTTTGACATAACATCTTAAGCCGTGAGGTCATTGATTGGAATCAAAATCAAACGAAAAAGACGTTATACGCTTACCTAAGCATTGTCAGAGTTCACAGAGTTCATATACTTCTAGTTGTATGCTTCATATTCATGACAAATATGTTGTTGATTTTTCGTTTTCTGGCAAAAAGGACCTTGTAAAGAAAATCTCTTTAAAAATTCCAACAGTAGTAAAACCTGCAAAAATACACTGACACTTGTTGTTCCAGGAGTGGCATACATACATGTGGATACTGCAAAATAAAAAGGCCTGGTAGAAGGTTGTTGATCTTATGAAAAAAGCAGTGATGCTGGCGTACAAGATGTTTGTTGTAAAAAATTTTGTACCGTCTGGAATAGGTTTTATACATCATTGATGAAATCACTTAGGTTCAATTCTATTCTAGTTTAACAAAAATTAAGCCAGTTTTAATAAATCACGCCCATTTAAAACCAATAAACTGTCTAATTTGTCTGCAGCCACATCATTTTTATAGGATGATGTCTTGTCTATCAGAAATGTTATTCGTCTCATCTCTAATGTTAGAGACAAACAAGAAAAATTGCGATTCTTGCGTATTTCACTTAAACCCGTTGTTTAAAACCCTATTTGGTATAAAATTTAGAAGAAGTCATAGACGATCGATTTACTTCTGGCAAAACGCCAACTAATTTCTTCGTACTTCGTAGTCAAAACAAGCATGACTAAATTAAACTCTTCGTTTACATCGATAAAAAAATCACAGATTAAAAAGTATCATTATTTTAAATGTTCTGAAACTTTTTCTTGGAGTTTAAAATAAATCACTGTTTGTACCATTTCTCGTCCATAATTAGTCCCTAATTGTACCGTCTGGGTCTGGAATTGGTTTTATACATCATTGATGAAATCACTTAGGCTCAATTCTATTCTAGTTTAACAAAAATTAAGCCAGTTTTAATAAATCACGCCCATTTAAAACCAATAAACTGTCTAATTTGTCTGCAGCCACATCATTTTTATAGGATGATGTCTTGTCTATCAGAAATGTTATTCATCTCAATTGCAATCTATCTAATGACTTTTTTATCTTGATTGTTAGATTTTATTTAATACGAAAATAATTGGTCTTAACAAAATTTTGAATGCTTTTAATGGACATTTCACTAAAGACACAATATATTGACGTTATCTAGTTGTATGTCAAAACTGTTAAAACTTGTTATGTTGTGGCTTTCGGTGATAAGTTTTAGTAATGCGAGATTATAACTAAATAGTTAGTTGTCTTTGTCGAAACCAGTTTTTTATTATTTTAAAAAACTTTCTTTATTCCGTCAGCATTTGATATTTATAAGCTATCTATGATGATGCAAGGTCCAATGTTAATATGTAGTTACATGTAATTTGAATAGTTTCGATCTTTTTGTCATAATTCTTTTTTTATTTACCATGAGAGCTAATATTAGCACACTGTCGCTTATCTATTAATTTGAAACTAATCAACTGTTACGAATGACTACTGGTCAACTGTTGATAGTGCAGTTTTGTGGGGTTTCAATGAAAATATAGATTTTGGCTGCCTGTTTTTCATGTAAACATACATTTTTAACTTGACAAGCAAATACTTGAATTGATTTTTTATCATTTAATGAGTACAAATTTTGCGCCTCTTCTCGTCGACGACTGTACTCGTAATGAGGTTTAGTTCCCCGAATGAAGGAATGAAAGAAAACATACCGTTTTTTCCCAGACCTTTAATTTAACCTTCCGCTATTTATATGATGTCATGTAATTGTCTTTCTAAGTCAGATAACTAATAACATTGAATCTAGGGAGCTTGAGATTAAGACCACTACTGGTACAATCAAGTCGGCCTCAGACCTTCTCGAAATAGACTCGAGAGAAACATTACAAACTAACCTTCACGACAAGCAGGATGACTTTCCAATTATCAACTTCACTTTTATTCATAACAACACTCCATGTGCTAACGCGTATGGTGTTTACACTTTATAACTCATACCGTTTTCGCTACATCTGCTATTGACCAATATCTATTCAAACTGGTATTAGTTTCATCTAGGTTGATAATATTCAGAAGTTCTATGGTCGTCTTCGACTTTGTTGATCGTTATGTAACGGCCATCTTACAAATGCGATTGAACATTTGTTAAGCTTTTGGTAGGTTTTCATTAGTGCACCTATGTTTTTATTAGGCTTGGGTTACTCTTTTTGGCTCAATTCGGATTTTTTCACGGTCATATGGTGTTTAGTTTATTGGCATTCTTTCGGTTGTGTAACATTTCATATGTTCGGCTACCGAACGAATATATAATAATTTTTAAAAAGTCATCGGTTTTAATTTTTTATTTTATACAACTAGTGACTTTCAGTAAGAAAGGTTGACAAGTGAATTATCAACTTCAGTGGTCTGTTGTTTACCGATGCCAATGACCAAGTGAATATTACCCCATTGGGATTGATAAATCCACATGTCAACGGAAACCACAAGTCATCGACTGTTTTATCAAATGACATTTTCCCGAAGTCCATTTTATCTATTGACAATGAAATTTTAAAAACTTCTACAGCCAATCCATCGAAATTTCCAAAACGACAACATTGACCCAAAACGCGGTTATAAGCCTTTGTTATTTTCTGATACAGTTATTATATCCAATCAAAATCTACGAACTTTTTTAATGTTGTGGGATTAGTATATTGACAGCTGTGATAAATGCAATATCTTCATCGCGTGCAAAATTGCAAAAAAGATGACCAAAGAACGTAAATAAGGCCAGCTGGGATTAGCTACGCGGTGAATTTACCTCCGATTAAAACACGGATTAAAATTTATGTTCTGTTGTCGTACTTCTATACGTGGGTACACGCTTATCTAGACATGAAAATTGTCTACCTAGCATACAAAATTGATACCCTTCTGTCAAGGAAAGCCATTTATACTCTAAACCAATATAATCCAATCAATTAATACATTAATTTTACTTCAGTGACGTGATTTTGATATGACGTTTTGGCGTATATTTAGGCTGGGATTCGGCATTATTAATGCAAACCCTAACCTATTTCGCATTCCCTTCATCCAAAATAAAAGGAAATCGCCCGACCAACACCAGTCGTAAGCCAAGAAGCATTACAAATCAGATGCAAACACATGCGGCAAAAACAGAAGCCAAAACCAAAAGCAGAAAGTAAGTAACCGGAACCAAATAAAAACAAAGGGTGCAACGAATACTAGTATCTTTGAATAGTCATTAACAGCGACAGATTTATCTGAAATGTTAACGATTGTTCTTTATTAATCAGAAGTTTTCAATAAATGTTTCAAATTAAACGATTTGACGTGTTTTCATTATGTCCGCATCAACATAATTTTTTTTACACTTTTACCATTTTCATGATAGCTTATACAGAACAAATTTGTGTATGTGTATATATCAAAACAAAGTAACAAGTCGGTCAAAAAAAACATTTGTTGTTTCTTTTCCCAAAAATCAAATCGGTTTACTAATAGATTAATATTTCTTCACTATTCTATAATGTAACATATCTGCTATCCTATTGTCTGCTTCCATTTATCATTGTCAGATTCGCTCCCTTGTGTATTTGTTAATCACTAATGCAGCATTGTCTTCTTTAATCACAGTACCCTTTGGAATTTGAATTTGTTTGTAATGATTGAAAACACAGAAGAAGCAAAGGATTGGTATATTCTATTTTTTAAACTCGATGATTAAAGTTCAGTTGCAGATGAAATACCCGGATGTGCCGATCCTGAGCTGCACTTTTGTTGTCTGTCCGAGTAGAACTTTGTTTGGATTACTGGATTACCATTTTTTTAAACATTATATTGTTGAGCAATTGAATCCAAAGGACTTTTGATAGCAATATTTCGTGGAGCATGGCGATAAGCGATATAACTTTGATCATCTGTAATGCGAGTTGACAAAATGATTTTCTCCTACATGTCAACACAATTTTTATAAGCGCTCCTCCTACAGTGTAAAGGCTATCTCGTGACCATAAATATCGCGGATGAGCGCATGCCTAACAATGACATTGAAAATCTTTTTAACAAAATGATATTTATTACAATTTTGTGGAAAAACGAAAAATATTGTTAAATGGTAATGATCTCCCGTTTCTTTTTTGGGAGAGTATATTATATATGCAAACGTTATTGGATAAAAAATTATGTAACTTAATGTCTTGTCCAAAACGATGCAAACCCACGTATTCAAATAAATGTAATACAGAATATTTAGTTATTTAAGTAATACGAAAAAAGATCTTCCACATTCCATCAACATAGCCTTAAATTCTATGTACATGTAGTTTCCTTTCAGAAAGTTAAATTTGGAATTGGTTATTTATGACTTTAGTTACATGTACGTTATAATTGCTGTTGAAGAATTTTTTTACGGCAGAGTTTTTCGATTTTTTACACTATTATTGCGTCACAAATCTCTGTTTAGAATTAACAAGGGCCTTACCAATTCAAAGGCAAAAATTTACAATAGCAATAGAAAACGTAGCAAATGGAATCAAAGTAAGAACTAGATAACCGAAATATGATAGTTCAGCTTGATTTGTCTTTATTCTGTACTAACATTTTAAAATAAACGTCATATCACTTTATCTTAATGTCTATATAGCTAAATTAGACAGCTGGTATTATGTTTTTGTGTATTCAGTGTTCAACGTTTACTGTATAAAATAACAGTCAATACACGAGGAAATAACACTGTAAATGCTACGCTAGCACGAGGCAGATGAACAACATGTTGACAGCTGATAAACTAATTTTATCTTTGACATATCATGGCACAAGTCTACTGTTGAATACCATGTGACCTTTTAGAAAATGTAGTAGGTTGTCACTGTGGTTCACTCTTAACATGTTTTTCCAATAATCAGACAAGGGCTCGAGATGGACACTTATAACGCTAAAAAAATGAAAACATAAGCTCCTACTCTTATAAACACTATTGAAGGTAAAGTCAAGTAGAGATAAACTTTGACACAAACTTTGTATCTGCCAGCTCATGGTTTTGACTATGTTGTTAATTTATTCAATTTCTACTCTATTTGTCCAAGCATTTATATATCATTATTATACAGAGTACTGACAAAAGGAAATCCTATATATATATATATATATATATATATTTAAATAGCAATGAAACTGAAGTAATAATGTGTAATAGCAATACATTTGGGGGGGGGGGACGTTTTTCGTCATTTTATATAAAATATACAAATGCCCCACAGCTGCAAAGATAGTTTTACAAAAATACCAGTAAAATCAAAAGGGTTTTGTTGTTGAAACGTCTGAATACTTAGTTCCTAGTGTTCGACCCACAGAGATGCTCAGCGCGTTTTCTGGGTGCGGTGGTAAAGGTTCCCAGTGTTCGACCCACAGAGCTGCTCAGCGCGTTTTCTGGGTGCGGTGGTAAAGGTTCCCAGTGTTCAACCCACAGAGCTGCTCAGCGCGTTTTCAGGGTGCGGTGGTAGAGGTTCCCAGTGTTCGACCCACAGAGCTGCTCAGCGCGTTTTCTGGGTGTGGTGGTAAAGGTTCCCAATGTTCGACCCACAGAGCTGCTCAGTGCGTTTTCTGGGTGCGGATACGGATTATGCGCATGTTGAGGTTATAATACGTAAAGCCTGATCGCGGACCATAGTAGGTAACGTGATTAAAGAATGTCACGCTTTGTGCGATTGTAAATTTTAAAAAGAGTAGACACGGCCGGTACAATAGATCAAATTCTCTATCCCTTCCCAATACGTACACTACTGTGGTAGCAGTCAACATTTTGTATGTATTGGTATATATCTGGTTAACTTGTTCTCGTCCTAAACATAGCGGAAAATAGTGCTAACAGGAAGTAAAACAACCAACAAGTCACTTGTTGGGAAGTACCAAGATTCTTAAAGAATAGCCTGAAACTGTTTTGTTTCCTTTTCAATTTAATTATCAAGAAGGGGAATTTTTTAGAACTTGTATACTGGCTGTAAGCTAAATTGGCTAGTTTGCATCGTTGTGTTCTATTAAATAATTAAAAACAAAGATGTTTTTAAAACAAACTCAGCGCCGTTAGAAGCAGACAAATCATGGTAAAAGGAACACTGTTTTAGGTAACAACACACGGTTTACGGTAATTAATGAAACATAGGGATCCATTAACAACCGTGCTCCGGAACAAAATTCATAATGTTGGATGTTCGTAAAAAATTAGATTTTCAAACATACAAATAGAATCATTTTGGTTGGCGTTATAATTAATTAAATTTCCATTTAGCAAATGTAAGTCTAGGAAACAGCGGTCAATATAGTCAAGAATACTGACACATAAACATTTTTACTAATAGTTTTACTTATTAAAGTGCTGAAACTGTTAAGCTGTATTTTCATTTAAATTGAAGTTATTAACGCATCTTTTATATCTGTTATTTATCTGTTATATCCAATCAAATACCGGTAAACAGACAACACATACTTATCATTGATCAAGATTTCTTCAAAGCGAGTCATCTTTGATCGGTGTATAAGAATAGCAACACAAAAAATAAAGAGCTAAAATAAGCTCCGGAATCATCTAGTAAATATGATATAATTGCGTGATATGTATCTTATGATAATTGATAATGATATATGATGTTAGTGACTTTGAACATTTATCAGCCGATACTTATAGCCGCGGTAGTTATTATCAAACACTTAATACATTTGTTCCGTACACACGTTGTTATTATTATCACAGTAGCAACCAGCAGAACAAGTGTTCACCTGGTGAGATCATTTTCATTGTGTTATACGAATTACCTTCTTGACGCTCTTCCCAATATAATGAACATAAATATACGGATTGTTACGATAAGAATGTGTGCAACTAACCACATCTCTGAACCAATTACCACCAAAACACATATTGAAAGCCGAAAATCAATTATGTTCGCTAATGTTGTTTTGTAATTGTCGGTTAAACAAAACTTTGGCAACCTCTACTTTTTGAAATATACAATGTAGCAGATTGAATGCGTCAAATAACTAAAAACTTCCAGTCGAAAAGGCTTGAAAAACAACAAAGAATCGAAGAAACCGAGGAATTTTACTGAAACGATGATGCAAGGAAAAACAAAACAATAGAAAACAAAAGGGGAACAACAACAAAACAGACAGACACACAACACAATAACCAAACTAAAACTGAGTTACATGAACGTCACTTAAACAGGTGCTCCGGAAGGGTACACAACATCTGCTCGTAGCACCTGTTGTATCACTCAGGTTTAAGTCCGGTAATTATTCCTATCCGGAGATAGTCATATTCCAGTAAGGAGGTGAATAAAAATGAAGGCTTTAAAGAAAGTTAAATCTTTCAAAATCCTCACACTTTGTTATCTTTACTAAAGTATTTCATATAATTTCAAAACTTGTTCATTCGTCTAATTTGTAGCTTTTTCCACTCAACTATATGCCTCGGCAGTATAACATCAATGTTAAGGACGTGACACAAAACATCTTAATCAGCTTTTAACTATTATGTTTTATTTTAACACAGTTCTTTTCTTTTTCAAGGAACATTTACAACTATAGTTGCATTTAAAAATGTGATGCTAATATACATGGGTAATATGTATTGAGCCATAAAACTATAATAAAATGTGTCGGCTATAGTTCAGTGGTCTTATGTTAATAGTACAAAACACATTTTTCTGATTTAATTGAAATCCAGTATGATGGGACCATACTGTGAGGGTTCACAATGCTCAAAGCACAGAGATGGCCTGCGCGTCCTCGAATGGCGGATAGGGTTGCCGTCTCGTTTTGTTTTGTTTTTTGTTTTGTTTTTTTTTTTTTTGGGGGGGGGGGTGGCAGACCGCGGGGAGACAGCGGACCACAGATGGTTACGTGTTTGAAGAGTAGGCTCTTTTTAGCCTCCTCTACAAAAGGTTAAATTTTCGGATCCTACCCTAAACCCGGACTTTTCCGGTGACATTCAAAATTTTGCCATTTGGTCTTCCCAAAATTCATGTATTGTTTGTTAACTTGTTATCTGTCCCGAATATAGCTAAAATACAGACAGATAGTAAACGAACTACCTAAACCACTCGGCCACCTTGATGTTGTATTTGTATTATAACATTCAAGAATGGTTTTCACAAAAAGTCATTAGTGTATACATCGTAAATACTGACGTCACAATGCATTTCCCTTTGATCCTCAAACACTTGCGCTAGATTTTACACTTACGACTATTTGTGAGCAAGATGTTAACAATCCTGTCTAATTTCATATTTTTTATATTTACCATTTTGAAATTATGCAACATTTTTCTTCAATTTAATTAAAATTAAATCTTTCTCTTTCTCCGCCTTTTTGCTATGGTTTCTGCGTTTCTATACGCACACGCAGCCACCAGAGCAAAAAGCAACGCAGCGACCATAGCAAAAACCGGGAGCAAGCCAAAGGTTTAAATTTTATTTAAATTGATTTTTCTTCGAATTCAAAACTTTATCCAAAATGTTTTTTTTAATATGTTTACGTTCATCAAAGCTGTGTAACATGTTAACTCGTCATTGCCAATGCTTTCAACTTATTCTTATACATTAAGAAGCAAAAGAAACGTCCGTCATTGCGCTTCAGTTGCTGAAAAGAACACTAATAAGTATTTAAAGAATTGTAAAACATCGTGACAATTTCTGAAACGTTAAATTTAAGTCAGTCAGTCAAGATATTGATCATCAAGTCTTTTTTTTTATAAATTTATATATATATTTCAATGTTTATGACTGTTGGAAATTTAAATGTTTTGTGACTTCGATTGCCGTGGTACATCACTTCAGAAGTTTACTAAACCCATAATTACGGTTTAACGTCAGAATTTGAGAACTGATGTAAAGCTAAAACAAAATCTAATTTACTACCTACCACCTCTGACAAGAACTATTATACATAATTTTATAGTCATCATAGAACCGTTTAAATAAATTCTCAAACAAATCTGCAAACATAAACCGCCAGTATATCGACATATATCGTGATGTCTTACATTTTTGAATTAGTTTTGCTACTTTTAACCGCTGTACTTCCTTATAATATATAGTCTAAATGAAACAGTACTTTTATTACATGATAATGAAAATCGTTAGCATACAAGATGCATATAATGAACTCTTATTCTGACCTTAGAGAAAAGCAATTTCCGGAAGACTATGTAGGACCTACATAACAAAACGAAGATTATCATAGATTTCGTGCAAATTACACTTGAATTTATTTCATATGATTATATCACGAGATTTGATAATAATTTCTCCTATTATTTTGTGGTGCACTTTAAATATAACGGCTGTATGTACTGAATAGAAAATTCTGAAGACATTGTAATAGAAAAACATAGATGTGGACCATGCTAGTGATAGCATCGCCTCGAATATTAACAAAGCTAGCAGTACCTTTAATGTGTCTCTAACCTATTTGTTCACACTTTTTTATGACTATCGAGTATGAGTATGAGTATCGACAAAGATGTACAAATTATTTTAACAAAAACGCTTATGATGCTACCCATTTGAGATATTTTTCATATATATTTTACAGAGTTGAGCAAATATATGTGAAATAATATTTTCTCTGTAGGGTGTTAAATATGGAACTCGTAATAAAACTACATAATGTGTGTGTTTGACGTTTACAAATGTTATGTCGAAATTAAAAAATAATGGTACTGATCAAAACAAAACAAATACCGGTATTAAACTCTGTAATGGCTTCAACCCCCACCCACCCCCCACCCCGCGGACGGTCTTTTGGGACGAGTACAAACATATGGCAAAGATAATAAAATACCCATCTAAACATTACGCTGGAATTATTTGATACAAACTGTCACTATTTAGATGACATCCCCTCTATCAATCAACCTAATTTACTTGTATATCACTATCACAAACTGCAGGCAATGTTCTCATCTCGTTAGTCTTTTAACGTTGAGGGGTAGTGTTTGTCGTTGTCTTTTACTTGTTTTGTTGATGTTTATGTGATACATTTATAATTTTATTTGCTTTGTAAGCTGAAATCTGATTGGTCAATTCAAATCGGGCAACCCATATTATAAGAAATAACTTGCGTGACCTTTGACCTATTCTAACGCCGTTAAAATTCAAATAGTTCCACGACGTCATCGACGCTTTTACCGCAAAAATTGATAAGATTTATAGTTAAAATTAAATTATAAGGAATACTTCAAATTTCTGAACAGATTATACGATATGATATGGTTTGGGTCTGTTTACACCATTAATAATTTAATTTGCTTTGAAAGCTGAAATCTGATTGGTCAATTCAAATCGGGCAACCCATATTATAAGAAATAACTTGCGTGACCTATGACCTTTTCTAACGCCGTTAAAATTCAAATAGTTCCACGACGTCATCGACGTTTTTACCGCAAAAATTGATAAGATTTATAGTTAAAATTAAATTATAAGGAATATTTCAAATTTCTGAACAGATTATACGATATAATATGGTTTGGGTCTGTTTACACCATTCATAAACCGCTTCGCGGTTTATTAGGCGTAAACAGACCCAAACCATATTATATCATATAATCTGTTCTGAAATTTGAAGTATTCCTTAAATAAACCGCTTCGCGGTTTATTAGGCGTAAACAGACCCAAACCATATTATATCGTATAATCTGTTCAGAAATTTGAAGTATTCCTTAAATAGCAAGTCTATGTTGTTATGGTGTAAACAAGGTGCGTTCGAATGCTTGTTTTTGCACCGACGCATAATTGAGTGTGCCTGTTTTAAGAAAGGAAATTTAATGGATCTTGCAATTATTAGAATTATTAGACAATTGCAGCGTGAAGTCGTGCATTATATGACAGTTATCTGTCGTTTAGATTAATTTCACCATTACATAAGGCTGTCAACACTAACGTCTGACACGTCTACAGCGAAGTTTCACAATGTATCCCACGTTTCACCGTGTATCACATTTGATAAGTTTCTTTGTGGAGTTTTGATCATTACAAAAATTAACAATTTATTTTAAGACCCAATTAAAGCTTATTAGTGGGCTGACATTCTGTTCATAATAGTAACATGTGCTCATATGACAGGTCATTGATATGTAGTGGGATGGTATATTTACTGGAAGTCATTTGTACCTTGAGCGGATATAGAAACCTTTCACAGATTACACTGTTACAGATAAATAGTAATTCACAACGTACAATGGAGGCTATTATCGTTTCTGCACTCGTTACTGATGATTACGTTCGTCTGGTTTCTTAGAAAATTTATTTCGTACCACTTATCTCGTGATTTGATTAACAACATCGAAATGGGAATTTAAGTGTACACCCTAATGGGTGCTAAATGATCCCCGAAGCGCCACTGATATATCACAGAACTTAATTCAGAAAAGACCCAAAGCCCAGCAGAGTAATAATGTACTGAATTACTTGACAAAGTGTGACGATAAGGCAGTCGGACGTGTTTTATTGTTAAAGGATGATTAGTTACAAAAGAAAACTTTTATTGAAAAACTGGTCAATAGAATAATAATCTCCCAACAGGGTAGTTCAGAAGGAATTATCTCTAATGATGATTGCAATTGCAATGATTTCAATTAATTGAGAAAAAAATTAATCAGTAATCAGTGTTTTATCATTGGAAACTTTAATTACCAGTAATTTCGCTGTCTAGTAATAAGGAATAATGGGAACTGCAAATTAATGCTGAGGCATTTGCTATATTCCTAAGCTGTTCTATTAATAGATTAATCAAGCCATACCAAATAACACTAAGAGGTCGTTGCACTGTTGACGTCCGAAGGTTAAAAGTGATTTGTTGTTTGTAATCTTTAGAATACCGCTACAAAATTCTAACATGACTCTTTTATCGTCAACTAATATATTTTCCGATATAATCTACCTTTTACGCATGCGTATTTTGTCATATACCATATGGCGTATTAGAACATTGGGGTCTAACCCGATTTCTACAGGAAGTAAGTTCTTTTTTGATGTATACATTGAGAAACATGATTTGAATAAATGCCAAACAATAGTTACAGCTGTTTTACCATAGAGGTACACATGGTCGTTACACAAAAGGCTGTTCTAGAAGGTTATAATAAACCAATTATCAAAGAAATCGAAACCGACAACAATCAACTATATTCATCCAAAATTATTTGACTACGTACCCATGTTATTTTTGATAGACTGACGGACAATCACACTGCCAATGTACCTACGACAAAGGACGACGTGTACCAAGTGATGGCATTGGCTCGCTCAATAATTTCTTGTAATTTAAAGAAAAATTATATAATCAAATATTTATTTCTAGAATAAACATATTGGCGAAGTTTGGTCGCGACTGTACAAATCTTTTAAAATTCAAAAGCACAAACAATTGTAAATATGGCAAAGGCACACAACAAATGTCAATCAATCATTTTAAGGCACACAAGATATATTCAATTAAAAATGCAGAGGCACTCAAGAATGTTCAATTAATAATGCACACACGAATTGTTCGCTTAATAAGGCACACAAGCATAAAAATTATATTCCAATATCTTTGGATTTCAAAGTTCAAATAAAATATGTTTCGTAAAGCACGACGTATATATATTTAACGTTGTACTTGACCCTGGGAACAGTAGTCAAGACACCAAAAGTTCAAACTGTGCCGCGCTTTCGCCAAAGGTCAGGACATGACTATATTGTTATGACCCGACCTCCGCCATAAAGGTGGAAGCGGCATTCAAAAAATCTTTCGTGTTTTCAAGCGATTACAAATCAATGTACAAATGTATCAGCCCGACCAAACTCGTATGCCTAATGCGGATGGTATGTAACGCCATATGAAATAATGGATTCTAATCCCCCTTGGATTCCGTTCAAGAAAATTTCATTTCCAAGCTTAGACAAATGTACCCCATCTGATGACCATAGTGCGTGTTTAACGACTTTTAGGTCAGGGTATTTTATGTATGACCCTCCTAGATAAATGCATTGAGTTGCTGCGCTATTATTAAGCCTAATTCTAGCGGTATCCATGGCCGTGCAATCAGTGGAATACCTCCAATTTGAACGAGGTAATATTTGTGCCCATATTATTACCGTGTTTGGTAAAATTTGATTTAAAAACTCAATAGCGCTTCTAGCTAATCTCCCCGTATTTCGAGTATCGGGAATTCCCCTATGTCATTGCCCCCGCAATGAATCACTATGTATGAGGGGGGGGGGGTCAACAAATTTTAACAAATTACACACTCTCCTTTTTAATTGACACAGTTTCATGCCACTGTATCCTTGCCAAATTAAATTGACGCCTATTCGCTCCAATCCCAAGTTGGTACCCCCTGGTCTATTCTTAGAATGAAGCCATGCGTGCTTAATAATAGAGGATCCTAATATCCACACAGATGTTGAACCTACAAAAAATGTTGAAAGAGAAAGTTTCATATTCGAATATATGACTTAAAGGCAGACGATTTCCACCGCCCAATACTTTTGATTTCATCACTGGATTTCCCTGCCATGGACAAGGATGTCGCTCCCCCAATGCGAAAAGAATGCCTTTTGTAATTTTCATGATCGATACCCGAGCTCATCAAAGCTTTACAAAGCACTGAAGTGAATTGAAAACGTGACAAAAATTTTCCATTAAAATGACAAAAAAGGGGTCCGTTTATATTTGGCCGTATCGCTATAAATTCTTTTAGACTATTGTATGGACAAATTGGAGAATCATTTTTCTTTATTTCAATTGTTACACCTTTGCCTAATTGGTCCGTTTTAGAAAAGCGCAGAAACACTATAATTTTTTCCTGTTTTTCTTCTATAATACAATCGTCTTTTGAAATAATGTGACCTATATTATTCGCTTTCGAGACGGCGATTTCACCAATTCTAAAAAGGCCCCAAAATGCTATAGTATATGCAGCTTTAAACAGTTTTGTCTCGTAAACATTTGAGCAAACACCAGGCAAACGTAAAACTAAATGTGTAAGTATGTTTTCCGTAATTGGAAGCCTTGTATCAGCACTTTGTTTCAATCTTTTCATTCCTTCTAACATTTTTTGCACAATAAAGTTTTGAGTAAGGTCTGGAAAGTCTAGCAATTTACATCTGTGACCAATAGCTAACGTATATAATTTTGCGGTATTTTCGGAATAACCTTTAAGTGATAGATATGAAATAAAATGCACGATTGTGCCCATGCTAGGAGGCCATGCTTCAATAATGTTTTGCTCAGCCATAAAACGACAGAATGCTGCTATGCCGGTTTCATACGCCTTTAATGTATTAATAGCATAGGCACCTTCTATTAGTCTGTTAGCTTCAAGTTCCAGATCAGATCTAGAAATTGCTGTGGGATAGTCTCTGGGGTTTGTTTTGCGTTTGGTGCTAGACTTCTGAAACGGCCCCATTCCTGCCGAGAAATAGAATCGCTTATTTCATTCAGTGAACCCAAAATATGACAACTACGAAAAACTATGTTGTTTTGCATTGTGTACAAAATAAATGGTCTCATTAACGTCATTACGCGTTTTGATTTCGACGTTTGTTTGTTTAGGATTTCAACTAAAGCTAAGTTGTCGACGAAAAACTTGATCTTTTTATTTTCAAGACGCCTTCCCCAAATGCTAATGGCCAACACAATTGGAATAAATTCTAAAAAAAAGTGATTTCTCTCGTAACCTCCGAATTAGACCAAGAGTCGGGCCATGACATGTGAACCCATTCCCCAGAAAAATAAGCCCCACACTCGATCGAACCGCAACTGTCCGTGAACAGCTCTAGAACATCATTACTACTCCATTCTGATTCCGGAAAATAAGTTTTTCCATTGTAAGACTGTAAAAAGGAAACCCACACCCCTATATCTTCCTTAACTTCTTTTGTTAAGCGGATTAAATGGTGAGGTTGTTTCGCCTTAACTGTCAAGTCATAAAAACGACGATTAAATGCCCTCGCATTTCGAATCGCCTTAGAAAAGAAATTTAGCGAAACCACGAGAGATTGTAACTTTCTCAATGTAATTTTACTTTGCCCTACAATTTGTTGAAGTTCAGAAAGTAACGCTTCTAGTTTTTCCTCAGGAATGCGCACGACCATCTCGTCTGTGTCGATTACATACCCTAGAAATATCAGAACCGTTGCTGGCCCTTTTGATTTTTTTGTTGCTATAGGTACGCCTAATTCTGTCGTTATTTCTAAAAAGATATCCCTAAGTAGTTTGCATTGATTTGAAAATGCTTTACCCGCAAAGATAAAATCGTCAAGGTAATGGTCTAAAGTACTTAATCCTGCTCTTTTCTCAACTAACCAATGTAAAAAGGTCGAAAAATTTTCGAAAACGTTACATGAAACAGAGCAGCCCATCGGAAGGCATTTATCAATATAATATTGGTCTTCAAATTTAATGCCTAAAAGGTCAAAATCTCCTGGAAATATGGGAAATAGTCTGAATGCACTTTTTATGTCTACCACTGCTACTTCAGCATGAGGGCCCAAATCAGCTATCATTTCAATGACTTTGTCAAAAGACGTATAATGAACTGAGCAAAATTTTTTATCTATAAAATCATTGATACCGGACTCATTGGGAAATGAAAGGTGTGTTATAAGCCGCCAGGAAATTCCATCCGACTTGGGAACAATACCGATCGGAGATACCTGAAGGTTAGATATGGGTGGGGCGTCAAAGGGGCCTATTATCCTACCAAGATTTATTTCTTTAAGTAATTTTGCTTCAAGTTCATTTTTGTGTTCAAACGCGGACACTAGATTAGTACTTTCTCTGTAAATTCGAGCCCCATTATAATAAAGCCTAAAGCCAAACGAAAAACCCTCAATAAGCTCAGCTGCGGATATGACTTTAATAAACTAATAAGTGTGTCTGTTTTGATGGGAGAATACCCTAGGGCCCACAAATCTTTGACCAGAGGAGATGTTTTGATTTCTGGCAATATTAGGTCTGGGAAATCTCTGGCTAAAACTCTGGCCTCTAAACCGAAAGGGCTGGTTCAGACTGACATTTTCTGGAATTGGTTGGGCCGTTTGATTTGATCCATTATTGCAAAAATAAAATGGATGTCTCTCAGAACAGTTAAAACAGACGTGCTGATAAAGACAAGGATTCCTATCGCAAACCCCCTTGTAATTAAAATTATAGCATTTATTGACTGCAGTTTCATTTACATAGCTTGTCGAGGTGTTTGTGTTAGTGTTTGACATGTAAATAAGCCAAAGTTCTTGATCTACGATGTCCCAAGGTTTAGATGGATCCATGGCCATTTTGAGCCTAAATTGCTCATCATATTCCTTCCACCCTAAACCTTTAATCCGTGAGGCGCCTAAACGGACAGTACTGACATATTTCAGGAGTTCTTGGCATTTTTCTGGGTGGGTGGACAAGTAAATGCTCATATATATAATGAAGGCATCAGTCCACTTTTCAATTGTGTTTATGGCTTCATGTTTTTTCTCTTTTGTGGAAATAACCCCATTTATAAGTACGAATTATTTTTCGCTCGATTGTAAACATTTACTGTCCAAGAGACTTGCTATGTCCATGTATTCGCCGTTCTTAATTTTGCTTTTATGTGTTTCAGATACATGCAAGCCCAGTTTTGCATGAGCACTTGTTATCTGAGTTATGTTTGTAATGTTTTCATTTGCAGTCATTGTGCATTGTACTTGTGTATCAGACATAGTACATGTATCCTGCATATCATTGGGTCCCGAGCTGGCCAGGTTTGAAGGGACCTGATGGCCCATCCCCTGCATAGAACTGGACTGTCCAGGGGTCAGCTGCGGATTAGAATCTTGGTTTGCATCTGATATGTCGCTGGTTCTTTTTGCACTTGTGCTTGGACTGCCACTGGCGTAAGGACTTGACGCCTTTCGTTTACTCCTCGTTCTTTTCATCTTTGAATTTTTTTTTTATTTAAATCTCACAAAACACAATAAAAAGAAATATTATGCTGTTGTTTATTTATATTTATTGCTTTATTAATTTGTTTAACTGGTTGAATTAAGAAATATATTTATTTCAATTGCCTTGTTAAATAAGTTATGCATGAATGGCATGCCTTAATCTGGTGAAAAATTTCTCACAAATCTAAAGCCATCGTGCGATATTTCTGCTACAATAAACAATTTATAAAAAAATAAGCTTTGTTTTGCCTTAAGCTAACTTTTAATAACAAGATTTTTTAAAAAGAAATTTTCGATGGTTAAGATTTTTCAAATAAAATGTGTGATGCGATTCGAACCTCTTGACAGCAAAATTGAAAAGGACCGGAAATTTCAAAATTTCCCTATTTATACTTTCCAAGGGAGATAATTCACATAAAGAGGAACAACTCAAATCGCTTCATGATAAATCTATCTATTCGAATATGCGAATAGATACGATTATTTAACATGCATTTCCCATCTGTGGGTACCTGAAATTAAGATTGTATGTGTAAAAATCCTCTCGATTTAAACTCCCGAAAACAGTCCTTGTGTAAGTTGAAATGTTAATCTACGTTATTTACAAATAAAAAGATATATGTCGTGCGGCAAAAAAAGACCTGGAACAAATCAGCACTGATCGAAACTAACAATATGTCTAACCTCCCTCTTAAAAATAGGCTCGATTTTCCAGGCTCTTATAAATTGTTCCCCCATATATATTTTTTATTTTGCTATTGTTAGAACCGCAACATCCAATCAGAGGCATCTGTGTATTTTCTTGTGTACATTTTCCCCGTTGTAATGTAATAAATAATTAGTTTTTTTGTAACATCAACACACTACGCGTATAAGTATTTGCATGAGCGAGTGACGTATAGAGTACTTCCGTTTTGAACATATTTTGAACATATGACATTATCCACTTGTGTAAAATCAAATGATGAAGTAAATGTATACATATTCACTGTTATATCTTTAAGAGGATTTACCCATACAACACATGAATCGAGACATAATATGTTAACATCCCCACAAAAACATGTATGGGGAGGTACACAGAACAGCCACAAGACAATACCACAAATTTAGGTCAAACAAAACAAGAAAATTTATATTTTGTCCTATTAGAACTTAAATAACTCATGCTTTGTATGGTTTCGTACTCATATACAATACACCAATAAAGGTCACTGGTCAGCACTTAATCCGGATATTTTTGACCGGTTTGCAGTATTCGGAATATCTCACAATTGACGTTAATATTAACTGTAAGTGACGAAATTTCGATTATACAGCATTATGACGTAACGTTCGGCGTCCTGTATCACTGCTGATCAATGAATGCTATTATAGATTTTTGTCTTTTTCGTCTAAGTAGACATATGCAATGTTGTTCTTAGCGTCACCAAGTGTTATTCTGATTTACCATTGCATTTAAAGGTCTTGAGGAGTAGTATCTTTATTAAAAATAATCACAAAGTCTTTACATTCCAACCGTCCATTATCGTTTTTTTTTAATTTTAAGAGGCTCTTACTGTTATTTTTTGTAATTGACATGTTGTTAACTGCTTGGATTTGTTTAAACCATTTCCTTTTTGTCAATTGTCTTTTTTCTTAATTGACGTAGTCTTTTTGGGGTTTTTTAAGACTCACTACAAACACAGGAAATACGGACAATGGTCTCCTACCAAGATAGTTAATGCTCCAAAGTTATTTTATCTTTCACTCAGGTTAGAATAAATGATGTATGGGCTCCAAATTCTTATGTACTTCGTAATCACATTAGTTATCGAAAATACATTTATTTCTTATGCACTATTTCAATTATGTTCAATCAAGTGTGTATGGTACGATAAAACGTATATGGATGAATAAAAAATTGCTGAAAACAAGTTCATTGACAAAAATTAAACCATCGAAAATATATATCATATAAAATATGGATATTTTGCATATGTAATACCGACTGAAGATCAGAAATCCGTATTATTCGTATGATCCCGTTAGAAACATCCCATTGTGTATTCCTATGTAAACATCTAGAGAATTGCAGTTTATCGTCTTTGCTGAAAAAGCTAATATTATATTGAACTTGTTTTGTTTTTACGCAAAGTATTATGAAACTAAAAAAATAAATACATATTAGAACTTATAACCATTATTGCAAGTTTATACAACAATAACAACACTTATAAGCACTAAATTATTTATCGTATGTGTAACGAGGGAAAGTAAAGTATCCATTATTTCGCACACCCCAGTCTGTTAATCCATTTCTGGGGACCACCCTTGTTCATAAAACGTACCACTGCTACTTCCACACGTTATATCTAGTAATAAAAGAGTCTCCTGTGTCTGTCATCCGTAATTGTGTATCTCGTGTAAGTAACATGGGGTTCCCTTGACATCAAGCTAAATAAATTATACGTTAGTCTGTTTAACGTTTCCCTAACATTACATTCGGTATTTGGTATCTCGAGTTTTATCGATTTAGTCTTCATATTTCATATCAAGACATGACGAAATCATACTAAAAAACCGCACATGATACCAGTTTTAATTCGATGTCTTTAGAAAGCTAAGCATTTTAGGCAACTTGAGTGAGTTTTTACTAGTTATAATTAAACATAAAAAATGTTAAGAGTAAATTTAGGACATGCACTATGTTTGGAGTGAAATTAACAGTGAAAGAAGACTTATAAACTATACAAACTTCCGGTCTAACAGAATGCTTATCCGGTTCGTGCTGTTATGGACGGAAGCGTATTTGCCACATTTATTTCTTTTTATTTTTTGAATTTCCAAGATTAAAGTCGACAAATTAAAAAATAAAAATAATAATGTGGCCCTAATAAGCTTCCGTACTATGTAACAACACAAAAGTTGTTCCCTCTTTAGCTATATTGGCTATTTAAAATTTGTCGATTTCGACTTTTTATAAACAATAGATTTACCCTCATTTAAAGTATAGTGGCACTTTTGTCCCATAACGTTGCACCCAAAACTACGAAAATTTCCTTTTTGTTTATGATAATTTGTGATCCTATGACGGACATTAACAAACAAGTTCGCATATATGTCAGCCAACATTAGGTTCACTGTTGCGGAGAAATCATCGCACTAATAGTTATCTTCAAGTATCGTTTACTCATTCTGGGCAACAGTTCAATATTTACCAAACATTCGGGTCATCGTTGGCTGTATGGTCAAGGTAGTTGGTCATATACTATTAATCACGTGCCCGTCAACACTGAGGTTGTGGGTTCGAGTCCTGCCCGTATGTACTCAACTACGTTCGTAATGACAAGGATTACCGAAGGTGGGGGGTTCTCTGGGAACTCTGACATCCTCCCCTAATAAAACTGGACTCTCTGATATTGCTGAAAAGTTGCTTATATTGACGTCATAAACTATTAATTCAAACAAAAACAAACAATTTTCCCTAACATTGTCACACCTAACGTTACTTGTCATTGTATTCGATCGTTCGGCGATATGTACATTATGCCTATATTCGATTTGTTATAAGACATTCGAACTATGTGTCAAGATTTAATATTAAAATTTAATTAAACGTTCGCAGTAGTTGTGCTTTGCATAAATTGTAGACCGAGTGATTGCCATGGATATAAAATTGTCGCTAATCATGTCTAAATCTCTAACGTTGGTTTTCAATTTTCATTTACGCTAATTTCTATTAATTTTACTTGATCAAAAAAGATGTTATGGCGGATTCGTCTCTTTCATGGAATCCGGAAGTTGTTCAAAGAATATGTTTTATTTCATTATGTGATCTTGTAGCGTATCAAATAAAAACTTAATAAACGAATCTTCAATGAAAGACCTGATCGATACTACTTATACACAGAAACAAACAAAAATAAAGCTGAAAGCAATCTCGGCGCTGCAATTTTTCCGGTATCAGGAAAATATAGGGAGAATTACAGTTTTCGTCATTGTAGTGAGAATTTCATTTGCTTGGATTTTAAGTGTGACATTTGATTGCGCTGCGCAATATGATGACATAAACTGAATACGGTCAAAATACATATATCGATTCCATAGCTATAATGACCGATTGATTGAATGGAACAAAAACACAATTGTTGACAGCTCTTTTTCCCTCTTTGTTTATATTAACATAAAGTCAGTTAAAAATAATTCCACCGATAGTTCTGGAATGCCATTTGGTAGTCTGAAAGTTCAATACCTCTTCCAAACTATATCCAAAATTTAGAAAAATTTATCAATGTTACCTCTTTTTAAAGCTCTGGAAGCATCCCTATCTTCAGGGATGAAGTCTGAGAGACTCCGAAAACAGGAAATTGGCAATTATTCCACTAGACTAAAATAATCATAATCCATTATATTTCATCAAATGTTTAATTTCTAATTTTATTTTCAAAGTTCCTTCTTTCCAGTAAGCCTAAAAAGTAAACCAAAACAAGAAAAAAGCCAAAGAAAAAAAATTACAAAGAAATATACCATTTTATGGGGAACTACATTCGTGGACAATGAGGTGCAAAGGTCATAAATTGTGTTGTCGTTCCGAATGCCCAGCCAACAATATTTAAGATATATTCAGGGCAAGAACAAGTTAACAAACAATAAAGCAAGTGAAGAAAGGGTAGACTAACGTAAGCAAAATTTAAATGACACAGAAAACTTATGGAGTATTTGGTAGGTATCGATAAATTAGCCTTTTGTAGCGAATACAATGAGCTAACACAGGGGCATTACTCTATTAATACGTCACACAGTATGGTCCGAGGCCAGGCTTTCCGCATTATAACTTGACAACCCCTGAAAAAATGGCTTGCTCAATCCGCCACCTAGGAAAATGGTTGGTAGCTCAGTGCGGCGAGCTTAGCATCATGGTTACTGGAACTGTATATCAGCAGTAATTATGATAAAATGTAACAAAGTGAAAAGATATATCAAATACGGGAGGAAGCATCATGATTAACAAACAATCATAGTGTTAGTCTTGTAACCTTTGCTAATTCTAGGCAATTTATATAAATTTTGAGTGCCGTAAACTTAATTGCATTTTTAAAAGCCTGTTTTCATTGTGTATGCTGGGACCATAGTGGGATAGTTCTCAGTGTTCGACCCACAGTGCAGCCCAGCGCGTCCCCGGGTGGCGGATAGGGGAGACAATCTCGTTGGGGGTTGTAAGGTCATAATACGGAAAGCCTGGCAGCGGACCATAGTGTGTAACGTGTTTGGAGAGTTCCACGCTCCTTGCACGAAAAAGACCCCTCTTTTAGATTTCGAAAAAGAGTAGGCTCATTGTAGTCGCCACAAAAAGGCTAAATTCTCCGACCCTACCCAATACTCCATACTTTTCCATTGGCAGTCAAAATTGTGTTCCATGTGTCCCATCCCACCCCTTTTTCCATTGATTTATTGTTTGGTTACTTGTTCCCGTCTGAAATACTGCTCACTGGACGTAAAGCAAACATCCAATCAATCAATCATTGTGTATGTTTCTACCTTAAGTAAATGACAACATCTTGAGACACTATAAACGATACATGTACATGGAGCAGTAGTATAGTGTCAAATTTTGTTAAATTGTATGATGTATTTTTGCGACAACTCGTTACTCATTCACTAGGTACAAGAGTGGGCCTCGGTGGCCGAGGGATTAATGTAGTTCATCTACTATTTATTACGTGGTCTGTTAACACTGAGATAGCGAGTTCGAGTCAGTATGCAGACAGGGTTCGCTCGACTCCAATATTAATTGACATGGATTGCCTGTTTTTCTACCTAAAGTGGGGATTTTTTCCGGGTACTCAGGCTTCCTCCCCAATAAAAACTGGACGCCATGATATAACTGAAAAAATGCAAAATGTGGCGTTAACAACATTCAAACAAACAAACAAACAAGGTACGGAAGAATATTACTGACAACCACGGAGTCCTGACTAATTTATCTCATTATTATGACTGTTTTCTAGCGATAAATATGAGGTTTATTATTTCCGCTTCATAATTTCATAATATATCTCGTAGACAGTTCACCCTTACATTTAGGTTCCAGCACTGAATGGTTATAATAGAGTTAATGAAATCCTCAATAGTTCATGTTTGGTCATTGTCAGTTGCTTCAACAAGATCTATCGAAAACAATGGAGCTGTGTACATCGCTGCAAGTTTTTAAATTTTGGGTGCAGAATAATACGTATTAATTAAATGTATATTAAGGTTTTTCCGACGCAGTCGGTATTATATTCACTTTTTACCCTTTGACCTCATGACACTTCACCTCTCGAAAAGCAAGTAACGTGATCGTAATTCTGTTTCTTGTATTAGTCAAAAACCAATTTGGACGGGGGTTCGAAACAGGGTAATGAATTGGACAGGGGTTCGGAACAGGATGTTAAATTGGCAATTCTCCTTCCAAATTGCGTACTATTATTATTATTATTATTATTATTATTTTTGCCGTCTGTTTGTTTATAAAATTATTTCATAGGGCAATTTAAGTATTAACAACGATCGAGATGAGCTGCAGTTTGTAAAATTTTATATTAAACGACTTGTACAAAAATGTTAAATATTTTTTTATTTGAAGTACAGCGCAAATTAAAACGCATATTAACACCCTGGATTTTTCCAGGATTTTATGGAGTGTAAAAGAAACGAAAAGAAGAATTTTTAATTAATTTCTTTAAAAAAATACAAATTAACAATCATTTTATATTCATGTTGATAGTAAATCAAATGTGTCATTATTGTTCTTGGGCGTCCGTCGTAGTACACACAAAGATAGAGAGCTGTGGCTCTAATTGTAAAGTATACTTTGATTAATCAGTAAATTTTAAACTATAAACATTTTATTAAACAATTCTTATATCCAATTTGTTGACATAATTGTATAACTGCTTTTGGTGCTCGCAGAAAAACTTCATTTCTATATCTTAGGCAGTGGGTTTCAATACATAATAGCAATAAACGTTTTGGAATACATGTACATGTATAACAAAGTATTTGTATGTAAATTATCAATTTTGATTTAACTGTATGCTTGGTAAATCTGTTAATTTTGAAAACACGTAAAAAGGGGGGCGAACACGTGTATAAATTAATAATTTCCAACTCGCTTCTAATGGGACTAGTGTTAATTTATAGGTTCATGATTTCTTTCACGTAGTAATAATTGTCCGTCAGTACTTCCCCAAAAAAATTTCCATCAAACATTTCTGGTCTATTGAAACGGGGAATTTTATGACAATAATGACGATTCGTAGTTTAATGCATAACTCAATTTATATCTTTACTGCGTCGGTTATCTTTTTTTAAAGATAGTACTTGTTTTCATTTGTGCCAATATGACTAAACCAAGATCGTGCTTTTTTCCATTGTGTTGATGCGTGCGGGAAACAAGAAAAATGCAAAAATAGTTTTCAAAGTTGTCCCATAAAACAAAATATATCCCTAGATATATAAATGTCACCTTCCTAATGTAGATTCATTATTCAGTATTCTCTTTAGATGCATTATTGAACATAGTTATAAATCGCGTCATATGGTCGTTAATTATCTTAAACCGTATACAGTGTCTGATCATATTTCTAAGTTTTGAGCTTTTTGCAGTAAATAAGCATCCGTGTTCGCGCCATTGATATATAAAAACTATAAACTTGGTAATTGTGTCTGTAATGGAATAGTTCGTCATTTTGTCGTCTTCAAGGTCATTTAATTATAGTTCTCATTTACTGTAGAAATTGCCATGCCTGACACTTTTGACCGATTGCTGTAATTTACCAGTTACTAACAAAAACAATAAAAACACATCTGAAGGCATAAATAATGATTGGAGCTGATGTTTAATCTGCAATTTAGATTTCTACTA
This sequence comes from Limnoperna fortunei, assembly GCA_944474755.1. Lineage (NCBI taxonomy): Eukaryota > Metazoa > Mollusca > Bivalvia > Mytilida > Modiolidae > Limnoperna > Limnoperna fortunei. The sequence goes on from OX104116.1 coordinate 22,427,240, forward strand.
CAAGTTTTGAATTATAGACCAATCACATTTTATATATTCGGTAACTATGGACAAAATGAACTGGATATTCTCGAGCTTTAAGTATTTTTCTATCTTGAAACGACAGATTAAGGCAACAAATCCAACTGATAACATAAAAAAACGATCAGATTTGTAGCCATTCGTTTTCTGGAAAATAATTTGACCTGAGCAATGATAGAAATAAAGTTATCTGTCTAGTTATTACACATAGATGCTGAAATGTTCAACATAATTATATATTTTCCAAGTCTGCATGATGATCTGCCTGTGCTTTCACTCCGTGTTTATACGTGTAATTATTAAACTTTATCATACGAATAAACCAATCTTCACGCAGATATTAAAAATTTCATGTTGGTTGTCCTGGTTGAAAAGAAATGTTGTATTGATATTCGAAATTTTAATAAAGCTCTCAGTATACAGTTATACCGGTAGTCTGTGTCATGAATCATAATCTGACCTATTGGACCCGGGATCTGAACTATTGCCCGACAGCTGACCTGTTGGACCCGGGATCTGAACTGTTGCCCGACAGCCGACCTGTTGGACTCGGGATCTGAACTGTTGCCGAACAGCTAATCTATTGGACCTGGGATCTGAACTGTTGATCAAACCATAAGATAATCTCTGATCCAACAGCTCAGCTGTCGACTTAGTCTACAAGTTTTGCTTTTCTTTTCATCATTTTTTGTTCAGCTTCAAGGAATAAATCCAAGTTTCTGAATTATGGTTTTTAAGTTATAAAAGCAATTTATGACGGAGATTTTCTCGCTTTTGTCTGTCGATTATATTGTCAACCTGTTGAAGACTGTGAGGTACCCTTTTTTTATGCGATTTAGTTTAGATCTCTAGACCATAAAAGTTTTCCAACATAGTAATCAGCTACGCCTGTAAACTGGATACCGCAGCTCTGATTCTAGCACGATGTCAAAAAACAGTCAAATTCTTTAAAGAATTTCCTCCTTGACATTTTATATGCACAATAAAATAAAGAATAACAATTTCACCTATTTGTCTTAGAAATAAAATATTAGAACAAAGTTACTAAGCACAAGTCTTATTGGTTAATTTTAATGTGTTAATTCTTGTTGTTTCGAGTTCATCATAAATTTTTTTTTCATGCAGTCAGGATTTTATATCTCCCTTGCAAAACGATCTGACCATGGTGGGGTGGGGATTTATTTGTATACTACACATTTTTTTATAACAAATGGCACTAAATCACTCGAATAGAGAGCGCAAACGCAAAGACTGTCACGCATACTTAAACGCTAGATTCGTACCTCATACCGAAAACTGGACGCCATGATTTAGCTGAAAAATTGCTGAAAGTGGCGTTAAACATCATTAATTCAAACAAACATACATACCCCAAACCACTTTCCATTTCATAATACAAACTTGCTTTGAAGGAAAATATAGACGAAAACACACATGTTATGATCTTGTGTACAAATCTACAGAAATATGTGATTCAGTGGAATCCAGAGTTTCCTCAAAATCTCCAAACTTTGAGATTTTGCGCGCTATTCAATACGCTTTATTTTTAAAACATTGTATGTTAATCTTTAATTCGTACCACCCCTTGCATCTTGCATTAATAAATAATATTTTTTCTACAACAATACGACACTTTAAGAATATTTGAAACTTTCTACAACGAAGCAATATATTGGTTCTATCAAGGTAGTGTGAGGTTACACTTATTTTAAACATTAGGTTTCAAACAAATTTTTCTTGATCATGTTAGCAGAAAAATATAGTTTTGCGCTGTATATTTCATTGGTCAGTTACCATCAAGGCTACTTAAATTACTTGTTCTGTAGACAAAACAACAATTCTAATAACTATTTACTAAACAAATGGTCTATAGAGATTACATTGATTGTACATTTGTGACGGTAATTAGGAGAACCACATCCGATTTAGTAATGTTTCTTTCGCTTAAGCACGGACTGGGCAACCAAGCGTCTAATCCCATCAGGAAAACTAGGGCTCAAAATACCATCGTACTTCACAGAAATATTCATTTTATTAGATACTAGGCCATAATAAGCTTTGCTTACATCGTTAAGGTAATTTCTCGCGTAGGAAACCAACTGTTTATATTTCCAAGCACGGAATTGGGATACAAATGATATATGATATAAAACAACATGAAAAATTCATTAACATTAAGCAAAATAAAACCAGAAAACAACTTAATAGGCTACAAATGTACAACATTTTGTAGTTTTATACCAAATATTTACGATCAAAATTATGAGAAAACGTATTTAATGCTAAACGTTATGCAATGAAAGTATACGAAATCGTATAAACTGATAAACTTATCATTGTTTCTACGATTCAATTATTGCATGCTTTGCAGACATGCAGAAAAAGAGTAAGCTTCGCTTACAGCTACTATATCTGCCATTCCATTTCAATGGCGGTCAGATCAACTTACGTATGCTTTTGATTCAGTTTTCACATTTAACATACATAGTCGATCCTCAGAAAGGTGACAACATATATCGATTTTAAATGCGACTTTTTCCAGAGGTTAGCAAGTAAAACCTATTCATATATATGCAGCGACTCAGATCAACAGGTACGTTTTAATTTCAGAATTATGTTTTCACTATCCTAATCTATGCTGATAGGATGTCAATTAAAAGGGATGCTTTCAAAGAATTCAACTTCCCTCACAGAAATGTCAAACCTTTGTAAATAACAATACACTCATTTTCAAATATTCTTTATCAATGAGATTAGAAAGATTATTTTTTCCTATTGAACAGAGACAAGAGTAAGATAAAATATTCATTGATATCGTCAGAAAATTATTTATCTTCATGTTAAATAATAAAAATAAAATGAATACTATTCGCAAGAAAAATTTCTTCTGCTCATATAATTAAAACCGAAATGAGAATATAAGGTCAGTAAGTTATGTACAAACAATAAAATTTTAGCTTAAACAGCTATACGTACATAAAAGATTAAATGTTTGCTTAAATGTCTAGCGAGCAGCAGTACATAGAAAGATACCGGTATTTTAACAAATATAATAGAATCGGTAGAAGTGATACATAAGTGAAACTACACGTGCATTATATGCCTTAAAATAATATGTCTATGACGTTACTAAAAAGCTAACAATCAGCTGCGTATTTGTTACTGGACGTTTTTAAGTGACTTTTGGGACTTTACGCGTTCACAATGTCGCCCATCCGAGTACTCTTGTATAGTTTTACGCACTTCTGAGAAGCTATTAGAATTGAATTGTCGGATACAAATAATTTGTCCACGCTTGTTGAAAAGTCTATCTGTCTTCTCCTAAGAGAACGTTGACTAACTTGGTTGATTACCAGAAAATGTGAAGTGAATACATTCTGTAATAAAGTTTCTTTCTCTGGCATTATTGTTTACCTGTGGGAAATTAACAAAGAAAGCAACAGTTTTGACCTAGCAAATGATTTCGTGTTTGAATCTTCGTGTCCATTCACATAGCCGTTTACTTGAGGTTCCTGGGTGTGTGATTTGGGGTCGTATAATGGCTGGCTTTGCACAACGTAAGAATTAACTTGTCATGAAACCCCCAGATAATAGATTATTTTGAGTTATTATAGTATCCGTAAAAGGCTAGTTAGACACATCATTGACAGTAACAAACATCCCAAGAGGGACGTGAATAATAGATTAACACGATGTAATATGAAAGCCGAGAGGCATCAATCAGAAATATACTGATTTAAATTTTTTACACAAAACTTCGTTACGGTAGTCGTAAATCATTTTACATTATCGAGTTTAAAACTATTTCCCATGTCGCTATAAATCGCATTTTATTTGAATCTTTTACACAATACTGAAAATGAATTTGACAGCAAATCCAATTTCATTTTGTCAAATTATAGAGTATATCATGACTTCCGTAATAATAATAGACTTGTTCCGAGTTTTAATGTACTTTTACTCTTTAAAACATCTTTGAAAGTATTTTTAAATTCACTTGACGGTATAAGCACAGTTAATTGAAGCCTTCTATATTAACATAATGATCCTCTTTCAATCTTCATGAAACTTGGCAAAACAGTTGGCATTATATAGCTATAGATGCTATCAAAAGGAATTTAAGGCATCTGGACGGGTTCGGTATGTAAGGGAGCCCAACAGCATCAATTTGAATATCGAAATGGTAAAAAATCACTTAAGTGCGAATATGCGAACCCCGGGACCACCCCTTCATCCTCTTTCAATCTTCATGAAACTTGGCAAAACAGTTGGCATTATATAGCTATAGATGCTATCAAAAGGAATTTAAGGCATCTGGACGGGTTCGGTATGTAAGGGAGCCCAACAGCATCAATTTGAATATCGAAATGGTAAAAAATCACTTAAGTGCGAATATGCGAACCCCGGGACCACCCCTTTATCCTCTTTCAATCTTCATGAAACTATAGCTATATAATGCCAACTGTTTTGCCAAGTTTCATGAAGATTGCAAAGAGGATGAAGGGGTGGTCCCGAGGTTCGCATATTCGCACTTAAGTGATTTTTTACCATTTCGATATTCAAATTGATGCTGTTGGGCTCCCTTACATACCGAACCCGTCCAGATGCCTTAAATTCCTTTTGACAGCATCTATAGCTATATAATGCCAACTGTTTTGCCAAGTTTCATGAAGATTGAAAGAGGATGAAGGGGTGGTCCCGGGGTTCGCATATTCGCACTTAAGTGATTATTTACCATTTCGATATTCAAATTGATGCTGTTGGGTTCCCTTACGTACCAAACCTTTCCAGATGTATAAAATTCCCCTAGGTAGTATGTTTAGCAATTTTATACATCTTTTTATCTTGTATTTGATAATGTGAATTTATTAATATCGAATATCGAACCCACTGCTAGCAGCAAGTTCGATATTAGAATTTCGAATATCGAACCCACTGCTAGCAGCGAGTTCAATATTCGAATGTCGAATATCGAATATCGAACCCACTGCTAACTTCACACCCGTTATAAATAGAGCAAAACAGTCTTGGTAAATAAGTTGCACTTTTAAATAGTCTGATAATATTTGACGCAAAAAGTATATGCTATACAGACAAATCAACTGACTAGAACTGACGTTGTTATACAATTCATTATGGACTTTTGAACATGTGCACGTCAATACGCTTATTCTGGACCTTTTAGGATGTTAATGACGACGAAGTCGCAGGTCGATATTTTTCTACAAGTTTCATATAAAGCGTATTGACCGAATTAAAAGTCCTTAATTGTTCTTTTACATATACATGTAATTACAATTACTCAGTTACATTTCTTGTTTGAATATTGACCCATGTACAGAACATAGTCTCGTATGGTGTTTTCGATGGCTGGTTTATTTTTAGTTCTGCTATTCATGTGCATAACTTCTTCCGTGTTAATATATAGAGCCAAAACGCAAACTTGGCAAGGTTGACGTATGAAGCGCAACTTTAAATAACAATGCCTATTAAAAGCGCATTTCATTTATCACATGTCGTTTTCCGCCATGTTTCTCACGCCCTTTCAAGTTTGTCAACAGGTTTAATCAGTTCTCATTATTAATCACTCTAAACTTAACTTGTCGTCAGCACTTCCTGATAGCCATTCGAAGTTGTTGCAGATCATGATTGCGGCGGTGGTTGTCGTTGGCGCATGCGCCGATCCAGTTCATCCCACAGATGTTTAATTGGGTTAAGATCCGGAGATCGTGATGGCCAACGGATCACATTGACATTCTGTTGCTCTAAAAATTTTTCTACACCTGCATTGTCGTGTTGAAAAATTTCTTTTTGAATGTCATAATTTCGTCTCTTTTCCTAACAGCGTTAAGATTTCCTTGGATATGTATCAGCTGTGTGTTCCTGGCGTAAGAGAGCGGTCCACATCATAACACTGCCTCCGCCAAAATTATCTTTTTCTACACCACAGTTTTGCGCAAAAGGCGCCTTTACACTCGTATGCGACCATCTCGCTTTTCAAGCTGAAAACGTGACATCGCTAAACCACACTCTTTTCCAGTTCCGTAAATTTCATACACGAACGGTGGTAACCATCTAACCCTTGCTCGGCGGTGTTGGAGTCTCAGTGTTGCTCCGACGTAAGGTCGTCTTGCCCGCAATCCATAAGAGAGTAGTCGATTGCGTACTGTCTGTGTTGATATACGGTGCAACCAAGGGACCTTTACAGCTATTTCTGTTGCAGCAATAGTAGTGTTCCTAAGATGGAATAATTTAGTGTAACGATCCCGCGCACGAGTTGTAACACGCGGACGCCCTGAACGTAGTCGGTCTGTCGTAGTACCAAGCTGCTGGTAGCGTCTCCATAGTCGTGAAATTGTGCTACGATGAACATTGTACGTTCTGGCAACAACATTCTGTGATTCCCGGCCTCGATTCGACCGATAGCGCTATTCCGGGTAGCAGCATATAACCTTGGCATAGCGTCACCTCATCAGAATTTTTATTTTTTTTTTACTAATGCAGTCAAGAAAAGAAATATCGAGGTTTTATACTGATTGCCTATGTTAAAAAAAATACCCATGATTTGCGCGTGAAAGTCGACCCTGTTTTAGCAATGCGTAATTCATATAGTGTGTTCCAGATTTCGACAATATGCAGTCGTTCACGGTGGATGAACTTAAATGCTTTCACAAGTAAACCTTTAAATAAGATGTAATTATGATGTTGTGTATATATATTTGAACATTTATAGGTTATTTGTCAGCATAAAATGATTTGAATAAATTTATTCGATGTTGCGTTTCTTTTTTGAGTGAGTATATTTCAAGGTAAGAGACTCGTACTTTAGTTCAATTCGTCCAGTTTTTCAGAATCATATATAAACGTATGTAATACAGACAATGGTATCCAACTCAAATAATTAATGCTCTGAAGTGTAAAATATACGGCCCTATTATAAGGTTACTTAAATAAAATTCAATACAGAGCTTTTTTCGAGTTCGAATAAATGGTGTGTTTCCCCATAAAGAGTCTCAAATTCTTGACTACTAAGTCATTTCAATAATCTTCGAAAACACCTTACTTTATTCCATATAAGCTATTTATACTTTGATCAATCAAGTGCGTTTTGTACCATAAAAAGTTGACGGGTCGATATAAACTACATGTAGATGAAAACATTACCTTGGTTCATACTGGATTAAGTATAAAAGAATGATTTTATTATTCATCTACAAATGCACTAAGTTCATTGACAAAAATTTACCAATCGAAAACACATTTGCCCAGCATATATAAATAATACAAATATCTGATTAGTTGTTAATGCCTACATATATAATCAATAAAAAAGACAAAAACAATAACACATCACCTATTAGTTGTCTGTTGTACATCTGCCGTATTGTTTAGTTGTACTTCAATCAATCCGGTAATACATATCTATTTTTAGTAACATGCCTAATATATTCTTTAAAAATAGTAACATGCCTCAAATATTCCTTGAATACAGTAAGAAGCCTCACATATTCTTTAAAAATAGCAACATACCTAATATATTATTTAAAAATAGACAGTTTCTTTCATTTTTACATTTTGATATCAAAAAGACATCTTTTCAGTCATTAATAATAGTTGTGGCTTTTTATATATCCCGCAGAATTGGAAATAATGATACACTGGCGATATGAAATCATCGAGCATTTTTTATCTTCTTGTTTACAATAGGTATTGTCTAGTGAAAATAAACACATTTTCTCTCAAATTGTTTAAGGACTATTTTTAGTCGAAAAGTTACCAGAACTCAGACCTATAATTTTTACGCTAAATTCATTACTTTCTTATGTGCTGGGTAGATTTTATTTTTTTGACAGTAAGATAGAGACGTGTATTTGAAAGATAATGACTTGAACGTCTTAACAAACTAAGATAAATCTTACGTCTACATCAATGACTCTAAATCAGATAATAAATACACTCAAGATGAAATCTGTCAAATGTTAGAGTTTCTAACTGACAACATGTACTCATGTTTGAAGGATGTTTCAACAGACTTTTGGTATTCTAATGGGCTCTTATTGTGCTCTTCTCCTCTGAATCCTGAACCATACTATGATCTTTATTGGAAAACCACCTCTTAAATTCGATGAGACATTTCCGCCGAGTCATATGTTTCCCTAGACGTGACAATTAGTGACTTGCAATATTCAAAACGAGCGACAGTTCAATACCATCTAATTATAGGCCAATATCACTCATTAGCTGCGTAGGAAAGATAGTGGAACGTGTTATTTATAAATATGTTTTAACCACTAGCAAAGAAATAATCTAATATATAATTATTGCTATTTTGCAGTATTTTCCTTTGATCGTCGTGTGCGATATTATTCCATCTCACTCTACTAGCGTGAGATAGGCCCTTCTCAGCTCGCTTTCAAGACGTCATTGTGACGTCACACTGTTACAAAACAGCGATAAACAGATTATTTACGTTTTATGAAACTCGGTGCATTTTCTCGTCATCTCATCTCAGGGCTGTCGCCCTTCGATGAGATATGGACGAGAAAACGCATCTCGTTTAAAAAAACGTAAATAACCTATAAATATCAATCAGGTTATCTTTCGTACTGTTCAACAGTCCATCAGTTGTAATAAATATACAATTGTATTTTAAATTCACTCGAGAAGAAGGAAATCATTTGCTTGATTTTTTGTGGTTTTTCTAAAGCATTCGACACGGTTTGTTATAAAGGATTATTATATAAATTCAAATCTTATAGTGTAAAAGGAAATTTATTAGAATGGTTTAAAAACTATTTAAAAAGTAGGCAGCAGTGAGTAGTTGTAAAGCAATCATTTTCCTGGCTTTGTGAATGCTGGTGTTCCTCAAGGATCAGTACTAGGTTCATTATTATTTAATATATATATATATCAATGATATAGCCGAAAATCTCGTTTCTCTCTGTTTTTGCTGACGACACGTCGCTCAGCTTCTCTAGTCGTGACAGATACAATCTGTGATTAATCACGATCTTAGAGAGCTGAGCGATTGGTAAAGAAAATGGTTAATGTTGTTTAAAACCCAAAACACAGAAATTGTGTTATTTCAAACTATATTACAGCCAAACATGAGGTTTTTATTAAATGACATAGATATTCCAGATATTATATTTAGTTTTTCAAGGAACCTAAATGTACTAGAAAACGTAAATACAAATTTAATCGAAAAAATCTGAAATAATTGTATTTAGTCTTTATAAGACCACTTTTCTAGTTTTTCTGTGAAGTTTGGGACAACGTTGGGGTGGGTTACAGTAATTAACTCGAGTGACTGCAGCTATAGAGGCTGCTAGAATTGTCACAGGCCTACCTAGTTTTGCTAATACAATTAATATTTATACTGAAGTTGTGTGGGAGTCTTTGGTCGAGCGTAGGAAACATAGAAAGCAATAAATGTTTTATAATATACAGCATAGCTCTGCACCAGCATAGCTGTGTAATCTAATACCACCAACTATACAAAGCGTAACCTTGCGTAACGATAGTAACATTGTGACTCCCTATTGTAGACTGTCCCTGATTAACGAATCGTTCATTCCGTCAACTATTCAACAGTGAAACAGTTTAGATATGTCGATCCGTAATGTCGATTCTATCTTTAAATTCAAAACTATAAAACATGAACCAATGTAAAAAATGTTCCGAAGCAGTATGAATATGGACAGCGTAAGTTCAATATTGTCCTAACTCATGCAAAGCTGCTTAGCTTCTTTTTTATACTATGATCTTTACAGAGTTAGTATTATTTCTGGTCCTTCCTGTCGTTGTATATCTAACTGTAAAGACTCGTATAATTATTTCTGTGCATGTTCTAAATATACTAACATTAGAGACAGATTATTGGTATTATATTATATATTTGAAGAAAATTTCATAAGTTTGTCTAACTTGTGTGTTATTCTGTTTGCAAATTTGAGCAAATAAAATATGTTGAAACTAAACTAGTGACTCGACGGGTTTTTTGGTAGAGGCAGGCACTGCTTACTCATCCGGAGATCCCCCGTGCACCCACAGTTTGTATTGGGTTCGGGTTACTCAATTTCTACTTTTGTGTTTTTAGTTTTATTTTGTTTCTGTAATTGTCATTTAACTTTCGGTCGGTTTCTTTGATATTTTTCTAAATGAGAATTCCGTAAAATCTTACGGGTACAAGGTCAAAGTCGCGTCTGAACTTTTGACAATATTATTTTGTTTTACGTGATCAATTTTACAACAATATTTATATTGTGCGGAGGTTTTATTAGCTCTTTGCTTCTCAGATTTTTATTCTCAAATGTTTGCTAGAATGTCATATGGTATGCTTGAGTAGATTAAACCCAATCTCCGATGTTTAAACCAGTGTTCTGTTCCGTTCATCAAATTGGTCATATAAATATTGCACGAATGTATAAACATGTCCGTCTTATTTGTGTTCTGTGGCAATTAAAAGTGTCACGATAAATATTCCAAAGAAATGAAACTGAAACAAATACCAATATAAAACTTCCATCTTGTAAAATAACACGTAATCCGTATTGTAATTCTAAGCTTCCAAGCATCCGTCTCAGAAAAATTATCATTTGTAATCGCACAGTCAATAAAAACAAAGCTATATAAACTACTGAAAGAAAATATCAATGTAATAACCCACTTATAAGTACTATAAGTGCTGTAGAATATTAGAGTTTAGTATAACGAGCTGAAGATACAATCTTTTATGCGGCGTAAATAGTTTGCATGTATATTTATTATAAGCCATAACACAGGTAAATGGTTACCACATTAGCCATGTTATGGCACAAAAATAAGGACCAAGATGAATCTGTAGCGATACTAATTTAAATGAACTTTTGAATGACCTTTTGTTTGGCCCTTGTATGTAAGCAACAAAATCTGAAACCGTAGTTTAACAGATCAGATCCAGTGCTGGGCCCTGCGCATCTCCAAGGAGAATAGGACTGGCGCCCTGGCGTTGGCTAAATGCACAAATGACCAAAGCAGACCACTTCATTTTTAAATCGTCTTTGTATGTCTAATTCATTGACCGAGAAGCTTGTCCATAAACACCTTCTTCGATCAATGAGTTCCATTATTGGTTTTATTCTTTGATCTGTATGATGTCTGTGTGTAAATATTATTTATAGTATAGATATTTTGTTTTACAAATCGGTACAATTTTGGTCGTAATTCGTATAACGACAAGTTATTTTTTGTAACGAATCAGTAGTTTAACGAAACTGGATTGAACATACATAGATGAACATGAGTATATTTAAATAAGGATGATACAGTTTATTGCTATCTTCCATTTAGGTGATATATTCTTAATTAAAGTTTTTACTTATACTTCAGATATATTTAAATGGCAACGACGCAGACAGATTTCCAGCGCGTGCCCAGATAACAGAGAGGTGAGCATCAAAACCTGGCCAAACCATTTTGGGTTACGTGTTTGGGGAGGAGTGCTATGCTACTTGCGCATAAAGGCCTATTTTGAGATGTCAAAAAGAGTAGACGCAAATGAGCTGTTACGACAAAGGTCTCTGTCTCTATGCAACTCTCTGTGCATTTCTAGCAACATTTAAAATTCAAACTTTATGACTTGCATGTCATTAATGCTAGTGATACATGAACAAGATTTGAAAAAACATTGAAAAGAAAATACCACACAATTCTTACAAATTTATTCAACTCAAATGTAACGTGTGTTTTACAAGCATTCCTGGTGTCGTATATTGTCCCCAACTCCTGGCTGATTCTATGAGTGAGGAGCCTGATAGAGTCAGTTGTTTGTTTGGTTTTTTTTGGGGGGGATGATGGGTATCAAAATCTAACAAAGGGTTAATTTTGTTCTTATTAGAAACGACAGATTATAATTTGCGTTGGCAAATAATTTTTCTACATCTAAAATACAATTATAAAGTATCTGTATTAAACACGCCACCATATTATGCAATAACCAGTGATATCCTGGATGTTGAAATGCAAACACACTTTCTATTACAATTTTAAATTAAAATCACTTCCATAGTCCGAAGGGAAATCATTATATTTAAATGAGTTTTTTTTTTAAAACAGAATGTTACAAAAAGAATGCTCTTTTCTGTATGTAGCTTCAAATTTAATTAATGTGTTCATAGAGCGATCAGAAAAACTAATCTTGACAACGAAAATCATTTACATTTGTTTGTCTATGTAGTGATATCTAAATATACAAAAAACAAAACTAATGTGTAGCATTTATGTTTTGTGAAGCAATTTATGTTTTTGGTCATCGTTATATTTAATTTTCAGTTTGTGTGCTATGATTCTGTAATTCGTTTCTGATGGATATAAGACGATTGAATAGGAGATATATTTAACTAGGAAAAGCCATTTCGTTATATTTGAAATATATAAATGTGCTTTGTTTTTAAACAAACTTTAATGATGGACATCTTGTATCATACTTTATATAGCATTTTTCTGTTTTATAGTTTTTATAGAATGGAAATAATCTGTTTTAAGCCTACAATCACAGATATAAAACAACTATTTTCCCGCGCGCACTCGCCTCTATAAGGTATGTAGGTAGGTAGGTAAGGTAAGGTAGGGTAAGGTAAGGTAAGGTAGGGTAGGGTAGGGTAGGGTAGGGTAAGGTAAGGTGAGGTAAGGTAAGGTAAGGTAAGGGAGGGAGGCAGGCAGGCAGGCAGACAGGCAGGCACAGACAGACAGACAGACAGAAAGATAGACAGACAGACAGACAGACAGACAGACAGACAGACAGACAGACAGACAGACAGACAGACAGACAGACAGACAGACAGACAGACAGACAGACAGACAGATAGACGGACGGACGGACGGACGGACAGACAGACAGACAGACAGACAGACAGACAGACAGACAGACAGATGATAGAGAAAGATAGAGAGAGAGAGAGATTGGATGTTTGCTTTACGTTCAGCGAGCAATATTTTAACTACTAGTATATTCAGGACGAGAACAATAAATCAACGGAAAGAGAAGTGGGATATGACACAATATAGACTGTCTCTGGAAAAGAATGGAGTTTTATTGTAGGGGCAGAGAATTTAGACTTTTGTAGCGGCTACAATGAGCCTATTCATTTTCGAAATCTTCAATGGGGGGCTTTTTTTATCGTGCTCAGACATTGGCACTCTCCAAACACGTTACTCACTACGGTCCGCGGCCAGGCTTTCCGTATTATGACCTGATAACCCAAGCGAGAGAGTCTCCACTATCGGCCAAACGGGGACGCGCTGGGCTGCTCTGTGGGTCGAGCACTGGCAACCCTCCCAGTATGTTTCGAACATTAGAGGAACATCATCAACTTATCTAATTATTCAAGAAGAGAAACAAATAAAACCGCATTAAGGTTATACATAAGCTAACAATGCTACTTTCATTTTTACTTCGAACTTATTCTGTGTATTTCTTGAGTAATAAAATTCGCGTCTTTTAAATAAGAAAATATTTTAATAAAGGTAAGTTAAGCTATAACAACAACGGACACTTTGGGTCAGAATAATTTCTTTGTAGAATAAAATGCCAATAAATGATTTAATTATAACAGTGTGAATTCACTCGTTATGGTAACTATTCTGACATGTCTTATAACGATATAATATTGCCCTCAGAAAAATAATAAATTTCTCCAGATACGAATTGTTGTTCGCTTGGATAGAAGAAAACACACATTTTTAATTAAATGCGATGTAACATAGTGGTAATTAACAAAGGATATTAAACGGACATAGCTCATTCCTGATTGGTCACATGGAATGGTATACTTTTTAAATAAAACGTGGGGATTCCAGTAAATAAAATTTGTGTTATTTTTAGAATAGGATAAGATTCATGCCTTGTTGAAGTATAATAAAGAAAATTTAATATTTTTCTGAAGACAATATTTCGCAATAAGACATGTATGACTAGAACTGCCAAACAAGTGAATACACACTGAAACTCACATGTTATGATAAAACTGTGTACGTATTTGTATTATACAATTTACTACTACTGCCTTCATTGAACAGAGTCGAGTGTGATATTCTTTTTTTTCAGATTGTGGTACAATAATAAAGGTGTTATTATGACGCTTGTTATACTAATTCATTAATATCAGAATTTATTTTGCATTAACTTGTAATAAATGAATGGAAAAAGGGAGATAATTCAAGGAAAAAATGCGGATGAATACCATTTCTAATAAGCAAAAAATAATACATATTACATCCCCTGATGCATCTAAGGTGTCCGGAATGCAGACCTTGATCTTATAACTGAACTGCATATCAGCACACAAACTTTAAACAGAAGAGGGGGGTACCAGGGTGTACTCCACAGAACAGACTTTGTCTCTATATTAAAAGTTACACCCCGATGCGCTCAGTGTTTTGCTTGCATTTCAAAACGCTAAATAACTGTGGAAAATAAAGTGACAAATTCAAATTACACATTTTATTATCTACAAATCGAGCATAAACTGGACCAAACGCGGTAAGCAGTTTTTTTATTTTTCAGGCAAAAAACCGCATAAAGATTCCATAACATTGAGTATAGTGCATGCCAGGAGAGGTTGAAGATAAAATTCATTTCCGATTCCATTGTTACTTTCATTCTGAATTTAGACATAACTTAATTTCATTGTAAATATCTAATAGGTTTGTTTTTGCAAATTTAAATGACAATAATAAACTAATATGGACACTTAGTATGAAAATCAAGTGGTTCTTGATGCCTTAGTTAATTTAACTGTGACACAATATTCCCAACATACAAGAAAAAAATAAAAACACTATACACTGACTATCTAAACATATAACACTAGACACATGTAGAAAACTCCTTCAAGCATCGTCTCGTGGTGTCCCTTGTTGTATGTCTTCAGCATACATGTGTTTGGTTGTTTAGACAAATGACACGGGGCACAGCATCGTCTCCTCACACCGATCAACCGACTCGTATCATTTTGGTGAGAAGTAGTATGACACGATGAAAAAAAAGATCTAAACAAATTAAGACCTATACGATTACAGATGACTTTCTCCAAATTTCTACGTTTAAAACTCACTGTATTAAATATAGTGCTGTAAAAAATTATTTGGCATATATTTATCTATTAACATATTCAAATGTTGTAACTAATGTTTCCATTTGTTATCTGAAAATATGTTTCAAAGGTACAAGCATCACAAATTTGAACAAATAAATGCAAAATTCACGCTTCTGCACAATATATTTCTGTATCAAGTGTTTTTTATCAAAAGGACATTTATCCAACTTTTTTCCAATTGCAATTTATTAGGAGTTGGAATCATTTTTCTTTACGCATTTACTGCAAAATGATACGGAATAAAATCAGCTCATCTTTTTATAATGACACAATGAATAAAAGTTCCTTGACACGATTGAAAACAGCCGTGTATTTCTTAAGTGATTAGTTTTACACTTCCACATGGGGCATTCAGTAACTATTTTACAACTAATGTCTGTATATCATTGAATATTATACAACAAGTCTACAATTGTTAATACAATAGGACTATGATGTATAAATTCTTGACACAAATCACTAGGCATGGAAAAAGGTAACAAGCAGCGGAGCAGCTTTTTAATTCATCTTAAAACCATAGTAAGGAATAAAATATAGAGTAAATGCTCTCTTTGAGACAATCCCAGAGCGGGGCGTAAGCGGAAATCTGTGTTATTTAAGGAATATTACACCACGAAGCGGTTTATGAATGGTGTAAACAGACCCAAGCCAGGTTATAGAATATAACCTGTTAAGAAATTTGAAACATTCATTATAATTTAATTTGAACTATAAATCTTAACAATTTAAATGTATAAAAACGTCAATAACGTCATGGAATTGTTTGAATTTTAACGGCGTAAGAATAGGTCATAGCTAGGTCACGCAAGTTATAACGTATAATATGGGTTACTTGATTTGAATTAACCAATCAGATTTAAGCTTACAATCAAATTAAATCATATGTCGATAACGTTCTACATATGAGTTCAAACCTATCAACAAATAACAACATAACGAACAAGATTTTGTACAAATATTTCCTACTATGTCGACATTAAATAGTATAAACCGGAACCATCTACTTGGTAGGGCAATATATTGATGTCAAACTTTTATTACAAATTGTAAGTTATGAATTTAGGCAAACATTATCAAATGTGCTGCCTACAATTTAAAATAAAGACGCGCACCAAAAAATTTAAAGGTTAATTAGTGTAAAAATGGGAGTTAAAGCTCAAGAATTAATACATCATATTTATTTAACTGTAACACGGATACTTCCTATGTTGAATAATTTTTATCGGTTGCATATATTTTGAGAATTCCACTGTTCAAAATCTTTTACATAAAAACAAAAAAGGAAAACGTGTAAGACATGTAGTTACTATGGACAATATTATCATTCGAACAGACCGCGAGATAGACCGAATTCTACACAATTGTCATCGCGTATTACACCTGTAGACACTTGAAGATACACGGAAAAGAATCTACGAAAGAGAATACTTACACAAATGTACACAGTTATTACACAATTATTTATATTTATGGTTTAATTAGAACGAATAATCGCACCCTCGCTTTTTTTCTTTTTTTTTCTTTTTTGATCCGACAAATTACAAAACTAACTTCGGATTATAACGGCAGTAAAATTCGGCCTATGGTTTAATCACCCGTTTTCTTTCTAGTTACGCCCTGTGCGGGATCCGGGTGGCTAAAAGAATAGACCGCAGTCGCGCTAGCTTGTCGTTAAAAGCGACTAAATAGCGCCCAGTACCCTGATCGGCGTGTCAGGTCGGTTTGCCTAGTCCGAGAATCCTCTGCCGTCCAACGCTTTTTTTTTGCGTGGGACGTCAGAGAGCTCTCCATAAGCAAAACAGCGGATTTTGCGACACCGGTCTGGGTCGGCACATTTCATCGTGTCAGATTTAATAAAACATTTTCATCCAGTTAATCTATATATAATTCGCTTCTTTAGATATTTTTCTCTATGAATATAATCATCTTACCTTCAATTAAGCTAATTTAAGCACTGGATTTAAGTCACATTGTTGTCACGTGACTTTTTGTTCAAAATGAAAGTGAAATGTAGGAATGTAAGGGTATCGATGGAAATGAGCTTAGAAATGGACTTAAATCAGCTTGAACTTCTTGTTAGCCGATGTGCATTACAATGATTTTGGTTTAAAACCTTCTGGAAATTGGAACGGTTCGATATGTAGTGATTCGTACTAATAGGCAGTAAGATTCTGCACAAATTTCACTGTCGGCCCTCTACTTACTGCTGCAGCTTATGAGTATTAAACAATTTCGTCAACGTTTCTCGTGTTTCGTTTATCGTACTGGTTGGATTTTTCATATTGTGGTTTATACTAATAGATTGTACGATTTAAACTATTTGCAGACCTGTTCGAATACTACTTCCTGTTGCATACGCGCCAATAAAAAAAGTTTCTAAGCTTCGGTCAGTCGGAATGATTTCATTTTTTGTATATGAATTTGTACTTATGAATTGTACATGGTAAGCGTTTTACATAATTGTTCGCATCTACTTCTTGTTAAGGTCAAGAAATCTTTCGTCAATATTTCCAAGCTTCTGTTAGTCGGTATAGCTAAATATGTTGAATGCCAATTTGTACTAATAAATTACACCATGTACACGATTTTTATACCTGTCAGACCACTAATTCCTCTTTGCGTCACATATATCCCAATAGTTTCTGTCGAACATTTCTTGGCAATGATGTGACCTTGGGGGTTAAATTTCAAATTAAATGTCATCACCCATGGCATGCGACACATCGATTAGTTATATTCTACCCACAAGCCAAATATCAAAATGCCTACCTAAAACGATAAAAGGTATGCCCAGACGGACAGATAACAATATGTCGACCTTCTTATGCCTCTTTGACCAAAAACCCAATGTAAACCTCATAAAAAATGAAAAGTAGAATGTAACACTAGATAAAGCTATCTTGCATATCCTAAATGTGTATTAGTATGCGATTTGCAGTGTCACATAAATTGGCTAAATACATCAACATTAAAGAAGAAGATGAAGAAAATTACCAGACAAAAACAATATGTCTCCCATATATCTTCGTTTGATATACATAATAAAATAAGAGTTGCATACAAATACAAAGTATAGTTTGAAAGCTTTTCTGTAAATGTTATTGTGTGTCGCAATTTGTTCATTTCATATTTTATGCACAGTAATCAAAATTAATTTTCCCCATCCTCCTCTTCATTCTTCATATTGACACGAAAATAAAAAATGTATATATATAGTATTACGTTACGAACTCTTAAAGTGCATACTTTATCAATTGGTTAGCAGAATTTAATAGGTTATGCAAAGTCATATTTCTTGTTTTAATCGTATCATTGAACTGATTTATATCGTATCGTACTTTCTCTGACTGCAATTAAAATTAAATTAATAATGTTAATGCATTATGTTAAAGATACATTATTGGCACCAAACGAAAGCTAAATGAATATTCTTTATATTTAAACGGCCGATTTCATATAAAATTATATCATAACAGGTCATTTTAGCATTTTAATAACTATATCTGCATTTTTTGTTTATTTTATAAGATAAGTTGGACACAATTAAAAGCAAGAGATTAAAGAACTAAATATATCTATTGTCAAATCTATGCTTAATCGTGTTTAAATATATTTAATTCGCCACAGTAAACTTAAAACATAACAAAAAATGGAAAAACTTACTTACTTTTTCATCGCTTCTAACTTGTTTATATCTTTTTTCATCGTGTCATACTACTTCTCACCAAAAGATATAAGTCGGTTGATCGGGGTGCTCTTGGTGCCCCTTGTCGTTTGTCTATTTTATTGATCCAATACTTTGTTCCATCCTGTCTTTCTGTACTTGCATGGCATTTATATTTAATACATAAATGTAATTATTTTCATTACGTTTTCGTCTATGCAAGAATTTATCACCTTGGTAATTTTGATAACATTTTATTACACTATTTTGAACAAAACCAAGCAAAAAGCACCATCAAGTAGCATAATAAAACAATATAGAGAAGTTTTAAGTTCAGTTAAAGTGAGAAAATTCAATATCAATATTTTATGACTTGTTGACGTTATTTATTTATATTGACACTCAGTGACTAAGGTCATTCATTAATATGTGTCCAATTCATGTAAATGCTTATTAGTGATCTTTTGAGGCCAAAAATATCTTGAGGATCTTTCTCAGGCATCCATTGTGAAAGCTGTAGAGCTTGTTAAGGTCTTGTACAGTCACTCTCCAGCATTCTGCTCCGTATAACAGAACAGAGAACACAGCTGTTGTAAATTTTCTTCTTTGTTCTTTACTGATGTTAGATGTTTCCAAGTTTAATGAATGCCGCTCTTGCTTTCCCTATTCTTGGTTGTATGCCTTTTTCTGCTCCACTATTGGATGTTATGATGCTACATAGGTATGTAAAAGATGATGTGGTTTCCAGATGTGTTCCATTCAATACAACATCAGCACCTCGCCTTACTCCGACATCCTGGAGAGACCTTCTTCACTTTCCATTTATCAAAAGATGGTTGATTTGATTGGACACTCTACCTCCAGGCGACACCCATGTTAGTTTGTGTATGTCTTTGTGAGGAAAAAGTATTTCTTTTCCGTAATCCGCCTTGTTTACGAGAAGGAGAGATTACCCCCTTGCTCAACCTCCAACCTGGGGGACCTGGGACTCTTTTTATGGTTTCCCTCCACTAGATAGTTTTCTGTCTGGGTTTCTCTCTTAGTCTTTAACTTTCTCAAGTTTTACCACACGGCAGTGGACCTATTTGACCCATAGCTGCAAACTACAAACTGCACCTCTGGGGCCCTTACCGCTTCAGTTTAGCCTGGTATGCTAGATGCCAGTTACCGTGCATTGCCACGAGGAGGCATTGAAAAAATCTTGGTAGTGTAGAGGCTATGTACTGGCAAGGAAAGATTTACGCTGTCGCGTGAGATATGCAAGTCCCGTGAAAATTGCAAGCACGCATGTGCAAAATATTATTTCTTTAAAAGTCACTTCCGCCGTGAGAAACGCAAGTTTGACTCCTTTCCCTTCAAAATTTCCGGGTTTAAAGGCATATTAGAGAAGGGGGTAAATAAATATCTCAGTTATGTCAACATAGAATAATAATAAGAAAATTGAATATGTTATATGACCAATTTATACTTTTTTATTCCAAAAAGATTATTTTAAGTAAAAGTTATTAACCGTGAACTATTTACACCCCGTGGATATATGATCATATATGTAATTTATGTGATCACATTATTTAAGTAAATGATATTGTTATATTATATGATATTAAACTTGAGTAAAAATTGTATTTCAACTAAAATGAATATTTAAAAAATACATGAAATGTAAATGACCAGCATCTTTAATCCATATAGAACTCGATTTGACTTCAAGTGCAATTCTCATGCATGTAAAATTATTTGTACTCTGTATACCATTATACGCAATCAGTGCTTTGGTTTGACCAGACTTGTCATTATCATGGCTGTATAAAAGTTATTTTAACATTTATAATCAACCTATAATATTTCAGTTGCCTACTATAGTCAGTCATGGTCTCGGTTTGTCCCGATTTGCGTATCTCGTGGCTGTAAAACTACTTATTTTAACACTTACGTCAACTTACAATATTTCAGCAGTTCACTATAGGCAATCACTGCCTCGGTTTACCAGACTTAAAATTCGCATAGATGTAAAAGTACTTATTTAAACATTTAGGTCAACCTACAATATTTTGGTAATCCACTTTAGACAATCAGTGCCTTGGTTTGACCAGTCTTTTGATTCTCATGTCTGTAAAAGTACTTAATTCAACATTTAGGTCAACCAACAATATTTCAGTTGCCCATTATACGCAATCTGTGCCTCTGCTTGTCCAGACTTGCAATTCACATGGCTCTTAAGTACTTACTTCAACATCTAGATCAACCAACAATATTTCAGTAGTCTACTTTAGGTAATCAGATCCTCAATTTGACCAGACTTGCAATTGTAAAAGTACTTTATTTAAATTTATATAAACCTAAATAATTATTTCAACATTTAACTTTGAACTTCACCTTGTGACCTTTTTCAAGGTAAATGTCAATGGTGACCATTACAACTTTACGTCTCTATCAGAACTGGTTCAAAAGTTAAAATGGTACAAATCAACTTGCAATACAAAGGGTTAGAGAATTTGTGCGATATATCACAACTATGCGTCAACTCTGGTAAATGCATGATGGTTGATATATAGTGTTCCCATTTATAAGTATATCAATATTTTACTATGCATTATACAATTAACTACGTACAGAAACGGCAAGCGTAATTTTATATAGACATTATTATATTGCCATTTCTACTTTTACTTTACACAACATCAAACTTTTGTTACGCCAAAGTAATTCCTAAAACTAAGTTTAACTTTTTATTCCTTTACATAAAAATGTTCTTTTATTTATGCAATGAAATAATGGCTTGTTTTATTTTTACAAAAAGTGCACAGTTGCATTTTTATGGCAGACTTGCGTTTCTCACAAACTTGTAACTCTCACTATGCCCAACGTGAGAGTTACAAGTTTTACCGGATACCGGAAGCGGAACTTGCAATTTTCACGGGACTTGCAGATCTCACGCGACAACGCATTTGACTCTCCCTTTCACCTACAAGTAGGCTAGCCAGAGGCAACAGTAGATCTACAGGCGTTTGATCACTGCCGCACTAGACGCATGTCGCTTCCCTGTGGTTTTACCACCGTCATTTGTAACGTTGCATAATCTTCTAGACTTCTATATTATTTTTTGTTTATGCTGTATCTTCATGTTTGTCGATCCAAGACTTAATAAGTGTGCTGGTTGGTAGCTTCCTTTAAACCCTTTTAAAAATATTTTGAACTACCTGTGTTGTGTATTTACACGATCCATCTCCCAATCAGGTCATATGAAGAATACCTTAAGCATTTAGAGTTAAACGTCACTGGTGAGTCTTGAATAGATGACACGCGCGCCTGGCGTAATGAATGTGTCACCTTGGTACATGTAATTTTGATAACATTTTATTAGAATATTTGAACAAAACCAATTGAAAAATCACCATCAAGTAGCTTATAAAACAATATAGAGAAGTTCCGTTAAAGTGAGAAAATTCAAGATCAATATTTTATGACTTGCTGACATCATTTATTTATATTGTCACGCATTGACTAAGGCCGTTCTTTGGTCAGTCAGTTAATAACTCGCGTACTTGGCAACTAATCATCACTCTTTGAAACTTAATTTCTAAGCATAAATATATAGAGAGAGCGGTCTAGAGTGCTGGAATCCTGCTAAGGGTAAGCAAAACAATTGTTATGGAAAGTACAGTTTACAATTGCAGTTCTAGCAATTCACCCGCAAGAACCAAACCTTTGCCTTTATATCATATATCTCATTAGAATATATAGATGTGAATTTTAATAAATATTAACAATTCTATACCTAGGGGTAGGTGTATTGCAAGGCTTAGTGTAAACATATTTATTCAAAGACAATACTCATTAATAGTGTAATAGCATTCTTCATAAAAGAGAAGGATTCAGGAACAAGCAACGAGTGCTTATGTCAACCTGTCTCCTTAATGCGTAGTATAAATACACGATGTTATTAACAACAAAAAATGCGCATGCTTTTATAATAATACAATGGAAAACTAATATTTCAACAAAATATAAGGATAGAATAATAATTACTGTTGTGTACAATGATAGAAAAAAGCGAACAAAGACTACATGAAAACAAATAAAACAGGATACATTAATGTGAAGAAAACATGAAAGAAAAAATTATGATGAAATGCAAGTAGTATAACATACGATTTGAACTGATGTAACCTTTTGGACTTTATGATGTAATTTTGAACAATTTTGAATAACTGTATATTTTGTTCGTCGTTGAGATCTTTTGAGTCGAGTAATTACAATTTTGCATTGCAAGGCTTGTGTATTAAGACTTAATACAGTAGAGCCAGCCATGCCGGGGGTAGGGGCTAGTGATTAAGTGCGCTTACCTGTCAAGGATTGTTATAAACAAATGAACAAAAAGACAAACTGGATGCCACGATATAACTGAAAAACTGAAAATTGCTTTTAAAGTCGTTGAACCATATTTAAACCAACAAACAAGCACATTTAATTGATTTAGAACTAATTTTTCACCGATAATATTTAAAAAGTGTGCCAAGTCGGTTGGGTTCAGAGTGTCATTATTATTTATTATCACATAAAGGAAATCTTCCATGGTATAAAGGCTGAAAGTCGGTGTCAGTTATTAGCCATCAGGGCGAATATTAAAATTAAAAAATATGTAAGTCATGTTGTTATTTTTTTGTAAAGAATATTCGAGGCATATGTTACTAGATATGACTCCGGATATTCCGTTTTGATTTCATTATATCGATAGAAACAAAATGACCACAGAGTACAGCGGGCGGCAACGACTAATACGCGAAAAATTGTTAAGATTTGGTTTTCATATGTAATATGTACCAATTAAGGACCTTTAACGCTTTATATTGATCTTCTGGAAAGATATTGACCTCCGACTTCGTTGTTGGTCAATATCATTCTACAAAAGGTCCATATTATACAATTAATGACTTCGATATAGATCGCTATTATGATTTATCAGCCAGAGAAAACGTAATATTCACCAAGCCGCTAGGCGAGGTGAATATACATTTTTGAGGGCTGATAAATCCTGACAACGACCGTATATCAATCAAAGTCATTTATTGTTTTATTACATGAATAAAACTCCATCTCACGAGAATGCGTTTTCTACTGGTGCACCTACTTACATTTTGTAATTTTTATAATGCTAGTTACCCTTAATATTTTTTATTTAATACTTTATTTTGATATCAATTTGCTGATAATCCTGATATTCCAGTTTCAAATATTGAGAAGAGTATAAATGAAGCAATATATCGCGGAGCCGAAGTTTCTCCCATTTGTTGTTGACACGCACGATGTATGCGTAGCAGACGTCAATGTTTTACAATACAATTGATATGTTTGGACGAATGAATTTATTAAGACGGCTATTCTGATTTGCTAAAACATAAAAACCAGGTCGATATTGGATTCCGCTTGACTACTATGCAGCGGAATCGAGCTACGTACAAACATTTTATGTAATTTTAGTACTGTGGCGATTTATCGTGAACCGAAAGTTGTTTTTAGACCAATCAAAAACACACAAAATTATATTCATGTAATAATATACAATTAATGACTTTGATATAGGTCGCTAACAGGATTTATCAGCCAGAGAAAATGTAATATTCACCGAGCCGCTAGGCGAGGTGAATATACATTTTTGAGGGCTGATCAATCCTGATAGCGACCGTATATCAAAGTCAGTAATTGTTTTATTACATGAATAAAACCACCATCTCCCCTCGATCAGAAAAACAGAGGATGCCTTTCGGGAGCCCCTGCTTACATTTTGTAATTGTTGTTACCCTTAATATTTTATTTAATACTGCATTTTGATATCAATTTGCTTGTAATCCTGGAATTCCAGTTTCAAATATTGAGAAGAATATAAATGAATCAACATATCGCAGAGCCGACGTTTCTACCATTTGTTGTCGTCACGCACGACGTACAATTAATACAATCAATTTGATTGGACGAATGAATTTGTTAAGACGGCTATTCTGATTGGCTTAAACATAAAAACCAGGTCGATATCGTATTCCGCTTGACTACTATGCAGCGGAATCGTGCAGCGTACAGACATTTTATGTAATTTTAGTACTGTTGCGATTTATCGTGACCCAAAATTTGTTTTTAGACCAATCAAAAACACGTAAAATTCCATTCATGTAATAATTATACTTAAATAGTCTATAATTAAATGTTATTGCACATCAGTAAACGAGATTTTTGGTTAGCTATGAGCATATGATATTTATAATTTTGTATCATAAATAGCCATTTAATTTTCTGGTATTTCGGTCAATCTGACCCTAGAGTAAAAGCGCACCCGATGATTATGACATTCGTCGAGTGACGACAGTGCCTTGATGAATATAACAACTCAGTCAACAGTGCACAACGGAAAATAGGAAAAAAGCGTTGAAAAAGTTCGTAAATAGTAAATGAAACCGACGGCAATACCACAAAATTCGAACAGCCTACGGGTCGTAGTGTGGACTAGGAAAACTTATATCAATCTTACTGGTGGATACTACGCTCTTTGAAATTCCGAATTTTCTGTTATTGGATTATCTGTTACATGGACATTTATTTCTTTCCAAATTACAGCAAAATACACATTTTTTTGTAAAATTTACCAAAAAAGCAAACAGATAAAATATTAAGTAAATTTCAAAAGAAGTCATTTTTTTTAATTTGCATATTATGTTAATTAGCGTTCCTAGTGGGAGTTATCCTTCTTATTGGTATAATACAAATCGGATCCATTGATGAGTAGTTCAGAATAATTATGTGTAAAGAAACACAAACAACTCAACTTTTGATAGAGAGGGTATCTCAGAGGTCATCTATAATGACCCAACCTTGTCTCTTTTTGTATGAAACTTGAAACCTTCAATGAAAATCTGATGCGAATATTCGAACTAATTGTGTTTAGAAATACTATAACATATTTCAGGTCAATGCTAAGGTCGTTGGTCTTGCGTAACGTAACAAGTTCATACAGCGTCCAGTACTATCAACAAATGAAAACTATTAGGCAATTTTCCCCATGGATGAAAATAGAACAGATGGTTCACCTGGTCAGCAGGGTGAAGCCTAGCTGTCTAAGGACAAATGCTAAATAACCGGGTTATTTATTTAATAATAAAATAAAGATTCATTAACGGTTTTTAAATAAGCAAAAATATAAACTATAATAAATGTTAGGTCAAAAAAGGCAAACAGAACAATTTACGTCCTATACCATTCACTTAAAATTCAAGCTAAAAAATACCTAACGCAATAACATGATTCGTAACATACAGTTCACAATTAGAATGTGAAAAGTTGTGACAGTTATTTTGATATCAATTTATTACTTTATATTTATGATTGATTATAATGATCAAAATATTATAAAATAGCAACTGATGGTCGAAAGTTATAAGAATATTTATACTGAGGTTGAATACTCGTTTTCTGAAATGTGCAAACATTTTGTATTTCGTGCGCCTCTTAAATTCAGCTTTCTCCCTCATTATTTCAGTTCTGAACAAAGTAAACAGACAATATAACAAATATTACACCGAAAGAACTCAGTCCGGCCCTTAGCTTCGTCAATTTTAGCAGGGTGTCTATGTAAAGGTAAACCACTAAACGACATCATGTCATACACAGAGCTCGAACAATAGATGTTAGTATTTCAACCGCCAACCTAATGAGCTGAACAAAAGAACACCGTTAGCAGAACCGATGTTGACTGGCTAGCTTTCGACATCCTGCTAGAACGCAGATAGGTCTCCTGTTACACACAACATAGAGAGCGTGTGCGAAAATGTGAACAATTGCTAATTATTTTTACAAAGAGGGACATGAATATTTAAGATTAAAAGCAAAGTTTTTTTACTCAAGTCAATTTGAAACTATTTCCATCATTAAATGTAACACTTTTCTAAAATTGATCACATATCATACAACTCCTTTTATTAAGTATGCAATTAATCGCTTTTGATTGGTTGAAATACGCGTTTCTTTGACGATGGCCACGGTACACAAACATTGCTAACAAAAAATTATAGTGCAAAATTTTCTTTTAAGTTATTAAATTATTATTCATTTTTTGCTTATGGAATGCTATTATAAAACTGATATAAAAAGATTTTGTGTAAAACCGTGGACCATGCGCACTTTTTGGTTTAAATATTATGCAATATTTACTTCGTCCCACGATTTTACACACAGATGAAAATACAAAATCTTGCGTTCAACTGTTTTCAAGGTTTTTTTCTAAACCAACGTGTCATGATGTCTGTTAACTTTAATATAGATATCAAGATTTTGTTCTTTTAGCCTCCAAGTAGTCTTTTTACATAATTTTTTTTTATTCTTATCTTCTTGTTTTTCCAATGTCTTTATTTTTATCATCTCTCATTTTGCTTATTTAAAAGTGTTTTCTTGACAATATCATGACGCATTTGATTGTTTGTGTCGTGTTGTATACCAGCTAATATAATGCAGCTCATGTGACAATTTTTTTTTGGTTATCGTCCAGAAAAAAAATAGCTACATTATTGTAGCTTTGTATGCGGCTATGAATCACGTTTGTATTGTCCAGGTTTATATATATAGTTTTTGTTTTGAATTGCCTTGAAACGTTATAGATGTATTACTAATTACAATAATGTAGCTCCATTTTTATAGACGGAGCTACAAAAAGGTCTCATTACTCGTAATGGAGCCGGGAGTGATTCGCACCAGGGGGGGAGGTTTGGTATGCAAATTATCAGCTATTAAAATGTGTCACTGAATTGCTACACACTTTTTAATGTTTTTGAAAGTTAACTGGTATTTCTACAAAACCTTATTCGTTCCAGAACTGTAGCAATTTAATAGCGAAAAATATGTATAAATCCCAATAGTGTTTTTTGTTCTCCATTACCTCTTTTTAGCTCCGTCCATAAAAAAAGAGCTACAAAGTGGTAACTATAGGGTATTACAGTCAAGTGAAGAGGTTAAAATCCCTTTAACCCTTTCGCAATCAACTGAATTGTCATCTATACAAATACAAAAAAAACTATGATGTAAGTACATGTAGTTTACATAAAAAAATCTACGTGTGCTTATCTAATAAGACAAACCAAACTGAATGTGGGGGTTTTTGTCGTTAGTACAAAACCATAACGTCACCCCAAGGCGACAGTTGTTTACACCATTATATATAATGTTACGCCATCTTTTTAACTCATCCGCGGAAATGTAGTAAGCGTATTGTCATAACGTAATCATCACGTCCAGACAAAGTGTTCGGTAAATGACCTTTAAGGTAATTAGCAATCCTAAGGGTAATTCGAAATGCACTTTTCAAACACTGTTGTTAGTTACAAGATATCGTGGTCCCCATGCACAGACAGCTACTTAATTTTTATTTCAAATAATATTTGGTCTGTAAAATTGAGTTATAAATATTTTTATGTAATTATTTCAGTTATTACGGAGAAGAATTACTTGTGTCTAATCCAAATTGTTTTTACTTGAACAATAACATATTTTTATTTTGGAAATACAAATAAGTCGACCTGCATTTCAGTCATCCGGAAGTTTCTGCGTAGGCATGATGCGTTGAAAAATACTAGTGATCACGACAGCAGTGGGTGCTCTGTCATTACCGTAAATGTTTGGCATCACTTTGTGGTGACATATAATTATATCACCGTTGATATTATGAAGATATAAAGGTGTCAATATTTGTCCCGAATTTATGTAACGCCGTCCCGACTTGATATCCGATTAGTAATCCCTGTTCGAAGACAACTGAAAACACGTTATGTATAAAAGTTAAATTGATTACAGCAAATAAAATAATGAAAACCACGATTTTTCCTTTTAAATCAATAATTATATTAAACCGTATTGTTCTGTTTTTAAATTGATAAATTTTATATTTGTAAGTGAAACGCAAGCCTACCACATGACAGGGACATATTTATAGTTGTTACTTTCTATGCAGCAGGCATTTTGAGTCGCTTAATTTCCCAGATCAAAACAAAGTAGGATGGAACCACAAGTTTTCATAACATGCAGTGTCTAATGTATACTACTATTGTCATGTTTTCCTTTCACAGTGCGTACTACTTAAGGGTATACAAACAAAATAACGTAAAATGAAATAAAATTTCACAATGAAAACGATTAATAGCTCCAACACTTGGAAGATCCCCATATTTTATCAGAAAGTATTTGTATTGCAATAAAAAACGTCACCTTTCTGGCAAATAAGAAGAGAAACGCCGGAAATTCAACGGTTCTGTCCGGCAATAAAATAACTGAGATATTGTGGTACAAGAAAACTTTTGATGTAAAGCATAGAACAATTTTGACTACGTCATGTTTCCTATTATTTTAGTGGTTAAGGTAGTTAATCATCTACCATTAACCACGTGGTCTGTCAACACTGAAGTTGCGGCTTCGAGTCTCACTGCGGGCAGGGTGTACTCAAGTCCAATCTTAATTGACAAGGGTTGCAAGTTTATCTACCGTACCTCGGCGGTTTTCTCCGGGTACTCCGGCTTCCTCGCCCAATAAAAACTGGACGCCACGACATAGCTGACAAAATGCTGAAAGTGGTTAAACACCATACAAACAAAAACAAACTGACCTACCATTGTACTACATCGTGGAAACTGTACTGAAATCAGTACTGTTTAAATTGAAAATTAAATTGAGAACCTGTGATTATATTTATACATTATTTATTCGTCAAGGACGTTATATTAAGATACAAAAATAAATACAACGACAATATAAATTTAAAAAAAAACACAACATATAAATAATGACTTAAGTACTAAGTACATATAAACAGTCAAGGACAAATGACGGATTTCTCATTGTTTTGTAAGACACCGGGCTCTGTGTTTCAGGGGTATTGTTTATTTTGAAAAATGCATTGGCAAATGATCTGATGGATGAGGGACTGGAATATATTTCATTATCGGCCTGGGATTAGGTATTGTCCAACGGCATGATCGCACAACTTCAAGAGTGAATATTTTAAGCATAAGCAATGCGAACTGTTTTCCTGCACACCCCTTTTTCCCGCCTCCAAAAGCAATAAAATGTTCATTGTCTCGTCTCTGAAGGTTTTCCCACCGATCAGGGTCGAACTTTTCTGGATTTGAAATTAGTTTATTTCCTAATTCGTGAGTATCTCGAATGCTGTATGCAACAGTCCACCCTTTAGGAATCTGGTAACCCTAAAAATAAATCATACGAACATGTGAATGATTATCCAAAAATATGAAATATAAAACATATTTTTTATTTAATTAAGGAAATACTTTAATTTATATACAAAATTCCCATTAATTTTTGTGTTTGTTAGAAAAATAGACTGCATACTTTTCTCACCAATAGGATAAATAAAACTTATGAAAGTAGTAATATTTAAAAGTTTCTAACTTGTCTTTTTTAAAATTCTGTTTTCACAAATTTATATACAAAAATAAACGTTTGAAAGTGGTATATTGGTTATATTTTGAGAAACATATACTTGTCTCTAGATCCAAAAGTATTGTATTTATTCTTAAACATAAAAATTATGCTTACATCAATTTCAAAAGTTTTCAGGGCTTTTCTGTAACCGCCACCTACAGGTGGAGTGATACGAATGGCTTCTTTCACCACATTGGTCAAGTACTTCATCTTGTTAATTGTTTCAAAGTCAAGGTCATCAAACTTTCTTTCAGATAACCCAAACAATTCAAGTTCCTCTTTTATCTTCTCGACAACCTTTGAGTTTCTACTTAGTTGAAGAATAAGCGAAACAGTTGCGCTTGCCGTAGTCTCGTGCCCGGCAAACAAAAGCTCCAACCCGACATCTTTGATTTCTGTCACTGAGAGTTTCCCGGTCCCAGATATATCCATAAGCAAACCTAGAGCGTCTTGAAATCCGTCAGAGAAACCAACTTCCTGCTTTTGATGGATACATTGACCTATCTTGTCTAATAAAATTGATCTGGCTTTCAAACCCTGAAAACAGGAGGTTGGAATTTAGTATTATCTTGTAATGATATAATCTTAAATGTTGTATTGAGGTTGTACCATGTTGTATTGAGGTTGTACCATGTTGTATTGAGGTTGTACCGATATATTTTTTACAGCCTTCACAATTGCTTCATGTTTAACACATATTAATAAATATTGTATACTTTTGTGCTCCTTTTTAAACAATTCCACTTATTTTTATGTTGCCATAAGTCGCAACAAAACCTGAAATTGATAAATAGAACCCAAAGGTGACAGAGACACGAGTACGGTACAGATGCAAAATACATATCGGAATGAAGATCATTTTTCGGTTAAAAGCTCAATATAGCTTACTAGTATGTTATTTCTTGTAAAATACACCAATTGTATTCGTATAATTGATATCTTACGTACTTTGTACAAACCAAGTCCAGGTATTCTGACAGGTAAGCTAAATATATTGGACATGAATGTATCAAATTGATTCATCAGGTTTGCCTTCTCTTTTGTGTTCATCCTAATTCCAAGCAGTACTTGACATGAAATTTCGAATGTGAGACTTCTGAATTCTTGATATCCCAGGACGTTTTCTCTTGCACACCATTGATCTATATAATCTTTTGTTAGCGTCTGTATGACTTTGGTGTACCCTTCCAAAGCTGTATTAGTGAATGCTCTAAAAATAGCCTTTTTCCTTATGCTATGTATGCTACCAGTGGATGCTGTTAAACTACCGTCTCCGACCAACAACTTTGTACTTTTTGGCCATTGTGAAGTTACCAGTTCATTTTCACTCGTCAGAATTTTCTTTACATTTTGGACGCCACTTACTCGTATTGTAGGTTTTCCTAGCATGTGTGTCTTATAAACAACTCCGTATGCTTTTCTTCTATTATCGAAGAACTTCTTTCCCTAAAATTAAAATACTCATAAATAAATTCTTGGTTTTGAATTTACTCATTAACAGATTATATTTTTGTAATTTAATTTACATTTTAGTACTTGTTCACAATAAAAAACAACTACTTCTATAAAAATACTGCCCAACCCGGAAGTCAACCAGAAATAAATAGGTGGATTATTAGCCATGGTTCCCGTCACTGCATTGCTGGCTTATTATATCAGTTTTACACATTTCATACTAAATCAACTAAAACATTAAATTATTGTTAAGGTTGTCCCTGGCAGCAGTTAGGAGCATTGAATATGGCGATCGGAAAGGACTAGACTGATATCCACGTGGTGCCATGTCCGACTGCCGGACTATTCGACCAAAGCTGTCTTAATTCCGATGATTGAAAATTTGCTCATTTGATGATAAAACAATAAGCATTTACTCACTCATTCCCCAGCGGTATAAATAAGTATAATACCTGAAAGATAAATCCCAAGGTTTCACCAAATACCGGGATACCGTAGCCTCCCGGAGGAAGCGGCAACTTGCACTGTGGGTCTCTTAGACAATCGTTGTAAACTGTCCACAAATGACAACATATTACAGTCAGAAGAACCGGAGTGATAAGTGGGATCACACATTCTTTTACAATCTTTATTATTGTTATTTGCACAAACAATCTGAAATAAAATTAAAGGTGAATTAGTGTGGACAGTCGGCAGGAAATTTTGACTGTTGCAAGAATATTTAGTTTCGAAAGGTAAGGACAGCATTTCGTAGATGTTGTAAGTATATGCTCCGGACGAGTTGACCTGACTTTTACCAGTTTACATGTACATGTATTCTTTAAAAATGCCGTTATTCTAGTATACACCAAATGTGTATATTTATTAAAAAAACAAATAAGTCAAATTTGACTTGAATTTTCAAATTATGCCAATAACTATTTCAGTTTTTTTCCGATCAGTAATTTATTATTTTTGTAAAATAAATATCGCATCTTTACATGAAAACATGTGAACATATTTGTATAAGTATAACTGGCGGGTATTTGTTTTTGTTGTTTCACAGTCTTTGTTATTCACTGTAAAATACTGTGCTAAATTACATAATACAAATGCTTCTGGATAATTCGCAAGAATACACCAGGATAAAATCAATTAACTTTCGTTTGTGTGAGTCTAAGTAAGCCACTTCGAAAATAGTCATAGAGAGGTTAAAATTAATCAACATGGAAGAAATTAATATTAAAATAACAACTTTAAATTTTTCACAGCAATTATAGCTTCTTGATATATTTTTTAAGTAAAAAATTATTTTTATTATATTTTATTGTGGATTTTTTGTTATTTTTTTCTTTGATAATGTGCACTTTATACAAATAGGAAAAACTTACATAGACACTGTTTGAGATTCTTGAAATGTTCCATTGTTTTCAGCAAGAACAGTGCAGTTTGGCGGAACTAGACAGTCCATTTTATGTTGGTGAATAAAAAAGGAATCGGTCATTGCACAAATATTGGTTTTCAACTTTAAAATGCCAAGAGTAGTTCTTAAGAGGTATTTATATCACGTGGAAGTGTTTTTTGGACCAATTGACCATTGGGGAGCTCTTCGTCTAACGTAATCACTGACACATGAATTGGGAGGAGCGTAACAGGAGTGACCACTATAGTGACCAACATGGATAAAGGTCATAACACATGAATCATTGACGTGTATATTTTCTGTAGAACAACCATTAATTTTTTGTTATTTGTTTGTTCCTGTTTTCTAGTAAACACGTGTGGACAATTTTATGTTAGAGAAAAACTGTCGTCAATTATAGAGCTTTGTTATATATAAATTGACTATTTTATATATTTGTTCCTGGGATATATATTACGATGCTTTTTAACTTCATAAACAAACGCTACATTAATAAAACTGTTGAAACTTACATTTATACATATTATTTATATCATTTTCCTTAAGAATTTGTCAGTAATTTATACCAAGATCAATTAAGAGTTCATAAGTCTGGGAAAATATTTAGATTGAAATATTTTTCTAAATAACGCACAGATTGTTTTCGAGAAAATACGTAGATTGATAGTACACATATTATATTTTTCTGACGCAATAATCGATTAACTTTTCCTTTGTCCGAAAGTATATAATATTAATACGTATTGTTGTTATCCATTGAAACCAGTTGCTATGACGGATTTACAATAAAAGGGTAATTATAAATATTAAATTGTTTCTCTTGTATATATTATCAATGCTAATTTCTAAAAAAAAATAGAGTAAAGCCTAACATTATTGAAATAATGCGTGGATACTGCCAGAGTGTTTTATTTTCTTGTTTAACATATTACCTGCACGTTCATAGGCGCCAAAAGTGAAATCATCTAAAAAATGCTAATAAGGTCTCAATCTTAAACCAGGTGTCTTTCCTGTTTCTATATCTCAGACTTCTTTTTAAATATTTGTATCTTTCGACTAGAATTGTAATGTTTTCAGCAGTTTTCAGTTGAAAGGTTGTGAATCATATGCAGACAACGCAATTTCTGTCCAGATACATTTTAATTGGACTAAATACAGTACATGTATTTATTGTGCAAAATATAAATAAGTAAATAAATAAATAAATAAATAAATAAATAAATAAATAAATAAATAAATAAATAAATAAATAAATAAATAAATAAATAAATAAATAAATAAATAAATAATAATAATAATAATAATAATAATAATAATAATAATAATAATAATAATAATAATAATAATAAATAAATAAATAAATAAATAAATAAATAAATAAATAATGACAACCCAATTTCCTTTTATTAGATTGAGATGAGCTAAACAATACTACGCATTAACCGAAATGTACTTGTGACTCTGTATGACCCCAAACTAACTGTAATCACTCGGATTTTTATCTCTTATAAAAATAATTGTGGACATGTATATAGTAAAGGAATTTATAATAATAGAACTATAAGTATACAACAATATATTTATCATTTTAAGTATAAGAAAATAGGCCGTGACCGCGAAGTGACATCAGCAAGACTTGAAATGGAACAGATCAGAGAGAGAGTAATTACATAAGCGACCCTGATTACCGGGACAAGCTGAGGTCACAAGCTTTTAATAATGGCCTCGCCACACGACGGTTTAGGGTCAAATAGTAATTTAAAAGGACAAGGCATTTAAAATATTTTGTTCTCATTGGAGATATTTCATTCATAAAAATAGTTACTACGATTGTAGTAAACACAACAGATGGTCCCATGAATGGGCTACACCTCGGTTTTCGATGAAATGGATATCCTTTGCAATAACGCGCAGCAGCCTTTTCAACACAAACAAAAACTCTCCACCAGAACACCCAAAAATTCTAACCACATCCGGACTAATTAAAATTGAATTTTTGACTTTTAATTGCAATATGGTTTGTGATTTGTTTTGATAAGATTGTCGATACAGCCTGCTGGTGCCAAAACCAATGTGACAATCCCAGTCCCAAACTACGAGCCACTTCAGTGCGATCTACAAATTAAACAGAACACTTAAATGCTTTACATATTGTTACTTAACTGCACAATAACTGACTTTTAATGATTTGAGGTTTAGAATAAAACACATATTTACAAGCATGATGTCGATATTTTACATGCAAAGAGTGTGTTCTCAAACAACTTTACCACATATTTAACGCTCCAAAGACACGGTTACTCGGTATGTGATTTGTACAGTAAAGTACAACATTTTATTTCCACAGCCGACCACGGACCAAAAACTTTCGTTGACGATTATGTAAATGGGGAATTCTCCCAATACGTTACCTCAGTTAATTGTCCCTCTTTGACAGTTGATTTTATGTCTTTTTATAAGGAATTTACCCCCACGTGCCACAACAACCAGGTTTTACTTCTATACCCAGGTTCTGTCAGGGGCTTCAAGAAGAAATATAAAATATGGGAATACGTTTGTAGTTAAAATTTTACGATACAACAAATCCATAGACCTTAACTGGCATATATATTACTGTTCTCTTAGCTATAGTATATCAGCCAAAACGTCCCAGTTTCCTAATCCGACTCGAAGTTTTGTAAGGAAAATAAAATTTTAATTTGTCTGATTTATTAGTTTTATTGTAGGTGGGGAATTGTATTTACAGGGTATCATTTCAATGCCGCGCCTTTGTACGCTTAAAAGTTTGTTTGAAAGGCTACAAAGTTGTTTCATAAGCTGCCATTGTTACTGGTTATGGTATCTGTTGGTCACCAGCCTGCACTTTCCTTGTCCATTCAGTTAAATTTAACGATCGGAGAGGTCAGTTGAATAAATCACTCCCACATTATCGAGGTTAGTGCAAAAGCATATTAATTTAGTCATTGATTAAAATGACCACATCCGCTTAATCGAACAAATTATAACCTCCGTTTGCTACAGGATGTATTATACTGTCCGTCATCAAAATGTTTGTGGTCACACTGGAATGT
Source organism: Limnoperna fortunei (assembly GCA_944474755.1). Taxonomy (NCBI): domain Eukaryota; kingdom Metazoa; phylum Mollusca; class Bivalvia; order Mytilida; family Modiolidae; genus Limnoperna; species Limnoperna fortunei. The sequence goes on from OX104116.1 coordinate 22,463,462, forward strand.
CTTGGATTCTTTGTTTAAAATTTACAGCTTTTTATGTACTATATCTGAGTATAGCTGAAACGTGTCTTGCTAGCAGGTTAAACATTAATCAGTCAGATATGCATAGTGTTTGCAACAAGATGTATTGATTTCCTATTATTTGCAAACCTTGCAATAAAATAGTTTAAAAAGTATTTTATACAAAAATCGTTCTCAATCTCCATGTTTTGATATTTCGCAAAAGCACAAATATCAATCTTACTAGAATTTTGTCATTAATGCACAATCCCCTTCCGTGAAAGCTCTTCGTGTAATTATGTTTTAAATATGTAACGTTGATTTAAATTAGAAACCTGTAAAGGACCACCACAAGATCATATATGTTTAATCTGATTATTTCATATAGTTTAAGATTTTATAAGTATTTTTGACCTGTAATTGGTGCACAATCATTGGATGTTGAGGCCTGCGCCCTCTCGTCATAATGAATTGAAACTTGTTTTGTTTTATGCAGTTATTGTAATAAATGGGATTTACAGTTTTAATCAATAAAACACAATTAATTATCATTAACAAAAATTTGTCATTTAAAGAAAATAATTATTACGAATGTGGCGAAAGGGACAGTCTATACTAACTAAAATCGACTGTCCTGATGGCGGTAAAAGACTTGAATGTGTTTTCGAATATAAGTATTTGTGTATTAGCTTAAGCCTTCCAGCAGTTTCCTAACTGCGGTCGATATTCTATATGTAAAAGGCAAGTAAAGCCGTGTTAGTATTTGACGGTCTCTTATCATCGGTTTCATAAAACTTCTCATTTTGAGAATTTCCTCAAATTTGAATTTTCCAGCAATCTGATTGGTCAATATTTGAGTTGAGGATGAGTTGAGGAAATCCTCAAATTTGAGATATTTTATGAAACCGGGCCCTGATAACGTAACTACAGTTCACCATATACGAAGGTTTAAAATCATTTATTAAACCAAATTTACTATAGTGTTTATTAATAATGGTCCCTAGACTGGGAAACAAGTATTAGACATATATTTTTCACTGACTGTTTATATTCTGTGAATTCATAGCACGTTATTTTATTATGTTTCATGAGTTTGACCTAAATCCGGTTTAGTTAAATATCAGAAACAAATTTTAACAACGCAAGATTCTTAGTGCCCAATAGTGCAGAAAGTGTAAACAGGTAACCAATGACATCCAATTGCTCACATTTGGAAGATTAAAACATGAATACAATCTTCTAATTAAATAATCTAATTCAACATTGACCGGCGATTCTGACTACATAATATTTCTGTATTGATTTATTATGTTATCAAAATTTCGACAAAAAAAAACAAGCCTATGAGACTCACATTCTTAGTCCCAATGACCGTTTTATGAAGGAGGCAAGACTATGAATTTGCCGAAAATATGTGGGGTTTATTTTTATTAAACAATCAATTTCATGATTTTCGGCTTAAACATTACAATTTGTAAATAAAGGACTTCTATAATACTCGTTAATAACGGAGCTTCATCGTCAATTTTATTTTCATTCCGTGCTCCCGGGAAACTTTTGATATCCCACTTCCTTTATTTCGAGGATATGATCATACATCCTAAATTTTGTTTTCTGTTTTCAAAAATTAAAAATCGGAAAGATAAACATGTCGTTTCGTTTAAGCTTTTAATGATTTATATAGAAATATGTCATTTTGATCGTTGAAATAACATACAAACATATTTCCGCTTAATGTCTATTACTGGGTATTGGAAAACTGAATGGGTGACCATCATATCATAAAATAAAATAAATAAAATACGAATTTAACTGTATTTTACAGATGAATTTTTTCGAAGTAATGGTAAATGGACCCACTTAAAATTGCATAAGCTTGTCAAGAAGATTTGACTTATATATATCAAAACATAGTTTAATCGTTCGTGATGTATAAAGTTTATTTCGATTTCAGATTTGACTGGAAATCGGTTTAAAGTGTAATTACAAACATTCCAGATTGTGTTAACAGGACGCAACCTGTTCCTTTAACATAATATGGTATATAGATCTGTCAAGCAAGGCAATGATAGAAAAAAATGTATGGAATTTATATCTTGTTAATATTATGTAATCAAATTTAAATTGTGGGGCTAATCGTAAGGTAGATATCGAAAAACTGTTAATAAAATAAAGGCCTTTATGTACACTGGCCTTACTTGGTTTTATTAGAAACAATTGTCTCAGTGTGTGCTGGTCACAACTGTAAAGCGTATATTTTCGCAAATTATATCATTATTTAGTCAAACATTTTACAACAAATACTGTAGCTTGTTTAAAATCAAAAATTTATTTAATTTAATGCTTTATCATAAACTTTGTTAGAAAATTTTCACGAAGCGAATTTTGGTCATATTGGATGTTGAATGGTCCATTTAACATTCGAAATAGTTTAATTTTTATATTTAATTAACATTATGTATTGAATAATATAGGAAAGAATATTGTTAAAAATTTAAATAAGTAAAATCACGAGGAATTTTAAACTAAAAACAAAAAATCAGTTTTATCACACAGCAACTATTCTTAACTTTCCCCATTCATGGGTAACTTTCCTCTCCATGGGTAATTTTCCCATCTCCACGGGTAACTAAATCTTGAGTTCTAACTGTTTAAGCGACAATAAGTATATTAAGTTGTGTAAATAATCTATATAATTATAATATTTGTCTTTTAGCCAAGTGGTACAGCACTGCAACGGAATTCATGCAAAAGGATGTTTTTATTCTTGATGTTTTAAACACGCATATGCAACGCATAGTTTTTCAAGATTAAATGTTTTAATGACATGCCTTTTATGCAGCAGTGTGTATGTAAGTGTCCTTTTTAATCGTAATCACAGGTAACAACGTATTCATGGTCATCGTCACTATACATCTCTTGCATCATACATCTGTAACTTACAAAATCTCTAAATATTAAAAAAAACCAAACCGGTTATGATTGTTTCTTATACCTATACTACCCCATTGCATCCAGAATATTCATTTACAAAAGTGTATCGCAGGATCTTTTGATAAATAACTTCAAAGCCAAACTGTATGACTGGACTTACCATAATTCCACATTCGGAAACAGTCCTTTAGGTCACGTGGTGACTATGCCATAAACAATAGGCAAAACAAGATGACCAGAAGTTAAATACTTTGTCTGAGTAAATAAGAATCAATCTTTGAAGAACGTCTATGAGTACTCAATCATTAGTCTTTAGAAATCTTGCAAACTATTTCCGACATTCATGACAAATATGTTATTGTGCCATCAGATAATGTACATTACAACATTATTTTCATCTGCAAGAAACATTATTTATAGTGTTTAATAGATGAACAAGGACTATGCATGGAGAGTTCACCAAAACTTCATACAAAGTCATATAAACAGCATTGTATAGCAGAATTGTATGTGTACCACTAAACCTCCATTGAATCTCCTTGGTTAATATATTGGCGGGAAATTATGTGCATGTGATGTATAATTCATTCTTTAGACATCTACCACAAGAGTAATGTGGCTCATGTGTTGAGGTAATTATCCATTAGCTCAATCATGGGCTGTTGGTCGCAAAATCAAGACGTACCCACCCTTTTGGTGCCTCCCTTGTACTAAAATGCCTTATAAAGTAAAACTATTTTCATTTTGAAGATTTTATGCAAAATGGATTTTAGATAGATTTATAATGTCTAATGCATTTTGGTACAACCTCATGTTCGATATTCTTTTGCATTCGGTTCCTTTTCTGCCGATTTTTGGTGTCCATAACTTAACATGAATTGAACGCAAAAGATATTGAACACTGAGGATAGGGTATCACTATTTTAATAGCAATAAAAATGAGGCTTCAAAATTACAATGACACTTGCTATAGCATGAGTTGCATACATGAACATTCATGACAATTTATCGTTATGGGAAATCAATAGTTAAATGCGATCGGACATTTTTTTTGCTGAATCCTATGTAGTCTTTCCTATTCCTGTATTTGACTTTTTCCCAGATATGACAATGAGTAACTCGACGGGTGTCTTATTAGAGCAGTTAGTGCTTACTAGTCCGGAGCGTCTAACTGTAACCGTGGTTTTTTTGGGGTTCGGTTAACTTACATTCTATTTTTATGTTTTTTGTTTCTGTTTTGTGTTTATATGTTTGTCTAAATCCACGGATTTGTAATAGTGCCTTGACTTTCGGCTAATGTTCTTGCTATTTTTCTTACTGTATGATAAAATCGTGAGACAGAGAAAAACTGAGATGTCATATAGATATTATAAATTGGTTTACTGTTTATTTTTGAAGTTAAAAGTTATTTTCTAAAATTTACAGAATAAAACTGAACTAAATATAAAAGAAAAAATCGAAATAAAGGAAAAGCTACATAATAATATAACATCTACATCTAAACGATATAAACCCTGTAAAACAATGCAATAAGGTTGTATAGATGGCACATGAACAGCCGATATATCTCTAAATTACTATGGAACACGCATCAGCATGCATGGAAAAAGCATACTAATAATTAATATTTTAATAATGAATAAAAATCTTCTACACAACAATGTTATATTGCATAAACTTAAACAATTATAACTATTGAAAACATGTCTCTGATATTCATTATCTCTTCCTTATGAGCAACGAAAAGATAATGAAATTCATCACCAACTGCATTTCCACAAAGATGTCATAATCTTTCAGTTTTAAGTGTCCGTTCCATCTACCCGTTTCAACAGGAAATTATATGTTAGAACTTCTAAATTTTTATATATCAACACTATCGCATAAATTTAATTTTGATAAATATGTTTCCAAGCAAAACACATTACAAGCTGCCGTTAAATCATTTCTATCCCTCAAAATTCGGTTCTCACTAATAAAACTCAAACCACAGCTATCAAATATTGATTCAACTTTTCCATTTAAATTTAGAAGGACTTATTGAATGTCAAATTATGATAATGTTGTACTTATAGAACATAACTTATTATTATTATCTAAAATTATACTATTCAAGTACAATACTACTTTCCGTTTAATTATAGTTTCCATCGGAAATATGTCTGTCCCCAATAGGCCATGAAATGTAGTGTATTACTTCGTACTTTCGGAATGTTCAAAACAGAACTGAAGGTGTACTTTTTCTACATCAAGTTTTCTAACCCCCACCCCCTTTCGTCCCCAAACAAAGCAGTTTTCGTTTCTTAAGCAAAACACTATGACTTGTATTATTGGTTTCTTCTCTTTACCATTAAAATATTTTATTCGAACGTTATATTGATATACTGACCGTTTCGAAATCCCATAGTCACGTGGTTCTTTGGGGGTGGGGGTTGGGGGTTGAGATCGGCAGTTATCGTGTTTTTCTGTCGGGCATCGTCGTAAACTAATATATATATATATATATATATATATATATATATATATATATATATATATTTACCGATAAATATATGATTTATATTGCATTATTTTTACAGTAATTAAAATTGTTTCCAAAGATTTGCAATTACATGTATATTCCTAAAGTCAAACTAACATAAATTTGCGTAAACATTGTTAAGAACTAAATAATATTTTCTGTTCTGAATTTAAAATGAACCAAATATGTAGTAAAAGCCATATTTTGACGAAACAGTTTATGAAATAATTAATAATTTACTTTTGTAAACTATAAAAACTTTTAATAACAGATATTCACATGTAGCTGATTTTTAAAATTTTATATTTATTTAGACATTTTTCAAAATTTTTTTTTCTTTTATAATAGTTTCAGGAACTTCAAAATCCTTGGTTTGTTTAATTTCATTCTATAAAGTATTTGAATATAACTTGCTTTTTCAAAATTCTTACACCAAAATAGTTAAATCTTTAATTTAATAGAAATCCATTTCTTTCGTGACTTTATTTTATTTTATTATAAAGAGATTCATTTTTCGCCCTTTTTCTATTGCATTTGTTAACAGATTTAACTGATTTAGACATTTTTATCTATAACAGGATCCCTCTAAATACTGCTTAGCCTGTGCTTAGTGCACTTAGCCGCAAATATCCACCTAGCCCCTGAAGGAATCAATTATTTGTTTATTTTTTAATGCTGATATATTAATTCAAAGATGGCAAGGCATCTGTTCATTTTTGGTGACTTTTCATATAATGATTGTTGAACAAAACATGCATAGAAACATTTTCATTGGGCATGTGCCATTAGTATAATAAAACTGTTATATAAATTATCACACTTCTTTAATTAGGGCCAAGGACATTGAGTTGTCGGTGTAGGACGTAAACAAGAGAAGATATGGTTGAACCATATCGGGGAAACTCAATTAAAGTAAATGGAGGATTAAAACAGGAACCCATTTTGTATTGTAATATGAGAGATTATTAAAATACAAATACAAATACAAATATAAATAATTTTATTGGCTCAAACTCATCTACAATAAATAGTGTAATGGAAAATAATATGTATAACATCACATGTAATGTAACGTAAATTACCGTTACATACATTAACATTACGTACATTATATGTTACGTACAATAAAGGCACTGCATTTTAAATTATTTTGCCTTTAGGTGCTAAATATAAGTAATATATTAATGATGTTCTGAAGTGCTTTTCAATGTATTTTAGGGGGGCCTCGGTGGCCGAGTGGTCAAGGTAGTTCGTCTACTATTGATCACGTGGTCTGTCAACACTGAGATTGCGGGTTCGATTCTCACTGCAGGCAGGGTGTACTCGACTCCAATCTTAATTGACAAGGATTGCCAGTTTTCCTACCGCAGGTCGGGGGTTTTCTCCGGGTACTCCGGCTTCCTCCCCCAATAAAAACTGGACGCCATGATATAGCTGAAAAATTGCTGAAAGTGGCGTTAAACACCATCAAACAAACAAACAAACAATGTATTTTAGCAGTTATGACACATTATTTAAATGTCTTTAAGTGTTTTAGCGCTCACAAACGGTGTTACGGACCTTAATTTCTTAAACGTGACGCAATAAATTTCGCTGTTTTATTCGTTGCTGACAACAATTTAAATGAAACATAGATAAGCATTTGTTATGATGATAATTGGATTCAACTTGATCTAAAACCAATAAAAGAACGTCAATAAACGTGTATTGGTCATGCTTTATAGAGAAAATAGATTGATTGTATGATAAAGGTCATCAACAGTTTATATTGTTGAAAATAATTGTAGAAGTTAATAATCTCATCAATTGTTTTGCAAAATAAGACTCTTCTTCTAATTGTTTTTTTTTTATTTTAAATTCTGAAAATTTTATAAAGTTCTTAGCAATCGGTTTATGCACATGAATGCTAGTTTGACGTTTAAAATACATTTAATTGCAAATCTTTTGAAACAATTGTAATTACAGTAAAATTAAATCAATAAAAATTGTAACTTGTCGGTATGTTTTCTTTGATTTTCCGAGGACGCGATAACTGCCGATCTTACATTCACATTTTCCCCCACAGAACCACTTGACTATGGTCAATGTATTTTTATTGGTAAACAATATATATATGTTCTTCGAAAACGTTGCTTTTTTATTACAGTACTCTTCTCAAAGTTGAGATTTTATAATCAAGATGATTATTTCTTGCCTTTCACAATCGTCTATATTTGCATCCCTTTCAGGGGCGTAGCTGCCTATACGCGAGTACGCGGCTGAATCCACATTATTTTAAGAACAAAATTGCAATCTATCCCTGTAATCAATAAACTGTCCATTTCAGTTCTAAATAAACCACTTTAGAATTCTCCAAATTGCACCATTGTTTTCAAAAATATTCCGGGGTGCATACCCGGACCCCACTAGTTCTTTGTGAATCCACATTGTAACTAGTCTAGCTACGCCCCTGCCTTTACAGCATATGATAAAATTTTAAATAAAACAAATTGAAAAAAAACTATTAAACCAAATGGGATACACCTATAACATATAAATCGAACATCTCTGGATATGGGTTTAACGCATACCTTTTCTTGTTATATAATTAAATTCAGATGAGAGCAGATTTAATGTGCATTTATGATAATAGTACGAAATGTTTATTTGTTCAACACATTTACAACACGTGATTTACAATAAATGGTTATGACACATAATCACGTGCACATAACACTAGCCAGCTTGATCGCGTACGAATATATGAACAGAATTATATTTTTATTCAAAAGCAAAGAACAAAATTATTACATTTCGCACTACAAAACATACTGTTTTTCACCTGAAAAATAGTCAAAACAATATTACAGATAGAAAGTACTTACTTCGGTAAATGCAAACATCGAACTAATTATCGCGCAATAGCTCAGTAAACCGTACCTGAAATTAGTTATAACGCCACGTGTGATACAATGCAATGATTTGAGTTATGAAAACTCCCAGAGTCAATTAGGGCAGGTTATGTACACAGAACAGAATAAACTTGTTAATCTTTAATTATTTAACTAAATAACATTTATGATAATTCAAGCCATTAAAAAATAGTATACAATGTTTTGGTCGCCACGCCATTGTGAATTAGTGACGAAAATTTCTATGAATTTTAACTTGGAATCCGTACGTCTAAAGTTGATGATGTAATGAATCAAAATGACCTTAAACGGTTCTTTAACATTTTTAGTTCAGTTAAATGTAATACTGTCGCTTTGGGTAAAATCTTTACCATATTGATTTAGGTTTATTTTAAGTTTAGCGTTAAAATAATACATGTTAAATTGACAACAAACATTTCTATTGAAGTAAATTTTGGGTTTATTTAAATGTATTTGTTTTCTTAAAATTATTCATGATTGAGTCTTTTGAACGTTTAAAGATAAACTAACAAATAATTAAAGCAGTTAACATGTTTATTGTAACATGTAATTTTCACAATTTGTATTACGTTCCGTTGATTTTCAGTTCTCTTCTGTTTTATGTTTTGTGTGAAATTTCACAGCAACTCCTTCACATGATATGCTATGTAAACTTATCAAATGTCTGAAATCTAATAGGAGACGGATTAATAAAAGATAACAAAGCTTATTTCCATACCTCATATATTATATTGTTTGTATATGTTGTACTTAAATGTGAATATACCAATAACAAATGTTTGAACTAACATGTATATGGTCTCACGCGTGGCTTCACGTAGTCTTAGAATTCTCTGCCGTCCAACGCAATTTATTTTTGCGTGGGACACACGCAAAAAAAAGCGTTGGACGGCAGAGGATTCTCGGACTAGGCTTCACGCAGCGCTTGGGAATTGTATAGTTATGGCGCGTGCCAATAAAATATTCGATATCTCGCTTATTTTGAAAGATTGCTGTTAAAAAGATTTCTGCCCTAACATATCAATATCTTTCACTTGAAATTTAAAAGAACTTGAAAGCTCCATGATTTGATAGGCTAGGTGTATAATTGAGGCCAAGTGCGCCTAGCCCGGGCTAAGCAGTATTTATACGGACCGTGTATAACAATTTATTTTTCGTATAAAAATCATAATATAAATTTACATTTTCTCGGTTTATTATGTTGGTCTTTTAGTTGTCTTTCATTTTGACCTTTCATCAGTTCAGTATCAGGTAATAAAATAAGCAATTAAGAAATAAAGAAGGCAATTACATAACATTAATATCTCTTAACCCCCCCCCCCCCCCCAGCACCGTTTTCGGCGAATCTTGTGCGCGAGTGTTTGTAATTTTGAAATTGTCAATATATCTTTGTTTTTGTAGGTATCAAATTAGCCTTAATTTTTGTTTGTTAACAGCTCAACTCTAGTGGCGGATCCAGGGGCGTAGGGGCGTACGCCCCCTCACCCCTTTAAAAAAAGGAAAGGAAAAAAAGCGAACAGGGAGGTTGAGAACCAGCGCCAAAGGCAAAAATGTAATCCTCGCTCGTCCTCGCCATAAATGAATGCATTAACAGTACTAATTCGTTTATTATGATATCTCTGTTGTATATACTGTACCAAATAAAGGTTACTGAACACTATAAAAACCTTGTTCTTGGCCTTCCTTTCCGATATCCCCCTTTTACGCCCCCGTAAAAGGATATATGTGTGCTCCATTTGAGATTTGCATTAATTATTACACCTAAATAGGGATTTTCGTCGACCTGTTCTAAAATATGATGGTTTAAATAGTATTTAAATATTGATGGATGTTTTTTACGATGGATTGTCATAACGTAGCACTTTGTTGCATTAAACTGCATCCCCCAGGTATTTGCCCATTTTTGTAGTGAATCTAAGTCACGTTGTAGGTTTAAATGATCATTCCAGGATTTTATAGTTCTGTATAATAGACAATCATCCGCAAATAATCGGACTTGGGACTTAACACAGTTAGGGAGGTCGTTTATGTGACATAAAAATAAAAGAGGGCCCAACACAGTTCCCTTCGGGACACCAGAGTCGATGACAACACGCTGGTGTCGGTGCATGAGAAAATTTCTTATCCAGAGATTTATATTTCCTCGTATTCCGTAATGTGAGAGTTTATGGAGTAGTTTACGGTGTGGAACAGTGTCAAACGCCTTGCTGTAATCCAGAGTCACAAGATCAATTTGCTCTTTATTATCATATGATTTTGTTATATCATGCATCGTGTTTATTAGTTGCGTCTCGCACGGAAGCCGTGTTGTAAGTGAGTAAGAATTTTATATCTCTCAAAATGATTTAATACATTTTTGCACATAATATGTTCAAGAGTTTTACAGGGGACACTTTTAAACGAAACTGGTCTATAATTACTTGGTTGGTGTTTATTGTCCTTTTTAAATATTGGTGAAATGTTTGCATTTTGCCAGTCCGTTGGGAGTTCCCCAGTATCAAGACTTTGTTGGAAAATTGATGCTATTGCTGGTGCTTGTTCTTTTGCACATGACTTGAGGATATGATTTGGAATTTCGTCTGGGCCAATTGCTTTTTTAGTATTAATGTTTAATAAAAGTTTATGGACACCTTCTACTGTTATTTTGGGGTCCAAAATTGTTGGATAATTTTGTCCTGTGATGTCAGGTAGTTCATTATGTACTTTTTAAAAATTACTTATGAAGTTAAACATTTCATCTTACATCCAAACGTGTTTTCGGTGGATTAAGTTTAGACGTTCATAGAAAAAACAGTTCAAAATCCGGTACTTCAAAAGTAAGTAAACCCCAAATTCTGGGAGGGTCTAAAACGCGGAAGTGGAAAAGCCTTAAGTATAAAAACACATATATTTTTGTTCATAACTTTTTAACGGCTTGACATAAAAAAAAAATTAAAAGTGCCTCTGGGAGATATTTAAACGATCTTTATGATGATATATAGTTTATTGCAAAAAATTTTTAATAAAGTACCTAAAAGTTGACCGGAAGTGAAATTTGTGCGAGTGTCACTACATCAAATTTTCACATTGGAACCAAGATTTCTCCTAAATGCTTCACCCCGGTCAAAAAACTATTAGTGTTTGGCCCAGGTAATTCATTTAGCTTTAAAATGATGTATAGTTTATAAGAAACAAATGAAAGGAAAGTATAGAAAAGACCGCCGGAAGTAAGTACGGTAGCAAAAGCAAAAGTTCGAGTTTTCAACTTTGAACTATTATATCTCAAATACCTCATAACCCGGTCACAATTTGAATAGGGCCTCGTGTTCCCCTCAGCTTTAGCTATAAAATGATATATAACTTTTAAATTTTGGTCAACGACAAAGTATGTAAAAGTTGACCGGAAGTGATCCTTGTCGAGGGAAAATTCATCAAACTTAACAGATTTCTCCTAATTAAAGTGTGTACACAGGTAAAATTGATTGGTATCGTATAATTAAATTACCATATGGGTTATAATTAACGTTATATATGAAATGGATTATGTGCAGTGCCTTTAGCCTACCATAATGTATATGGCGTTTCCCCACTCGAACCAACTGGGAGGTAGCACTGCGTGTCGAGTGATATTTTTTTTTATTTAATTTTTTTTTATAATTTTTTTAAATAAATATTGTAGTTTTTATTTTTACACACAAAATTATTGTTATTTTTAAATATAGGAACTGTTAACTTTTCTATTTTACTTAAAATACTTAGCCATTAGGTTTATGTTTTTCACATAGCCAAATTTTGCCTACCATTTCAGATTTAGCACAACTTTTATGTTTCCAGACATCACAGATTTTCCCCTTAGCATTTTTCCCTTCACAACCTATCATATTTTCTATGGTATCGGGGAGCCCACATTTGCAAGACATACTGATCGTGTGTGTATTAGCCAAAATTCTTTTTGGAGCAAAGCCAACTAAATTTTTCGGAAATTGATTAAAATGTCCCTTTTCTAAACAACAAATTAAATCTTCCCTCATGTACTTTTGATCAAATTTTATATGTGTCCCCCCCCCTTAAATCCATATAAACAGAATTCCACTGCGTTAGCAATTGCAAATAAACCACAATCAATGTTGTTTTCCTGCCTCTGTACGTCTGGCATTCTAATGTGTTTTTTCTTTTTATCTTTGCCATAAATTTGAGCCAACTGGTATTCTAAAGATGTGTTTATTCCTAGTGCAAGACTATCTAAAAGATTAATTTCCCCATATACATTCCTTTGAATCTTCTATAATAATTTCATTTTCTTCCATTATATCACTTAAATCTATTTTTCTTTTAGACTTCGGAGTTGAAATTTCTGTTATCTTTTTAGGAGTAAATTTTATGCTTCCAACAGTTGAAGGTGTTTTAATTAAATTTTCTTTGTTTGGAGTATTTAAAGCTGTTAAAGAATAAGGGGCCGGCTCAATTTCAATGTCATAATCATTAACACGTGGTTGTTTTCTACCTGACTTTTTATCAATTTTTTTCTTATTATTTTTTGATATTGCTCTTAAACTAATAATTTTATTCCTTTGAATTGGTTGTAAACCTATACTTAATTTTGCTGCTAAAATATGAAAACAGGTAGTTGTTTCCTCGCACTGGCAAGTTTCTTTTGGAAATAAAGTGACACAATATTTAGCTTTTCTGCCTTGAACAATAAAAGCCCCTTGCTGTGGAACTACTAAAGTTATTAAATTATTGTCGACAATAAACCGTGCCAAACTTTGTTGACTAGAATCAGAATTAAAAACAGGTAGTTCAACCACAGGTGTTTTTTCTACAATTATGTCATCCGTAATTAAAGGATTATCATTTTTGACACCTATTTCATTTGTTATTTCGGCATGTTCATCTGTTTGTTTAATAATCTTTGATGTTTCAGACGTGTCATCTTGCAAATTATTTTTTAAAGATAAAGGTTTTTCATTTTTTTTTAAATATTCTATAACCTCATCTGGACAAACGATTTTTTTTGGTAAAATCATATCTGAAGGGGGAATAAAAGCCCTGCGAAACTCTGATTTTAAATGATAATTTCCCAAACCTGAACGGCCTCTTAAAATTTCAAAATTTTCAAAATTTTGTATATAATAAAACCCCAAAACCAAAAGATCTACCGGTAACTCTTTCCAATCAATTTCTCTTTTTAAAACAGCATTCATGCTTTCTGAAAGATTATTTGTTATACCTGAATAAGGGTCGAACATGCCGGGATATTTATCTATGATCCATTTTCCTGAATGATTTTGAATTGCCGATTTAACAAATTTAGTATAATGTTCAAGTACTATAGGGGACCAATTAGCAGTTAAATTTGATTCTTTCCAAAAATTGTTCTTCACTGTCTGCCTTTAACATTTTATCTAAGTGGTCAACGTAAACTTTTATACTGTCCGACTGAACTTTACCGTTTAGCCAAAATTTAAAATCTTCCTTTAAATGGTTCCAACAAAACTTAATCGGACAGTTTGGGAATGTATTTTCGATTGCTTTTTGTAAAACGTAGCACTAGTCAATGGCACTATAAAATTGTGTTTTGTTGAAAAATCGTCAGAACGGCTTATATAGATACAGACTCAAACGCACATAGCTTACATGATATTTTTTAAGACATAAACCTACATACACCAAGCTAAATGATCAAAGTATATTAAACCATATCGCATTTTTTTACAATTAAAAGTGTTTATTTGGATGTTAAGTTCGACCATTGATGTCCTTTAGCGTCCCAATACAAACAAAATATCTCTATTGTCATAAGAGTAATAACATTAATTAACACTTAATTAAAAAAATTTCTCTCTATTATCATATATGACGTTAATTATAACCCATATGGTAATTTAATTATACGATACCAATCAAAATTTACCTGTGTACACACTTTAATTAGGAGAAATCTGTTAAGTTTGATGAATTTTCCCTCGACAAGGATCACTTCCGGTCAACTTTTACATACTTTGTCGTTGACCAAAATTTAAAAGTTATATATCATTTTATAGCTAAAGCTGAGGGGAACACGAGGCCCTATTCAAATTGTGACCGGGTTATGAGGTATTTGAGATATAATAGTTCAAAGTTGAAAACTTGAACTTTTGCTTTTGCTACCGTACTTACTTCCGGCGGTCTTTTCTATACTTTCCTTTCATTTGTTTCTTATAAACTATACATCATTTTAAAGCTAAATGAATTGACCCATTTCCAGTTTTACATGATTTATCTCCCCTTTTACTTCCTGTTAAAAAAACTACGGCTATCATTACTAAAAGACTATGATATTGAAATAAAGATTTTGGATTGTTTTAATATTGTTTGTCTATGCCAATTAAATTTTTCATCTAATTAACCTTATAAGTAGATGTTACTATAGCCATAGGCAACAGGTGAGTTTGAATACAACACGGATGTCACTGATAACCTTGTTTATTTAAGCTATAAAACAGCTGGGGTTCTACCTCCAATTAACATCAGGTAAATAGGATAATGAACATAGATTAATTAATTAAGGATCATGTTTACACAGCAGGCGGTTTTAATAACCTTCCTCACTCAGATATTGACACCTGTCATTCAACTGAAGCGTGAAAATTTATCAAAGACAATTGTCCATTTCAAAAGGTTTCAACAGGACAAACTGCGGCTATAGCCGCAGTTTTTAGTACCGGAAATGGACACTAGGTGGCGTTTTTTAAATTGGAAAGTCGTCAATTACCTGGGCCAAACACTAATAGTTTTTTGACCGGGGTGAAGCATTTAGGAGAAATCTTGGTTCCAATGTGAAAATTTGATGTAGTGACACTCGCACAAATTTCACTTCCGGTCAACTTTTAGGTACTTTATTAAAATTTTTTTGCAATAAACTATATATCATCATAAAGATCTTTTAAATATCTCACAGAGGCACTTTTAATTTTTATTTTATGTCAAGCCGTTAAAAAGTTATGAACAAAAATATATGTGTTTTTATACTTAAGGCTTTTCCACTTCCGCGTTTTAGACCCTCCCCCAAATTCTAAATCGTACAAGCGATTTAAAAATTGAAAATGTTATGGGAGAAACAATGTTAACATTAACATTGATTCTAGTTAAAGTTGTCAAATTATCTCCCCTGAGAAAAAAAAAGAATTTTCGAGAGAAGACTATTGGTTTTTTTTAAGAAATGGCCACGAAGAGAGCGAAAGACAAATCTGTACGTAGTTGAGTTTATCTGAACGCCACAATCGTTTTTTCTTGATCTGTACAATGACACGTTTTAAATTTTATTGCGAGTCGAAACACAATGCCAGTTATTTACTATCAATGCGAACGTCTTTATTACCATTCGAGTGATTGATATTGTTCCATAACTTTTATTATGTGAAAAAACTATATGCTTAAATTCATGAAGAATGATCTATAAACAATGAACATACAATAATAGTATGTATCAGTCTTCACGAAATCTTCCCAAAAAATGGTGGACATTCGGTCCACCAACTTCCCCAGAAATGCTGGACCGAAGCAACTTTTGCCGGACCAAATTTGTCGATGTTGCCATTGTTTACATTTAACAAGCTACCTTATATGCATGTAGATACAGACATATATCATACATAAAAGTTATTGTAAACATCATACTATTCATAACTGTTATAAACAAGCTGTGTATATCTGGACAAAATTCAAAAGAATATAAATAAAATAACATTTTATTATACACAGAAATAATTCACAAAGCTGAAAGCAACTGCTTCATGGGAAACCCATCTGTAGATATTATCATGAGTTAATTGATAACCATTTATTGTTGTTATTGCTTCAATTTCAGAATACTAGTATATATTTTATATATTATCAAAGCCAATGATTAAAATAAAATATGTTTTAAACGAACGTTTGAGTTTCAACTCCATTTTAAAGTGTTTGTTTATCAAACAGTTACGATTTTTCATTAAAGGCTGTTGTAGTCTACTTTTTTCTCATTTCTCGCTGTTGGTAATTAGACATATCCCGGATATAAACAAATGGATTTATTTGCCAATCCATTTGCCAATCTAAAACGTTTCAAAAATGAGTTAAATACGCAGGATCTTTGCAATTTTTATTCGTTTTAAATATTTACTCAAAAGTTGGAAGTCTGTGTGAACCAGTACTACCAGATATATTAAGTATTTTCTGTGAACGAACCATCAGGGCAACTTGAACTTCGATAATAACCATGCCGGACTTTCAGACCGACGAAACACGATTTTGTACCGGTCCAAGCGTTATTATATCGGTTTTGTCCGTCGGACCGACGCATTTCGTGAAGACTGATGTATGGACATTTCGGCCCATAACAAAATCGGCCCACAATAATTAAAATAAATAATAACAAATTATAGTTATATTAAATATTGAAGACTTCCATAAAATTTTACTGTAGAGTAGTACCCCTCTTATACGATCCCTTCGCCAGCGACCACCCGCTTTATGCGGCCAAAACCCTGATGCATTAAGTATTTCTAACGTAAAATTACCTCTCCGGAACAATCACCCCTAAAACACGACCAGCGACCACGTTTTTTGACACAACAACGTGAATTCCCCTCACGAACGACCATTTTCACTCACCGGATGTTTATTTTGGAAGTCTCGAATAGACCGAGATTTGGTTTTAATATCGTAAACCAGTTTGGAAACAGTTCAACAACCGTTAAACAAAATGTCAAAATTGTGCAAAAGAAAGGTTTTTATGCTGGATTAAAGGGGAAAACAAGTAATATATTGTAGATCAGTTTGATTTTGGCATTACGGAAATCAGGTTTATTACAAGAAGACTGAAATATTCAACAAGGAGATAAAATACAATGTACCAACATAATCATTCAGGGCTCACGCTGGGTCAAAATTATAGGGAGAAGTCACTTCTCATTTAGGTGGCTAACAGGGAGAAGTGAGGATAGAACAGGGAGAAGTGGGTGGAAAACAGGGAGAAGTTGCAGTATATGTCGTGAAAGCGTCCTGTTTACTTTGTTTTTTTTTTAAATTAGTGTTGGCATTTGCATTTTTATTATGTTTTTTTAGCAGTTTAATTTATTGAGGATAAACTATCAAAGATTTGATTAACTATTCAGTATACTTATTTCATACATAAAAAAAGAATCAACTGTCACAGTTTGTTCATTAAAATAAATGTTTCTTTATCATTGATACACAATTTGATTGATTTATAATGAAGTACTATTAGAACTAGAAGAAGAAAATTACATCATTGTGACACATAATATATTATTTAAAATGTAAAATTCACTATTTAAAAGTATTTAAACATATTTAACTAAAATTTGTTTTAAGTAACTGCCAAAATACTATTTTTATTATGTGTCTATCATTGCAAAACTCATTTCACCACTATCAGCGTAGTATGTTGCAATCTCCGGCACCAAATTCATATCCGCTCTCCGGAAATTTTCACAAATTCTTGTGCTCTGAACTGGTTTTTGGTTATATTGTAAACCTACGCTTTATATACCAAATAAAAGTTAAAAGGGTACCAGTTCAACTATAAACATGACGGTATCAAAAATATGAAGATTTCTTACCAAAATGGGAATAAAATTTGAAAGGCGACATTAGGCGATTCTACAAAATGGAACTGCATGAATTCTTTTTATTTTTATTTATACTGAATAATAAAATATAAATACTTATTTTGTGTGATTCTTAATCACTTCATAGCTTTTGCTGCTAATCAACCGACCAAGCTCTATAGACCTGTATAAATTGTATCCCCTCAAGAAATACCACCCCCATTATAAGACCACTTTCATGACTCAGATGGGGTGGACTTATAAGAGGGGGACTACTGTACTTAGGATAATGTATGATATTACTGAAACCAAATTTGTTAACTATAGGATCTTACATGCGTACAAGTGGATTATTAGAGTTCTCCAATCCAGATAGTCTTAACTGTCAAGATTTGAGAAATCCGAAAATCCAAGAGTACTTATGTAAGATTCTATTTTTCTAATTTTAAAAAGTAATAAATTTGCGAAATGAAGTACAAATTCTCCCACCCCAATTCACTTTCATTACTTGAATACACAGTAAATGGAAGGTGTTTGTTTATGACATTTTGAGTTCTTATTATGACCTTATTATTTTAAACCAATCAACTAAGAACAACAAATTCACTAGTTACGTTAACTATTTTTTCCACACTGGTCAAGCAGTTGAAATATTATGATCCAAGGGTGATATAAATTATAGTTGATTCAATAGTCTTGTGGATTTCTAATTTGCAATAATTTTTCTGTATGTATTTAAAGGGAAACTTCGCAAAAAAATGAAAATTTGATATGTTATACTTCAAATAAAAAGAAACACTTTTGCTTCTTGATGTTTTATCTTATTTTCATTGGTTAAGCTTCTAACTTGAATTTACCATGTAAAAATTCAGTTATGGAGGTCCGCCATCTTCTTACTATCTCATCACTAGATGGCGATACTAGAGATCCCTTGATATCCTAGTACCTTAAAGTTGCTGTAAGAAAATAAAGCAAAACAGTCAATAACAGAAGGTTGTACTATAAGACAAAGTTCTGGCAAGATTATGTTTCGTATTCCTGATCTAAGCAAAAAACCCTACTTGTGTAACAAGTAGTTAACCAGTTTAAAGACTTCTACTTTAAACTATGTACACAGCAGCAACAACTTCATATGCGAAGATCTTTTTGCAGAATTTTGCATGAAGGATAGTTTAATGGAAAGGTGACCACATCTTTAATTTTTCCTGTAATATAAGTTTAAATTTTGTCCATAAATATTAATTATATTGAAAATTATTCATATTATTATTTTCAACTTGTATTGTATCGTGTACTCAGATTATGCAACTTATAGTAATGAAACTTTTTTTATACAAATGCTTGCGAAGTTGACTATTTAAGAAATAAACTGTCATTAAATGAAATATTTTTAAATACACTGTTTTTGTGCATCAAAATTTCACTTAATGTGTAGTACATTTATTATTATTATTACTGGTAACATTTATTGTGCGTGTGCGAAACAAATTGTACGTGTGTATTTTTGTATCAAGGTGTCAATTTTGCGTTTCCTCTGACCTTGCATCTAAATGGAATCTAGTAAGAGTATTTGAAATCTTATATACATTCTGTGTCCTGACACTTTGGTGTATTCAAATCATACCTGTTCTTGGCATGAGAGGGACGTGCCGTTCTAATTTCAATTTATATAATTAACCTTTAATCTGGTTAGCTTTTGAAAATGTCTGAATATTCATACTTCAAAGTCGGCGTCAAATGATCTAGTAATGTCAATTAACATCCTGTTTGTTTACCTGCTAGTTCTGTAAATTACCCTTCATAAACAAGTAATGATTTACCTGTAAAATGTTCACGTCCAGGTACAACTGCCTTTTCAAGCTTGCAAAATTGAATGGTGTTTTAACGCCACTTTCAGCAATTTTTCAGCTATTTCATGGCGTCCAGTTTTTATTGGGGGAGGAAGCCGGAGTACCTGGGGAGAACCCCTGACCTGCGGTAGGAAAACTGGCAATCCTTGTCAATTAAGATTGAAGTCGAGTACACCCTGCCTGCAGTGAGAATCGAACCCGCAATCTCATTGTTGACAGATCACGTGATCAATAGCAGACGAACTACCTTGACCACTCGGCCACCGAGGCCCCTATCTTTTGTTTACAATTATTATTTAGGTAAACTCGTTCTGAGTTAATACAATGTAAATAAGGACAGGTTAAAAATTGTGTCTAAAAGTACGTTTATTAATACAAAAAGATCATTATAACATTAAGACATATTTTTTAATCTTATGTTGTCAGCTGGTCATTAGTCATTGCCAGAGTTTGTATATTCTTCTAATTATAAAAGCAAAGGCAGAAAAACATATTTTTAAACTGGATTATTTATCATATTTACTGGATAATTACATTTATTATGTCACAAATGCAATCTCGCGGTAATTACTGTCAATATGGCGGCCCCCATACACAAAATTTTATCACCTTAAATCACTCTAGAAGCGTAATGGTATAGAATACAATTAAACATCAAAAGGCAATTATATTTCTTTTTATTTGAAGAATAACATATCAAATTTTCGTTTTTTCGCGAAGTTTCCCTTTAATCATTATAGATCAAAAGATCAATCTTTTTCTATTTGGGCATATGCAAACTATATCATGGTTGATACAAAAATGAATTGGCAAAACAATACAGCAAATACAAAGCTTAGCTTTCTTGGCCAAATATACTCTGCACACTTTTTGAAATTTTTAAAAATTTTGGTGGACATACTTATTACTAGTAGGTCCAGCACCCGAACATTTTTTGCCGGCCCACTGAATTTTTGCTGGACCTAAATTTTAAATGTTAAATTTGTTTCAAAAGTAATTTCACCTTTATCATCATTGGTCTTAGGAAAGCTATCAGTATTAACTGAGGAGTTTAAAAGTGAGTACGAGCTTTCCCAGCTGGGCTCCTTCAAAAACAGGGGTCATCAAACTAAAAAAGTAGAAGTGACTTCTCTTCCTGGCATCCTGATAGGGAACTATCAGGATGACATGGAGGGAGTGTACAAATACTGGTGACTTAAACTATCCTTCCCACAATCTGGTTCATGTTTGAAAAAATCTAAAGAGGTGCCAGATATAAAAAATTATAAACATGATTAAGTGTTGCCTACTTTTGCCCTGTAACACATGTACATGGCTACTTTTTTGAGAATTAATAGGACACTGGGACCGCCAGTTTCGGCGCTATGGTTGGACCTTATGATTTTCTGCCTGAGGGTCCAGTAGGTCAGATGAATTTCTAAAACTCTGGTATTGTGAAATTGTAAAAAAAAATTATGGTTCAATATCCATATGTTTTTGTCTCACTGGTGACGAAAGTCGCTGGAGGCGAGACATATGTAAACACTTGGACATCTTGCTTCATATATTTGTAAGCCCAAGCCCAAGGTCCATCAAATTTGGTCCAGAGGTAGCTAATGATGAGTACTTGCCAGTCTGTCACCTAACCTTGACTGTAATTTCACAGTCCAGCGACTTCGTTCAAGTTTTTGGGTTATGGCAGTTCCTCTGTAACCACGCATGGTAGGATTACAATATTTGGTAAATAGGTTGCTGATGACTAGTACGTGACTGTCTGGTAGGTGTCACCTGACCTTGACCTCAATTTCATGATCCTGCGACTATCTTTAAAGTTTTTGGGTTACGTCAGTTCCTCTGTAACCACGCATGGTAGGATGACAATATTTGGTATATAGGTTGCTGATGACTAGTACATGACTGTCTGGTAGGTGTCACCTGACCTTGACCTTAATTTCACGGTCCAGCGACTACGTTAAAGTTTTTGGGTTACGGCAGTTCCGCTGTAACCACGCATGGTAGGATGACAATATTTGGTATATAGGTTGCTGATGACTAGTACATGACTGTCTGGTAGGTGTCACCTGACCTTGACCTCAATTTTACGGTCCAGCCACTATGTTAAAGTTTTTGGGTTGTGGCTGTTCTTCTGTAACCACGCATGATAGGATGACAATATTTGGAATATAGGTTGCTAATGATTAGTACATGACTGTCTCGTAGGTTTCAACTGACCATGACCTCAATTTTATGGTCCAGTGACTAAGTTAAAGTTTTACGATTAGGTCTGTTTCTCTGTAACCATGCATTGTATATTTTAAATGATAACAATTTAATGCTATTTACGTAATGCTTATGACATAATTTTTTTTTCGTTACTGATGCGGAATTCAGGCGAGACATCTTACTGTGTCCACACTTGTTCAGCTATATTCAGGACGTGATAAGTTGTAAATATTCTATACTACCTGTCAATTAAAAATATTTATTTTTTTAAATAAGTACAAAGATTTGTCTCAAGTACAGTGCTAGCATTTGAGGGCAAAGAAGCCACCTTATATTGGTCTCAAATTGCCCTTGACAATCATCAACAGCAAAGTGAATTTGCCAATTAATTTTGAAAAATCTCCCTGTGTTGCCTTTCAAATTTTATTCCCATTTTGGTATGAAATCCTCATTTTTTTGTTAATTGCCCAGTGTTTATCATGTTTCTGTGCCACAAAGTGTAAGCTGGTACCCATGTGACTTTCATTTGGTACATAAAGAGTAGCTTAATAATATGACCGGAAACCAGTTCTGATTAAAAGAATATATGACATATTATGTTAAATACTTTTAAAGGCAAATTTTACATTAACTACATAACATACTATGTGTCACAATGATGTAATCTTCTACTTTTGTTCTAATGGTACTTCATTTATAATTCAATCAGCTTGTGTACTAGTGACAAAAAAAACCAAAATGTGTGATATAAGTTTAATTTATTTGTTAATCATTCTTTCTGGAATGTCTTTGATCTTTATCCTCAATTAATTAAACTGCTAAAAAAACCAAATATCTATAACAGGTCAACACTTATTTAAAAATAAGTGCAAACAAAACAGGACACTTTCCTGACATATAATGTAACTTCTACCTGTTGTCTACCCACTTCTCCCAGTTCTTTCCCCACTTCCCCCTGTCAGGCTAAAAAAAAAAAAAAAAGTTACTTCTCCCTATAATTTTGACCTACAGTGTACATTTAGTGTGAGCCCTGCAGTATAGCTGCAATCTTGCATTTTTTTTTGTATACCAAAAACAACTTCTTATTAGAAGTTTTTGTTTATTTCTGGCCCTAACACACAGGTAGCTGTTTTGCTCACAACTTGCTTACTATTTTAGAGACTTTGAACATTAAGGGAAGGCTGCAAAATAGAAGAGAGGAGGGGTATTACAGAGCAAAGTATATCATATATATTGTGATGCAGACCTGCCATATCACAGTATATTGTGATTCCATTCCATTTCTTTATTCTCATAAACCCATACTATGGTATAGAGATACAATACAATAAGATACAACGTAGACAATACAATAAATACACTACAATATCTATCTATATACACTATTTACATAACATGGAGAAGGAAACAATGCCTAGAGAACAAATAATTTATTTACTATTCTTATGAATTTACACAGTTTAATTAGGTTTTCTTTTTTGGTGTCGCACATAATTTGACAGAATTTAAGTATATTTGGCATTTGTAAACAGTCCATTCGGATAAATTTTTTTCTCTCTGATGCAGACAGTATATTGTAATGCAGACCTGCCATATCACAATATATTGTGATGCAGACCTGCCATATCACAGTATATTGTGATGCAGATCTGCCACATCACAATATGTATCACAATATATTGTAAGAATTTTTCACAATTTTTCAGAAGCGTCGACCATTTTGCATTGCTATGGTTCTTTATTTTTGGAAGAGTGATATTACTGGTATTACCTTACTATTCCAGGAACGGGTACATGTACATTCCCTGTGCAATTGTGATTGCATTAAAATTATCATAATCATCATTTAAATGTATTAAAAAGCAAGAAAACAAAGTAATTTACATAAATAAGTCAATGTTTTTTTAGTTATCTGAGTAAAGCAAGTTGTCCCAAGTCAAAAATACATGGTTGTTAAGAGTTTTTATGCCACTTCTGGTTGTAAAATTACAGTCCATTAAAGTACATCATTCTGATTCTAAAGTTATATGGTTGCCAAGGACTTTTTATAATGGTTACTATGTGGATAGGGTATCGAAGCTCTTTTCCTGCTTATCACTTTAGGTAAAAATGTTAACTAATTATCTCGCACCATTTTTAAGTTATAAGATGAAAACTGTGTAGCCGAAATGCGTCATGAGCCATAACTCGAAAATGGTTCATGCAACAGTTTTGGCCCAATATACCAAATAAATGAAGGTCTCAATGAGAGGAGTATTTTTCCATTATTGTCTGCTTCCATCGTTCATAGTTTTGGAGTTGTATTGATAACAACACCAGAGACCTAAGGTTGAGTTCATTTCTTTGACCTAGAGACCTTCTTGAAAGACATGTCAGAGGACCAATAGTGAGTTTTGGTGACAAACAGAGTCCTTAGTTAAAACATTCAAGGGATACTGTTCGCCTCTGCTGATAAAATTTTTTTTTAGCTAAAATATGTCACAGTTTTCTGAAGAGTTCATTATTATTTCCTACTTTTTAGTTTTCGTGTTGGACTTATTTCTGTCAAGGTTTACAATGTTTTGGCAGATAACTTGGTAAGAAAAATGTTTAAGTTTCACAGCATCGACTCTGAATAGTATTTGGGTGTCCAATACGTGTTACGGAACAAAAACATAATTTATGATTATCACATGTTTTTAACCTTGTTGATTTTGAAAAGTAAGGCAGATAGGAAGAATAATTAAGGCCTTCCAATTGGAAATGGGAAATACCTAAACAATCAGAAGAAATGGGAAAGACCTTAACAACAGTACATGTACTAGACAATGTCAGACAAAGTGAAATATTTTTATGTGTTTCAGGTATCAATATAATGTCTTTATTTTCAGTTGGGGAAGGAGTTAGTAAAGAAAAAGGAAGATAGAAACCATGAAGTAAAGAGCATGGTAGTGGTGAAACATTCAACTGTGCCAGAATCACCAGCCTTCTCTATATTACAACCTTATACAAACCTCAATGTCCCTCCATCAAACTGGCTCAGAAATTCATCAAGAATGGAAAAAAATATCTTTGACTTTACCTGGCAGAAAAAAGAACATCCAGAATTTTCCAGGTATATACTTGTAATTTTTTAAAATATTTTTTATTGTTTATGATGAAAACATCTTGATAGATTTAAAAACGAGACATGTACATGTCTGTAGATTCAGGCAATGTCAATGAACCTTGAACGACAAAACTTTAAAACTGTTTTATTATAATTGTCAATGTATCAACTAGTACAACAGGAAAGAATATGAAAAAAGTCCATATTCAGTACTAGGTGAAGATATTTAGACTCCTGATTCAGTAATACTTGCTTTACTTGACCATGATTTATTTAATTTCTGTCGCTCTAATTACAAATAATATTTGTATACTCTTTTTTCCAGTATAGAAATGGCCAATAATTCTTTGGATATAACAGGAGAAGTTGATGTCATTTCTAATTCTAATGTAAGTAACTGTTATCACAAATCTTTGTTCATAAGACTGAATCACAAGGTTCCATTCTCTTAAAAAAGACGATTTCTTGTCATATATTTTAGCTCACCTGACAATGTCCATAGTCATAGCACTCAGGAAAACAGTGGTACTGTCAGTTTAGGGTCGACAACCTGTTTACAGTGAATGTTTAAATATAGATAGGGTTTTCCATGTGCTACTTATTATTTGTCACTTACCAATTGAACTCGAGATCGCTACGGTTGCTGTTTTATATTTAAAGTTATTGAAATAAAAAAAGATTTATGTTGAACATGTCAAAAATTAGAGTATATTTAATAAATTTCTATCATTTTATATTTTAATTTATGAAAAAGATGGTGCTGTTTTTAGTACCAGCAATTTAAAATAATTAATTTTAATTTGATTTGTATGAAAGAATTGATTGGTTGTGGGACACTGAGAAACTTTATTAGACAACAATCTTCGTTTTTACTGGTATTGCTAACAATATAGCTCTGCTTAATGTTCAATTTAAATGCTTATGTTTATGAATTTATTAAATGAATTTCATGCAGTGTTTATTATCTTTGTAAACTTGTTCTCATCCTGAATATAGCTGAAATACTGCTTGCTGGATGTAAATCAATCAATCAATCGATCGATTGATCAATCGATCGATACATCTATCAATCAATCAATCTGTGCAAAGGGAGGTAATACAACATATGATATTTATATAGATGCTACAGTGAAAACAAACATTTTCTAGAATTAAAAAAAATGTCAATAACAAGTTTTTATTTCATTTAAGTTTGGATAAAGACAAACATCAAGTAAATATTATAAATTTCTATCGTATACTTTTTTTTTTATTTGCCAAAATTAACATTTGGTCCTATATAATACCTGTAAAAATTACATCAAAAGTAGTAATTTTCAAAGCATTACATATTCATCATTTATTTAAGAAATAATTCATGGCTGCCCCAATTTTATGGATTATTTAAATATGGGTAGGCATAATATTCATGAATATTTTGCCATGAGCGTTAGAGAGTGGTAAAATATCGTGAATATAATGCCTACCCATATTTAAATAATCCATAAAATTGGGGCAGCCATTAATTATTTCGATTCTGACATGAAAATACAGAAATTTTACATTTCGCGACCACCTAGGTAAAGGTTTATTTTGGCTGTTCCAATTTCCGAGATCCTCCCTTGTTACGAAATTATTATATTTCTCGTGTAAAACTTAGTAGAAAAAAACAAATAAAGATAAATTAAAAACAAATTAACATATTTATTAACATTAACAATAAAATTTAACAATCAAAATAAAGAATGACAAAATTGAAAGCTTTATTACATCAGTCACTGTGTGGCGTGTCTGTGACTGTTGCTGTGTTTGCGTGAGAAATGAAAACTGCTAACCGCATTTGGTCGATCTTATGCTCCTGTTTTAGATCCACAATGGTGCACATGTAAATCAACAGTTATTTTCCACAATTAATCAACATTTTGAAATTCGGTTGCGTTTTCATTTTGATACGGTAAATTTGTTTGCGGTGGGGGCGTTAAAAGTCTCGCGGTTTGCATTGTAAACAACGCAACAACGTCCCTTGAAAACACAACGTAGCAAAATTGATGGAAGAATTGTAACATGTAAACAATAAAGGCATAGAATAGAAAATAGATGTGTTATCGTGAAAACATGTTATCTATTGGATTTTAGAACAATGGTACAATATAAAAAAAAAATTTTAAAGCAAAAACAGTGGTCAAGGTAGTTCGTCAACCATTGATCACGTGGTCTGTCAACACTGAGATTGCGGGTTCGATTCTCATTGCAGGCAGGGTGTACTCGACTCCAATCTCAATTGACAAGGATTGCCAGCTTTCCTACCGCAGGTCGGGGGTTTTCTCTGGGTACTCTGGCTTCCTCCCCCAATAAAAACTGGACGCCATGATATAGCTGAAAAATTGCTGAAAGTGGCGTTAAACACCATCAAACAAACAAACATAAAGCAAAAACATCAACACACAAGGTTTTTTGAAATGGCTGGAACAGCCATATTTTGTTGAATATTTAAATAAGGGTTTGTTTCCAAAGCGTTTGAAGGACGTCATATTAGAATAAAACTCAATTTCATTTACAATGTTAATCTTCCATAGGCCACCGTGACATATAAGTACTGTCAAAAAAATTTACTGGAAAAATACTGTCACCCGCTACCATAGGTACGGAATGTTAGAAAATTATACTGTACCATTCCTGCATGCGCAATATCTATTTTTACATTTTCTTTGTAAACAGACGACAATAATGTCAAGCAACAAACGTTTTTCTACCACAAACGAGGCAGATTTAGAAATTCTGGATACTGTTAGTTTACTTTTATTGTTAAATTGCTGTTTCATTACCATTATTACATCAATTTAATACCATTATTGAATAACGTTTTCATGGTTTGAATAGTTTTTCAGTATAATAAAATAAATGTTACATGTCTGACATATGGTGACAGTAAAATAGTCAGACATGTAATATTTATATAATATCTAAATAAAGTTGTTGACACCCCAGTTACCTTAACATATATGTGTATTAAATATGCAAATAACCCTAGTTTTAACACAAAATAAATTAAAGATGTTGAAACTAAAGGACTAATTTGAATAAAAATTGGTATTTTGAAACATACATAAACATGTACATGTAGTTAATGTCAGTTTCTTGGTTATTAAATAAACATTCAATAGAAATTACTCTTCTGAAACTGTATTTTGGCTTAAGTATATATAGAAGTATTAAAGTTATGGATGGATGGAACATCTGCAAGCACGTTTTGAGATCTTGGGGACCAGTGTTATTTGTAGAATATGATTTGCAAGTGTACTTTTTTTTCAATCACGATTGTATGAATATGAATCAGTGTGAAATATAGTTTCCAAATATTTTACACTTTGACGGAACTAATTCCAGTAATCATATTTTCCTTTCCTCTTATATAATTTTTTATACAGAATATAAAGAAACTTCTGAAGATGCCATATTCTAAAGGTCATATTAGCATGATGGTCCACAGAATTGGGAAGACCCTACTTATAGATGAATTTGATGTACACAAACACTTACTTAGACAACAACAGGTATTAAAGGGCAGATAAAATCAAGAATGTGTATTTTTGTGACTTGTGATATGGTAACTTGCTTCTTATCCAGAAGGTTTTTTTTGTAGACTTGTACTATACTTACTACCTATTCTGCAGGTTTGAGTCTCACAGCAGACATGATGTGCTGAATTCAAATTTTCCTGGTAATTGACAAGGATTGGAAGTTTTCATACTGAGGGTCAGGGTTTATCTCTATGTACTTTGGCTTCCTCTCCCAATAAAAACTGGAAGCCCTGATGTAGCTGAAAAAAAAATACTGAATGTGGCACCATTCAAAGATACAACTTCCATCCAGAGGTGTAACCTGTATACACTTATGCTATAGTTTCTTCCATCCAGCAGATGTGTTGTGTATAGACTTATTATATTGTTACTTACCATTCAGCAGGTGTATTCCTTACAGACTTTTTCTATACTTTTTGTGACATATAAGTAAATTGGGTCAAACCGAAAGGAGCATCACGTCTCATATTGTCAATACCCCTTTCATGGACCAGAAAATTGCAGAAAATGCTTATATGCATGTACAATCCACATTATAAGTTTTCTAAGCAGTCCCAAGATGCAGACGTCCAAGTCAAACTTTGCTGTGCTTTTTAGCTCACTTTTGCCATCACTTGGCATCCTTCGTTTGTCGTTAGTCGTAAACCTTTTTAAACACTCTTCTCTGAAACCACTGGGCCAATTTTTTTCAAACTTGGCCACGGTCATCCTTAGAGTTCCTAGTTTCAAATTTGTAGCAGGGTGTTGATTAATATCTCAAAAATTTTTATAGCTATAGAGAACACTGTTACTTCAAATTGATCAGCACAGTAAGGTGTACAATAGTTGATATTAATGTGAAATTGTGTAATGGCTTCCTGTAGGAGTTATTGCCCTTTAATGGTGAATTTTAACAAAATTTTCAGTATTTACATAATAACTTGAAAACTATAAGAGCTAGAGTAAAACTGTAAATTGCAAAAATGATCGGCAATTTAAGTCCTACAATTCCCTTCATTGGTCTGAATTGTTAGATGACTTCTTATAGGAGTTATTGCCCTTAAATAACCATTTTTTTATGAAATTTGTTTTGTTTTTGTCCTGTAACTTAAAAACTATAACAGCTGGAGTGAATCTATAAATGGCTAAAATGATCAACAATATAATTTCTACAATTCACTTAATTGGTCTGAAATTGTCAGATTATGAGTTATTGCCCTTTAATGACTATTTTTTAATGAAATTTTCTGTTTTTGTCCCAGGTGAGTGAATACTGGCTCCTGTGAGTCTCTAGTTAAAAATAATAAATATTGCATTGTCATATTGTTTATTATGATCATTGTTACAACAAACACTCAGCTGATCGTTTACTGATATTTTGAACCAAACCTATTAGTCAACTTTTTTTTTTTATCAATAAACGTTAAGAAACAAAAAAGCTTACACATTTTTAAATCCTTTAATGATTGAAATCAAATAATCAATCTTCAAGGACAAGTATACCCGTACTGGCTATTAATGATGCCATTTGCATTTTACACAAACAGGTAAACAACAACAGCTTATTTTTGGACTTGCATTAAATTTTTAATCATTAATATCCTTACAGTATTAAATTAATAAATTAGAAAATTACTACAAATAACAAAACAACAAAACGGTGACTGCTAGTGACCAGAATCAACTGGTCGATTACTTATAATTCGCCCCATTTCTTTAATAAAAAAAAAAAAGATAAACAGAAAATGCATGATTTCTAACAGTATTTATATATAGACTGTTAAATTTACTGATGGGAGATAACTCTTATATAGTACCTGAATCAACATACCCTATTATTTTTTAACATGCTCAAATTGCCAGTACATCCCAGATATACAATGTACAAACATGTTTAAGTAGTCCAAGCATAAATATCTATGAAACAAGATCATTGTACAAATGTTAGAATTTATTAAAAATATTTAAGGAATTATTTATATTTAGTTCTTGTATCCTTTATTGCAGGATGACTGGAAGTGGCTCAGAGAATTCTATTACCAGTCTGTAGCTAAAGAAATGCAGGTATCGTATTTGTTGCAATATAATTGGAACTTGTGAAGACTTGTTTAAAATAAAATAGACAATTATGTCTGTTTGTCTGTTGTCCTGTATAAATTTTGAACTGTCAACTGGCCCTTTATTATTTCAAGGAGGAAATGTTAATATTTTTTGCTCTAATTTATATAGCACTTTTTGTTGAATGATGGGAGACCACTCAAAATGAGCAGAATGCAATAACCTACATAACATGAAAAGTTTAGAGTGTCATGTTGGATTAAAATAATCACAAATTTGGAAACTCATAAAGCACTGCAATGAAACACATAATCACACTTAAACTATCTAGAAATGGGGTATTCATAATCATAAAAATAACACAAACCAAAATGAGCTACTCCTCTTCGTTGTTTATTAAACCTGGTTACCTGGGTAAAACTGCAATGTTTGAAACCAATCCAATAAGGACATTAGTATAACTAGTTCTTGAGTATAATCCCAAAGTTAATTTAACGGAACTGTCTGGTGGTTTGTTTTTCTAGTTGGAACTATGCACTTCAATTTTTCAGATAAAATGTGTTCCAAAGAAAAACAAAAGCAGAGACACACTTAAAAATAGGAATATGCTGTCAAAGTTTCTTTATAGGAGGTAGTGTATGCTGCTTATTGTGCTTTCCTTCATAATTTTGTCTGTGAAAATTTTAATTGAAGAATCAGTAATTTCAGACTTTCAAATAATAAACTAGTTTAGTAAATATGTTTTAAAAAACTCAAATTTTAGCAAAATTAAACTTAGTTAAATAAGATGAGTATAATCTTAAATAAAGATACATATGACACTTGCAATCAAATCAATCAATCAATCATTTCCAGCCTTGCTGATTCTAATGAGACTGATGAGGAAAACTTGCAACAGACATCACAAGAGATACAACCCGAGAATATTAACCTTATGAGGGCAGAACAGGTAAGTCACAAGAGATACAACCCGAGAATGTTAACCTTATGAGGGCAGAACAGGTAAGGCACAAGAGATACAACCCGAGAATGTTAACCTTATGAGGGCAGAACAGGTAAGACACAAGAGATACAACCCGAGAATGTTAACCTTATGAGAGCAGAACAGGAGATTCAAACTTGTTAATGAAAGAACAGGTAACTCGTACAACCCAAAAACCCTGTCTAGACAGAATAGGTAAGTCAGAAGAGGTTCAAACTTAAAATGATTACTTTGTCAGGACAAAACAGATAAGTCACTGTTGATACAACCAGAAAATTTTAAGAGTGTCAGGACAGAACATCATCTTAGGTGATAATTTAGGAAAATGTTTTATAAGGTTGTTGGCAGCACATGTTAATCCCATAAACCATTAGCACAGTACTTTTGTTGGAAAATCTTTACAATTCTTCATGGAATATGCATCATTTTGTACAGCTTCTAACATTCATTGTACCAATGTTTTTTACATGCTAGGTAATTTTTTTACGCACTAGAACCAATTAAACTGTGACAATTGCCAAGTAATCCCACATGCTTGTATTGTGAATTAAAACCTTTACTATGTCTTGGTACTTGTTTCTTTCCAGAGAGGAGCAAAGATCATTTTGTATAATTTGGGTTTGAACTGAGCAAAACCAACCTCAGCAATTTATATTGATTGATATATTAAGATGAAAGACATTTTTAAAGATATTTGTAAATGTAATCAGTGATTCATGCTATATATGGCCACAAAGTCGAATTTTGTCGATTCCAGAATTTTAGCGATTTTTCTTCATTCAGCAATGTAAACAATTACCAAGGCTAAATTACTGTTAAAATATCTTGCATTTAGTGCTCTAAACAAATGACTCCGAAATAATAAAATACAATGTTAACATCCATTAAAGCAACACACTCTCATCACCAAAACTCCAGTGTACTAGGATACTGCAAGAGCAATTGCCACATATATCTTATTATATACAACAAACATATTGCCTAAGGTATCCGGACTACAATTTACCACAGCTGGTGTCCCTGATGTTCATTATGTTTAATGGAGCAGACCTCAGTAATGTTTGGCAAACATCAGAAATACTACTTTAGTAACTAACTATTTTTACTCATAACTGTTAACATTGACTGAAAGTAAAATTTATTTAATTTGAATCATTAATTAGTAATACATTAATTAAATAAAGCTGTATTTCGAAAAATAAAATTAAACAGGAACTTCATTTATGGGTCGGATACCTTAAACAGTATTGGGAAGAGATGAAAATGTTTACATTTTATGATTTAGTATGAAACCCCTGGTTTTCATAGAGAAGTTTTATGGACATTTGAAGACATTAGAATGTTGATTGGTACAGACCTGCCTATCTTTGGAGATAAAAACTGTCCTTGTATAAGCTTAAGACTGAGGTATGTAGAAAATTGTTGTAAAACATTTGACTCCAGAAAAAAAAAGTGCAAACCCTGTTTATAGTACATTTATGGTGACATCTGGTGTGTGTAGAAAATAGGGTTTTTTATTTTATGCAATCAACTCCTTCCACAATTTTAAACCCAGGTATCTGCAACTTTACAGAAAGATTGCACACATACTGATGTTGTGCATCTGCTTTTAAGAGATTGTTTAAATACTTTTGTCATGTTTTTTCAGACTTGGGAACTTGTCATTATGTACCAAATTTTACTAAAGACACCCATTTTTGTGGGGTTATCAACTCCTCCCCCCTTTTTAACTTGGATCTTGTTACTACTACACTATATCAGTTGATATTATAATTTTTAAAAAACCCACTTGCTTGCTTTGTTTTAAAGGGATATGAAGACACCTATCAATGTATTAACTGGACTGGACTATTGGTTAGATAACTTAATGAGTAATGTACCAGAGGTGGCAATGTGTTACCATCTTAATGGAATTGTTCAGGTATAATTTATTTATGTGTGTATTCAGTGTTAAACAAACTATCAGTTTATTTATTTGATTGACATGACTGTTGTAATTTCATTTTAAATGTATTCTGTCTCTTGTCTGTTATGAACCCTTTTGACCTTATTATATTTGTATTATATATTTGTATAATTCATTTCTATCAATCATCTTTCTGTAAATAGTTAATTTTCTAGGCCTTTACTATTTTTTATTTTTATTTTATAGTTTTTATAGTTTTATAGAAATCCTACATCCACCACTAAGTTTATTTGGTCTGTGAAAGGGAATGGGGATTAGGAATGCTTTTATAGTCGACCTGAAACAGTTGTATTAATCATTTAATTTTAAGAATACAATGTTATACATTTTAAGTATTTTGACTTCCTTTTTTCTGCAGTTTATCTTACCATCTGAGCAGTCACACTTTTTTAAAAAATACATCAAAATGTATATAATAACCATGAGTTGTTTTCAGAAATATGAACTGATAAAAACTGAAGATATTCCTAATATGAAGAATTCTGAATTTGATCCTAAAATGATGGTGGATGTGGCCAGAAACATATTGGCATTTCTGAAATCTAATGCCACTAAGGAAGGCCACACATATTGGCTGTATAAAGGTAGGATATTGTATGTATTATATTGTGCCCCATTAAATGTATCTGATAACACTGATTGTCCAATATGGCCAGTGCCAACACATGTAGTTGTCATTATAAATAATATGTATTAGGGTTCTGCCACTCTGAGGGCACACCCCATAGTAATCAGTCTGTCAGAATTTGTGTCAGGCTAAAAATTTTTTTTGTCTTTTGAAGTCGGCTTTTGATATTTGGTATCATAGTAGATAATATCAAGGCGATGTGTCATATACCGTGGTTGATTAGCTGTGACCCTGAACTTTGACCTCAAGGTTAGCTGGACACAAATAGATGGATACCATCTCACTGATATCTATTTGACCAAGCTAAAGCTAGAGAATAGTTGGAATATGGTAGAGTTTATTGCTTCAGACTGAATCTAATTAAGAACTGCAAATGATAACATTTAAATGCAGTTAGTCTCATTTGAAATGTAAATTCATATCAGTCAAAGTTAATTTCCAGTGTTAACTATTAAATTATTAAATGGTTTCTGTATGCTTAAAATAATTTTGTTGGTTACTTTTCAGGAGTTGATGATGATGTTGTAAAGTTATATGATCTGACTGCATTATGTGCAAATAATGTAAATGACAGTCCCTTCACTGTTCCTCTTGGAATGTTGTTATACAGGGTAGCACGAAACCTGTGGCAAAATGAATGTCGGAAGAAAAGAGCCACAATCAGAACTTTGTTAGAAAATTGTTTAATATTGTTGGATGAGGAAAAACATTCTCAGGTACAGATAACAAAAAACACTATAAAAATGGTGTAGAGATAGCAAAAGTAAGAATGTTCTTTTCTTATTTTTTTTTACCATTTAATTTTAGGAAAGACTTCCATTTGAACCCCCCACTAAAAATGCATTATTTCGACCGTAAATAAAAGATTTTGGCACTGGGTGTCAGCCACTGGTGAACCCCACAGTGGACACAGTCATGCATTGCCAATTGGGCAAGTGCGAGCTGTGTGAACTCCATGTATCTTGTGATAGTCTAATGCATTGTGTTTTTTATTGGGGGGTTCAATTGGAAGTCTAACCTAATTTTCATTAAAATTACAGATGTTTTGTAGACCTGTTTGTACAGAAAAGTTCACAAATAGTCTATATTTTCTTTGTTTTGGTGTCTCAGAGGTTGTTGAGCTGCTGTCATAAATTTCACAAATAGTCTGTGTATTTCCTTTGTTCTGGTGAGCTGATGTCATAAAGTTCACAAAAAGACTGTGTATTTCCTTTGTTCTGGTGAGCTGATGTCATAAATTTCACAAAAAGTATGTGTATTCCCTTTGTTCTGGCTCTTAAGAGATTAGTGAGCTCATAAATTTCACAAATAGTCTGTGTATTTCCTTTGTTCTGGTGAGCTGATGTCATAAAGTTCACAAAAAGACTGTGTATTTCCTTTGTTCTGGTGAGCTGATGTCATAAATTTCACAAAAATCTGTGTATTTCCTTTGTTCTGGCTCTTCAGAAATTTATTAGCCAGAACAAAGTTCACAAATTGTCTGTCTCTTTTCTTTGTTCTGTCTCCTCAGATATTGGTTACCAAGAATACAGTTCACAATAAGTCTTTGTATTTCCTTTGTTCTGGCTCCTGAGCAATTTTGAAGTAGCCACAATATAATTTCTTTATCCATGAAATCCATTGCCATTTTATGCTATGACTTATTTAAGCAAAACATTGCAAACTCTTTTTACAAAACACTTCTAAAAAAAGTCTACATTTTTTATAAATCATTTGTGTGTAATATCTGTTGAAATCCTTTGATTAGGTCAAGTTCAAATCATTTGTACATTGATAAAATTCTTATTCTGCATTCAAACTATTTAAAGAAGTCTAGTCTTATTTCATCAATTCACTAATGTAAAATTCAATGCATAATTGTATTTATCCCACATTCTGTTAGAACGAAAATATTAGTTTTTGTCTCACCTGCGAGGAAAGTAGCTGGAGGCGAGACATATGTATTGGAATCAGGTGTCATATTGTAGGATGACAATATTTGGTATATAGGTTGCTGATGACTAGTACATGACTGTCTGGTAGGTGTCACATGACCTTGACTTCAATTTCACGGTCCAGCAACTACGTTAAAGTTTTTGTATTAGGACAGTTCCTCTGTAACTATGCATGTTATGGTGACAATATTTGGTATACAGGCTGCTGCTGATAACTAATGATATTTACGTAATGCTTATGACAATATTTATTTCCGTTACTGATGCAGAATGCAGGCGAGACGTTTTTCTGTGTCCTCACTTGTTATAAACTTGGTAGATGACTCAAATAATTAAATAAGGTAATGACAGGGTACTCTAATTATGTCAAACAATCACTTAAGATTTATTTTTTTGACAGGTTTACACATCAGCATGTTATTTATTATCAGACATATTTATACCAGAGTCGGCCATTAATGATGTGTGGGAAGATACTAGCGATGACAGCGGTGCTGACAGTGAACAGAGCGAGGTAGCTTACTATAGTTGTTTGTTTTTTAGACATACCACATTTCCTGCTCAATGTTGTTAATGTGTTGTTATGGGAAAGGCAAACCTTTAAGTTAAAAAATGTTTTGTGAAAAGATACTATATATGAAAAGGGACTCCAAAGAGATAGAATCTACCTATGTAGAAAGTGCATATAAGATTATAAGTTACATGTTGCATTCATGTTAAATTTTAATTATTTTGGTCACAAAAATACGAGAAAAATCTTCAACAGTGTTAACTGGCTTAGAAACTGCTGTGTATTACATACATGTATACAATATAACCTTTTTCAAGGGATGTAACTCTTACATAAAGGAACATATCCTATGGTTATATTGTTTTGTGGAACAAATGTTGGTAATCTGGAGTTAATAGTTGATGAATATCTTGGAATCATAGACCAGACTGAGATAAATACACTCATTGGTGGGAAACAATTTGCACAATATTTCCATGGTAACGTGCAAAATATTTATCAAAAATTTAAAAAAAACCCTGCAACACTGCAAATCAGCATAAATCATTCCATACATGGGGATTCTAGTAAGTCATATTAATTTATGTAAACAATTTACAAACCAAATATTATTTATTATACTTCATTCAATATGTCTGAATTGATTAAAGCCTATCCTGGTATATTAATGCAGAACAGAAAATAGTCTTGTTTGAATTTTTAAATCATTTGTTTAAAACTAATTTTAGTGAAGCTAATGAAAATTACAGCACCAGAAATATTCATATTTGATAGTAATACTTATGTATATATTTAGCCAGAAGAAGATAGTACTAACAACACAACAACAATAGATGTAAAGGCATTGTGTGTTAAGTCACATGGCTACAGTAAGGCCCGGGAGTTCGTCCATACCAAATGTATGGCAGAAAATGTACAGGAGAGATGTAACATCACTTTACAGTATATTGCAAAAGTAAGAAATATTTTGCAACCTTGACATTGTGACAAGTGAGAAATATAATATACATTATATACTACACCAACTGGATTTGAAAGTGTTAGTAATAATGACGAAACAAAACATGCAAAAGTAGAGATGCCATCAAACATAATCCAAGCAGACCATTCTTTGCTTGTACTTGATTTTTTTAAATACTGTTTTGTTGTTTTGAAAATACTATTTATTAGAGTCACTGAGGGCAAGGTGAGCTAGACTCCAATCTTAATTGACAAGGATTACCAGTTTTCCTACCGAAGGTTGGGTGTTTTCTCTGGGTACTTCCATTTCCTCCCAAATAACAACTAGATGTCGTGATATAGCTGAAAAATTAATTAAAGTGGTCTGTGTTCAACAACGTTCAAACACAAATATTTATTAGTGCTGAAAGTTGAATATAGAAATTAAAGGTATACCAGTCACTAAATCAATGAAAATTAGTAACAGTACCAGTTTAACTGTCCTTACTATACCCTGTTGTTATGCTTCTAACAATGTCTTCTTTTTATAGGGATTAAAATCCTTGGATAAAGATTTTACAATACTGACAAGGAAACAAACTCATCTTGTAGAGGAACAACGTAGATGTTACAGCCATGAGGCCATTCCTCTTTATTATGAACCTTTGAAAAAGTCGGCTCCTCCTTTTGATGACAACCACACACCGCTACATGATTTAGAACATTTGCAGGTGTCTGAGACGTCGTCCTCCAGGACCTGGCATCGTTTATCCAAAGTGTTATTACTCAGAAAGGCAGCCATAACATTCTTTTCTATTGCTAAAGCTTATTTTGCTGACCAAAATCTAGCATACAGTTTTAAATATATCAAACTGGCATTGCAGTGCTTTGGTAAGAAATCTTCATTTAAGGAAATAAATTTTTTGGTTATAACATAACTTTCATAACTAATTAATTTTAAAAATGTTTTTTAGTTATTTATTATTATGTAAGTTCTTTTTATTAGCTCTTATCATGAAAAATGATAGACATTGAAATATGCATGTGTTTTTCATTTGCTTTATTACTGCTTTCATTTATATTACAGTGTGTTTGTTTTTGTGGACTTATTATATTTCTTGTTAGAATTACAGCACATAAAATAAGTTTTTACTTTACACAAATGCTGTAAGAATATCTGCTTATTACAGTTTTATACTTTGTATTAAGTCTGTTTCTATGGGGCACATTATGAAGACAACACTTAAGAAAGCAGTATTTTGACCTAAAAAGTATTTATACATGTATATCAACACAGATTAAACACTAAATGAATCTTAAGTGTGACAATGTCAATATTCAATTTCTTTAGGTTAACTAACTACTAACTAATGAGTGCATGGAACTATCATTAAATATGACTAACAATTTTTAATTGATTAAAAGTGATACTTTGTTTACCTTCTTGTCTTTTCTGTAATTTATATTGTGTTTAGATGTCTTGGCAGAAAGTTACATGATTCACTGGAAACAAAATTGTTTTTTAAGCTGGTAAAAGGATACTTTTACCTAAAAGAGCATATGGAGATGTAGGGCTTTTGGTTCAAATAATGAGCTTGACAGGAGATATACATTTAATGTATATACACAGAGGAGTTACCATAGAAACAATAAGCCCAGAAGATAGTGAAGAAGAAATCATTGTGATGGACAGTGTTAACAGGGAATTAGAAACATTTGGTAAATATATTTGAAGTTTCATGCATCTTACAATCATAATAAACTTGTTTTGTTAGTGGTTCTTTAGTGCTTTGTTAGTGCTAATGCTTTTATTGTCTGTGCTAAACAACATTAATTTTTTGTTCTAACTACCACCATCTCAGTTGAGTTTAAATATCATTAAATATCACAGAATTGTTTAAAAAGTTTTAAATAATTGATTAATCTTGGATAAGTAAAGTGAATAAATAAACCTACTTTCATTAGTAGTTCAGTCTCTCTCAGTTGAAAATGATCTCATGAGAGATTACATTTTGACCTAATTAACTTTGACATTCAGTTTTATATATTGTACTTTTATGCTAGTGTCTCTAAATGATTGTTTTTTTTTTAATGGTTGCTTAACTCTGAGTTAGCAGTATTTCAGCTGTATTTAGGATGGGAAGAAATTTTCAAACAATACATCTATTTTGGAATAGAATGGCCTGAAGTGTCACAATCTGGATGACACTGGCAAAATAAAGACTCTTGTATAGGGATAGAAATTTATCCTGTCATGAATTTATTGTATATCTACTCTTTTCTGAAACTACAACAGGTTTTAATCATGCAAGGACCATGACATTTTTTAAACATTTAACCAACTATGGCCATGGACAAGTTTTCTGTATTATAGCCTCACATTCCCCAATGGGTCTCCACTGTCCACTCCTGGTGACACCCTGAGCAGTCCTGGAATCTGGGAACTTTTTACCATTCCATTACCCAATAAATAAATGTTTTGAGTAGACTTTCCACTTGCACTGAATTTCTTTTTCACTTATTGTCTTTCATTTTAAAAATATACACCGAATGTTTTAAGTGAAATGCATATATTTCAAATATTATTTGATTGTACTTTCCTAATTTGTTAAGATCTACAATTATTTTATGTAATACCTAAACTGGCTTAAGATTAAACGAGTAATACCATTATATATGCTGATGGTTTATATCCCTGTGTACCAGTTATTGCCAATCTTCCTGTGGCTTGCGTGAGCATGTTTATTTTTTTTTGTCTTTGTACGCTATGAATAAAAGACAATATATTCCAAAGTATACTTGTTGTCTTGAAATTATATGAATTAACAAAACTAAAGCACTACATTTCCATTTTGAGCCCCTATTTTTACTGACACAACAATAGGTGTGCCTTTGGGTAATCACTAATATTCTGGGGCCCCATTGGGTGCTTATTTTTACATAAAGAGAACATTGAAGAAAAAATCTAAAAACTGGTTTGTTTCTAAAATGCAGAAAATTCTGAAAAATTGCTGAAGTAGCATTAAACCCATTAAAAAACATTGAAATGTGTACATGAGGGGCCTAAGTAGTTAAAGTAGATAGTCACATGTCAGCACTGAGTTTGTCTTACAGGCAGGGTGTGCTCGACAAATAATTAATTGACAAAGGATTGCCAGTTTTCCAACCGAAGGTCTAGTTAAACACCATTTAACCAACCAAACAAAATTTGTACAGTACATGTGTTGTATATAATTAATATTAGAAAATCCAAAAAAAACTTATTAAATACATGTATATGTATATATAGTAAACTTTGTTAAATAATTTGCAAAACATGTTGAAACTTATTTTCCAGAATATGAGTGGGCATGCACAGTACATGAGGATATGAAAGCAAGGTTGCTGCTGTGTTGTCAGTGTTACTCAGTTGCCATAGAAACAGCTCAAGCCATAACAACAGATCCACAGTGTGAGCCTGTGCTGTCTTTAGTTAAACGGCATGGTAATATACTAAATGAGCTTGGAGTCTGGTACATGAACCAAGCGCAGGCATTGTTACAGAAACAAGGTAGATAAGTTACTTGATATTTAGAACAAGGCCCTGGAAATTTTCCTGAGCCGTGTCGGACATTTTACCGGTCATCATATAAAAAATATTGTGTTTGCTTAAGCTGGAATGTGTATGTGCTTTTCCTTAAAGTCCAGAATAAAGGTCTTTTAAATTTTTGTCAAGACCGTGGTAGATATTAGTTGTTTTGTATGGGTTCCTAATATATATGCACTGTGCGAGAAAGGAAATATACGTAGGAAAACATTCTGCTTCCTAAAATTTCTTTATTTATAGATGACATGTTGTCTATGCAACAAAGTAATATTAAACAACGTTTTTTATGAACATTCGTGAGACATTTTCTTTAACCGGAAGTAGGAAGTTGTTTCAAAATTACAACAAGTTCGGAACAGAATGAATTTTATACGATAATCTGCGATGGACCCCGTTTTTTACAAGTTATTATTTATTGAAATAAATATTTATTTTTGTTTTTATCATTTCAATAGAATTTATTTTCCCAAGATTTCTGTACGTCAGGTACATTTGGCGCATGCCTGCGGTACAATTTTGACCACACGTGTTTTATCAAGTCATATTTTCTAAAGCAATATAATTTACACGTGATAATTTACAACCACTTCGTTCCTATTGTTTCAAAATACTGTTGCTATAACATATTCTACGAAATGAATGAAACAGATCTGTACTCATAATTAGGTTATCAGCTGTTGTGTTAACCATATTACGTAATTAACACTTGACTGGAGTATGATTACTCAATAAACACATGTGTCAGGGACGGGAAATAGCCTTAGGGTTGATTTTTTAATAAAATATTTATATCTAGCGGAAATTTAAGGTATTGAAACAACCTAAAAGATATTTATATTATTGACCAAGTTAAATAT
Organism: Limnoperna fortunei; assembly: GCA_944474755.1. Lineage (NCBI taxonomy): Eukaryota > Metazoa > Mollusca > Bivalvia > Mytilida > Modiolidae > Limnoperna > Limnoperna fortunei. Next base: position 22,505,538 of record OX104116.1, read on the forward strand.
CACTTTTTTGGATGTCCGATTTGACGAAACTTTAGTCGGACATTTTAATGTAAATGTCGGACATGTCCGGCAAATATGACCGTTTCCAGACCCTTGATTTAGAAATATAATTGTACTCACATTCAAATATAAATTTGTCATCTATGCGATAAAGTTAATATTTATGTTGAGAGGAATTTTATATGAAACAATCAAATCAAATGGAATGGACAGTTAACAATAATGCATTACTAGACTAGAGTACATGACACATGACAAGGTTTATTTTTCAGAGAGGTGAAAAGAGTTTCAAAACATAAATTTGAAGTATTGCGATGAATACGGTTCAATCACTGAAGTAGACAATATATATTTTATATTTGTAATGCAATTATATTTATTTGATTGGACAGAGCAGTTTTTTAGTAGGGGTGGTTGTTCCCGAGAGGTCATTTTACGTTAAAAACGCTTAATGCATCAGTATTTCAGCCAGATAAAGCGAATGTTCATTAGCGAAGGGATAGTTTAAGATGGGGACTACTGTACATGTATTTAAGTATTTACCAAGAATTTAAATATGTATTATTTCTACCTTTCTCTTTGGCCTCATATTCCTGTCCTTCAAATGACATTAATTTTAAATGAAGGTATTGTTCAAAAAGTTATTGTGCATGGATTAATGTTCATTGCAGATGGAATATTTCCAAAAGGAGAATTTGAATCTCTTTGTGAAGAGAGCTGTATTTGTCTCCAGAAAGGTATGGCTAGATTCCAATCCATAGGAGATAAAGCTAACAAGGCACTTCTTCAGTCAAATAAAGGAAGACTTTATCGTGTAAAGGCACAAGAGCAGTCACAAAGCTCCAGAGCCTCAGGAAAGGAATTCAGTGCAGAGGAAAGACAGTCTTATAAACAGGTATATATCCAGTAGTGGAAGTTCATCAAATTTTTTTTTTTAAATCTTGCAATGTATATTTAAAAAAAAATATTTAAATTACAAATGTGGTTTTTTGTCTTCCCCTGCTAGAGGTGAGACACATGGGTTTTGGGGGACAATTGTGACGTTAACACTAGACATTTTGCTTTATATACTTGTAATCTTAAGCCTTCAATTCATCAAATAGCTTTTGATGAGTTATTGTCAGTCAGTCAGTTGTCACTTGACCTTGACTTCAATTTTTTGGTGGTCCAGTGACAATATTCAAGTTATTGGATTAGGTCAGTTCCTTAGTAACAATGCTTGTTCAGATGACAGTATTTGCTGTATAAGTTGCTGATGAGTTGTACATCACAGTTGCTTAGGTGTCACTTAACCTTTACATCAGTTTTACGGTCCAGTGACTATGTTAAAGATTTTGGATTAGGTCAGTTTCTCTGTTACCATGCATGTTAGGAGGAGAATATTTGGTATATAGGTTGCTGATAAAAGGTATTTTACAGTCGGGTAGGTGTCACTATGTTTCTAAAATAAGTTCAGATTCTCAGAAACCATGCATAAATTGTATATTCTATATGATGACAATATAATGCTATTTACATGGTATACCCCTACTCGTAAAAGAGGGGGCTATATTGCAATTACCTTGTCCGGCCGTCTGTCTGTCCTGAGCAAATTTTTGTAACTGATTTCTCTGCTGCTACTAAAAGGGATTGATTTCAACTTTGGTGCACATCTTTAGCATGATGAGTTGTACTGTGACTCCCCTTTCCGTGTCAGTCAGTTATCTACTTCCTGTTTTCCGAGCCGACTTAAGACTTTTTCAAGGGTCAAGATAGGAAAATTTGCATAACAGATTTTTCTGCTTCTACTAAAAACCTTGATTTCAAATTTGATGCACAGCTTTAGCATGATGAGTTGTACCGTGCCTCCACCTTCCAGGTAAGTCAGTTATCTATTTCCTGTTTTCAGAGCCGATAAATGGTCGAGTGGGGGTATATTTAGCACAACTTAGTGTCAACACTTGTCAGAATATATTTTACAAACAATGGTTAGTACCAGTTAACAAGTCAAATAAAGCTTAATAATTTGATGATTTACAGATGTCAGGCTTCACTTTGCTGGAGATACTGTAGATAGTACAAGATAACTAACATGATAAGAATTTCTAAGTAATTGATATCTGTTTAATGTATATTTTTTTTAAGGCAATTGATTGTTATCAAAAAGCATTAGAGATTTTAAAGAATAGAGACAGCTACACAGAGATATGGGATTCTATAAGTTGGGAGCTTTCAACAACTTACTTCAATATGGCTATGTTATTGCAAGATTATGCACCTTTAAGTTCATCTTCACAAGAGGAGGTAAATAAACAATATCTATCAGTACTATATATGGATGCAGACAAATTTAAAGAGTTAAAAACGACAAGATACAATGAGTTGTTTACTTCTTGTGTTTTCAGAATTTAGGAATTATGTTCCAACCTATTTTATTGCATGCTATGTATGTCAATAATTTATTCTTTGGTTATTTCAGTAGAAATTAAAACACAATAAAAAAATAAAATAAAAAACTAAATAAAACAAATGTTCAATAATTGTAATGGTGCATATTGTCCTATTTATTATGTACAGCTTGATTAAATTCAGATTGATAACCGATTTTTTATGGAACATATTTTAATTATTTGGTAATATTTTTGAATATTTTAAGATTTATTATGATTTGATTTACTTAGTGGATGATCTGTTAAAATTTTTTTTACATTGTGGAAAGTCTTTTATAATTTTGCTTACATTGTAAAATAATATGGTAAAAGCTTAGGTATTGTGGCTAATACATGTCCAGTATATGTCCATTTTATTGTCCCTTGCTGCAATGTGACGGAGGAACTTATTAATGTTCTGCGTCCGTGTGTCCCTCCGTCACACTTTTGTAGACACAACTCCTCTGACACTGCTGAACAGATTTTGCTAAAATTTTGTAGGATTATTAGTCACCATATGTAGTTTATTCCACAAATTTTATAATGGTTATGGGACTTAATCGACTTTGTGCATCTTAGGTCAAAGGAACTTTTTGTAGACACAACTTATCATAAACTGCTTTAGGGATTGCTTTTTTGGTAGGATTAATTGTTATAATGGTTAGATGTGCATACTGTACCTTCATTCTGATTTGTCAAATTTTTGTAGGAGTTATGGGACTTTGACTGTTTCAGCAATATAATAGAATGCTAGATCTTGTGTACACATCTTCTCTGAAACTGCTTGATAGATTTCTTTGATATTACTAGGATAGTTATGATGTATAGATGTGTATACTCTACTATCATTTTGATTTGTCAAATTTTGTAGGAGTCATAGGACTTTTACAGCTTCAGCAATATACTACAATTGTAGATCTTGTGGACACATCTCCTCTGAAACTGCTTGACAAATTGCTTTGATATTTGGTAGAATTATTTTGTTATGATGTTTAGATGTGCATACTCTACCATCATTTGGATTCTTCAAAATTTGTAGTAGTTATGGGACTTTGACCATTTCAGTAATATAAAACAAAGGTATATATTGTGAACGCATTTCCTCTGAAAAGCTTGACAGATTGCTTTGATGTTTGATAAAATTAATTGTTAGGATGTATAGATGTGCATAGTCTACCTCCAGGTTGATTCATGAAATTTTGTAGGAGTTATGGAACTGACCATTTCAGCAATGTAATACAATACAATGGTAGATCTTGTGGATGCATCTCTGAAACTGTTCAATGGATTGCTTTGATATTCAATAGGATAAATTGTTATGATGTGTAGAAGTGCATACCATTCCACCATTTTGATTTGTTAAATGTGTTTAGGAGTTATTAGACTTTTACCATTTTAGCAATATTAAACAATTTTATCAAGCAGTCTACTCAAGTTTGCACATTCAGATGTAGTTGCTTGGCTCTTCCCAAATACCTGTCTAAACAGTTCTAATATTACATATTTATTATTATGTCCTGAAACTAAATGTATCACACAATTTTTTTTCCATTTTAGTTTCTCACATCAATTCGAGACTGTAGCGATTGTGGACGTGTAGCAAATTGCTCTTGTTATAAGGACATATTTTGATTAAACTGTGCCATTGAGGAGGATATGTTATCATTTGTTTTTCTTAAAATATTTGTATTGCTAACCATTGTGGAAGATTGTTACTCTTTATTTACTGTGTATTTTAGATAGAGAAAGAAGTTGCTACTTTAATGAATAAATCATTACGGTACTGTAACACAGAAACCTGTATACAAAGACAACCAACATACACATACAGAGCAGCTACCATTAATCACAGACTGGCCTCATTGTATCACAATGGTCTAAGACAGCAGGTATATACATGTAGTCATAAAATAAATGGTTCCACCCCAGATAGGGACGTTAGAACACAGAATTAAGATGGCCCAGTGCGGGATCCAGGTGGCTAAAAGAATAGACCGTAGTCGCGCTAGCTTATTGTAAAAGGCTACTAAATAGTGCCCAGTACCCTGACCAGCATGTCAGGTCATTTTGCCTAAAGACCGACTGGGATGTGTGCCCCAGGTGGTTGAATGGGGTACCCCTATCAAGCTGGGGTTGTCAGGCCATAATTTCATGTTCATCCCCTGAATATAGCTGAAATGTTGCTGCTCAGGCGTTAAATACCATTAATCAATCAATCAATCAGAATTATTTTCAGCCAATGATACAAACTAAATTTATTGTTTTACTTTAAGTCAATGTAAACAGTCTTCAGCAAAAGGTTAGTTACTCAGAGTATTTTTGATGTTTGCCGATAATTGCCTAGGTCTGCTCCTTTAAAAAACAATGGACATCAGGGACACCAAATATAGATCATGTGCTCAATTCTGGTCTGGATATCTTACATGGTACTATGACCAATGAATGGGGTCTTTTGGCCTAACAGTGCCTCTACATTCCGTTGATGATGTGACGTCTTATCTAATGTGTTGGTGACGTCACAAAACTCAATTTCAAATACAGCGTTTCAGATTGAAAAAAAAATTGTCTGGCATTTTTGTAGTAATTTAAAAAATAAACTCTTAAATTTTATCGATGTCAAAATGATTTTTGTCTACTTTTATATTATATATTTTTTCGTTTGTCTATAATATTTTCTTCGGATAGCTCAGCTACCATCCGAAATGGATTTGTTCAAAAGTTTGTAAACGTTGTCAACTTCCTGGCATACAAAGTTTACTGTAAAAGGATCACGTGACTTTTTTTACCACACACACATGTAACCGTATAGCTCGCATCTGCGATGCTCGCTATAAATTTGTTTCCACAAGTTTCCTGCTGATGCCTGTGGGTTGGGGGTTCATTGTGTTCCCCAGCTTCCTCCTCCAATAAAAAATGTCTATGATATAGCTGACAATTTAACAAATTAGGCATCAACCCAATTATAACAAGTTTGCTCATAAAAAAACAATTTGTATATTTTCAGGAAAATGAGCACAGACAGAAATATCTAAAACAGTTAGCAGAAAGTCACTATAGTAAAGCTATCAAGTATTTTCAAGCAGTAGACTGTACATTAGAACTACTTCGGGTACAACTAGAGCAGGTTGCTTTACAGGAATACTTCCTAACAGGTACATAGATCTGTTAGGAAAATTACTGCAAATACAGTAGAACTTTGATAACTCGTACTCGCTGGGGTTGCCAAAAAACAGTTCGAGTTATCAGTAGTTCGAGCCACCAAAGTTGGACAACTTCCGGAAACTTCTCTTTCCATACCGTGACATTTTTTTTGTTTTAGATGGCCCGTTAATTTCATACACGCGGAATGGTTGTTTTGGGAACTAAAATTCGTTTTAATGTATGTAGATGTTTATTTCATGAATTTTGACAAGAATAAATTTATTTTAGGTGTTATAATTTTTTAAATGTGAAATTTCAACATCAGTTATTATTTACTTCCGTCAATTGCGCAAAGTTCCAGTTTGTACATGGTATATCTGCCATCGCAGTTAAAAAGTTAAAAATTTCCTAATTATTTATTGCCGACACGTTTTTTGTTGTTGTTGTTGTTTTGTTTTTTTTATTATCTTAACTTTAACAATTGGTTTTTAATATCAATTAAACCGCAAATGTCAACACAAGTCGTAAATGATTTTTAATTGGAATGTATTCGTTTTGATTTCATAATCCACTTGGTACAGTTAATATTTTCAATTAAAAAAAAATATTAATGTCTACATGCTTGTTTAAACTTATCATGACATAATTATTATCTGATATTTTGTCTAAATTGACATACCTGTACTAATTGTTATGGCTTCTTTTATCAACGTCCTTGGCCGAAGTTAATTACTTCACGCCGTTACTTATAATTATAGTTCAAGTTATTCATGGTGACTTACATAAAATTTCTATCAAAGGGACCTATAAATGAGTTCGAGTTTTCGAGAAATCAGTGTTCGAAAAAACCGGGGTTTTTTGTACAAACATATATAGAAATAAATGACGGGACTTTATTAACAGTTCGAGAAATCTGTGGCGTTCGAGCTACCGAAGTTTGACTGTACATATACAATATTCTTATATTGTCAGAATATATATATTTGTATTTGTATAAGCCTTAGAAACGGGTAAAAATGCTATGCTTCGTCCAGCATTTCTCACCTGTTTCACGACGAGTACTTTATATTTTCTGGCAGTGTATGAATATTATTATCCTGGAACCCAAAACTATGTTTTAATCTACTGAAAAATGTTCACTTGTAGCCGATTTTTGAGTTGAAATTTTTTTGGCACATATCCCAGTGATACTGATGTCACCATCATTGTAAATCAAAACAATACTAAATATCGTAGGTGAGGTCAAGGGTACCAGGACATTTTATTGGGCATTGCCGAATAAAGCAAACATTTATTCTACTACCTTTATTGTAAAGCAAATGTATTGGTTGCAGGATAATTGTTGTACATGTAAATCTGTACCTACCCCAGTATGGAACAACCACTGTACATTAATTCAACAAAACACTTTCTTGTTTGAATTTGTAATCACAAAATATAAACAATAATGTATTTCCATTTTAAAAACTGCAATTGTTTTCATCTTGAATTTTTTTTAGTTTTGTACAATAGTGATGTTCTGTGTAAATATATTTTTCTGTCATTACCTGGAAAACAAGTTGATCATGGAGTAAATTTCATTCACTAGTAACATAATTAACATATATTCCTGTTGATTCATTTACAACATTACTAAAGTTTTCTTTTATTTTGTCAGCAGCTCAAAGTAATAACAGAAGTAAACAAAGAACCTTGACATTAGCCTTGTCACATTTATTGTCTTGTCGAGACATCCTGCAAAAGATTTTAAAGCAGTCAGTTGACCCAGACTTTGAGGAGAGGTCAAAGCAGGAAGCAAAAAAATTGTCAGACATTTTAGAGTCTCGTCTTCAGTTTATCCTTCTACAGATTATGAAATGTCAGAGCAGTAAGAAAAGGTAGTTGTAAATTTTTTAATGATTTTTAAATTATAAACAATGTTCCAGTAAAATAAGATAATGAAACTGAGTTGAAACAATATGTTAGGGTAACTATAAAAAATATATATGTGCTTTAAACATTTTATTTCTAATTTAACAACTTTTTTTAGCTCACCTGACCTGAAGGGTCAGGTGAACTATTTCACTTGGCGTCCGTCGTTGTCGTCCGTCGTCGTCGTCATCGTTAACTTTTCTTCAAAAATCTTCTCCTCCAAAACCACTGAAGGGATTGCTTTGAAACTTTGCCCACATCATCAGTAAAATGTCCTCTACCAAGTTTGCACAAATCATGGCCTCAGACCAACCAACATGGCCGCCATGGCTAAAACTAGAAAAGGGGGGTCAAAATACAGTTTTTGCTTATAGTTCTAAAAGTATAACAGATACAGGAAAACCAAAGAGACCTTCCTTCTTCAGCATCTAAAGCTCTACAAAACAACCCATTGGGTCAAAGTTGTATGATGACTCCTTGTATGAGTTATTGCCTTTAATTGTCAAAATTGATGATTTTTGCCATTTTTGCCTCTAAATCTTGAAAATTATTAGAACTAGAGAAAAAGTTAGCATTCCTTTATTGTTCTACTATATGAGGCATACAAAAATGACTGAAGGGTCAAGATTGTCTGATTAACCGTTTAAGAGTTATTCCCCTTGAACTGTTTTTTTAATCGGTTTTAATTGATTTTTTAAAATCTTCTCCTCTGAAACAACTGAAAGAACTGCTTTGAAACTTTGTACACATCATCTGTCAAATGTCCTCAACCAAGTTTGCAGATTAACCAAAATGGTTACCATGGCTAAAAATAGGACGGAAAGGGGAGGAGGGGGGGGTAAAATACAGTTTTTGGCTTATATTTAAAAAAGTGTAACAGATACAGGAAAACCGAAGAGACATGCCTTCATCTGCATCAAAAGCTCTACGAAACACTCCATTGGGTTGAAGTTGTATGATGACTCCGTATAGAAGTAATTGCCCTTTAATTTTCGAAATTGATTATTTTTGACATTTATTCCTCTAAATCTTGAAAATTATTAGAACTAGAGAAAAAGTTAGCATTGCTTAATTGTTCTGCTCAATGAGGGCTACAAAAATGACTTAAGGGTCAAGATTGTCTGATGAACCGTTTAGGAATTATTCTCCTTGAACATTTTTTTAATCAATTTTACTGTATTTTACAAAATCTTCTCCTCTTTAACCAATGAAAGGACTGCTTTGAAACATTGCACACATCATCTTTAGGACGTCCTCTACCAAAATTGTGCAAATCATGACACCTGACTACCTACATAGCTACGTTGGCTTAAAATAGAAAAAATATAAAGGGGGGGGGGGGGGGGTCGAGAGAGTTTACGACTGATAGTTAAAAAAAGTATAACAGGTACAGGAAATTTGAAGTGAACCTCCTTTCTCCCTCTAAGCATCAAAAGCTCCTTCTTATAGGAGTTAATTCTCTTAAAAGGATTTTTGCAGAAGTGTTGGGCAATTCCTTATAGCAAAGAAAAGCTGGATAAAAGGGGTTGTTTGGTTTCAGGTTCAGGTAATCGATACAGGCTCCTGGGAGCATCTGGTTAAAATCTGTTAATAAATGATGTTTACATTTGTTGATAGACACATACTACCAGTAGAAGAAATTGAATTGAGAGGCTTGTCTTTCCATAGTTTTATGTCTTAAAGTAAAGCTACATCTTGTTTGTTTGTCTGGTGTTTAATGCCACTTTCAGCAATTTTTCAGCTATATCATGACTTCCAGTTTTTATTGGGAGAGGAAGCTGGAGTACCTGGAGAAAACCCCCAATCCTGTGGTAGGAAAACTGGCTATCCTTGTCAATTAAGATTAGAGTCGAGAATACAAGTTACATCTTGTAAATAATTTTTAGCAATTTTATGCTCACGCTAATTACTTTTCAGGTTATTTTATGTTAATTACTTCAAGTAGCAATATAAAAAGAACTGCCTGTAGTTTAGAATAAGTTGATTTGGTATAGGGCTGTATTCATCTCTTAACTTTTTTTTTTCGCTAGCAATTTATACACATCAGTTCAAATCATCCTCACTTGTCAGGGTTCCTCCATCAACATGTGTCCACGAACCTTGTACAAACTTAGCTTGGAAATTCCCAAGCAAGAAGTCAGTATTTTGATTGGCTACATCACACCTCCATGTAGCCAATCAAAAACTTGCTTTCATACACCACTTGGTTAAGGGATATCCCCGATGTTGATGTTTATAAACAAATGGATATGCTTCATAGACCATGTAATAATCAGTGTATTTTGTACACAAGTGTGGACACAGAAAAAATGTGTAATGAAAATAAATTTGGTCATAAGCATTACAAAAATAGCATAAGTTATCAGCAGCAGCCTGCAAACTAAACATAGTCACCCTACCATGCATAGTTACAGAGAACTGTCCTAATACAAAAACTTTAACATAGTCGCTGGACTGTGAAATTAAGGTCAAGGTCAGATGACATCTACCAGACAGTCATGTACTCTTTATCAGCAACCTATATATACCAAACAATGTTATCTTACCATGCATGGTTACAGAGGAAATGCCCTAATACAAAAATGTAATGTAGTTGTTTGACCGTGAAATTAAGGTAAAGGTCAGGTGACACCTTCCAGACAGTCATGTACTCTTAATCAGCAACCTATATACCAAATATTGTTATCCTACCATGCATGGTTACAGATGAACAGCTGTAAACCAAAAACTTTAATGTAGTTGCTGGACCATGAAATTGAGGTCAAGATCAGGTGACAGGTGACTGACAGGCAAGTACTCATCATAAGCTACCACTGGACCAAATTTGGTGGACCTAGGGCTTGGGCTTACAAAGATATGAAGCAACTGGACCATGAAATTGAGGTCAAGGTCAGGTTACACCTACCAGACAGTCATGTACTATTCATCAGCAACCTATATACAAAATATTGTCATCCTACCATTGGTGGTTACTGAGAAACTGCCGTAACCCAAAACATTAATGTAGTCTCTGGACTGTGAAATTGAGGTCAAGGTCAGGTGACACCTACCAGACAGTCATGTACTATTCATCAGCAACCTATATACCAAATATTGTCATCCTACCATGGGTTGTTACAGAGGAACAGCTATGACCCAAAAACTTTAACATAGTCATTGGACTGTGAAATTGAGGTCAAGGTCACGTGACACCTACCAAACAGTCATGTACTATTCATCAGCAATCTATTTACCAAATATTGTCATCCTACCATGTGTGGTTACAGAGGAACTGCCATGACCCAAAAACTTTAACGTAGTTGCTGGACCGTGAAATTGAGGTCAATGTCAGATGACAGGTGACCAACAGGCAAGTACTCATCATAAGCTACCACTGGACCAAATTTGATGGACCTAGGGCTTGGGCTGACAAAGATATGAAGCAAGATGTCCAAGTGTGTACGCCGGATTCCCATACATATGTCTCGCCACCAGTGACTATCGTCGCAGGCGAGACAAAAAGTGTTAATAGCTTGTTATGATTGTGATATTTATTAGTTTTGTTTATCGATTGATCCATCTGCCACCAAGTTGTATATTCTACTTCTAAACATGCGTCTTTTAAGCAATTATATTGAGACATCATATGAAAACCTTCTCGCCCGTAAATTTCCTAGCTAAGTTTGTCAATGCTTAATGGACACATGTACAAACAGAAACCCTTTTTTGTGAGGATTCAGTGTATTACTTTGCTTTGAAGAAATAATAATATATCCATGTCGTAGTTGACTGATTTAATAACTTGACATTTATTACTTGCCGATTTCTTAAGTCTTTTTAAAGTATTCCGTCTTAGTGTGTAAAGTAATATTTAGTTTAAGCCCAACACTTGGGTTGTAAAATCATTCCAATCACGAGGAAAGATGCTTAGACCATAATTAACCAGGATCCACATTTTTCTTGCTGAAGGTCAAGGATTTCAACTGAAATGATAGCTTCCTTCTCCAGTAAAACCGGACACGATGATATAGCTGAAAAGTTCCTAAAGGTGCATTAAATCTTGTATGTCAAAACTAACAAACAAATCTGTAATAATTCTAAGAATTGAATTTAGATAATATGAAGTGAAGCTTTTAACAGTACTTCTTTTTAGTTGTATTAGATTATCCTGTCTTAATTATGGATGATTGCATTACACACCTCTGGTTGGGACATACACGACCAACAAAGACATTCCTATGGTTTAAAAAATGGGTGCAGAGTAACGAACAATATTAATGGCATTCTAAAAATAACCTTTAGAAAGAATATATGTCTGTCTGTTAATTTATTTATGTTTTGTGGTAAATAAGGAAGACTTCAATTTTCAAGTTATATTATACTACATGTATAGATAATAAAGCTTTGTAATTAAAGTCTCATTTACTATTGTACAAGTGTCTTAGAAATCTTCTTTTTAAAGTCGTAATTGTTAAATTCCTTTTTCTAATTGTTCTTTCACAGGCTAGTGAAAACTGAAGTAGAAAGAACAAAAACTTTATATGCATCAAGTTTGCAACTTGGAGTTGGTGGAGTAAAGTCTGGATTAGAAAAACTGCCCATGTTAATATCTATATTAGATGATGTCAGAGAATATTATGAAGAAAACTTAATCCATGACCTTCAAACTGGATCATAAACACATTGAACTGATGAAGAGGATTCTTAACTGTTTGGGTTTTATAATATTTACATTACGTATGTCTTTCATTGATATCAGATTTCTATTGGTTCAAACTGTTACAGAGGACTTATAACCATTCTTTGTATTTATCATGAAGTGCTTCTTTGAAAATGTCCAACTTAGAGTAATTAACATAAACAAAAATACATTGTGGACGATTTAAATCAGGACCCCAGTATTCTTCCAAATGAAATATAATGTAAATATAAGACTTTAAAGTTTCATTGACATATGAAAGTGTTGACCATGCACACATTTTAATCATGAAGTGCCACCGTTCTTCATTAAAGAAAATGTGCTTCCATCAACATTTTCATATGTCAATGAAACTTCAAAAGAATGCATTCAATTTTAAATTGAATGTAAAATCTTTGTACAGCAATTTAGAAGTTGACTAATCTGTAGGACATGGCTCATATCGATTTAATTCTGAGTTATACAATATTTGTATGACCTTTGCCACATGTATAAACTATGATTTGAGAGTTTTGCCTTAGTTTATAGGTTTATTATATATACCGTAGAAATTAAACAGTTAAAAAAAAGCAAAAACAGCTAAAAAAAAGTAGGTGAACCTGTATCCTCGTAAAATGTCATTGTTACAATATTCATATTCATGCTTTTTTAAACAAAAGTTTTGATAAAGTACAATCTAAATTAAATGTACATTTAAACATGAAAATGTTTTTTTAATTTCAATATATTTTCTATAATCATAGATTGTATAGTACCAGTAGTTCATAAATGAAAATTATGTTGAGCAGCCATCCTCCAGTGTTGTGTAACCAGTGTCATGTGACATGTGTAACCAGTGTCATGTGACATAGTACAAAGTGGATACAAACTCTGTGGAAGACATTGTTACAATAGTCAACATAGAATGAATGAAACAGAATTTTCAAATAAACTTTTGTTAAAAATCGAAAATAATTCTGAATTTGACATTAAAATTAAAATATTGAGATTCCTGTTTAGCTCACCGTACAAGAGTCATGTGTTTACATTGTGACTTGCCCATGCAGATGTTGTTCTATGTAAACTTTTACATTTCAATCATAGTTTTTGAAACCATTTGGCAATATGAAGTTAAACTTCGTCACAATGTTTATTGGATGGTCCTATACCATTTTTTATGCCCCTGGGACGAAATTTAGGGGCATTAAGTTTTACTCATGTCTGTCCGTCTGTCTGTCCAAACGTACGTCCGAACAAATTTCTATCAAGCTTTTCTCAGAAACCGTACATGAGAACTGTTTGAAAGTGGGCAGGGTGGTTCAGTATCACAAGTTGTATGTCCTAAGCAACTTTCAGACCTGTCGGACAACTACTTACTGTTTGGGACTTCATTTAGCGGGGGCATCTGTGTCCCATGCTCAAATGCTCAAATGCTTTTTTCACTGCAGTACCGATTGAATTCATGCTGTATATAAATGTATATAAATATTTTTAATGGTGCTCTACAGCTTGTTTTTATAATCTGATTGAAAATCCAAGATAGCTGCCACTGCAGAACAGTTTAACACATAAGCATAAAGTACAATTATAAAAAAGCCTTTTATTTACACTTAAGATTTTCATTTGGTGGTCCTCTGCATTGTTTTGAGGGCCTCAAAGGCTTAGTATTTGTGAAGCCATACTGTTTATGAATGATGGTTATATGGTCCTGTACAGTTTGTGTTTATTCTGATAGGAAATGTAAGATGGCTGCCACCAAAGGCTTCCTTTCTAGTCATAATGTCTAGTCATGAAGGTCCATGTCAGCTTTTTCCATCACTTGGCATCTGTCATCCCACGTCCATCATAAAAATTTTTAAAAATCTTCTCCTCTGAAACCATTGGGCCTATTTTTTTCAAACTTGGCCACAATCATCCTTAGGATTCCTAGTTTTAAATTTGTACCCAGGGTTTTAATCAATGGACAAAGATGACCACTGTTACTAAAAATAGAAAATGGATGTCAATGCACATTTTTTTTATCAATATCTCAAAAATTGTAATAGCTAAAGATAAAAATATTAAGGTGTACAATAGTTGCTATTAGTGTGAAGTTGTGTAATGGCTTCCTGTAGGAGTCATTTTTGCACTTTAATGATGACTTTTGACAAAATATTCTGTATTTACAATATAACTTGAAAACTATAAGAGCTATAGCAAAACTGTAAATGGCAAAAATGCAATTTAAAGTCCTACAATTCATTTCATTGGTCTGAAATTGTCAGATAACTCCTTATATGAGTTATTGCCCTTTAAATGACAATTTTTTTAATGAAATTTTTCTTTTTTTGTCCTGTAAATTTAAAACTATAACAGCTAGAGTGAAACTGTGAATAGCAAAAATGATCAGAAATAAAAGTTTTACAATTCACTTAACTGGTCTGAAATTGTTACATTACTCCTTATATGAGTTATTGCCCTTAAATGAAAATGAAATTTTCTGTTTTTGTCCTGTAACTGGAAAACTATAACAGCTAGAGTGAAATTGTAAATTGCAAAAATGATCAGCAGTACAAGCCTTACAATTCTCTTAATTGGTTTGAAATGTCCAGATGACTCCTTATAAGTCTTATTGCCCTTAAATGACAATTTTTATGAAATTTTCCATTTTTGACCTGTAATTTACAAACTACAGCCAGAGTGAAACTGTAAATTGCAAAAATGATCAGCAAAGCAAGGCCTAGAAATCATTGCTTAATTAAAACTTGCAAGATGAATCCTTATAGGAGTTATTGTCCTTTAATTTCAAATTTGAATGAATAATCAGTTTTTGTGTTATAAATTACAGTCTATAATAACTAGAGTAAAACTGTAAATTTCTAAACCCCTAAAGGAAAATTCCTACAAATCATTTTATTTTCAGGCATGGTCTTATGCACCTTATAGGAGTTATTGTACTTAACCAAAATTTTTGAAGAAATTGTTAATTTTTTGCCCAGTTACTGAAAAGCTATAACAACTAGACTGAAACTGTAAATTGCAAAAATTTAAATATAGTTGAATTCATTTTTGTCCCAGGTGAGCGATTACGTGCTCCTGGGAGCCTCTAGTTATTAAAATAAAAAAGATGGTTATGGAATAACATTTGGTACGAAAAATTAACAAAATATTCATGCATGAGAATACTTAAGGCAAATTAATCTCTTAATGCAATTGTTATGAATTATAAGGATTAAACACTGTTTTCCATGGATTTATCTGTATGTCTACAAGACTAACTCACTCACAAACATACCTTAAAAGGTCCTTCTGACTTACATTTGTTTGTGAGGTGGCATTGTTGATATACTGATAAATCCATTGAAAACAGTGTTCAATTCTATAATAAATGTTTGGCTTGTTTGCTAATTATCTATTGCATATTGCCTTTTTATGTTTTTATGTCATATTTTTGTTTTTTATTAAATGGGGTACAACAAGCTCACCAAGAGTACAATATGTCACTGTTGAAATCTGAGGTTTTTTATTTTATGTTGACAGAAAGTATCAATTGTGCTTTCCTTTTATTAAATTCTCTATTGCAAAAGAGTCTTAAGGAATATGTATTTTAATTGTTTATATATGTGAATACAGTGGTATTTTTACCAATCCTGTGATATTTTACCATGCTTAATATTTGAAAATAAACAAGCTGGTATACAGCTGATAATACTGACTTACTTTCTGGTTTATTTAGCAAACATACAAGAATGTTTATTTTCCATCTTTGATTTAGTGAGTACAAAAATGTTTAATTTTCCCAAGAATGATCAATTTTGCCTTTTTAAGCAGGTAGGTGTTAAAATGTTACATCTCTTCACAAGCTTATTTATTTTATCTTATTAAGCTAAGTGGGAGAAATATTTAAGCTTCAGTCAAATCTTTCTACTCAACAGATTAATGTGAGGTACAGTGTTGATGAGTGTAGGACAAAATCCCTTTGTGTAATTTAGACTTCCTGAATATAGCTGAAATACTGCTTGCTGGATGTTTAACATTACTCAATCAATCATGTAATTTTGCATAGGCAGACAAAATCCCCCTAAAAAAATTTACAATGCAGACAAAGGAGTTAGTTACACAAAATAGGCACCCTCTACTGTAAAAAATTTGCTGAAAAATGATTCAGTTCACAAGTCTGGAAAAATGGATATAACTTTTTGGAACAATTCCATATTAGCAGATGCACAATTTCAATATGTTTTCAATATTTCTGTCAAGTTCAAGGGATCTGGGTTAAACGCTTTAGGGGAAGTTGACAAAAAATGTATGCATTGATTACACAAATACAGAACCATCGTGTATAAAATGTGCTATAAAAAAGTTCCAAGTCTTAAAAATTAGAAAAGAAACCTGGAACAATTCCATAATAGCAGGTTCTTTAATAGGCTTGTAATCTTTCTATGAAGTTTCAAGGATATATGTTGAAATCTGTAGGAGTTGATCCTGCAAATTTACTGAAAAATGTTCCCAAATCCTGGAAATTAGAAAAAAATCCTTCAACAATTCTGTAATGGCAGGTACACAATTTCAATACATGTGCAATCTTTCTGTGAAGTTTCATAGATCTGGGTTGAAAACTGTAGAAGATTACACAAAATAGATACTTTATTTTCCCCACCAGCAGGCCCCGGCGCCCTGATTGAGCCATACTAAAAAGGTCAAAAATTTAATTGATAATAAAATTCAAATTGG
The DNA here is from genome assembly GCA_944474755.1 of Limnoperna fortunei. NCBI lineage: Eukaryota > Metazoa > Mollusca > Bivalvia > Mytilida > Modiolidae > Limnoperna > Limnoperna fortunei. Next base: position 22,522,368 of record OX104116.1, read on the forward strand.
TCCAGGTGAATCATTCTTGGATTTATTGGTAAATAAAATTTGTATAAATAAATGTAATCTAGAATATTTGCATCTGCATTTTCCTATATCAACTTTAGCTATCATGTGTTTGTGTTTATTATACATGTACGTGGATGCCAGAATACCCAGTGAAAACCAATGACTGTTCCTAGAAAATTCAGCAATTTTTTTTTGTCAATTACATGTAATGTCTTCCTCTAAAGAAGAACAAAACAATAATAAAAAGTTTTGTTTTTTTTTAAATCGCCTGATGTATGACAAATGTTGCTAACCCTGTCAATAAAGAACAAGTGTGGACACAGAAAAATGTCTCACCTGAATTCCGTATCAGTAACGAAAATAAATTTTGTCATAAGCATTACATAAATAGCATAAGTTATCAGCAGCAGCCTGTATAAATATTGTCACCATACCATGCATAGATACAGAGGAACTGTCCTTATACAAAAACTTGAACGTAGTCGCTGGACCGTGAAATTGAGGTCAAGGTCAGGTGATGACGCCTACCAGACAGTCATGTACTATTCATCAGCAACATATATACCAAATAGTCATCCTAACATGCGTAGTTACAGGGGAACAGTTGTAACCCAAAAATTTAACATAGTCACTGGACCGTGAAATTGAGGTCAAGGTCAAGAGACTCCTACCAGACAGTCATGTACTATCATGAGCAACCTATATACCAAATATTGTCATCCTACCATGCATAGTTACAGAGAAACTGCCGTAACCCAATAACTTTAACGTAGTCACTGGACCGTGAAATTGAGGTCAAGGTCAGGTGACACCTACCCGACAGTCATGTACTAGTCATCAGCAACCTATATACCAAATATTGTAATCCTACCATGCATAGTTACAGAGAAACTGCCGTAACCCAAAAACTTTAACGTAGTTGCTGGACCGTGAAAATGAGGTCAAGGTCAGGTGACACCTACCCGACAGTCATGTACTAGTCATCAGCAACCTATATACCAAATATTGTCATCCTACCATGCGTAGTTACAGAGGAACTGTCGTAACCCCAAAACTTTAACATAGTCGCTGGACCGTGAAATTGAGGTCAAGGTCAGGTGACATCTACCAGACAGTCATGTACTAGTCATTAGCAACCTATATACTAAATATTGTCATCCTACCATGCATAGTTACAGAGGAACTGTCCTAACCCAAAAACTTCAGCGTAGTCACTGGACCATAAAATTGAGGTCAAGATCAGGTGACACCTACCAGACAGTCATGTACTAGTCATTAGCAACCTATATACCAAATATTGTCCTACCATGCGTAGTTACAGAGGAACTGCCGTAACCCAAAAACTTTAATATGGTCACTGGACCGTGAAATTGAGGTCAGAGTTAGGTGACACCTACCAGAAAGTCATGTACTAGTCATCAGCAACCTATATACCAAATATTGTCCTACCATGCGTGGTTACAGAGGAAGTGTCGGAACCCAAAAACTTTAGCGTAGTCGCTGGGCCGTAAAATTGAGGTCAAGGTCAGGTGACACCTACCAGACAGTCATGTACTGGTCATCAGCAACCTATACACCAAAATTGTCATCCTACCATGCGTAGTTAACGAGGAACTGCCGTAACCCAAAAACTTTAACGTAGGGGCTGGACCGTGAAATTGAGGTCAAGGTCAGGTGACAGACTGGCAAGTACTCATCATAAGCTACCTCTGTACCAAATTTGATGGACCTAGGGCTTGGGCTTACAAATATATGAAGCAAGATGTCAAGTGTTTACGCCACTGTCGCTGCCGCCGCCGCCGGATTCCCATACATATGTCTCGCCTCCAGTCGCAGGCGGGACAAAAATGATTTTCAGCATTGACATGTACTATATGCACCGTAATATGCAACAAAAAAGCAGCTTCCTGTCTTGCCTTAAAAAAATGAAACAAAGGAAAACTCAACATTAAGCTTTATTTGTTCAAAGTTAGAAATAAATAACATAAATCACCATACAGATGGTCTTTAGGTAAATCCTCAAGTAATAGAGAAAAGAGACGTTTATTTTGAATTAAAACTGCATACGAATAGGTCATGTGACCAATGAACGCTACAGTATATCATATACTTTGAATTTGCCGATTAGATATATGCATGTTTAGAGTAAATTCACAATATAATTCATATGTTATTATGACATGAAATGACAAAACTAAATAAACTTACATGTAGATAACATTGTTGATGTACAAGTATCTTTTGATTGTAAATGTAAAAATGAAAACTTGTTCAAGTGTTTTTTGTGTTCCATTTGGCTGAGATATAAGTACCCTCGTAATACATGAAATCAATTTTGGATATTCAATATTTCTATAATATGAACGCACTTCAAACTGTCAATACTACAGTAGACAGATTCTACCAGATCTATGAATTTTCAGTTTATTTCAGGCAAACCTGCTCTTGCAAAATACATGTAGTATGAAAATACAAGGTTTTTTGCAGCCAATACAAATGAACATTAGAAATAAATTTTCTGCAGATAATATAAAATCCTGCAATGATTTCTGTGTTAAAAATGTTGGTACAATGACCTAGTGCTAACATGTCATTCCAAACAAACATTATGAGGCAGAACACTGAAACTGATGACCAAGCTTGATACAGTATTATGCTTATAAACTGAATGATATATATGACACCATGTATTTGGCTTGCTTAATAAACAAGGATGAATAAAAATAAATAACTGAAATCATTTTGTAGAATATGCACACTATTAAAATTAATTATTACTATATAGTTAAGAATTATCAGTCTCTAAATTTTGCATCACAAAAAAGAGATGTTCATTTATTATTCCATTAAGTTCCTGAGAAATATTCATTAGAATTTTAAAATTATCTCTGTCAGCTACAACTCCTGATGGTGTGGCCATAACATCAGACAGAGTTTTGTGAACCTGGTTAATTTTTTGAAACAACGACAAGTCCAATGGCATGGGCATTACTTTACACAGTTCAGTAAAACTTGACAACCAGTTGTAATATTGCTGACTGTTAAAATCCGGATTTGCAACAAAATCAATCCCCTGAGTTTCTTCCTCTTCTATTTTCTCCTTTTGTGAATCCTTTACCTCTTGATCAGCTTGGTCAACTTCTTCAATGCTAGCCTGTTTAACTGTAGTTTCCTCCCCCTGACTATATGGTAACACAACAATTTCCTGTTCAGTGGATTCTGGGATAGCATTTTCAATTATTTGTAAATATTCTACTGGTACCTCTGAGCCTGATACTTCTTGTAATTCTTGAACTTCAGCTATTGTGATAATAGTTTCATCCCCATTACTGGTTTGAATCTGAATATTCTGACTGTCATTACCAACTGACTGGATACCTAAAATGTTATGGACATCATTGTTTTGTTCACCCTCCTCAACCACTGTTTCTACAGCAGCAAGATCTTCTATATTCGAATTCAGTTCATTTTCTTGTGGTAAAGATATCTGGACATGCTGAACCATTTTGTTGTTCAAGTCTTTAATTAGTTTGACAATTTTCTTATCTTTTAAATCAATATTATCTGCTTGGGAAACAGGAATGGTTTGAGAATTTCCATCCTTATATATGAACTGTAACAGTCCATCCTTTTGTATGACTTCAGCCTCTTCTTTCTGGTTTGTATGTTTTCTGCTCAGGTGTGTTTTTAGCTGTCCTCCTCGTTTAAATGATTCAAAACACAGCTGACAGACATAAGGCTTCACTCCAATATGTTCCTTTTCATGTCGTCTTTTGCTGGATGGATCACTGAATTTTGCATTGCAGACTTCACAGGTATATGGCTTGCGACCTAAAAAAGACTTTAAAACCTTAGAATAATATATAGCCAGTAGAAAGCTTATATTGGCAACTGATGATGGTTTACAGGGTTCAACCCATAGAGCTCCACAGCACATTCCCAGTTGGCAGACAGTGTAATCACTTCAGTGGAGTGTATAGGTTAAAATACATAACATCTGGCTGCAGACAATATCAGGAAACATATTTATAGAGTGCCAATCTACAGACGTGACAACGTGTTTTTTATATTGCCCACTATATACCGTGGTCGTGGTTTTTTCATTAAGAAATTCACCACCATACGCCACGGTGGTATTCTGCGGTACATCGTGCTATGTCCACTACATATCGTGACCCACCGTGTTGACCACGGTGGATTTTCAATTTCCTTTCATGCTTACACAGTGAAAAAATTAAAATGTTGTGATTTAATTTAGATATTTGTGTTAAAATATGCCGTTTTAATACGTTTGTTTGACAACAAAATTAATCTGCGTTCTGTTTATCTATTCATTATACAGAATACCTTAAAGTTTATTGTCACTGATTTGATTGACAATTATTCCCTTAACGTGTTCTAAAAGGTTAGAACACCGCATTTTGCCCTTAAAATTGTCAAAATCTTTGCTATTCTATCGTCAAAATTTCCCTGTCAGCGCCTCTGATTAATGTTCCAACTGTTTGAACTTTTACCGGATGTAAATTGTGTCACACCTTAAATCGATCGATTATCAAAGTATTGTCCAGTCATCATTTTTTCAAGCACGTGCTCTCAAACATTTCAATAAACTTGTGTATTGTATAATTTTATAATTAACAGGTGAACACGCAGCTTAACATTTTTAACGGTAAAGAAATAAGCACATTACACAATAAATACGAGACTTGTAAAGAAAATACACAATAAATGCGAGACTTAATTTTTTGTAAAGAAATTCGTTTTAAAAACGTCAAAATCAATATACGACTTAAAATGCTACATTTTCAAATTTTCTGAATTATTACTTAATATAAATGTCGCAGAATATATTGTTCCACGAATGATTTTATACTCGATTTGTCGGTGTTGAACCACGTGTTAAAAAAATACAATCCTGATATAGAATAAACCATAATAGTCGTTTCAGTGTTAAAAGCCTCATCAACTTTTGTTGTAGAAAAGACTTAAGTAGCATCCTTATAATTTCTATAATGTTACGACAAGACCCTATGTCCGCAAACAGACATTCGTATCGGCGCGCAAAAAAAAAACCAACAACAACAAAAAACAAAAAAGAACAAAAGAAAACAAACTTACATACTGTTGAGTAAATTATTTTTTATTGATATGAGTGTGGACAAATCAGTTCTTTCGTCTTGAAAAATAATTTTATTCCGATTTGTTTTGTTCATGTTATAACAGACGTAAGTAACTATGCATATTTTATTGTTTGATCAATGTACCACAATACAACAAAATATTAAGAATAAGTATTTGTATTTAGAGAACTAAGGCAAGTCTAAAAGGGGTCTGATCTCGAGAATATTTATCCCAATAAATACTATGTCATGCAAAAACACCGAAACTGCGAGTTAATTTTAACGGGAACTTTATACAAATAACACATCTGCCTCCATTTGAAAAATTGTCAGTTTTGTATATTTAGCTCAGAAGCACATCACTACTTTTTTTATATAAACCTGTTATATTAATTGTTATAGTTTAAAACGCCATTGTCCAAAGTAAATGTGTATTTAGAATTGTGCGTACGTAAGACTTCATTCAACCTTGTGAAACAGGCTCCTGTGCCATATCGTAGTTAAACTATATTTTATGTGGCGATTCTCGTTTATAAACTTTTCATATATTTATTATTCTTGCTGCATGTTGGCTTCAATTTAGTAATTTATTTGTTGTATCCCATCCTGTTAACAAATTTTATATAACTATACGTGATGTAAACTTTTGTCCGCGTTTGTTAAAACAACTCTGGTTTTAAATACCAAATAAAGAAAAAGATCGCCGCTCAACTGCCCATTGTCTGTCGAAAAGGATTTATAATTGATTAAAGAGAGTTCGCGTACAACTTCAGGACAATTCGTTATACGTTGTAATACACAAAAACGTAATGTGACATTTCAAATCCGGATAATTTACCGAACTTGTTCAGGGTAATATTTAATGCATAACACATGCATCCGGTTGAACAAATATTCGATCTTCAAGTCTACCGGCACATTAAATCATTATTGATCATCAACAAATAAAATGCATGTACAAATTATTCTTAAGCACTGTTTTAAAATGTTCTCTTTTCATTTGGGTAACGATGTTTAAACCCGCATTAAATGACAACATTTATGTTGTCATGTACCACCGCGGAGATATCGTGGCCGGACCCCTGTGGCGACATGCCATGGTAGACTGAACTCCCTCGTATGCATCCACCGTGGTAAGATTACCTGAGAAGATTCTTAACCACGATAGTAGGCGTGGATATACCATGGTGGGTGATAGAGAAAAGGATTAACTTCCATGGTGGGTTAGTGTTTTTTATAAAAAACACGTTGTCCCCTCTGTACAGGTAATTTAAATTAATAATTAAAATTACATCTTTCACTTGCTCCCCCTATTTGTTGTGTATCTAACAACATCCCATTACAGGTCATCTTCTGTATGAGTGACCAATTAAAACTTGTTTTCACCATGTTCTCTATTATTATTCAGCATAGGTAAACCATAACTTAAGAGAAAGCTTATGTTTAACTGGTTAATTTTTTTTGTGATGCTCAAATTTTTTCATTGGATAATATTTATGTCAAGAGTCCTGTAATGGGACATTGTAAGATCTTTACAGTGATAATAACAATCAAGTGAAAGATTTATTTTTAATTAGATTGCCCTCATTGCATGATAAAAAGCACAATACTCCTTCCCTAACCAACTTTCCAAATGGTTTCTATGGTAGTGAAAATTTAGTCAACATTGGTTAATCCTATTTTCCCAATTGCTTTATTACTTGTTAACATGTTCTTGTCATGAATGTAGCAGAATCAATCAAGGTTAACACAAATCAAATTTTTGGAAATTTGAACCAAAAACTTTGTGTTTGAAAAGTGGCAAGGTTCTTAAAGTCCTTAATTAATTATTATATTATTATGGCTTTTGGTCCCAACCACTTATTTGCAGATACATATCAAATCTAATGCTTCAAAGTGTCTATATCAAATTATTACACAATAGTGTATGTGAACAGCCAACAAATTTGATTGGACAGATATTTGTGTCACATATGTCACGACAATTCACTGTTTAAAGGAATAACAACTCAGATCTTGCCAAAATAAACAAGTGTGGACTGTGAGAACGCTCACAAAGGGATACCCCCACTTCGCTTTCAAGTCCAATTATCTCCCCTTAATGATATCTGAGGTCAACAAAAATCCTTCATGCACATCTACATATAAAGTACTTCCTTTATGTTAAATTTCATTAAATTTTATCAAGCGGTTTAGGAGGAGTTGTGCTTACAAGAGATGTGGACAGACGGACAGAAAGACAGATGGGGCGATTCCTATATACCCCCCCCCCCCCCCAAACAAGTTTGCGGGGGTATAATAGAGAGACATCTAAAAATATTTTAGTTGCACAACTATATAAAATCAAGGAAACATTGCAGTAGGTGGTCCCAAATGTTGGGTTTATTTTTGTACAAAAGTTTTTCATGTTAACTACCAGTAATGTTTTTATATATTATATATTTACCTGTGTGAACAATTTTGTGTCTTGTCAAGTCAGACTGGTGTGCAAATGACTTTCCACATTCATCACATTTAAATGGTCTTTCACCTGTTACAAAAATAATATATTTTCAACAACAGTGTGTATTGTTTTTCTCTCATTTTTAGCGAAATTTCCATTAGTGATTACAAATAATTTTATTCCTTAGGGGATTAAAAAGTCTCATGCTGCAGTTTTATTTCAAAGGAAGTTATGTCACAATTAAAATCCGAAGTGAATATTGCTGTGCAAGAACATTTAAAACAAATTTTGTCAAAGTTTTAAGTATTTGTCAATGTAGTAAACAGCGTAATTAATCATGCATTGTGAATGTTGAAACTATGATCACTCGTGCAGAAATGCATTCGGATTTCACTCTTTCACTATGATTTTTATAAAAGCTTGAAAGGGGTACACGATAGGGAAAATCATGAAAAAATAGAAAACTTATTAAAAATAGGAGAAACTTTTTTAAAATAGAAAAACTTAATCAAAAATAAGAGAAACAGCTTCTTCTTCAGTTTCTTGTGGATAAAATTATTTCCACCATCTCAAAAGTTATATAGTCAAGACACAAAACCCCATATTGTGAGCAAATTAAGGAAAGGTTTGAATAAGTGTCAAATGTCATTCAAAAGTTTATGATGTTACAAAGATGCTCATGTCATACTGCCATTTGTTGCAGATAAGGTTATAACAAAGCTTGAACCAATTATCAAGTATTCACTGGTTCCCTATTTTTCTGTTAGTATTTTGTCCAAGGGTTTATTTGATGATAGATATCCATAATTGTTTAATACCAGTACAAGTTTATAGGATTTAACTAATAACCTATAAATATAATACAAACCAGTATGAACTTTCATATGTGATCTAAGATAAACATTCTGTGAAAATTTTCGCCCACAAACATGACAGGAAAATGGTAATTCTGTTGAATGAGTAAACAGATGGCGACGTAGACAGCTGACTTGACGAAAAAATTTCTGGCATATATGGCACTGATGTGGTCTTTCATCTGTGTGACGAGACACATGTTCCTGCAGACTGACATTGCTAGCAAATTTGTTCTTACAGATTGAGCACTCGAATGGCTTAATGCCTAGAAATAAGGTTAATAGTAACAACGTTATATTTTGTTTCCAGTACGAAAAACAAAACCTTAGCATAATCACATGTTAATTTAACATGAAAATTTAATTTTTAAAACGATCACTTGTCGTATGCTTATAAACAGATAATAATATGGTCTGTCCAATCACTTGTCGTATGTTCTGTCATCGTTGAAACTTGCTACAAAATCAGATTCCTACATGATCGACTTTAACGTCTTTTAAATATTGTTTGTGAAATACAGACATTTATCTTCTCCAATATCCTGCATCTTATACCATTATATGTAAAAACCAATTAAGCATTCACAATTAACAATGAAATGACAATTAAAAATCCTCTTTGATTATGAAATGTAAAAAAATTGACAGCAATAATTATTAAACAAGAATTTTACAAAGACATTAATATGCTCATGAAATGGTAATCATATACACTAAATCATGGAGGGATGAAAAAAATGTCTTCTTTAAAAATCTGGGACAGCAGTAATAGAAAAAACTTGAAAAGAAAAAAACAGAGCATTACAAACCCATATGTGACAATCTGTGTCGCCTCAAACTTTCATTACTCCTGAAGGCTTTTCCACATCCATTAAAATCACATTTAAATGGCTTTTCATCATCATGTGTTTTTTCATGAGTTTTTAGATTTCCTGAAAAAGAAATATTTGCATTGAAATTTATTCCATGTGAATGCAGCAATGTCCTACATAATTTATTACTTGCTAATTGTAACGTGTAAGGTCAGTACATGTATTGTCAAAATGTGACCTGCTGCATGAATAATTATCAAAAGAAATTAAGACAGTTTATTTTGAAACCAGGGAAGATGACTGCATTGAAATATCCCTGTAAAAACCAAATTGACAATGGGATGTTCTGATACAAAACATATAAGAAAAAGTAATGTAATTGACTAGTTATAAACTTTTTAGAAATAGATGTTAAATTTATGGTTGAGCAAATTAGGTTTTTCATAGGAATTAATTTAGAAATTTTTTTGTCATGCATTTGTGTGTTTTTCTTTTTCCCTTGATAGATTATATCCAATATATGACTAAAAGAAAATGTGACATGTGTTCTTAAACATGCAGTAGTGAGTTACATAAAAATTTACCCTTCCAGGGCCCCTGATTTCTGTGTCTATTAGCTACAATAATGTAGCTCATTTTTTTTTTGTGGACGGAGCTACAAAGAGGTCCCATTACTTGTAATGGAACAAACACACTCTTGGGATTTATACATATTTCAGCTATTAAACTGCTATTTTTGTTTAATTTACATTTTTTCCTTCTCCGCTGTTCAGTTGACATTTCTACAATATCTAATTAAATAATTTTAACACTTTTTCGTAATCATGGCATTGTTGACAAAAACTGAAATTGTGGAGTGTAGAATTGTAGAATTGTATCAGTAAAAATTTGATACCAGCTAATGCAATACATCTGGAATATTTTTGATCCGGATAATATTTTACCAAATCGATTAAGTAATTATGCACTTACGGAATTCAAATTTTGACAACAATGCCATGATTACGAATAAAGTGTAAAAATAGCGAATTAGGTGTTGTAGAAATATCAGTTAAACTTGAAAGACATTAAAAAGTAGCAATTTAGAGAAACAGTTGAATAGCTTTTTATATACATAAAACCCCCGGATGTGAATCACTTCCGGCTTGCTCCATTACGAGTAATGGGACCTCTTTGTAGCTCCATCCATAAAAAAAGGAGCTACATTATTGTAGATAAGGGGTCTATAGAATTGAAATCTGTTGTGTTTTATTTATTTTTAGTTTTGTCAGTTTTGTTTATCTTTCAGAATCTTTCAAGTTTATCCTTGTCTAAATCATTACTAACTTGTTATTTGTCTAAAATATGATCCTTTTGTATTCTTCAACATGTTAGCAATATGTTATAAATTGTGAGACAAATAACCATCTAAGAAGTACTTACCTTTAGAAGAAAAAACTTTATGGCATTCTTCACATTCAAAACCTTTGCCTGTTTTTCTCTTTGCTGTTACAGTAGTTTTCTCTGACTGGTTTGAGCTAGCATTGCTTTCACTTTCAGCTTGGATTTCATCTTCATTTACAGAAGAAATTTTAGCTTGTTGATCAGCAATGGCTGAAGATATAGTCTGCTGAACAGAGGCATTCAAAGATTCATACGGAACAATCTGGCTTGTAGAGTTGCCTCCTTCTGAAAAATAAAGTTTAATGTTATGTAAATATTGTAAGTGAAACAGAACTAAAAGAAAATCAACTGGCAGTTAAATCATTCAGAGGTGTAACAAAAATAAATGTTTCCGAGCTGTTTACAGATGATACAATGTACATGTACTTGCTAATGAAATCAATTATGCAAACCTCTTTTTACTCAATATAAACACTATTTGTTCTAATAAATAACAACTACTAGACTTAATTAAAACTGTTTCTTTATTGTTTTATTGAGCTAACTACTTGATCAATACCTAATGATTGGATGACGATAACCACTTCATTTTGTGCTGCTTTTCTTGGTCTGCCTGTAATGAGAGTGCTAACTGCATATCATTTTTTTAAAAACATCCTCAAAAGTCAATAAATTTGTACTTGCTTGTTTATATTTTTAACCTCATAGAAGCTTTTGCATCATTATTTGTTTGTTTGAATGATGTTTGTTTAAACACTTTAAACAATTTTTCAGCCTTATCATGTTTTATTGGGGAGGGAGCTGGTGTACCCAGAGAAAACCCTTGACCTTCAGTAAGAAAACTGGCACATCTTTGTCCATTAGAATTGGAGTCTAGCACATCCTGTCTGCAGTGAGACTGGAGCCTGCAACCTCAGTGTTGATAGGCCATGTGATTAATAGTAGATGTCTAACTACCTAACCACTTGGCCACAAAAGGTCCCCCTTTGCATTATAAAGAGATGTGTCAAAATAAGGATATGTACATATATTTATATATATGTATATATTTATATATGAGTATGTATACATATTTAAGTATTTAAGTATCATTTATGGTATGTGCATATGCATCATGTACTGTGTTCAGGATGGCTACATAATTGCACAAGACCTACTTAGACTGCCTTGACACAAAATTGTAATTAGATTTAGATTTTCTATCCCAGATAACATTTGTTTTCACCAATATTTCAAAGATATGATCTTACAACTTTACTGCCTGCCTCAGCAAATTAATAGATATATCATGTATATTATTTCTAAATAGTTAAAAATGTATGTTTAGTTGTGGGTACCATGTCTGCAAAAAATCTTAAATATATCTCAGAAAACAAAAAAGTTGAGCCAAAACAACATGCAAAAATTGACAGGAGTACAACACTTTCTGTGACATTTTTTAAAAGGTCACCAAATTGTCAAATCTAGCAATATGTGCGTAATTCTTTTTTAGTAAAAAGTTTCATGTGTTAACTTATTGAGAGATATAAAAAGAAAGTATGGTGCATTTTAAAAAGTATGTAAATATTGTTTTGAAATAAAAGAACTACCCTGTCAGTAGTGCAACACAAAATTAAGCCATTTTGCATTTAAGTTCTTGGTAAAATTTTTTTCCTTTTGTTTTCAATAATTAACATAAATATACCTTTGCTGCATCAAAGCAGTCACAGCAATTACCCTAAAGCTGGTAATCTGATCAGGGACACCAAATAAAACAGAGCACTCTAAACTGTCAGGTGTGCAATAATTGACATGTTTTTAGATACTTAGTATATTTTCTTTGTAATGTGACTTATTTTGAGTTTTTTCTGTACTTTTTAGCAGAAGCTACACAGAATCATCAAAAAAATATTTCAGGTGGATGATAAATACCTTTTACATTAATTTTTTTTATGTCAGGAGTGCAGCAGTTTTTTTTATTATTGATCTTCAATTGTGTCATAATATGAAATATTTTATGAAGATTTATTTATTATCATTATTTTTATTTAAGTTAAGGAAACTTTTCTGAGAAATTAAGTGTTACAATAGCATTTTATGAGCTTAAAATTCGATAAAAATTCATATTTTGTGTACAATTTAGTTGTCTCTCATATTGATACCAACTGCTTTTTATAACCTAGTTACATATTCCATAGCTAATTCTTTTATATGTTCACTTTTCAATTGGCTTTAAAAAAATATATTGGTGAAAAACATATCAGTTTATTTCTAAGATGTCCTGTTTTAAATGTCATCCATGTAAATGTTGCACTCCTGACACAATATTTAAGTGAATAGATGATTGCAACTATACTGCAAAATTATGGTTCTCCATATGGATGGAACAAAGACTACAATTGGGAATGGTGTCTCTAGATTATAAAAAAACAGTTGATATCAATATGAGAGCCAACTAAATTGTACACAATATAGGAATTTTTATGAAATCTGAAGCTCAATTTTAAACAAACTGCTACACGTCTTACATTAAAAAATGAATGTTAAAGGTATTATCATACATCTGAAATATTTATTCATTGCTTCTGTGTACATGGTGTAGCTTCTGCTGAAAAATACAGAGAAAACACAAAATAAGTCAACTTATATAGAAAACATATCTAATAATATGACATTGGTTGTACTCCTCACAGTTGAGAGTGCTCTGTTTTACTTGGTGTCCCTGATCAGATTACCAGCTTTATGGTATCTTGCAGTGACTGCTTTGATGCAGCAAAGGTATATTTATGATTTTATTTTGTTTTAATAATTAAAAACAAAAGGAAAAAAGTTTCTACAAAGAACTCAATGCAACATTGCTTAAATTTGTGTTGCACTCATGACAGGGTAGTTTTTTCAAAACAATATTTTCATACTTTTTAAAATGCAACATACAATCTTTTGATATCTCTCAAAAAGTTAACACATGAAACTGTGTAATAAAAAAAGAATTATGCACATATTTCTAGATTTGCCAATTTTTTTACCTTTTAAAAAATGACATATCACAGAAAAGCATTGCACTCATGACAATTTTTGCGTGTTTTTCTGCATAACTTTTTTGATTTCTAAGATATCTTCAAGATTTTTTGCAGACAAGTTCCCAACAACTAGACATACATTTTCAACTATTTAGAAATAATATATCTATTAATTTGACAAAATTAGAGCACCATTATCTGTTGGGGTCATTTTTTTTTATAAAGCTTATATATTAATTTAGTTCTTTCTCAAATATCCTATATAAAATGTTAAGATATATGAAATATGTTCCCAGCAATATCACAAAATTACCTAAGCATTTTTAAAAGAATGTATTTCCTTCTTTTATTTGTTTTTACCTGAAGTGTCAGGAGTGCAACAAAATCAGGCTAAACATAGTAATTTTTCTGCAACCTTACATGTAAATGGTTCAGCTTTATCATTTTCTCCAGGGATGACTTATAATTACAATTTAATAATTTTGTTGCCATATGCAAAAATACATATTACTTTTTTGACTTCATACAAAATTTTAACAGGTAGATAACAAAAGAATTTAAAAAAATTCTTGAAAAAAAATTTTTTTTTGAAAAAGTACAATTGCATATTATTCAAAATCTTGCACATGAAGTCATCAGTATATTTGTTACATTGTTTAAGTAAACAGCAACAAGTTATATGAAGTAAAACATTGTTAAACTGAAGTAAAATGTATAAATGTTAAAGGTGTTTTATATTTCAAAATCTGTTCAATAAAATATTATAAAAACTTATTTCTTACCTTTTCATTAATTTCTTTTTTTATTTATTAACATCAACGTATGCACATTTGGAAATTATGAACAGAACCTTGATATGCTCATGTTTAAATTTGACATTTTTTTCGCATCTTTGGGTCTTTCTTTTTTAAACAGCCCATATACGAATGACAAAACACTGATTTTTCCTTGTCTGTTTTTGTTTGTCTTATATGAAATTATATAATGCTGAGTGTTGCAGTTTTATTGATTTATCTCTCCTTTTTGAAAGTTTTATTGATTTATCTCCCCTTTTTGAAAGTTTGTTGATTTATCTCCCCTTTTTCATTGTTAGACCTACATCAGAATTCGGAATAACTTTAATTTTAATATTTAAACACAAACACTACAGTGGATGCTACATACAGAAATCAATATTGTTGAATTTATTTTAATAACCAGATTTAGTTTAATATTCACATCAGTTTCTCTGTATACGTAAGTATTATACCTCTCCTGCCAGGAGTTGTGGATTTACGAGCAACATTTCGTTTCCTCTTCATAGGCAATTCATCAATAACATCAGGATTATAATCAGAATCACTGTCACTCCCTTCTTCATCAACTAACTCTGGATTTTTGTAGTCCCTGAAAAAAGGTCAAAGGCTTGTCAAGTCAGCATACAAGTAATCCAAGAACTGTGAATAGAGTGGGCTTAACTTATACATAAAACTATCAATAACGTAACTGATGTCGCAGTTCCAACAAAATTTATATTGTTAAGACAGAAACTATGAAACCAATGTGGAGATCAAAGTAAAGTGATGGTCATGAACAAGACATGAGATTTGATTTAATCATAAAAACAGCATATTTAACAAGAAATTATATATGTATATATACATTTAGAAATATTATTTGTACTTTGTAACTATGCTAAAAAGACTGCATATTTAAATTACATGTATAAAAACTAAAAAGTATTAATTACCGAAATTTAAATGGAATCATCCTTCTCCTTGCTGGTACTTTTCCTGATCTCCTTTCAATATCATAATCATTTGCTTGAATGGCAATTTCCACCAAAGATTTGTCATCCCTTTGTTCAATTCCTTCTTTTACCATCTTAACTGATTGCTTGCCAAAGTTTTGTACATCTGCTTCAAAACTTGAGGCAATATTTCCGAGCGCTGGGTCCCCTCTTTTCTCTGTATCATTTTGAACAGAATTTGTCCCAGTTATATTTGTGCCGATTTGCCTAGCTGTATAACCACTGGATGTTCCCAAGGCTGAACCACAATTTGAAGTGACAATGTAGGTTGCATGATCATTTGGAGCTGCACAAGCAATAACAGTTGAATCACCGCTGGCAGTAATAACTTGCCTTTGAACTGAATCTCCCACTGGTTCCCCACACCTAATAATGTAGCCAGATTCATTGTCCACTTGCACTGTCAGTGTTTCAGTGCCAGAGAACTGAAGTTGATTCTGTAGATCTTCCAATGAAATAAATTTTGCAGTTTCTTCAGAGTTTTCAGGTAATTGTTCTTCTAAAATATAAAAATTTTACAAAATATAACAATATATGTATTTTATGTCCCCAGTTTTAAACTAGCTATAGTACTTTGCTTATTATGAAAATTCAAGTGCAAGTGAAATAAAACCAAGTCTAAAAAGTGCCAGTACATCACCTGGAAGACACTTATATGTATCTCACTTGTCATTAAAGGCCAATAATTACAATGTATTATATGAAGTTGTTTTTACACTTCACTTTAGGTAGAAATGAGAGATAGGTTCACATTCTTTTAATTTTTTCTAAGCGTTTTTTCCTCTTATAAGATGATATTATCCATAGAAAAAAAGGTTTCATTTTAAATGATTGTATAGTTACAAGTTTTTTTTCCATAAATTTATATCACAATATTTACTAAACTTTAATGGCATTAAGATGTCATAAGATTTTATCAAGCTGCCAACCTCTTGTTTTGTATATGGCTCTGTTGTTATATATATTTGAATCATTATTTTAGCAAGTCATGTATGTACATGTAAAGACAACAATAAGAGTCCCAAGCAAAAAAATGAACTGAGCTACTAGTTCTCGTATATCAATGATTAAACTCAAATGCTAAATTATGATGCAAGTTAAATGAGGAATACCAGTCAAACTTCCAGGAAAATAATATTGATATTGCAATGTCCCATAGTTTGACAACAAGGACCTGTAATATTTACTTGACAAAAAATCAAATGATATTGATACTGGTTAGAATTTGTTATTGTAGGCTATAGACTATCCCAGTAATTTATAACAAATTCAAATTCGACCCAGTATCATTTGATGTTTTTTAAGTCTAATTACAGGTCACGATGGTTTGACCAGTAACCCATTAACTATTGAAGATTTTGATATCACTATTACATACAATATTTCTAGAGTATGCAGAGTATACAGTAGTATTCACAGACAAAAAATGTGAACTTTTTTTGTTAGAGACTTTAGGGGCCAGGGAATTGCCCCCTCAAGACATTGATTACATTGGGTAATAAGAAAAGAATCCAGAGGTCTTAACACTTCCTATTAAAATTTACATATATCTGTCTGCTTAATAGTTTGTAAGATATGAACGAGAAGGCAAAAAGATAATAATAGTACCTTCTTGAACACAAGCGGCAGCCATTTTTTAGGTAATACTGTTTCCGCTTTTATAAAACTCTTTGTACAAGGAACCAGTCTTGCCAAAGTTTTATGAAATAAATGTTATTTCTCATTTTTTTCACTTTCTTGCTTCATTTTCTAAAAATGGCGTTAAAAATTGCATTACTAATGTTTCTCAAACATTCGAGTGGTGTCAACAGTATATATTGATATTAAATATTAAAGATTTTCTGAGCCGGTTCTTGAGTAAACAAGTCGGCCCATGTGATTGTTTACATTTCCACGTGGATTGATACGGAAGTAAAAAAAGCATTTCAGATTGTAGTTCATATAATGTTTTGAAGGCTTAAAAAAGCATAATTTACTGGTCAGTATATTACGTTTACTTACGATTTTATTATTTCATTTTTTAAATCCAGAGACTTGTTAACTGTTCATAGACCATGTAGACCGATATTTTTATAAAATTATTAATTATTTTTTTTTATATACGAAAATTCTATTTTTAACTGGGAGTTATATATGTTATAAATAAAAATGTCAAAATGAGTTAAAGTGAAATAGAAAGAGGGGAAAAAAATTAATCTATTTTAATAAATGAAAGTCACAAATGCTTTAATGCTATGCTTCCACTGTATGTTGCTGTTGCTTAAGCTAGTGCTTTTGATCTTACTTACTTTTTAAACTGTATGTTGCTTTTTGCATGTGCTAGTGCTTTAGATCTAACTTATTTATTTTTATCGTACTGTCGCATCATTTTAATTTGTATGCATGTATGTTATGTTTGTCTGTATTCTGTAAAAAGCTCAATAGAGCTTGTGTGTACTGTTATTATGTGTCGAATTAAAATAAAGTTTTTTTTGTATTGTATTGTATCATATTTTAAATAAAAGATTTCCATGTAAAAACCACACTCTTGTAAAATAGATTTGCAAATGATAGGCCTACTGGGTCGATATCAAGACAAGACAAGACAAGACAAAGTTTTATTTAAAGTCGGCACAATAACAACACATAACATAAGCTCTAAAGAGCTTTTTAACCAACATACAGTACATAATAAAGCCTCCTGATAAGCTACATGTAACTACATGCAACACACATTAGCCACTCATATAAATAAGCACTACTGACATACTACATGTACATTACATAAATGCAACATACATTAGCCACATACATAAATGAGCACTACAGACATATTACATATACATTCATAACATACATTAGCCTTAGCCTCTTACTTTATTTGAAAAACACAGAGGTTAAGATACCATTATATGGGGTCGTAACTTAAGGAACTTTGAGCAAATAAAAGAAGGTGAAAACACATAAAAAGTGGACGGACAACGTTGAAAAGAAACTACAGTGGTACTACTAGTATAATTTACATGTAGGGATTAATGGAATAGACAAGTAGTGGCATCATTACATACCAAGCACTATAATAGCAGCAAAAGAAAACAGAAAACATGTAAATGCATATAATATGGACAGCACAAGCATGCATACATAGAAACAGGCACTAAATAGGCACTAAATACAATAAAATAGTTTAGTAAAACCAGGTATAAACAGAGAAGCACTGATTATCAAGCTGTTTATTGACAAAGAGTTTACTTAAAGCTGTGATAATATTGTAACAAAGCATTTATGAGCAGCATGCAGAGCAGTGACATGACTTGCCATTCCAAGAATTTATAAAACTTTTGAATTGAAAAAAGGATGATTCATTTCGGAAATGGTCTGGCAAGTCATTCCATGTTTTAGCTGCAAAATATTTAAATGAGTTTAAACCATACCTTGTTGTTCTGACTCTTGGTATGTTTGCTGTATTCTGGTGTCTAAAATTATATTTGTTTTGTTTAATTTCAATTAAATCATGTAAATAGACTGGGCTTTGTTTATTAATTATTTTAAAAGTCTCAATGGCAATACACCTAATTCGTCTTATTTTTAGTGAGGGCATTTTAGATCTGGTCAAGAGTTCTTCATAAGAACTGGTGTTGTCATTGTAAATAAATTTTAAGGCTCTCTCCTGGAGTTTTTCCATTTTATTTGTATTAAGTTCACTACAAAAGTGCCATGTTATGGGGCAGTAATTAAAATTTGATAATATAAAGGAATGATATATTGTTAACCTACCCAATTTATTTAAATGTTTTCCTATTCTTTTTAAAACGTTTAGTTGTCTTGAAGCTTTTTTACAGATATTGGCAATATGAGTATTAAATTTCAGTTGATAATCAATTGTTACGCCTAAGAGCTTTACTTCATCTTCGCATTTAATTTCATTATTATTTATGTTGAAAATTATGTTTTGTTCATGGGTTTTACTACCAATGGCAAGGGCCTGGAATTTATCAGGGTTAGCTTTCATTTGATTTATAGTAAACCAGTCAATTAGTATTAGGCTGTCTTTTTCCAATTTAGTTACGAGTTCATCTAGGTTATATCCGGCATAGGAAAGAGTGTTGTCATCTGCATAGTTATAAAGTGATGTATCATGTATGAAATAGAAAATATGGTTTAGAAAAATATTAAACAAAACTGGACCTAGTATAGAGCCTTGTGGCACCCCTTTATAGATTTCTCCCCAATTACTATAAGATGATCCCAATTTGACACATTGTTTCCTGTCCGACAAATAATCCTGAAGAAGTTTAAGGGATTTTTCTGAAAGACCATATGTTTTTAATTTATCTAAAAGAAGATTGTGTGGGAGACAGTCAAATGCTTTACTTAAGTCCATTAATATTGCTGCAACATATTTGTTTTCATCTCATGCTGTTTTCCAGTCTTCTACTATTTTAAGTAATGTGGTTTGACATCCATACCCAGTACGAAAAGCAGAGAGGAAAGGGTGAAATATTTTATTAAAATAATCAGTTAATTGGTCATTTATAGCCCTCTCAAAAAATTTTGAAATGTAAGGTAGAATACTGACAGGTCTGTAGTTACTTTTATCTAGGGCATTATTCTTCTTATAACAGGGGACTACTTGGGCTTCTTTTAATTTCACGGGGAATTTTGAAGAGTTAATAGTTTTATTTATCAGATTAGTAATTGGTTTACTGATTGCTGGTTTAGCCAATTTCAATAATTTTGGTGATATGCCATCTTTACCTGTTGCTTTTTTTATGTTAGCTTTATTTATTTGTTTTATCTAAGTCGATATCAATTTCTTTAAATACAAGTGGTTCAAAATTTTGCTTATTCTCTTTTATTTTTGTTATAGTTGGGTGTTCATCATTATTAGTTTTTATGTTAGGACCAATATCGTTTGCCACATTTATAAAAAAGTTATTAAAGGTTGTTGCCACTTCTTCCTGATCATTTATAATTTTATCAATCATTCGAAAGCGCAAGTAAATCCATTTTTACAAGCCCATGTGAAAAAACTCAAAAAAACGATGCAAGTTTATTTTGATACTTATAGAATGAGCAAAAACTTACCAATGACTGTAAACTAACATACATTTAAAGTAAGTTTTTATGAATGAATATAATAAAATAATTAAAAAATTGTTGAGTTAGATTAATTATTCTCTAATTTTGACGTAATATACTCATGACTTCATAAACAAAACACCTTCCATTTAAGGTGTATTCAAGGCATGAATGTAAAATTGGGGTTGGGAGAATGTTCTTTATTTCACAAATTTACTACTTTTAAATTAGAGAAACAGAATCCTTCATAAGTACTCTTGGATTATCTGATTTTTCCAATCTCGACACATGTAGTTAAATTATGGAAATATCTAGATCTCGATTAAACAAATCAGATAATCCACTTGTACCAATTAATGTAAGATCCTATATTTAATTATGTAATTAAAATTTTATATATAGTTTAGTACAAAATGACAAATTTAATTATTGTTTTACCAAAATACCGCTCTTCTTACTACATACTAGTATTCTTTCTGTTTATTTTAAATGCTGAAAATAAATAATTTTGTCCCTTAACAATGTAACCTTTAACCTCAAATTTTATATAGAGAAAACTGCACACCCCCACCCCCAAAGAACCATGTGACTTTGGATTTTTAAAAAGGTCAAGGCATAAGAGGTTTTGAAGGCTGATATTTTAAGTGTTTTATATTTTGTCTCATCTCTATTTTCTTGGAACAACTTGTACTAAGTATCGATACATTGCATTGCAGTAATTTCATGTTTAACTTAAAAGTACCAATTTCTGGTCATCAAACATTAGACATATACACATGTCTCAACTAATTAACTGATAATTAAATAACGAAGATAAGTTAATTACAACTAAAACACACTATAAAGTATATTAATTTGTGAAATGATCACAAACAAGACAATACAACAAAGTAAAAAAAAATACATACATGTGTACATACATGTATATACATATAACATTCATACTAGTAATAATGCAATACAGTACATGATAATTTCTCAACAGATGGGTGTTTGTGTAACAATTTGTCAAATATTTTCTTCTTAACATAAAAAATAAATAAATAATAATATTTAATAATATTTAACACATTGTGTTATTTATAAGAATATTTGTCGACCTTCCAATTTCTATTGGTTTTCTTAAATTTAAGCACCTAAACCTGCATACCATGATTTTGTCAGCTTTGTTTAGATATCTCAGTAAATGTAGAATATTGTTAAGGTTTTTCTTAAAAATACTCCTTTGTAAAAGTTTACCATATCCACAAAGCTTTGATAGAGTTAGTGAAGTTATCTCTGTTCTTTTATACTTTCCTTCCTTACAGCTAATCTAATTGAATGTTGACATGCCTGAAAATAAGAATTAAGAAAACAATCACAGAGGCTATTGTTTATCATCATTTTATAATGGGATGACCATTTATGTTGCATTAATTTAATTTAGTTATATTGAAATGATGACATAAATGGCCATCAAATTGTTTAACAATAATAAAACACAGCCTCCATGAATTATTTCTATTCTAATAAGACAAAAATTGTACATTAAGGATACTTAAGACCAATTGCCAACACTGTGTTCGCCATAAACTGACTGTTCCATCAATGTAACGAAATTTTTTAAAAGATAATATAGCGAGTGTTGCTATTTATAAGAATATGTCGTTCAGAGGGAGTTTCTTTTTGTACATGTAACTGAAACAGCCCTTCAAGACACACCCTCTTTATGCTCTTAACGCATGTTGCTCATACATATATAATTTTTACCATGGTTGTGGTCTCAAAAGTTTTAAAGCACATTATATTAATCTGTATCCTCAAGTATTTACTTGAGAAAATGTATCCATTTATATTAGCTTAGTTTTAAAATAAGCATTCTAATAAAATTCCAATAAATTTAGTTAGCACATGCGCAAGTTAATTTATGTTGCAGTCGTTTTAAATTTTATTTTAAAAAACTAAATGTTTTTACCATAATCATCGTTACTGCTAATAAAATTATTTTAATTCTGAATTCTGAGATTTGCATGATTCAACTTGCAGCCATTAAATCATGTTCCCAACACTCTACATTATGACGCACGTGGAACAGCCTTTCACTAGCGCGCATTTATATGTCGCTTCACTGTACAGATTATCGTATTTGTCATAATCAGAATCTAAATAATTCATGGATACCATACTTTATTGTCATTTTAACATGGGTGGGCATTACATTCATGATATTTTACCCCTCGCTATCGCTCGGGGCAAAATATTCTAGAATATATTGCCCACCCATGTTAAAAAGACAATAAAGTATGGTATCCATGAATTATTTCTTAAATATATAAGAAATTTTTTAAATTATATACTAGTTGTATTAAGAAACAGTAAGTTAAAACATGTTATAACAATTAAACAATGCACTAGAATTATGTTGTTAAAATATGCCTTTCAATTCTTAAAAACCAAGAACAAAAATTTTGAATACATTTTTGTAGCTCAAGTTGGTACCAATACTTCCAGAAAATTATGGTAAAAATCATAAGTAAAATTTTATTTTAGTTTTGCCATACCTCAGCACCAATGATTGATATCTTAAGTTCATAATCATTGTTATTATATTTATTTATGCATCTATTTTTAATTGTTTTTTAACAACATGTACATAATATTTGTTGCTGTGGACCTCTATGGCTTTATTATTTCTATCTATAATTGTTATACTTAAGAGATCAAATTATTAGCAAATTTTCAGTTCAGAATAAATACCATTTTCAGGCTTTAAAAAAAAGAAACTATATTATATGTTCTTTTTAAAATAAAAGACTATTCATTGATAGTATTTAAAGATTTCACTTTAATACCTAAATCACGTTTTTCAGGTTTTGATGTAATTTGATTAAACATACATATACTGATGTTAAAGGTCATCACAATATTAGTTTTTATTGAAAGGAAAAGTCTTTAGGCAATTATTTATTGTCCATGGACTTTAACGTCATCTCAGTAAATCTAATATCCCAATGGTCTACGTGTACAAAGTATAAATACACTTTCAGTTCTGGTTGATGAATTCTGTATATATTTGTTTTTCGTGATATCCGGGAAGGAGCTGGTACAGGTATTAATTAAATACTAGTAATACTCGGTCATTTTTTCTGTATGGTGTAATTTGTAAGTAGATTCTAATTAATTTTTAATTCTTTGTTAAATTTATTAATATGTTTCAAATATTTTCATTTCCAATATTAAGTAAAAAGGATTACTTGTAAAACTTTTAAAATATAGTTTTTCACGTTTAATTCCTTTTATTGTATATAATTGCTGATTAAACGTGTTATGTTTAATATTACTTTGTAATACATGCAAGTCTTGGTTACTTTTATTTTTTTAATAGCAATTGAATTTTTTTTACTGTAAGATGTGACACATGTTATCATTGATCATGATGATCAAGCATTTGAGTGGATGGTGTAAATCTTACAAGAAAAACTATTTGAACATAATTGATGTTTTTGTTTTAACTTGACACCAGAACAAACATCTGAATGAAATCCTTTGTGAAACAAATATTTCAAAACTACATGGTAAGTCATCTACTGATAACACATTTCTTAGTTGTGATTCTTTTCTCAGTTTTAATTTGTTACAGGTAACTTCTGTTAACTTCTTACAATCTTTTTTGTTGTTGTTGTAAAACTTTCTTTTTTACTTTGCATTTATTCACTGGTAAGTACTAGTATGTACTTAAAATAAAATAAATTGTGTTTGCATTATCAAACTTATTTATTTATTATTTAAACTATCAATTTCTAGTAATAAGCAAAATGAAAAGAAAAGTTACACATATGTCTCCAGTTGTTTAATGGATGTCATTCAGGCTTAATGATC
This sequence comes from Limnoperna fortunei, assembly GCA_944474755.1. Classification (NCBI taxonomy): domain Eukaryota; kingdom Metazoa; phylum Mollusca; class Bivalvia; order Mytilida; family Modiolidae; genus Limnoperna; species Limnoperna fortunei. The sequence continues at coordinate 22,546,687 of OX104116.1, forward strand.
CCTAATGTAAACACATTGTCTTTTTGTGACATTATAAAATATTATACAAATCAATCACAGACCTGTCACATTTATTGGTATGGTAAGCACTAGTATAATCTTTATTTCTTTTTTTGTTTATTTTAACGTATTTAGTTTGATTTCTTACTTTAATTTTATGCCTGTAGCAATCAGGTACACAATAACTGAGGATTGAACTAGGAAACAAAAATATGCTTCGGGTAAAATGTTAAACTGGAGATCTTCAGTGTGCTAGCACTGCATTACAGGTGAAGTGTTAAGCTGCTGGACTTTAGTTTGCTAGCACTGCATTACAGGTGAAGTATTAAACTGCTGGACTTTAGTTTGCTAGCACTGCAATAAAGGTGAAGTATTAAACTGCTGGACTTTGGTTTGCTAGCACTGCAATAAAGGTGAAGTATTAAACTGCTGGAAATTAGTATGCTAGCACTGCAATACAGGTGAAGTATTAAACTGCTGGACTTGAGTATGCTAGCACTGCAATAAAGGTGAAGTATTAAACTGCTTGACGTAACTTGTCGTTAGTATGCTAGCACTGCAATACAGGTGAAGTATTAAACTGCTGTAATTTAGTGTGCTAGCACTGCACTCAAGGTGAAGTATTAAACTGCTGGACTTGAGTATGCTAGCACTGCAATAAAGGTGAAGTATTAAACTGTTTGACGTAACTTGTCGTTAGTATGCTAGCACTGCAATACAGGTGAAGTATTAAACTGCTGTAATTTAGTGTGCTAGCACTGCACTCAAGGTAAAGTATAAAACTGCTGGACTTTAGTATGCTAGCACTGCAATAAAGGTAAAGTATTAAACTGCTGGACTTGAGTGCGCTAGCACTGCAGTACAGGTGAAGTATTAAACTGCTGGACTTTAGTGTGCTTAAGCACTGCAATAAAGGTGAAGTATTAAACTGCTGTAATTTAGTGTGCTAGCACTGCACTCAAGATAAAGTATAAAACTGCTGGACTTTAGTATGCTAGCACTGCAGTACAGGTGAAGTATTAAATTGCTGGACTTTAGTGTGCTTAAGCACTGCAATAAAGGTGAAGTATTAAACTGCTGGACTTTAGTGTGCTTAAGCACTGCAATAAAGGTGAAGTATTAAACTGCTGGACTTTAGTTGCTAGCATTGCACTCAAGGTGAAGTACTAAACTGCTGGACTTTAGTTGCTAGCACTGCACTCAAGGTGAAATTTTGGACTGCAAATCATCTGTATGTTAGCACTTCACCCTGGGTGTAATGTTATACTGCAATAACCAGTGTGCTAGAATTGCTTTGACGGGTTTACATGTATGATAAACTGCAGATCTTAAGAATGCTTTCACTGCAACCAACAACGCAGGAAAGGGTTGTTTGCAAGCAAGGAAATAAAAACTTTAATCCTCCTTGTCATCATAACAAGTAATTAATAGTGTTCAGTTTGGCAGTAGTTAGGCAACATAGGACTAGTCATCTACAGTACTGGTCAGCACACTCATGTACTCTTCATACATAGGACTAGTCATCTACAGTACTGGTCAACACACTCATGTACTCTTGATACATAGGACTAGTCATCTACAGTACTGGTCAACACACTCATGTACTCTTCATACATAGGACTAGTCATCTACAGTACTGGTCAACACACTCATGTACTCTTGATACATAGGACTAGTCATCTACAGTACTGGTCAACACACTCATGTACTCTTCATACATAGGACTAGTCATCTACAGTACTGGTCAACACACTCATGTACTCTTCATACATAGGACTAGTCATCTACAGTACTGGTCAACACACTCATGTACTCTTCATACATAGGACTAGTCATCTACAGTACTGGTCAACACACTCATGTACTCTTCATACATAGGACTAGTCATCTACAGTACTGGTCAACACACTCATGTACTCTTCATACATAGGACTAGTCATCTACAGTACTGGTCAACACACACCTGTACTCTTCATACATAGGACTAGTCATCTACAGTACTGGTCAACACACTCATGTACTCTTCATACATAGGACTAGTCATCTACAGTACTGGTCAACACACTCATGTACTCTTCATACATAGGACTAGTCATCTACAGTACTGGTCAGCAAACACCTGTACTCTTCATACATAAGACTAGTCATCTACAGTACTGGTCAGCATACACCTGTACTCTTCATACATAGGACTAGTCATCTATAGTACTGGTCAGCACACTCATGTTCTCTTCATGCATGTAAACTATCTGCAGATTTTAATTTAGAGTAATTTTTGATACAGCTGTACAACCATTAAACAATATCATATATAATTTTCATCCAGATTAAAGATTGAAGAAGAAGAAGAAGAAAGAGACAATTCTTGGACAGTAAACAGAAAATGAAGAAAAATGGTGTATCTACTGGACAGGCAGATCAAAGGTCAAACACAGGGAAAGAGAACAAAATGTTGGCTGTGCTTTTCTGTTCTCTTGTCCTTGACCTTTTGTCCTTCACCTTGATTTTACCATTATTACCTTCACTGCTGGATTATTATGGAGAACATGACAAGGTAAAATAAATATTAATGTAAAAGGATAAATTTGAGATACATGTTTTTATATGTTCCACACTACACATTCTAGATGGAGGTTCAATGGTTTTACAAGGTACATGTACTCTGATATGTATATTCACATGTTGACATAAAAAATGGTATTTGTAAATTGACCAATAGTTGCTTTTTGAAAGAATTATTAATTAATGGTACTTAAAAGCTTGGTACACATGTAAGAAAAAAGCAAATCTAGGTAAATAATTTTTTTTGTGTCATATAGGACGGATTGTATAAGATAATGAAAGATTCTGTAACTGGATTCAGAGAGTTATTAGGAGCACCAGATACAGCAAGATGGAATTCTGTTTTATTTGGGGGTATGTATGGCTTGGTGTTGAAAAACTTTAGTACATAGAGCGCAGTTTCATTACATTTTATACAGGAAATAACAAATTGCAAGTAAACATGTCAGGTTCTTTAGTTTGTAATATCGTTGATATATTCTTTAAAAACCTGTGTTTTCCTTAAACAGTTAAAAGAAGCATAAGGTGCATGCACCTACAAGTATACCTTCAGTTTTATTTGTACCAGTTGATTACAGAAACTGATTTGTTATGTATGTTAGATATACAAAAAGTCAAAATGAAAATGAGAAGTGTGAAATTTTTTCACTGTAGGAACAGAAGAATTTGGTCTATTATAAACTGTACATGTATGACCTTCATATTTTCCTACTTTAGTTCTCTATCTTTGTATCATTCACATTTGTTTTCCTTCAGTTATTTCTTTACTATATGTATTTAATCGTTTGTATTTATGTGCTGTGTATTGTTTGCTTCTGTTTGTTATGTAGAAAGTAGGTGCAGCTTTTTTTCTGCTGGTTTTGATAGGTTTCTGCTTGTCTGTGTTATTAGTTTATTGCAATGAACTGAAGGGTTACGATCTCTTAAAAGGGTTCAACACTGCCATCTAGTGTTTGATATGACTTTTCCTGGCCAGTCTGTCATATTTGTCCTTTCTATTATTTGTATTGTGTTAGTTTTTGGTGATTTGTTACTCTGTCTTTTTGGTTTTTAACTTAATTCTAACATTTGTGTTTCGTCATATATATAAACATGTAGTGTATTATGATTCTAAGTGATAATTATCCTAATATACTTGAGATCAAAAAGAATTACAAGTTTGACAATTTATGATATTAAATATCAGCTATAAAGAGTTTTAATTCAAAGAGAAAAAAATGTTTTTGTTACTTCAAAGTGGAAATTATGGAAACTATTATAAAGCAAACATCATCCATAATGGAAAATCAATGCAATTACAGCGTACATTTGAATTGCAAAAATAAAATAAATCTCATTTATGAGCATATTTTAGGTTTATATCATGTTTTGAGGATATTTACATGTATGTTAAAGCCTTTGCTTTATGGTCTTAACAAATCAAAAGGTTTTACAGTGATGAATGTATGTAATTAAAGAAATTCTGTCTTGCATGTTTCATTAAGTGGAGCATTGTGCCAAAAAAAAGTATCATAGACTAGATTTCAGAAATGATAACTTAACAAAATAAAATCATGTTAATGTCAATAAGGCAAAGGTTACAGTTTTAGCATTTTAAATTTATCTTGTGTTGGATCTTAGTAAAGATTTTCTTCAAATTATTGAAAATAAAACATGACATATGCATTGATCCTTTAGCTAAGGAGAAATGCTTTGTACTCATTGAATTGATAGTAAATGTACTTGTTATGAATCTCAGAACTGACTGAACACAATTAAAACTATTTTCGTGTGGCAAGGTGTTTTATTTTTGCTTTGTTACTGGGGGTGGCAGCAGGGGGGGGGGGCAGTTATGACCAGGGATTGTTTAATATGTGGGGTGGCAACAGGAGTGGGGACAGTTATGACCAAGGATTGTTTATTATTTGAATCTACGTGAAATCCATTAAAATACTTTTGTTGTTTTTCAGATAAAAAACATGCAATAGCACCACTAGTAGTAGAATAGTAGTGTGTATGCTTTCATGTTTATTTTTAGCTTCTTCTTTTTAGTTTGTAACAATACCACTTTACTTAGAACTTTATTTACCATTTTTAGCATCACCTCTCATATTTATTTCAGGTTTTATTGGATCTCTATTTTCCTTCCTCCAGTTTTTAGCCTCACCTGTAGTTGGTGCCACCTCTGATGTGTATGGTAGAAAACCTGTGTTATTAATATCTTTGGTTAGTTGGTTGATGTGAAATAATTACTCATTGTAGAACATATATCAGTTGTTTACTTTGGTATAAGAAATATTTTTGTAAGGCATTAGATATGAGTTTAACCAAGGCTATGACAATGTATTTATTAAAATTAATACTACATCTTACCAAGTTGCATTGACCACATAACAAAAATATAAAGATAGGCTAAAAAGAACATTTTCTCCATTTCATTTGAAGTACATACAGGTATATTGTTTGTCAAGTAAATGCATTAATATTATGATTATCATGCAGTCTGCCATACAATATGCACATACATTATACTAGCACATAATATTGTATTAAATTTTTTAAGACGACTTTACAACATCGACCCCATATAATAGTTCTGAGACATTTTGAATAGTAAATGGTAATGTCTGACATTCCAGTGTGCATATAAATTGAATGAAGCACATCTATGACTTTATCCAGCATTCATGAAAATCCCCACTTGCCAAGAAAGCCATTTAATTTAAGAATTTGATTGGTAATATAAAACAAAGCAGAACTGGGACCCAGCTGATCAGCTAATCAGATTTCAATATGGAACAGTTAGATCAGGTGTACAAAGCACTGCCTCTGTAAACCAACAAGTTGATAAAGTAAACCAATTACGTGAATTTCATGCTTAAATTAAAAGCAACATGTCATATGAAATAAAACTTTTAATAAGTAATATTTATATTAGAAATTAATGAATTTGTGGAGGAATGGCCGCAGCAAGTAACTGGACTGGACTCTAGCATTTTAACTATAAAGTGGCATTCTTGGGAAACCAATAGCAATGCCTTAACGAACGACACTCTTCAAGGGATAAAACCAAGACAAAGTGTCTTAAGCTGACCTAACCTTAGAGGTCCTTAGTGCAAATTTATATTTAGCAAGCCTACCCTAGAGGCTAAGACAAAGCATTTTTGCAGGTCTACCTTAGAGACCAAGATAAAGCATTTTGCAGGCCTACCCTAGAGGCCAAGATAAAGCATTTTACAGGCCTACCCTAGAGGCCAAGCTAAAGCATTTTGCAGGCCTACCCTAGAGGCCACGAAAAGCAATTTTGCAGGCCTACCTTGGAGGCCAAATAGCATAACAGCAGGCCCACCTTAGGAGCCAAAGCTAATGAAATGTTGGGTCTACCCTAGAGACCAAAATAAGCAAATTCACCTTCCAGGGAAGCTACCAGGCAAGGTGTAATAACCTGTTAATAGGTTGGGCGTGCCAGAATCCAGCCACACTAGCTAGTACTGTCTTGCTGCGACTGCATCAATGTTAATCTTAATGTCACATTTAATAAACTGAATTAAATTTTTGCGAAAAAGTTAGTATAAATTTTCTTCTGACAACCACCATGTCTCTCCAATAAGAATATGATACTGAATGTTCTTCAAGTGAATCCTACATATTTATAACTAAACATTATTCTCATTCAACCATCCACCAAATACTGTTCTCTTTTAATATCTGAAAGTACAAATTCTTAACAGCAGTAAATAGTTCAAATTAAACACAATACATACACATTTGCTTTATTTTGTATTATACACATCTACTCCTAATTATAAGCCATGGAAACAATTCATATAGGGAGGGTGGGTGGGAAATTTGGGTAAAATATTTATACTGTTCAATATTCAATAAATATTCTGTCCTTTCAGCTTGCCAGCAAAACCGCAACTGTGGCCGGGAGCTAAAATTTGCTACCTCAACATTTTCTCACGCGCATGTTTCTTTCCTTGAAACATGAAACTTAAAACATAAATCATTTTTTAACATTTTTTCTTTTTGCAGATATTAAACACTTTTGGACAAAGGGGGATAACTCTGATATAACTACCAAACTTTCAAGTATCAAATCAAAATTAAATTGGTTTATTTGCTATTGAATAAACCTTATTAATTTAAGAATTTGATTGGTAATATAAAACAAAGCAGAACTGGGACCCAGCTGATCAGCTAATCAGATTTCAATATGGAACAGTTAGATCAGGTGTACAAAGCACTGCCTCTGTAAACCAACAAGTTGATAAAGTAAACCAATTACGTGAATTTCATGCTTAAATTAAAAGCAACATGTCATATGAAATAAAACTTTAATAAGTAATATTTATATTAGAAATTAATGAATTTGTGGAGGAATGGCCGCAGCAAGTAACTGGACTGGACTCTAGCATTTTAACTATAAAGTGGCATTCTTGGGAAACCAATAGCAATGCCTTAACGAACGACACTCTTCAAGGGATAAAACCAAGACAAAGTGTCTTAAGCTGACCTAACCTTAGAGGTCCTTAGTGCAAATTTATATTTAGCAAGCCTACCCTAGAGGCTAAGACAAAGCATTTTTGCAGGTCTACCTTAGAGACCAAGATAAAGCATTTTGCAGGCCTACCCTAGAGGCCAAGATAAAGCATTTTACAGGCCTACCCTAGAGGCCAAGCTAAAGCATTTTGCAGGCCTACCCTAGAGGCCACGAAAAGCAATTTTGCAGGCCTACCTTGGAGGCCAAATAGCATAACAGCAGGCCCACCTTAGGAGCCAAAGCTAATGAAATGTTGGGTCTACCCTAGAGACCAAAATAAGCAAATTCACCTTCCAGGGAAGCTACCAGGCAAGGTGTAATAACCTGTTAATAGGTTGGGCGTGCCAGAATCCAGCCACTAAAATTTGTATTAACAAATTTACAAAACAGCCCAACATCTGAAATCAATTCTGCGACCATTCCTCTTAAAAGAACCAGACATCTGAAGATATAAAACATTCCAATGCCCCTTGCAATTCATGTAAAAATATATCATTTCCTAAATCGTTCATGTGTACTCCATCTTCCCAATAAAGATTTGGTGTAGTGTGATCTACTGTATGTTTTATAAACCTTCCCCCCATTTTTAAACATACATTTCTACCTTCCCTATTTACCCTTTTTCTCTTAAGTTCGATTTTTTAATATTCTTTGCCCCTTTCCAAAATAATCTTGGCAATAAGTCTGACCAAATAAAAACACAGTTTGGTAAACATTGGGCCAACTCTGTTATATCCTTCCTTATTGCATTATATAATATTGAGGTCTTTTGTTGGCATAAATCATTTGAACCTAAATGTATTATAACAACAGAAGGTGCAGCTTTTGTTTCCAGTTCAGAATAAAAAATTGTTTTTAAATCCCCCCATTTCATACCCCTTCGCCCCATCCAAGTAATATGTACATTATTACTTTGCAAGCCAATATGCCTGTCTAATACCTTTAAAGCCCTTTGTTTGGCCCAATGAATAATGGATGAACCAATGATCCAAGTATCTACAAAATAGTATGAAAGTAAAAACGCAAGATTACTTAAATAATGAATTTGATGAGATTCTAATGTACTTTTTATATGATTGGGACTTCCACCTACCCATAGCTTTTATTGATTCGTCATCGACTGCATTTAATGATGCTTGTGTAGCTGCTCCAATCCGAAATGAATGGGTCTTGTAGCTGTTTGCATTAAGCCCTAAAAACTTTATACAATGTCTTAGCACTGCACAGAACTGATATCGAGTTAAAGGGGTACCATTGCTGTGACAAAATAAATAATCAGTTGAAGTTGGTCTAACTTTCATATACTTACTCAAAACTTTAACTGGGCACATTTCAGAGTTAGTGAGTTGTGTTATTAAAGTAGAATTATAGCCCTTTTGATCAGTTTTTGAATATCTAATGTTGACATGGAGACACTGTCCAACAAAAGATATATCTTGAAATCTCAATGTCTTATCTGGGCTATCCTGGTTAAATACAAATTCGCTTATTCTCAAAAAACCCAAAAAAGGCTAAAATGAAAGCTGTCTTAAACAAAATTTTTTCATAAACTTGCTTACATACATTTGATAATGCATGAGGTAGTTTTGATAGAATGGGAAAAGTAATAGGCAGTCTTGAATCTTGTTTATTTCTCAAATTTTTATATCCTGAAATTAATTTTGTGATTACAAATTTGTTGCCTGGTTGGATGTTATACGAGTTTATTTTCTCACTGAATGACAAAGCAGACAAATAGGTTGCAATTGTGCTTGCTGCTGAACCCTGTTCGTAGTGGTGGGATATAAAGAAGACAATATGTTCTAATGGGGGTGGCCAAACATTAGGAAGTTTTACAAAGGAACGAAACTTATTAAAAGAGTTCAATGCTATCCTGTACACTTTGTGTGTGTTTGTTGACAAGCTTGCATTTAGAAGGCACTTGGTGTTAATTCTAAGAGTGTCCATATATCTGGTGATAGAGGCGTTGGCTTGGGATCTGCCTGGTTCCCTGTTAGTCTGCGAAAACGTACCAGCTGTTGGCGAGAAAGGCTATCAGTTATACTATTCTTTACACCACTCACATGTTCTGCTTTTACCATTATATTGAATTGTAAACAAACCAGAGTAAATTTCCGTAACAGGACCATTACCGAGTTTGATTTGGAAGTCTGTTTATTAATTATATGAACAACTGCTTCATTATCTGACCTGAACAGGACTTTCTTGTTACTTAAGAGATTGCCCCATGTCAATACTGATACCAAAATAGGAAAAAACTCTAAAAGAGTTATATCTGATAATAAGCCTGTATTTATCCATAAAGCTGGCCACTTTTCGAATGCCCATTTCCCTGCAAAATAAATCCCAAAACCATGGCCTATTTTACCCGAGCTGTCAGTAAAGAGCTCTAAATGAGAATTACTAACCCAAAATCTGTCATTAAAAAACAGATATTCCATTAAAATGAGAAAAGAAATCTAGCCACATGGTGAGGTCCTGTGAAATTTCAGCATTTAATCTGACATGATGATTAGGTTTTGTAAGGCCAGCTGTTAGATTTATAAGGCGTCTAAGAAATGGACGTCCGGGTCGTATGGCTCTACATGCAAAATTTAAAGACCCATTGAGAGATTGAATTTCTTTTAATGTAGCTTTTTTCTTACTTAATAGGCTCTTGATTTTATCAACTATTTCTAATACTTTGCTTTGTGGTATTCTAACTAGCATACTAACTGTGTCAATTTCTAGACCAAGAAATGAAATTTTTGTTTTGGGGCCTTCTGTTTTTTCGTTAGCAATGGGAACTCCCAACTCAAAGCATGTTTGAAGAAAAACATTTAAATTGTAGGAACACTGATTAGTATCTGATTTTCCCATAAATAAAAAATCGTCAAGATAATGAAGAATATTGTTATTCCTAGCTCTCTTAGCTACAATCCACTGTAAAAATGATGAAAATTTTTCAAATAAGGCACAAGAGATGGCACAGCCCATTGGTAAGCACTTGTCAAAGTAATAAAGGCCTTCAAATTTAAAACCTAGTTGATCAAAGTCTCCCGGCCATACTCTTAGCAAACGGAATGCACTCTGAATATCGCTTTTTGCACACATTGTGTTTTTACCAAGTTTCTGAACCATGGAAACTGCCTCATCAAATTTTGTATATTGAACAGAACATAAATTTTGATCAATAAAATCATTAACTGATAAGTTATCCGGATATGATAAATGATGTATCAAACGATATTCATGTATAGCTTTTTTAGGAACGACACCAATGGGAGAAACTCTAAATGTTGACATAGGGGGGGAGGTAAATGGGCCAGCAATTCTTCCTAATGCTAATTCTTTAGATATTTTTTCTCTTACCATGGACCTATGATCATCAACAGATTTTAAATTTTTACTTTCTCTAGGGGCTCTAGGTCCCTTATAATGAAGATGAAAACCAAATTTAAACCCATCTAATAATTCAGAAGCCTCTGTGTAAGGATAACCCTCTAAAAGTTTTTCCAGGACCTCAGTTTTTATTGGTGAATTGCCCAGGCTGTATCTGTCGCTGACTAAACTGTCCTTTCTTTTGTTGCTTATTTCTGCCAAGAAAGGCATGGTTAGACATTTTTGTAGGGCAATTAGAGCTTATGTGATCTTTCCCAAAGCAATTTGCACAATGGTGTAAAAACTTACAACGTGTCCTATAACACTGACCGCGATTATGATCATAACATGGGGCTCTACTAATGGGCATCATATGTTGTCTTGGATTACCTTGACCCAGTATAGTCCGATGAAAACCATCATTCACTGGGGGAACAATCATTGGCAATGTTGGTTTTAACATGGTCAATGCCCATAAGTCAGAATTTATGTGTGCCCATGAAGTTGAAGGTACTTGGGCCATTCTCATGCGGAACTGCTCGTCATACACCCTCCAAGAAAAGTCATGACTAGCACATCGAGCTGCAGCTTTTCTAATTATTGACATGTATTTCAACAATTCAAAAATTTTTGACTGATGTTTGCATATAAAGATATTAATAAAAATTAAGAACGCATCGGTCCATTTTGAAATATTTGGGACCAACTCCCTCACCTGATTCGGTTTGGATTGTATCGACCCCGTATTTGGATCTAAATAAAGCCCACCCCCTTCAAAGTGCTGAATCAATTCGGAACTTCCCTTTAACAACAAGGCAAAGTTAATATATTCATTGTTCCATATTTTCTGTTTCAGCTGTAAGGGAATGTGCGACCCTATATCTAAATCCGCAGTCATTATAATGTCCGGACAACTAGCTGTCAAAACCCAATCATTTATATTTGCCCGCTGTTTTTTGTGGCATGGAGCTAAACCATCCCCCCTGTCTAATAAATCACATGAATGAATGCGCGTTTGTTCATTTTGTACTAGGAGTTCATTATCAATAAACTCACCAATATGAGGACGTGTGTTTCCTTGAACAACAGGGATGGGACCGATGTTGACATTGACATCGTCTATTTCCGGTGCATCTGGGACACATGGCTCCGCTGTCTGATCTTTATTCCTTTTCCTGGGTGCCCCGGACTTTGCTGTCCTTGCATAAGGACTTGTAGACTGACGGCTTGACTTTCTTTTCTGTTTTGGTTCACTTCTCCTTTTGGGCATCTCTAATCTTCGGTTTGAAGAAAATCTTGGCAATAGTCTGTTTTTTAACTGCTAGGCGCTTTACCAACAAAATGTCTATAACTTGGTTGATAAAACAGTATGTGTAACGGTCTTATAAATGTAAAAACACTTCAAACAGCTCTGGCCTTAGTATAAATTGTTCAAGGAGAACAAAATGATTTCGAGTTATTTTCCGTGAAGAATAGAAATTGATCACTTAAGAGTATCGAGGCGCACAATTGGTATATGCTCCAGAAAGCAGCACGTGTCTATAACCTGCCACACTTTTGGTTGTCCAAGTAGCACGTTTCTATGAGTAGCGGCACTTTCGGCAATCTTTTGGCTTTTATAAAAATTTTCAACCGATCTACAGTATGCAATTTGTCGTAATTCCTTGTATACAATAGTTGCGGTGCAAATTGTTCTAGTGTAGGGTGTTAATAGTATCTCCTAATTCGTCCTCTGAAAGAAAGCACGTGTCTTTGTAGTTTAATTGTGATGAAAGAGTTTACGATAAACTTCAAATAAAATCCACTAAATATTGTCCGAACGCACACCAATTTCGTGTTCAATATAAGTACTCAATATCTCTTGATTGAATAAATTTAGATTGTAGATTTGGGTAAAATATTTATACTGTTCAATATTCAATAAATATTCTGTCCTTTCAGCTTGCCAGCAAAACCGCAACTGTGGCCGGGAGCTAAAATTTGCTACCTCAACATTTTCTCACGCGCATGTTTCTTTCCTTGAAACATGAAACTTAAAACATAAATCATTTTTTAACATTTTTTCTTTTTGCAGATATTAAACACTTTTGGACAAAGGGGGATAACTCTGATATAACTACCAAACTTTCAAGTATCAAATCAAAATTAAATTGGTTTATTTGCTATTGAATAAACCTTATTAATTACTGTCAGTTGAATCCAAGTACACATGCCTATGAAACATTCACCTTTTTTAGTTGTTTTATGTAACATTAATATCATTTGCTGTTAAGGCACAAAGTCATAACTTGAAATTTCAAATCCAATTTTTTGTTGAGATATAAATGTATTGTTGAGAATTCTGTTATTTTTCGTCATTATTTAGGTACACATATTATTACTTTACAACATGTCCTTATTTTGTAGCTGAAATACTGCTACCTGAATTGTAAGCAGCCAATACAATTTATATTTTCTAGGTAGGAGTTGCAGGATCATATGCATTATGGGCAGTTTCCCACAATTTTACTCTATTTGTGATAGCAAGAATTATTGGAGGACTCAGTAAGGGAAATATTAGTTTGTCTACTGCCATTGTTGCTGATATACTTCCTCCGGGAAACCGTGGAAAAGGAATGGTATGTATGTAATGTGGTACACCAAGCAGGGAACTTTGATTTGTTTGAAGGATACAGCTAAAATAGAAAAGCTTACAATTGCAAGTTTACATCAACTTCAGCATACAATGAAACCCATCTAAACAAAACCCATTTGTGACTAAAATCTAACCCGTTTATAATAGACAGGTTTTTGCTTTTGACAGGTTTAATTTTCACAAAATTTAAAAGTGTGACCAAACCCTTTATGTTTGCTATACTAGTTTGTAAAGTTTAGAAATAAATATATCTAGCATATAATATATCTTTCAGGCATTGATTGGTATAGCCTTCTCAATAGGATTTGTGTTTGGGCCACTGATTGGTGCAGGATTCTCTATATGGGCCAGACAACAACATGGAGCTTTTTATACAGTTCCAGCACTTTTTGCATTGACTTTAGCTGTGATAGACATTTTATTTGTTTTTGTATTCTTTAAAGAAACACTGCCAGCTGATAAGAGGGTAAGAATTGAAAAGAGAAATAATTTTTAAGTTTGTGTGGTAAATATTCATAGCAAGTGTAGGTTTTGTCTATAAAATTATAGAAATATATCAATAATAATAAGTGAATAAAGACAGAAATGCATGTATCCTACAAAACATTTGTTGAATCATTATGATACATGTAATTTGATTTGGACACACAATGTAATGTCAAATTTGTTTAAGACATTTATAAAATAACAAACATCTAAATGTCTTAAAGATTCTTAAAGATCAGTTGTTATGCAGTCTTTGTATTTAAGAAATGTTAATTCAGCTTAGCAATTATCAGTCAGGGGTAATACTTAAACAAGTGTTATTTTTTTACTTGTATAAGTAAAAAAAAATTACTCAAATGCGTAAATATTTTTTACTCCGTCAGTTGCGATCGGTACTTTTTTCAAATTTGCCGCGTTTCTAGTCATCATACTGGTATGTTGTTTTTGATATATATGCGTGCGCAACCTTCCATCATTAAAGTAAGAATTAAAACGTCCGCGATGTCAGTAAACTTTCGTCTTTTTTGAGAAAAATGGTGAAAATCTCTTCAATTTTTGATGTCGTTGTTTAAAAAAATGAACCCATAGAATTGAAAACGTAAACCGTCATATTTTAGTTTAGATATTGAACTGTGTATTTCGAAGACAATTATTGTTGCGCAACATGGTTTTGTGAATGCGCACATGGTTTTAAGTTCTCCATCGACGCCTTGTTTTTTACTTGTATACGTAAAAAAAAATTTGTGGGATATTAAGGGGGAACTTCTCCGTTTGACTTGTATGCTTGTCGTACAGAACACCGATAAGATTTAAAATAATCAAAATCGTGATCAAAATAGATTTAATTATTTGTTGTGTCCGTGAAGTAAACCATCGAAAATCGGAAAGGAATAATTGTTGATTTACATAGATTGTATCGAACAGAAATTTTAAAACTAAATTTTTTGGTGACGATTTTTAAAGTGGTTATTATTATATAGATATTGACACTGATTGATTTTTTTTTAACAATTTCTACATTGTTTAATACGTGACACCACACCAAATGGGATTATAAAAGGGTTTATTTGCTATGAATAATACTTCTGAAGAAAATATTTAATATGCAAAAAAAAAATACTTTAATAATTATATAATTTATAAAAATATCAAAAGTATGCAGTCTAATATCTTGAATCATTCAAACCATAAGTATTTTGTTTATTTCTGTAGTATATTTTACATGTTCTGTCCATTTGTACAAAAATAGCGAACACGCAAGCACGGTGAACATATAACAAGCAAAGTGCAGAGCATAAAAGGCAGACAGCATATATATAAGACATTAACAAAAGGAGACATTTGCATGCAATTGCAAAAAAAAAATCACATATTAAGACAATAAAAACATTCAGCATACAATGCAAGATAAGCACATACTACATGTATAACAATAAAACAAAGCAGACAGCACATACTAAACATAAATACCAGTAGCAACTAAATGAGACAATAGTAACATGTAAGCATACAATGCAAGATAAGATAAGAACACAATGACAGTAAATCAGTGAAGATACACAAACTAAAAATAATGACTAAAACTGACATGAGCATGCAATTGAAAAGAGACAACAAAATATTAAGACTTAAAGGCTTAAGCATTTAGCATACATTTAGATTAGGACCTATATCCGTAAATAAGTTTACTATTGAAATCCCTAATCGATTGGTTCTGTCACCATTCAAAGCCCTTTTTTCCAAAAATCTCCTCATACTTGTGTATGTTACATACAAATATTGCATACACTGAACTATATAATTTTTTTATGAAATTGTAAATGTTGGAGTTATTAATTCATTAATTGGTTTGTAGTTTTGGTTCTTGAATAACAGTCAATTAATATCGAGTAAATGGGTACAAATATTTTTACTTGTTTGAGTAAAAAAATATTCTAATGTTATATATAAACTATTTGATAGCAAAATCAAGCTCTTATGCAAACCAGTACATATTTCTTGCTTGTAGGAGTAAAAAAACTGCAATGGTATATATTATATATAATAGCAAAATCAATCTTTTATCAAACTTGTGACAATGCGATAATTGAAGCATATCTGTAAGATGAGTATGTGTTTATCATTTAAGATGTTTGTGGTAAAATTTTATTATAAAGTATACACATGTAGGATAGTGGATAAATATTTGTCTTAAACAAGTCAAAGTTAAAATTTCTTGCTCACTAATACTAGACCTTACGTGAAGTTAATAAAATAAAAATTGACTTGCATCATTAAGCACACAAAAACATTTGTTCTCACTAAAATATTCAATCCCTGTATATAAGTTTACCGAGGAGTCACTAATTTACTAAAATTGGATAATAGTTTAGGGATATCGACAACAGTAAAACAATGTTATGTAAATGGGTAACAATTCTTACTTGTTAGAGTAAAAAAAGACTTCAATGGTATATATTATATAGAAGAGCAAAAATATTTGATCAAATATGTGAGGGTCCATAATTGAAACATATTAGTAAGCGGAGTATTCATTTGTCATGTTTATAATTCATATTTTGGGGAACATCATGTTACAAAGCATGTACATGTAAGAAGGTGGGTATTTTACCTATGTCAGAAGTTCACTAATCCTAAACTTGTGTGAAGCTCTACAAGTGAGGTTAATATTATAATTTATCAAACAAAAACATTTGGTCACTTAAATATTTTAATTTGTAAATAAGTTTACTTTTGAAATCCCTAATCGTTTGGTTCTGTCACCATTCAAAGCCCATTTTTTCCAAAAATCTCCTCATAATTGTGTATGTTACATACAAATATTGCATACACTGAACTATATAATTTTTATGAAATTGTAAATGTTGGAGTCATTAATTCATTAATTGGTTTGTAGTTTTGGTTCTTGAATAACAGTCAATTAATATTGAGTAAATGGGTACAAATATTTTTACTTGTTTGAGTAAAAAAATATTCTAATGTTATATATAAACTATTTGATAGCAAAAACCAGCTCTAATGCAAACCAGTAGATATTTCTTGCTTGTAGGAGTAAAAAAACTGCAATGGTATATATTATATATAATAGCAAAATCAATCTTTTATCAAACTTGTGACAATGCGATAATTGAAGCATATCTGTAAGATGAATATGTGTTTATCATTCAAGATGTTTGTGGTAAAATTTTATTATAAAGTATACACCTGTAGGAAAGTGGATAAAATATTTGTCTTGAACAAGTCAAAGTTAAAAATTTCTTGCTCACTAATACTAGACCTTAAGTGAAGTTAATAAGATAAAAATTGACATGCATCATTAAGCACACAAAAACATTTGTTCTCACTAAAATATTCTATCCCTGTATATAAGTTTACTGAGGAGTCACTAACTTACTTAAATTGGATAATAGTTTAGGGAGATCAACAACAGTAAAACAATGTTATGTAAATGGGTTAAAATTTCTTACTTGTTAGAGTAAAAAAAGACTTCAATGGTAAATGGTATATATTATATAGAATAGCAAAAATATTTTATCAAATTTGTGAGGGTACCCGTAACAATTGAAACATATTTGTAAGTGGGTATGCATTTGTCATGTTTATAATTCATATTTTGGGTAACATCATGTTACAAAGCATGTACATGTAAGAAGGTGAGTATTTTACTTAAATTAGAAGTTCACTAATTCTTAACTTGTGTGAAGCTTTACAAGTGTGGTTAATATGATAATTTATCAAACAAAAACATTTGTTCACTAAAATATTTTAATCCATAAATAAGTTTACTATTAAAATCCCTAATCGTTTGGTTCTGTCACCATTCGAAGCCATTTTTTCCAAAAATCTCATACTCGTGTGTTACATACAACTATTGCATTCACAAGATGTTTGTGGTAAAATTGTATTATAAAGTATACACACGTATGAAGGTGGATAAAATATTTGTCTTAAACAAGTCAAAGTTAAAATTTCTTGCTCACTAATACTAGACCTCAAGTGAAGTTAATAAGATAAAAATTGACATGCATCATTAAGCACATAAAAACATTTGTTCTCACTAAAAAATTCAATCAGTTTACTGAGGAGTCACTAATTTACTAAAATTGGATAATAGTTTAGGGACATCAACAACAGTAAAACAATGTTATGTAAATGGGTTAAAATTTCTTACTTGTTAGAGTAAAAAAAGACTTCAATGGTATATATTATATAGAATAGCAAAAATATTTGATCAAATATGAAAAATAAGTTGTAAATGTTGGAGTCATTAATTTATTAATTGGTTTTTAGTTTAGGTAGTTGAATAACAGTCAATTAATATTGTGTAAATGGGCACACAAATTTTTACTTGTTGGAGTAAACAAATATTCTAATGTTATATATAAACTGCATGATAGCAAAATCAAGCTCTTATGCAAACACATAAATTTTTCTTGCTTGGTAGAGTAAAAAAAACTGCAGTGGTATATATTATATATAATAGCAAAATCAATCTTTTATCAAACTTGTGAGAAAGCCATAATTGAAGCATATTTGTAAGAAGAGTATCTGTTTGTCATTTTAAGATGTTTTTGGTTAAATCTTGTTACAAAGCATGCACATGTAGAAAGGTGGATAAAATATTTGTCTTAAACAAGTCAAAAGTTAAAATTTCTTGCTCACTAATACTAGACTTGAAGTGAAGTTTATAAAATAAAAATTGACATGCAATATTATTCGCACAAAAACATTTGTTCTTACTCAAATATATAGTCAATGTAAATAAGTTTACTAAGGAGTGGCTAATTTACTATTGGATTATAGATTAGGGAGATCGATAACAGTAAAACAATATTATGTAAATGGGTAAAACGCCTGCAATTTATATAGAATAGTAAATATATGTGATCAAAAATGTGAGAATGCCATAATTGAAACATATTTGGAAGTGGAGTATGCTTTTTTCATGTTTATAATTCATATTTTGGGTAACATCATGTTACAAAGCATGAAGATGTAAGAAGGTGGGTATATGACTCAAGTCAGAAGTTCACTAATCCTAAACTTGTGCGATGCTCTACAAGTGTGGTTAGTAAGAAAAATAATTTATTGAATAAAAGCATTTGGTCACTAAAATATTTTAATCTCTGTAAATAAGTTTACTATTGAAATCTCTAATCTTTTGGTTCTTACACCATCCAAAGCCATTTTGTCAAAATTTTCCACATACTCTTGTACGTTTCATACAACTATTGCATACATATACAATGAACTATATAATTTTTAATTAAATTGTAACTGCTGGAGTCATTCAATAAAAAAACTGCAATGGTGTATATTATATATAATAGCAAAATCCATCTTTTATTAAACTTGTGAGAAAGCCATAATTGAAGCATATTTGTAAGATGAGCATCATGATGAGTGTGTTTCTCATTTTAAGATGTTTTTGATAAAATCTCGTTACAAAGGATACACATGTAGGAAGGTGGATAAAATATTTGTCTTAAACAAGTCAAAGTTAAAATTATTAGTTCACTAATACTAGAACTTGTGTGAAGTTAATAAAGATAAAAATTGACATACATAATTAATTGAATAAAAACATTTGGTCTCAATAAAATATTTAATCTCATAAATAAGTTTACTATTGAAATCATTCATCTTTGGTTCGATGACAAGTGAACCACTCAAAGCATTTTTAACAATTTTCTTCTCATACATTGAACTATATAATTTAAAATTATTTTGTACATGTAACTGTTAGAGTTTTTTATTTATTGATTGGATTGTAGTTTAGGGAGATGAATAACAGTAAAATTATATTGTAAATGGGTAAACATTTCTTACTTGTTAGAGAACAAAAAGACTGAAGTGGTATATACTATATAGAATAGCAAAATGAAGCTTTATAAAAAATATGAGAATGTCATAGGTTGAGTATTCATTTGTCATTTGTAATGATTTAGATAACATGATACAAAGCGATATACATTTCAGAAGAGGGGTAAAACATTCAACTTAAAATGTTACCTACAGATTAAACCAAATAAATTTCTTCTTTTATTTTTTTTTTATATTTGTAAAAATGTTACAAGTACTGAACCAGGAAAATTCATAAATGAGAGCATTAAAGTTTTTTTCATGATGTTATTAAATGTTACCATTATTAATTGTGTTTCGTTTCTTAGCTATATCTAGAGAATATGCTGTTTTACATGTTATATCATTATTCGCATAATAAAACTGAGAAAACTAATGCTAGATAACTACAGTTTTAGTGCTCTATCCATGTTGTTTGATTCATTTACACAGATTAAATATTGATACACTTTTATGATCATATCGATACACTTTAATGATATTTTTATTATTATTAGAGGAAAATTCAATTGCTATCGTTACAAAATGTTGTGCTCAGTATAGGTTTTTAGTCTTGTATATGAATGAAAAGAATAAACATGTTGGATACATTTGTTGGTGTTCTTTTTCAATTTTAAAAACAATGATACATATTTTAGTTGGATTTAAGGGAGATAATCTCATTTATTTAATTGATAAAATTCAGGATAAGTTTATAACTACTAAAGAAAAAAAAATTACTCACAAGTAAAAAAATGAAATAATAGTTTAAGGGGGACAACTCCAAGATCTTTATTTTTTTACTTAATACAGTAAAAAATAATGACATACATAAGTTTAAAAATATTACTCTTTTCAGTCGATAATCTTCACCTCTCTGGGTTAAAACAATACACTTGTACAAGTATTACCCCTGACTGATTATAAAAATTTAACAACAATTCACAATTACTTTGTGTTTCATTTTTATCTTACTGGTGTTATTTGTTGTCCATTTCAGGCCAAATTATATATACCCTGTGTTTCATTTGTAACTTACTGTTGTTCATTGTTGTCCATTTCAGGCCAAGTTTATATAACTTGTGTTTCATTTGTAACTTACTGTTGTTCATTGTTGTCTATTTCAGGCCAAGTCTATAGCCAGTGGATGGCAAGATAAAGCACATTTGATCAACCCTGTTTCATTGTTTAAATTTTCGTCTGTTACAAAAATGTCACCAAAAGGTACAGTATTTATCAGTATTAATGGTAAATAAGAAATTTATTTTGTTGGTCTTAAAAAAAAATTTCCCTAATAAAATTTTTTAATTGCTACAATTTGACAACCACTCTGTTGCCATCTTGTTTGTTTATCAGATATTGATAGACAATACCAGTAGCGAATTAGATAAGTGAGAATATAGATTAAAAGTCGAAATCAATAAACAAACACCTCATCTAATTAAAATAACTTTCTGTAGCCAAACCACATGCATCAAATATGAATAGTTGTTCAATATGAGCTATTCATTTCTCTTTTATATTTTTTATTTGATTTTTAGATACTTGTATTGTCACATATTTATTTTCACCTTGTTGTATTAATTCAATAGTTTTGTATCTTTTTGGAGTAAACCACAATTTTCTCTATTATGCATACTACAGTTTAGGTGACACAGTGAGTAAAACCATATATGGTGAGGTGAACTCAGTTGTGAATATAATTTAACCTTTCCAAGAGTATATAGTGGTGATAATAAACTATTTGACTTGTAATACTGTGTTTCAGATATTAAAACCATGCAGAGTATTGGTGTTGTATACTTCCTGTACTTATTCTTCTACTCAGGATTAGAGTTTACTCTAACCTTCCTGACCCATAACAGATTACAGTATGACAGGTTTGTATATTACCTGTTTATGTGGATAAGAGTTTACCCTAACCTTCCTGACCCATAACAGATCACAGTATGACAGGTTTGTATTGGACCTGTTTATGTGGATTAGAGTTTACCCTTACCTTCCTGACCCATAACAGATTACAGTATGACAGGTTTGTATAGGACCTGTTTATGTGGATTAGAGTTTACTCTAACCTTCCTGACCCATAACAGATTACAGTATGACAGGTTTGTATTGGACCTGTTTAGGTGGATTAGAGTTTACTCTAACCTTCCTGACCCATAACAGATTACAGTATGACATGTTTGTATTGGACCTGTTTAGGTGGATTAGAGTTTACTCTAACCTTCCTGACCCATAACAGATTACAGTATGACAGGTTTGTATTGGACCTGTTTATGTGGATTAGAGTTTACTCTAACCTTCCTGACTCATAACAGATTACAGTATGACAGGTTTGTATTGGACCAGTTTATGTGGATTAGACTTTTCTCTAACCTTCCTGACTCATAACAGATTACAGTATGACAGGTTTGTATAGGACCTGTTTATGTGGATTAGACTTTTCTCTAACCTTCCTGACCCATAACAGATTACAGTATGACAGGTTTGTATTGGACCTGTTTATGTGGATTTGAGTTTACTCTAACCTTCCTGACCCATAACAGATTACAGTATGACAGGTTTGTATTGGACCTGTTTATGTGGATTAGACTTTTCTCTAACCTTCCTGACTCATAACAGATTACAGTATGACAGGTTTGTATAGGACCTGTTTATGTGGATTAGAGTTTACTCTAACCTTCCTGACCCATAACAGATTACAGTATGACATGTTTGTATTGGACCTGTTTAGGTGGATTAGAGTTTACTCTAACCTTCCTGACCCATAACAGATTACAGTATGACATGTTTGTATTGGACCTGTTTAGGTGGATTAGAGTTTACTCTAACCTTCCTGACCCATAACAGATTACAGTATGACAGGTTTGTATTGGACCTGTTTATGTGGATTAGAGTTTACTCTAACCTTCCTGACTCATAACAGATTACAGTATGACAGGTTTGTATTGGACCAGTTTATGTGGATTAGACTTTTCTCTAACCTTCCTGACTCATAACAGATTACAGTATGACAGGTTTGTATTGGACCTGTTTATGTGGATTTGAGTTTACTCTAACCTTCCTGACCCATAACAGATTACAGTATGACAGGTTTGTATAGGACCTGTTTATGTGGATTAGAGTTTACCCTAACCTTCCTGACCCATAACAGATTACAGTATGACAGGTTTGTATAGGACCTGTTTATGTGGATTAGAGTTTACTCTAACCTTCCTGACCCATAACAGATTACAGTATGACAGGTTTGTATAGGACCTGTTTATGTGGATTAGAGTTTACTCTAACCTTCCTGACCCATAACAGATTACAGTATGACAGGTTTGTATTGGACCTGTTTATGTGGATTAGAGTTTACTCTAACCTTCCTGACCCATAACAGATTACAGTATGACAGGTTTGTATAGGACCTGTTTATGTGGATTAGAGTTTACTCTAACCTTCCTGACCCATAACAGATTACAGTATGACAGGTTTGTATAGGACCTGTTTATGTGGATTAGAGTTTACTCTAACCTTCCTGACCCATAACAGATTACAGTATGACAGGTTTGTATTGGACCTGTTTAGGTGGATTAGAGTTTACTCTAACCTTCCTGACCCATAACAGATTACAGTAGGACAGGTTTGTATATTACCTGTTTATGTGGAATAGAGTTTACTCTAAGCTTCCTGGGCCTCGGTGGCCGAGTGGTCAAGGTAGTTTCGTCTACTATTGATCACGTGGTCTGTCAACACTGAGATTGCGGGTTCGATTCTCACTGCAGGCAGGGTGTACTTGAGTCCAATCTTAATTGACAAGGATTGCCAGTTTTCCTACCGCAGGTCGGGGGTTCTCTCCGGGTACTCTGGCTTCCTCCCCCAATAAAAACTGGACGCCCTGAAATAGCTGAAAAATTGCTGAAAGTGGCGTTAAAACACCATTCAAACAAACAAAAATCTAAGCTTCCTGACCCATAACAGATTACAGTATGACAGGTTTGTATTGGACCTGTTTAGGTGGATTAGAGTTTACTCTAACCTTCCTGACTCATAACAGATTACAGTATGACAGGTTTGTATTGGACCTGTTTATGTGGATTAGAGTTTACTCTAACCTTCCTGACCCATAACAGATTACAGTATGACAGGTTTGTATTGGACCTGTTTATGTGGATTTGAGTTTACTCTAACCTTCCTGACCCATAACAGATTACAGTATGACAGGTTTGTATTGGACCTGTTTAGGTGGATTAGAGTTTACTCTAACCTTCCTGACCCATAACAGATTACAGTATGACAGGTTTGTATTGGACCTGTTTATGTGGATTAGAGTTTACTCTAACCTTCCTGACCCATAACAGATTACAGTATGACAGGTTTGTATTGGACCTGTTTATGTGGATTAGAGTTTACTCTAACCTTCCTGACCCATAACAGATTACAGTATGACAGGTTTGTATTGGACCTGTTTAGGTGGATTTGAGTTTACTCTAACCTTCCTGACCCATAACAGATTACAGTATGACAGGTTTGTATTGGACCTGTTTATGTGGATTAGAGTTTACTCTAACCTTCCTGACCCATAACAGATTACAGTATGACAGGTTTGTATAGGACCTGTTTATGTGGATTAGAGTTTACTCTAACCTTCCTGACCCATAACAGATTACAGTATGACAGGTTTGTATTGGACCTGTTTATGTGGATTTGAGTTTACTCTAACCTTCCTGACCCATAACAGATTACAGTATGACAGGTATGTATAGGACTTGTTTATGAAGTAAAAATAATTATTTATTATTTTAACAAAATAAATCACTATTGTGGCAAAAATTGGGTTGTGGAAGCACAAATATGTGGTTTCCATGTTATTATGCAAAGAGGCTAAGTAAACAAACTTAACAAAAGCAAGTATTTTACAATAATCATTGCTGAACAGACATCTGACATCACAATACAAAAGAAGGGTGAAATTCTTATCTGACCCACAGGTTGAGACAAGGGTATACAGCTGGCAAAAAATAAACACCATGCTGTCTCATTGGTGATAAAAAATTCTGATAGGAGTATATCAGAAAAAAATAGGATTGTAGTTAGTTCTTGGCTTTAACATTTGACATTATCTACATGTATAGAGCTAAATTTACATGAAGCAAAATAAATTAAGTATTTCTTGTCTGAATACAATGAACAACCCTTACATAAGATTAGAATAAATAAGCAAAAAGTGATGTACATGTATGCTGTATTGTATCCATTACTTTAAATCAAATTAAACATAAAAATAAATAGATATTACTTTAGAACTAAACAGGCACAGCCTTCAAATTAACTTAC
The DNA here is from genome assembly GCA_944474755.1 of Limnoperna fortunei. Lineage (NCBI taxonomy): Eukaryota > Metazoa > Mollusca > Bivalvia > Mytilida > Modiolidae > Limnoperna > Limnoperna fortunei. Next base: position 22,571,415 of record OX104116.1, read on the forward strand.
AAAGAGTATTTAGTCCTTTTCAACCAAAAAATAAAGTAGAGGATAGGATTACTATACCATAAATCGGGTTATTTTGGCATCAGGATATTTTGGCATTTTTATCTCAAAAGCCATATGTTTGATTTCTGTGTGTTTAATTTTGTTGTTTCATCCAACTAAGGTGTTAAATTTTGGCACCTTTTGATAGTTGCTCTCTTTAAATTGCAGTAGTGAGCAAGGATATTTTATGTGTTTTATATATTATATATTGGTATATAATATATGGGGATGGCATGTGTAGATCCAGCCATGATGCCTAAAATGTGTTGATTAAGTTTTATTAGATTAAGTAATTAACACACACATGTTCATTCTTGTCCTTCTGTTTAATTAATGATCATGAATTGATATTTAAAATCCTTTTTAGTCCGGCAGAAGTGTTATTATTTTTTATCACCAACAGAGTTTAATGAGTAAATAATTTGCCATATATAATTATGTATGAATAGAAATTTAAACCTAATGTATGAATAGAAATTCAAACCAAATGTATGAATAGAAATTCATACCTTATTCATGAATATAAATTTATACATTGTTTTTTCCTAACAATTTTATATTAAAATAAGGAAATATGCATACAAATGTATACCTGTAATTTTCCTTTACACATATGTCTGTATTACTGGTATTTTAAGCCATAGACTTTACGGTATAATATGTCTAACCTGTACGATATTTGGGCATGTAAACTGTTGGTGCATGTTTTATGTTGGTTTGTTTAATCTTTGCTCTTTCACTGAAAGCTTCAAATAAACCAAAATAAAACTACAGCCAAAATAATTCTATTTATGGTAATTATGAATTACACATTTTATTAGGAAATACATATTTAAAGGAAGTAAACAAAAATGAAATTCATCATTGGGAGGTAGTTGAGATGCAACAACAATTTTGAACTTTCTAAAATGATTGTTATTGGGAAAAAATTAAAGGGGATGTGTTATTTATTACCTGTTCCCCCCACCCCCCCCCCCCCCCCCTTTACACACACACACAAAGTTGATAAAATTCATCTATCTGTTACACTTGATGTTACACGTCTCTTATCCACAACTTCTCCTACACCATTGGATGGAATATAATTTAACTTTCACAGAATATGTTTCACATTGTTTCAGTGTGCACCTGATATTATACATTTTTATCAGAATGATATTTGGGATTCACTATAGCAAAACATGGACTTTGACAAAGGGTTATCCATCTTATCTGCAACTCCACCTAAACTGCTAAATGGAATTTCATGGAACTGTAACATACAATGTAATCTTTGTCACATAGTTCCATTGTGCACCTTATTTGGGGTTTCTAAAAGTGAAACATGGACTTTGCCAGAGTACATGAAATAGCTAAGTCAGGGGTATCTATTAATGAGCATTGCTGAGTTTTTCTAGTTTAAGAATAAAATGCAGGGTTAACTGTAGATGTTGCATATTTATTTTTGACTTGGTAATTTTTTTTCCCTTCATACTTAACCATCATTAAAATCTGTTTTATTTTATTTTACAGTATGCAACAAGGGAAGATGTTTTTCTTTATAGGAGCTATAATGACACTAGTCCAAGGTATGGAAATACACATCTATTGCTATAATGACACTAGTCCAAGGTATGGAAATATTACATCTATTGCTATAATGACACTAGTCCAAGGTATGGAAATATTACATCTATTGCTATAATGACACTAGTCCAAGGTATGGAAATATTACATCTATTGCTATAATGACACTAGTCCAAGGTATGGAAATATTACATCTATTGCTATAATGACACTAGTCCAAGGTATGGAAATATTACATCTATTGCTATAATGACACTAGTCCAAGGTATGGAAATATTACATCTATTGCTATAGTGACACTAGTCCAAGGTATGGAAATATTACATCTATTGCTATAATGACACTAGTCCAAGGTATGGAAATATTACATCTATTGCTATAATGACACTAGTCCAAGGTATGGAAATATTACATCTATTGCTATAGTGACACTAGTCCAAGGTATGGAAATACACATCTATTGCTATAATGACACTAGTCCAAGGTATGGAAATATTACATCTATTGCTATAATGACACTAGTCCAAGGTATGGAAATATTACATCTATTGCTATAATGACACTAGTCCAAGGTATGGAAATATTACATCTATTGCTATAATGACACTAGTCCAAGGTATGGAAATATTACATCTATTGCTATAATGACACTAGTCCAAGGTATGGAAATATTACATCTATTGCTATAGTGACACTAGTCCAAGGTATGGAAATATTACATCTATTGCTATAATGACACTAGTCCAAGGTATGGAAATATTACATCTATTGCTATAATGACACTTGTCCAAGGTATGGAAATATTACATCTATTGCTATAATGACACTAGTCCAAGGTATGGAAATATTACATCTATTGCTATAATGACACTAGTCCAAGGTATGGAAATATTACATCTATTGCTATAATGACACTAGTCCAAGGTATGGAAATACACATCTATTGCTATAAAGACACTAGTCCAAGGTATGGAAATATTACATCTATTGCTATAGTGACACTAGTCCAAGGTATGGAAATATTACATCTATTGCTATAATGACACTAGTCCAAGGTATGGAAATATTACATCTATTGCTATAAAGACACTAGTCCAAGGTATGGAAATATTACATCTATTGCTATAATGACACTAGTCCAAGGCATGGAAATATTACATCTATTGCTATAATGACACTAGTCCAAGGTATGGAAATATCACATCTATTGCTATAGTGACACTAGTCCAAGGTATGGAAATATTACATCTATTGCTATAATGACACTAGTCCAAGGTATGGAAATATTACATCTATTGCTATAATGACACTAGTCCAAGGTATGGAAATATTACATCTATTGCTATAATGACACTAGTCCAAGGTATGGAAATATCACATCTATTGCTATAGTGACACTAGTCCAAGGTATGGAAATATTACATCTATTGCTATAATGACACTAGTCCAAGGTATGGAAATATTACATCTATTGCTATAATGACACTAGTCCAAGGTATGGAAATATTACATCTATTGCTATAATGACACTAGTCCAAGGTATGGAAATATTACATCTATTGCTATAGTGACACTAGTCCAAGGTATCGAAATATTACATCTATTGCTATAATGACACTAGTCCAAGGTATGGAAATATTACATCTATTGCTATAGTGACACTAGTCCAAGGTATGGAAATATTACATCTATTGCTATAATGACACTAGTCCAAGGTATGGAAATATTACATCTATTGCTATAGTGACACTAGTCCAAGGTATGGAAATATTACATCTATTGCTATAATGACACTAGTCCAAGGTATGGAAATATCACATCTATTGCTATAATGACACTAGTCCAAGGTATGGAAATATCACATCTATTGCTATAGTGACACTAGTCCAAGGTATGGAAATATTACATCTATTGCTATAGTGACACTAGTCCAAGGTATGGAAATATTACATCTATTGCTATAGTGACACTAGTCCAAGGTATGGAAATATTACATCTATTGCTATAGTGACACTAGTCCAAGGTATGGAAATATTACATCTATTGCTATAGTGACACTAGTCCAAGGTATGGAAATATTACATCTATTGCTATAATGACACTAGTCCAAGGTATGGAAATATTACATCTATTGCTATAATGACACTAGTCCAAGGTATGGAAATACACATCTATTGCTATAATGACACTAGTCCAAGGTATGGAAATATTACATCTATTGCTATAGTGACACTAGTCCAAGGTATCGAAATATTACATCTATTGCTATAATGACACTAGTCCAAGGTATGGAAATATTACATCTATTGCTATAGTGACACTAGTCCAAGGTATGGAAATATTACATCTATTGCTATAGTGACACTAGTCCAAGGTATGGAAATATTACATCTATTGCTATAATGACACTAGTCCAAGGTATGGAAATATTACATCTATTGCTATAGTGACACTAGTCCAAGGTATGGAAATATTACATCTATTGCTATAATGACACTAGTCCAAGGTATGGAAATATCACATCTATTGCTATAATGACACTAGTCCAAGGTATGGAAATATCACATCTATTGCTATAGTGGCACTAGTCCAAGGTATGGAAATATTACATCTATTGCTATAGTGACACTAGTCCAAGGTATGGAAATATTACATCTATTGCTATAGTGACACTAGTCCAAGGTATGGAAATATTACATCTATTGCTATAGTGACACTAGTCCAAGGTATGGAAATATTACATCTATTGCTATAGTGACACTAGTCCAAGGTATGGAAATATTACATCTATTGCTATAATGACACTAGTCCAAGGTATGGAAATATTACATCTATTGCTATAGTGACACTAGTCCAAGGTATGGAAATATTACATCTATTGCTATAGTGACACTAGTCCAAGGTATGGAAATATTACATCTATTGCTATAGTGACACTAGTCCAAGGTATGGAAATATTACATCTATTGCTATAGTGACACTAGTCCAAGGTATGGAAATATTACATCTATTGCTATAGTGACACTAGTCCAAGGTATGGAAATATTACATCTATTGCTATAATGACACTAGTCCAAGGTATGGAAATATTACATCTATTGCTATAGTGACACTAGTCCAAGGTATGGAAATATTACATCTATTGCTATAGTGACACTAGTCCAAGGTATGGAAATATTACATCTATTGCTATAGTGACACTAGTCCAAGGTATGGAAATATTACATCTATTGCTATAATGACACTAGTCCAAGGTATGGAAATATTACATCTATTGCTATAATGACACTAGTCCAAGGTATGGAAATATTACATCTATTGCTATAATGACACTAGTCCAAGGTATGGAAATATTACATCTATTGCTATAGTGACACTAGTCTAAGGTATGGAAATATTACATCTATTGCTATAGTGACACTAGTCCAAGGTATGGAAATATTACATCTATTGCTATAATGACACTAGTCCAAGGTATGGAAATATTACATCTATTGCTATAATGACACTAGTCCAAGGTATGGAAATATTACATCTATTGCTATAATGACACTAGTCCAAGGTATGGAAATATTACATCTATTGCTATAGTGACACTAGTCCAAGGTATGGAAATATTACATCTATTGCTATAGTGACACTAGTCCAAGGTATCGAAATATTACATCTATTGCTATAATGACACTAGTCCAAGGTATGGAAATATTACATCTATTGCTATAGTGACACTAGTCCAAGGTATGGAAATATTACATCTATTGCTATAGTGACACTAGTCCAAGGTATGGAAATATTACATCTATTGCTATAATGACACTAGTCCAAGGTATGGAAATATTACATCTATTGCTATAGTGACACTAGTCCAAGGTATGGAAATATTACATCTATTGCTATAATGACACTAGTCCAAGGTATGGAAATATCACATCTATTGCTATAATGACACTAGTCCAAGGTATGGAAATATCACATATATTGCTATAGTGGCACTAGTCCAAGGTATGGAAATATTACATCTATTGCTATAGTGACACTAGTCCAAGGTATGGAAATATTACATCTATTGCTATAGTGACACTAGTCCAAGGTATGGAAATATTACATCTATTGCTATAGTGACACTAGTCCAAGGTATGGAAATATTACATCTATTGCTATAGTGACACTAGTCCAAGGTATGGAAATATTACATCTATTGCTATAATGACACTAGTCCAAGGTATGGAAATATTACATCTATTGCTATAGTGACACTAGTCCAAGGTATGGAAATATTACATCTATTGCTATAGTGACACTAGTCCAAGGTATGGAAATATTACATCTATTGCTATAGTGACACTAGTCCAAGGTATGGAAATATTACATCTATTGCTATAGTGACACTAGTCCAAGGTATGGAAATATTACATCTATTGCTATAGTGACACTAGTCCAAGGTATGGAAATATTACATCTATTGCTATAATGACACTAGTCCAAGGTATGGAAATATTACATCTATTGCTATAGTGACACTAGTCCAAGGTATGGAAATATTACATCTATTGCTATAGTGACACTAGTCCAAGGTATGGAAATATTACATCTATTGCTATAGTGACACTAGTCCAAGGTATGGAAATATTACATCTATTGCTATAATGACACTAGTCCAAGGTATGGAAATATTACATCTATTGCTATAATGACACTAGTCCAAGGTATGGAAATATTACATCTATTGCTATAATGACACTAGTCCAAGGTATGGAAATATTACATCTATTGCTATAGTGACACTAGTCTAAGGTATGGAAATATTACATCTATTGCTATAGTGACACTAGTCCAAGGTATGGAAATATTACATCTATTGCTATAATGACACTAGTCCAAGGTATGGAAATATTACATCTATTGCTATAATGACACTAGTCCAAGGTATGGAAATATTACATCTATTGCTATAATGACACTAGTCCAAGGTATGGAAATATTACATCTATTGCTATAATGACACTAGTCCAAGGTATGGAAATATTACATCTATTGCTATAGTGACACTAGTCCAAGGTATGGAAATATTACATCTATTGCTATAGTGACACTAGTCCAAGGTATGGAAATATTACATCTATTGCTATAGTGACACTAGTCCAAGGTATGGAAATATTACATCTATTGCTATAATGACACTAGTCCAAGGTATGGAAATATTACAATATCAGCGGTAGTTATCATATGATACCAATTCTCACCAATGCACTTGTTTTATTGACTAACAACACTTTTAATGTGCTTGACTCCAGTTTTAAATACCAAAGGTTATCAGTTTTTCTACCACAGGTTATGGCTTTTTCTCTGGGTTCTCCCGCTTCATTATCCAATAGAAAATGGGTTCCATGATATATCACTGAAAAATGGCTGAAAGTGGTGTTAATACCATATTAACATATAAAGAGACAAACAAAACTAAACAATTTCTTCCCACAAACTTTTGTTGCCTGTATGTTAAGGACCTGTTAAAATAAAAAAAATCATAAATAGACTGAAAGAATTTGTACTATAGGACAAGACACTTTTAGTGAACACAAGGAGAATATAGAGAAATGGTCAGAAACCAAAAATGTCATTATCTTCATACACACCTACACAGTCATATATGGCTTTGGTCATATTTTTCTGTTTAACTTGTTTCATCAAAATGCAAAGGTGTTTCTTTTTTTTTCAGGTGGTTATGTCAGAAGAATAAAATCTGGTACAGAAGTCAGGACAGTCACAATGGTAGGGTTCAAACAGTTTTAAAAGATTAATTTCATTAATATATCAGTATCTTTAGTGTTATGTTTGATATAAGGAAAACATATCTTACAGGCATTGAAACTGATTATACATGTACCTTGTTATTTTCACATATAATCCAGAAGTTTGCAGGAACTCGATGTCACATGACAGCAGACAGTAAATTACATAAGTAAACTGTTTACAATACACAAACATTTCAGTTAATTTGGTTGATATTAAAATGATATTGGTGCATTTGAAGTTACAGTAAACTAAATAAAAGGACCATAGAATTGCTGCCAACAATGAAGGATATTATACATCTTTATTTTATTGGTGTATACGATGGAATGATGATTTATCAGAATATCACCTACCCACAAACTCTTGTACAGTTCAACAGTATGGCAACTATATGTATAACCAATAAATGCAATTTTCTTCCTGTGTTTGATAACTGTAGACAAATCATCAGATTTCTGTTGCTCCCTAAAAAATGTTCTTAAAACTATTTAAACTTGCACATATTTTTTATGTACTGTTTTTTTAGGGAATGACTTTATTAATACCAGCCTTTGTAATCATGGCTTTTGCTTATACAGCCAGTGTTATGTATGTTGCTCTTGTACTTTTTGCCTTTGGTAAGTAAACTTTATCAGGTTTCAGGAAAAATTTTAATCAAGACTTACATTAAGACATATTTAACACCATCATTACACTTTTTGATTAATTTTTAGAAAAATATTTTTTGACTTAAATTGGGTATCTCATATTGCTATTAAACCAGGTATCTTAAATTTTTTAGTTTTTGGAATTTCCTTGGTAAATCACTTTTAAGAATAAGATATAGATTTTATAGATACCAAAAATCTTTTACTGTTTCCATCTGTAAAGCCAAAATTCAAGTGAAATACATGCAAAATATCAAAGTCTTATAAAATATTAATTTTAATCTTGTAATCATTCTTAATTTTTGGCCAGATATCACAGACAAAATCTGGGCTATAATATAGTGAATGTTGGGCAGGCATGCAGGCTGGGAAAAATTTTTCGTAACAGTTTTCTTAGCAACCTCTAATCACATTCTCTTGAAATTTAGTATGCAGCATCAGCATGGCCTCCCATAACGAGAGATTCGATTTCAGGTCTGTTGCTCACCTACATCCTGTTTAACCAAATCCAGCCATTTCTGTCTTTGAAGGATTTTAATATGATATTTTTTAGCATCTGCAACAGTTGTTCCATGTCTCACAACATTGATCTCACAGTTTGGAGGAACAGACCAAAAGGGAGTTATAATGGGAGTGTTTAGATCCCTGGGGGCACTTGCCAGAGCCCTTGGTCCAATTATAACTTCTACAAGTAAGTTTATAGCTTAATCTTTTACCACCTGAAGATAAATTATACCTATATACAATGGAATGTTGCTACACAGAATGCTTCCAGTATGCAATTGAACAAAAATTGCTACTGAACAACAGGCATTGTTTATCAACTCACTTAAATCTATATCAGAAACTTGTTAGGACTGTTCCAGCTCAGCATAATGGGACCCGGGGATGACAAAACAAAAAAAATATAAACATGGTTATGGTTCAATGGAAATTGCATCTATGTATTTTTGTTAAAGTGAGCTTTGAAACTCATGGAATTAATGAATTGAAATGGACTAATTTTAGCAAATGTTCCGAGTGAATGTAAAATGGCATCCAATTATTTTTTCCATTTTTTCTATGTCCAGTGCTTTCCGTAATTTTGGACTTGATGTTTAAAACCAAGAAACAATAAAAAATCTTCTAAGTAATAACGTAATTAATAACAATGGCTGCCTCACGGGATGTTGCACATGTTTGTTTCTGTCTCTAAAATACAAGTTTTGAAGTGCTCTTTGACAAAGTCAAAGGTAAACCTCAAACCCCAAACATTATTATGATTGTTCTATTTTATTTGCTTCTATTGGTGCCTGTATAGTTTCTTAATTCACCTCTATGGTAGGGTGGGAGTTAAAATTAAACTTCGGGGCCTCGGTGGCCGAGTGGTTAAGGTAGTTCGTCTACTATTGATCACATGGTCTGTCAACACTGAGATTGCAGGTTTAATTCTCACTGCAGGCAGGGTGTACTCGACTTCAATCTTAATTGACAAGGATTGCCAGTTTTCCTACCGCAGGTCGGGGGTTCCTCCTGGTACTCATCTTCCTGCCCCCCAAAAAACTGGGTGCCATGAGATAGTTGAAAAATTGCTGAAAGTGGCATTAAAACACCATTAAAACAAAATTAAACTTCTTTTTTTAAGTGTCTTCCCCCATTCCAGGTATGTTTAGCTGGAATAGCCCTTAACTTTGTTCATACAGTTTCTATTACATTGTATTTATTATTTCACATTAATATTACTGACATCAACATATGCTGTATTTAATTGTTAAAAATAATGTTTTATAAGGTTTTTAGATCAGTAATGAATCATATCCTGTACATGTTGTGTGTTTAATATTAAATATATTTTTTACTCTGCAGTATATTGGAGTCTTGGAGAGAAGGCTTGCTACATTACTGGTGCAGTTTGCTTGGTTCTTCCTTTGGTCCTGTTGAAAAACATAAAAGCCACAGCTCACAAAGATTAGTCACACACATAAGTTGTATAAAGGTCACATAGAGGTTAAAGGTCACTCAAATGTTAACTTATATATTGTAATATTGTCAAGGTGAAAATATTGACTTTGTTTTTATCATATATTGTTATAATGAGAAAGATTTTCTATGCAAAAATATATGTTATTTGTTACAAGTGAAAGGATTGTTAAATTTGAACATGTTATATTATCAAACCACTTTGATGCTGCTGCCTTATTTAGCATATATGTTTTTAATTTGATCATACATTGGTCTTGGAGACTTTAAAGTGAATGGACTTATTTATATACATACTATAGGAATTTGATAACATGTTTATCTTTTGAATAAATTTTCTTTGTCTTTCATGGCATTTTGTGATATCTGTATGCTCTTTGGTTTTACAGTAGTGAATTTTTGATGGCAATATAGTGTGTGTGCAATATGGTAGGGATATACTGGTTTTCAAATAATTTAGCAATGTAAAGTCTTCTTTTATTTTGAAGTTTTCAAACAATAATGCATTTTGAAAAAATGGCTTATGTTTTGTTAGGTCACATTTATAGATATGGCTTATTTATATTTATTGACATATAAGAACTTTATTGATATGTATTTAACTATTGTGATTAAAGCCTTGCTGTGGAAACTGAAAACATATTTTTATGTACGTTGCTTATTGAGTAATTGGTTAATAAGAAATAACAAAAGTTTTATAACAAAGTATTGAATAAATAATTTTCAATTAAAGTGATGTTTTGATGAAACTTTTAATGATAGCTAAAATTTTGAAATTGACACATATCGGTAAAAGTGTATAATTATCTTCAGATGAATCACAATATTGTTATTTGTGATCATTGTGTCTTTTTAAATGGCAGCACAATTACACATTTAATTTAACTGAATATAAAGTTGTTTTTTTTAATATGGAATGTGTTTTTGGGAAAATCTGTACTTTTACTCCATGGTATTAGTAGGTTCTTTATAGAGGGATATTTGATAAATATATGTAACTATTACACTGTGACTGTAGATGTTTAATGGACCAGAAAGATATGATGATTTCAGTCATATGTCTCAAGATATGATCATTCATTTTTTTTAAAATCACATTTATCCTGCAGTCATTATTTAAACTAATGAAATTGTTGCATTGTTACATTTTTGTCTGCCGTTATAACGAATCTGCATCACGATTACCTCCCTTTTTGTACTTTTTTTTTAAATTTTACCTTTGTTCATATTTTGATGGAAAAAATGAATATTTTAGATCATATTGTTACCCAGTTAAAACAATCAGCAAATATGTACATGTCAGATTGTTTGTATGTCCTGCCAATGTTCATTTTAAAGGATGTAGGTTTCATCAGTTGTTTTAAGTAGTAAATAATTTGGTAATGATATTGCAGGGTAAAAAAAATATATAAATATTGCTAAACATATCAATTTTCCTTATACTGCCTAAGAAAACTGTAAATGTGTGACAAAGATGATGTTTTCTAAAAATACAATAAATTTGCTATTTTTGTTTATGTATATTTATTGTCTACATACTCTTTCAGAGGTAGGAATACATTTTATTAAAGTGTCATCAACCACCACATGTCTGAACATTTGAATGTTGTGGTAACCAACTCAAAAGTCTTGTAACATAACATTTGAGAATTCATATGGTTCTTACCTATCTTTGTAGTAAAATGGCAAAACATAATGGCAACAAATATTTCTTAATAACGAATTTACATGTATATAGTACCTGTAGTCTGTGACTATTGAGAAGAATATTATTATACCCCGCTCGACAGAGTCGGGGGTACATAGTGGTCCTCATGTCCGTCCTTCCGTCTGTCTGTCTTTCCGTCCGTCCGTCCGTCCGTCCCTTCGTCCGTCCCTTCGTCCGTCCACATTTGGTTTCTGGATGATAATTTAAAAAGTTTACATCCGATTTGAATGAAACTTTGGGATATTGTTATATATCAGGTTGGTAATAAGCCTATTGATTTTGGGGGAAATCTGTCAAATTTCAAGGTCACAGTCCATGAAAACATTAGAAATTTGTACAAAAAGTTGTTTCTGGACAATAACTCAAAAAGTTTACATTCGATTTAAATGAAACATTGGGATATTGTCATATATCAAGTTGGTAAGAAACCTATCGATTTTGGGGGAAATCCGTCAAATTTCAAGGTCACAGTCCACGAAAAACGTTAGAAATTTTAACAAAAAAGTTGTTTCTGGACAATAACTCAAAAAGTTTGCATCAGATTTGAATGAAACTTTGGGATATTGTCATATATCAAGTTGGTAAAAAACCTATCGATTTTGGGGGAAATCCGTCAAATTTCAAGGTCACAGTCCACAAAAAACATTATAAATTGTTACAAAAGCAGGGGTATCAGTGAGCACTAGATCGACCTTGTCTAGTTTATTATTTCAGTGATATAATCTTTGCTTTAAATGACTGCTATCAAAGTTTGAAAATGATGTAAATTCTAAGGTTTTTTTGTAGATGGCTTTATCTGAATTAGGTATAACATTTTGGAATTTTGGAATTTTGATAAGTTTAAAAAGTTCTTAAAACATTTTAATCATAGTAGTCATAAATTTTTAACCTTGGTATTTTTTTATGACATTTTATTTTATTATTAAACTAGTTGGAGAAATATGAAATATTTATTTTAATATGCTTTAATTTGACAACCTTTTGTTTATTGTTTAAAAAGTACAGATATTGATATTGTCTAATGAATCTTTTGTACTAAAATTATAGATTTTTTGGTATATACAAAATATATTTATATATATAGTGAATATTTTTTGCGATCTATATTTAAATAGTTTTTTTTAATGACTGAAAGGGATTTCTCAGACCAGCATTTAGTACATATATTTGTTAATAGTGACATATTAAAAATTTATGGTGTTATTTTATTGATATATTTGCAGAGTTGTATCATGAATTGATTTAGAAGTTTTTTTTCCTGATTGATGAATCAATCATTAGTGCCAGATATTGATTAGATTGCCAGGTTTCATACAACTTTTAAAAAATGTCATATATTTTTTTAAAGAAAATCAACATCAAATAAACATATACACATTTTAATATTTTAAGGTTTGAATTATTTATTATGATTCATGTGCAAAACATATTACTGTTACTACTAAATAAACTAAATTGTTTATCCTCTCTTATAAAGTTAATGTTTTCTGATATCTGGTTTCAGACAGGTATCACTTGATATCCCCAGCTAACATCAACTGTGAAAATTTGATGTTATAAAACCGAGCTTCAGTCTGAATTTGTGTACATATATCAACTTTATGTGATCCGAATGGTGATTCTCCAAAATAAGATTTATAATTGAACAAACTACACTTTAGAAAAATAAGTGTATTATTTTTCAGAGAAACTTTATTAGTGTAAATAAAACTTGGCTAAAATGCTTATTAGGAGGTCCTCGATAATTGGCTGCATTGAAATGCCGTCCATCTGAGATGCTTGAATGGTGTGTTAGACTACAACCTTTCAAGACGAAAATTGCTAGTTTTCCAGCCAAAGCTGGGGGTTTTATCAGTGTGCTCCAGGTTCCTCCTGTTAATAAAGACACCATGGTTTACCTGAAAATGGCATTAAACCCCATTCAAACAAACAATCTAAATAACAAAATAAAATACGGCCATTAAAATAAATATAATAAAAATAAAAAATGGCCATTAAAATATAATTAGCTAATTATAATAATTTGTTCTCTTAAAATTGTCAGTCACCATCCTAAGAGATTTTTCAGTGCTCAACACACAGGGATGCCCAGTATCATGTATCCCCATGTGGTAGAGGCAATCTCCTTCTGGGGTCTGACAGGTTACAACACTAAGCCTGATCGTGGACTATAGTGAGTAATGGAGAGTGCCATGCCACTTGTATGTAAGATAAAAACTTCTTTGTAGATTATGAAAAAGAGTAGGCTTTTCAGATGGCAATACTCAGTCCCTTACTATATATTTTTTCTAGTGTCAGTCAAAATTTGTTCCCGTTAGTTCATACCTTTTCTTTGTTGAGTTACTGATTAAGGCTTGTTTTCGTCCTGAATATAGCTGAAATATTGCTACTTGGACCACAAACACTCAATCTGTCACTCGAGCTTTCAAAATTGCAAGATCCGTTACCAGTTCATCCTAATTTTCTGCATTCAGCCTACACTGTTTAGCACAAAAATGTGATTTATCCAGAAAAAAATCTGAATTGACCAATTAATCTTTGATAACCACTGTTCACTGCCGTCACGATTTCTCTGCTTCCTGCAGCTCTTCAGGCGACAATAATGTTTACAATTATGTTTTACATAAACGTAAGATACAAAGATGACATTTTAATGTGTTTACACGTTAGGGAAAAAACGTCCATGAGTTTATATTAATATTTTTTAAAATTAAAGATCCTGATTATAACAGTTAATCAGCAATAAACACATAGACATTTAATTGTGGCTTTTAAATATGTGTAAAATCTACTTCTATTCATCACGCAGAGATTGTTCGTCTTTCAAAACTTTATATATCGGGAATATTCGTGTAAATGTTTGTTCACTTTTATAAAGCGTAGTTCTTCTGTTGATGATGAAAAGTCATTCTTTTCTGTAATTAAGTTTGTATAATATAGATTTGGTTTTTAATTGGGTTCGGGTTACTCTCTTTCTGTGTTTTATGTTTTTGATTTTTGTGTTGTGTTTGTCTCTATCCGGATTTGTAACTGTCCCTTGGTTTTTGGCTCTTGTTGTTCGGTCGGTTTTCTTTGCTACTTTATTGTTTACATTTTTCGCACATAATTTATATAGTATTTTTAGTTTGCAAGCCATTTTGTTTTACCGAAAACGTTTACCGTTAATTAAAGTTTTGGAAGGTCTTTCTAATACACTATTGCAGGTTTTACAAGTGGTCTAGAGCGCTGGGCATAATGCAGTCTAATGGGTGCCACAGTGTCACAACCAACGGTGCGAGTTCGAATCCCTTTTAGGGTAAACACAAAATTTGACAGTATTAAAATCTAATTTTAACAGTATTTGGCTTAATTTGTAGACGCAAATTAATATATGGTATTAACTCTGTATTTCTGATCTGGATATTTCATACCATCATTTAGTATATTTATGATTAGTTGCTCATTACAAATTGATGGCGTTATTTTATTGATATATTTGTAGACTTGTGTCATAAAATGATTAGTTGTTTTTCTTCTTCTTGATTGAATGAATCATTCATATGTGCCAGATATTTTCATTCATTTTTCTTACAACTTTAAATGATCATATAAGTTTTGGACCTAAAAAAACAAATAAAAGTATATACATTTTGCAGAGTTTTATATTATTTTAAGCTTTAAAAGACTTATTATTCTTGTACAGCAATATACATGTATCACATTTAACAAATTCTACAGATAATATGACATAATATTGATGTTGACGAGGAAGCTGCACAAAACATGCATTAAAGACATTTGAACTAACTAGTATAGGCTGTCCCTGCTTGACATCAAAACTTTTATGGTCGCAATCATGAATTGATGATGGCTCGTTAAAGAACTTTTACTAAAAGGGATCAACATAGTTGTTAATTGAATATGTGGCTATTTCAAAGTGTAACATGAGTACTGGATACATTTTACTTTAATTTAATTACAATGTATTTAAGAAACACTGTTAAACATAATTAAAATAAATTTGCCCTAATTCGGTTTTAGTGGTCTCTTATATCTCATCGAAACGTTGTTGTAAATTGAAAGCAGCAAATGTTAACATTTTCCGTGTGAGAAATCATTTTAGAGGTTGTTGTCAGTTGTTTGATCGTTATTGAGTGTCTGACTCGGCATTTGTTATATTTGGCTTAATCTCTACCCGTCTTTAACGTAAACTTGCGGTGCCACATGTGCAGCAGGAAATATTTATCCTCAAACACCTGGATTTACAAGTAGTTTCATGGTTCTATTTTACTTGTCTTTTGTTTTCTGATATTTTTTTGTGTGTGTTTACTCGGTTAATTGTAATTTTTCTGGACACATCTTGGTATCATCTTTTTGGAATACATGGTTATTTATAACTAAATATGTTTATAAACACAAAAGGAGTATTTGCTGATGTTTTCTGAGTAATAGTTTTTAACGTATCTATGAACATATACTCTGCGTCGATTTCTAAATTTGAAAGATTGCTTGAATGATTGTTGGTTTACGTCCAGCCTGCAATATTTCAGCTATATTCAGGACGTACAAATTAGAACAATTGGATGATTTGGATCCCTTACTACTTAAACGTAATCTCAATAATATAAGCATATTTACAGACAAAAAGGAAAACTAAAACAACACAAATATACATCACATTACACCGTGAGATCAAATTTTACAATAAAAATAAATTTCTTTTAAAAATTAAAATTGTGTCACCTGCGCTAACAGTTTTAAACAATTAAAATAAATATATAGTAACGTTCCCGAATGAGGGCCACGTCAACACAATTCATCAAGACATGCTTGATAGTTTATGGACCTCTGCATGGTACACACTCCGGTCGTGGTTTATTGTTTAAAATGTAACGTGTAATCCTGGTATGACATAATTTCAAGATCCCAACTTCTTTGCCATAACTTAGAAATATTATTAAAACTTAACGGTTTAAAATCATTGAAATGAATTTTACAATGAAAAATATCATTATTTAAGTGATTCTTAGGCATCTTTGGACTCCTTGTCCCATGGATTCCGAGATGGCTGGGATCCAGAAAAAACAACCCCTTTCCCAACGATTTATAAATTTGATTTAATTTTTTAAAATAAATGGATTTTAGCCAGAAGACATAATAAGAAATCGAGTCAGATAATAAATTTACTGACGAAGCGATGATTTTATGTACGAGAAGAAGCTCTTCCGCTTCTGCACAAATACAAAGGAAGCGGACATTATCGCCGTCTTTCGATCCGTTTGTATAAATTGGACAATGGACAGGATAGTCAGGTTTTATTTTTGCCAAGTGTTGGATTCTTTGTATATTTAAAGCCCTCATGCTCTAATTCTGCACATTAAAAGCGTACCAATGAGCCTTTGCATTGGTCCTTGGCGTGTCCGAATATTTTTCATTTAAAGAAGCGCACAGGACTTGGAATGTGTGCTATGACGTTATACAATCCAATTTGTATTGATTTAGGTACGGATGGAGTGTTGACATTTAACAGAAATGTGTTCACTTTACTTTGTTGATTTTCTCTTTTTTTCTATGAATCTTTTAACTTTAGTTACACCATGAGGCTTTAATGTAAATCAGTTTTCTTCATCTCTCAGTTCTGAAAAGTTGTCGTCTCTGTAATGAATAATTCCTTGACTGGAGTTTACTGTTGTATGGGGAAAGGCTGTAATTTCCAATTCGAGAAGTTTAAGTAGGTTGAAAGATTGCTGTTTTTTCAGCATTCAACTAGAAGAAAACCTGATTTCATTTTTATATAGGTACCAAACATGAGGCATTTAATGCATCGAATGCAGTATTCAAAACAGCTTTTACAGAATTAAAAGATAATTAAAAAGGGAACCTAAAATTACTATCCCATTATTACAGAAGAAGACTCCAGCTGAATACACCAAATGGACTTTTCAAAGTTCAACTTGACATTGAAATGTATTTTTCAGACGGGGTACCAAAACACTGGTCAACATGACGAAAAACATTTTCGTTGTTAAATCGATGTGCAGACAAACGCAAATGTTACAAAACATGTTGATGAACTTACCAAAAATCATTGTTAACAAGACAAGGAAAATGTAACAGCAATCACCCATGAAGAACCAAATAGTCTATCCTGCCCAGTGGCTTTATTTGAGAAATATGTGACCAAGCTTTACCCTCGGTGCAACATATTATGGCAGCGACCGTTAATTTCTATTATTGATAATTTCGATGTTTGGTTATAATGCCCCTTTTGAACGTGATAACGTAGCTCAGTTTATGAATAGATTAGGTAAACTTTGTAATTTGTCACAAGTTTACACCTACCATTCTATTGGCAATCTACCAAAGAACCTCCGATGAGTCGACATTACAGATGGATCAAATGATAAACGCCAGTATGAGAGGGACTCAAAAGCCTTACCTTTACCAACACAAATAACACACTCGTTGACTTTATTTCTTAACTAAATAGCCGGAAAGTGACTTCTTCAGCGACACTTTGCCACAAGTACCATAGATGCATGTATTCAATAGTTGTTACATTGATTCATCAATATTAACATAAACAAATAATCATACCGTTGTCGTTATTAGACTAAGTGTAAAAATACATCATATTAAAGTTGTAACTTACTACTTATGTAAAATTTAATAGTATCAACTATCAAATAATATCCCATGGAAAACTTTTAATATTAGTTTCTTTCCAGGGACATGTTTTTTATATTAAATATTTTCCACCTCTATTAAATTCTTTCCTTCACAATCTGACTTGGGTGATTAGATATCCAAGTGTCTGAAAGGGGTTTCTTTGAGGGGGACTATTGAAAAAAGTGGGGCGTGGTTTTTTGTGGGGGAAAGTACTAAAAGAGGAAGTTGTTTTGTAAATAAGTTTATAGGAGACTTTAACATTAAATTAACTTTGGGATAATATTTTATTATCACATATTATCCAGGATAATATTTCATTATATAATATTTTCCAAGATAATATTAAGCATAAAATATTATTCAGGGTAATATTTTATTATCAAATCTTATCCAGGATAATATTTCATTATACAATATTTTCCAAGATAATATTTAGCATTATATATTATTCAGGATAGTATTTTATTATCAAACATTATCCAGGATAATATTTCATTATTAAATATAAACTTGGAAAATATTACACTATGAAACTTTATCCAGGTTGATATTTAATGGACAAACATAATTGGATCATAAAATGTGTATATCAGAGAAAAATAATGAATTATTACATACAATTCAATTTTAATGAATAATGAAAAGCTACATGTAACATGGTTTTATATTTTACATCTTAATACTGTTCACCAGTCAGTGTAAACTTGTTTATTAACATGATTAAGGATATTATTTACTACCATCAAATAGTGTCCACTTTGAACTTCGGAATGTCTCTAGGTCTTTCTATTGTTCTTAACACAATTAAACAGTGGAAAAAAACTCCCAGGACTGGAAAGTATTTAATTGTGAGATATAGTTCCATGGAAAAAATTTAATATTAAAAACTATCCACCGGATATATTTAATCAGGATAGAATTATGTCTTACACTTACACTTACAATTGATTAAAGCTTACAAAAATTATTAATGTAAAAAAAATTAAAATTAGTAATAATATTACTTATTATTTAGAAAACGTGTAATACCGCCTTCATAAATAAAGATTTAAACAAGATTCTTTAATTATATACCAACGTCATCAAAAAGTGTTTTAAATTTTTACATTAGTCATTATTTAGGTTTATAATAAAAGGTATTAATAATGATCAGAGCTCACAAAGTGTATCACAAAGGGCATCTCATGGTATTTCATTAACATGTCACAAGGTCGAAGGCGAGTGTCAATCACATTCGGAGACAGAACTTGAACGTGAATACAGTTGAAGTTTTCTATGTTGTTTTTTATTTCTGCGTCTTATGTTTGGGCTCTTTTGTTGTAAATATGGTGATGTCGCTTCGTTTTTAAATAATGTACATAATTAATATTAGTAATTGCATGGAAAATTCGTTTATTAAACGAAATATGTCTGATCTGTTGTACATGTATTTGCCAATACAGCAGACGAGTTATTAACTCATGTATTTCATGTTAATCAGACGGTACTCAGGCGTAGTCAAAATGAGGAAATCAATGTAAGACATTACAAACAATCGCTACGACAAAACAACAATTAAAACATAATCAAACATATAAGGAAAACAAACCTATCTGAACAAAGTGGTGATATAAGTGGTGCCGTTCCAAAAAGGTCGGCATATCAAGCTTCACGACACGTCGGATTAAAAATCTGCGTCAGGTCACGAACAAGCGGAACGACAAGTAAGTTAGCTAAGAAATCCCTAATGAACTGTGTGGATTAGCAATAATGATGTCGTCTATACAGTTTCTTTAAGAACGACATTCTCTATCAAAAATCCTTAATTGCTTAACATTAAATGAGCACAATTCTTTCAAGAAAAATTGAAAACTACTATTCGAATAAAATAATGTAAAAAATCATAACATTATGAAATTTAAACTATAGGCTCTTAACAGCCTGTATCGCTCAGCTGACTTTTAAAGAGACGTGACTTTTCTCGCAAATTTTGATAAATGCTAACGAGTTTATTTAATTATAGTCGACGGTTTCTATGAATGTCGCCATGTTGAATTTCCAATATGGAGCAATCTGTAGGATAGTTTCTGAGATGATGCTGTTTTTTTTCATAGGTTACAATGTTAACTGATCATCCATGGTGGCATATTTTGGATCGAAACAAAAAAGTCAAAACTAGTTAATGACCATCCGAGGTACATATCTACAATATCACAATGTCTTCTGCCAAGCGGTTTGTGAGGAAATGAATTTTGAAATTTCAGCCATTCAGAGCGCATTTGCAGCACTGGAAGCCATGTTGAATTTCTTATCAGCTCGAAAAACTAAACATATTAAAATTACTATCCAAGATTAACTTCTGCATTATTTGGTTTAATTTTGTGAAACAGTTTCGGAAAAGCTGTTTGCATGGTATTTCCATAAGGTCCTACGTTAAGATGTGTTCCATGGTGGCGGTCATCTTGGATTTTGGATCGGCACGAAAACTCAAACTTTGTAAAGGACCGTTTAAGGTACATTGCTGCAATATTTCAAATAAATCTGCCAAGCGGTTTGTGAAAAGAAGGGTCAGTGTAAGCTATTACCATCACTTTGCGTCCGTCGTCGTCGTCGTCTTTTGTCGATGTCGTCGTCGGCCGTAAACTTTTCACATTTCAATCTTTTCCAAAATCAATCGGCAAATTGGAACTAAACTTGGAAGGAATGTTAATTGGGTGGTTCTTAACATAGTTGATCGAATATTTAACATGGCTGCCAGGTCAATGAACTACCTGTATTGTGTATTTACATGATCCCAGTGGACATATTATTCCATCTCTAAATGAGAAAATAGCTTAAGCATTATGATGAGTCTTCAATATACGAAGCGCGCGTCTGGCGTAATGATTTTTTATGACATCTTGTTGGAATATTTGAGCAAAGCCAAGTAACAGCGCGTCATCGAATGGCGGACGGTGAAGCAATATATAGAAGTTTTAAGTTCAGTTAGAGAGAAAATTCATGCTCAATATGTTATGACTTGTTTACGTTATTTATTTATATTGACACTCAATGACTAAGGCCATTCGTTGGTCAGTCTGTGCCTAAAATTTTGACAAAAAACACCGTCATTTGTATGGTTGTAAAATACAGCAAAACTAATCTTGGAAGTAATAGTACATTCTTGAATTGTTCTCTACCAAGTTTGCACAAATCATGGCTTCAGACTAATCAACATTGCCGCAATGGCTACAAATAGAACAAGGTGGTCAAAATACAGTTTTTAGCTTATAGTTCAAAAAGTATAACAGATACAGGAAACCGAAGAAACCTTTCTTCGTCAGAATCTAAAGCTCTACAAAACAGTCCATTGGGTCAAAGTTGTATGATGACTCCTTGTAGGAGTTATTGTCCTTTAATTGCCATTTTTGCCTCAAAATCTTGAAAATTATTAGAATTAGAGAACAAGTTATCATTCCTTAATTGTTCTGCTCTATGAGGGCTACAAAAAAGACTTAAGGGTCAATATTGTCTGATTAACCGTTTAAGAGTTATTCTTCTGGAACTGTTTTTTATAATCGGTTTTGATTAATTTTAAAAAATCTTCTCCTCTGAAACCACTGAAAGTACTGCTTTGAATCTTCGTACACATCATCGGTCAAATGTCCTCAACCAAGTTTGTACCAACCATGGCTGCAGATTAACCAATATGGCCGCCATGGCTAAAAATAGAACGGAGGGGGGTGGGGTAAAATACAGTTTCTGGCTTATGTTTTAAAACGTGTAACAGATACAGGAAAACTTCAAAAGTTCTACGAAACACTTCATTGGGTTAAAGTTGTATGATGACTCCTTGTAGGAGTTATTGCCCTTTAATTGTCGAAATTGATTATTTTTGACATTTTTGCCTCAAAATCGTGAAAATTATAAGAACTAGAGAAAAAGTTAGCATTGCTTAATTGTTCTGCTCTATGATGGCTACAAAAATGACTTAGGGTCAAGATTGTCTGATTAACCGTTTAGGAATTATTCTCCTTGAACATTTTTTTAATCAATTTTACTTGATTTTAAAATCTTCTCCTCTTTTACCAATGAAAGGACTGCTTTGAAACATTGCACACATCATCCTAAGAACGTCCTCTACCAAAATTGTGCAAATCATGACACTTGACAACCTACATAGCTACGTTGGCTTAAAAGCTTAAAATAGAAAAAGGGGGGGGGGGTCGAGAGAGTTTTTGACTGATAGTTTAAAAAGTATAGCAAATTTCAAGTGAACCTCCCTTCTCCCTTCTCCCTCTAAGCATCAAAAGCTCCTCCTTTTCAGAAGTGTTGGGCAATTCCTTATAGCAAAGAAAATCTTGATTAAACAGGGTTGCTTGATTTCAAGTTCAGGTGAGCGATACAGGCTCCTGGGAGCCTCTAGTTTAGCATAGTATTACCGATTTATTCGATTCACTAAATTTAAAACCAACAATTCAAATGCAGAGCTCATCTAATTCATGTAATTACAAATTTCAATTCACATTTCAAGAGTATATAACAGAACTACGCAGAACAAAGAATAATATGTGTGAACATACATAAAAATGCTTTAAACTGCGTCGGAAATCATAACGTCAAACACATCTAATGCCCAATGAAGAATACCCTGTTAAAATAAGAAACGTTAAATGAAGAATCATCTTTTAAATCCGAATGTTTTTCACTTGATTGAAATTTATATAAAATAATTAATAATTGATCCATATGCAATTATACTTTGATAAGAAGAATAACAGTTGTTAAATCAAACATCCGCTCAAAACTTAATCATTCTATTATTTTATTAGCGTCTTCATCGCGATACTATTATAAAAGATAAATGTTCTTCTATATTAATTTATCTGGACCTTATTAGATCCAAAAACAGCACACGGAAATTTCAACATGTTTACAAAGATTAAAGGCCTAAAGTGATTATTTATATTTTATATCATTGCACTAAAATGACTGGGATAAGACCAATCTTTCAAAATAGCAAATCACACTTTGTTCTAGTATTGAAAGTGGTAACTGAAAAAGAACAAAATAACACACTGGGCAATATCCTTTCAAGTCAAAGTTGGATTTATGGTGGCGTAATCCAGTTTTGGCAAGATTTTTTTCAAATTAACGGTAAACGGTAAAATGTCCTTATTTGACCTTGTCAACATTTTACAAGTCAGATTAATTTCATGGAAAAGGTCTTTTGCACCTTAAACAAAATTTCTATCAAATTTTAAACAAACACATCCTGTTTGGACAGTTTATAAAGTTATTTCTACTGTAAAGGTTTTTGTTACCTTATTATGAAAGAGCTCGTTTCCACAAATGACATCATCCTGTTAAAAGTCAGCGTCAGGTCAGAAACGAGAGGAGAGGTCAGTAAGTTACCTGAGAAATCCCTCATAATGTGTGTGGATTAACTGATATATATCATATTAATATGATATTTTATTATGGATAAAATACATTTATATTTATACAATTTACATTAATTTCTGAACAACAACGACAAAAACCATTGGATTATATTACAACATACTCTTACTAATTAAAGGCAATTTTTTTTAAAAGTACCTTGATATTTGATATATAAATGTATAAAACGAGATAGTCGTATATATTGAATTCAATTTCAGCAAGAATAATTATACTATACAAAGAAAAAAATAGTAACTTACGCATCAAAAATATTTTCCGAAGATGATGTCCGTGTATGTCAAAAGCACAAGTGTCGCATCTGTTATATAAATATATATTTCATGTTAGTCAGATTGTTATTTTTGCATCCACAAAGTCATATTATAATAGTAAAATATGTATAATATACTTGATACAATTATAGCGTTGTGTATGACGATAATCCTTTTCTTGGTCCATTCAGCCTCATATCGACTTCACACCAAGACTATAACTGTTTTATTTATTCAGAACAATATTATAAATTCATTGTAATTTGACATTTTGGAGTTCATGTGACCTGTTCTAACTTCAGCTACATTTTTAAGAAAAGTACCAATTCACTGGTCGAAACCAACTTTCAACAAATCTTGGTCAGTTCGGGAATTTACTGGGATAAACTTTTCATTACAACCAGGTGGAGAAATATGAAATGTTTTATTGAATAGGTTTGATGTCGTTTTTTATTTTTTATTGATATATTGATAGTCTTAAATCATCAATTGATTTAGATGCTTTTTCAACTTTTTGATTGATCATATGTGCCAGATACTGAACAGATCGCCATGTTTCATACAACTTTAAACAAATTCTTATGTATGTTTAAAGAGATAAAACACAAATAAAAATATACACAATTTACAGAGTTTAATATATGTATTTTGAAGTTCGAAAGATTTATTATTATTCATGTGCAAAACATAATAATGTAACTACTGCACTAAACGTTATACATGTTATATATGTTGTTACAAAGTTAATGTGTTCTGATAATAAATGTGATTTACGACACTTGAGTCTCGATACCTTGGAATAGAAATCTGGACTTCGACAGTGTTTCAGCAGAATGGGTTGCGAAGGGTAAATGAAAACTTGCTGAAGGTATAGATATTATAAACCACAGGGAGAAACTTTTGAAGAAAAATAGCAAAGAAAATCGACCGAACAAGAGCAAAAAGTCAAGGGACAGTTACAAATTCCGGATACAGACAAAAATACACAGCACTAAATCAATAAAGATTGTGGATTGATGATGGCGTGTTGTGTAAAAGTACAAAGCATACCCTCTCATTGAGGAATCTGACGATGTTAAAAAGAGTTTAAGGCAGTATTTAGTACCTAAAGACCGGTGAAAGCTACAAATCAAAGAAGGCAAGTATGACAATGACGCACTTATATGCGCCGCTCGAGGCGGAGAGGTCTAAAACAACTTAAAACATTTTTAATTGCGAGGTAAAACGGTACTGGAAACAAGATTTTTCCAGAAGCTGTAGATAGCAATTATAACTATAGCATTGTCATATGCCTAGTAAACGCTAAAGTATTATGTTAATATTCTGAGAAATCAGAGAAAAACTTGGCAGAATACTAATGCCAACTATTACATTTTGAGTACCATGGATCAAAATTACAAATGATAAAACTGTACCTGTAGATGTATCTTTAGACAGCAATCGGTCAGTTAAGGACAATTAAGCATTTGTCCGAGACGACATCATTAAACTTTTGTTGAAATATTGCATATCACTTGTATCAAACAATGACGTTGGGAAAACCCTGGATGCTAGCGTGGATAAAAGCATGTTCTACAAAGAGGGGTTTCAAACGTGATTATCTTACGATGTTTAGTCTACCTAACATCACATTATGAAATATAAAAAAAAACCAAAAAATAGCTAGGTTTTTTTGTGGTAAAAGATTCTTAATTTTTAATGCATGGTGTTTTGGTTAAACTACAGCACGTTATATATTTTCATAGGTTTTAAGAAAATTGATTAAGTACTGGAGTTCAAATGGCTTAAGAATGGTCCTGTATTTAGAAGAGAAGATCGCTTAACGATTGGAGCTGACGATCACAAATATTGTAAATTGTTCAGTGCAAGAATTTAGAATTTTCTTTTCATAGTTGCAGAAGAAAAATGTAATCGTGAACCTGTACAATTTACAACTTGGTTTGGTTTGGTCTGGGATATCATTCAGTGTTATATTACAGTCACATAAGAACGAATAGACTGCAGAATATTTTGTTGTATTAGTTCAATTTGTGACAGACATTTTGCAAAAGAGGGTAATCCATGTAAATCTTTTTAGTCTCGGTTATAGGACAACTGCTTTCAACAAAAGAAAGATTTACTCATGTAATTGCCGTTGAAAACAAATTATCAGTGATTCGCCAGTATGGTTTACAAATGAAGCTGAAGGCATTCTAATTTCGTGGAAGTTAATGTAGTTATCACTGCGGGCAGTGTGTGCTTCATCTTTACTAATAAAATATTCTTATCAAAGGTTGGGAAAAGTTACTCCCCCCCCAAAAAAAAAGACGCATTACAGCTGCAAAAAGTCTGACGTGTCGTAAAACTACATGCAAAAATATTGCATTTTCATACATGGATGAAAAACCAAACATAGAATAAAATAATAAATGTCTATTATTTTAGGATATACATGATAGGTTTTAGATACGCCTAATAGTAGATTATATGACTCTCATTACAACTTATCATGCTTTAAAAACTCCTTAATTGACCAACAAAAGTGCAAATGTGTCGATAGTATTAAACCTTCCAATACAATTCGAAAAACCAAAGTATGGCAATATAAAATTTACCTATCCAATATTGCGTATTTACTATTCAATATAACATATTGGACTGGTTAGTTCATAAATGTAATTGGACTAGCGCGTCAAAAACGGTATGATTGTGTAAAATTATTCGGGTTTTTTTTTCTGAGTTATTGGACTCGGCCATACATGTAGCTAGCATCGGGCCATTAACTCGGTCAATATGGAAAACTTTACGCAGTAATATTATTATATTATCTTTTTTTGACAAAAACAAACGACGCATAGCTTAACTGTTATACGAAATGTTTGTCACTTGTCATTTACGTATTTTTAAATGTCGCGATAAATATACCTATCGTTTAGATATGTAAATGGCACTTTAAACGATGAATTATATTAATATAAACATCACTTTATAAAATCATATCATTTAACCACTTAAATAAAATAATATATAATGTTATTAACAAACCAATTTATAACATATATACCTACTGGAAAGTAAGATTCCAACTTTCAACAATTAATAAACTAAACAAGCAATATTATCCTAAATTTAACAATATATCCCATATTATTTAATATAAATTATTATGACTAACAAATTTAGGGGGAAAAACAATACCGTTTTAAAAGGTAATGATTAAACAATTCTAATTATTATTGAAAACATTTCAATCTTCAATTGGGGGCCTCGTAAGCCTACAGTGTAATGTGTTTAGTTTCTATTGATCTCGTGCCTGTCACACTTATTATTGAAAGTTCTAGTCTCACTATGGGAAGGTTGTGCTCGTGCTCAACTCCACTCTTAATTGTCATGGATTGCCGTTTTCCTACCTGAAGTCGGAGTTTTTCTTCGGGTACTCTGGCTTCCTTCCCCCATGCAAGTAGGACGCTTTGCTAGAGCATAAGCATTGCGGAAAGTGGTGTGTTAAACATCGTTTTAGCAAGCAATAATTCTTTAATCGGTAAATATAATAACAACCTGTTTGTTAATATTGAATTTATTATTAAACCTGTTTATTTGACTACAAAAATGGCATTTCAAACACACTAAGGGTAAATAATAATTAAAAAGATATACAAAATAACCAGTTTTTACATCCTGTTTGTGTATTATCATGTGCATAAATTATGACATCATTTATTTTTTAACATAACAGGATAATACAAATCGCGAACCCGTTTCTGAACAATTTTGTGTAGTGTTATTT
The DNA here is from genome assembly GCA_944474755.1 of Limnoperna fortunei. NCBI lineage: Eukaryota > Metazoa > Mollusca > Bivalvia > Mytilida > Modiolidae > Limnoperna > Limnoperna fortunei. The sequence goes on from OX104116.1 coordinate 22,599,216, forward strand.
TTTAAAACTTTCATCAAAACCTTAACAAATTTGATAATTATGGATTGGACGATATCCATGGTAAGAGAGTGATCATAATTGGTTTTGCAGACATTGTATGTAGGTTCAGCTATGATTACATTGGATGGCTTTCGTACATTGTTGGCCTAATATGTAAGTAACCACCAGCATTAATTATTTCACTATAGTAATATAGGAGAAGAATAAACCACCGACAAAGATACACCAACTTAGTAAATAATTAAAATCTAGAAAATGAAAATATAATTTTGTATTTACTCGGTGCTTTTAAATGTGCACAGTTTAATATCTCCGATAACATTTGTCTGTCATACGTTTTACTTTTGTTCACATTAAACTTTTTCTAATATAATTGTTATACTTCAATCACATTTCCTATATATATATTTCTATTTTAACATATAGTCGTGAAAATGAAAAAGAAAAATACTTTTCATTATCTTAAATAGAGATGTTATACGTCTATCACTTTCATAATGTTTTATGAAAAATTGCTGAAATAGGCGTTAAACACCAAACAAACAAACAAACAAACAAAACATTATGTATCTTCATATTTTAACAAATATTCGAATAAATGGAATAAACTTGACAGCGATAAATTCTTACCATAATCTTATATAGAAATGTTAAACGTCTATCACTTTTATAATGAATCTTTCTATTTTAACAAATAGTCATGTAAATGGAACAAACTGGGAACCGAGGAATCCTTACCATAATCTTACTAATTTCAAAACATTTAAAAGTCATAATAATGAAATACAAATACACCACTATTTTATTTATAAGTTGAACTGGCTCTGTAACTTAACCAGCTATCTACTGCTGATTTGGTGCTTGTTTTCGGAATTGTCGCTGGAGCGTCATTAATTATTCTTTCCTGGTTTTTAATGATGTCGTTTGAAAACTAAGAGAAGGAAGGACAATATTTTGCGACTGTTGTCTTAATTATACAAGCACACTTGTGTTTTCTCATTTGGGCATCTTCTATTTATATTTGTAGAGTAAACACGCCTATTCGTTTTATTGTTTTTGTGCATGCTTTTTGATTGGTGGCTCAATCTTACAGATCAAAAAGACGTGGATATATAACGTTATAATAATGACAGCACTCTTTGATTCTGTTTTGGTAATTAAGTCGCCCAAAACGAAGTTTTGTCGATTTATTGTTTTTGCACCGTTTCGTATTATTATTATTATGTCTCCCAAACGAAGTTTTGGGAGACATATTGTTTTTGTCCGGTTTCTTATTATTATTCTTCTTTCTTTCTTTCTTTCTTTCTTTCTTTTTTCTTTCCGTTCAATCTTGTCCGCACATTTTTTCAATGATGCAATGTCCAATCAAGATGAAACTTTGGGAACATGTTAAGGGTGACCTGAAGTTGTGCAATCCACTTTTGAAATTTTCAAAATGGCGGCCATTTTCAAAATGGCCGCCGTAAAAAAAAATGACGGCCATTGTCAGATCTAAGTAATTGCCAAAGCAATTTCAATGAAAATTGGTATACTGATACAGCTAAGTATCCTGAGCATTTTTGCAAAATAATATTTGACGCGGCCGACATTTCAAAATGGCCGCCATCCGAACACCACCCCCCTAAAAATGCAAAAATTTAAATGTCATCCGATTTAGACGAAATTTGGTATACAGGTAGCTTATGATACCCTGAGTGTGCCACTATTTTAAAAAATTTTGTCCGACTTCCGGTTTCAAAATGGCGGACATTTTACTGCAGGAAAATGTCAACTTTGTGCTATTTCAACAAAATTTGATTTCTAGGCATATTTTAATGTACTGATTTGAATGAAATACTATCGATGGGGATTATAGTGGCAAGCAAGGGGGGTTCGTTTGGAAGACATTCTGTGTTGGCATCCCAACACAATCAGCACTAGTTATTATTATTTCGGTTTCCACTTTTTCTAGATCGTGAACTTGTCCGACACATTTCTCAGAGACGCCTTAATAGAATAAAATGAAACTTGGCAAAGTTGTAGATCGACATATTGAGGGGTGCAGTCAATAGTCAGAATTTTGATAGTGGCCGCCATTTCAAAATGGCCGCCACTTAATGACACCCACCCAAAATAGCAAAAATTTTCCCGTGGTCCGATTTCAACGAAATTTGGTATAGATGTAGATGTTAGTATTTAAATTTTATCTCCGACGTCGGGTTTCAAAATGGCCGCTAAAAACGTGTATAATTTTCAACGTTATGTGATCTCGATGACATTTAACGTGCTCCGATTGCAACAAAATTTGGTGTGGAGATGGATTTAAGTGTCCCGAGTGGAAATCCAAATTCGGAATTTTTTTTCCACCTGGTGTTTCAAAATGGCCGCCAAAAACGCGTCAAATTTTAAACGTTGTCCGATTTTAATGAAATTTGATATTTAGGTACATTGCAATGTCCTGAGTGAAACGCAATACTATCCATCGGGATTTTGGGCGACTTCTGTGTTGGCATCCCAACACATTATTTTTAATTTTGTATCTTATTGATGTAGGCGTTTGTTTAACTGTGGATAAAATGGAGGACTTATGTGTGTATAGTGATCAAATATTCAAAAACTGCATGACTTATCCTTTACAGAAACCTAAAGCATACTTTTCATTTTATTTTTTAATCATGACTCCAGTAACTTTTGCTTATTATTTTAACTATGCAGCCTCAGGAAATGACAAGGACATCAAGTGGATAGTTATTTCAACTTTAGGTGCTTCTTTTTCTACTAATATTGCTATAAAATCGTTAACGAATGCATTTACAGAAGTGTCGAAATGGTTGATGCAGCTGTTTGCCAAACTGATTAAAGGATTCACTATTCTTGAACAACAATACGAGCTGCAGCCTGCCTGGATATCAATTGGGTGTCTTCATAGTAACTTTTGATATATTCGTTTATAATATTGAATCTTATGAACGCGTTGAACTCGTGGTAAACAGAATTTGGTTTTTATTAGTGTTCCTGACCGAGACGTGTTTTGCAGCAACACATCAAATTTCTTCAGAACATTAAACTATACTTGGTGATGGTCCATTGTGTTGTAGGGTTGTCGTTCTGCACTTGTTTTTGTGTTGTTTCCCCGTTTTTATGATTTTTGTAATTGCAAATGTGTACTTGTTGACCGATTTAGAAGTTTGCTTAATAATATCAAGCTTTGTTGTGAGAACTTTAGTGGCAATTGCGTCTCTACTAATTTTTTTATTATACAAATTAGATACAACGAGAGAAGAATTTAGGGAACACTTTGACGATGTTATTTTGTACATTCATTTTGTTCTTGATGTAGTTGTTATGTCAGTTTACGCTTTCACGGTTGGATTTGCAATAATAGCAAAATGTTGTTGACAGTTATCAATTAAATCCACATCTCGACAGTCCAATCCTGATTAATAAACTAAACTATATTGTATCAAAGAAGAAAATCCTAGCGTGAAATTACGAAGACATTACTAACAAATTTAAGATTTCAAAAGTTTGTGTTCCCTGTTTTTACGTCAATTTTATCCTTTTTTAACGACACCCGATGTAATTTCCCGGATCGATTAGGTTCAAAATAAAGGCGACACTACATGACTGGCACAACCATGAATTTCTCATTCCATAAAAAATACAACATGGAATTTCTCATTCCATGTAGTAGTTTTAATGCTGTACCCGCCTACGAGGTGTTTTTATATGTAAGTTTATTAAAACAGTTCAAGATTGACATGTTTTAGAGTTATTTACAATATATGTGTAAATATAATATTTTTATCTTTTTATGTTTCTTTATAATTAAGATATGTTTCAGTATATCCGTTTAAATTATGGTTTAAAAAGTTTAAATACTTGTATTATATTGAACAAATTGAAATATTTTAGCTGTTTTCACGTTTATCTATAATTCAAAATTTCAGAAAGATTTATGTAACTTCGTAGAATCAATAATTAAGTGTAAACTTTTTGATAAAGTTCAGATATAATTATTGTTCTCCTGAAGTTACATATTTTTAAAAAAAAATTGTTTGTACAAGCATGCATTATAAAATAAAGTGGACAAACAAGATATAAGGTCTCGAACAAGTGGTTTTGTCAATTATTTTCGAGCATATGAAAAGAGTACACCACAATGTCGTATACTGGTGGCCGAATAATATTCTACTATCTTTTGAATTAAATTAACGAACGAGTTCACTGTGACATAACAGGATCATAAGCGCGTTTTCCTTGTAAGTGGTTAACGTACAGTAAATGAACGCACAAAGCTCGTCGTTGTTACATGCGTATATATCTTTTGATGCAACTTTTACATAATCTTGTTTATATTGTGTCATTGCGCATATAACAGTTTACCTTTTGTGGGCATGAAAATTTGGAAGCTTGGTGGGGATATTAGTTAATAAACTGCGCTAAGTTTTTTAGTTTAAACTGTTATCACTTGGCTTGTATGCGGAATGTTCTGACGGACATATGTGAGATATAAGCCGGATGATTGTGTAATGAGCCTAGTGATCTCTGATAATCCTGCTACTTGCTGACCACGTTCCAATATTTATGTTTATGTTTGTTAAATTATAGGTATCTGTACATGTAGTTGCTATACTACTGTAAGGTTTTAACATCATGCAGCCATGTTTGGAACTTCTTTACTTTTTAGGGTTTGCAATCGACACCAATTAGTGGCAATCGTCTGAATATAGTTAGAATCTCACAAGTATTGGGACACCAATAGAAGGCTATAACTTTGGTTCACCAACTCTAATGTCGAAGTGCAATGCAAGAATAATCTGTTCTTCTTTTCTTAGCAGTGTTTTCAATGCTGATTGAAGCTCAACCGTTACGTCTGATCAAAAACGCAAATGAACAGATCAAACACCTTGATATTGTCATTTTTCTAGTTCATAAAACCAGCGAAATAAAACAAAATGTTATCCTTTATTTCGCGGAATTCGAGATTTCGTTAAAAATACTTAATATAATGGATTATTTGTATCGTAACAATAATAATAAGTATCAAAATAATAGATATTTTATATGTACTTAAGAGAAATTACTTAGGTTTAAGGTTTTTTTTATTTATATTTCAAGGCATAAAGGGATGACACGTTAACATTATTTTTAACCAGGTTTTCCCAACAAATCTCAATAATGCAAAAGGCCTATAATAAGAAAGGGTGATTTGTCACCTTATTTATAAAATGCAAAAAACATCAGCAATTTATCAGCATCATTAACATTGATATAATTAGATTTTAAACCAAATAACGGAGGTATAGAGGAAAACGATTATTTGTTATAAATTTTCTTCACGGGGGACCAAAATGTATTTGGACGAGTTATCATCCAAAAGTCCATTGGAATTAAGAAAAAATTGCTTATAATCATGGTGTTCACTTAATTTGCTGAATGTTAAATTTACTCAGATTTCGACAGGACAGGCATTTTCCTCTGTTATGTACGGAAAGCGCGAAGTTTCTTCATACTTCAGACTTCTGACTTCATACTTCAATGTTAAAACTTCTCGTTTCATACTTCTGACTTCATACTTCTAAGTTCAAAGCTCAGACTTAAGAATTCAGACTTCTCACTTCGGACTTCAGAGTTCTGTTAGTCTGAGCTTTGAACTTAGAAGTATGAAACGAGAAGTTTTAACATTGAAGTATGAAGTTAGAAGTCTGAACTATGAAGTCAATAGTCTGAACTATGAAGATACTTCGCGCTTTCCGTAGTTATGTAACCTAGTTGTCTTCTAACCGTATCGTGGCGGCTTTGTAGATATACACAATGTATTTTTCAGTAAAATAAGTCGCTTAGCATTACCGCATTAACGTCATCACTGAATATAAAAAATGCAATTGTTTACTGTGGGACAAATATCGCTGTCACTTAGCTAGAACCCATATAGGTAGTTACTTTTTCGAATTCAAAATTGGAGCGTGCAATCGAAAAAAAGAGGAACAATTTTCTAGATCTTTTCTAACACTGGGCAAAAGTAAAATCTCATTGGAAATCCAGTGTTACTTATAGGCATTAGTGACAATTTTATAATACATTGTACATTTGTACAAGGAAAACCACCCAAAGTTACCTCAACATCGACCGCGAACTCACTACACTCGATGAACGTTACCAGACAGGCATCATCGACTTAATGATTTACGCTCGATTCCATGCCAGATTGCCGAATCCCAAATTGCTGACTCCCAATTTGTCGAGTCCATTTTGCCGATTCCCAAATTGCCGAAAAAAAACAAATTTATGCTAAAATATGTTTTATTTAAGGAATTACTTACAACTTATTCGAAAAAAGTTTTAATTGTTCAGCAATATAACAATTACAATTGGTTACCGATACCTAAAACAAAAATTGATTAATTTTGTGTAACTGATAACACAGGCTTTTAGCAACACAAACTGATGTTCTGAGTTCAACGAGTAACTGGGCATACTGGAGTAAAATTCTTTGTCAAAGAGCTGCTGATAATCTGACGATTCCGATGAGAGAGGTGTACAACGCTTATTTAACGCTGACAACGCACCAACTTTAGATGATGATATATTAGTTGCATTGTTATAAATCTTGTGCTTGATGGCAAATTAATAAAAAGGTAATAGGTCTATCTATTGTTTTTTTTATTATTTAAATAATTATATACGAAACAATACAAAGATCTTAATGAAAATAGTTCCATGAAATCGATATATTAACAAACAACTTCTCCGACAAAACATTATTTTGTTCTAAAATCATTAATAACATATAGTCAATTTTTTTCATTGTCGGCAATTTGGGAATCGGCTAACTGGACACGGAAATATGGGATTCGGCAATCTGGGATGCTACCTTACGCCCACTCAGTATCAGAGCTCCTCCATCTCGAATAAGTGACAAAATGACTCTGTGTTCCGTTTAGTGCTCTGTTTTTTTGTTACTTAATTATTATTATTACATTATTTGATGTATAGTGCTATATCATGAAATGAATTTAATTTAATTTAATTTAATGAAATGTATGAATAAAGTATTTTCTTTAGTTTGAATTTGTTTTCAACCTTACATTTGTCTGCTACAATATTCCAACTATAAAAAAAAAACATAAAAACACAAAAAGATATATATATTTAACAAGTGACAAATTCTATATTATTCAAATATGTAAAGAAATTTTATTTTTATTTTAAAATTATCAAACAATAATTTTTATTGTTCATCTTGATTAATAAAATAAAGGCAATTTGTGAAGACAAAGATAAGATATAAATTTATGGGAAAGAAGTTTTTGTTTATTTAGACATGATACATGAGACATGACATATTAATTTGTTATAAAGATAACAATATATGGTATATGTATATGTATCACCTTTTATTTTATCTTGATCTCATTGTGAGTTATATAATGTAATATGTATAACACTGTGTATTATTATATCATTGATGCGCATAAAGGAATGCATTTTTTTTCATTGTTATTTACAAAATATTATTGACACATATAACTATGTCTTTACATACATTTGTATTTGTCAATAACATTCAAAATAGATATGACAGAGCTATTGTTTAATAAGAAGAAAAATGTAAATATTCTACACAAAAAAAAGATAACTTTATAATGTAAAAGCAAACACATAGGAACAGAATGGACATTATGAAATCAATACATAAACTCTTATATTGAACTAAATTATATTATTACAATAGAGTTATCCTTCTTGGTTGGCACCATGATTTCATTATGTATATATGAATATGCTTAATAACCTAACTATCAATTCATGGAATATAAATGGAATGGGAGGCAAATACAGAGATAATTATTTCTTGTCTTGTTTAAAATATTACCTAAATATTCTCCTTGAAACTTGGAAGGAAGCAAATACTGATTTTAACATTTCAGAGTATAAGATTATTCAAAAAAGCAGAAAAAGGAACCGACGCTCCAAGAGATATAGTGGAGGTATTATAATTCTTTATAAATCCATTCTACATAATGGAATAACTGAAGTAAAGGATTTAACAACATCAAAAAATCGTATTTGGATTAAATTAAATAAAGATTTTTTTGGTCTAGTAAAAGATATATACTTATGTGCCTGTTATGTACCCCCTTTAAGCTCCCCCCCATTATGATGATGATTTCCTGAAGTTGGAAACAGAAATTACCCAAATATCTGATAAAGGCAATATTCTTATTATAGGAGATTTAAACGCAAGAATCAGTAATCAACTTGACTTTATACAAAATGAAAATGTTCAGAATACTTTACAGGATATGCTGCCTGATGATTATGTACAAGATTATAACTTAAGTAGAAATTCTTTAGATAAAATTTTTAATTCACAAGGTCAGCAGCTGTTAGATCTCTATTGACTCTCAATTACGGGTATTGAATGGTAGATTTATTGGTGATTCACTGGGAAATATGACTTGTTATAAACCTTGTGGATGTAGTACTATTGATTATGCCCCTACCAGTGTGGACCTTATAAACTCAGTTAACTTTTTCCAAGTTGTAGATCCAACATATTTATCTGATGCTGACGATGCTGATTTGACCCAGCCTTTACGACTTTGTAACTGAACAATAGGTGGAAAGCAACTCTTTAGTTTGGAACATTTTGAAACAGCTGGATCTAGAAAAGCAAATAGTGTCGAGGGATAGATATCACAGTAAAATAAAAAAGACACAATATGCCTACCCAAACATATTTACTGCTATTCAGCTCTTCAATGACAGATAGAACTTCTAACACTATCCTCAAAATACAGTTTTCTGCTTTTTGGAACCACTAGACCAAACGATAAGTAGTACCTAAACAACGAAACGTCTACCCGATAGAATCCGACTCAATTTTCTTTCTATTTCACTTCGTTTGACTAAAATCTTTCAGCTTTATCGTGAAAACTCTCGATCTTCGGTGAAGTTGACAACAACCTTTCAGCTATATCATAATATAACTACTTGAATAAAATTAATTGTTTTTAGTGTTATATTTGTTAATATCAAAATCAAATTTAAGTAATATATGGATTATTCCCGAAACGTCTTCTTTCAAAATATAAATTATTGTACAGCTGAATTACAGGTATCGTCGTGCAACGGGAGGCCTTATCTGCCTTCTAGACATTAGTAGGTAGTAAGAAAATAGCCAGTTAATTTACTTCTTTACCCACTTGGTTAGATGCCTGGCAGTCAATACAGAGATCTCGTGTTTCATGCTCTACCGTAACATTTGCGCCCAACTAAAACCCATATGGTGTGGTGTAAGATGTATCTTTCAAAGGAGGGAGATTGTAACTGTAGGCATATCTGCGTTTTAGTATAGTAGGTATATAATTATATTTCATTACATGACGTTATTTCATGCGCTAGAGTAACATTTGAAGCGTTTATTCGCAAAATATGAATAATCTTACAGGTAAAATATAGATAAAACCCCTAAAATGGCCTCTTAATTAAATTTTTATTTTGCGAGTATAGTCGTTTTGGGAATTCACTCTTTTCTTGGTAAAAGTGGTTGAAAATATCTTTTGTAAATTCCAATATTTATTTATAAATTACTGTGGACATGTCATTTTCAAATATAGATTCTATAAAGAAAACAATTGTTTGTTCGTCATGCACGAATGAATAGTATTTAATAAAATCAATAACCCTTTTATATTATTTCATTTTATCGAAATATTTTAAGAGTGTTGTTTCAGATTAGAGTTTGTAAGTATACTTTTATTATTTCCAGGGTCATAATATACTAACGCTAGTATATAATGCTCCTGTTATTTCTTAATTGTCTACTATAATTATTAACACTTATTTCATACAAGTTATTGGCAGTTTTGCACAGAGGCCCTGTGAAAAAATAAAGATCTCATAATTTGAAAAATGGAGAAAAACTAAACATTTCATAGTTTACAAAAAATCAGTATTCTTCATATATATATTCAAGACAATAATATTGTTTAACAGTCTATTTAAGAAAGACAAGTGTTACTCGACTTTTTGTTTTCTCAAGATATAATAAAACCCATGCGTGCAACATGTGCACTTAATTTTGTAATTCGAACCATTCAATAATTTCAGTACTCAGTAAGGGCAAGTGTACAAGTTTATTACACATCTTAAAGTATGATGGTTAGACAATAACACCATTAGGGTCGAGAAAACAGTGTCATAGCTACAATGAAATATTTTTGCTACATAAATGAAAATTTGTTCCAATTCTTCTGAAAAAAGTAGTGCAAAACTTCACAAGATATGACCTAGGTTCATAGTTCAAAGCTGCAAGATTATTTTGTTTACTATCGAAAGCTCAACTTATCCCCAAAATTTGTATACAAACAACTAATTGTATTTTTTAATTTAAGAATTTATGGTAATATGAATTTTGACGTCTCATCTGGATCTGATTCCGATGCATATGTGGCAGATAAGTGGATTTGCGACACCTGTAAAAGAACACCAGTCAATGCTAACATGGTTGACTTTCAGTGCCAGTGTAGTGAAAAGGTTTTATATGCTGATGATAATGGAGAAACCTGGGTTCGATGCCGCAATTGTGACAGACACTACCATGTTAAATGTGTAAAGAACTTACCTCCAGATGTATGCGAGTGCTTTTTTAGATCTTGTGGCTGGAATGTATATGTATGTGCTAAGTGTTTTTGATACAATACTAGTATAACTTTTAACACTTATTTTTCAAGGGACGAACATTTGTTTAGCTTAATTTAGAACAGCAAACAAAACTATGTTCTCAGTATCGGATTCATTGAAGTTCTTGTATCTCATTACAGAAAATATGCTAATAAGACATTAATTAAAAATGATGGTTCCGATCTTGAAAATTCCTATATGGATTCCATATGACAACGGCCATTCGTTAGGCTTTCAGAAATGTTTCGTACCATATTATGGCAAACAACGTTTTACAAATGTGTCAATGAAAGTAAACTTGGAATGGAAGACAAAATTACACAAAGACAAGTAATACTCAGCAATTTAGAAGGTCTTAAATTGTTCAAGATTTTTTAGACTTGTTGCACAAAATGCCATCACACTACTGGCGTGTTAATACATCAAAGATGTACTTAGAACCTGTATTCACATCTTTCATCGAGTTGTACCAAGACCAATTAAGGTGTTGTCGTCACGAAGCATACAATGCTGTATATGAATGTTTGATGATAGAAAAAGACAGATAAACATGTAGTGAAGTAAAGTTATAGCATCTCAATATTTGCTCTTATGGTCGAAAACAGCCTTTGTATTCTTTGTACGCTGATAATGTCTGCTAAAAATGGTCGTTATCATTTGTATTTGAACACTGTATCACACTACACAAAGTGACAAGGTATTATGTGATGTCCTCTATTTTCATAGATGGTTACCTGTCTGTCCGTCCGTATTTCCTTCCCTGTAATTTTGGGTTAAGGAGTTGAAATAACAAGTAAAAGGAAATGTTTAGTATATGTAAAATCCGACTTGTAGTTTTTGAGTTGTGCTAATTTTGCTAATAATGGCCTGCCTTCATTCTGTTTATCCATTAGTTTTGTTATTAAAATCATCATATCATAAACGCCATTTTATAGTTAAGCTCATCAAAATATTTATTAAAAAAAATAAAACTAATTATAATACACCGGTGTATATGTTCTAGAACCATACCGCCAAGGGGTTTAATACGGATGCCGTATCACAGTCCCTCCATGGCAGATATTGATTCCGATATATTTAAAGGAGATCCTATATATCCCCTGCAGTGCAAGTTATAAATTTATTTGATACTTGCGACTTTAAGTATATGATAAAAAGTTACAATTTGGCCATGTCCATATCACCTCCCGTATCAACTCTCGACCCATATCTAATAACCTCTCAAAATGTCCTCGGTGTTACTGAGTCTCTGTGAAGCATGTAAATCATGTTTTAAATATAATAGTATTAAAAAAAGCAATATAATTTTATTATTTAAAATACTAACAAAGATACCTTTGACGGATTTTGATAAAAATAGATTTTTTGTGTTTCCATGAAAATGTTATGGATTGATAAAACGACATTTAGAACGCCTGTTATATAAATTGGATTAAGGTTTTTTTCGTATACTACGGACGTTCGACGGACGTTCGTTTCGGTATATTTTGCTTTGAATTTATAACACTGAAATCTTCTACATAAGAATAAATTGCCAATATGCTTGTTTCTATTTATTACAGTTATATGTTGTATATGTGGATTAAATGTCGCTTTTTATTTGAAATATGAATGTAATACAGGTATCATTAAATTTATATATGCGTTGTGAGATTTTTCGATATTTTTTAAACCGTACTCAATGAAAATTTTAGCTCGTTAGTCAAATAGTTTGGTATTCCATATCCATCTGTGTTTATAGGTTTGAAGTATTTTCGTTATCATAATGGTCTGATGACAGTCAAATGGGCTCACATCAAGGTTTAGCCATTAACTGGTGCATCATAATATATCTATGTTAATTCAGTTACGTTTGTATTCTGTGTATTTATTTTTTTACATTTCAATATGCAATAATTCATCAGTCAAAATAAATTACACACTATAAAATGTCAGGTACCATTTAGAAGTGACAACCCGATTCAGTCTGTAGACACACACTTGCTTTATAATTAAAAAAAACTGTTAAATATTTTAACTGTTAATCTGTACACAATTAGAATTAGTTTCGTTTTCATTTCGTGGTAAAGGTGGTTAAATATATCATAAAATTTATAGATTGTTGAGCACATATTATTTTTGATAAAGACAACTGTGCGCATATAATTTTCGAAATAGATTCTTTAAAAAGATAACTGTGCTGCAGCCATACATATTTTAGCAAAGCACGGTAGAGCATTTAGTGGTAATCACTTCCACCATTATATTTACGGTACACAATTAAAACAATACACTAAAATGGCTTCTGCTATTCAAAATTCCAGAATGGCATTTGGCCAAATTGCTTGAAACGCTCAATACTTAAGGGATATTGGAATAGAGTAGTAACAATCCATAATTGAAAATAAACATTCAAATTATCAGCTTATCTTATCAATTTAAAACATATAACTACCCTAGCTGAAGATTTATATTTGAGAATGATCACTACAAGTATAGGTAATGAATTCACATATTTTTTCTAAACACCCGTAACTATCGGTAAAATTCTGTAACTTTAATTAATATGTAAAGTAATTTACGCAATTTTTCTAAACACACATTTTGTCGATAAACATGCATATAGAGACATTTTTTGGTTTTTAATTGGTTTGTATAATTGGGAATAACAGCTAGGGAACCTGCAAACAGGAATCGTAGAACTTGATGGCCACCCTTGCCTGCAGTCAGCCTCGAACCCGCAACTTCAGTGTTTCCATGTGATCAATATTCAATGACGTCCAACGAAGCCATGTATGCTTGTCTACGGAAGACAACTAAATTTTAATCAATGTAAAATCGAGTTACTACTCGTAGTCTCCCTTCTAACAGCAGTAGAAGTTTTTAAATATTGTTCAATTGCGTAGAAATACACGTTAGCATATTACAACAACAAACAAGAGAGAAAAAATGATGATAGAGATTTCGTTTTTATTAGTGGGGCGGTAATTTAGAGGGTTTTCACACATGGTGTATAATGCAAATAACTGCACTGCTGTAGCATTTAGATTACTAAGATGTGTTTCGACAGAACTTGATTTGTTGAACCAAAATGGACTTAAAGCTTGGACTCGTGTAAGAGTGTCACATTTTGCATAAAATGTTCATTTATAACGACTTTTTCTAAAATGATTGTATTTGCTACGTGAACACTTTCCCCGATGCTTTTCAAGTAAAATGTACTACCCATAATACAACGTTACATTTTAGTGAAGGACTTTAGTGTGTGCTATTTTCTGGAGGGTTTTCGCATATACGATGTTAAATGCTTTTAAGGGAAGAGGACACAATAAGGAAAATCATGCTATCTGTCTGTCTGTCTGTTTGTCTGTCCCAATTCTTTGGAAATGGCAGAAACATGGTCAGTCTGTGTTTATAGTCTTGACAAAAGCACCGTCAGTTGTATAGTTGCATACTCTTATATATATAGACAAAAACTGTCTAATATTAATACAAATGTAATAAGATAAAACATAATAGTGTTACTAATCACAGCAGTTTGATATATTCTAAACGTTCGCTTTAAATGATACGTAACTGTTGTTCATTGAACACAGAGTTATCGAACTTGATTGTGATCGTAATTTAGATGCATATGGAAAGGATATTGGCACGCTCCAAACACGTTACCCACTATAGTCCTCGGTCAAGATTAACGTATTAAAACCGGACACCTCTAATCCGCCCGAGCTGCGCTGGTCAGTTCTGTAGGTCGAGCATTGTGGTTCTAATTTTGTAAAAAGACAACGTGAACACAATATCCAAATGCATTGTATATGATATACGATGACATTGCTTAATATGTGCAATACATGCAGACTAAGTTAAAACATTTGTCAAATGCTGCACTTGTTGCGAACACGCATACATAACGCGGCAGCTGTCATAATAGTATTCAACCAGAGACGAAACTATGCCTCATTTACTCAGAAAGAAAACATTTTGTCATAAATTAGAAAATGTTTAGCATTCTACAATAGGTTCACCGGTACTGGTTATATATGGCTTTGGTAAATGACTTTACATAATTTGTTTGCCAGAGCTGTTACGAGAACACTGCTGAGCCTTAACTTTGTGTACGACTAACGACCTAAAAAAGACAACGGCCTTTGCTAATGTTTCTGCATAGAACAAATGCATATCTTGCAATACTTCAAACATTCCTTTTTTGTGTGCATTTTACATGTAACTTGTAAATATTAATTAAATAAAAAGAAAGTTTTCCCATGAGAACAGGTAATGCAAAAACTTCCTTTTTACATTAGCATGTATTCAGTGGTGTGTTTTTTGCATACGAGATTGTGAACAACAACCAATATGATATGTCTTGTTAATGATGACGTGTCAACAACGTAAAATTGGATTCGATGGAAATATAACCGTTAACAATCAAGATGTGTAAATACATGAAACGAATCCAATATTTTTTTTAATATTATGATTTTTATACGAAAATAAAGTCAAGAAATATACGTATTTAAAACAAATTATAGCTGCAACTCTTCTTGCGTTAAGCAATTTATCTATCAATAAATCAACACATATTAAGTACTTTTAATAATCTTACAACATAGTGAACATATTAATAAATCTATACTATCGAACATCATATAGTATATTGCATTGAAATTGGCTTATCTCCCTTACACTAACTGGTTGGTTAATTCAGAAGCAATTCATAACAATGTATGGACACGCTCATAAAATAATATTAAGCATTAATCCAATATCATACCAAAGACAAGAAAGAAACAGAAATTTTAAAAGGGAGTTTAAAATGTTCACAATTCCATTTCACATGACATTGAAGATTTGCACTCGGTGATATTGTTTGTATTACTTTTACTAGTAATTGTAGTAAAACATGTCATCAGAGAGACCAAGGTTAATAGAATTTACTACACCATACGCGCGTTTCGTCAAGACTCATCAGCGGCACTCAGACCCAAACAATATTCAAAATATAAATGATTAAATTGTTTTAAAGCGACACCATAATTAAGAAAAGTTATACCAAATCCGACTAAGGCTATCTACACCTTGAAAATAAAAAAAAACAGTATGTAGTAAAGTATGTAGTATTATTAGTAGTAGTAGTAGTAGAAGCTATACGTTTAGTTACTACAACTACTATCAGTAATAACACTGAAAGTATAGCAAGTAATCCTTTAAAAAATTAGCGCTGTTCACAATGCCTTTTTGGTCTTCAATTATTTTATGAATTCTGTCACTGTGTCTCTTATTTGCACGTTACATAATTTATTATTTATTAAGTTTTTTTTAAATCTAAGAAAATGTATTGTTCTGACACAATACCATAACATAACATTCATTCCAATATGCCATCAAAAAAACCTATAATTGTAAAAGTTTCTAAACAAAATTAATTTTTATTTAATGTTACTATCGACTGTTTTTGTTTTGTATTAAAATTTTTTTATTATTACAATTTTTTTTTCCTTTCCATACAAAATTCAATTAAATGTAATTTGGTCCCCGAACGAAGTTTTGGAAGACATATTGTTTTGTCAGGTTTCTTCCTGTCATTATTTTTTCTGCTCAGTCTCTTTCCCCGTTCAATCTTGTCAGCTCGTTTTCTAAGAGTTGTGATGTCTAATTAACACAAAACTTTGTGAGAATGTTAGGGCTGACCTGAAGTTGTGCAATCAACTTTTAACGAAGTCAATTGGCCTTCATTTAGAAAACTTTTGTGTTGGCATGCCAGCCGAGTATTACTAGTTTAATTTTGTCGTTCTTAGTCCTTCGGTGTGCACTTGACTTCTTGTATGCTTTCTCGATTGTAACTTAACCGTGCCACACCTAATAAATCAAAGGAATATAGCATGTTTTCTGTTCAATGCACGGTCTATTAAAACAATCTTGCATATTTCATATACAACGCATTGTTTTCCTCTGCATTATTGATAAATGTAGAAATACCATCAAGTTACACATGTTTTTGCACTTTGTCAGTTATTTAAGTGTTATTTTCATCACTCCACAAATTATCCTGAGTACTTTGTCGAAGTATATTCCATTAACCTTCTACGTTCTGCCATTATACAGAAACTTCAACGCTTTTGTCAGGGGTGGTATTTGCTTACAAGAAAAAGAAAAATAATTTGTCACTCACACATTCTCTTCTTTTCTAAATTACTCTAACTGATGCGTAAGGAAAAATAATATTTTCATTTCTAGCAGACGTTATGACTTATCCATTCCCGCGCTCATCCATTTTATTAAATGCAGCAGAAAGAAGACTCACTGTAGCAGACGGTAAAACAGCATCTTTCAAATTCTGCTACGTTGATTTAAATATACATTATACAATTTTGACGTGGCATTGTGTTTTTTGGCAGGAGAATTTCAATTGAGTTACAAAGTGCTAGTTTCTTGTATTCATTTATTCGACAAGCTTACAATTGCGAAATTAATTTATTTTGCTTAATTTCAAACAATGGCAGCTAACTACGGTATGAATGTTTTAAAAAAATGGAAACCACACTGTCAATGTAATGAAGACTTGAAATATTTCGTTAAAGTTACTAAATCTGGATTAGGTTGACTAAACAAATTGATATATATTTAAGAAACATTGCAATTAGTTATCTGGGACATAGTGGGACGGTTCCCAGTTATCAACGCACAGAACAACCCATCGCGTACCCGGATGGAGGACCTCTCGCTGTTTTATTTTGTTTTTTGTTTTTTGGGGGGATGGGGGTTGTCAAGTCATAATACGGAAAGCATGACCGCGGGCCGTAGTGGGTGACGTGAATGGAGATTGCCACGCTCCTTGCACAATAAAGACCCCTTTTGTAGATTTCGAAAAAGAATAGGCTCATTGTTTGCGCTGCCAAAGGCTAAATTCTATGTCCCTACCAATACTCCATACTTTTTGAGTGACCGTCAAAATGTGTTCCCTATTTTCCATTCTACCCCTTTTTACACTGTTTTACTGTTTGTTAACTTGCTCTCGTCCTGAATATAGTTGACATTCTGCTTGCTGGAAATAAAGCAAACATCCAATTTAATCAATCAAGCAATTGGTTATACTAAAGACATTTTTAATGACTTATAATTTGTTAAATATGCCAAATAGTTTATTATTTGTATTCTCATATTGCACTCTGTGCCCGAGTTAAATAAAATCTTGAATCTTAAATTTTGATTTGTATACCTTAATTAACAGACAACAGGTACAAAAAACATGACGAAAAGGACAATACACAATATACTACACGTTTTAGGAACAGTTAGATATTTTAAGTATTACTTATAGTGCAAACATACCGGCCAAGTATTTTTGATGTTGTATTTTGGTATGAATCTTAATCTAGGATTCTTGATTTCAACATTAGAACATATACAAAAATAATGGTATTCATCTTCATTTTTTATGTTCACTTGCCTTTGGTACATTTTCTCTCTTCCCTTGTCATTTTTTGCCATCTGTCAGTTTCAATCGGTATATTTTTAAATTACTTAATTTTGTAATGTATCGTCTTTGTGTTTCGTTAAGACGTAAATCATTTGGGTCTTATGAGTCTTACTGCACAAAAGCTAATTTTTTTTCTAAAAGACAAAGTGAAATGTACATGTAAGAAACAATCACTCTGTTACCCGGGCTCCTATGATATACTAAACATATATCCTCTGTTGGTGAGTCAGTAACTTATCGATTTAAAATATCTGTCCTCGTACCAATGAATATTCATATCTGCTGGGTTATGATATTAAATATTCAATTGTGGAATGACTATTACCACGTACTGGGGATTCTCTGCGGCCTCAAACAAGACTTCACCTTATGAATACAGAAAGTAAATTATAAAAAGCCGCTAAATGATCATTCAATTATTCAAATCAATATGAAATAGAATAATTTTCTTATCTACGTCTGACAAATTGAGAAAAATGATGCTGAAATTAATACTTAGGATTGTATTCACTGCAATCTTCCATTTCGCTACTTCAAATGACAATAAAAACCAATAAGATGTCGACTTTTACGTGAGCTTTCTTTCTATTTAGTGCTAATTTGCGTTCACACATGACATATCTCCAGATCATGCTGCTAGTACAAATTATTAATATGTCACATAAAGGAATTATTATAGGAAGATAAAGTGTTGCTAAATACCAAAAAGGGGAGTGTCGTTATTGTCAATTAATGTTGATTTTGATCCTTATACAGTGATTATTGTAGAATTATTTCTTGCATGCAGGTTGCAAGCGAACCAATAACTATGTTTTGCAATTACAAATGTATAAGGTGCCATTGCTTGAACGCTTTGCTTGTTTTCTAAGCGTTATTGTGTTTAATTATTAGATTTAATATTTATTAATTTTCTTAATTTTATTTTAGTCTTCATTTTAAGACTAACTATTCACAACTTAAAAACTACGTTATCTAGCTGCTTTTATACGTTCTCTACAGATTACACAAATTTCTATGCTATCAAACACATTTTTTTCAGATTTGTATGTGCATTAAGACTACAATGCACGTGGCGTAGTATGCTATTTTCATCCGGTACTTGTTTAATTCACATCTATTATGTCGATGGTGACGTGATAGTAATATCAAATTAATAACATCTTTCATTTTTATTGGATCAACAGTCTTTTCAGTAATGCTGCTTCCTATTGTGCAAAAAATCAGTTGTTTTTAAATCAACAGGGTCTATACTAATACAATAAACTTGTTGGAAAATGTTAGCATATGAATAAAAATGGGTTATACTAACATATGGCGTTTTCGTGGCAGCTTTATTTCACTTTTTAGACATATGAATTGGTTAACTAATTTGTTAAAACTTTATCCATCTGAAAATAGCTGAAATATTGATAGTAATATATGAATCAATAAAACAATCAATAAATCAATCTCTTGAAACATGTGTATTAGAGACGTTTTGCATTGTACATTGTTATAGCAGTCTATAATGTAAAAAAACCCGCAAAACTACTGCCTATGATTAATCAATAATAATGAAATAACAAAATCAAAAACGTTTGTTAATTTGGTACATTATCACGAATAATAAAGGCATGTTTGATATGTTTTTTTTATTTCCACGGTGTAAATAACAAACATTTTTAACCAATGTGTATAATTTTGGGATCTTTTCGCATTGGTTGCTTTAATGACATTTCGTTGAAAAATTAAAACATATTTTATATTAAATATCAAACATTGGTGACAGTGACAGGCGAAGTTACCATTAATCTATTATTGATAAATAATTAATAAAATACAATGTTCCGTTAATTTGCAATCAATGATATACAAACATGTATCTATATTATACTATAAATATATAAAAAAAATTTTGAGTTTTTTTGTTCTTATAGCGTGTCTAGCGAGTTATACCTCAGATATTCTCCGGATGAGAACGAGTTAACAAACACACAACTTATATGTATCCCCAAAATGGAAAATGTTATTAACCAGCAATCGATATTATAATTGCCAAAAACAAAGAAAAAAGTGGATATTGCCGGTATTGGAACGTTTAGTCTAAGAGCTGGTCATACACGGCCCACACGTTTACGTGAAGAGGGCGTGGAAATCTTTTCACATGGAAAACTCAGATTTCAAGTCCTCATCAGACTGACGTTGGTTGTGTATTTGCATGGACTTCCATTGAAGGAGGCATATTACCCCGTAACATTGACAATCTAGGTATTAATTCTATACGGGATGGGGTCTGTTTACAGAATTAACACATACGTATTATTACGTTGCAACACGAACCAATACTGACAATAAGATACGAAAAATATATATTTTAAAATAAAAATATTTAATAAATAGGTGCAGCTATAGACTGTTATCCGTATAAATATTTTGACGATTTTAGAAGTTCGTTTGAAGTAAAAATTGGCGCCAGATTCATTAACGTACAAACGATAAATGTGATCGAATGAGTACATTTTAAAAAGATCCATTAGTCTTCACTTTTACAGTAAACTTTGTATGCCAGGAAGTTGACAACGTTTACAAACTTTTGACAGAACCTAGATTATTGCGTGAAAGTCAATACGTTTTATTAGTCACAAATGTTGCTCATATTTAATTTTAACTGTTATCATAAAATCTTTTTGAATTCTGAGATGTAATAAACGTAATATAAATAGTTTTACTTTACTGTACGATTATATACCAATAATTTATTTACAACTTTCCGACTATTTACAGCGATTTACATTTTAATCTTGAATTATTTCAACATTTACATGTCTCGCCTTAAGTTACAAAATCCTTGTTGAGTTGTGCTATAAATCGACAATTAAAAGATATATTTTATAGCTTAATTTCAACCATGGTTAACGAAAATTTTGAAAATACAGTTTTAAAAAATCATGTGTTATCCTGACTTAGTTTTTTTACTACGCTGCATTGAAACAACACGTCAAAGTGTACAGATCCATAGAAAGTATTAAGTTATTTTTTTTATTAGTATATGTATTTGAATTAGATGGTTCTTTGTCACCCTTATGCATAGTTCGAGAATCCTCTGCAATCCAACGCTTTTTTAGAATTTGATGTGAGTGTAAGACGTCAGAAACTGTTAAAAACAAAAGTAGGGGTAGTGAGGGAAATTTGACATGAGTTAGCTTGCTTAAAGTTAAGATGATTGTTGTCGCGGAGAAAAATATGCAAAGAAGAGATTGTTGTATAGTTGAACGGTATGAACATTGTTTATCACATCCGGAGATGTTGAAATGTGTCGAAAGAAAGATATTACATTTAATCATTAGGAGAATTTGTACCATTTAATAGATTAAAATCACAATTTGGTTTAGAGACCTATTGTCGTCCCATAAAATATGAAAAAGACCTCGATTAGCTTCATTTTTTATACTTAAAATGAGATGATTTCAAACTCCCCAATGCTAACTAATAATTCATTTTAAATCAGATGGCTTATAGAAAACTCAATATACAAGGTACCGCGTAAATGATGATTGTTGTAGTTTTAAAAATGGATTTTCATAATGTTATAAAGATCAAAAGAAGTAATGATATTTGTTGACATAGTAATTTTTTTTAGGAAATAATAATTTTGTACATTTTACATTATTTAAGCTGTTATTAGTAATAAAAGATTCGTGATTAAGATTAAAACATTTTAATGCATTCGACTTTCATTTAAATTATCTAAAATGAAATGGATATGGTAAATCATCCTGTTCTTTATGCTATGTATAAATGATACGTTTTATGTCCTATAGGTTTGACAATGTCAATTTAGATGCCTTTAATCTTCTGCATTTTGGTTGCAGTACCAAGTACACAAACTGCAGTTTAATTTGTTTCAATTTCCGATATTATTATAATTGACCAAAGTCCCAGTCTCTATTTTTGTTACCGGATTTGCCATTCAAATTGATTTAGTATCATTAAAGATAATTTTTTTGTTTCCTTTGCTTTATTATGCAAATACTTCATTAGAATTTGTTTCGTTTACTTTAACTTTACTGTTTGTTCAACTTAAGGTTGTCTCCCATTCCACAATGTGTTATTTTAACGTGTTTCCTACAGGTCTATAGAAAGAATTTATCCTGCAATCATCATTACTACACTTGCTGTACAATATAGATATCCGAATAAATATTTGACTGATTCGGTAGATTCGGGTTTGTTTGTTTGTCGGTAGTTCTCGTTTTTTTTACAATAATATACAATTTATTTAAGGTTGCCGGATATTCAAACATTGAAAGAAAATATAAAGTTTATTTTTACTCGACGCTAAAAAGGTGAGAAGTGCATGACAGAGCCTCGCATTTCTACCTGTTTCTAAGGCTCGTACAATAAAATTATATTGTCTGACCATGTACGAATATTGTATTGGTTTCGAAAATTCCATCGTCACACGCTAGTACACATGCTTCTTTAAGATTCACTTCGGTAAATGAAGCTTTATTTTTTATATAGCGGATTTCGCCAAATGATCTAAGCCTGGATATATATACCGTGTGAAATCGAATCCCGCCGAGGGTGAGCAAATAATTTGACAGTATTAAAATCTAATTCTAACAGTGTTTGGCTTAATTTGTAGACGTATACAAATATTTAGTGTTAACCCTGGTTTTCTCGTACTTCTATAGGGTTTGTTTCTTGTCCCACATGAAATTACCATTAGCGGATTGGATGAGATTGAAAACTTCAACTTCTTAACTAATTACATTATACAAAAAGTAACAGTACTCGAACAAGAACAATCTGATTATGCAGTAAGCTGTCAAATTATGTAATTTTACAATCTCTACTTTATTCACACAAAACAAATTATTGCCTTACAATAAGCAGATGTTCATCTATCTTAATGGTTGTAATATCGTGAAATCCAGTTTTTTTATTGGGGAAGGAAGCCGGAGTACCCAGAGAAACCCCGACCTTCGGTCAGAAAATTCATTGAACGCAACGGATCTGTTACCAATGATCGTGATCTTTTCATTGGTTCAGTAAAGAAATGAGCAGTGGGTCAATGATTCAGTAAAATTCAAAAAGTTGAGGTATGTTGTCAGAAATGGAACTGCAACAAGCGCAACGCAAATGTAAATCAAGTATTTTTGTAAATATTACCGATTCAAAGGAGAAGACACTATCAAAGTTTTTGTGCAATTCCAAATGTTGATATGTGTTGGATATTTTATTCCAGATTGAAAGCAAATCATCTATTCTTTGATGACCAACGCAAAAAATTCCTTGTGTTCGCTTTTTTACGCTCTTTTATTAGAAATATTCTGACCTAAGACCAATACTAAAAATTGTTACGTTACAAAATAATAAAGTTCGCTTCGACGTCATGTTAACTGAAAAACAAATAGTAGATCTTCACAAATCTTAAAAAGATAAGTTTCATAGGGTAACTAATAACTTAGGCTTTGGCTAAAGATATCCAATACACCTCTACTGGCGGTCTGATGGCTTCATATGCCCGAAGGATTGTACTTTGGTCAAATTAAATGGTACAATCTGCTCGTGTTACGAGACTCAACTGGACAATAATAGCTCATCATTCACAAAAGATGGCATACCCCACTCAAACTGTCTAATTATAAATGGAATCAAAAATTAATTAACCGTGAACGAAACTTGTTAAACGGATTAAAGTTATCCTTCCAATACAAATGTAATTATCTTTTATGCGAGAAAGATCAGCAACCGAGTGTTCGCTTCTATATCTAACTTAATGACCGTAATCCCGGAATTTCATCCACTTTTCTTCGTTTTGTAACTTCCTCATTTTCCAATTATTTGATTGATATCGGCACAATGAAATTGACACTTTAATTAAAGCTGTTATTGGGTAGAATCTGTTCACAATTTGTGTTTATTGTCAATCCGTCTTGGATAGAAGATTTTAAATCGAAGCCATAAAAAGAAGCTAATGTCGCATTCTAAAACTCATTACTAAACAATAACATCGATAAACACTCGAAAACATCACAAATGTTTACAAACATCAATCAAAATGTAAATGGTTGAAATGTTATCTCTTGGGACTTCATTTACTGACAAAAGGAAGACGTTAAAGGGCAGTGGATGTAATGGGAGGGATTAAACCACACACCTGTCAAATTGCACTACTCTCAATGAAAAATCACCTATCAACGGATATGGTTACAACTGAATTAAATGTCATTTGATTTGTATTATTCAAGATTTGACTATTGTAATATGACACACACCACGGGTATAAGTTTAATGTGCTTTCAGGGCTTCTGTACTTCACGTGTTTCTGCTCAAAGACTGTAAATATATAGAATACACAAAATTGAATGATACACAGATATAACAGATGAAATATGACGCTTCATACGCTTTGAGAACACACAATGGTTCAAATAAGCATTAGAAATCCGACTTCATATACGCTCAAGTAAAAATTGCTATCGCTATCGCTCGGTAAAAAATATTGACAAACATAAGGTCTGACCATGTTCTAATTTGCATAGCGCCCGCTCGCAATAATCTATTGCTTAATTAATACACATATATAGTTAAGGGTACTTAATTACATATATATGGTTTAAAGAAATCTACCAACCAGTACACTTATTTAGTATCGGATCGACAAGCATGACGATACAGCAGAAACAAAAAATAATATTCAAGTCTAGAAGATTATGCAACGATACAAATGACTGTTTTTTGTCAAAATTATAGACACAGAATGACCAACGAATGGCCTTAATCATTGAGTGTCAATATAAATAAATAACATAAACAAGTAATAAAATATTGATCTTGAACCTTCTCACTTTAACTGAACTTAAAACTTCTATACATTGCTCCAACAATCCCCTACCAGGGGACGAGCTGTCA
This sequence comes from Limnoperna fortunei, assembly GCA_944474755.1. Taxonomy (NCBI): domain Eukaryota; kingdom Metazoa; phylum Mollusca; class Bivalvia; order Mytilida; family Modiolidae; genus Limnoperna; species Limnoperna fortunei. The sequence goes on from OX104116.1 coordinate 22,624,246, forward strand.
CTTGGCTTTGCTCAAATATTCCAACAAAATGTTATTAAAATTAGCAAGGTAACAAATTCATTACACCAGACGCGCGTTTTGTCTATTGAAGACTCATCAGTAGTATTTAACTCTAAATGTCTAAGATATTCTTCATTGGGAAATGGAAAAACAGTATTCTTCTTTGGGATAAGGAATAATATAAGTTCACAAAAATAACGGCGTTTTTGTTTAAATTATAGACGAATGGCCTTAATCATTGAGTGTCAATATAAATAAATAACGTAAACAAGTCATAAAATATTTAAAAAAAAGTTCTCTAATTAAGAAATATATTTTTGATAGGGGGCTTTATGCGAATTAGATCATGGTCGGACCTTATATTTTAAACCGAGCGATAGCGAGGTACAAAATGAAGAAAATATAAGGTCCAATTTCAACTAATTAATTATCGTCTAAAATTATTCTTTAACTGACAGTTCAAATAATTATATATATCACATATATAGATATTATAGCTACAACATGTTCTTTTTGGCAAATGCGTTGCTTATAAATGTCATGAAACTGTTTATGGTACTTCTACCCTGTCTGAATCCGCACTGTATATTTGAAAGGAGATTACCAGACAAGGCTATCACTGATCATCACTTCCATTGTTTTACAGACACAACTTGTGACGGTTATTGGCCTATAGTTCAACTCTTCATGTGGATCTTATTTTGGTTGGAATAGTAGAGTAGCCATCTTCTGAAGTGAAAGTCACCTTTGTCGCATATACATGTATTATGAAGATCTAGAAGACATTGGAGAGAAAACTTCGGCAGATATTTGAATAGTTTGCAATGAATATCATCTGGACAACATGCTATACTATGCCCTTAATATAAAGAAATTTTGAACTTCCAAAGAAAAAAGTTATTGTACGCATCTAAATAATTGTTTACAAATTAAGTTAGATTTCTCTGATTAAATTTTGACTCGCTTAAAATTAGAAAGGGAAATGTTCAACGGCGTAGTTTCTTTCAAAAGTTTCTGCCAATGTGTTTGATAAATTTGACTCTTATGATAAAAATTCATGTCGAACGTTTAATGCTGGTCATTTGTTTACTATTTCTTAAATTTTACGAATTATATTCTTAATTTTATTTTCAAGGCTATAACATTCCGTAACATTTCAGCAACATATTGTGACCACCATGGACATGTACATAGGATAATAAAGGCTCTAAATTACCACCAACACTCCTAAAATACCCTACACGAATGTTCTACTGATCTGAATTATTTTTCTAATTCATCTCTTTTGATGTAAAAATTATGTTAGTATTTCTTGAACTATTTGGTGGTATTTTATTGAGACATTAAAAGTAATTCTATTTTATCAATTTAAATTTTTTATAATATATATAAGGGAACACGCTATCTCGATTAAAGTGAATAATTGCAGTAGCAGTTTATATATTGAGTATGATTTTATTCCTAAACGGTTTAATTTTGAATTAAGTAATCATAAATTATTTAGATGTGGTAAATTATAACTTAAAGGATGTTTGCAAGATTGATCCTTGATTGAAATCGTAACGGTTGAAAACGTTTTGGCTTAAATCATATAAATGTGACAAGTTTTAAAGTGTAGGACTTTTTTGTAACAGGATTATATAAAAGCAAAAAATTAAAAAATGGTTCTTTTAAAATGTATCACATTTTAACGACTTAATCAAGGTAGATTTAAAGTGATTTTTGTTGGAGCACAAAGTGACAATTAGATACAAAAGAATGATTCCTCCTTTGAACATTCGTAAGTAATGTCGCAGAAAAGTACCCAAAAAGAAATCTAAAACGATTTATTAACTGTTTAAGTGACGAGTTTGGAGGTTCGGCAGACTGCTAGTCTGCGTAAAGACTGTTATCACCAACATCAAACTTTGCAGTACATTTTTATCCCTAATATTGCCTAACATATGCAGAATGAATATGAAATTATGGATCATTAAAAACATCATAAAGAAATATTAAAATTTAAATTGCGTATGGCTTTTACACTTCTTAACTTTGTAAACGTTAGGCGGGATGTGTCTTAATTAATCTTAATTTTATAATTTCCTCCGATCTTTGAGCTGCAGATAAAGAAGTTGAAGCGCCATTAAAAATTAACTGTCTAAGCAGGCGCTTGATTTCGTATATCAAACCACAAAACCGCACAATTATTTATCATAATCGTGCGGAACCAAACAAAGCCATATTGTGCAATACTCACACATAGTCAAGCCATATTTAAAAAGTGTAAGACCATTTACTCTTGATCTTCGTATTTGCTTTATGTTTTCATCATTTTAGCCATGGTATTATAGAATCACAAAAAAATATTCCATTCATAGATATTAAAATTAAATTATGAAGCGAAGTACGTGGGATTAAAAACCGATATCTGACTTTTAGGGTACGTAATTCTCCTTTTTTTATTAGTTGTTTACCTCAACGAATGTGTCATGATAAGCTATTGCAACTACTGGTAAATTTAGATCGAATCTGGAATCGATCCCTGGTAACTTTGCTTCTATCTGCGTTGGAAGTCGTTTCGAAAAAGCTGCGTTAAAGACTAAATCCGCAACTTTTAATTATTACTAAAATCAGGTCAGCTTTTTTTTCAAAACTGTTAGCCCAACAGTCTATGTTATATGTCACCTCTATGGTACACAGCTAACGTAGCATCTAATGACAAATGCAGAAGCAATTTCACCTATTGAATTAATTAATGTTTGATAATATGTATAAATTCGTACAATTTGGTAGCCGATCAGTTCTGAACAAATTTATTATTAGGATTTTTACTTTTTAAATTTTTCTATATTCATTATATAAAGAACCTCTTTTCCTTTATGTACTATGATAAATTATTCAAATACTGTCCTTACTGCAAAGAAGGAATACACAAATATATAAATATGTGAACAGATTCTGTTTGAATTGTGTATTGTATACAAGTTATTTGAAAGTAACGGGTTACCAAATGGCAGTGATGTAACGGACAATTATTTTGCAGCTTGTTAATATGATTATTATATTTGAATAAAATAATTGTCTGTTCTAGTCGTTAGATCTACAACGATAAGATTGATAGAAAGTAATATGCAAAGCAATCAAGATTGATTGATTGACTGTTGTTTAACGTCCGGAGCAATCAAGAAGAAAGCAGGCAGAATCTCGAAGCTGCATTATAAAATATTATTTAGCGTGTGATGCCATATTGACCAAATTTTGGAATAATTCTGGGAGATTTTTGGGAGGGGTGGTCTATTTTATAATTTAAATTGAGTCAAATGACTCAAATACTTATACATATTACATGAGTGGCATAAATGAAATATTAATACCTAAAAAGTCAACAGACCTGATAAACATCTTAAGGTTTGAATCTCTTTCTCAGTGTAACAGCATTATAACCTTTGACTTTTACGATATTATAAACAAGAATTTCCATTATACAGATTAAAGATCGTAGTAAACGTGAAAAGACACTGGCCAAGACCTTAATTTTTTTCTTAACATGACAATGAGTACCAGGATGGGTGTCTTAGAACTCGGCACTGCTTACTTCTCCGAAGAACCTGAGTGCGTCCATGATGTTTATTTGGTTCGGGTTACTCACTTTCTGTATTTGTTTTTGGTTTTTGTTTCGTTTTGTATATGTTTGTCTAAATCCGTATTAATAACCGTTCATTGACTATCTCTTCTTGTTTTAGGTCGGTCTTGCTATTTTTCTTCTATTTGATCGTGTAAACAATTTATTTCTTGAGGGACTGTTGTAACAAGACGTTACAATATAACTATCACTTTACCGGTAATTATGTGTATTTGTACCTTCGGTTTACATGGACGACATATATTTGAAGTCCATTTTTGGTCTTTATATCAGAAACATCTGATGTCCATTTGATTTCCTTATACAACTTATCGAATCTGAAATAATACAAGGCGTCGACAATTCCAGCAATCTCAGGAGACACTTCAAACATGACATACCATTCGCATAAATGTCTAATGAAGCCTGAAATTTTATACATTATTAGATGTTATATCTATTTTAAATTATTGGTCATATTCATGTGCTTACTCACACTGTTAAAAAATAATTTAACTATAATTTTTAAACATATCACTGTTTTAGGTAAAAAATCTGTATATTACTATCATCATATGAACACCAAATTAATGATGGGAATATATATTTTAGAGTAAGATCATTTCTCTATTTTTCAAAGACTTTATCAATTTTTTTTCATCAATCGTCCTGCTCTGTCAAATCGTGTTCATTCACAGAATTGTGCCCGGCAGGCTGAACCGCTTTTCATCTGAAAAAGTCTGGTCTGCATAAATGAATGGGTTCGGCTCTATCATAATTAATAAACAAATTACAAATTTACGAAGAATTGTCGAAGGACTGACAAGCCAAAGGACAGAGAAATGCACAAATCAAATAAAACAAAGAAAGCACGAACCTATGAAAATAGGTTGGGTATCCAAATGATCAGGGCGATAAAAAGTTTCCTGTCTTGCATCATTTACAATATCAGCTCGTTTTTTATAGTTGTATGAAGCTACAATTTAATTTTGAACGTAAATTAGCCGCAAATATCACAAGTTTTTTTCTTATGTAGCAGTCCTAAATGCTGGGTAATTTTTAATCAAAAACGATCTTAAAAGCCTCCTATTTCAATCGAACACTTACACTAAATTTTAAACTAATATAAATACCTCATTTAAATGTACTTGTTTATTTACTGATAGTCCAATAAGTTGTTTTGCAGTTTCTCACACTGATAGTGGTATTAATGATGTTTTAGTAACTGCCTATAACATACCGATACAGTTACGAATATATATAACTTTTGTTTGAATTCGCGAAATGATTAAAAGAATCATTTGTACGATACAATTAAAATGATACAATGATGTAGACATGTTTAAAACTTTATGAAAAAATATCTAGCAACAACAAGTATTGTGCAATAACAACTATAATGCAATTTACAAAAATACGTGTCTACACTGGACTTAACTTTTTGGTGCACAGTGTAATTATTGCGTTATACATATTACATACGTTTATAAAGAAAACATAGTCATTGCATAGGCAGCGTTATAAATACAGGATCTATATTCTTGGCGGTGGTATGATTTTTCATAGAAGCGTTTCCAAAAAACATTAATATAAGATACAGCAAACTTTGGACCTTGTGATACAAAAAAAATTGTAAAATGACAGATATTCTAAATATTTAGATCATTGTATGAGGCTGACTGTTATATCAAACCTTTCATCCTAAGTTCACCACTATGCTTTACTATACAATAGCTATAACTGAATCTACAATCATCAGAGTGCTTTCTCTATACATATGTAGAATCATCATATACCACAATGAATAAAACGAGTAAGAGAATTTAACGACAAACTCACAATTAGATAACTTCCTCAAAACTAATGAGATCTGTTTCTTAACCACATTCATGTTAGTATATAATAAAGTAAATGCACTATGTTTAAGTACGTTTAATTAATGAGACAACTGGTTTTAAAGGAAGCTAAAATCAAAGACTTCCCTATTGTGAACATAATGGACGAGAGGACGTAGTTCTTTTCATTAGAAACACCAATGCTTGTCTTCACCACATTAAAATAGTGATAACAACTTTGTCTATGTCATTGACGTTAACATTTACAGTAATTTGCATGTGACCATTTATTGAAATTAATTTAAAATTGTTAAGGGACGGACCATTTAACTTGAAGGGGGTGGGTCTTGGTTTTTTGTTTTGGTCAGTAAATTTTTTTCTGCACAGAGTGCGAAAAAAATAATAATTTTTTTAAGGCGTCGCGACAGAATATGTTATTTCATTATTAGCATTAATTTATATAGCAGAAATCCTTCTTCAGAATATTTTTTTTCTTACCCTCTGCTTCCAAAATTATTTTTTTCATCAAAAATCATTTTCAAAATATTTTTTAGGATAAAAACCAAGGCCACCCCCCCCCTGCAAGTTAAATGGTCGGTCCCTAATGTATATTTAAGGAAAAGATTACACATGATACAAAAATAATTGATAACAATTTAAGATGGCCCTTGCAATGCGACGTTTTAATGGACTACTTAAAACAAAATATCAACACCTGAAATGGGACTAAGCGTGCGGTGGAAAATATTATAAAATATGACCTAAAACTTTTTACGAGTCAAAATAAAAAGTAGGGAAACAAATAAAGGACCAATACGCAAAAGTAAGCGTTTAATACAACCGCTAGGTTTGTCTGTGCCTCATTCAAAAACGGTTTTCTTGTTTGCACACCTAGTGTTAATACTGATATACAGCAAGTTAGCTTTGTTATTACAAAAACATATTTAATACTTAAAATAAGTTTTAGATCAACAGGCGTTTATTTTCATTTCACTTATCCTCTTTATTCCCGCTGAGACATACGACACCAACAAGCTTCCTCCACTTTTTCCTGTTTTTTGCCAGATGCTGAGCCTCCCCCAGGTGTATCCAAACTATTGAAGTTCCCCTTGACGGTCCGTCCCCAGGTCGTCCGTCGTCTTCCTAGGTTCCTTTTTCCTGATGGTGTTTATATGAATGCTGTCTTGGGAATGTTCTCACTGGTCATTCTAAGCACATGGCCCAGCCATCTGAAGCGTCTCTGTTTGATCTGCATAGGGATGTTGTGCCATTTGCTCTTCCGCAATAGATTAAGTATCTTGTTGGGCCAAAAGATTCTATGGATCTTTTGCAGGCCAACTTTTGTGGAATGCATCTACGTTCTGTATGTCACGCTGTATTATTCTCTAGCAATCCGACTATATAGAAGGACTGACTTGACATTGCTGCTGAACTTCAGCTTGGTGTTACCTTCCAGATGTACTGAAGTCTATGAAATGCTGCACGGGCTTTTGTTAATCTGGCTTGGATGTTCTTTTGCACTATTTTCAATGCTGTTTATAAACAATTGTCATATTAATTGTACTAAGAGTTGAATACTACGCGTTCTGTTGAAATATCAAATAATACTATATTAAAATTAAAATATCACATTTTGATCAAATACTAAGCATCTCCTAGACAACAGGAGAAAAATAATAACCTTATTTAAAACAAGAACATATAGATTACGTAAAGGGTAAAGAAAACTTAATTATTGCGCAGAGACTGACAAGACAAAACTAAAATCTATTACGATTCGCAGTATGACCAAAAGATTAGCTTTGTAAACAAGTTTCTAAAGCATTACACTGTACAGCAACCATTAAATTACCAATTTAAGCTTGGCATATTGCAGTAATACATTCAATTTAAGTAATTATTTAATTGTTAATTTCGCAATAAACATTGGTAATATCAAAGTATTACACTCCATTTAATTCATAGCAATTGTTGTATATTACATGTGTAAATGAATTAATATTTACATAAAGGGAATTATATCTTAAAGAGATTCAATATTTTTATCACTGGATGTCTAGAATATTTACTAACATATTCCCCATAGTACGTTTTAAACAGTGTTTTTATAAAGTTTTAAATTACTCTGAAAGTTCGTAATTTGATGCATATCTGAAGATTTCACCTTTCATGTTTCAGACTCAACTCATCTCATTATTTAATAAATTTTAATGTTATGGATGGAATTAAGTGAAAGTAAATTGCATCATTTGTAATTCTTTGATATTAACGTACCAATTCGCTCTACATGGTACAGATCTTCGCGACAAATATTAATATTTTTATAAAACGCTGTCGATTATGTGCTTTAGCACGAAATAAATGGTCCGTGACCAAACTATCCTGTCTATCAAAAGCATTTACCATTAAAAAATAACTTAGTTATACCTTGACTATTGTACGAATAAATTTGTCGGAATCATTAGTTAATTTAGTAGGCGCATCAACACCAGAATTCTTTGATGTCTTAATTTGTCTAATGCTTTTAAAATACGTATCACATACAAATAAAAATATTGTAAATGGACGTAATATCAATGAAAGTTCCACTCCATAAATTTTAAAAGTGAATATTTGTACACAGGGATCATTTATTGAATTTATCAGACGTTAAATTGTAAATTGCTATCATTCGTTTTAGTGACACGGCACTGGATAGCTTGTTAGTGAAAGTGGTCCCATGATACTGAAATTATATGAATAACATCTTCATTTGGAAATCATTCAATAGTACTTATTTCTTGTTTTCCATGCAATAAAAAAATTAACAATAGGACATTTATTTAGTTTTAATTTACAATATTACAATATTTGGTGACAGAGGTTGACCGTACAAAGATGAAACGCACCATAACCCCATCGGTTCACCTGGTTCGCGTGTTTGATGTGCTAGATAATTTATGAGCATTTCTAACACAGAGCGTGGCAAGTAATTTGTGATGCTGCCAAAGGTATTAAATAAAGGTTTAATTTGGAAATTTTGTTTCCAGTCTTTTTTCTACTGTTTTGTTTAATTTTAATAACCCCGTTTTGTAAAATGATAATTAGTTTTTTTATTTCCAAACAAAGATATTTATTGACAAAAATATTCTTAAGATCTGAGATGAGACAATTTGTGCCCTTATTGCCCCTTGTCCTTTGTAATTATTTTAGTATACCTATTGTTGCAGCAAAAGATGATAAAAGCAATAATATCAATATTATTTCATTTAATGACACGATCATTCAATGCAACTGAATAATACCAAACAAGTGCATGGTAAATTGTAATAATAACTGTTCGAATGTTACTTCTCACTAACATAACAGTGTATTTTAAAGACCTAATAAAAGGTATAGGAACACTTAAAAGGGTGATAAATAAGAAAAAAAGGTTAGTTTTAAGTTTTTAGTGCATAATAATAAAACCTTATTTGCAAGTTACAGACTAGTTTGTTAATCAGAACAAAGAAATCTTGAATTGTACTTGAATTATAATTATTTTCCTTAAAGAATGCAAATAATATATTGTTATAAACAAATAGTTTGACAGTCACTGAACAATAGTCTGTTTCAGAAAATACTCTCAATAGTATTTCCTTGTAATAACACTCTCATCACATGCAATAAAACAGTTAGTGCTTGATATCGTATTGTAAACTCACTAAGGTTTAAATTTTACCACATACAAAACTATATCGAAGACCTTTTATAAGGTATTGGGAGATGAAGGTACCCCATATTGCATAGGAGTGCGATAAATAAGAAGTAGAGTTGATGGGTGCATTTTTAACACGAAAATCCTATTTGCAATTTACGAATTTGTGTTTTTAAACCTAAAAAGAACAAAGAAATAGTTGTAAATATTTAGAACACTAATTCACTTTTATCAATTTTGTAATATATGCAATAAATTTCAAACAAATGTTGATTACATTTTATCTGGGGAAATGAACTTATTGAATTTTAAAATTTTATTAACCATATTCATTTTTTCAAATGTGTAATACATTTCTATTTTTTCTGGTTAAATGAATCATAAAGACAAAACCTGCTGAAATGTGTCTACAATGTATTAACTTTCTCTATTTCCTACCCAATTCTGCAAATTGATATCAATTATGTAAAAAAAATTATAATTAAAATAATGACATGTACATTTTTATAAATTTCAACTTGTATTCGATACAGAATGGAAATTAGCAAGACGATCGAGTTCCTCATGGAACCGTACGCTCGGAAGAACAAATAGTACCTTGTTTCATTTATTTATATCATCCCCTTACGAGTATATATTGTTTTTGTCTGTTTGAATAGTGTTTTAACGGAGAAATTTTTTCAACTACCTCATTCAATTTTATGGGCAGAGGAAGTCGGAGTACCTGAAGAAAACCCCCGACCCGAGGTATTAAAACTGACAATCTTTGTCATTTATGAATATATTCTTAAGTCCTGATAAAAAGAATATAACGATATTTATAATACAGAATATTATTTTTTTATGTTCTTACAGTATATCTCCAATTACGTTAGAGTAGTGTAGTTTTTTTATTATGTACTCATTCTGGTCGACTATTTAAATGTGTATGATTGAGATTCTTATAAATTAATTTCTGAATTAAACTACATTATTTAAATTCATTGTTTATCTTAATATATATAATTTTTTAAATCAAGCTAAGCTACACAAACAAAGGCTTGCATGTCATTATTTGTATTCCTTGTTTATCTTATTTAAATTTTTTGTAAATCAAGCTAAGCTACACAAACAAAGGCTTAGATGCCATTAACGTCGATAATATATCAAAAACGTTTAAATATTTCAATGACAAAGTGTTTTTTATGGGACTTAGTTTCTGGAGAATTGGACTTTAGATAGTCCATAAACTAATTCATTAGTATAATATTTCGAAGAACCTCAAAATGGACTCAAGTCCAGACTGTTCTAGCTACTCTCTCAAATGTGGTCGAACTGAATTTATTATTACTAGCAATTTTAACGTATTTAGGACACTAATCTTATTGATTTACTTGGCAGAGAATGTAATACCGCAGTACAACAACTGAAACACAATTCAAGATGCTTGATGACGATGCATGTTTATGGGCAACTAAGAGATTGCCATATACTATCTAAATGGATAAATGCCGTCTCATGCAAACCAAGATCAAAAACATCTAAGTGGTTTTGACTGCAAAACCTTCTTTTACCTAAAAAGTTGGATTAAATTATACATCTGTAAACCATTGTTCCAATTCAACGGTACTGTACAAAGCAAACGTTTAACATAATCACATGTAAGTTCTCTTTTCATTCAATATTGCCAAGAAATAAAGAAACTTATCTTTCTTTATTTTGGATGTTCACAAATGCTATAAAATACTGGTAAGTTGGGACAAGAACTACTTAAAATGTATTAGAATTAAGACATTCGATGTTTCCATAGTTTACACGTATGCTAATACATTCAAAGTTTCCATAGTTGACACGTCGATACCTTAAAGAGCTTTTGAAACTTCTAGAATCTCAACAACAAATGATAGACATAAATAAAATATGTAGTACTAGGGCAGTAACTCCCATTTAGCACCAAGCTAATTCAAACAGATAGCTGATAGACAACATATTTGTAGAATTAGACGGACAAAGTTTAGTTCAGCTGGTAGAAATTATCATGCAGACTAACTGTGCTCTTCTTATTGCTCAATTTTAAGGGGAAAAGAAATCAAACGTTTTATCTTCTATTTAACTTCACATCTAGATCCGAAAGTTGGTAATTGTATCCTAATATCTTGAATTTAATAAGACAACAGTAGAATACAATCCACTTTTGACTTGGTCGTGCAATCGAAGACACTGATTTCTGTATTCTTTTATAAAAACCAATATAAAACTACGTCTTCTTTTGCCTCTCAACTGTTAAGGTACGCTGGAGCCTCCTTTTTTTCTAGAAAACAAAGCTGTTGATAGAGGCTGTATAAAACAACATAAGAAACTTTAAAATAAGACTAATAACTCAGTTATTACTAGAAAATTTCCAAAATGCCTTTTTTGGTTGTCCATAGCTCAAAATGTAGGCGCCAATATTTCCAGTAATGACAGAATATGTATTCACACAATGGCTGGTGCTACCAAACCTGGGAATGCTTTCATTGTCAATCTACCTTATCTCAATCCTTACATTTCATGCGTCACTTTTTCCCCCCTGTAACTGCATTTTTTATGGTAGACTTTGAAAAATCTTGCTAGTATTCTATTATTTTTTCTTATCGAATGGTAATCATGCCGCTTGTTGGATAATAATATATATTTAGGGAACACGGTAATGATTTGTAAATTTTCTTCTTATTTTTTAAAGGTTTCTGAGAATTATATACATAGATACTTGTGCCTCAATCAATTTTTTGTTTGCTGAAGTTTTGTTATTGAATAAAATTGTTTTACAAGCCAAGCTAATACTTTAAGTAATTTATGGTCCCACATACTTTTTAAAGCAGTGGTTATCCTTATTCTATTAATCACCAATTACGGCATAATTTCTTTACTTTATTTGTTTAAGCCAATTCTGAATAATGCTTACAGTTTTGGCATAAATTATTGCTTAATATCTTAGTTCTAATATATTTTGAATAAAAATTCGAGCTAAATGTTTGAACATAAATCATGAAAGTGATAACAATTAAGAAAAAGATGTTACATGTAAGTGTCTTTATAATTACATCTTTTCCCCGATAAAACTATCACACAACATTGAATATGTTCTTTATCGAGTGCATATCAAACTATTACCGCTGGTTTACCTAGTATAATGTGACAAGGCTAGATAGAGATTAAAGTAACTTTGTCTTGAATTGCTTAAATGATTCCCAACTTTTTGTAGTTACTCTATAGACTATGACTTATGTCCACCGGATCATATAATTTTTGAGAATTTTTCTTAATTTAAACAACTGAAAACTTCTGTTAAGCGTAAGTATTTAACCGAGTTGAAAAAACGATTCTAAGGGACAAGAATGTATCCAGAGAAGAAACCTACATAAAATTTGGATCATTACATTAGATGACATTACAGACACTGGCTGTTTCAATCCAAGTAATTGTTGTTGCTACAGGTTTGGTTGTTGGCTCTAAAGTTTGCCGGTTCTTGGATATTGATTTGTTTATTATCCTTTGACAGTTTATTTGGAGTTAAGTATTTTGCTGTTCCCTTCACCTTCAATCCTAACTATTCCGGAAAAACAATACAGACAAGTGAACACCTAAACAATAAAACAGAACACTACAATAGTATCAAAATCCTGGCATGGCAGTGGCACACAAAATTGTGGCGGGGTTTTACGGGTTACAGTGTTCCTAACTCTTCGATACACTATAAAACCCTAACAACACAGACAATAAAAAAGACCAAAATCTGCATCTTTACAAACTAAAACCTACAGATGCCACCGTTATTTCACTTACATAGAACATAAATACTATTGCAAGACAATAAAAAAAGGATATAAGGTAATTAATAACTCAAGGAAAACATAAATGGGAAATGATACAAAGAAGGGGCAATACTTTTAATCCTTAATTTGTTTTTTTTAATAAAACAACAAACACACAAATAATTCAGGTTAAAGGAACAACCGAAAAATAAGATTAGAACATGAAATAAAGTCGTTGAATTTAACCATGGAAAAATTTTGCATCCTACCCAAGTATATCTATATGTACCTACAAAATAATAGCAAATCATAAGTAGACCTTCAACGATGGGCAAGGTCCGTATAGATTATCAGCCCAATATACGTAGATAGAATACAAAATACCCAGCAAGAGCTCTTATGCTTTAAACATTTCATCGGGACCTAAACATTTCTTATTCCAAAAACGAATATTCACATTTAAATTAACTCAAATGTTTTGTATTTTACTTGTAATAAATCCTATTAATTCCTTAGATAATTAAATTTAGCTCAAATCCAACGTGAAATTTCTTTAATGCGATTTGCCTTTTCATGGTAGTATTCCTATTGGGGCAGTGATTACATGCTAATAAGAGTCATTAGGTTCTATTTAATTTCTTTCACTGAAAAACGGCTATTTAAAGAAATGAACAGATTATAGGAACTAAAGCGGAAAATTTTACGATTGAGGACATTTTCCGAGTGAGTGAGAATTTTATTTCTAATACAATAGGATTTTTCTTGTGATTTACACCTTACAATAAAAAGGAAGCGAGCTATAATTGACTTCCTATCAATATACTTGTATCACAAATTTGATTTTGTCCGTAACAATCAAATTCCTATTTTAGTTGTTATATTTTGCCCTATATGTTTTTCATAGCCCTGTGTCATTAATTCAAAACGAGAGGTTATGAACAAGGGTAATTTCCAGAATTAATGGCTTTTCTGTTAGTAGTCAATTATTGGAAAATTGGCAATACAATTTATCCAATACTCGTATATTAGGTCTCATTTGTCTAGCGGAAAGTGAAATGTACGCCGATTATAGCCGGATGATATGCCAAATCGGAAAAGAAATTGATTCAATTAAATTGCAAAGACGCAAAACATTTGTCTTAGGGTCTGTGATTATAGAAGGAAATGAACATTGAGAGGGAAGATATGTTTCTATCTAAAGACAGAAATTGTTTGAATTTGATAACTCGGTTGTTATTATTATGATAATTTTCACACCATTATTATAATTTATTGATACAATTAAACTTGATGCCTTTTAAATCACCCGATATAAAAATGCAGAAAAAATGGAATGCAATCTGTTAATGCTATAACACTATAAGACAAATACCATTTGGCATAATGCCAATATCTGATTTTTTTTTAATTTCGGTCGCGCGCAGTTACTCTTAGAATTAGATATTATATATTTAATCAGAAATTTCTTTACATAGTACGACAAACCAACGACAAGAACAAGAAGTTACAGCAAACTTGAAAATGCACATTATCATTAGTTTAATCAGGTCAGTCTGAGCTGTCGTTGGCATATTACACAAATGCTGAAGATCTTTAGTCTATGATGGAATACAGGAGAAAATAATTATGTTGCTCTACTATCAAGTCCAGTATATAACTTGAGTTGATTGACGTACATAAAAGAAACAGAAGTATACTCCTATTATGGTTAGGCTCTTACACTGTGACAATGGACGAAACATTGAAATCAATTTAGACAAACTACAAGACAGATGTGTTATATAGTATGTGCTGCTAACGCAGACTCGTCCTATTGTAATGCACTGTATCTGAAAGAAATAACACATTATGTATCAAACGATTATATTTGTCGGTCGGGTAACCATATAGGAGACATAGAGCTTTCAGTGTATTGAACAAATGTTTTCTTGTAAAACTGGATACTGAAGTATATCTAGGCAAACCAGGCATTTTTTAATGTGTGAGAAGAGAGATTCTGTTTTTTACTTTGATTGCTCAGAGTAAAACGACAATTGTAAAACTGATGAAAAGTTAGTTCCTACATCTCCAGACTGGATATTTATTACTTCTCAACTGCATTTGATGATGTCATCAATGCTCACGAAATTTTATACTATCAAAGGGATCTTTGGGTTATAGTATTATCTCTCTTATTGTATTGCTGTTAAAATTTATGCAATATTTGTAAACAGACAAATGAAAAAAAACATGTGTACAGATAGGGTAGACACACATGAGAATATTTATAAACTGAAATCATCCACGCTTGTGCAGAAAAATATACAACGCATATCACAGATCATATTAAACAACAACAAAACGACGGAAATTAATCTGATGTTAATTACCATGACTGTATTTTAGATAATATTCGAACACGCAGGTTTTCCGGAGTCAAGCTTTCCTGAACAAGCTTTTATTGCAGTAGTTGTAATAAGCCAATCCAGTGTGATTCCCAAATGGTTATGGAGCACTGATAAGACTTAATAAAACAATACCATGACAGCCCAATAGATGAAAACGTGATATTTGAATGAATACACATTACAAGTTAATTGTTTTGATCTTATCTGGGTATTCACATGAACGTTTTCTAATAGAAGTCTTTCTTTTAAACTTGGCTATGTTTTTCCAGGCATAACTCATCTGTTCACAGACAGGCTTGTTATTATCAGGAGATATTTAGTGTTTTATTGCAATACGTTATAAGTTTTAGTGCCACTTAAGAGGAATTCATTTCTAGTTTTGTAACATAAATCTAAGTTTATCTTGCAATCGAGAGTAATATGTTCTACATGGTGCCTTCCGCTCTACACACAGAACTGTTTATAAAATTAAATTTAAATTGCTTGAATAATATCAAACATTCTATGTATAAATGCAGGCGGTCTCTAAAATTTGTTACACTTTATGTGTTCTGTCTGTCGTGTTTATAAATATAATTTGTTTGATGACATAATTTTATGACTATCATGATGATTAAATTTATTTCATTAAATACAAACAACTGACAAGGTACAAAGTAGAGAAAATAGAAAGACTCAAACACGTAATATAGAATATAAAGAGAAGATAACCCATAATTACAATTAAAATTAATCGCTAAACGATCGATTACGACATCACAAAAAATTAAGACATAAAGGCGCGGGGGGAGGGGGCGGGGGTAACTAGGGATACTTTTAAGTACAGGTATGCGGACGGAGATTTGAAAGAACACTACGAACGAATATCATACTGGCTAAGAACAGTCTCATAAAACATTATGTGGTGGAGTTAAACAGGTGCAGGGTATCTAAAAACCTCCTATTGATTGTAATATCTAACATCAGAGCCATTTTATAGCGATTTATATCAATAAGAAACAAAACTAGATCGACAGAACTAACACAACACGTACACACACAAGACAAACAGTAAAGAGGGGGCTAGAGGAGGGTCCATTAACAGGTTAACATTTTTATTTTTCCCTAAACAGATAACTCAGCAAATTTAAAATAATGCTAACAGATAACAGCAATTTACATGAGAAAACAGCGATTTCAAAAATCGAAAAAACAGATAACAGCAGAATCTCATCGAAGATCTTGCCCCCTCTCAGTTAAATAAAAATTCATAAAGTCATATAAAAACTTCATGAAATTAAGGAAAGACAACGCTGCTGTCGCAATTTAAAATAATAACTTTTTATTGGTTGATTCACCTTCATTATTTTCGAACAGGTTTTTATCTACTTTAATTAAAAGTATCTATAACGTTATTGAAATCATATTTTTATTTTCAACGGTATCTTTTTCTACTTCTCCATCGAAAACGGTTTCTATGGCTCTGTCTTGAGAGGTAATAGTGCCCTCGCCAAACGTCTCTTGTACTATACTCACCAAGACTTACAATAAAACGGTTCCTGTGCGGGTTATAAATGGTATCCTAAAAAAGTCCACAGCTTACTACACAGGAAAAAATTATATTTAAAATATATACGTAAATATACAGCTATTAAGAACATTCACCACAAATTATGTTTTTAAATAACATATCATCTGCCTTATAAAGTGACTATCATACTTATATATCAACTGGGACTATCCTGGAGGCTGCTCGAAACCATGAAGCTTCACAATGCATCCCCGGATGGCAGATAAGGGATGTCATCTTGTTGAAGCTATAATACGGAAAACCTGACAGGAGAACATAATGGGGAAAGTGTTTGTAGAGCGGCACGCTGCTACTACGATAAAGAGCCCTTTTTAGTTATCGAAAGCGTGGAGGCAATTTAGCCGCTATTAATAGCTAATTTTTCGTACACAATACTCCATACTGTTTTCCTTTTGCAGTCAACATTTTTTGGCCATTAGTAAATAAAATTCTCAATTTCACGAATTTATTTATTGTGTGAAGCTGTTATGAACTGAATGTAGTTGAAATACTGCTCGCTGGACGTTAGACAACAATTGACTTAAACTTAAATATCAAGAACATTGTGTAACAAGCTTACTAAAAAAATTACAATGCTAAAAACTAATACTTAGCCTACAAAGACTAATACTTAGCCTACAAAGACTAATACTTAGCCTACAAAGACTAATACTTAGCCTACAAAGAAGTAATACTTAGCCTACAAAGAACTAATACTTAGAGTACAGAGAATAATACTTAGCCTACAAAGACTAATACTTAGACTACAAAGACTAATACTTAGCCTACAAAGAACTAATACTTAGCCTACAAAGACTAATACTTAGCCTACAAAGACTAATACTTAGCCTACAAAAACTAATACTTAGCCTACAAAGAATAATACTTAGCCTACAAAGACTAATACTTAGACTACAAAGACTAATACTTAGCCTACAAAAACTAATACTTAGCTTACAAATAATAATACTTAGCCTACAAAGACTAATACTTAGCCTACAAAGACTAATACTTAGCCTACAAAAATAATACTTAGCCTACAAAGAATAATACTTAGCCTACAAAGACTAATACTTAGACTACAAAGGCTAATACTTAGCCTACAAAGAACTAATACTTAGCCTACAAAGACTAATACTTAGCCTACAAAGACTAATACTTAGCCTACAAAGACTAATACTTAGCCTACAAAGACTAATACTTAGCCTACAAAAACTTATTCTTAGCCCACAAAGACTAATACTAAGCCTAAAAAGACTAATACTAAGCCTATAAAGACTAATACTTAGCCTACAAAGACTAATACTTAGCCTACAAAGACTAATACTTAGACTACAAAGACTAATACTTAGCCTACAAAGACTAATACTTAGCCTACAAAGACTAATACTTAGCCTACAAAGACTAATACTTAGCCTACAAAAACTAATACTTAGCCTACAAAAACTAATACTTAGCCTACAAAGACTAATACTTAGCCTACAAAGACTAATACTTAGCCTAAAAAGACTAATACTTAGCCTACAAAGACTAATACTTAGCCTATAAAAACTAATACTCAGCCTACAAAGACTAATACTTAGCCTACAAAGACTAATACTTAGCCTACAAAGACTAATACTTAGCCTACAAAAACTAATACTTAGCCTACAAAGACTAATACTTAGCCTACAAAAACTAATACTTAGCATACAAAGACTAATACTTAGCCTACAAAAACTAATACTTAGCCTACAAAGAGCAAAGATTGTTCGTTATCCATACTTTACTGCAAATAAAATGTCATCCACGACATTAAGGTTATACTAGTAACATTTACTGCGCCAGTATAATAAATTATTTGTTTGTTTGTTTGTTTTATTTAATGGTGTCTAACGCCACTTTCAGAAGGTTTTCAGCTATTTCATGGCGTCCAGTTTTTATTGGGGGAGTAAGCCAGAGTATACCCGGAGTCAATCCACGACCTGCGGTAGCAGTCTAATATAGACTCATCAGTTGCGCCTAAACTCCAAAAGTTTTCGAAATACAAATAAATAAGAATGCATAATAAACTTCAGAAATGTTTGCATGATAAAATTATTACCGTGTTTACTACAGTCATAAAAAATTTCAAATTCAAAAGACATGTCGACAATTTATTGAAGACTTCTTCATACTAACCAAAATAAATAAGGATGCCTTTTACGTGTTTTTTCCTTAATCTGAATAGTCTGTTTCGTTGAAATCTGCTGAAATATAAATGTCTACAATGTGACTTTTATTATATTATTATATATTTTTTAATAGATTGTGGTTCCTGTTCATTTGTTTTTTTCTTTATTTCGTAGCACGCATAATTCATAATCTGAGGAAGCAACATAAAATATTCTTAATATTTGTGACAAAAAATAAGAGTTGAATACAAGAATATCTCTTCACAGTCTAGCTACAATAATGTAGCTCCTTTTTTTATGGACGGAGCTACAAAGAGGTACCATTACTAGTAATGGAGCAGCGGGGAGTGATTCACGCCCGTGGGTTTTATGCATATAATCAGCTTTTAAACCGTTTTCCTGAATTGCTACATATTTTGTAATGTCTTTACAGTTTATTTGATAGTTCTAAAACACATTATTCGTTAGTTTTACACTTTATTCGTAATCATGGCATTGTTGACTTAAATTTGAATTCCATAAGTGCATAATTTCTTAATCGATTTGGTAATAAATGTTTATTCCGGATCAATTTTACGGATTCATTGTATTAGCAGGATATCAAATTTTTACAGATACGATTCTACAATTCTACACTCCACAATTTTAATTTTATCAACAATGCCATGCATACGAAAAAGTGTGGAAATTATATAAATTTAGACATTGTAGAAATGTCTGATGAACAGCGAATACGAAAAAGTGTTCAAATGATTTAATTTAGGTATTGTAAAAATGTCATATGAACGGCAGAGAAAATAAAAAGTATTTATTAAACAAAAAACAGCAGTTTAATAGCGGAAACTATGTATAAATCCAGAGAGAGGTTTTGCTCCATTACGAGTAATGGGACCCCTTTGTAGCTCCAAACATAGAAAGGGCTACATTATTTAAGCTATTCACTGTTGTCGTCATACAATATTTTTTTTATTTTCTGAGTCTTTATTTTTTGCTTTTGGATTGTTCTGCTTTTTTAAGTTTGTCCATTTTTTCATAGAAAATAAAAAGTGACGAAACGAATTCAATGTTTCTTATATTTTCTCAGAAATGTGTGATATATATTTAGAATATATTTGCTTTGCTTACAGTTTTACTAAACTAAATTACTATAACACAGATTTAGAAAACAGTTTGTAGAAAGAGGAAATGTGACATTTGTAGATTTTATGCTACATTTAATGATTAATGAATCATATAATATCATTTTAAATTATCAAATTGCTGGAAATTTGCACAAAAATTAAATCTGATATTTCCCACTTTTCACATTTTCTTCATTTTTTCCAATTCCATCTCGTACAGATAACCAATGACGTATTACAAAACTTTTTGCTCTTTGCTTTTTTTCTTTAGATACATTTTAGATAGAACCCTCATCACACTTATCTCGATTTGTTTAATAAAAAAATCCACAATTAAGATTGTAGATAACTGAAATATTTGACAACAGAAATGGCATCTGATTGATAGAAAATTGGGAGATAATTGAGATATACGAGGTGATTGATTTCCCTCTAATTCGTATCTTTATTGCAACATGGCTATTTAAGGCACAAACCAATGATCCAATTTGTCGCTCATGGCGATTTCTGGTAATCCATTTCTCTGCAAATTTCAGTAGAAAGCTTGCCAATTCATATACATTTGTCATCGATAAGAATAGGTTTTAAAGAGTATTATCAATTTTATGAAACAGGAGCGCATTAATCATTCTGCCTAATTGCAAATCAAAACTTTAACAAATGACTGCCATTACCGACCTTTCTCTTCGCCAACAATCTGCAGAAGTATTAGTTTTACTTTCAGTTTATCATACAAGATTATAATAACCGACGGTCGGTAGATCTGTGAAGATGTTGCTTTATGAGTGCGGTTAACTATACCAACACCAGTTTTCAGCGTTTGTCTATCATGATCGCAATGACATTACCTGTAATAAAGAACAATCGGTTATTGTTTGCTGCACGCGCGATACTAAGTGTCCTCGAATTTTGCACGTTTTATACGCGTGCTTAAAACTTGTATTAAACACAATCGGTGCAATTAGAAATTCAATAAATTTTACCGCATTTGAGCGTATAAAGGTTTAAAAATTAAGGTGCTCTTGTTACAAGTTTAAACTTGGTAAATTTGAAATGCTTTTGATTACTTGTTAAATATCATTGGGCTGGAATCGGTTTCACTATACGCTGGCATCTTTGTTTTTTGAATTTCATTTGCAATTCAGACAACAGTATTCTCGAACCAGAATCATCAGAGAACATGAAACACACTAGGTTCAGTCTACAAGTGTCAAAAGTACAAAATTCTTCAAATGTTTTTGTCAAAAATAAAACACAATTATGGTTTATGATTACTTGTTAAATGTAACTTAAATCATATATATCAATCATTGAGCTGGAACCTGTTTCATTACACTGGCATCTTTGTTTTTTGAATATCCTTTTCCATTTTGACCACAATATTCTCGCACCAGAATCAGAGAACCTGAAACAGACTAAATTCCGTCTACAAGTGTCAAAAGTACAAAATTCTTGAAAAGTTTTCATCGAAAATAAACACAATTATGGTTTATGATTTCTGTGTGGGGTGACGTTGTATAATGTTTTGTCATTAAACCTCAACGCTATCAATCAAAAGTGTCCGAATGCAACTGAATACGTAAACTCATCAGTCAAACATTTAGATATTTCAAAATAGCCATCGACCACACGCTTGTCCATTTGTTAAAATCATTACATACGGGCCTTATTTCACCCTTTATTTCAAGCGTGAAATGAACATTGGAGTCAAATTTTCACTTGACCGGATATACCAATGGGTCTCGTTACGCTCAGTTAGCATTTGGTTATAACGGGCAGATATGATTTTCATTTAATATAATTTCTGACGTGAGGTTTGCACACTGTGTCTCGAATGAGGCATTTTATTTTTACAGTTACTCCTAAACTCCTCATTAGCTGTCGATCATTTGTCGGTGCCAAATTTCTTCAGATCTATTTCTTTAACAAACACCGAAATTTTACAAGAAAGAATATTGTTTATTTATTCTATTGCTCTATAATACTTATTAGTTTACATTTCTCGCTTTAATTGGTGCAAACCACGTGGAACTAATTCAAAGACATCCAATTAAAAGAACGATTTGATAACGAATTGTTTACGGTTAGACTAATGACATTCTTTTTACAGTTTAATCGTTTAACGTTTACTCAAACCCAAAAGATCACAGTTCGCTTCATTATATATGTTTTTCTTTGTATCGAAGCATAGTTTTATTGGCAGAAAATATTCTTCTTAATTATGTTTACAATTCTCAATTCATTACATAATGTAATTGAATGGATGTTTTTTCGTTCATTGCTATAGAAAAATAGTCCTAAAACAACAAAGCTTGTTTATTCTTTAATGTCTGAACTTGCTATATATCTTTAGCTGTTATGACTTTCTAGAATGTTTCATTAATTTTGTAAATTAATCTTTATTACCATTGAAGCGTTGAAAGTTATAAACTGACTAATGACAATTGTCAAATACGCGATTAGAAGTTTAGCTTTTCCGACTTTTATGTGATGAAATGGGACTACAAACTCACATATAATAATAAAATATTCTTTATGAAATGCATTGCTCGAAAAGCACTTAGTTTTTTTTATATCGAGCCAGTTAATAATGATACTAGGCACATACCTGGATTCAGTATCCTATGATATGCGGTAAAAATAGCCCCTAATTTACTTTGTTACTTTCATCTTCCAAGTGTAATGTACAGAACATTTAATAACATATACGTACATAATGTAAGTCATACAGTATAGACCTGACTTTCTTCCGTAAATGGCCGATTTCTGGTACAGATGACCCAGTACAGATGAGCTCACGCGCACACATCTGTACTTGCTGAGTCATCCAATCAAAACGCCAGAAACAAGAACGTTGTTATAGAACCATAACAACGTTTTTGTTTGACGTTCTTGTTTCCGGCGTTCTGATTGGACGTCAGAGACAATGGAGTCTAAAACAAAGGAGAGTCTATAAGTTATAGCGATGTGAAAGTAACCTGGTCTCCTGGTGCAATATTTTTCATTGACGCAAGCTTCACTTCAAATATAACACCAGGTCAGGACCTCTGATATAAGCAATTTCATTTGTTAATAATATGACGCCATTTAATATTACATGCACATGAAAATCATTTTTTAAACATTTGGATACCTTTTCTTTATAAAATTTAAATATAAGTTTAAATAAGTTACATTATAACTTTACGTTTGAATTCTGAAATCCTAATGTAAACTCAGCTGAGAAATGTAAACATTGAACGTCACAAAGAGAATGACGTCATAATACGTTCGTTCTACTTGAACTTATCTATAATACAAAATGGTCAGTCTAGATAATACCCGAACGTCAAATTTCAACGCTGTCGCCGTTGAAATCCAATGCTCCTGACCTGACGTTATATTCGAAGGCCGCTTAGGCTCATGAGGATATCATCGTCAGGGTACCAGAATAATGTGAAAGTTGTTGTTTTACGGAAGAAATAGGTACTTTCATACATTTTTGGGAAAGTCCGTGTGATCTTTCACTCGTGATAGAAATTTTTATGTCTTTTGGCTCGTTTCGCTGCGCTCCACTCGCGAAAAGACATAACATTTCTATCACTCGTGAAAGATCAACCGGTCTTTCCCAAAAACGTATGAAAGAACCTATTATTCTTCCGTAAATGGCCGATTTCTGGTACAGATGACCCAGTACAGATGAGCTCACGCGCACACATCTGCACTTGCTGCGTCATCCAATCAAAACGCCAGAAACAAGAACGTTGTTATGGAAGCATAACAACGTTCTTCTATGACGTTCATTATTTCCGGCGTTCTGATTGGACGTCAGAGACAATGGAGTCTAAAACAATGGAGAGTCTATAGGTTATAGCGATGTGAAAATTGTTGATTTACGGAAGAAATAGGTACTTTCATACATTTTTGGGAAAGTCCGTGTGATCTTTCACTCGTGATAGAAATTTTTATGTCTTTTGGCTCGTTTCGCTGCGCTCCACTCGCGAAAAGACATAACATTTCTATCACTCGTGAAAGATCAACCGGTCTTTCCCAAAAACGTATGAAAGAACCTATTATTCTTCCGTAAATGGCCGATTTCTGGTACAGATGACCCAGTACAGATGAGCTCACGCGCACACATCTGCACTTGCTGCGTCATCCAATCAAAACGCCAGAAACAAGAACGTTGTTATGGAAGCATAACAACGTTCTTCTATGACGTTCATTATTTCCGGCGTTCTGATTGGACGTCAGAGACAATGGAGTCTAAAACAATGGAGAGTCTATAGGTTATAGCGATGTGAAAATTGTTGATTTACGGAAGAAATAGGTACTTTCATACGTTTTTTGGGAAAGTCCGTGTGAACTTTCACTCGTGATAGAAATTTTTATGTCTTTTGGCTCGTTCCGCTGTGCTCCACTCGCGAAAAGACATAACATTTCTATCACTCGTGAAAGATCAACCAGTCTTTCCCAAAAACGTATGAAAGAACCTATTATTCTTCCGTAAATGGCCGATTTCTGGTACAGATGACCCAGTACAGATGAGCTCACGCGCACACATCTGCACTTGCTGAGTCATCCAATCAAAACGCCAGAAACAAGAACGTTGTTATAGAACCATAACAACGTTTTTGTTTGACGTTCTTGTTTCCGGCGTTCTGATTGGACGTCAGAGACAATGGAGTCTAAAACAAAGGAGAGTCTATAAGTTATAGCGATGTGAAAGTTGTTGTTTTACGGAAGAAATAGGTACTTTCATACATTTTTGGGAAAGTCCGTGTGATCTTTCACTCGTGATAGAAATTTTTATGTCTTTTGGCTCGTTTCGCTGCGCTCCACTCGCGAAAAGACATAACATTTCTATCACTCGTGAAAGATCAACCGGTCTTTCCCAAAAACGTATGAAAGAACCTATTATTCTTCCGTAAATGGCCGATTTCTGGTACAGATGACCCAGTACAGATGAGCTCACGCGCACACATCTGCACTTGCTGCGTCATCCAATCAAAACGCCAGAAACAAGAACGTTGTTATGGAAGCATAACAACGTTCTTCTATGACGTTCATTATTTCCGGCGTTCTGATTGGACGTCAGAGACAATGGAGTCTAAAACAATGGAGAGTCTATAGGTTATAGCGATGTGAAAATTGTTGATTTACGGAAGAAATAGGTACTTTCATACGTTTTTTGGGAAAGTCCGTGTGAACTTTCACTCGTGATAGAAATTTTTATGTCTTTTGGCTCGTTCCGCTGTGCTCCACTCGCGAAAAGACATAAAATTTCTATCACTCGTGAAAGATCCACCGGTCTTTCACAAAAACGTATGAAAGAACCCATTAATCTAAGTTTTTAATACTAGTGATGCATTAGAGATATTGCTTGGTATTTTCATGTACAAATATATGTATTTTGTAATAGATATAAACGATTTGTTATAGATTGGTTTGTTTGTTTATATGGTGTTTAACACCACTTTCATAAATTTTCACCTATATCATTGCGTCCAGTTTTTATTGGAATCGAGTACACACTGCCATCAGTGAGGCTTGAACCCGCAACCTCAGTGTTGACATACCACGTGATCAATAGTAGATGAACTTCCTTCACTACTTGGCCTCGGAGGTCCCACTTTGTTATAGAAAGGAAAATCGTAGATATATGAGGAGAGTTTAGCTATTGGCGATCTTTCAGCTGCCTTAAAGTGTATCTCGGTGTTACAGGAACATTTTCTGTGGCCATTTGTTAGATTTTCCAGACCCTTAATATTGATTGCACCTATCGCCATTAAGAACAGTTCAAATGCTTATGACACTTGCCATAAATCGTAAAATGTGCTATAGCGACAGTCACTCCATGTCATTTTTTGTTGCTTATCATAAAATGTACGAGAAACTTTTTGATAATGATTATACGTATTTTGATCATTTAAACTTCTTATAAGGGCCTAGATTTGACATCAAATTTTATTAAATAATTCGGTGTAGTAATATTTGCTACCAATTATTCTTCGAATGCAAATATTCAATTCACTGAGGTCTCCAGTTCGGGTCTGACTTCGGGAAGGGTGTGCTCGACTTCAACTTTAATTTACAAGGATTGCCAGTGATTTTAAGTCCGGCAATAAAAATTTGACATCATAATATATTTGAAAAAATGCTAAAAGTTTCTTAAACCCGTTCAAACCGGTAATAAACGTATTCGTGTATTATTAAGTAAGGGTGTTTTACAATAAAATGTTGTTACTTGTCGTTTTCAACTCGAAGACTATTTACGGACACTGACCCTGTTTTACGATGCCAATAACACTTTTATATTTTTAGCAACACTGGGACGTCAGAAAATTCGAAGCTCACTTAATACAGGCTTAAACTGTTAATCTCAGGGTTTTTATTGTTCTGCCAAAATATTTCTGTGTTAACGTTAATATTAAAAAACAATGAAATAGTTACTTGTTATTATCGAGAAATTACGACTATTTATCAAGTGTACCACAATCAAATTACATTAAAGAGCTATCACAACTACTTGCAAAAAACTTTTTCTCTCATGTACAACTCACATCTCTATAAGTCGATGTAACATTTAGAAGGTTATTTTTAGATTTTCTATTTGAACATCTTAAAAGTACTAACAATATTCACTTGAACATTTAAAATTTGTCCGAGATACGATTTAAATATGAATTTAATAGTTAATGTTACAAATTGTTAAATTATAATCCTTTAATTTCGCGTAAATCGTTTATTTATTTTTTAAATTAAATCAATATAAATTCGTTTTGTTTCGTTTAAGATTTTACAGATGTTTCTCAATTCTTAAGAGCATAAATAGATTTAAGCATTTAATCCTAAATATTTGAAAATATCCCGGAGGCTGAACATAATATCTTTGCATTAATTATTTACTCAAAATATTTCACATCTACGTGTAGAGTAAACAAAAATAAATATTTTATTCTATAAATAAGTTCTTCTCATTATATAATTTCTTCGGTCTTTTGTAGAACCAAAAGTTATAATCATGTGAATTTACCTTAAAGTTAAACGATTAGACGAACATAAATAATATTAAAAATAAAATAGATCTGTTCCCCTTCCTAGATGTTCAATGTCAACTGTGCCACTGGCTTGTTTATTTTTAACGGTCGGTAGGTAAAATAAATAGGTGGTCTATTTCGCAACAAATCAAGGCGATTAAACTTAATTAATGAAAACACTTACATCAGACATTTTTCCCTTGAGATAGATAAAGACAAAATTTTGGTGTGAAGCAAGAATTGGATTATCTGAAGAATTAAAAACAAGTTCTAACAGCATTTAATTGGAATGCAGAAAAAACTCAATATTAACAGTTAACGAAACTGGTTGATTTTTATTTAAGCTGGTATTACTAGTCAAATTAGCTCTTTTAAGACTTTCAAATATTCACCTTTTTTTAAGAGACAATAAAGTTCTAGCAGAGCTCTTTATGATCGTAAATCATACTTTGCTTTTGTTTGGCTATCTATTATGTATGTATGCATTAAAATTTGATGAATATTTTGTCATATGACTTGTATTACATCTGAAAATAAACTTATTAATTTGATAAATTATAACGTTATTTTTTTAAGTTTACGCGCAAATGAAAAATCGTGTAAAATGCAAAAAGGATTCTAGGAATAAGACACACGATGTTAGGGTTAGATTTGGTCAAGAGTTTTTACTGAAGGTGAGTACATGTATTTGTGTGAGAGATTTTTTTATATTGCCGTTGGTTCTGAAGTTGTATAGGATGTATGGTATCATAATGGTAAATTCGATTTATTTATCGTACTTATTGTTGAAAATCTGATACTGTTGAGACTTTAACGCTTTTAATATTCATAACTTTAATTGAGCACCATACAGTACCTAATTCCAGAAAAAAATCTTAGATTACACAACAAAACGGTATGACAATCACGCTCCTGTAAAGACTTTTATTTTGATTAATGTCATATTGGTCGTCAGTGAACCCTAATATTAAATTTATTATTTTTCTATGGCCGTCTGTATATCGACAATAATTTGAAACAATTTGCTGCTATAAATGGATTAATTGAAGAATAAATTGCCTCTGAAGACACTAATAGCAAACAATCTAATATCGCTGGCACTGAATTAAATGTTTTATTCCTTGTTGAGAGCACTATTAGAGCTGTGCTGGCCATTTTTCTCTATAACTGTTGAAAGCCAACCAATGAGACCGTAAACTGCTATTTAATTTGTAGACAATCACCTCCGGCGCACAAAATCCCGGACAAGGCGGCAAATCTTTACCGATGACAGCGATTTCCATTTTAATTAAATTCTGATCACTTTAAATCGTTCTTATTGAATTACGCGGGTTTTAATCTTCCTCAATAACGAAAATATTTTACTAAAGGAAATTAGATGATCATCATTAGTGGTTGAGACTAACGGCTTTTCAAAGAAAAGATAAATGATACAATAGAAGGAGATTTACGACTTAACTACCGGTAAATTATATAGAGGAGTCAACACTGGGTGCAATCACGAAGTGATTCCGGTTAAAACAACTGGTTTTAATGCGTATCGGAAAATGATTATAATCCAATAACTAGTTAATCCCCAATATTATGCCGCATTAGAAGTAAAATAACTCATCAGAACCGTATTTCTAACGAGACCGTATTTTAATGCTTTTATACACATTATTGCTAAGAAAAGTTATCAAAAGTTAAAAAGTGTTAGTTTTTCATTAAATGCCTACCATCTGTGCTTCTGATAAGTGCACAACATGTAGTAATTAGAGCAAATAATGGACGGTTCTTTACCGAATTAGGTGACAGTTACTCAATTTGTTAGAATTCTGTCTCAGGTACGACCTTTCATAGCGAAATAAAATGTCCATATTCGTAGCTATGGCGGTATTAACACCCGTAATGTCGAAGTCTGCCATGAGGTGAAGCCGAAGGGTGTGCATGATGCTGAAGGTGTTAAAATCTCCAAATCTACGAATATGCATATGTATAACGAATTTATCCCCGGTTTTGGTCATTCATTATCAAGTATACAAAGCAAACCAATTCATCATTTTTATGGGGAAACTAACTGCTCAACAAACCGGGTACATGACGTTAAAACGCCCAATGGAATTGGCAACTGTATGGGTTTGTAAAACGTGCAACTGACCATCAAATTCCAGGTTAGGTCTGATAATGGGATTAATGTTCGCACTGAGGAGAAAAATGTTTAATATTTATATGTCAGACGGTATGATATGGTGATTGTATAGTCATAGTCTGTGGAGAGAGTAAAAATGGCATTTTGCCTTTAAAAAAAATTGAATTGACCCGCGCAACTTTTTTCATTTCAATTTCATACTTTAAAGAGATTATAATTATATTTTTTTAGAAAATGACTTCACTTATATAGCATAGTCCAGACAGAGACATTGTTAATTTTAGGAACAAGCGCATGTTGCATAAGAATATGATCGCCTGAATATAGCTGAAATATTGCTGCTCGGGCGTTAAACACCATTAATCAATCAATCATAAGAATATGACATTTTTGTCATTGATAGTGATGCAAATTTTCTCTTGAAAACCTTCACTATTAAGCAAAAATATATTTTGTATTATTTGTTTATTTATTGTTTCGTCTGTTTATTTCAAAAATTTACGAAAACATGTGAGCCTAATTTGTATTAGGAATGCTGTTAACAAAATATAAATAAATTGCACCGTTTGGCCTAGTTAAATGAAAAGGATCGCTGTTCTATATTGATATATACACTATCAGCAAGCAATTATAATCGGTTTCGCTTTATAATTTAATCTCCCATTTGAACATGTAACATTTTAACTCGACATAAAACATGAAATATTAAACAGTTTAATTACTTCAATGCTATATCATAGTTACACTTAATTAAACATAACACTAATCAGAAATAACGTTTTGTCACCAAGGTGATGGTCTGTATACGCATGTTTGACTTACAAGGGTTAACATATTTTCATTGAGGTTTTAATCAAAACATGTGCATCTTTAGTTAAACTCGTTGACTGACTGTGCAAAATCTTTTACTTGTCTTCTGAAGTCAGGTACAACAAGGGTGATAACTCGAATTGCACTTTGCAATTTACTACCTTTTTGCAAACAGTTTTTCAACTTTATTGTAATAAATAATAGCATGCTTAGCTTTCTGCAATAGCTATATCTGAAATATAAATAAGACATCAATACACTGTACGGAACTATATTTCAACACTACGACCATTACTTCTATCAACACATTATTTTAATGAGTTTCCATTCATCGATAACTACAAATCATTGTGGTTAAAGATGTAAAAATGTTCTTCACTCTGACTAATTTATCCATGAAATCGTTTGTTTATCGATACATAAATAAGAATATAATCCCTTTAACGTAGTGGGGGAGTCTAAATATCCACAGATCCCACAAAAATGTGAGATTAATTGTCTGGAAAATAGTAATGTAGTGAAACGCTATGACCTTAATATTTTTACCTATTGCCAAACTACAACAAATATTGTGATTTTCTGGTCTGCAACGCTTGCCATGGATATAGAGGAAAACTTCAATCAATCAACCAATTAATCAATCAATCAATCAATCAAATACATTCGTCATATAGCAGAGAATGATGGTAGAATTTCCCTAATTTTCAATCAATGTAGTATTTTCCTGTAAACTCGACTTTCCTGCCATTTTGTACTTTTTACTAGAAAAAATAGATTTCATAAGTAATCACTTTAAAAAAACTGAAACTTTAACTGCCCATAAAAAAGTAATTGCTTAAACTTGGAAATAACGTAATTGGTCAATTGTTGCGTGTTGTATGGCGGTGTATAATAGTTTTAAATATTCGTGTCACTGTTTATATTATTATGCGTTTTGGGATAAAAAAACATTCACATAACAAATGTTCAAATTATTGATTTTTTCATTACTTTATTTCATGTCAACAGATATCTGATAAAAAATAAATAACATAACACAAAATATAAACATTTAGAATAATTAAAAAAAAAATATTTAAGTGCTTTGACTAAAATATGGATAATATATTGGGTGATTTTGTCCTGCGTACGCAGAATGACGTAACAGTCCAAGTGCACTAACAATGTTTGGGTTAGGGAGGTAGGGGTGTAAACCCTGTCCATACAACATATTGGATGAATACGGGGAAGAAAACCCTGACAGGCCTCCCGTGGATGGTGGAACTGTCGGACTATTCACGTCCATTCCTGGGTTTTGTTTTTTCCATTTCGTTCTCCTGTTTTGAAACCATATTTTCACTTGCGTTTCCGTTAGGTTCAACGACAATGCCAGATTGAGTCTTTCACAAACGGATAAATATCTAGTTGTTTTGAATTTATTTTCTAGTGCAACCAGTTGTTCGTATGTAAATGCTGTTCTGGCACGTCTAGGTTTTCCAGATTTGAATGAGTCCACCGAATGACATCTCTTTTCATCGCCCGTATCATCGACATCTATATCGGTGAAATCGTTAATATCGTCTGTTTCTTCCACAGATGAATTATTATCTATTTCATCGTCTGTACATCGGTCCGACTTCTTACGAAGATCAGTGGCACACTCGTCCTCTCGAGAATCTGCAATAATAATTATTATATTATATATTAAAAACAAAAACAACTCTACCTTATCATATACACTTGCTTCATAATATAAATTTGAAATTGAAAAAGTGGCATAAAATTCTACTACAAATTAATTTTTATTTCAGTGTCCCTGTGGCAAACTTAGTCTTCCGGTTACAGGTAAATTTAACATTTTGAGCTACACCTTCTGAGTATTTTTTTGCATAAGTCAAAGATCAAATATACGATGTCATTCTTGACATAACGTTACAGACATCGAAAGCAAAACATCTGTTAATATATATATGCAACACGTTTAATGATAACAAAAAATTCTAAACAGCAGGTTCACATTTTTAAAGAGCTTCAAATAATAGGCTTTCCATAACATTTGAATAACGGTATTCTCTCAAACTGAAAAAAATGCGCTTAAATAATTTGTTTATATTTTAGTTATTATATAATATTCTAACATGCTTTCAATTTCCATTAAATGAGGTGAAAAATACACAAATTTATGCCGTTTGCTTAATTAAAAATTTACATAATATTCTCATTTCATGTCGCTGTCCCCAAAGTAATTAAACAAACAACTTAGTATTTCTTAACAAGATGTTATTTTGAGATTTTTTTTAATACTTTTCCAACAAATTAACTCAATATTGATTTGTGAAAATTGTTGAAAGCGAGAAATCATTTATTATTTATATTTAATACGTTTTATTGGTAGTTTGAGAATTAAGTCAGAATTCAAGCATTCTTAATGGCTCGTTAATTTTTGTCTGCTTTCTTCAACGCAGTCTGTTCTCGGTCATCCTTTATTTGCAAACTTTATTTAAAATTTTGTATTTAATTTTTTATGTACGTGTAGTTATCATTTATATTATTATATATTCCATGCCTACGTAAAAAGAATTAAATAATAAAAAAAATATAATTTTAACTTTAGTGCCATGGCGGTTTAACATATACATTTAATAACATTTTAGTTTCGTTTTTTTATATTATAATCTGCACTTTATGGAAAGTCATTTTATATTCATTAAATCTTTCTCCATTTCATGTACAAATGAGATATACATTATGTTTGATTACTGTTTAAATATTGCTGTATTATCTGATGTGGATTTGCTCTAGAGTAAATTAATATGAAATCAATATTGAACGAAAAGTAAATCATTTGTACTTTTCAGACCATTGCGATTTGTTTTCAGATTTAGTAAAAGGAGCATGTCTGTAATAGTCAATAACATAGGAGTCAGTAACAGGAGTCAGTAATAGTTAATACAACTTGAGTCAGTAATAGTCAATACAACAGGAGTCACTAATAAAGCTTTGGTTTACAATATTTCAGTAAAGCAGGAATATTCAATACATAAAAAGGGGGAATATTAAGCTGGAGCCAGGAATACAGTGGGAGTGGATAAGCGGGTAAAGTACTCAATAAGTAAGTGTCATCAATATAAAAGACAGAGAGAGTAAGCAGAGAGTGTTAAATAAAGCAGGAGTCAGGAATATTAATTCACAAACAAGGACCTTTTTGTTATCTTCTTATATTCAAATGCGATTATAGAAATTATAATAAATTCCTTTAAATACTAAGCATTTTATGTAAGAGGAATCGTTTCTATGAAAAAGCAAATTTTCACTGCACTTATTTCATTTACGAAACAGCAGCTGGCAAATTCATCTCAATATTGTATTTGGTAAT
Source organism: Limnoperna fortunei (assembly GCA_944474755.1). Lineage (NCBI taxonomy): Eukaryota > Metazoa > Mollusca > Bivalvia > Mytilida > Modiolidae > Limnoperna > Limnoperna fortunei. The sequence goes on from OX104116.1 coordinate 22,657,659, forward strand.
GGGTCGTCGCATACGCAAGGTGACAAGTGTCACGGCCATTTGCTAACATCAGTCACACCAGCATCGAATCGGGCAAGGTGACAAGTGTCACGACCATTTGCTAACATCAGTCAGACCAGCATCGAATCGCACGTTTTCACTTCATTTACAACGATTTAGTAAATATTTGACAATTACATTTAATGTAATCGTTTCTGTAATAAATTGCTCATGAAATGATCAATCTTTCCATTTTTACTGATACCTTACACCAGAAATGCCTCAGACATCTTAAAGTAAAGTATTTAACATTCGGATAAATCACTCGTATTTATTTTACCGAGACGAGATTTTTGCGTAAATTTTAAGTTGTTAAAATGTTATCGAATTTATTTAAAATCATTGAGGTGGTACATGAGATTAAATTTAGGATGTGATTAGAGTACACCGTATATTTGAAATAAAATTATTTTATTATTAAAATAATACAACTGGAGAAAATCAAAGTGCATTTTTTTGTTTCGTTTGTAGTTCCGCATTATCTTCCCCATGTTTAATTTAATTGCTATTGCAAAGTAGTAAAAATACACTAATAAAATGAAATGGTTTTTATAACGAATGCTTTTATTTCATCTCGAGTGTTGTGCAAAAGGAAAAATTACAGCATCGTTAATTCATTAAATATTAATGATTTCACTAATCTGTTTTCTCTTTGTGACCACCGTTATGTCATAGTTTCTTTTCTTACTAAACTGATAAAGGTTTCGGCATTTTACACGTATTAACTAATCCTATTATCCAATTTCGATAACTGAATCATCTCTTTGTGTTTTATTTATGCAATTAATGAAATCGCTTATTTGATTGCCCCCATAATAAACCCTGGCGGGGAGGTGTCAAGTACCGAATCGACCTCCTACGGCTAGGTCCAGAACGAAATCTACTCCACCATCCGTTCCATGTCAATTTTCTCACAAGGATAGCCCATTAAAAATTATCAGTTTATGCAATTTTAATATAAATGTATAATTATCTTATCTTAATTAGTGGTAATTGGTCTTAAGTGATGACTATTGATAAAACATCGTTTGGTCAACAGTAAACATGGCACGAAGGTTCTGTAAATAAATTTGTCCCATGAGAGAAATTGGGGTTTTGACACTTCAAGTCTATTTCGCACGTTTCACTATTAACTTTGACCACTAAAGTAGTACGAAAAAACATTTCACTACATAATTAAGCACTTTATCAAACCAATGAAACATTAAATTTTATATAAAAAATATCATGTCAAAAAAGATTCGTTCTTTTATTCAAACCTTAAAGGTTTCCAAAAAATCGTATACAAATCTATTCTAATTAATTCTAAACACTTTCTTCATGTTTCACCCAATAAATTATGGATTGTGTGGAGCAAAATAAGCAACTTTTTAAAATTTGATTTCCACGAGTATGTGTAGGTTATTCGGAAAAAAGAAATTTAGTTAAAAGTCTGAAATGCATAATTTGTGTAAAGTGCTAAATATATAAATACACATTATTAATTTTTTTTTAAATATACAAACTAAAATTTCAAAAGCACCTGATACAACCACATCCACCGATATTTAAATTACTGTATGTTAAGTATTTATAAAAATGAACATATTCGTATATATAATAAATAAATATGTTTTAAAGATTCATCTTCAGGCCACAGTTTTATACTGTATTTTTTAAATACAAACATTGAGATTTAATATGATAAAATATATGTTCAAAACATGATAAAAATTTATATGTATAAAATAATACACAATAATTTTTTTTAATAATAAATGCTCCAAAAATATTGGCAGGTTGGATTAAAAAAAAACTATAAAAAAAATGATTAGAAAACTCAAGTGAAAATTGACTAACGGTCATTACAGCCAAAAAGCATAATTTAATTGCTAACTACCTTGTAGATTTTCTTCTTCTGAATTAATTCTGTTTCTGTTCCAAGCATTTTCATTTAACCTTTTCCATGGAACTTTTTTGGAATGGTTGGTTCCTGTAAACTTTCCAGGGTCTAAAATGTCCAATACAGAAAATGAGGTTGTGTTGAGACGATTAGCTTCTTCTGGTGGTTCATTTCTTTCTTGCTGTCTAGATTGTTTGTTCGGTGTTGCCGATTGTTTTTCTGTCATTTTTCTTTTTTCTTGTCCACTGTTAGTCTTCAGGTTGTCACAATCATTATTATTTTCCGAGATTGGTCCAGAAAGTTTAACATTTCCTGGAGAAGTTGGTCTCCCACAACTATCCATATCGCTCACTCATAAAAAGATGTTTTAGGTGTGAAATCTAAATATTAAATGCGAAATGTTAATAATATGGTCTGATGAATCCCACTGATGAATATCTCTCTTAACACGTTCCCTGATTGGCCCATAATCGGATTTCCATTTAGCAAAACGCCTGTAGTTAATTCCCATTGAAGAGACATGCGCAGAATGATATTTAACGAACGCGTGTTTCTGTAGCGAACTCTGCAGATATTGAAGACCTTTTTGATGACAGGATCAATTTCACAATTCCACAGGATCCTTTTAATTAGATAGAGGGCTAATTGTTCATATTGAGTGTGAAAGTAGAGTCTTAGTGCGATGTTCACACCCCGTAAAAATTGAATTATCACGGGCATTGTCAACATTTAAAATTTTTATTGGAAAATAACATCATGATCAAATCGCATAAAAACTGTCAGTTCTTTTTATTTAGTACTTGTTTTTTTCTTTGTTTTTTTTTTGTTCAGATACATGTTATGAACATAAAATATTAGAAACAAAATTAGTGCGTTTGATCAGTTATTACGTTATTGTTCATTGAAGTGTATAATGCATTTTCTTTAAAAGAACGATTTTCTTTTTGGTTTTTTTTTATAAATGTAATGCAATTGTTTTCACTTAATTTTATTAGAGAATAGTATTAAAATACTTCTACTTCAGCAAATAAAAGATATCTTAGTAAATAAAAAAAATTAAAATGTGATATATAAATATCTAAATGAAAATATTTAAATTCAGTAATTGCTGAGGATCGTTATATATTTTATTTAATTAAATAAGAATAATAAAAAAATGCTAACATTCATTTTTTGGTATTAACATTTAAATTAAAACAAAATAAATATTTTTAGCATAGCATAAACACATAACATACCAATCACAGCTGTTTTTAAATATAAATATTTCTTTATACGCACTGAAAAATTTACGACACTTTAGTAGCAAAAATCAATTTGTTTTTTTTTTTTTCAAAATTTGTTATTTCATATTTACTTGTGTACTTATAAAATTATTTAACAATTTGGTGTGCAAATTAAAATAAAATTATGTAAGAAAATTTCGCCTCCATAAAATTCAGTACTGTCTGAAATTAGTCTGTTGAAAAAATTAACAAGTTTTGCTTTAAAAAAAGGTTAAAGTGACTGCCACTGTAAAAGTAGGATTCAAAGACTAATTTCGACAAGAACACAATCTTGTTAAGGATGAAATGTGCAAGAACTGAAATATACATTAACTACAATTGCAATATTTATAATTGCTCAAATAACCGTTGAAAATTTGTAAATATTGACATACGTTTTGTGACGTATAAAATTTCTCAGAAAACTCTTTGAAAGTGTAATTAACCAGTCACCGAGAATGTATCAGAAACTGATTATAAAGACAGAATATGCCGTGATTCTTTGAAAATTAGCGCTCTAGACTTAATGATTATTAAGATTGCACATGTGTAAACGCTGGTGAATTTGATACGCTTGTAGATACTGTTATTTTAACAGAATCGCAGAAGAAAATTTAACCTGCTAACCGCTATAGAAAACAGAAACTGTTTATTCCATCATCTTAATGAGCATTGTGAAAATAAAAGTTCTATTAAGTAATTAACCAGGCGAATTGAAACGGATTTGATATTAAATAGTCCATTTAATATGTAAACCTAATTTCAATTAAGATCCATAGTCCAGCAGCAAATAACATATGTCTTAGAAATTTCAACCTATAACAGTTGGACACAGCGCCGAATGATAAGGCTGGTATTGTTTATAATAAAAGCCTAGTAAAATATTTCAACAAATTTTAGATTGTTTCGTTGGATTTTCGCCAGTTTATAATTTTTCCATAATAAATATATTTTATTCAAGTAATTGTCAGCCATAACTTCATTATTTAATAAGATATATTATAATATTCAGTTTTAATTATTTATTAGATAATGACCCAGTAACCCTGTATCTATTTTCAAAAATAATAGCTAGATTTGCTGAAACCACGTGATAAATGATACTTCTTTGTTCATATAAATTGTCGTTAAGTGAACCTATGTCTTTTGTTCACATCAGATAAGTTAGTTCAGCTGTGTAAAATGTTTACAACTGTATGTTTCCGTAAGATTTGAAAAAAGTTGGGTTTTTTTCCCGATGAATAAGAAGCAAATGTATATTAGTACAGGGGCTTGTTTAATGGAACTTACCTATGATTTAGACACAAGACACTTTTTAGTACAATTCTTAGGATCATATATCTAAGGATCATCTTATGACATGTAATGTAACAAAGCTGTCTTATGACCATCTTAGTAACGATTAGCTTACAATTCTAAAATATGACATTATTAAAATATATATTAAGGAGACGTCATTCCCAACCCCCCATTTACAAAGATATAATGTTATTATAATTAATGATAATGAGCTGTTATTAAATAACAATATATTATTAAAATTGATCACAAACGGAAAAAAGGCATGAAAACAAAATATATAGTATTTACACTGTTGTCAAGTTCGGTCCACTCGAATAGTTAAAAGTGAAATTTGCGTAAAGTATAAAATTTCAATTGATACAAATGTACAGATGTATTCAGAATGTTACCTGTATACAAACAACAATTAGCCGAAAACGTAGTCCAAACTTTTTTCCTATTGTGTAATTTGTCTTTGTTTTTTAATTATTATATTAAAGTAAACGATATGCCACCTACCTTTGTGTGAACTCGAAAAATTGTAAAACAAAAACAAAAAAAGTTAGTTTTTTTAAAGAGGGGGAGGTTGTTGTTTTCTTTCTTTTACAAAATTTTGTGATTTTCGCAGCATATTTGTTTACAGATTATGATGTTTAAACTTTATCTTCAGTTAGAGGAGAAAGCAAGAGTATCCGGAGAAAAGCTAAACCTGCGGTAGGAAAACTAGCAATCATTGTCAATTAAGATTGGAGTCGAGAACACCCTGCCGGCGTTAATACGAGAACCCAGAAAATCAATGTTGACAGGTACGTGATTAGTAGTAGAATAACTACCTTAGCCAATCAGCCAATTCTTAGTTTAAATTTTACCAAGAACAGGAATTTCGAGGTAGAAAATAGGGTTTTTTAACAAATAATTTAATTGGAATTTTCCACTAATAACCCAATGTGATTTTAAATTAAATTCCCCAATTGAACAATTTAACAATAATTGCTGTGTTAAAACAATTTTAAATGATTGTGGTTTTTCACTAATATGGGACTCAGAACAATTCTACAATAATGATTGGCTAAAATGCATAATAAAACAACGGTTAACAGACCAGTTTGCGCAAAATTGGAATTCGGTTGTATTTCATTCAACAAAAGCAATAAACTATAGAATTTTGCAAACAAAATTGGAATTCGAAAATTATTCAAATGTCTGGAACTTTTCGGAAACTATAAAACTAGTCAGATTTAGGACAACAAATTATCATTTACCAATTGAAACTGGTAGATGGAATAATATTGAAAGAGAAAATCGTCTTTGTCATTTATGTAACTGTAACGAATTAGGAGATGAATACCATTACATGTTTGAATGCACTGTTTTTACAGAACAACGTAACAAATTCGCCCCAAATTACTGTGTGAAAAACCACAATGTTCATAAGTACTCAGAATTAATGTCCAGAAACAGAAAATCTCTGCTAAGAAATCTGTGCAGGTTTATTAAAATTATAAATGACCATGTTAGCGTCCCTGTTTTACCTGTTGTGTAAGCATTACCTTATTATTGTTTGTATATATTGTATATAGCCTGTTGTTTTGTTTGTTTATTTGTTACTTTCTCTGTACCAATTGTATTATTGGCGGTGTGAGAATAAACTATACTATAACAATCAGAGGCTTAATTTATACGTCTAAATTGTGTGTAAAAACATGAAACAAATACCGGGTAAGAGAGTGACTGTTAGATTCGAAATGCCGTCAATTGAATCTTATGTGTAATAACAATTTGTTGGTACATTTTGTCAACAATTAGGACACGAAATGTGAAAATAAACCAACCCTTGCATATAGAGTGCATGCCAGATTCTCTGACAGTCGATGATCCCGCGCATCTATTTGTATTTCAACATTACAACACTTCTTACAAACGAGTTTTATACAAAAATGTCACAAATAAGCAACTTTCATCAAAATGTCTTACATGCATGGATATTAACGATGCAGTAAACAAAGAAAAAAAATAATAATAAAATAAAAAATGATTTTTAAAAAAAGTTATAATTAATAGTTGAAATGTCAATGACGAATTGCCAGTCCACAGAAAAAAAGAGAACTCACAGACAGAACAAGAAAACCAAAAAAAGAAAAAAACAATTAAATAAGCTTTTATGAACACACATGCTGCTTCACTAATGAAACCCGTCAGGTCACTTACACTTTACAATCGAGATGAAGTCACGTGATCAGTTATTTAAGAATATCCGTCACCACATCTGTGTGCGACAGATACCCAAAACGGCGATCATAGGATATACACAGGCTGTCAAACTCCATCTCTGTAGGAATCGCGTTCCATGTAACAAGCTGTCCTTTGTAGGTTTGAGTGAGAAGACAATGTTTTCAAAGACATAAAATATAAATATTTTCCAGGACAATGGTTAAGCTTTGTGTTATCAGAACTCAGTAAAACAAAGCACATACAAGCCCATTATGATGAAACATACTTTCCCATTTTCCCAGTAATTCCTATCTATGTTTATTCAGTTGCACGATCGTTATTGATATCAATATCTTTTTATTTTAAAGACTAGGAAATAATATTAATTCCAGATATACTTTCATCAGCCAGGTGCTTCAACCATTATCCTCATCATGTGTTATATATTTGTAAGAAAATATAGAATGATCCACGAATGAATCTAAAGTGTTTCATATGTACATCATCCATACCTAAATAGATACAACATTGCTAAAAGCAAGGCCTTTGATAAATATACAGACGATATCATAAGGATGGAAGATCAACAGCAATACAAAATCGTAGTCCCAAAGAAACCCCGAACTCTCAACAATAAACGCATTTCGGTGATGGTGCGCTACCAAAAACAGAAAACAACAACAATAAACGACATGAAATGAAAAATGAAAAAAAAAACAACCAAAACCAAACCAAACAGAAAAGCAAGCAAACGAACTGGAACACCAAACATTCGTGTCTTTTTTTTAAAGACGGACAACAAAGAAGCATTGATCGAATTCGCCAAAGGAGAACAAAAATCGTTAATTTAGGGATTGTTTTAATGTGGCAAAGACACACATCTCACTAATAATTCCCTTTTCAGGGTGTCTCTATGGCCACTTATTCGTACCATCATTTTATAAAAAAATAAATATATATAACATTCATTTTTAAAATTTGTCAACGTGCACGTTCATACATTTTTTTTCAATTTTGTGTTTTGTTTGGTTTTTTTGTGTCGAACTGTAAGTATCAAAACAATAATTTGATGCGTTAACTTATTCTAGGATGCAACTTTTATGGGAAAATATAAACTATTTTAGCTATAAACAAATGTTTCATGAAACTGAGTGTGCTTATGTCTTTATATTTATATTAGTATTTATTGGCTATTTTGAATAAAAAAGACAACGATAACAAGAACATTTAATCAACAAATATAATTATGCAACATTTACAAAACACTTATTAGCCGTGGTCTGATATACATCTGCCATATTATTTACTTGTATATTAATCAAACCGGATATCCAGATCTATATTTAGTTACATGTCTAAAAATTTATTAAATATAGTAACAGGCCTCATATATGGTTTAAAAATAGCAACATACCTAACATATTGTTTAAAAATAGACAGATATGATTTATGTCTTTGGTGACGGTTCTTAGTCAATCAAATTTAAAGAAATTTAATCATTGGAAATATACTATGTTATTATATGGATATTCTTTGTTTTTAATATAACAAATAGCTCATTATACATCGGGTCAAAAGGCAGTATACGGACCGTTTGGTGGCCCCAAAAAAGTATATGAATCGACGCAACCAGTATATGACTATTACTGCCGCGAACAGTTGGTTAAATATTCACTAAAACCTCTGACAATATATTTATAACTTTAAGAATAAGTTATAATAAAAAGAAACTAATGTGGATTTAGGATATACCGTATTGATATTGTCTATCCCCAGTATCCACACCAGATCCCTTCCATTTAAATTAAAAATATACTAAAACAATAGATAAGAATTAAATTAAAAAGGACATTTTATGGACTATAATCCTGTTCAAATGATTCTATGTAAGCCCCAAAAATATCAAGGCAGAATATGAACACGATGGGCCAACACATATTATCCAATTTGAGTGAATTTTAAAGTAACTAAGACGAAGAATCATGAAGACAAAGTATTATAATAAAGAAATATATGTTTTTGTTTGTTTGAATGATGTTAAACGCCATTTTCAGCAATTTTTCAGCTATATCATGGCGTCCAGTTTTTATTGGGGAAAGAAGCCGGAGTACCCGGAGGAAACCCCCGACCTGCGGTAGGAAAAGAAATATATGCATATAATAACAAAGTATATGCATATAATGTTAAAGTATATAGCATCAAAATATATTTGCACATAATATAAAAGTATATGCATATATTGAAAGCATTAACTCATAAGACTGGGACGGCGTTCCATAGATCTCTATTAAAGATTATTATATATACTTATATATGGATCCATTCTGTGAATTAACAGGGGCAGCACTCCGTATAATTGAAAATTATAGGTCTCAACAGACTATAATATGTTTGTTTTGTTGATGGAAAAAGGAGAATATTACAAGTACTACATCGTAAACAAAATCTATACGTAAGGCGTATGTAACAAAGTGAAATAATGATAAAAGAGTGTTCTATATCTAATATTGCATGGATGCAAACGTAAGGTGTGTGTACTATTATATTCTGTTTTTAAATTTTCGTCCATGGTACGCATTTGTCGATGCACTATATGCCTGTATTTCAGCATCTGAATCACTAAAAGTTTCGCAAATCTATCAAGGGTGGTCATTGCGGTTTCTTTGAAATGAGTACAAGGCTCTGGAATTTGAAATGTTACAAAATACAACGCTAAACCGAGACAGCACACGCGGACAACAAAATGAATGTCAGTTCACAACAACGTGGGTGTTGACTTCCAGTCAGACAGGAACCCAAGATGACAAATTATACCATAACATAAGTTTTGTTGATTTATCTAAAAATACGTAATTTAACGCTCAGTGTAGTTTTATTAGCCATTATACACGGGGTTTTAGCATGAAACGGTTTACTGTCTCACAGAGCAAACTTCTCATCTTGAATTTTTCTCTTTATTATTTTTCATAAGACACATTTTCTTAAATTAATGAACGTAAAAAAATATTACGCATTTTTCCAGAATGTACAACACGTTCATTTTATGTTTTGTAAGACACACAAAAAGACAAAAAACGAAGCTTCATTATACTTTAAAATAACAGTTAAATGTTAGTTTTATTTTATTACTGTGAACTTAGTGCATTCCCTCAGAGGGATTAGAACTCACACTGTCGAGAAATTAAACTCCTATTCGCGTACACAATTTTCAGCGCTCTAAACCACTCGGCTGAATCCGCTTTTTGCAACTAATACTCTTAAAATCGTTAATCTGTTTGGGAAATTAAATACTTATTCTGTTTGATGTAAAACCCAAAAAGTGTTCAAATATACTTTGTATACTCGAAAATCTGTAACATGACATTTGGTATTCACGTTTACATGTACTATAGCCTGGACAAAAACATGAAATACATTAATTGTACTTGTCTTCCTAAATGGTGTCAAACATGACCGTCATATTAAGTGTTGTTGCAAAAGAGAGAATTTATAGATGCAATTCATTGTGTCTGAAAGCTTACGTACATAACAAGTGATCAAACAACTCATAGAAAAGAAGAAACATGTTTAGAATTATTTCAGGTCTGTCAGTGCTTCCTAGTTTGTGACGTGAAAATTATATATAAGTTTGTTTATTTCATTTTTAACTTAGACAAATATGTAGAAAACAATATAAAGTGTCGCACTCTTGACTGTTGAGAGTTGAACTATTTTATACTTTTATATCTGTCTTTACAGTCGCCAAAGTGATTTACCCATATAAACTATTACAAGAAAAGATAACGGCTGTATGATGCAGTAACGCTTACCCTAACGGATTAAAAGATAACGGCTGTCATTTCTGATGAAGGAACGCTTACTCTAACGGATCAAAAAATGACGGCTGTCATTCATGATGCAGAGCAGCTTACCTTAACAATCAAAAGGATGACGGTTGTCATTCATAATGCAGGAACGCTTACTCTAACGGATCAAAAATGACAGCTGTCATTCATGATGCAGGACCGCTAACCCTAAAGGATAAAATGTTTCACGCCAGGTTTTGTAAAGGAATTCGTGTGTTTCTTTACGCGTTTATTAATTGTGTCTGTCCTTTGTGTTGTCGGTTTTTGTTGTCCAGAAAAGAACTGTTATAAAACGCTCCATGTTTGCAGTCGAGTGTTGCTGTTATTTACCTGTACATTTGGCAGTGTATATATTAGATTGCGTTTCTTTTATCTAAAAATGTTTTACTTGTTGTGACGATTATGCGAAAGTAATAAATGTAAGTGTATTTTTGACAAGAACAAAACTGTTGCATTGTGACTAAATATATTCCCAAGAGAAAACATTTTGAGGTATTCCTTAACAATGTAAAAAATCGCCTGTGACTGAAGTAGCATAATTAAGATATGCTTTTAATGAATTGGCATGGATGGAGCTGCAGTTGCTGATAATGTGAAGTATATTTTCCAAATGTTTGACTGAAATTCTTCCGTTTATCATGAAACGGTCCACATAACATCCGTGCCTATTCCAGTAGTATCTTACAACAAATCAGCGACAGAACCTGTCTTGACAGGCGGCCAAACTCATTATAAACTAGAATATAAATTTGGCCGTCTTTTAGATTAACTTGATAAAACATGTAATGTCTTAAGCACATTTCATCACATTTTAATATAAAGATTTCTGAGTGTCGAATTATAAAATAGATAAAGGGTGTGTTGGAACTGCTGTAGACACATTTTAAGTATTATTTGGGCTTGAGAATGAAAAACAACTTTGGCTTGTAAATGAAAAAAAACTAAAGTATTATGATGTCTTTTATAAATCATTGTAAAGCATAACGTTTAAAAAATAAAAAAAATATATACGATTTTTTAAACTCGGAAAATGACTTGAAAACATGCAATTGTATCATTATCTGAGATATGGGGGTTTGGCGCTTCATTAGGGAGTGAAATGTAAAACTCGTTTATGGTCACGGCAGAAGCATTTAAAAAACTAGATGCAATTGTGATAAAATATTAAATGCATTTTGATTTGATGATACAAATAACAAATTCATTAAAGTCATTAACGAATTCTCAAAATTTTTGTTATGTTTTGGAACAAGTAGAAAACACCCACAGCAATATCTTGTGTTGGCTGTTATTATAAACTGACAAGTAGTACAAATTATACGCTAATCGCCGACAAATCTATCCAGAATAAGTTGATTGATTGCAATATAAGATATATCATGATCAATTAGGGATAGCTGAAGAAATGAAAACGACAGAAGCACATGTTAAATTGTCAGTTTCACTGATAAGTCATAACTAGAGGAAGTTTTGAACAGAAAATGGTATACCGATACGGACATTTATCATTCTTAATGTAAAAACCGTTTTCCACTGTAATATATTGATAAAGATATCATTGTATCAGTATAACTTCTAAAAAAATTTCCTTACGCACAAATTGACCAAAACATTTGGAAGTATACCCTGCACATAAAATAAGTAAATTGTGTACGAGTTAATACATCCGTAAAATCCCAGACTCGAACACTTGACCACCTCTACCCCTTCCAAGTAAGTTTCGTCTGTTGTGATGTTCATTTCAACTATCATCAGTGAATGACAGTGTAAATTTTAAATTGCTTGCAAATACAATGTTATTGCTATAATGCAGGATACATATGTTGTACTATATATAGATATTAGTGCTCAAAGATCTTTTTAATTGATTAATTCTAATTATTATCAACGAAATAATTGCTTTATCCAACTTGCATGTGTGTCGACAACACATTCCTCGAATTTTGCATGTGTCACATAATCCTATAAACAACATCTTTTAGGAGTTTGAAGTTATATCAACAGTTAAAGGTCTTTGGTGATATTTTGGTGTAGTTGATTACTGAGGTTCAAAGCAGTTAATTTTCGATTATGTTAACGTTTTTCATAATTACGTATCAAGCATATCGAGGTAGGACCATCACAGTTATGGAGTTTAACTTCAACTCTTATCACTAACGTTATGCAAAACTTGTTTGTATATTTGAAGCAACTGACGTGTAATAGGAATATAACATATTGGGAGCGGATTTTGTACGTAAACTATAACTGATTTGTGGTAAAAAATGGTCATAGCATTAATTCGTTTCATTTCTAGGCTTGTTGATTTTACTTTGCTGATTTCAACAGATTTTATACTATTTTAGTTTACTGTATGATTCTATATATATTCCCAAGGATTCCTCAGTTAAAGGAATTCGTTATTGGTTTCACAAAATATCTTAATACAGTAATTAATCCGACTTGGACAAGACTAACAAAGTTTTACAAAACTTATTTCAATATTAGAATATTAGAATCTTAATAAATTCATTGTTTGAGCTGATTTAATAGCAAGACAAAAACTTAAATCATGAGTCTGCTATTGTATTGGATTGTATTGTATTGTCTTGGAAGACAAGTTTCGAATACCGCACCTTAAAGAATGATTTTTTCAGCAAAATCAGATAAATATAAAATATCGAAAACAAAATTGCTAGTTTGGTCGAATTCCTTTGAAGACGTAATGAAGATTATGGATGGAAGAAAACGGAAACGTGACACCACTTTTTTAACAAGACAAAAAAATGTATTGAAACGTAGATTAAAGCTTCTGTATAAAGATTATTAGGTTCTTTCATACGATTTTGGGAAAGACCGGTTGATCTTTCATGAGTGATAGAAATTTTATGTCTTTTCACGAGTGGAGCGCAGCGGAACGAGCCAAAAGACATCAAAATTTCTATCACGAGTGAAAGTTCACACGGGCTTTCCCAAAAACGCATGAAAGTACCTATTTCTTCCGTAAACCAACAACTTTCACATTGCTATATCCTAAAGACTCTCTATTGATTATACTCCATTGTCTCTGACATCCAATCAGAACGCCGAAAACAAGAACGTCATAGAAGAACGTTGTTATGCCTCCATAACAACGTTCTTGTTTCTGGCAATTTGATTGGATGACTCAGCAAGTACAGATGTGTGCGCGTGAGCTCATCTTTGTTGGGTCATCTGTACCAGAAATCGGCCATTTACGGAAGAAATTATGCAAGTTCTGTCGTATATTTTAAAGTAATATTATTCTTTCATTTTATCCTTAGACAATTACAATTATGTATAAATATTACACTGTAGTTTAAAACTCACGTGCAACATTCCATCGTCTCCGAGATACGCCGTTTATGTTTCTCAACGGATATTTTACTCGAGAGATTGTAGGGAATACCACGATTAACGCGGTAACTGAAAACTCATGATGTTGACGTCTTCATGGAAGAAATTTGAGGGAAGACATCAAGTGCTTGTAGACAAATAAAAGATATCTGTCTTTCAAGTGAGTACATTTTTAGGTTTGTTTAGTATCTTCCTTTGCGGGTCTTGACTTCTCTGGTTTGACTGGTAGCGACTCAACGGATGTTGCAACAAGCAGGGACTGCGTTCTCTTCCTGACACCTGAGTTCACTATCATTTTCTTGAGAGTTCGATCGCTGGCTTTTCTATGTTGTTATGTGTCCCGTGGCTTTGAATTAGTGTTATGGATTGCGGTATATAATGGTCATTTTGCGGTAACTGTACATGTTACCTTAATCACTGTATACTTATCATTGCATCTAAACTTATTTTTGTTACCCTTCGAATCATTTCAAAGATGGTAACAGACCTGATACATGGATCGTGACTGTTCTAACCTTTACCCCGGTATGATGAGTGCATGTATGTACAGAGTTATCATGGATTCACCGTTTCCTTAAAAATTACCATGGGTGCATGTCTTTAGAGAATTACCTTATGTTCACCATGTCCCTACATAATTACCCTGGGTTCACCATGTCCCTACAGAATTACCATGGATTCGCCATGTCCCTACAGAATTACCATGTGTTCACCATGTCTCTACAGAATTACCATGGGTTCACCACGTCCCTACAGAATTACCATGGGTTCAACATGTCCCTACAGAATTACCATGGGTTTACCATGTGTTCAACATGTCTTAGAATTACCATGAGCTCAACATGTCCCTTTAGAATTACCACGTGTTCACCACGTTTCTACAGAATTACCATGTGTTCACCACGTCCCTACAGAATTACCATGGGTTTACCATGTGTTCAACATGTCCCTAGAATTACCATGAGCTCAACATGTCCCTTTAGAATTACCACGTGTTCACCACGTTTCTACAGAATTACCATGTGTTCACCACGTCCCTACAGAATTACCACGTGTTCACCACGTCCCTACAGAATTACCATGGGTTCACCACGTCCCTACAGAATTACCATGGGTTTACCATGTGTTCAACATGTCCCTAGAATTACCATGAGCTCAACATGTCCCTTTAGAATTACCACGTGTTCACCACGTTTCTACAGAATTACCATGTGTTCACCACGTCCCTACAGAATTACCATGGGTTTACCATGTGTTCAACATGTCCCTAGAATTACCATGAGCTCAACATGTCCCTTTAGAATTACCACGTGTTCACCACGTTTCTACAGAATTACCATGTGTTCACCACGTCCCTACAGAATTACCATGGGTTCACCACGTTCTTACATAATTACCTTGCGTTTACCATATGTAACTATGTCACCTAATTGAGTAGTTTTAATTGAGTATTTGTTTTTGATCTTTTTATCTGTAAACACGATGCTTGCATTGAACAATATACCTTACTTAAATTTTTATGTATACTTATTAGGTGATGTAAAAGGATATAAACTTTTCTGAAGAAATTATGAAAACATTCAATATATCTTCTTATTTACGGATTATTTTTATTGTTTGTTAGATTATGAGTTATATACGTTCATATGTGTATAACGAATTTATTCCCAGTTTTACCCTGGGTTCACCACGAGCACGTCCCTACAGAATTACCATGGGTTCACCATGTCCCTACAGAATTACCATGGGTTCACCACGTCCCTACAGAATTACCCTGGGTTCACCATGTTCCTACAGAATTACCCTGGGTTCATCATGTCTCTTTAGAAATACCATGGGTTCAACATGTGTCTACAAAATTACCATGGGTTCAACATGTCCCTACATAATTACCCTGGGTTCAACATGTGTCTACAAAAATACCATGGGTTCAACATGTCCCTACATAATTACCCTGGGTTCACCATGTCCCTACAGAATTACCATGGATTCGCCATGTCCCTACAGAATTACCATGTGTTCACCATGTCTCTACAGAATTACCATGGGTTCACCACGTCCCTACAGAATTACCATGGGTTCAACATGTCCCTACAGAATTACCATGGGTTTACCATGTGTTCAACATGTCTTAGAATTACCATGAGCTCAACATGTCCCTTTAGAATTACCACGTGTTCACCACGTTTCTACAGAATTACCATGTGTTCACCACGTCCCTACAGAATTACCATGGGTTTACCATGTGTTCAACATGTCCCTAGAATTACCATGAGCTCAACATGTCCCTTTAGAATTACCACGTGTTCACCACGTTTCTACAGAATTACCATGTGTTCACCACGTCCCTACAGAATTACCATGGGTTTACCATGTGTTCAACATGTCCCTAGAATTACCATGAGCTCAACATGTCCCTTTAGAATTACCACGTGTTCACCACGTTTCTACAGAATTACCATGTGTTCACCACGTCCCTACAGAATTACCACGTGTTCACCACGTCCCTACAGAATTACCATGGGTTCACCACGTCCCTACAGAATTACCATGGGTTTACCATGTGTTCAACATGTCCCTAGAATTACCATGAGCTCAACATGTCCCTTTAGAATTACCACGTGTTCACCACGTTTCTACAGAATTACCATGTGTTCACCACGTCCCTACAGAATTACCATGGGTTTACCATGTGTTCAACATGTCCCTAGAATTACCATGAGCTCAACATGTCCCTTTAGAATTACCACGTGTTCACCACGTTTCTACAGAATTACCATGTGTTCACCACGTCCCTACAGAATTACCATGGGTTTACCATGTGTTCACCACGTCCCTACAGAATTACCATGGGTTCACCACGTTCTTACATAATTACCTTGCGTTTACCATATGTAACTATGTCACCTAATTGAGTAGTTTTAATTGAGTATTTGTTTTTGATCTTTTTATCTGTAAACACGATGCTTGCATTGAACAATATACCTTACTTAAATTTTTATGTATACTTATTAGGTGATGTAAAAGGATATAAACTTTTCTGAAGAAATTATGAAAACATTCAATATATCTTCTTATTTACGGATTATTTTTATTGTTTGTTAGATTATGAGTTATATACGTTCATATGTGTATAACGAATTTATTCCCAGTTTTACCCTGGGTTCACCACGTCCCTACAGAATTACCATGGGTTCACCATGTCCCTACAGAATTACCATGGGTTCACCACGTCCCTACAGAATTACCCTGGGTTCACCATGTCCCTACAGAATTACCCTGGGTTCACCACGTCCCTACAGAATTACCATGGGTTCACCATGTCCCTACAGAATTACCATGGGTTCACCACGTCCCTACAGAATTACCCTGGGTTCACCATGTCCCTACAGAATTACCATGGGTTCAACATGTCCCTACAGAATTACCATGGGTTTACCATGTGTTCAACATGTCTTAGAATTACCATGAGCTCAACATGTCCCTTTAGAATTACCACGTGTTCACCACGTTTCTACAGAATTACCATGTGTTCACCACGTCCCTACAGAATTACCATGGGTTTAACATGTGTTCAACATGTCCCTAGAATTACCATGAGCTCAACATGTCCCTTTAGAATTACCACGTGTTCACCACGTTTCTACAGAATTACCATGTGTTCACCACGTCCCTACAGAATTACCATGGGTTTACCATGTGTTCAACATGTCCCTAGAATTACCATGAGCTCAACATGTCCCTTTAGAATTACCACGTGTTCACCACGTTTCTACAGAATTACCATGTGTTCACCACGTCCCTACAGAATTACCACGTGTTCACCACGTCCCTACAGAATTACCATGGGTTCACCACGTCCCTACAGAATTACCATGGGTTTACCATGTGTTCAACATGTCCCTAGAATTACCATGAGCTCAACATGTCCCTTAAGAATTACCACGTGTTCACCACGTTTCTACAGAATTACCATGTGTTCACCACGTCCCTACAGAATTACCATGGGTTTACCATGTGTTCAACATGTCCCTAGAATTACCATGAGCTCAACATGTCCCTTTACAATTACCATGTGTTCACCACGTTTCTACAGAATTACCATGTGTTCACCACGTCCCTACAGAATTACCATGGGTTCACCACGTTCTTACATAATTACCTTGCGTTTACCATATGTAACTATGTCACCTAATTGAGTAGTTTTAATTGAGTATTTGTTTTTGATCTTTTTATCTGTAAACACGATGCTTGCATTGAACAATATACCTTACTTAAATTTTTATGTATACTTATTAGGTGATGTAAAAGGATATAAACTTTTCTGAAGAAATTATGAAAACATTCAATATATCTTCTTATTTACGGATTATTTTTATTGTTTGTTAGATTATGAGTTATATACGTTCATATGTGTATAACGAATTTATTCCCAGTTTTAGTCTGAAATGATGAATTTGTTGGTAGTTTGACAACGCAACTACTTTTTGTTGTTTTCAACTAGATAATGAAATTTTAATTTTGGGTCTGAACATCTTGCAGAGACATCATAATGGAGTGACGTCGTTGTATGTCAAACTGCATATCTTTTGTACCCTTTTCCTTTTCTTGAAAATGAAATGTAATTGCCCTTATAATGTGCGGTTTTTCTTCGTATTCTGATAGTTCTGAAGCTTCATTGACAAAAAAACTCTCAATAATAAGCTATTTCGCTATTGCTACAATAGTATTTTTTTACATAATACAACTAAATAGCAAACGCATACAAAGTATTATATAAGATAAATAAGTAAGTAAAATTAAGTGAATCGCGACACGGATGACATATATGACAGTAATTAAAGTATACAGTAAATAGAAAATACCGTCATTTGGTATATTCATTCATACCTCTGAAAAGCGCACATATTGTGTTAGTCATTTGTATTTGTTATTTAAAACAGTAACCTGAACACCGGTCCTAAAACTACATTCGCAATATTGTTCTAGTCGTTTACTTGCATATAAGGGAAAGAAGAAATCTGCAAATGTTTTATTCAATGGTTCATGAAAAAGCACCGCCATTTCTAAATACATTAGTTCCGCCTACAGTTCAGAGCACCACTAGTTATCCCCTACGAAACGGAAATGACTTAATTCAACCATTTTGTAGGCTTTCGTTAACTATGGGATCATTTGTGCCATCTTCTGTAAATCTTTGGAATAAATTAAACTTAGCTACTAGACAAAAAGAGGCCGTATCAAAATTCAAAAATTACCTTAAACAAAAAGATAATATTATAGTACCTCCAATCTTGGTACTTGAAAATTAAATATTATTCTGACCCAATTGCGTTGTGGCGCATCTTTTTAAAACTGTGATCTTCATAATGTAAATATTGTAAACAGCCCATCATGTCATTGCGGCTTCTGTAATGAAACAGCTTACCGTTTCTTTTTTGAATGTCCTAAATATGATGCACCAAGAAGAGACTTGTTGGAAAAGTTAAACACTCTACTCCCTATTGAACTATTAAACTTAAAACTTCTCCTGAAAGGAAATGAAAGTTTATCTGAAGACAAAAATCAACGATTGTTACATATGTTCATGAATTTATTAAAAACCTATGAGATTCCTCGTCGTGTAGAGATGACCATAAATACTGCATACACACACAACAAACGATTAATTATGTTGTATACATGTAAATAAATATTCACGGTTCTTACAATATTATTTTCCCCTTTTTTGTACATATATATATATTGTTTTCTACGGTCATTCATCTTCGTATGTTGCATTATAACATTATTATATGTTTATACTTCATTGGGAAAAGACTTCATAAGTACGATGTACTTGTGTCTATTCCCCTTTTGTAGCATTTCTACAAATAAAATATGTTTAAACTAAACTACTTGCATATAATTGGTCTTATTATATTCCCCATTGATAGTTTTTTATTCTAGATGTTTTTTTACATACCCGGACAAAATGTGTAACGCGATAAATAACGTGTATAAAAAAAGCTGGTGAGAGTTAAGCAATTTAGTGGGTTTGAGGACTACAATTTTAACAATTATAACACCCTCGCTAGCTCTTTATTTTCTGTCTTTGTTCGTTTTTTTCGCTCACTTTCTCTTTCTTTTCCTTTAAGGGGTAAAACTTCAGTAGCTCGAACTCGGATGGCTCGAACAGCACCGATTTCTCGAACTGTTTTTAAAGTCCCGACATTTATTTCTTTATATGTTTGTACAAAAAACCCCGGTTTTTCGAACACCGATTTCTCGAAAACTCGAACTCAGTTATATGTCCCTTTGATAGTAAACTCATGTAAGTCACCATCATTAACTCGAACTAAAATTAAAAGAGTCAGTGCGAAGCAATTAACTTCAGGTACAAAGGAAGTGGATAACAGAAGCCATAACAATTAATACAGGTATGTTATTTAAAAAATAATAGATAATAATTCTGTCATGACTGGTGATTAGTTTCAGCAGGCTAATAGACATTAATTGTTTCTTTAATTGAAAATATGAAATGAAATATGAAAATATGAAATGTACCAATTAAGTGGATTATCAAATCAACGAAAATATTCCAATTAAAAATCATTCACGACTTTTGTTGACAACTGTGGTTGAATTGATATTAAAAAACAAATACTAAAGCTAAAATAATTTATGAAAAATGTGTCACCAATAAATATTGTGGAAATTATTTACTTGAATTTAGCAGCGAAAGATTTAAGGAGTACAAACGGGTTTTTTGCGCAATAACGGAAGTAAATAGTAACTGATGTAGAAATTTTAAATTTCACAAACTATTACACCTAAAATTACTTTATTCGAGTCAAAATTCATGAAATAAATTCCTACATACATTCCAAACGAATTTTAGTGCCCCAAAACTACCATATACCACGTGTAGTAAAATTAAGAAGCAAAATCGGTCACGGTACAGAACAGACACATTTCCGGAGGTTGTCCAACTTCGGTGGCTCGAACAACCGATAACTCGAACTATTCGTGGCGACCCCAGCGAGTTCGAGTTATCGAAGTTCTACTGTATTTTTTTTCAAATATAAAATTTAAAGAAGAGCAGACACCTTTCTTATACAAATTGACAGTTTTTTGTAGCAGACTGGGTTGCAACGCGACAACTATTATTTTTGTAGTATTTTGGGATACATTTATTTCCATTTTATTGCAGCTACATTTAATGATATTTTATGAATATGATAGTATCCAGTTTAGTACAAGGTATAAAACAATTAAAAAATCTTTAAGGTTTCCTTGCTTCTAAAGTGTCGCACATAACACCAGATAACGGGGAGCCATTAAAATTTAATTTGAATTAGATTGTAACAAAACTATGTAACACAAATATAAAATAGACTTATTACATGTAGAAAATATAAAGAAATAACTCTTATAGATCGAAATATTTTGTTTTTAAAAAATTTCTAGTATTTGCATTAAATTTGTGATGATGTTACTTAATTGACAAAATAACACTATTTCATCAGTGACACTTCTTCAAACATTTTATCAGTGTCAGTTGCATGTACTAATGCTAAATGAAGTTGTTAAGCCATTATATTGAGGCATTTCTACAGGATGACTCTGATTGGTATCATCCTACGCTACTTGATTTTTCGATGTCAGGACATAGATCACAAATTCATATGTCACACAAATCTGCGTCATTTGTGCAAAAATGTCAGTAATAAGCGGAAAAATTCATTTGTCACAGTTAACAACTTTGTAAACGAGTGCCTAATTAACTAACAAAATAACACGGAAATCTCTTGTTCGTGTTAATAAACTCAAATCATTGGAAATTTATCATAATGGGTCCCGGATGAATGATAGCGGCAATTGAAATTTGTCCATCTTTATTCCGATGTGATTTTAATGAGAACATATAGGAATAAATTGGTATCATCTCCCATTCAATCGTAGAATTTGATGATAAGAAAAAGGCATTTAAAATTAGTTGGACAATGATTCAATTTAAATGTCATCGCTTTCAAACAATCGGTAAACAATTGAAACAGTTGATTTCCGCTTATAAATTCATTTCCGACTGTTTAAAGTTATTTTCATTACCAAAAGCACGCAATTCTTCAAAGAATTTTAATTGCAGATTTCTAATTACGATGATTTCGTTTGTTTTTGGATTTTAGCGCTGTTATGCAAACTATTTTTGTTTTTATCATTATACAGTAAAAAGTATTGCATGACTTCTCAAAACAATCGGCTATAAAATCACAATGAAATTAAAGAATCTGAATTTTTACTAATTTACCCGAGTCAGTGTAGCATTTTAATCGACCAGAATAACGCAAATTTGATATGAAAATGAAAGAATTGAAACATCTTTATTAGGTACAGTTTAGAAACACAATATTAAATATATTTAATTGATCATACAATTTAACTTACTTACAAATTAAACTTAAATTTTTCGGTAACACGAACGGCAAAATTATATTTCTTAAATATTTGTTAATTGAGAGTAAAACACTTGAGTTTATTTCTATTCCAACTTGAAAATTTATATTAAAGCAGATGAAAAAAAAAGAATTTTCACACCCAGTTTATTTACGTACAACATTCATATTTTCACAACATTAGTTTTTCTTATGTAATAAATTGATGTTTTTGATATGATGAACACGGACACCGAATGACACGACCTTACCTATTTTACAAACCTAAACGAGTACCTTAAATAAAGTTTATACATGTATAAGCAACAGACAAAATGATGCTACCCATCCTTAATAAATTCTACAGTATTACTGAGTAAAGGTCTTCCATATTGGCCGAGGTATTTGTCTAAGGCGAGGCGAATTACACTTTATTGACTAACCAGTTCAATACAGATCTAAACCAGGCAAAAATGGAGTTTAAAGATTTGACACAATTATATTGTTTCTAACTAACCACTTGTACTTAACAAGTCCAATATGCCATAACGACTAGTCAATGCGGCATATTGGACGGGTAAATGGCACTAGTCGTACTTTGTTTTGTATACAAGTCCAATATATCATAATGCCTACGGCTCGTCCAATACAGGTTTCAGTACAATACCGACCCCTGCAAATTCTTTCAATATTGGACGTTGTATTGAGTAACTTACTGTTATGTAGTATTGTTAGTCAGTAATAATGAATATTAAGCACTAAGTTGTCATGCTTTTTTTGAAAACCTTAAACAGTCGAAGAACTAAACGAAATACAATACATAAAATTGAAATACTGGTCACAATAAATTCGGCATTCTAAAATCTATCAAGGTGTAGAATACGTATCAGAAGAAATTAAATAAACTACGTTTGTCCAGAAATAATAGTTTAATTAAGTGATGACATCAGTCTAAGTCATCATCATTCCAGCGTTGACAATTTACGATGCGCCATTTAGGTAACGAACTTATCAGCAACGAAGGGAGCACCAGTAACAATCGGTTCCGCCACATGCCATTTGCGCATGTGTATGCGGAATCCTGACAATGTTTTAATCGACATGAAATTGTTCTGTAGAAATCATAACCGTGTCTTAAAGAAAACGAATTTCTCATCAATTGTGCGGTTTATAATTAAGACTTCATGAAGATTTGTCAGAAAGCATATTTGTATACATACAATTCATAACAATAGTGATATGTTAGCAGTTAAACAGCAATGTTTGCGTTCGCCAATATTAACCTGACATAAGGAGAATAGACAGATAATTAAGATAAGGGGGAATATCATTTTCCAGTTCGTCAATCATTCTTCTGTTTTACCTATAAACTGTACCTTTTCTCAGCATCTTTGTCGTTATGATGGATACCTGTTCTTTGATTGCTTTTTAATCACACCGTGCTTCTTAAGATACAGTAATGTGACATTAAGTACACTCCTTATCAATGAGGCACACGTTCTGTTCTATGGGGATAATTTTATTGATGCCAGAAGTGCAAACTGTACTATTATCAAAATATTCTATTTGTATTAAACATTTGATTTTATATCATGCTGTGAAGTTCATTTTATCGAATGTGAAACATCGTGGCGCAAAAAGAAGCCTATTTGTACTTATGTCACTACGTCAGCTAATTCAGAAATGAGTCAAAAACCAACTTTAAACCACTACAGAAATATTTATATTGAAATAAACAAAACTTATTAATCATTTATTGTATTTCAGAGAAAAGTTATAAAAAGTGTTATGTAAAAAGCCGACAATCAGATGACACGTACGCATATATTTATAAATTTCCGAATTCATATAAAAAAACAGGAAACATAAATTTTAAAATATAATGAGATTTTTCCAACGAAATATTTCTATTCAAAACAAAAATATATATTCTTTATTCAATAATGCATAATTATACCGGTGAGGGTTGAAAGCATATGCATACAAATAAACAATTACATTTAAACATGAACATTTCAAGTACTCGTGACATTTTATGTATATATATATATATATATATATATATATATATATCTATATCTATATCTATATCTATATCTATAGGTTATTTACGTTTTTTGAAACGAGATGCGTTTTCTCGTTCATATCTCATCGAAGGGCGTCAGCCCTGAGATGAGATGACGAGAAAATGCATCGAGTTTCATAAAACGTAAATAATCTGTTTATCGCTGTTTTGTAACATTGTGACGGCATAATGTTACTTAACGACGTCTTGACAGCGAGCTGAGATGGGCCTATCTCACGCTAGTAGAGTGAGATGGAATAATATCGCACACAAAGATCAAAGGAAAATACTGCAAAATAGCGATATAAAGAATAGTAACTACATTTGATAGACAAATTGAATGTCAGTAGTGGTGAATCATGCAACCACATGGTTCCACTTTCCTCAGTATAAGAGACATTTTTTTACAAATGGAGCAACGTGTTGCAAGGGATTCGACAAAGACAATATTTTCACCAGATTACCTATTTGTATAATGCCATTTTTAAATTTGAAAACATCATTATTTTATGTTCGAATTCATCTCTAATAGAATTATATTTAGGACATTTGAAGAAGACATGAAACTCGTCTCAATGTCATTTTGTTATTAACACAAATATATTCTGTATTTCTCTTTTTATTGGTTTATATCTTCCTTTTAATTTCTCATTTCTTGTTGGAATTTTGCATATATATATTTCTATTTTCGAAATTAGTTTTCATAATTAAATCTGCAATTTTGTATTCAGTTTTAATTTTACTGTATAGGAATATTTTATTGTTATTAGTAAATGATTTTAATTTATCAAAGAATACGTTTTCAAATTTATTTTTTAATTTTTGTTTCATAGTATTCAGAGATGTTTGATTCGAGCATTTAATTTTTTACGTCAATATTATTTAATATGCATATATTATGCACATATAAATACCATGAATATGTTCCATCTGTAAAAATATTTTCAGACAGAATAAAAGGTTCATCTTATATTGAATTGCTGGTGTGACTTAGAAGTCTCACTAGATACTTGACCGATTGCATATTAATGGATGTATCCAATGGATATATAGAGCTAATTCGGCTCGAGCTGATAAATTTACTGTTACAAATTAACAGAATTTCAAGTTTGTTTTTTTCAATAAGTGAAATGATATCAAATTTTGAATTATCCTTGTTTCTGTTTAAAGATTTAATAACTTTTTTCGTACAAGTCCACGCACACAATTCTGAGTTATATGTAAGGATTGGTCTAACTAAAGATTCAAAAGGTTATTTATAGATGTTTAAAGGTATATTTGTAAGTGGGTTTAAATATTTAAACACTGAAAACATGACTTTGTTTCCTTTTTTGATAGTTCTAAATTAGATGAGTGAAATTGATTCTATTCTATATCCTAGATATTTATACTATATAATATTTTTTCTATTTTATTCTTCATCAAAGAAAAAATTCATTTTTATTATCTATTATATTTGTGTGGTAATATCATAATTTTAGTCTTTTTTGCATTAATTGATAGTTGCCAATCAAGACAATATTCCCGTAGTTTGTTTATGAATTTATAAGGAACCGGAGTTTCAGAAAGTAGTAGAATATCGTAAGCAAACATTAAACAGTTTAGGGACATATTTTCTAGAGTAACTGGTTTACACTCCTGAAACTTTTTGTTAAATATGTTCTTATAGTAATAGGTTTGCCGTTTGAATTGCACACATTTTTTGAGCTATGAATACATATGTGATATTTATACTTAGATCAGAATGTTGTTTATTCTGAATATAACTATTATAACAACACATACAGTTTATTTTTTATCCATTGCTCTGGGTTTAATAATAGTAGTAAACAACTGATTTAAAGTATGATAAACACGGAGACTACAGACGGACAGTTTGGAATCCAACATTTTCTATTATTGTTGTGCAGGATGTAGCGTAGCAAGGTAAATTAATATAATCGCTGGTGGAATTGTTGAATAAAAAGCCGTTCTATTTTTTCTAATGCAACGGCGGTAAACTTGAGACATCAAGAAACGCCTTTTTTCTGACAATATTGCAATATCTTTATTTTTCACCACATCCCCTTCAGTCTATATTAGAGGATCTACAATTTAAACTCGTAAACTTTATGGTTAGTACTTGTTAAATGAATATAAATAGTGAATACATGGTTATAGTCATCCTGATTGTCCTACACTTACTTATTTGGGCGGGGGGTTACGTGCTTGACCACACGAAAACGGTCTTGCGCGGACTTGGAGAATGGCTTTAATTAAAAATTATACATATTTATTTGTATATTTTTGGGACATTAATGACAAAATAAGAGAAAAAAAACCATACCAGAAATATGTCAAAATAACGAAAATGAATAAATAAATAAGATAAAGGAAAATAAATAAATAAATAAATAAATAAGATAAAGGAAAATAAATAAATAAATAAATAAATAAATTTTTATTATACTAAAAAAACTCACAGTGGATGCAGATTTTTTAAGCCGCCGCCAGCTATTGAACCAAGACAACCAGTACGAGACCTGCCATCCTAAAAGTTGAAAAGGTAACAAATCTCAATTGTTGACAACGAAAGATGTGTTTGGAGGATTATCAGGAAATTGATTGTTGTTCGGTCGGGTTTCTTTGCTTTTTTTCTTATAGTAAGTTTACAATGTATACAAAACAAAATAATAAAATATAGTAACCCGTCGAATGTGTGGGTTCCACATGTTGAAGACCTTGCTGTGACCTGAAATTAAGTTTCCTTTTGTTTTCGTCAACAAAAATAATGTTTATGTACATATTTCTTTTTTCAACTATTTCATAATTATTTCAACTACAATTAAACTATGAGTATATCATGTATGGTTAAAACAAAGTCAGGAAGCGCACAATAATAACAATGCATATTCTTGTATTTAGTATATACTGAACCTAAACATATTTGGACAGACTGTCCCAGCCTATCCATTTTCAGAAAAGCCATCATAGCAGACCTTAACAGCTAAGGACTTATTTAATAAATTAAATTTAAAACAAGAAATTACTTTTACTGTATGTAAGATTTCGGACCAAAGAGCACGAATGCGCAGCTTGTTCTTTTTCGATTTTTGTGCCCAGGTCCGGGTGTTAAACAGACAGGCGCTTGTGCGATAAATATTGAAGTACACAAAGTGGGAAAATTTAGTTTTTAATAGCTTTATGCACACAACACAATATGTTTATCTGTAAGTCACTCTTTTATAAAATTAAATAATTAATAATATTACCAAAATTGTAATTAAATTAGCAGGAAGAAAATAGTGTAACAAAAATGTACTTGCAAGCCGTTCCCAAAGAATCACGTCCCAATGTTACAGGTTTGGAATTTGCATACATTTTTAATATACAATGCCGGAGGATGGTTTCTTTTGTAAGACTCAATAATGAATGTTAGGTCAATAACTTATTTC
The DNA here is from genome assembly GCA_944474755.1 of Limnoperna fortunei. Taxonomy (NCBI): domain Eukaryota; kingdom Metazoa; phylum Mollusca; class Bivalvia; order Mytilida; family Modiolidae; genus Limnoperna; species Limnoperna fortunei. The sequence goes on from OX104116.1 coordinate 22,685,449, forward strand.
ATTGAACCACGTGAACAGTAGTTTTAATTCAAGTGTATTTATGATTTAATATATGACACAAGATTACATTTGCGTAAATTTAGATATTTGTTTTTGTTTGTTGAATGCTTTTTAACGTCACTTACTGAAATTTTTCATCATAAACTTGCGTCTGGAGCAAGCACGTATTATCCTTAGTTTGGGTTGTGCTGCTCATCTTTAGTTTTCTGTTTTTAAGGAATGTTTTTGTATTTGTCTGTGTTTTTTTCTGGTAACACAATTGATTTCTGACATATTTTACCACGTTTTGGTGTCGTTGCTAGACTCCTGGTTAAGACATTTCATCTGTAGTTTTAATCTACACTTGATGTATCTTTATGCCTTTATGTATCTTTAATTTTTGTTCATCGGTTTTGAATATTAAATTGAAACTCAACATCCGTAGAAGAAACATTTGTTTGGCTGTCCCAGGGTGTCTGTACTGTATCGTTACATCACATATGTATAAAAAAACAAGACTTGAAAAAAGAAACAAGTATTTTAATATGACAAATACTTTATTAACACTTCGAATCACTTACATTTTTTAAAACAAACTATTCCTTTAACCCAAGAATAGTTTGTGCCAAGTTTGACTGAAATCAGCACAGAAGTATCTGATGGCGCGTGAAAACATCACACCTCGGCCACTCAAACCAAAATCGGTCGAAGAAATTTATTTGCGTAGTTGTACAATGTACTGCCGTCTTTGAAATTTTTTGGTGTTTAAAAGAATTATTTTAAATTTAAAGTTTGAAAATTTAAAATTTTTTAGCGAACTGCAAAGAAAGTATCACTCACTAAACTCCTCATTTCTCGGTCTACTGTCAATTGTGGTCACACAATCATAATGTGTAAAAAAATCTTCCTGAATCATATTTACCAGTTTTTTTTTCGAAATGCTGGTTGTCAAGAGTTGTATGAATAGTGTAGTTCTTGTAAATGTATCAATTTCCAGCCAACATGGTGAAATTTGGCAATGAGTTTTAGCTGAATGCCAACGAAGCGACTATTAGAGTAATAGCACTTCACTTTTTTGTTCGTTTAACAACCGATTTATTCGTTAGCGATAAATATTTCTATCATTTATTCCACTTCTAATTTAAAAGCAAGACATTGCACTATCTGATTGTCACTGAACCGGCATTATCTTCTTTTATAAAATAAATGATGTTTTATCTTCGCTTGATTTCAATGTGGCGTTGCAAGCACCTGTTCGTCTTAAAGTGAAATGCTGCATTTCTAATCCAAGCAGCAATTTTGCAAGAATTTCTCAAAAAAGATATTTTCGTTTATGACATTGATATGACAGATTGATAAGCAATTTCCATGGAAACGATTTGATGAATGTTTATTTAATGTTTATTTTGTATCATTGTGTAAGTTTCAATGTTTGGTAAAATAATCCAAACATCTATCGAAATAAAGTGAGATGTGAATATAAAAAGAAACAAATATTATTGTATTCATCCGTTACATGTCTGCTCTATAAATCAAATCCATTACAATGTCTCCCCATAACAAAAAAATGCTCCAGTGTGTCAAAATAACAGCGCAATAGAGTATGCCGCCCTTAATAAAGTAAGTCTGAACAAGTTATTTTTTTAAAAGATCTCTGTATACTGTGATTTCATATCACGTCGTAAAAACATACATTTTGTCTAATAATATTTATTTTACGCCTGCTGCAATTTTGCGGTTTTCAGCTAAGTATATCATGGCGTTCAAGTCTTATAAGAAACTAGTAAGAAAACCGGTCATTCGACAGAAAAAACTGACAGTTTTTATTATTGATGTCGTGCACACCTATCTCAAGGTTAACTCGAACTCTCAACCCTATAGTATTGACACTAGTAATCAAATGGCGATCATGGCTAACTACTTAGACCGCTCAGTCACTTCTAATTTCTGTATGAAAGGTTTGACCTTGTATCTGTCATTCATGATATTTACCACCCTAGTTGGGTAATATAGTTTGATAATTATTAATTATTATCCTTGAGTTAATATATCTCAATACCATAGTCCAGGGCATACACATGCCATTCGGGATTTTCTTTAATGGTCCTGACGATGCTTCTGCACGCTCTCCATTACGAGTGGTGTATCAATCTAACAGGTGAATATATAACATGTTAGCAATGTCGTAATTTCTTGCGATCCATTTAGACAAGGTACTTACTGGATTTTGCCATTTACACACCATTGACATGGGTGCAGCAAGTACTGCTTACCCTATCTGAGCACCAGATTATATCCCCAGTTATAGTGACGTTAGTTTTGTTCATCTTTGTTGCCGTAGAGTGTTCATTGCATCTGTAGTTTTTTTTGTACCAAAACTTCATATAATTTTAACCTAGATGGAAAGGACTATAACAGTCAAATACCAGAATGGCGACACTCAACAAACTGAAGTGATACCGCCTTTTACTCTGAATACAGATAATTTAATTAGGGATTGTTCACCAATTCATTATAAAAATGAACCAATTAAATTATCGGCCTTATAAAATAAACAAACGTGATTGTTTATTAACAGTCATTAAAAAGCAGCAAAATTGTGTATACTCATTAAGCAATACGATTATCCATTTACGTAGGCTGATTATTTGTATCAATCAGTTTGACAGGTGCGGAATCGTACCAAGTGTATTGACTTGCTTAGTATTGAAACCATTAGTATTTATACTATTGGAAACAGCAATGCAGCATTTCTGAATAATCATCATACCGTGAAACCGTTTCAGTTCGTATTTTGTTTCTAATTAAACAAAATGGTGGGAAGTTTACTTTTTATACAGCAATTCTTTGACATACTGGGCTTACTACTCCTGTTTCTAAAGTCTTCAAAGATAAATGTAAAGCGGATGAATATAAAAGCAAAACAACAAACATCTTTCTGAATGACTAACGTTGGCACCAATCCGTGTTATGAACTATAGTTTATGGCTTGCTAAAGATGATTATTAACTGGAGCTGCCAAAAATCATCAATTGAGCTTAACAGGTGTCTAAATTTTGTTGCAACATATTTTTAGAAGGGTGACTGCATTTACAACTCTAACACTTGTTGTTAGCGCTTTCCGTGACGCACGGCGACACTTGCATTTTCACGTTATGGATAATTATCAATTGACAACCATTTCTGTGCGAACAGGTGAATTTTTGTTTTCCCGTAGATGATTCGGTGAGAAAATTCAGTTTGTGTGGTTAAAGGTTACAGAAATATTAAAAAATGTAAATGGAAAACGATTGGAATGAAGACTTTGCTGAAAGATGCGAGTTTGAAAATATTCACAATCTCATTAGAGCATTTAATGTTTATTATGTTTAGTCATAACGTTACGGTTTGAAATGCGATACTTCAATTAGAGAATAAAAAATTTACGATTTCGTCAGGACAAAAGTGTCACAAAATTAGAACACTGGCGTGAAATTTGTGAAACATATTAATATTTGTATGTTAATAATCATGTATTTGCACATTCAAAGAAAGATAACCTGCTTCCGTTACATCTGTCTAAAGGTTCTTAACTATAAATATTGTTCGCCATTGCTGTTTTATTTTTGGTCATTTAACCTTAACGAACAAGCAATGTTCAAAATTAGTAATAAGAGTACTAGTAAAATGGAGCATTTTCCGAACTTCACTTCAATACTCATGGTCGTCAACGGAGTCGCTTTGTTTATAATCAATTATAGTATTCGCAGAATTCAAAATTTCGTTAAAATCAAGGAATGTGTTACGTTTTAAAATTTTTGCTAGAAAGTCTGGGTTGAATGACAAGATATCAACAAATTGACTGTGTTCTTCATCGACGTCATCAGGTTATTCTTGCATTCGTATTATCAAGGCCATTGGGTTTACAGTATGAAATAAACATTTAGAATTTTACTGTTAAAAAGATTTTCTATATCGTAATCTATTTGTTATCAGATTGTGTCAAATTTTACAAATCGTTCTTTCAATTTTCTTCAGTTTTGATCTCAATTATATGAAATCTAAACTATTTCCATCTGATAAAAACATATGTTTTTCTTTCTAAATATCATACAAAGTTATCAAAAGTAAAGTTAAATCTGTTTAATATCAGTACAGAACCGATTTTAAATCTATTTTCCAGTTCCGCTAGGGAGAAAATCATCACAGTCTTTTTTGTTTTATCAAATATCTGTCAAAACAACGGTATGTACTTTGCCATGCGGGGTTTGTCGGCTTTTTTGCTTCAATGAAAACATTTCTCGTTGCTACCTTCGGCTCATTTACCATGGGTGAAAACGACATGCTAATAAATTACATGATATGAACGTTTTTAAATGGTTGATTTCTACCGATTTTCAACTTGTTACCCACACGTTACGTTCCTGATCTCTTTTACATGTGTTTTGATGACTTAAAGAATAATTACGCATGAAATATGAATGTAATTTATTTGCAATTAAGATAAGTGTTTCTCCCTTGTCTCAATTTATCATCACACTGGAAATGCAAAGTTTATATTCGTTCCTAATGACTACCCCAAGGAATGGGTTGCATAAAAACCTCTAGTCGTTCATGGGTGTACCATCAAAATTTGACTCGGTAACTGACTCGTATAAAATCGTTATATAATGGGAATCTTACTGGTGACAATGGATTATCCAGGTATCCCCGCAGAATAATGGACAAATAAAAGTTTGATTTATTTAGCATCAACGCTGTGAGCTTAGCATCGGTAATGGTTTACAGAGATCTGTTTTAAATTACAGCTAATTTGTTAGAATATTAGATACTAATTTAAGTCTACTTCAATCGAAACACTGTTCGATTCTGAACAGAGCTGTTGAATGATACAAAAGGAAATGGTGCAATTTCAATGAACTTGGATAACTTTGGTAAATGACAAGTCTATGATATCAGTAAAAAGACATTGCATATAAGTCGGCTATTGTGTCTCAATGACAGAATGTTATTCAGTACTTTTGCAAAATGCTAGATGAAACATGTACAATTTGTCTATCAGTGCTGAAGTATTATCCTTGACGTGCTATTGACCCAAAATTCTACAATATTTATCAATACCGTTTTCCTTGTTTCAATTGTAACGATTGCCTCACTTCTTGATCGTCATTTCTTGTCCCTTTCCATAATTGTTCCACACCATTTATTATTAAGGTCTTTCCCACTTCCAGTGGGAAGACCTTATTGTTTTTGTTCGGATTATTAAGGTTTTTCCCACTTCCAGTGGGAAGACCTTATTGTTTTTTTTTCTTTTTCCGCCAACTTTAAAACCAAACAGTTTAAAAACTACGCGACATATCATTTTGGTCTTTCGCGACAAGTTTTGGGCACTGAAAGTCTATTCGGAATTCCCCCTGTGAAATCGAAACATTTATCTTTACGGAGTTATCTGCCCAAACACCGAAAACCTTGTTATCGCGTAATCTCTGGAACTTAAACAGATACAAGAAGACTAAAAAGAGACAAATGTTAAGGAACGTTTGGGACAACTTTATGACATATTTTGCCTAAAAATTTCTGAATAGCGAAGGCGAGCGGTATACCTTGAATGTTTCAAGGACTCCGCTTATCACAAAAACTCACAAACCGTAAGTCGAAAGCACAACAGTTCTCACCATTTATAGTCATGTGACATGTACTTAAAGAAAATCTCAAAGTAAAAGTTAAGAAGTGACCACGACCTAAGGCCTCCAATCTTGTTATCATTACAACTCGAAAACCATAAAAGATAGAAAAAAGACAACAAATGGGAAAAATACACCTCTCATTGAGGCCTTCATTTGATACATTTGGTCCAAAACTGTACGATGAACCGTTTTCGAGTTCGGGCTCTTGGCTCATTTCAGTTAATCAGTTTTTGGCATACAACTTGAAAACCGTTACAGATGATGTAATAAACATATAGGTTTAACATGATCATCAAGTAAAGGCCTTCAATTTGAGCCCAAATTTAAAGGTCACAGGTCAAGGTCATACTATAGCAACCAGGTCTCCATTACAAAATGTCCTTAGCAACCATATATTTTTTAAATCAGGATGATGTACTGTACTGAAAAATGTCATTTTACAACCGGAAGTGGTATTTTGTCCTTAGCAACGGCCACGAAAGTCCTTGACAACCATGTATTTTTTTACTCAGGACCAAAGAAATAGTCTATTCCGCCTAAAAAATGGTTCAGTAACTTATGTAGTCAAGTTCACAACAAGAGATGAAGAAAAATTAATTTCAGAAAGGTATCTGGGAAAGACCTTTCTAATTGTTCTTGAACAATTAGCCCTATCTTGTTCTTTAACGTTTATTAATAAACATTACCAATATTGGAACTATTCCTTTTAAACAATTATAAACATAATCTGTATCTGCACAACCAATCAAAGTATCTGCATGGTCTACAAACCACACTGGCGTCTACTATTTTCAGTTGTTTGTTAAAGATGACCCTCTGGTTGGACAGGTGTCATGGATCGTCACGTCACAGAGCCCGTAGATGTTATTTGCTCAGGTATAGAGAATTTTGATTGAATGTGTGCTTATTTCCCAACGATCAATATTTCAGCAGTATAATTGGGGCGGGAACAAGTTAACCAACTATAAATCAACAGGGAACAGGGAAGAATTAAACAAAACAAATTTTGACTGCCACTGGAAAAAAGGAGAATTGGGTAGGGCGAATAGCTACAATAAGTACTCTTTTTTCCAAATCTCCAAAAAGTTTTTTTGTTCTTTTAATGAGAATTACGAGTATAGAGATTCTTAATTTTGATTCATAATAATACAGAATAAAAAGACACAGACGAATGGTCTCACACAGGAGAATAAATTGATTGGAGGGTTTTTTCTTGACGTACAGCGAGCAACTTGACTTACTTGACTTAAACCCTTTCCTCCTTGGCAGGACATAGGTTGTCGAGGAAGGATTTCCATTTTCTTCTGTCCTGGGCAAGCTTGTCAATTTGGCCCTATGTCTTGCCTTGCTGTTTTCCCTTCTGTTTTGTTGATCTTCTCCCTGAGTTTTTTGGTCGACCAGCGAGCAGCATTTCAGATATATTCAGGTCTTAAACATTAAATACAATTTATAAATTATCCCGAAATTATTTATATCATATGCAAACAAAAGTGATCTGATACAAATAATACGAGTATGTATAAAGGAGAAACTGAAATACAAAAAATTAGTGCAACATGATAAACTTCAGTAAGATTATATTTTACCCTGTAAATAGACGCCAGCGATCGACTGTTAAAAATCAGCATACTAAGTTACAGAATTAAAGACATGCTTTATAGAGATGCTTAACAGTTGCATGACTCTCACTATTGTTCAACAGTTAAAACAAGCGTGCAAATATACAGAATAAAAACGTCTCACACGTGGACTACATCAATGCAGTCCATTAAGACATGCATATTATAGACATGCTTCACCATCACTTTTGTGGTGGTTCATTTTTTAAAATATGTCTAAGTGTCGCCCTGGTATGCCCAAGACAACACCCTGTTAAAACTACTTGGTCTCTCTATATAGCTAGTAGTGTGTTTGAATCTCAAGAAGTTTTATTATGAACTTCTAGATCCAAACCACTCTGTCATAAACTAGAAATATATTTAAAACAGTAAAGTATAACATTTATAGAATTTTACAATTTACAATTTCATGATTTTATGCGACCTTGACCTCCTTGTCTTCAACTGTGTTCCCGTGGATTCTCACATGACTAGTTATAAAAAAAAACACATTCTCTTTACCAAAAGTCAAAGATTTGTAAATGTGAATTATTGTATAAATAAAGGAATTTTGTAATTTTCAATCGCAAAAGTCACGATAAAAAATACGAACGGTTGATTTATTTTGCTCTCGTAAAGATGCAACAATTGTCAGGAAAAGAAAGCTTGTGCTTCTCCAGTAAGAACTGAGGATACAGCTTGAAAACGGCGAGTTACAACACGATCTTCGATGACAGCGGCTGAAGTAACTTTATCGACGTCATTCGATTTATTTGTATACATTGCACAATGGTCAGGGTTCGGGTAGCATGATTTTATTTCTGCAAAATGTTGTATCATAAAATGGTTTGTGTCGGACATCTTTTATAACTCATAACTAAAAAAAGGTTTGTGGTTTAACCATGGTGGATGTATTTGGGAATTACAATGGGGGCGAATTCATCCAAATTTGATACCAGATTTTTGTAAAAGAGATTTTTTTCTTATGCAAAAAGTTAAAATTAAATTGTATGTGTGTGTTTTCGAAAATTTTCTTGTAATGAGGTTTGAAAACACAGTCCTGAGTACAATTACCAAGATAAACATGAAATTGTGTTGCATATTGCAAATCGAGATCTGTTTGTCATGGTCACAAAAGAGCTGAAAGCTCCAATCCTTTATGGAGTCATGCAGTAGGCGTTTTGACATGCGAGCTAATTATAAATAAAGCAAACATGGAATCTTAATTTAGATCGAACCAGCGATCTATACAAATAAAACGCACAACAGTCAGGGCTGG